>OX439044.1:18951973-20262640 GCA_949317995.1 Acholoe squamosa
CTGTTCGTTTAAGTGAAGTTATGTGGAGAAGTTTAGCCCGGGATCCATTACAACCGGTTTTGTTAAAACAGCACCTGCTTGCATTAGACCGACGGTTAAAGATTATACTAAAAGTAGTCTATGAATGCATTAAGAGTAATGGTCCGAAGAATGTTGTCATTGCTGATGGACTGTAACGATTGTCATTTCTAGGTAAATAGGGAAATAAATCTGAAGTTGAACATTAAGGACTTTTTTCGTGATGATTTCATTTCATAGATCTAATGTCAAATGAAAATACTGTGGCACTTTTACTATCATATTTAATGCATTTTATGACGTCACAATTGGTCAAAATTATGCATCACAATACTGACTTCACAGCACTGCTTATCTAAAACGAATTATACTTTTGCTACTCTCTTCTTTTCTTTTTATCATGCAAGCCCTCTGTATGCTCTTATAATAGCATATGTACCAAAAAGGTCTCCAATGAGAGGTGTTTTATGGTGAACAAATTTGCCCTCACGATAGAAGTTTTTGATTATATGATCATTAAGAAAAGGTATTGGCCTTGATCCTTAATGTTGTAATACAAGCTACTGCTGACATCTTGTGATGTGTTTGGAAATTAATCAAGCCAGTACTAGACCAGTATTGGCATGGCATTACCTGCATACCCTTCTATGGCCAGTACTGGCCCAGTACAGGCATTCCATCACTGGCATACCTATACTGGCCCAGTATAGGTATGCCAGTAGTGGGCCAGTAATGGCGTGCCAGCTGTCAAGGGAGCGTTACAAGTCATGAAGTGAGTAACTCAGAGTCCAGAGGGGTTCAGTTGATGAATCCAGTTTTATTGGTGTAGGCGACAAGGTATTTCATAAAGATGGTATATTGGTATACTAAGTCAGCCTAACCAAGCTATCCCTTAACCAAGACATGGAGTGTCATAGGGTGAAGGGTGTGGAGAGAATGAGATGCTCTGGGCTGGCTTTGGATGTCTTAAATACAAAGCCAGTTACGGTACCGCAATACCTGGGTGTGTTTCTTTTGCTGACCCCTGCAAATAAATGTAGAGAAAGAATAATGCTCTGTGGCATCCTAGGGGCCTGGGTTTTGGCTGCTTCTATCAGCCTTACAGGTTCCTCACAGAGTTTTGGTTTAAGAGAAGGATTTTTACAATCAAAAGGTGAGTTTTCAAGTGGTGGTGGTGCCCAGACTTGGCTTAAGTCACATACATTATAGAATTCTAGAACATGGTCAACATTTTTAGAGTTTGCCATAGTGTTAGTGGTGACTCTGGGAGTCCCTTGGGGGGTGGGAAAATATTGGGTCCTCACAATGGTAGATTCACGGATGATAAAAATGTTAAAAAAAAAGAGGGGGGTGCACGTGGAAGAAGGGGGCATGATAATCTGTTGCAATTATTTTGAGGAGAAAAATGTTACCATGATTTATATTAAGTCCTAATTAATAATTCAGTTTTCTAAATCTGGGCCCTACACTGGCCGGAGGTAGATTTTGGTTTTCTTTGGTTTGCCTGACATAAAATTTTCCATTGGATGTTTCATGTCTATGTCTTTGTCTTTTAGTGGACTGGTGGTCATCTGATAGAGTGAGTTCATTAAAATTAAGTCCACATAATGGTGAGTCAGCTGCTTCAGTTGCAACTGGTGATACAGAGTCACTGGCATCAGAGTCTGTATTAGGTGAGGAACGCAGGGGCCTTCAGACACAGGGTGTGACAGGAGTGAAAGGCCAGTGTAGGGTTCCTTAAGTGTCTGTTTTGGTTTGGTATACTGTATTTCTGGAAGAAGTCGCAGGGACAAGCAAAACTTGAAGGCATGTGGCTGCATGTTCTGCAGATGTTCAGTGAAGTGGGTCTAGATGCTGACGGGCAGGTGGTGATGCTCCAAGCTGCATAGCCTGGGGGAATTAAGGTACCTGGCCTGCTCACTGGGATATGCTGCTGGTTGTTGTGGCTTACATCTTGGTGTTGCCCTGGGGTCTGACTACATCTTTGCCAGATCCGGGCTGGGTTGATACTGGTGAGCCCGTGGCCTGAGGTAGGCTCAACTGGCCTGAGATTGAAGCTGTAGCACCTGACTGGCCAGGCTGGGGTGAGCTGGCATCTGACTGGCCTGGCTGGGGTGCAGTTATGTCTTGGGCCTGACATAAAATATATATGAATCAGGAACATAATGATAGGCGAGTATATATGATTTAGTGCATATATATTAGACATAATAGGTCATTTGTTTTGTCTATGGGACATAGCACTGAATTGGAATTTTTTACATGATATCTGGGTATCTGTTTGTCGTGGTTTGGCAGGATTTGAAGGTTTAATGTTTAAAGATCAGCTAGGTCACAGCTGATTAGAGCACATATACAGGAATTCTTCATAGGCTGGATATAAAATTCTGTATTAAGTGATAATAGGGGTAGATGCTTTGTCCAACATTAGCATGACAGACTGTGTGAGGAGATGTGAGCATGTGTCAAGATTTTCCAACTCTCACCCATGATGACACAACTTCACACACAATGACACACTATGTAGTATTTTGTGTTTTGGTTGGTTCAGCCATGGAGAACAGATCTTGTGGTAGGTGGTCACACAGTTACAGATTGATTTGACTTGAAATGTGATAAGCATTTCTACAGTAACACATTGATATTATCTACAATCCCTGAACATTTATCTTATTGCTGAATTCAGGTGATTGTTTCAACACCCCGAATTAATGTAGAACTTTCTATGTGAGCAAGGCTCAGGGAAATTTTGGGGGATTCAGGCGGCCATATGGGAGTGGTCATTGTTTATCAACTTGGATGTGAGTGGATGGTCAAAATTAGATTGCTGCTATTAATTTTGTTTGCTTATGACCGCATTGCGTGAGGACTGGCACAGCATGACAAAAGTTGACACAGATTTGCTGGGACCCTGCAAGGTTTTGGCCATGGGTTGACTTTTGATATGAGTATGGCTGGTGGGGGTGAATTTGGATGAAATTTTGAATATAATTATCAAAAAGTCGAAAATTTGGTCGAAAAATGCCTGAAGGTTCCCGCAGATGGGTCTACTATAAAAGGGGGGTGGCCGGCGTTTTTTATGTTAGATGCGGCTGAAGTTTTGAACTGGAAGGCTTTGTTGAAAAATCTGGGAATTTTGGATTTATTGTGGCTGGCGCTAGAGGCAGAGATAGACATGACGCTATTGACGATCTGCTGGTATGTCATGCCCAATGGGGCCGTGTACATCTTGGCCGTATTTGTATGGCCGATGGGGTGAGTAAGATCGATGAATTTTTCACAGAATTCTGGATTTTAGGTGGGTCGTCGAGAATAGTGGCTAAAGAGAGGCTTTGTTATATTTCAGTTTGATCTGTGTTTGGGTGCTGCAGTATGTTGGTGACTACCAGTGCCATGGTGTTGCCGGTTCTGATAACTGTCCCAATGGGTCATGAGGGGAGTGCCTGTCAGGCGTTTGCTAAATCAAGGTATGTGAATTTTGAAAAGGCGTAAGGTATTTCAAAAGAAATAGGGGGGGAGAAGATGGGGGGAATCTAAAAAAAAAAATCGGGGAATTTTGAGGGTCATTTTATTCTGTATTAAAACGTCGGTTTGATTTTCAGGATGTTTCACGGTGGTGCATTGGTGTGGATGATCGGCTGGTGATCTGTGTTGATTGGTCGACCATGGCGGCTATTAAGGAGTGAGGAGGAAAGAAAAGAAGCCCTTTGGTTGGAAGATCAGAAACAGACTTTTATATGTGTGCTTGATTGACTGTGATTTCTTACTGTGATTCAGGCCTGAGGAGCCCCCAATTGTCCACCAAATGATATTTTGATAATATAAGCGTCTGTGATCACCAGAACTGAGTTCTAGTTTTTGATGTTTGGGGTTTCTAAATTGGCTTTGGGAGTTTCTAAATAGAATTGGGGCAGTGGGGGTATTCCAAGATTTGATATTCCAAGCAAGTTTACAGCTGATACAAACACATGCTTATGTTATTGTTTTGACGCACGCATTAAGTGCCGGATTAGACGTAAGTGTAACCATGCCAATGTTAAAACGTGTCGAAATTCAGCAGTTGGGGTGCTCGGCACAGCCGGGCTGTGCTATCACTATAGGATTCATCCCCACATATGTTTGAACATGGGCGATGTGGGCTATCCGGTGAGGTACAGGTGAGGGTTGGTTGGTTCCATTATATTGATGGTGAGAGGTTGCTGGGTGTGAGCGATGAACATGTTAAAACATGTGGCCATCCCCACATAAGGTGAAATTTTGGTGAAATTGCAAAGGAAAACCTACCACTTCTTGGGAGGAATTTGGTCGACTCATCAAGCAGTGTGGGGTCGAAACTAAATTTGTCCTTAATGGGTTGTAGATCCCTGGCCGTAAATTCGGTCAGCTCCACCAGGCTTCTTGAGGTGAGGGCTGATCTTAGCCAGGAGGCGAGTACTGGTGACCTGGGTGCCTGAAGTTCTGGGGCGTTGGATGTAACTGTGGTGTCCAAAGCTGGGGATAGCTGGAAATCCGGCTGATTTTTGGATTTAATAACCAGCATAAGCACATGAGGTTTAGGGTTCAGGATGGTGTATACAGGCAATCCCCCTAGAAGGGAACATCTTGGATAGCGTTCTAACGTGATCTCCTTGATCTGGCTGGCAATGATGAGCGAGATCCCTGATTTCGAATTTAGGTTTAGGTGGTGTCCAAAGGGGGCCATCAGTCGGGGGCTTGGAGATTTTGGGGGCTTTAATAGAGAAGGGCCACAGGTTAGGACCGAAGATCATTGTGCCTACGATAAACTCATAGCACCGGCCTTCTGAGTGAATTCTAAGGGCTACCTAAGGGATTCCAGCCGACTTCTCCTGATGACAGTGTGGCCAGTGCCTGCAGCAGTGTGGCATGAGGAGGCGGATTACATACAGGAGGACCAGCATGAGGACTACGAACCACATCATGTCATATCTTCGAGTTTGCTGCACAAAACTATATTCCTCCTCCTGAGGGATTTGTGGAGCTTGAGAAGGCCAGTGCTTGTTGGCCTTATTGATGAGGTCCTTGAGTTTGGTCCAAGTTGCAGCATCCATCATGGTTGGAGTTCTGGTGGCTGAATAGACTGTGACCAACTGCGCCAGGCGTGTCACACGTCTATGGGAGTGACACGTGATTGCACAAAACAGAATGCTACCAGCAGCGGTGTTAGCAGGTGTAACAAGGGCGACTACTGCAGGTGGAAGCCAAGATGTGCTAAAGAGCTTGCTGACATGAAGGACGGTTCGTCTGATAGACCTTTGGCTGCTCTTCTGAGGGTGAGTACTTCTTTAATTAATGGCACTATTTTCTGATTGTGTAGGTATTTTAGGCACTGAAAGTTGGGTAATGCTAGGGGCCGGGTAGTGGTTGTCATGGAGACACCTGATACATTGGCTGGAGGTGTTCCAAAATGTTGCCATAAGGGAAGGTGATGGGGCTCTTTGCAAGGGGTTCCAGGGTGATATTTTGTATGCAGGACATGTTTGAATTTATCATGACCATGCTGGCATTCTTGATAATGCATAAGACCAATAATCATGAATCATCCAGATTTGGCATGTTCTTTTCTCCCTTCAATAAAAACTTCAATTAAAATAATATATACATCTTTATCATTTATTCTGGTCAGGATGGGATAGAGCTACAAATGGTATATGGGTTTTGCCTATCTACGAGGCATATTTAGGGAGCTGGGGGCCTAAAACTGCCCAAAATGAGGGATTTTTCCAGCAAAAGCATTAAAATCTGTACTGCAACTTGCAAAAAATAAAAATAAAAGATCAATAGGTTCCCTATGGCATTTTGGTATTTCCCTCATAGCAAAGGGAAAATTTTAAGACCATATACCCGAACATACCCCGACATATACCCTAACATGGCTGCCCTGCCCTACTTTAAATATATCACTGGGATGGGATACATGGACCATGCAAAGCCTTAACATGTTTTTTTTACCCAAACCAAATAAAAATGTTTGCAAACGTTAAAAACACTTTTCTTTTGCTAAGTGGGATGACTATTGTCTGGTGCTGGCGTTCACAGAGTCCCTGTGACCTGGACCAATGTGCACTTCCTGTGATGTGTTTAATGCCAAAACTTATTCCAAAATAATGCAAAGAATTTTGAGGTGTATTGTTTGGCATTATCTCTATTAAGGACTGATGGTGTTCCATGAATGCAGATCACCCTTTGAAAAAAACTGAGTCCCACAATGGCATTGGTATTTTCCTATGTGGACCAGGCTGTGATGTGTCTGGTAGCATGATCTGTGACCACATGTATGTAGTGAGACTTATCTACCGCCTGATTAAAGAGCCTATGGTGTCCATTGTTAAATGGGAGTAGGCTGTTAACACTGGTTCACGTAGGGTCATGGGTGTTTTCAGGTGTTTGGGTCTTTTCTTTGTTGTGAGGCATGTGTGACAGGTGCCTGTTTGAACATTGATCGCCAGTAGTATCGTGATCTGATGGCTGCATAGGTTTTTACTGAGCCCGGGTGTCCTCCAAGGGTCTCTGCCCATTTTACTGGGGTCACAATTTGCGGTGTGGGGTCAAGGGATTTACCCATCACTATGTCCGTGATTCTGAATAATACCTCATCTAGAATGATGAACTGATCGTGGTTCCTTAAGATTTGATTGGTTAAATCTGAATCATGTGGCAATTTTCCTTTTACAATGTAATTTAGCATTGATGAGGCAAAAATGTCTTTTCTTTGTGCCTTAATTAGTGCCTCTCTAAATGGTGTTAGGGAGTGATGTTTGCAAAGCAATATGATGGCGCTTTCTGCTGCAGGGAATATCTTTTTGGAAAGTTTGACTCGCCTTGCATTGGCTGCCTTCACTGATACCCTTGGTGATCTAGATTTTCTGGGTTGGCTCTTTGTCCCAGAACTAGGTGCCTTGACCTTGTTGGGTCGGGTTTGCCCACTGGTAGTAGCTCTGGCCTGTGACTGGCTGGGAGCTGGGGGTGTGTCTGCCTGGGAGTTCTGTGACTGCACTCTGGTTAAGACACACAGCTCTGGCTGCCTTTGATGTGGCTTTGGATATGTTCTTTCAGAGCTGTTTTTCTTCGCTATAACACCTTTAGGTTGTGTACCTGTGCTACCCCAGATTCTTCATCCTTTCAGGATTGATCTGTGTCCGCCCATCTGGCTAATCTCCCATTTGTTATATTCTCTTTCTTTTTGAATAGGGAGACAAGGGCTGTGTGGTCTGAATACACTTTGAAGTGGGTTCCATCCACATAGTGATGGAACTTTTTTACTGCAAAGACAATACCCAAGAGTTCCTTATCTGTTATTCCATATCTGGTTTCTTGTGGGGTTAGGCCTCTCCCTGCAAATTCTATCGGTCTGTAGAAACCAAACTCATCCACTTGGGTGATCACAGCTCCCAAACTATAGTTGCTTGAGTCAGTGAAAATGACAAAAGGTTTGTTATAGTTTGGAAATTTTAGTACTGCCTCAGTGGAAATAGAGGCTTTGACTTTTTCAAAGGCCTGTTGGCAACTTGTGGTTCATTTGAAGGTGGTTTTAGTTGCTTCATACAAGGGCTTCATAATGTGGGCAAAGCCCCTTATGAATTGCTTATAGAATTGTGCCAGGCAATTGAAGCATCTGAGATCATGGATGTTTTTGGATGGGGTAAGGGTATTGACTGGCCAGATTTTGTCTGGGGAAGGTGACACACCGTTTTTATCCAGAGAAAACCCCAAGAAATCGATCTTGGTTGTGCCAAATTCACATTTTTCAGATTTCAGTTTGATGTTCCCTTTAATGAAGAGCTTCAGAACCTCGTCCAGGTCCTGTAGGTGTCTTTCCCGTGTGAGGCTATAAATAGCCACATCATCAACATTTTATGAAAAATTGTTCCATTACATTTATAAAGGACAAACCAGCGGTCTTGAGACCCATGGGTAAAACCTTAGCCATGTAGCGGGTCCCATTTGCTGAAAATGTGGTGAGAGGTTTTAGATTTCTCCGCTAGGGGAATCTGATGGTAGGCGCTATAATTGTATGAACATCTAGTTTAGAAAAATATTTGGCACCAGTTCTGCCTATTTGTTGCATTAGGTCGTCAGCTCTTGGAAAGGAGTAGGAGAAAGACTTGAGGTTGGCGTTAACCCACCTGTAGTCCACTACAATTCTCCAACCTGAGGCTACAGATCTGTCCCCCTGTAGTTTTGGTACCAAAAAGGCTGGTGAATTCCATTCACAAGGTTTGGCATATTTTTCAATAATGCCCTGCTGTAAATGTTTTTCTAGGAGCTCCTTTTGGAAGATTTCCTTGTGAGGGGACATTCTGTATGAGGGCCTGTTGCATGGTTTGAAATCTGGAATTAATTCCAGTTTGACCTCATTTTCCACATTTGAGCCTATGGCGCTGTCATTGACCACAAAAGCTTGCCTGTTAGATTCCACAATTTTACGGACTTGATCCCTTTGATCTGATGTGAGCTGCTCACATATTTTGTACTTTAAAGGTTCATCACCTTTAGGGAGCTGCTCTAGAGGATCCTCACCACAATTGATTGGGTATAGATCCTCAGTGGGGCCGGTGTGGATCAATAAGTGTTGATTTTCTAGAGGGCCGATGGCCACAGCCTTTTTCATATTGAAGGGTTTGAGCATGCCTAGAGCTGTGTGCTTCTTTAGGGGTAAGGGAAAATCATTTGCATTTGGTACCAAATCTGCTAAGGAAGGCTGCATAGACAGCTTCATTGTCTTACATAATTGGTTTTTCAAAGATATTGGTAAAAAAACCACTGAGCAACTCTTCCATTGAGGAAGGTGTACATGCATGAGGCATGCAGGTGGGGGAGGCAGGGGTGCATGTTTCTAAGGCCTAAAAAAATTGTAAGTTTCTGGTAACATGGTCCCAAAAGGTGAGGTAGGTAGGTCGGATTTCTTTTCAAATTTTTTTCTTTTTTTACTGGATCATATTTTGGCCCATATATTCCATTGTTATTATTGATAATTGAGTCATGGAGAATCGATTTTTCTATCACACTAGCACAAAACTTAGGAGCACTTGGCCAGAATGTTGGATTCTATTCTTGGACACAAGTAATACTAAAAAATATTAGAAATATGATGTCAATATGCAAAAATGATGAAAAAGTAGGAAAATTTTAAATTAAAATATGAAAATTTTCTTCAAAAAATCTGAGGTTGGCCCCTTTAGGCTGAGGTAGGTTGGGTAACTGGAAACAAAACTTTTTTTTTTTTTGGCCTAATCCAGAATTTGAACTCTGCCAGGAATTTGGCTGCTGACCTATATGGGGTCGGTTTATCAAAGGTTTCTGGTTTATTGAAAGCATTAAGCTGTGCTGACGAGAGTCTGTCATTGTCCTAAGTTTGGTACCATAGGTGTGGAGTGAGCATTAAACTGGTGGGGGATGGTGGTTTGTGCACTGGTGCTCTGGGAGTGTAGTGTGTGCATAGCGATGGGCTGGTTACTAGGGGTGTGCCCATGAGATGGAGTGTATATGTTCCCTTTGACGGAGCCTAAGGCGTCGGGTCTGGTCTCTGGCTGGGCGGCGCCAGCTGGTGCTGCCATCTGGGGAGTGGCAGAGGAACTAGGGATTTCACACTGGGTCGTCGGGTGAAAGGTGGGTGTGGCATGTATAGAGCCGGTTGGATTGCTGCAGTGGAAAGCGCTGGACTTAAGTCCACAGACTTAACCTGATGGTGGTTCCCTGTGTAGGGAAAGGTCCTATAGCTGGGGTGGCAGAGGTGTAGACAGGTTGTGTCTGCTCTGTGCTAGTGGGGATAGAGCCGGCTGGAGGTGGATTGTGAGATAGACGCCTACTGTCAATGGCTCTGAATATTTCTTTTCTCATGTCGTCTACATTTCTGTTTATTCTCTCAGAGATGTCTACAGCAATTCCTTTAGACCTTCTTAAGACGTCAGCATTATCCTCAGCATCTCTCCTTTGAGGGTGGATTAATTTACTCTCCATCTGGGACCTCCAGGTGTCCATATTATCTAATCTATTGGTCACTCTGGAAAGTTGGCTGGAGTGCTCCTGGCCTACCCTTTGAATTTCAGTGGCTAGGAGGTTAATCTGTCCAGTCAACAAATTGGACAAGGAGTCACTGACTGCTTGTGTGCACTCCCTTACTAAATTCCTGGCCAGGTCGTCCTGGTTTTTTCTTGGAGGTTGGCCAGATGTCATACTGTCAGTGGGGTTTGGTCTATTGAGGTGAGGGAAGGGGATTTCAGTATCCTCTTCAGAGGTGGTTATGTTTTCTGAGGTGGTAAACTCCACTGAGGTGGTAAGGTTCACTGAGGTGGAAATGGGGTTAGATAGCCTCCTGTTAAAATATTGGGTAGTGGCTGCTATATCCCCTCCACCTGTTGCTGAGTCTACACTTCTCAATAAACTATAGTAGGGGGGGGTGTGCGCCCTCTCTGGGGTGAGCAGGATTGTGCTCTCCTTCTCCTCCTGGGGCTGGGTATTGGTAATGCACTAGGCAAAACAAAATCGGAGTTTTGGTTGGAGGGAGGGGTTGTGGGTGGTGGTGGGCCTCCTCTAGAGGTGGTGGGCTGTTGTGGAGACTTAAACAGTCGCCTGGGCTGGTGGTGTCAGGCCATTGATCCTCCAGTATCCTGTTGATACAGTGTAAGAAGGCTGAGGGGCTTTCACCACACTGAGTGTTTTGGAAATTGCAGGTTGGTGCCTGGTGCGCCCTATTTAAATTGTCTGTGTTTACTGATCTCCTGGCGATGGTAGTCCCAAGTTAAATCAGATGAGTCTGAGTCCACTAAACCTGCCTGGAGGAAATTGGTAGCCTATTAGTAGGCCTACCGGTAATAGTCTGTGATGGTGCCTGTATTTGTTGTAGGGCGGCTTGTAGCTGAGGCGGTCTGGGCTCCAGGTGGGAATTTAACTCCAGGTGGCTGGTAGAATTATCAGGTGTAGCTGGTGCATTACCTGGCAAACCAGCAAGTCTCATTGATGGGGAGTCTGCTGCCGTGAAACCAGGTAGAGTGAGGTTTAGGTCTGGGGCAGGCACGACAAGAGGCATGCTGGTGTGTACCCCTGTGGTGCTTCCAAGGATAGTGGATGAAAAGGTGGTTTGATTTCTACTCACAGGAGTTGGTTTGGGCTTTATGAGGGACTGGTAGGATAGGATCCAACAGGAAAGCGTCTGGTGAGGATTCTGCTCTCTGGGTGGGTTGATCTGGTACTGGAGCTGCTGCTGTAGCTTGGTGTTGTGGCGCGTCTCGTCCCTGAGATGTAACGGCGTGTTTGGGAGCAGGCTCTTTGGGGTTTGTCTCACTATTGTTCATGGCTTATGAGAGGTAATAACAATCCCAGTTGGCAGAAAAACGTTTTTTTGACGTAAAAAAAACGTTTTATTTTGGTTCCTAAGTTTGCAAAACGTTTTTTTTCAACGTCAAAATAACGTTTTTACATGTACTCAAAAGAACGTTATTTTGACGTTTTTATAAAAACGTTTTTATGTCAGGTTAAAAAAACGTTTTTTTAACGTAAAAGAAACGTAAATAAAAAACATTTTTATTTGGTTGAAAATTGGTTGAAAAAGCAAACGTTTTTATTTGGTTCAAAATTGGTTGAAAAAACGTTTAAAAACGTTTTTTCAATGTCAAAATAACGTTTTTTAAAAACGTTTTTTATCCAAACCAAATAAAAACGTTTGCAAACGTTAAAAACACGTTTTTTGCCAAGTGGGATGGGACCTTCCACGTAGGGTTTTCTCCACCATTGTCAATGGAGCGTTACAAGTCATGAAGTGAGTAACTTGGAGTCCAAAGGGGTTCAGTTGATGAATCCAGTTTTATTGGTGTAGGCGACAAGGTATTTCATAAAGATGGTATATTGGTATACTAAGTCAGCCTAACCAAGCTATCCCTTAACCAAGACATGGAGTGTCGTAGGGTGTAGGTGTGGAGAGAATAAGATGCTCTGGGCTTGCTTTGGATGTCTTCAATACAAAGCCAGTTCCGGGTACCGCAATACCTGGGGGTGTTGCTTTTGCTGACCCCTGTAGGTTCGCTCTAGATATAGGAACCAGATCTTGCCCCTTCAGGACGAGTTGCTCCAGCACCTGAACTGAAAACAGGTGGCAGGTTTGTGTCCTCCAGCAGGGATCCAAGGGTGAACCTGGGGTCTTTGCTGGAGGGGGCAGGGGGTGAGTGAATACACTTTCTCCCTGCCGGATCTAAAAAGGTTGTTTACAGGGGGAGCTTGGTTGGCTTTTGGTTAAAAATATGTCATGGGTGATAACGACCTTAAATAGTTCCTTGACACAGTATAGGCATGCCATTACAATACCAATACAATACAATACTGATACTGTACTGGCTAGGTACTGGCAATACTAGCCCAGTACTGCCATTACATGCCAGTACTGGCACAGTAAAGATGTGTTTGCTGGGTATGCCTACGGCCCCTCGATACCTGTACCTAAAACTTGTAGTGCGAACTGCAGGACGCAACTTGCTACGTTGGACTATGCCCTAAGAGCATGCAGCGCCACCCCCATGGTGACGCATATATATTTTTGGGACCGCCGTGGGGGATTGGGCATGCCCTGAGGGCATATTGCTGGCCTTTACATATCAACAGTTGACCAATTCTAGTGTATGCCCTGAGGGCTTTGTGTATCAGTCCCTGGGGGCATATTCCTGCTCTTTTGAAGTTCTGAGATTAACCATAAGCACACACATGCCCTCAGGACATATATGTCTTACATTCATTGCTAGTCACACTTTTTCCCCTATAGCCCCTATATATGCTGTCAAGAGTACAATTCACATCCAGCCTTAATTTAGACATAATACTTCGTACATGAGGAGAGCGTACCCGATTCAAGCATTCTTTTTGCCCATATAGTGTGTCTGACTTTTGACAGATTCTGGTCACCTGGCATTTTTCAATGTTGTTTTAATTCTGTATGTACTGATCTTATGTCTGTATATGAATATCTTCCAGTCTTGTTTTTATTCTACATTTAAGCCTGTTCTTACTTCAGATTTCAGGGCTTTCCCATAGATCTTGGCACCCTGTTTTGTATAGGAGATATTTTTTATTGTCCAACCATGGGTGCTTGTCTGTTTTCATAGTCAAAAACGCTTGATCTAGTAAGGGGTTTGATGACTCAGTCTCAAGTCTAAGCCAGTAGAAAAGGTTGAGTAATATTATTCTTAACTCTATTGGGAATCTAATCTTGACCAAAGCATGCCCTTAGGGTATTTCTAGTGTATGAATACGCTTGGGGCATTACTTTGAAAACCAAAAACTACACCATAGGTAGGGAATTTACCCAGGGAATTTATAGAGAAGAGACACTACCTGGGGGCATCAGTTTGTGAGCACTAATGCCCTGAGGGCATTGATTATTAAAAGAAATGCCCTTAGGGCATAACAGTTGCATTATTTTATAGCCTCAAGTCTAGAATATATCCTGATGATCAAAAAAAAATATTCCTGTATTAGGGGGCCTAGTCTAGGTCAGGCCCTAAGGGCATCAATATTAGTGGTAGGCTATGCCCCAAGGGTATTATTAGTTATGTCAATGTCAGAGGCTAGTTGACTAATGCATGCCCTGAGGGCAGCACAAGCAGAACCTATGCCCTCAGAGCATGTCCCTTAAATTTCTTTTAAGTTAATTCAGTGCGTCAGGGCTCCCTTGACACAAGGGCTGTAAGAGCTCTCATTATAGCCTACAAGATCCCAGTACCTATGCCCTGGGAGCATGCATTCTCCTCTACCTCCTTCTCACACTGGAAGGTACCTCTGTCCGCGAAAATATATGTGCCACTCTCACTCGGCGCGGCAGTATGTCCTTAGGGCATAGACCAAGGTAGCAAAGAGGAGGGGATACCGATTCCGCGAAGCAACGGCGTTTGGCTTGCGTTTGCTTACATAAACATGGCGCGCACGCGGAAACGGACATTTCCCAACGATCAAATAAATTAACAGATTACAGACTGAAAGTAAGACCATCCAAAGAATATATCATAGCAATCATGTTAGAAACCTCCCCCTTTATTTATCCATGATTTATTTTGTCAGTGTCAATGCCTAGATAATATGTATGCATTGATTCATCAGTTTCAAAAATGGTGTTCGCAAAATACCATAATTAGCTAATTCAAAGTCGGCTTTTCAAATTAATCTGGCAAATCAAAAAATAATTGACATGCATCCCCTGATACACTGGGATATTATCCATTAAAATCACTTGGAGAGACTCAAAGAGACTCAAGTTTTGAATTAGATCTTGATCTATGAACATAGGTTTATTCTCATTGAAATGGCATTACACAAAGTCTCCCGTCCGTGAACGGTTGGGCGATATGGGGGGATTTGGTGTGGTTATGAGAAGCATCTGGTCGTCTTCTCAAATTTTTGACCTGGCCGGAAGTGGACTGACGTCATACCACCCCATAAACATTTCATTCCTTGAGAGACCCATCCGGCCACATCCCCCGGATAACCCCCTCTTTCAGATGAGATCTCATCTGAAAAATAATCTTCCATGTAAGTTTTCATAAGTTTCAGATGATCTCATCTGAATGTAATTCAAATTCAGATGAGATCTGGCATATATCCTTGATCGGGGGCAGAGCCCCCGAACCCCTGTTTGGCCAGAGAGGTGAACCATAATTATTTGATGAGACACGGAAGGGGTGGAAGGAGCCACCTGGAGGATGAAGAAGGAACTAAAGGCGACATCTAGAGGAAGGAGTGGGAAACAGAGGGCCAGGTCAAATCTGCAAGAAGTGACCCTTTTGCCAGGGCGTGGCTGTAATCGGTAACACCTCCTCTTAAGGTAGCAAGTTGTATGCGCATCCTGGTTACGTGGACGTAAATGCTGCCCTCTCGTGAGTCATATGGTATTTAGGACTGCACTGAAGGGTGTTCTGACTGCTGATTGGTTTAGAATTAGACAGAAGAAATATTGGTTAAATTATGAAAAAAATCACAGGTGTTCCCAAATAGTTAATAAATGGAATAGTAGGTGTGCTTTTATATTATGCCAGGCCTTAAGGGCATGTTACACTGGTGGCATTTGCAGCACTGCATCTGCCGCAGGAACTTGCTGCAGCAAAGCAAACACTGTCAGCTTTTGCTGCTGCAAGCTGCTGCAGCAAGTTGCAGCACGTTTTTGCCCAGTTACACTAGCTGCAGATGCAGTGCAGCAAGCTCTGCTGCAGATGCAGCGCTGCAAATGCAGCCAGTGTAACAGGCCCTTTAGGGATTTTATGAGGCATGCAAAAGTTAATCTGGCCAATGGAGATTTTTAGGCCCAAAATAGGGTAGAAATACTAGAATGGCACTCACTGCACATATCATTCCATTATTTAAGATTTTCAGGGTTAAGCCTATCCAACATTCTGTCAAATTGTGTATGAGGGATGAGTTAACCGTGCTATGGTTAAAATTTTTACCAACGAACATTTTAGGTGGCTGTTTTTGTGTGTTATGCTATATAGAAACATAGAGGAAATGGATTTAGTTCCACGTGACCTCCTGCGTGCGGTTGCAGGTGGCAGCCTGACCGTTGTACGACTGAGAGAGTACCCCAGGTACAGTAGCTACAGCTCATTAGTAGTCCACCTGAGGGAGACAAGGAAACTGACCAATCAGAGGCCAGGGACAGCAGCAGCAGGTGGAGGAGGCCAGCAGCTGCTGTAAACAAGATGACAGGGGTCTAACTTGTACTTTGAAGCTCTGTATGGGCTGAAACCTTTATAATATATAAGTATCTGGCTAGAATTATGTCTTATACTTCACTTCTACTGGGTAAATTGCAAATATATTGACTTAGGGAGCAGAAATTTGCACCAACTTGAAGTAGTTTTTTATTTTGGACATCCCTACTCGTCATCATAGGAAATGCACTATTGGCAGTGGACTTAGTAAGGTTATTGTATTTATGTCCATCTGTACCCCAGGTACACATCTCACCCATACTGTACCCCAGGTACACATCTCACCCATACTGTACCCCAAGTACACATCTCACCCATACTGTACCCCAGGTACACATCTCACCCATACTGTACCCCAGGTACACATCCCACCCCTACTGTACCCCAGGTACACATCCCACCCCTTCTGTACCCCAGGTACACATTACATTCCTACTGTACCCCGAGTACACATCCCGTCCCTACTGTACCCCAGGTACACATCTCACCCCCACTGTACCCCAGGTACACATTACACCCCTACTGTACTCAAGGTACACATCACACCCCTACTGTACCCCAGGTACACATCCTGTCCCTACTGTACCCCAGGTACACATCCAACCCCTACTGTACCCCAGGTACACATCTCACCCATACTGTACCCCAGGTACACATCTCACCCCTACTGTACCCCAGGTACACATCCCTCCCCTACTGTACCCCAGGTACACATCTCACCCCTACTGTACCCCAGGTACACATCTCACCCTTATGTCAAGGTAAATATTGAGACTCCATAGGAAACACACTGAGATCGTGTATTGAATCCCTGCGTTAAATAACCAGTGCCAAATCTGCACGATGACGTCATACGCCCACCGCGCATGCGCAGCCCTTTTGAAATGTAAACATCCAAGATGGCGGCGGTCAGCATTTTGCGATGACGATGGGTAAATCAGAGTTAATTATGGATTATATTGATGAAATATCGATTAATTAGTCACTCAAACACCTTGACATAAATGTAAATATTAACTCTGATCAGTTTGAGCTTCCTGTTTCTTCACGAGCGCTTCCTGCCCGCTCCGCCCGGAACGGGCAGGAAGCGCTCGTGAAGAAACGCTCAGCTCAAACTGCTCATCGTTCACCTTTACCATTTTATTGTACCCCAGGTACACATCCCACCCTTACTGTACCCCAGGTACACATCTCACCCTTACTGTACACCAGGTACACATCCCACCCCTACTGTACCCCAGGTACACATCCTGCCCCTGCTGTACCCCAGGTGCACTCCTACTACTACTGGGGTACAGTAGGGGTGTAATGTGTACCTGGGGTACAGTAGGTGTGTAATGTGTACCTGGGGTACAGTAGGGGCGGGATGTGTACCTGGGGTACAGTAGGGGTGGAGTGTGTACCTGGGGTACAGTAAATAGATAGAACTAAACGACCGTGGTGTAAGAGGTGGCCGATCCACCACGAGGGGGGTGTCTCGGGGGAGAGCCCCCCCCGAGGGGTGGATCAGCCACCGAGGACACCAGGGGAGTTTAGTTCTATATTTATTTTATGTTTTTAGAGGTTTAAATAAGGAAAAATAATCAAAATCCGGTACCGTAGTTCCCCGTACAAGCGCCGATCTGCCATTTTGAATGTTTACATGCACCCAGAACGAGGCTGCAGTGGTGGATCGGCCGCTGTGGTGGATCGGCACACGTTACGCCACTGGGGGTGTGCGGATCGGCCCTCCAATGCTATCTCTATGGGAAGAAGTTATTGACATAAAATAAGGGTGTAATGTGTACCTGGGGTACAGTAGGGGTGGGGTGTGTACCTGGGGTACAGTAGGTGTGTAATGTGTACCTGGGGTACAGTATGGGTGGGATGTGTACCTGGGGTACAGTAGGGGTGAGATGTGTACCTGGGGTACAGTAGGGGTGAGATGTGTACCTGGGGTACAGTACTGCCTATGACTATGAGACAGAGAAACAGGGAAACAGGGTCGTTCTGTACCTGGGGTACACAGGTGACTGCTGGTAAAAATGGTGCCAAGTCCATAGCCAAGAAGAATACAGGGGGGCTGTATAGTATGAGGTAAGCCCTATACTCATTTCTAGATTTAAATCTATAGGTATCTATCATCTGTCAACATATCCCAATCATTTAATCAAATTATAAAGTCTAGTTACCTGTAAGTCATGAGAGATTGAGTGATTTGTGCCTTGAATGGACATGTTTTGGCCCACCAAGACATCCACCATCTTGCTAGAAGCAGATGCATCTGCTGCAGGAGTTGCCAGCTCCTGATTGGCTGAAACCTTGTGTACCTCAGGTGGACTACTAATGAGCTGCAGCTTGTGTATCTGGATGCCGTTCCTCAAAAGCGAACTCAAATGATGAAATGAGTTTGCCCAAAATCTGTTAGTTTGAGTTTGCTGATTTTTCTGTGTTCCTCAATGGCAAACTCAAACTCAAACTGACCTGTTCTAAAGTGAACTCAAATTATTGTGGTGAACTCAAATATTCCATTTGAACAGTAATGAATTTGTATTTTACAGCTGTTTTTCTGCTGCTAGTTACTGGCATGTTCTACTCTTTCTCTATACGATGAGTGTCCACACAAGCACAGCATTTGAGTTCACTTAGACTTGTTTGAGTTTGAAAGTCAGAAATGGAATGGTGGCTACTGTAGAGTGTCAGGATGGTATGGGAACATTATATAAGGATAGAAGAAGGTGTCAGAAGGGCAAGGGAAAGTGTCAGGAGGACAGTGGGGGTGTCACAGACATCTGTTAAAGTGTCACATGTTAGTGGAAGGGTGTCATAAAGGCAAGACAAAGTGTCACATGTGTGAGATATTCTGTCACAAGATTAAGGTGAGATGCCAGAAGGATGTTGGAAGATGACAGAAGGGTATCACAATGGTATGGGGAAGTATGGGAAGGTGTCACAATGGTGGAAAAAGGTGTCAGATGGCTGTGTAAAGACATCAGAAGGGTATAGGATGGTATCAGAATGACAGAGGAAAGTGTCATAATGATGTGGGATAGTGTCATAAGGGTCTGGCAAGGTGTCAGAAAGGTATGGGAAGGTGTCACAAGGGTACAGGGAAGTGTCACAAGGGTCTGGGGAGGTGTCACAATGGTATAGGAAGGTGTCATAAGGGTCTGAAGAGGTGTCACAAGGGTATGGGGAGGTGTCACAAGGGTATGGGGAAGTGTCACAAGGGTCTGAAGAGGTGTCACAAGGGTACGAGGAGGTGTCACAAGGGTATGATAACGTGTCACAAGGGTCTGGCAAGCTTCCACAAGGGTATGGCAAGGTTTCACAAGGGTCTGGCAAGTCTGGGGAGGTGTCACAAGGGTGTGGGGAGGTGTCACAAGGGTATGGGGAGGTGTCACAATGGTATGGGGAGGTGTCACAAGGGCATGGGGAGGTGTCTCAAGGGTTTGGGAGGTGTCACAAGGGTGTGGGGAGGTGTCACAAGGGTGTGGGGAGGTGTCACAAGGGTATGGGGAGGTGTCACAAGGGTTTGGGGAGGTGTCACAAGGGTATGGGGAGGTGTCACAAGGGTATGGGGAGGTGTCACAAGGGTATGGGAAGGTGTCACAAGGGCCTGGCAAGGTATCACAAGAGAATGAGGAGGTGTCACAAGGATATGGGGATGTGTCACAAGGGTCTGGCAAGGTGTCAGAAAGGTATGGGAAGGTGTCACAAGGGTATGGGGAGGTGTCACAAGGGTAGGGAGAAGTATCACAAGGATGTAGAAAGGTATGGCAAGGATGTTTGATGACAGGGACATGGATACATGTTGTAAAGGTATACTGAAGTGTCACACAGGTGTGACAGGCCATCAGGATTGTATGGTGAGTTGTCAGAAGTATGAGGGAAGGTGTCAGAATAATATGGGAAGGTATGTAAAGAGTGGCAGAAGGTGTCAGAAAGCTGTCTGAGACGTCAGAATGATAGAGTAAGGTGTCAACTGTCACAATGCTGTGGGATATCTTTATAAGGGTATGGCAAGCTGTCACACGGGTATAAAAATATATCAGAAGGATGTGTTGAGGTGTCAATGTGGTATTGGATAGTGTCATACAGGTGTAGTAAGGTGTTGTAAAGTGTTGTGGGGGTTTGGAGACATGTCACAACAACACAGTCAGCTGTCATGGGGATAAAAGAAGGTGTCAGAAGAAAGTGGAGATGTCACAAATGGGTGGAAAGGTATGGAGGGGTATGGTAAGGAGTCAGACAGATGTCAGAAGGTGTTAGAACAATAAAGGAGGGTTTAAAATGATGTGGGAAGGTGTCATAAGGGAGGAAAAAGAGTCAAAGACTGCCTGATGACATCAAAAGTGTAGGTAAGGTGTATAACCTTGGGTGACAGTGTCAGAAGTGTATAGAAAGGGGTCATAGGAATATGGAAAGTGTCACAAGGGATGGCAGTGTGTTAGAATGTTGTGTAAAGGAATCAGAATTATAGAAGAGTGTACTGAGGTGTCACAAATGTGTGTGTAGGTGTCAGAGCAATGTGAAAAAATATGAAAAGGGTAGTACAAGATTTCACAAGGATGTGGGAGGGTGTCAAAAGGATTTGACAAAGGGTCTGAATGATATGGGGAGTTACCACAAAGGTATGTAAAGGTGCTACAAGGGTGTCTAAAGGTGTCAAGTGGATATGAAAGTCTTTGGATGGTACGGGGAGGTGTCAGAAGTATGGCAGTAGGTGTTAAAAGAATAAAGATGTAAGTGAAGTATTAAAGTGAAGTAGAGTTGAATGGTGTGGAATACTGGTAAGTGGAGTTGAATGAAGTGGAGTTGAGTGGAGAATCAAATTGACCTGGGTTGGGTAAATTGGATAAAATCAGGTCAAGATGGGTCAACTAGCCATAGATTGGACCAAATTGAATTAGACTGACCCAGCCTGGATGAATTGGGTCAAAAACTGGTCAAGTGGTCAGAAATTGGGTCAAATTGAGTAAGATAGGCCAAACATCAGTAAATTGGGTCAAATCAGGTAAAAATATGTTACATTGGGCCAAGAAGGATCAAATGGCCAAAGATTGGGCCAAATTGAGTCATTTGTATCCTAGATAGGTAATTCAAGCAAAAGAGGTCAATATGGTTAAAAATAGATCAAACTGGCCAAAGGTGGGTAAAATTAGCCCAAGATGAGTGCATTGATCCAAATAGAATCAGTCTGATCAAAGTTGGTAAATTGGGTCAAATTGGGTTGAAATAGATTAAAATGGATCAATTGTATTGCCAAGGACTGGGTGAAACAAGTTAAAATGGACCCAAGATGAGTAAACTGAGTCAAAACAAGTCATTATAGAATAATTAGGTCAAATTGGACCAAGATTGATATATTGGCAATTAAAGTCAGATTGGCTCGTTTTCAGCCAATTCAATCAATATTGGCTTGCTTTGACCCAATTTACTTAACTTGGGTCAATCTGACTGTTTGACCAAATAGTTATTTAACTCCACCTTAACTGATTACGCATTTAAGCATAGTTTGGGCCGATTTTGGTCGATTTTTGACTGATTTTGAGCACCCTGTAACTTCCTCAAAATTGACTGAAACCCTTAGATTTTTTCCATTGCTCTATCTTGAGAAGGGTTCCCCACAGAGTCCAAAGAACTAGTCTCTACCTCTTATAGTTTTTATGTGGCAGACTTGAGACAAAATTTGGATTCACCCTAAAAGTTTCCCATAGATTTTATCAATAATTAAGCCAAAAATCATGAAAAGCTCCAAATAATAAGTCGTTTTTGGTGAAAATTGACTTTGTACATTTTTCCATGCTGAACAAAATGACATCGAAATTTTCTGTGTATTTTGATGCATTATTGGCCATTTGGGCTGGTTACCATGGCAACAGATATGCTAAAAATGATGATTTTGCATAGTTTTGGTTGCCATGGTAAGCAGAAAAAAATATTTCCAAAAATTTGTCATTACCAAACTCCAAGTAAAACTTGATATATATCCCACTAAATACACTTTATTTCATCAAAATTGATAAAAAAAAAAAATGGATTGCTAAGTTATTGCAATTTAAAGTTTGGTTGAATAATCAATTTCACTCATTAGAACATCACTTTCATGATGATAAATCTTACTAATTAAAGTAATTAGAGAAAACTTGGGTTTTGCTCTTTCTGATCAACTAGCCTAGCTTAATCCATCACCATTTCCCTTATATTTGGAATATTCACACAATTCCAAAAGTTTTTGAAAGCTTATGCCTCCTAGTACATTCCAAAATTTGCTCTGAAATAACCTGGTAAAGGAAGAGTTAAGTCAGTTCCACCCATTATTTCATGACTATCTGTGATAAAGCTTGAGGTATGATGAATTTTTTCACAAATCTTGGTCATGTGACCTCAAAATGGCCGCATGCTCAGATATGCACCCCAAAGATGATTTTTCTCAAAAACATCAAAATGCAATCTTAGATCCATGAATATATGATATCAAAACTAAATATCCAGTTATTTTCATCTCTATTTCTTAATTTTTCATCTTTAACTGAAATGTGAACACTTTTTTTGGAGGGTGGCCAAAATAGCCCCTGCAGGCCAAAATAGCCCCATTGTACTGTACTCATTTTGGACAAACTTTGGCCCTCTTCACCCATTTCAAACTATATTATATTGTCCACTCTTGGCCTAATTTTCCCATTGTAGGTCATCAATTTGGCCAAATCTCTGGCTATCTTGGGTCAATTTGGCCTATTTGGACCCTTATTGACCTGATTCTTCTTAATTTTCCCAACTTGGGTCAATCTGACTCTTCACTCAACGCCACTCCATTCAACTCCACTCCTGTCGTGATTGACTTACCTGTCCTTATCAATAACCCTCACACATAATTTATCAAACATCTATGCAGCTAATAAGCAAAGTCAGTATGGCAGAAGGGGGCAGGGTCAGCTGAGGGTGACGTAATTTACAAGGGGGGTGTTGGCTGATGTGTGACTAAGTGTGACAGGGGGTGGGGGTGAAAATGGCCAAAGAAGGTGTGACGTAATTTATTAACGGCCCCTATGGCTGAAACCTGGGCTGAGATTCCCACTAGAAGCCACACCTTCTTTCCATTTAGGTGGGTCACTCTGGGTGGAGACAAACAAACTCAAATGATGAACTCAAAGTGTCAGAGCTTATTTTGAACCAAAGAGAAAACTTTGACCAAACCACCATTTCACTTTATCTTATCCCTCACTATACTCATTCATCAATTGAAGTAATTTTGATGCATTTGGGATGCATTTGGGAGATATTAAATGAACATTTACAGTTTGAGGTTACTGTTCTGTTAAACTCAAAATCAGGCTGTTTGAGTTCAAAAACTGCCTTGAGTTCACTACCCCAATATTGAACTCAAAACTTTCAGGAACTGCTGGGAGTGAACTCAAACTATTCTGGAACAGAAAGATGAACTCAAATGCGAACTCAAACTTTGAGGAACGGCCTCCTGGGGTACAGTCTCAGTCGTACAACGGTCAGGCTGCTATTGGCACAGACATCTAGTGTGTTAAAGCGAAACTAATATATCGTCGGATGCACGCGCGATTGCAAAGAAATTGGGGTATCTTTGTCTGTTTATAAATTTCGCTTTAACTATCAGTTCTTACAAGAACTCCACAACAAATTGTTGTCGTTCCATTGAATTTAACGCCTTTGATGTTATTGGGATTGTAAACTCATAAATATGTAAATAACCTTATTAATTGAGTACGCGCTGCTCAGAACGGGCACCTGCTTCCGGTTGTCGCCGGCATGATCGCTTTCTCGTAAATTTATTTTTGTTTTCGGCCTAAATACAACGAAAGACACGATGAGGACCGTGCTAATGGTCGCAGAGAAGCCTTCGCTGGCCCAGTCGTTGGCGAAGATCTTGTCTGATGGCCAGTGCAACTCTAGGAAAGGTACAAATGGAGCCTGCTCCATCCACGAATACTCCAGTCACTTCCCAGCGACTGGCGAAAACTGTCGGTTCAAGTTCACCTCGGTTTGTGGGCACGTCATGTCGCTAGACTTCATCGGCAAATACAACAACTGGGACAAAGTTGACCCTGTATGTATGCTATGAATATAACATATTTTAATGGCCTACTTGGATTCTAAATCAAAGCGTGAATACCCCTTTAGGCTTTACTCACTCACTCAGTGAGTAGGCACAGTCACAAAATTTTCAAATACATTAGATGTGTAAACTGATGTTATGGCTGGATAGATCTAATTGAAATAGATATTCAGTGAAAATTTCAAGTCAATTATGTCGTCTGAGAATTCAAGTCAATTATGTCGTCTGAAAATTTTGCCCATTATCCCATAGTGAAGCATATAGGACGTTGTGACCGCAGACAGATAACTGCCTGGTGGTGAAAACACATTTTTCTGTTCTCATTTTATCAATTTTTTAACTAATTTCCTTCAAATAAAAATGTAATGATAAGTGTTGGATGCCCGGTTGATCTAGCTCACCTGTGACCTTGTGTCAGTCAAGGTCATTTAAGGTCAAGGTCAAAGGTCACTTTTCAACGAGACCCAAATTCTACCTAGATTTAAAGAGACTATCAAATTTACCTGGTAATATAAGTATGCTTAAATACTATAAATGTGTATCAAATACCCTACCAGCCCAGGTGACCTTATTTTCATGTCATTTAAGGTCAAGAACAAGGTCAGAGCTTCATTTTTGGTCTCTGGTGTCATGTGTCCAAAATTTTTGACCTAATATTTTCAGGAGAGTCCATAGGCTCTCAGCTACAAATGACCCATCATTGGATTTGTCTTGATGAGTAGGATCAATTTATGGCCTCAATAGTGTGAACCAACCAGTAAAAATCTGTGAACGAAAGCTTTGAAAAAATAGATTTTTCAATTCATCCAACAATTCAACTTTCCTCCCACCTGATCTTTCAAAATTTGGCACCATTAGAATCCTTGAATCAATAGCTTTCCATTGGTACCCTAGCCATGCCTGTGCATTTGTAAACAAGGTCAGGATGATGCTAGGTATGATGTCATAGAAAATTCCCATATGCAGAAAGTAGGTCACACATTTCGCGACAAGGGGTACCCTTGCAGTATGGGGCTTTATGATTGTGGCTTTAGGCTTTATGTAGCACCCCCCCCCCCGCCCCCACACATTTCATTTAAGGATGAGAGCGGCAGGCGCCTACCCAGCTCAGGTAGCACAGAGACATTGATTCTAAAACATTTTAATTCCTCACACTCTCCTGTACAACATAGACACAGGGGTTTAGCTCTAACTCATTATCTTAATTTTCATGTGATGTACCTACCAATGTTGGCCCAACCATCGGCTTTACATAGGCTGACCATCCTGCCTATGTAGGCCCAACGGTGCCAACCAAATGCCAACATACTATCTTGGCATGCTGATGTTTGTTGACCAAATCCAAAAGCCAACGTCATGCCTATGTTACATAGGCACGACGTTGGCTTTTGGACTTGGTCAACAAACATCAGCATCGGCAAATGGGTGGCTAGGGGCCGACCATTTCATTTGCTGATGTCCTGCCACGGGTAACGTAACGTAGGCCCGATGGGCAGCCAACAAATTTTTGTATGCTACCTGGGTAGCGGCCATTTTTGGAACTAGTGCATTCTTCTCAATAAGAGGAATCTGTCAGTTTTTGATGCAAGTTGCTATCATAATTAGTTCAAAAGTTATACCTAATAATATAAATAGGCATTTTTATAAAGTTTGAAGAAACTTTGCCAAAGATCTACAAACCCCCCTCTACCCCCTCTGGCTGTGGTCCATAGGCTTATGCATTAGGGTTACCACCCCCTTTGCATACACACTCATCTTGCGCAAAAACTAGTGTTGAAACAAAATGATTTTACATTTCTCTTTTAATTAACACATGTCAATGGACATCATTGTAGTTTTTGAAAAAAAAAATTGTTTGTCCAGTTTGGGAATTATTCACCAAAGTTCCTCCAAAATCCTAAATGTCTAGCCTTCAGCCCATTGGATGCAATGCTAAAGCATCCAACAAAAGATGGCTAGTACTGAAGAAAGTAGTGTTGCTACCCTAACTTTTTATTCCACATTTCAATTACACATCATGTAAGCAACAAATATTTCAAGTTACAAGAAAATTCTTTGTCAATTAATTTTTTTGGTCACCTGGAGCCCTTGTCCTTAATGTCAGTTGTCGCATACACTGTCACTGATGATACACACTAAGTCAACATTTTTTGCACAGAGGATTTTCGCGCCCCTGTTTGATCTATAGTAGTGTGCTGGCTTTTTTTGCTAAAAAGAGGGTAAATTTTTTTAGCCCCACCCCTCAAGGGGGTCAACATTCTTTTAGCCCCCCCCCCTCCAGAGAGGTCTGAAATTTTTGCGCGCCCCTTCAAACCGACCATCCCCCTGTTGATAAATAATGACCACTCCCTAGACACATCTAGATCTAGGCTCCCGGCCGCAGCCAGCGGGTATTCATATTTCCTAGGATCACCTCTAGGTTTCTCTGGATGTGTATTGCAGTTAATTGTTAAAGGTGGGTCGCTACTATTGGATTTGAAGTTTGAAGTTTTAACACTGTTTATTGGCTAAAGATAACACTACATATGCAGTTATTATAATCAGTCGCCAAAATACAATATATTATATAGACAGTTTACAGGGTATGAGCCTACTGCGCAGGTCCCTGCGCATATAGGTTAACTTTATCAGAATGAGGTCATTTTTGGTAGGCACATACCTACATATATCCTTAGTGTCCACAAAAAGATTGGGGGGGGATTCTGATCAAAATTGCCCATTTTATGACCATTTTAAATTTTGGCATATTTACAGCCAGATTTTTCTCATCATTTTCTCGAATTCTTCTGCACCTTAGAATTATAGCACTTACAATACCAATACAATGCTTTAGAAGTGGTAGGCTATTCACAGTGACCGAGGGCATATAATGGAGCAATTTTATGCCAAGTATGTGTACATTTTACCCATCATGCAGTGCTTTGAATATGGATTTTTGTCAGTTTTTCCAATCCTTTTTTATTTCAAATGGCCAGAACTCCAAAATTATGGGCAGGACCCCATATCAAAAGTAATTTTATCTAAAGGCAAATTATCTGAAAAATATTTTCAAAAAGTTTAAGAAAAATCTAATGGTTGAAAATCTGAATTTTATTTGTTTTTGTTATGAATTAATATAAAATTTAACCTTCTCCTTTCTGAAAAATGAGAAATTTACCCAGAATGCCATGTTATGGAGTTAAAATCGAAAATTTTTAATAAATAAGGATATCAGACCATTTACCATGCAAGGTTTCATATCTCTGTATTGAATAGTTAGGCCATTTTATTCTAACAACTTGGATTACGGATCCGGCGACGAGATTCTTGGCAAAATCCAAAAAAAAAAATTTTTTTTTTTTTTTTTTACCTCTGGCTGATGAGATTTTTCAACATTTAGGGGTAAAAAGATTATAAAATGTCGATGGAGATGAACAAATATAAAGTTTTAACCTTTAAATGTGACATACAATTGTCAAAATCAACCTTTTCTTGGCTGAAATGTACATTTGGTGTCCCAAAACATGACTTAACATGGGCCTTTTTTTTTCTTCTTTTTTTTTTCCTCTGGCCGATGGGATTTTTGGGCTCTAATTTTGTATTTTTTTTTTTTTTCCTCTATCCGACCAAAGTTGAGGGTGAAAAATCCCGTAATCCAAGTTATCAAATTTAGGTGGCCTTATGACAGAAAAAAAAAATCTCAAATCTGATACATATTTTCTCTTATTTCGAGGTGAAGATTAAAATACTTATTTTCAAAAATCTGTAGAAAAAAAAGTAGCATGGGACCCCCTACTTTTCTTTTCATATTCTTATTCTAGATAAATTTTTGTACCTCAGGGAGAAAAATGGAGAAAATGTAGGATCTTTGGTTCAATGCTAGCGACCCACCTTAATTGCCCTCTTTGATCTAAATGTGAATCTGATAGAAGTGGGATGTGTAGGCAGGGCTCGACAAATCAGTTCAGAGACTGTGTGCCTGCTGGGCACAGGGGCCAAAAAAAGTTGTGCCCAGCAGGCAAGCTCTGTGCCCAGGACCTTTGGTTTCTACACTCAAAATTACATATTTAGAACACACATGATTTTAATATAAATAAAATTTTATCTCACAGTCCAGTGCACCCGAATAATCTCAGCAGCATTGCCTTGTGCTGATGTCTTAAGTAGCTTTTGGACAGCTGTGCCCATTTGGCACAACTTGAAAAATATTTTGTGCCCAGTGAATTTTTTTTGAGTCACGGGCATTGGGCACAGGGATTTGTCGAGCCCTGGTAGGCCTATTGGACCTTGCCCTGGCTGTATAGAGTGCAATAGCCAATACACCAATTTGCACAACAACCTGACACAAATCTGGAGTTAAGATCTGACTCTGGCCCGTGGTATCTCTGGCTCGATGGGTCGAGCCTGCCAGGCTCCTCGATGGGTCGCGCCTGCCAGGCTCCACGCTAAAGGGACCTCCACCTACCCTACCCCTACCCCAGCAGACAACCCCTACCCACCCCTCCCCCTGTCAAGTATGGAAACACTCAAACTGCTACTGCACCTTCAGTCTCCGAAGCAGCAAAAAATGATAATCAATGTTACAAGTTACTGACTTTAATCTAGCTCAATTAATACTACCGGTATATGATATAAAAAGCAAAAAAAAAATGTACTTCAGCAGGATGAAAGATTTTATTGGCCCAGGTTCACCTGGGCTATTGGCGGCGCCTTTTCAGCCAAAAACTGACAATCGGGAATTCAGACTTTAGATGGGAATTGCTCATCGAAATTGGGGGATAATTAGACAAAAAATCATGGAAACATGTTCTTTAGGATCTAGTCTTCCATTGCACATGCACAATTCCCGAAAAAGAAATGTTTTAACCTATAAAAAAAAGGGTAAAGAAAAAACCTTACATTTTTGCCCTAGTTTCTCATGAAAACGAGGCTCCATAGGATTGCATTGGGCGGTCCATTTCGGTGGTCGACGGGGTCGACATAACACATTGACTTCTATGGGAATAGGACAATTAAGATGCTTTTTTTTCAACAGGTATGGTGGAATTGCCTGTACAGGAGGGGTTAAGAGCTTTGGTATATTAGTGTGTAAATTGGACCACCATAATTTTGTTATGTCGACCTCCTCACTTCCGGTCTGGAGAGTTGACGCATGCGTGCAGAGTAACCGGTCGTCAGATTTTATTTTTTAATAGTAAATTGAGGGGATATATTTGATTAGATTCCATTTATATTGCCAAAAATATATGGATTATATTCAAAAGGCCATTATATCAAGTCAAATTGATAGAATCTATCATTTCTCCGTTGAAAATGCTACTTCCGGCAAGGAGGGGTCACGCATGCGCACAGAACATCAAAATCCAAAATGGCGGACAGCAAGACGATCGCCTTACGGTTCTATCGAAAGTGCTGGATTATAACAAAATGGAGGAGAATTACAGTCTCTCATGCATTTCTATGGTTAATATGGATCCTTATTCAAGCCCACCTGACATTCTGCAATGCTTTACTTGCCAAGAGAGGAGTTATTCGCCAATGAAAAATGTGAGCGATAATGGGTGCATCCTCCTTAGCCTTAAGCTTTGACACACTGTCCCTATATTGACAGTCCCCTACTGTAGGTAGTGGGCGACCTGGGCCAGTCGTGCATTGCACACGTTAAATTATTTTTTTATCTCACAGGTTGAATTGTTTAGTGCACCTACACACAAAAAGGAGGCAACAGAGAAACTGAGGATGCCATCATTCTTGGAGCGAGAGGTATTTCGACCTTTTTTTTCTATATTGAGTACCGGTAATACATGTATATGAACCTATCTACCTCATATACTGTGTAAAATGTATTGAACCTTAAAGAACATGAGAATGAAATTGTTAACAAATGGTATTTAATAGCATCCACCAATAAAGACCCAATATATCTCCATTTTTGACTAAGACATACCATTATACAAAATTGCTTTGTGTAACTCAACAACACTTAATAAGTTATGACATGGATAGTGATGATACGACTTGCATGCTTATATAAATGATGTGAAAATAGATAGACCCTTATAAATAATACTGCTGTTGTTGCCAGGCACGTGGATGTGATTACCTTGTCTTGTGGCTGGATTGTGATAAAGAAGGAGAGAACATCTGCTTTGAAGTTATCGATGCCGTCAGCCAATCCATGCCAACCAACATCAGTGGAAATCATCAGGTAAGGTTGTTCAACTGTTGACCCCCAGATCTTTAATCAAGGGTACTGATATTGAATATTTTGCTTTCATATTGTGTATTTGAATAGAATTAATGAATTGATTCTTTAATCATTACGTGTTTAGATCGATGATATGATGCAGCCACGCATCGCTGCATTTGTACATCATGCTTCCCCTTTTAGAATATAAATGTGGTACGATGCAGGAATACAGCACTAATGTGTCACTTGTTGTTGATAATCTAAACATCATGCCTTCAAAGGGTCATAGTGTAATTAAGGCCACACCAAAAAAGATAAGTTGGTCTACGGATCGCCCTATCATATTTTCAGCAAGGAATTCATTGGACGCCCCAAATAAATTCTTTAAAAAAAAGGGGGAGAAATTGCTTGTCGCACCATTTCTTCAAAAGCAAACTCCATAGACCAACTTATTTTTATGGTGTGGCCTGAGCAATTTTTTATCCTTACAGAGTAAATATTATCTCTATGTATTCCAGACGGTGTTCAGGGCACGTTTCAGCGCTATTACAGACCGGGACATCAAGGCAGCATTCCGCACATTGGCCATACCCAATAAGAACGAAGCCCTGTCAGTCGACGCCCGCCAAGAATTGGATCTCCGTGTTGGCTGCGCCTTCACTAGATACCAAACCAAATTCTTTCAGGTAAGGAAATTCAAGAGGATGAATTTGACCATCACATGTGATTTCAGTGTTTCAAAAATAAAAAGGTGAAACGTATTCAAAATATATGTTTTTACATTGAATTGAATTCAAGAAAATGATTGCCATAAATTCCCAGTTATAACCTGTAGCCGCATATAAGGCATGCCTTGACTTTGTGAATAAGCTATAAGCTGCGCCTGGGTACCGGTACCTCCTATAAGCCTCAATAAGCATCTGGTTTATGTACATGCCACAACTTGTACGGGGAATTAACGATAAGCGTGTTGTGGCAATATCCTACTCCACAGAGTTCAATAAATCAAATCAAATGCAATCCATGTTCTCTAGCAAAATATTGCAGGGATCGAAGTCTATAGGGTTTTCCATGGTTTCAGGGAATTTTCAGTTCCAAAGACTTATGCATTCCCATACAACTCCAATATTTAGGGGTTCTTATTAGGCATTTCATGGACTTTAGTGCTCAGGCACTTTGATCCCAGATATTGATACTGATAACTATAAAAGATGTAAAAATGTGTTGTCCTGCAGGGTAAATACGGTGATCTGGACAGTACTCTTATCTCCTATGGTCCATGTCAGACGCCAACACTTGGCTTCTGTGTAGAGCGTCATGACAAAATAGCATCCTTCAAGCCGGAACCATTCTGGGTTATCCAAGTGAAGGTGAGTACATTCTACTACTGTCAGTCATACACTGAAAGATACCAGGTACATATAACTTTGTAACTGATTCACCAGTTGTGTTACCAGCTTAACAGAACGTGTGTCCGCCTTTGCCCATCCATTGAGCGTGACTGCTTAGTTGAACTGTTTTCCTTTTTTTCTAATGTGTCTGGATTTAATAATGCAGTCATCTGTGAAATTGAGATATCAGTAATACCTGGTATGTTTTTGCACCATTCATGTGGCCGTAGCTGCGACACTGACATTAAACAAGCATTATTCAGTTACTTATAAGCTGTCTTACTTTGTTCCAGCTGGTTTCTAAAAACTAGAATTTGTCATTTCTTGGAAAATGTGTGCAACGATTCTACATTGATGTACAGGTTCAGGACAGTGACGGTAGGATGCTGAATCTGGACTGGGACCGGGTACGCATGTTCGACCGTGAAGTGGCGCAGATGTTCCTCAATGTTGTCAAATCATCAAGTCGTGCCAAGTAAGTAATACATGCACCACCCTCTACCATGGAGTACACATTACTGGTAGTTAAGTATATATTTGTTATAAATGATAACGCAAAATATAACTGACACCTTTTCTAGAGATCCCCAGATTGACGCATTGTGCAACATTGTCTCAGTAAAAATCCCTCCCTCTATGGATAATGGAAAATACTATATTTATTTCAATACCTGGTTACAGACAATCATGTGCTGTGTTTTTTATTGTAAAACTTGAAACTTTTTCTTTGTTCTTTCAGAGTTATAAGCGTCACTCAGAAAGAGAAAGTGAAAGCACGTCCCATTGCATTGAACACCGTAGAAATGCTGAGGATTGCCAGCTCAGGACTAGGTAAGGGTTTAAGAAGATAAAACCTTTCATAATAAAGGAAACTTGAGATTTTGAGTAAATTTATCAATAATACGTTGTACCCATGTGTAGGTATGATATACTACCCGGTAGGACATGTGCACTTGAAAATCATTTATTCAAACATACCGTAATCTCTCGCGTACAAGGCACACCTCGCGTATAAGACGCACCTAGAGTTTCAGAATCAAGAAAATAAAAAAATTATAACTTGTTCTACTGAATGAATTTTGATAATTCAAAAAGCTATGTGTAGATAGGGTCCTCTGCACCCCCTGGATCCCCCTATGTTCTATTATAACTTAGGGGGAGTCAAGATATCAAGAAAGCTCTTGGTGTCCCCCTTGCAGATCCAGGGAGAACTAAAACCTAGCCTATAAGACGCGCCTTATACGCGAGAGATTACGGTACATAGCATTTGTATATGATATATACCATTTGATCACTGTCCCTAGGTATGGGTCCACACCACACCATGCAGATAGCGGAGCGGTTGTATGTCCAGGGCTACATCAGCTACCCTCGTACAGAGACAACACACTACCCCGACAACTTTGACCTACGCGGCACACTTAAATTACAGCAACACAGCTCTGTCTGGGGACAGGAGGTGCGCCAACTGATGGAAGACGGCATTAACAAACCCAAGTACGCCTGTTGTATCAATACAGATAGTTTTCTAAAATTAAAAACACTAGAAATTAATTGAATTCAATGACACCAATGCTTTTACTAGATTACACTCATCCCCATAAAAATTAAGCACTGAAAAACCCACCTTCCCTTTCTTTGGGCAGATGATTATTGAAGGGCTTAGTGACAATTGCACACATTGTTTTTAGTTGAGAGAGGTATTTTTTTTCAACATCCTGTGATTAACCTGTCAAATTTACACTCTTGGTCTTCATTTCAGAAAAGGTACCGATGCCGGTGACCATCCGCCCATCACACCGATGCGGCCAGCCAGTGAAAGTGAGCTGGGACATGAAGGATTCAGACTCTATGACCTCATCACACGCCACTTTATAGCAACTGTGAGTGTCACATTGCAAACTGTCCCCCCCCCCCCATTCGTTACTGCAAGTTTTTGGCTTGTCCTTTTGTTCTGTGATGCATTGCAGTTCAATCTACCTCTTACTTTAAAAGTTCTTGATATTTAAATTCAGAGACAATTTTCTAATAGTTTGCACCTATTAGATATAAGTGACTTACCTTCGTTCATGATGAAAAGTGAAATCGTTAGAAATTTGATAAAGAATGATGCCTCTGTATTTGCCCGACTAATGGTATCTAAGGAATGTGAATTTGTACCATTTAATTCCAGAGCCATATATATGTCATAGTATTTCCTCTTTATTTCTTGATTAATTCACACATCGTTATCATCCATTGCTTGTATAGTTGTGTAAGGACTGCAAATACCTACAAACAACGATCAGTTTTGAGATTGGCAAGGAGCGCTTCACATGTACCGGTAAACAGGTTCTAGACCCCGGCTACACGGCCGTCATGACATGGCAGGCTATGGGTATGGAGGAAACCATGCCGCAGGTCTCCAAGGGTGCTGAGTGGTCAGTCACTGAGGTTAGCCACTTTAAATCGTATTCTGTACAAATTAATTTCACATAGAAAATACTCACCAGGGTAGTGAGAATAACCAACCTACTGGGAGGGGTCTTCTTCAGTGGGGCACTTTAGTTCCAGTCGTCAAAATGATTGATTTGCCATTTATAAATTGCGACGATTGATATTGTGGCTACTTTAGGGATAGCAGTCATACAGTAAATTAAACACTAAGGTTTTGATATGGTAATTCAACATGCTTAAGTGCACTACAATCAAATTCTGTGACCTTCAGGTGAAATTGGCAGAGCGGCAGACCAGCCCACCCGACTACCTGACAGAATCAGAACTCATCTCCCTTATGGAAAAGTATGGTATTGGCACTGACGCTAGTATCCCCGTCCATATCAATAACATCAGTGAGCGCAACTATGTCACCGTCACCGCAGGCCGCAAACTACAACCCACCAACCTTGGTATTGTCCTCGTGCACGGATACCAGAAGGTAAGTAAAGGTTCGGTTTTAGTTGTAGCTGAAATTTTATGAAGGTGTGGAGAGGGAAATAGAAAACAGAAAAAGGGGATGTGTACAGGGGAAAATTTTAGAATCTGAGGAGTGAGGATGAATTGATTTCGCTGAATATGATCTTCAGAACTCTGCTGGGTCATGCAAGTTTAGATACCTCTAAATCGTATATAAGAGAATAAGTTTGTAATAAGTTAATTCATTCTGACGTTCTTATACTACTAAAACAATTGCCATTAAAGCAGTCTTCTCTTTCTTTACTGCATAGATTGACCCTGACCTGGTTAAGCCGTCAATGCGAGCAGCTATCGAGGAGCAGCTCTCGTTAATCGCTCATGGCAAAGCAGAATTCAACTCTGTTGTACACCATGCAGTAGACACCTTCCTGCGGAAGTTCCGCTATTTTGTTGAGAATATCCCCGCTATGGACGAGCTCTTTGAGGTGTCATTCACCAGTTTGGCCTCTAGTGGAAAACCGCTGTCAAGGTGGGTTTACTGGTTACTGTCATCAGAATAAGTTTGAAAAAAAAATCAAAGCTGATTAAGAGGATTATTAAGAGCATTGACTGATAGAGAATTATTTTGATCAAACCGCTGTGTAGCTAGGATATGTCCCATTTCTATTTTAAAATGCAAACTAATGTATCATTAAGAGCAGTAAAATAATTGTCATGTATATCAAAGAAAGAACTATCGGTTTATTGATTAGTTTTCATGTTAAGCCATAAAAAATCATCATTAATTATTATTCTCTAGGTGTGGAAAATGCCGTCGCTTTATGAAGTTCGTTAATGCCAAACCCAGCAGGCTACACTGTGCCAACTGTGACGAGACCTACTCACTGCCACAAAACGGTTCTATCAAACTCTACAAGGAGATCAAGTGTCCTCTAGATGACTTTGAATTGGTGCTCTGGACCACAGGGCCTAAAGGAAAGGTGAGAAGTCATGTCATATTTTAGCTCAGGGTCTTTTTCATAATCGGGGAAGCAATATCAACATATTGGTATCAACAAATGATTTCACTAATTTTTGGTGCCCCTCTCCGCCAAACAAACCAATTTTCAATGTCTTCAGCAGCTTTTCCTGTAAAATTGTATAGGATTACCACTACACATGAAATCCCTAGGCCTTTTATGGGGTGCGACGCCATTTGTGAACGTTCCCTTATGTATGTTGATGAGTACTACTACCTCTGCTTGTGTTACCTTTCAGTGTTACCCACTCTGTCCCTACTGTTACAACCACCCTCCCTTCAGGGACATGAAGAAAGGAATGGGTTGTAATGAGTGCACCCACCCGTCCTGTTCACACGCGGTTGCTGCACTCGGTGTGTCCTCGTGTGTCGAGTGCGACAATGGCGTGCTCACACTAGACCCTACCTCTGCACCCAAATGGAAGCTAGCCTGTAACAAGTAAGTCTTGTCTGTCACGTTTTTCTAATGATGTGTGCTTGGACCAGAGATTCCTGTATTGAAATTTGATAATTTTCTAAATACAGATAAAAATACGTATGGATTTGTTGGCCAATGAGGGGCATCTGATTAGAGCAACTTATCCATGCCTCAGATATTAAGAATTGCTTTAATCGCTTACTAATACGGCCCTGTTCAACTCCAAAACGAACGGAATTTTACTATAGTTTAATAAAGATAAATATACTCTTTTTTGAGTTTGGTATTCCAATAGATGTGGTACGCATACTACACGTGTAGGCTTAAATATGAACATCTTCTGTTACAGATGTAATGTGGTCATTAACTGTTTCCAAGACGCACACAGAGTATCAGTAAAGGAGGAGGTGTGTGAGGAGTGTCAATCAGCTATATTGGATGTAAACTTTAACAAGGTCAGTCTCCTAAATATCATCATAAATTAACAAAATATGTTGAGAATTTTAACACAATAAAGCTAATACACTTTTTTTAAAGTGAGATTGAAGTTATCTTCCTGTAGTGATAAGTCAAACTTAATAAAAAAGGAAATTTGCTGGAGAGGGAAAGGAATTTCACTAAAGACTCGTTGTCCCCTTTTCTTTCTTGTCTTAGACCTATAAGGTAACTCGTTTATGGTCATGTTTATCTATTCAGAACAAAACACCACTGGAGGGAGGGAACACGGAACATGCAGGCTGCATATTCTGTGATGACATCTTGAAGAACCTGATAGATGTTAAACATGCGGTTGCAAAACGGCGGTCACGGGGTGGTGGGCGAGGAGGTGGGCGTGGCGGTCGAGGCAGAGGTCGTGGTAGGGGCCGGGGTAAAGTGCCAAAGGACAAAATGGCACAATTAGCTGCCTACTTCGTCTAGCATCTGTCTGGAACTTTGTTTGACATTTACAAAGGAAATATGAACAATTCTTTACCTTTTGTGGTATACCAATTTCAGTGGTCAATGGTTTGGCATCCCTAGATATACAGCCAGCAATTTATTTATCTCGAATGAGTACGACATTCTGTACATGCAATGTAGAATTTCAGGGTAACTCTCTGTTTATAAGTTGATAATAATTACTCACATTTAAAGCAATAGTTTTTGTAGATAAGGCATGTTAAACCTTTGTTCCTGATTTTTGTAGATTAAAGCTGTAAGATAAAAGGAATACATAGGTATCAGTTCCTTATCGTCCACAATCATGTACAGCTGTGTTTAAGGCTTAGAATCCACCTTAGAAACGAGCTAGAACAGATAAACATTTCCCAGTGACCCTTTGATATAATGGCAACCGGCAGTTTGCGAACAAGCTGGCAAAAGATGCTTGGAAGTGAATTTAATGTAAATTTTTTCTAACTTATTAGGAACATGTCTGAGAAAGCGAAACAAAACATGTCTAGGGAGCAATGTTATGGTATATACATGTATGTCATTTACAAAAAAAAAGCACAACTCTGATTATGCAATGAGTAAATATACAAACTTTATTTACACTACTGTTGTTCGCAATCATTATTTACTTGAAAATAACTCATTTTCCCAATTCATTGAATTGATAGAATCTCACAACACTAAAATGATAACAGCATTTCCAGTATAAAAACGTACAAAAATACATTTTTCAACAGTAACAAGGCACTTGGTATGAAGTATGGTTCAAGTAATCCTCAGTAATAATATGATGTGGTATAAAATAAATTGAAATATATGTTTGTGTCAACTATACGATTATACATGAAATAAACGTAATAGAAAACTGATAGATATTGATATAAGACATCTCTAAACAAATAATATGTTTCAGTTTTAAAGCGACAGTAATATGTGAAAACTGTTTCGTTACAAACTTTACCGAGACAAGTTAGTTTATGAGACGCACAGCCAAGTGTAGACAACGGTGACCTTTTCATAATATTATTAGATTTGGTGATACATTATCAGAAACCAAACCAAAGAGAATATCTACATTGTGACTCCTGTATGGTGTGGCCATAATCGACATTAGGGTAGATTCGCCCCAAGTTAGCCACCCCTCCAGTCAGCTGAAAAACACTACTACTGCGGTACGTATTTACGTTTATATCTTGGAAAAAATACAATTTTGCAGTTGTGAAGTCTTGAGATCCATATATTCAGTCCCAGCAAGATACAATTTGTCCTGCACTTAAACGTAGTGACTCATATCTCGCATAAAATGACGTATGTCCACGTCCTCTTGCAGTATCCAAAATATAACCAGTATTCGAATCGTAATTTATGCACTTTGTAAGTTGACTAAGTCGACCAAATGGACTTTTTAAAGATAAATAACATGAAATGCCATTCTTGGATGTAAAAGGTCACTTGAGGTCGTCCCGCTCAGGGTTATCTCATTTGGCTTTGACTCGTGAGATAACCTTCAGTGAGACCAACTTTCATGTATCTTTGCCTGTATATAAAATGAACATGATCATTCCAACCAGAGATATGTACCTTTATATCTCTGTTCCAACCTAAATTCCTGTATCAGCACACTTCTTTTACTACATAGAACCCCACAGGTCCTTCATCTACAAACAATTCAACGGCGATGGCATATTAGGGACATTTGGGATAGAGCTAAATACATTGCTAACTGTTGTACGGAGCACGTGTAGTTATGAAATCACAGCCAGTGTACATACGGGATTAACAGCATTGCCATAACTTAACGAGCATTTGACATTGAAACTTTATAAGCGTTTACAATTAGATGTAAAAGAAAATGTTTCAAATGTAATGACATGTTCTTTTGAACTGGGACTATCGTGTGGGGTTAGATCTAACCCTGGACAAGGTGGTACAAAAGTATGAACCTGGATAACATTGCCCTAGACTCTGCATGGCTCCGAGATGTGGCTCTGCTGTGGAAGTCGGCAGTTCCCCTATTAATTTTCCCTTCGACAAAATCAATAGAATTCATTTTATTGGGGGTTGGTATTCGATGTCACAAGCATATGGAATTGTATATTGAGCTGCTATTATACATGCATATTGCCGTACCCTACCTTTTCCTGCACATTGTTAATCTATCGGTACCATTCATTAAATCTGGTCTGATGTGAACACTGTTAAAACATTGAGATAAATAAACGAAATCCAGGTGGCAAGGTAATCTATGACATCGACTAGTTCACTAAAAGCCTTTTCTGATAAGCCATGAGTGGACCACTATTACGGTACAATGATATCAACACAAACAAGTTTCCTGGACAAAAACCATCGGATTTATAACCCTGTCAGACAGCACTTTTACCACAGCAGTCTGGGACAATGGCAGATGGCTACTTCAAAATCACTAGTACACTCTCACTAGTCTCAGTCCATCCTCCAGAACAGAATCCAGCAAATTAGTGTCATACTGTGTGATGATATGTGAAGCATGTTCTGTATCAGTACATGGTATTTTGTTCTCTTATAACTCTTAACATGTTTAACCCTTAAAGGACCGCATCGTACATTAATAATGCTCTAACAATTAATAATACATTAACACTTTTCCAACCCTGTGGGGTCGATAAACTCCCGAAGGGTTGATATGATCGTTCAATGCAGTACTGGTGAGTAGACTCCCAGGACTGCATTGTATGGTGCATCGTGACGATCAAGACACACAAACATGTAGGCATCATGCGGACCTTAAAGGCTTAACAAACGAACATATCACACAGAATGGCACAATTCCTATTGTGCCATCATGTGTGAATCAGATAGAACAGAGATAAAATAGTTTACAACAGCATTACACTATTTTGTTGGGGACCTATACGGAATTGGCGAGTTGTGTATACTCTCTGAGCATGGAGTTTATCCTCTCGTTGACGGGCCTGGCCTCGGCCACAATGGCGTCCATTTGTGCAAGCAGACCACAGTCACCATGGAAACTAGACGTCATGTTCTTGATGATCTGCTTCCGACCTGCTCCCAAAGCGAGGCTTGTCTTGACGGCCGCCTGTTTGAACAGGGAGTGCTGCTTGCCGAGTGTTTCCTGTAGGTCAAGTAGAGCAAATACAAAGTCTGTAGGACTGGGGAATCTTTGAACGTCATTCTAAGAATGATACCATTCTAATCCGCTGGGTTCCACATAATGTCTTAAAGCATTCAGCAGATGTGTCTTTATGCATGAATGCAGACAGCCCTGGTGAATCAACTCACCAGTACTGCATTAGCCCTGGTGAATCAACTCACCAGTACTGCATTAGCCCTGGTGAATCGACTCACCAGTACTGCATTAGCCCTGGTGAATCGACTCACCAGTACTGCATTAGCCCTGGTGAATCGACTCACCAGTACTGCATTAGCCCTGGTGAATCGACTCACCAGTACTGCATTAGCCCTGGTGAATCGACTCACCAGTACTGCATTAGCCCTGGTGAATCGACTCACCAGTACTGCATTAGCCCTGGTGAATCGACTCACCAGTACTGCATTAGCCCTGGTGAATCGACTCACCAGTACTGCATTAGCCCTGGTGAATCGACTCACCAGTACTGCATTAGCCCTGGTGAATCAACTCACCAGTACTGCATTAGCCCTGGTGAATCAACTTGCCAGTACTGCATTAGCCCTGGTGAATCCACCCACCAGTAATCCATTAGCCCTGGTGAATCCACCCACCAGTAATTCATTAGCCCTGGTGAATTCACCCACCAGTAATACATGAGCCCTGGTGAATTCACCCACCAGTAATTCATTAGCCCTGGTGAATCCACCCACCAGTACTGCATTAGCCCTGGTGAATCAACTCACCAGTACTGCATTAGCCCTGGTGAATCAACTCACCAGTAATACATTAGCCCTGGTGAATTCACCCACCAGTAATACATTAGCCCTGGTGAATTCACCCACCAGTAATACATGAGCCCTGGTGAATCAACTCACCAGTAATACATTAGCCCTGGTGAATTCACCCACCAGTAATACATGAGCCCTGGTGAATTCACCCACCAGTAATACATTAGCCCTGGTGAATCCACCCACCAGTAATTCATTAGCCCTGGTGAATTCACCCACTAGTAATTCATTAGCCCTGGTGAATTCACCCACCAGTAATTCATTAGCCCTGGTGAATTCACCCACCAGTAATACATTAGCCCTGGTGAATTCACCCACCAGTAATACATTAGCCCTGGTGAATTCACCCACCAGTAATACATGAGCCCTGGTGAATTGACCCACCAGTAATACATTAGCCCTGGTGAATTCACCCACCAGTAATACATGAGCCCTGGTGAATTCACCCACCAGTAATACATTAGCCCTGGTGAATTGACCCACCTGTAATACATTAGCCCTGGTGAATTCACCCACCAGTAATACATGAGCCCTGGTGAATCAACTCACCAGTAATACATGAGCCCTGGTGAATTCACCCACCAGTAATACATTAGCCCTGGTGAATTGACCCACCAGTAATACATGAGCCCTGGTGAATTCACCCACCAGTAATACATTAGCCCTGGTGAATTGACCCACCAGTAATACATGAGCCCTGGTGAATTCACCCACCAGTAATACATTAGCCCTGGTGAATTGACCCACCAGTAATACATGAGCCCTGGTGAATTCACCCACCAGTAATACATTAGCCCTGGTGAATTCACCCACCTGTAATACATTAGCCCTGGTGAACTCACCCACCAGTAATACATGAGCCCTGGTGAATTCACCCACCAGTAATACATGAGCCCTGGTGAATTCACCCACCATTAATACATTAGCCCTGGTGAATCAACTCACCAGTACTGCATTAGCCCTGGTGAATCAACTCACCAGTACTGCATTAGCCTTGGTGAATCGACTCACTGGTATTGCATTTACGCATCATGACGACCCTATAGGCCTGACTGTTTAATAAAAGAGTCTGACCAAATATGACCAATTACCCTGAATGTGGAGATATCATCCGATCCTTAAAGGGTTGAGAAGCAATACCGCTTTCTTTATACAGTAGATATGATGGACTTCATAATCGCCATAGACATGAATTCTCTTAAAAGAGCACAAGACCTGAGTAACAGCAGAACCAATAATGATCTGCTAAGCAGACACTAGAGACAGGGTAAAATATGACCACAATAGATTGTAACCTGGAGCCGTACCATACTCCATAGGCATCGTGCAATACTCCAAATCATCATGATTATAATTATTGAATTCTTATGGGGGGTTTACTAAAATCTTTGAATTTCCTATATTATGTTAACTAAAGTTTGTATCCCTGTAGTATATAGGGCTAATGATATATACAAATTGAGGATAGTAGGGCCTATGATGTGCATGCATAAAGCTTACAGTGTATACACGGTGGTTATGCCACAATATCAATATCATTTGTGGCTGGTTATCTCAGTTAATGTTATCATAATCCTATTCAATAAATACGTATGTAGACATCTTTGAGAACTACCACATGTCTTAGCACTGCTGGGGCACGGTATTAGTTTTGTCATCAAAAGGGCCCAACCACATCCGGGAGTAGTGGGTTCGATTGGTATTGGAAGCTGGGGATTGCGTGCTTGCGATGAATAACCCATCTGGTAATAGACAGCATAGTGAATTGAACTCTAAGATAAATAATAAACCATTAGTCAGCTTTAGTCCTTTTCTTAAAAGGATAAATTCATGTTCAGCTCAAATCTGTCAGTTTTTTTTATGTCAGGTATTTAAAGAGTTTAATGTATTTTTGGTTTTTCCTTTTATTCTATTTTCTTTTTTTTTCCCATTGAGTGGATTCTGCCGCGGCAAAGGTATTTTTTCATCTTTAGGGAGTGGTCATTATTTATCAACAGGGGGGGGTGGCGGGTTTTCGCGCAGACGCATGAAAATTTTTTACGCCCCCCCCCTCGACGGCAGTAAAAAAAATTTGTGCCCACCCCGCGCCAGAGGCGCGGAGAGTTTTCGCGCCCCCTCTTTGATCTATAGTAGCGCGCGGGCTTTTTTGCTAAAAAGAGGGTAAATTTTTTTAGCCCCCCCCTCAAGAGGGGTCAAAATTTTTTTAGCCCCCCCCCTCGAGAGGGGTCAGAATTTTTTACGCCCCCCCTCAAACCCACCACCCTCCCCTGTTGATAATAAATGACCACTCCCTTATGTCGCGATCCATCTTATTCACTCAAGAACAAGGAGTTGACTCTAACATTCCCCAATTATGCCTACATGTATATATTTTCCATTTTTTAACTGGATAAAGCTTTGGACGTTACAGACAGTAAGGCAATAACATTAATGAAAGTCACATTATGACAAAAGAAGGTGGCATAAAACAGAGGTGGGATTTCATCTTTAACCATTTTCAGGGTCGCTTAATGCCTCCGAAGTGTATTACTTCTTGTGTTCTGTCATGATGTACCAATGAAGTCTCGGGGGGGCACTTCAATTTTTTTTATACGGGTGTGTGGCTGAGCTCCTGACTACCCTTACCCTTGCTAGGGCACTCGTTCGCAGTTTTTTCTTCAAAACCCTACTCTTGCTAGGGAACCTTTGACATGATAGTCGTAGATTTTGCTCAAAATATCTGACTTTGTTTGGGAGAAAATTTGTATTTTCTTCATGCTATTTTCATGAAAACTTGGAAAATATTCATGAAAATTTCTGAATTTTCCGTGTGAATCAGGGTATTTCGCTGAAAGTTGACCCTTGCTAGGGACATTTTGCTCAAAAGTAGACTCTTGCTAGGGACATTCGTTGCTGAAACAGGAGGCTTGCTAGGGACTTTTCCTTGAAAAAATACCTTGCTAGCTGCACATATGTGTATACATTACATAGAGAGTGTCCCCCCCCCCCGGTAATGAAGTGCTGGTGATTAGACTTGGTGGCACTGCATTAGTGCATCATGGCGATCCTTCGGCACTGCATCAACCCAGTGGATTTGGAGTGATGTAGCATGAATGAAGCCCTATATTTAGTTACTTTTCATGACTGCATTAAGTGCATGACAAAAGATAAAAGTAGCTGTACCCTCTGAGGGCCCTATGGTGGATTGACCATACCATGGCCGCTTGTCGTCATGATGCATGCCTTGGCACTCACAAGGACTGCAATTTAATGCATCAAGCCTACCTTTGGTATTGATATATGTACCATGCTGTATTATATCATCCTAGGGTGATATATTTTGAGATATGATGCTTTACTTCAGGGGTTAAAGGATTATACATGCTTGGATAGAGGCTCAGTGCCTGTGCGTGCCGACAAGCAGCTGGGTGGTGCACGTGATGGGAGTAGGAGGAAACCAGTCCAACCCGCTCCACTGTAGCGTGTACAGTGCACTGCTGTATACAGCATTTAGACACCAAAATAGACATGATGTCATGCTTCCATTAATGAGTAGGTTATGCGCTTCAGTATGGAGACTTTAAAGCACGTCATGAAGAATCCAGGGAGGGTAAATCACATTTTTTGAAGCCGTTCCAAAAGATGTTTCCAGTTATATGGTTGGAAGATATAGGCTAGAGACTCTTTTTGGAGGTTGTGAGGAGATCTATAAGTAGGCCCCTTATGGTTTAGCATATCAATGGGCCTATTAACAAATAATTTTTGCTCTCTTAAACTAAATTGGTGTACCACAGTTTAGATGTTTTTTTTATTTCATGGCCATCAGCAGGGTCGGATCTAGAAGGGCTGGTCTGGGGATGGGGGCACAGCCCGGAGAATCTGGTAGGGAAAGCGGGGGGGGGGGCACATCCAGGATCCCATATTCATATTTCACATAGTTATCAGTCAGTTGTTGGCCCATTTTCAGGGGGTCTATTGGAGGCACGGACCCCCCCCCCCCCTCTACGCCACCACTTGGATCCGTTATTGGCCATAATGTCACGCCAATGGAAAAAAAAGAAAATGTAAGTACATGCCCGTATAATAGACTTATGACTCATCATGCATTCTTCTGTAATTATCTTGTCATATTCGACATATTGATAGCATGCCAATCAACTTGATTACAAGAATGATTTACTTAGGGTGGTGTCAATCATACAATGAATGTTTTATACGTTCCTGTCTGGATTGTATGCTTTAGTAGACAGTTGCCACAGGTACGTATCTAAAGGAGTGGCGTGTGGTGTGATTCCCTCTTATTGACAGAAAATTGGAATGGTTCCGACATTTTGTAGGGCGAGAGCTGCCTAAACAGGTAAAGTTCAGTGGGGAGTTACCCAACTGAAAGTGAAATACCAAGGTTCGTTTAGGTAATGTTTACCTGCCTTAGTGGCCACATCTTTGGCACAATGCTTAGGTCTGGGCGTTACAGCTTCAAATTGCCCCGCATGGAGGCAAAGATGCATGCAATGAGTACCTACACCAGCTGGAGGCATGCTGATAGGGACGCCGACGCTCTGCATCTTTTTATATACTACTCTGAGTTACTCTCACAGGTGGTCAGGAATAGATCGGGATATTGTGGAGTAAGCTAAGTTTATTTAAATTGCTGGGTATCTTGCTTTCAAATGCTTAGATTGGATAAACTGGAATCCAAGCAATGGTGAAATATAGACGAGTGACACATTCTGATTAAGTTCATCCAAATTGGTGGGTGTCTCTTGTGTTATGCACATATTATCTCGACATTTTATCCATCCTATATTGTTATACAGTCAGTAGTCAGTCGGTTCTGCAACCTCCCCAGCGGGGAGGGTGGGGTGGCTTGATAGAGAAGGGCTCTAAATCTCTGGGTGATACATGTGTAGTAAAGACCTAAAGATATTTGAAAATTACAAATCAAGTTGAAAATCAGATATGATATGAAGAATAGGATATTTCCAATGGGGAAATCTCAAGGAATGGTAAGCATATCCAGTAAAAACACCCTCTAGGAGATAAATGTGCAGCCGGTGGTCAGTAATAGGGGCCCCAAATGGACTCTTATCCTAATAGATCATACCTATCTTATCAGCAGTCCCAGCGTAGGGCCACTGACTAAATAGGCCTAAATATGAAGTTAAAAAGTAAATGTTGGATGGGTCCCATGCCGATATATTACTAGGGCTAGGAGAAAGGATAAAATGAACAGTATGTTAGGTGAACATCCATTCTATGGGACAAATAGGGCTGCAGATCGAAACGTTAAGGCCGGTTCAAATACTAAAAACCTTTTATATCAACTGTAGAGGGGGCGGAGGCATACCTCATAAGTCCTCATGCGGGCGGCAGCGTCCCAATGAGATCCGTTCCGGAAGGCGTTGGCCAAATTGCCCAGGAAGGCAATCATGAACTGTAGCGCCATCTGAAGGTCCATTATGGCACTGACCCCAGACCTCACCGAGCCGTCCTTCCTTAGGGCAGTCCCCTGCTCAAACTCATGCTTCAGCATCCACGCCAAGCTGTGGGATGAAGAAAGGTTAATTGGATTCTTAATGGTCAATATGAGATGGACTTTCAGGAGAATGGTCAGGCAGGGTGGTATGTAGGACTAAGTTGGGGTAGGTTAAAGGCTATTAAATGCATAGGGTTGAGCAGGACTCACTGTTTGAATAATCGAAGCTTGATTTAATCGTTTGAATTATTTCTATTAATGTGCAAATTGTTTTCTAATGTTTTCTAATTTGTAAAAAGTAGTAAGAAAAAAGTAAACATGCTTTAAATAGGGCTTATCTCTGAGCCCCTAAAGAGCGTCATTTCTGATTTACAGCACGTATATGACTAGGGGTATAAATTTAATTTGAGCCGGGATTCATGAATTAAAATGTAAGTAGGTATTGCTCCATGGCTATAAGGTAGAATGTCTTTAGAATGAAGCGTGTAAAAGCCGTTGAGTTCAACGAGGAAAGTGTACTCACTGTGCAACCACGAATATTGGTAATAACATTGAAGGAACCCACCTGGCTTAGAGAGACAGGTCAGATACAGTGAGCTTATCGTCATACTTTAACATAATACGAGTTTTAATTTCGCTGGTGACTTAGTGGTGGGAACAGTGCTTCTGGCACAAGGGCTGGGCCAACCCATGTCAGTGGTCGATAGGATATTATTAGGATAATAATTACAGTTATTTTACATTACATTAAAATAGCTTTCATCTTCTCTCCTTTGAAAGTACATGATCAGTGGCTTGTTAGTTGGATTGTTCGTTTTTGTGCGAAGTGAGTATGTAATCTTGATTGAGTGGTTGGTCCTCGCACAGTCCCCTCTGAGCATAAGGTGCAGGGCCTGCAGTCTTTGTCCAGTGGCTAGTAAGATCAGTAACATAGTACGTCTGGCAAGTTTCTCATAGTCTAGTCCCTCTATAAAACCCCAGTTTTGCATTGTTAATAATGCTGGCAGTGGGGCCCACACAAATTCCAATGATTTTGTTGGGGGTTTTTGGACTTTTGTCCCCCTTACAAATCTTGATATGGTCGGCTGTTCTCCAGCTGGTTTCCCATTGAATGTTATAAAATATGACAGAAATGACCTGGACGTATTGATGGCACTGTGACCTACCCCAGTATCAAGATATTCACTGAGGAACTGTATGCATTCCCTGACAGATCGTTGTGTGGGGTGCACGTCCCTTAGACTCGTGAATGTCATCCATCACTTTGCAAATCCCCCATAGACTGCTGCAGTATTGGGACTCCATACCGTGGTCATTACCTTCCATGCAGCAAAGGAATAGCCCAGCAGATCACACTTTATGGTTTTCATATAGGGATAATCATTAGGTGTGATCTGCCTGCCAATGGGAATTTCTTGGTGGGGTCCCCTGGCCACAACAGGGTCGAAGAGGTAATGGGGATTTGCAGGTGTTCCCTGTACCTCCAGAGCCTGGTGAACCATGGCTGTGTTGCCCAGTTGGGGACCACTAATAGTCTGGTGGTCTTGTCCTGCTTTATCTTCCTCAGCACCCTGCCAATGAGAGAGAAAGGTGGGAAGATTAATGAACTATCATTCCATGTACAGGTGAATGCATTGGTCGCAATAGCAGCATCGTAATGTAGTGAAATGTACTTAGGGCAGATCGCATTTTGATATGATGCAAACAGGTCAACCTCAGGTTTGTGAAATGCAGAGAAGATGTAATTTTGGGTGGTAGGGGATAGTGACCACTCTGCAGATGAGGCAAACGCTCTTGATGCCTGTCTGCCTCCACATTGAGTTTAGTGGGGCAGTAGGACAGCTTGAAGGTGATTCTGTGTTTCCATGCATAAGTGTATATGCACTGTGTGACCTCATCACATGGTATGGAACCCAGGGAACCACCTTTTTTGATACAGCATAAGGCTGTTGTGTCGTCGATGAATAAATGTACACATTGCCCTGTCACTCGAATTTGAAGCTTCTTCAGAGCCATGAGAACTGCCTTCAATTCGAGAATATTGATATGCAGTTCTTGTAACTCAATGGGCATTTCCTCCCCATATTCGAAATCACCTTGTTGCCAATAGCAACCCCACCCTGTTTTAGAAGAGTCTGTGTAGATTGACACCTGTGGGCGGATTTCTCCATATAGCGCTGAGGCGATAGGGAGATGTGACAGCCACTGTTTGATGCAATCAAGAACCAAGTCATTAGTTACCTAATGACTTGGCGAGGGCCCAGTATTTACCTCTCTGAAGGAGTTTGATATGGACCTTGGCCCTGTCATTTCCAGGTTCAGTGGCTGCCAGTTTCCCTATGACTGCTGCAAATTGTCTAATTGACAGCCTCCTGACTTTCAAGATGTCATGTGCCATTGCCACCAATTTTGTCACTTTCTTGGGTGGTATGTGTAGTGTCAGTGTGTCTGAGTCAATGGTGAAACCCTGGTATTCAATGGACTGTGCCGGGGTCAAAACTGATTTTCTAAAGTTAATCGTGAAGTCTGCTTCTTGTAGGATTCTGAGAGTGTGTTTTGCAGATTGTTCCACTAATTTTGGAGTGTCTCCCAAAATAAGTGTGTCATCAATGTACAACACCAAGTTTACACCGTAATGTACTCTCAGATGTGAAAGCAGTGCCTTCAGAATACATGTAAACAGTCTTGGCCCTGGTGAGTATCCATTTGGTAGACATGTATACCTATACCGTTTACCATGGAACTGGAATTGTAAGAAATCTCTGTCTCTTTCCTTAATGGATAGAGTGAAGTAGGCTGACGTGATATCTACAGAACTCATAAAGGAGTGTTGAGGCAGAATATGTAGAGGGAAGTAGGCTGACGTGATATCTACAGAACTTATAAAGGACTGTTGACGCAGAATATGCATGATGCGAGATGATCCATTTTGAAGTGTTTATATACTGTGAACTCATTCAGTTCTGAGAGGTTCAAAATAGGTCTGAAAGTGCCATCTGTTTTAGGTCTTAAAAACATGTGTGAGACAAATGCCCTCGCGTTATGTTCTGCAGGCTCTATAATGCCTTTACTCAATGTATCCTGTATCTGTGTATCCAACTGAGCAACTTTAACTAGGTTAATAGATGCAGATTCTGGGATCTCTGACTGTACAGGGATAGTGTGTAGATCTATGGTCAAGCCTTTCACCATATCCAGCACCCATCTGTCTTTGGTGAATTTATGCCATTTGTAAGCCTGCCTACCCAAACCACCTGCTAAAAAGGCCTGGGGTTCATTGGGTTTTTTTTTTCAGGTGTTTCAGGTAGCTTAACTGTATCAGGTGTATCGACGAGTGAAAGAATTACATTTATTTGTTGTTGTTGTCTTTGTTGTTGGATTTGTTGCCACTTTTGTAGTGGTTCTGTTTGGTCTGCTTGCCACACTTGCCACCCCTGGGGATATTGCTGTTGGACCGGTAGTCCTGCTCGTGGTTCGACGCCCCCTGGTGGTGGCTGCGGTCCTGATTGTAGTTGGGACGACCCGCTGTGTGTTTGCGGCTGGTCCCAGTCTTGTTGTAATGGCTGTGGGCATGGCCACACCTGTAGTTTCCCTGGCGGCGGTTCCATGATCTGGGGGAAGCCACTACGTCGCGTAAGGCTTCTTCCTCCTTCTACCTAACCACAATCTGCTCTCTGGCATCTTCTCCGAGCAGATATTTAAAGGTTTTGTGGTTTTCTGGTTTCTGTGCTACTTCTAGCCCCACAACTTTTTAAGCCTGCATACACATTGTTGCACCCAATGTCATTGGTTTTCCATGAGGACTTGGCTATCAATTTCAAAGAATCTGACATACTTGTGACCAGTTGTTTAGCGTTAATTGTTTCCCTGCTGCCCCGGTGGTCCAGTGCATGTACTAAGGGTCTGGCTGCAAACTGCAGGCATCACTGCAGGGACCTGAAGGTATCATCCCTCTGTACCACAGCTTCCCTGTTTCTTTTAACAAGCTGCCTAGATACATCCTCATTGAGCCTTGTTTTATGAAAGACCTCTAGGTTGGAGGGTCTAGGGTAGGTTTTGTAGATTGTTTTTAGTTGATCCTTGGTGGCTGGTTTCAGGTAAATGGCGTCCACCAAGTCCTTAACCTTCTGTGGTGTTTTATTAGTTTCAGTGCGGACTTCCATAGCCAACTGAAAAGGGCCTATTTCTCCTCTTTCCAATCCCCTCAGGATGTGTGTGGTGCACATATGCGCGGACACTGACACTTTCCTCTGTGAAATTGTGTAATGTTGTTCTCACCATGAATATGGCCTTATCTGTCGAAACGGTGTTAAACCTCTATTACTCACTCATTTCAGCATTCTGTGGCTCTGTGAATGGTAGCTCTACTGCTGCTAAAGGACAGTCAAATGGCTGTAATCCATATACAGGTAGTGGATTTTCATGCAGGCCTACCAGTTCTGGGTAGTCATACTGGTCTGGTATCACCTGTGATTGGCGCTGTCTGTGTTGTACCTCTACATGTGCAACATGGGCCGCTGCAGGGCGCACGTCAATACGCGCGGCATCCACGGCCACCCAAGCGGCTGTCGCGTCCTGCTACACCAAAATTTGTGGGATCTCCCCTGCTGGGTGGTCCGTGATCTTGTTTGAGTGCAGGCCTGGTCATGGATCTGTTTGATACAGATCTGTAGTTGTCAGAATACACGCCTGAACTCTCAGATTCCTGGGAATAAATCACTGTGCTTTGACTCATAGCACTGTGATCACTGTATTGGCTGGTGCCTGTCAACACAATGTGAGCTGCTCTCCTAGGGGCCTGTTGAGCATTTTGGGACACCTGCTCCACCTCCCAATCCTCTACTGATCTGTAGCTATCCCTGTCCATTAGGGTGTGGTCAGGTTGGTCAGATTACAGGGGTATGGCCAGTGGCGGTTCACCCCTGCACCTAGGCTGGTGATCTCTGTCTTGAGAATGTACCGCTCTTGGGTCTGAAGTCGGGCTGGTGAAAATGTAATTGTCATATATACCACCTTGTTGGGATGGCCCATTCTGTACCATTACCGGTATCAGCCGTCTAGGTTTCAGTCTCTTGGCTGAATGACTGGGCATGTCTGCCTTCCTCCTTATTGTGCCAATGGGGCGTTGTGCTGTGGAGACCTATGCACAATTGGTGTAGGGTGATATACCACTCCTGATGAGCTGCTCTCATTCATCGCACTTGAGGTAGAGGGATCATTTGTGTGAACTATCAGTCTATTCATATCAGGTCTAATAGGCGAGTATTGTGTGATGAACGGTGGGTCTGATGAAGGCGAGTACCAGTTCACTGGTTCACTCCTAGCTGGAGACTGCCCATCTTGTGTAGAACCATTGTAATAATGTGTATCACCCGGCAGGAAAAGGTCTCTGAAGGTGCTTGGGGCGTCCCCTCCACCTGTGCTAATTGTATGGCGTCATTCAGAATGTCACCCCTAGGGGGTGTGGAGGATGATACTGCTCAGCAGTGTGTTGACAACAGACACCTGTTGGTTCTTAAGTAGCCCCCTGGGGTCAAGCCCTCAGGCATGGGGTTAAGTGGATTCAGCCAATTAGAATGCTGATGAGACTCAATTAGGGCTTGGTCAAACAGTAGGCCCTCCTGTGATTGACAGGTCTGTGTTAGCATCCCCCCACGCGGTGTGTCAAGTAATAGACACCTACATATCTCATCGCGTGGGGACGCCTTCACTTGTCACTAGATGTCCTTATTGGGACACTGTGACGTTATCTGTCTTAAGAATCCGACACATGTCGGAAGCTGCCACCTGTGCACGGTCACGTCACGTCCCCCTTCTGGGTGCAGCTGAGTTGCTTATGGTGCCCCATGTATTGCTCAGGTGTGCGCGTGGCCGGGTGTGCCAAATCCCCTGCCGGGAGCATCGGCATCTGGTCCTGCCAGCGTGCCCATGCCCTGGCATCTTGGTAAGCCCAGCGTGCTCTCGTCGAGATGTCCGTCTCTAATGAGAGACCTGGTTCAAGTGACATAAGCTCACCGTATCTGACCTGTCTCTCTAAGCCTACCCACATAGTCAGTGGTCGATAAATGGTCGGGCGAATATTTCCAGCAAACCTCACCTTATTCTACATGTGTGAGCACACAGATAGAAAGGGATATTCATGTGGGGTATTAAATCCTGCCTCCTGATAAAACTTTAGCTTATAATGATGGACATACGCACTCACAATTTTGATATATGCACATATAGTAACATGGACTGCTATAGAATTAGACTACTCTATATTAGTATTATACCCCCCCCCCCCCGAGAAATAGCATCACGGATAATTGGCCATTGCAAGTGTACTGCAGCGCCAGCTGTAGACTGCAGGCATGATGTCCCTCTTTTTCAATGGCAATTTCTCCTGGATCTATTGACATCATATATATATATATATATATATATATATATATATATATATATATATATATATATATGTATATATATATAGAACCCAACACAGGATTATAAATGTATGATATCAGTATACAACTGTCAGCAAATGCATCAACCAACCGCCAATAAATAATTCAGTGCTGTCATCCCTCATAGCGAATATGGATTGCTGGCCCTTCCTGCACCATAGATATGACTACTAGTATGAGCCTACAATAAATATAAGCCTCTCACGGAGAATCCTTTCCGTGTGGCTGCTATGTACATACTTGTGATAGTGGCGACTAGCCCCAGTGACACGTCGGATCTCCAGGGCCTTTACTGCCGACTCAATACCCCGTAATGCCAAGTCCGTGCCTCCTCCAAGCTGGTTGAACAACCTGCAAAATATGAGTAGAGGAAATCTTACATCAAAGGTCTGCCAATGTATAGTACAGGTAGCGTGGGATTGGGACTGATCATGTAGGCATTAGATTACCTTTTCATGTACATGACATTGTATACAGGCTTTTACCATTTTTTCATGTAGTCCTTTATATTGTTTTTACAGGTATATTATATGAATTTGAAATTAGAAGTTCAGTAGCAAGCAAAATGGCAAATGACAACATGTGATGGTAGCTTGAAACATTCATAAAAAAAAATATCAAAGTGATGCGAAAAGGGGATGGGGAAGTTCCAGACGACCTAGATCCCATCCTCTTTATAAATCGATCCTGATCTTTAAGTCTAATGACAGAGACAGACACACTGAGACACTGTGCGTGCTGCTCTAAAAACTTATGAATAGATTTGCAAATCTATATGAAATAGTCCAGAATCCAAGAACAGCTACTTCATATAGGGCCTATCGGTCTGGTGAGGCATGTGGTGACTAAACGTGGCCGATGGCCAGTCGAGGCATCATTAAAATTAATGAGCTGTATCTCAAACTGGCGCCCAGTGAGTCAACTCAATATTGTCTCGAAACTAATTGAGAAGTCAATCCACCGCCAGTTAATTAGGTATTTACTGGATAATGATTTTATATCTAAAAGACAGTTTGGCTTTGTTCCAGGTAGATCTACTAATGGTGCTATTTATATTTTGACTCAAGATCTATTTGAAGGATTTAACAGGGGGGAGTGCTCGGCTGTAGTCTTCCTAGATCTGAGAAAGGCTTTTGATACGGTCGACCACTCCCTCCTCCTAGGAAGACTTAGGAATTTGCATTTATCTGTACAGTGTGTATCCTGGTTTAATTCTTATCTTAAGGACAGAAAGCAATATGCTACTGCCAATGGGCGTGTATCTGCTGAAGAGGCTGTAACGTGTGGCGTCCCGCAAGGGTCCGTGTTAGGTCCGTTATTATTTATAATATATATTGATAGTATAGTATCGGTTATAAAATCCTGCAAATTCTGTTTGTACGCTGATGATCTCGCTATCTATGTCAATGATACCGACCCCAATCATGTACTAAGGAAATTACAGTCTGATCTGGATAGTATCAGTAAATGGTGTAAATTGTTCAAGCTTACTATCAATAATGAAAAAACAAAGTTGTTATGGTGTGCAAGTGATTTACTTAATGCCAGACACAATTTGAGTATAATGAGTGCTGAACTGGATGGTAAGCGCCTTGATGAATTCAATTACCTTGGTGTTATCATTGATCGTGGTCTTAATTTTCGGAGAAACAACGAAAAAATAATATCTAGTTTCCGCCACAAGATGTACCAATTAAGACAGTTAAGGAAATTTGTCGATAATAAGCTGTGTCTGACTTTATACAAACAAATGGTTCTACCTGTGCTGGAACATGCAAGTTTTCTACATGAAAGTGGTCCTAAATCCAGTGTTGGCCGCTTACAACTTATGCAGAATCATTGCCTACGGTTATGTCTTCGAATCTTTAATACTCGGGATATATCTATATACGATCTCCATGTTAGAACTTACATGAAAATGCTAAAGGTTAGACGTGATAAGAACTTATTATCTATGATGTATGATGTTTCTTGTGATCCAAACTGTGTCAAACTCCCTGCCAGGAACTTGCGCGGCAATGTTAAACAACAGTTAAAGGTATCCAGATCTAGGTGTTTGACGTATGATAAGTCACCACTGTACAGGGGATGTGTCCTTTGGGACAAATTGGATGCAAATACTCAGCAGATAGGCAGTAAGAAAGAATTCATGAACAAAATCTGAATGTATTTGGTGTATAACCGTCACTTGATAGACTACGCAATTATTTTTGAAAGATGTAATATACATGCTGCCTGCGGATAATCGACTTGTGCAAATCATGGTGATACATACAGCCCCTAAGAGGCTTTAGTTATGTCTTTAGTAATATCGTAATGATCTACACCCAAAATGATGCCTGCCTGATGTAACTTTGTACAACCTGATTGAGCGCTACACTATTTCTTTCCTGTTGCCGTGTTTTGGCCGATCTGAAAAACGTACATGTATGATTTCTGCCAATAAACTTGTTAAACTCAAACTCAAACTCATGGGATGGTATTATCATCGGCTGGAATCCTCTATAGAAGCGGATAACAGCCAAATGGCCTTCCCAAATGAGACAAAATGATGTTAGTTATATATTATTGTGCCATTTGATATGAGTAATCTGAATTATGATGGCCCACTCTGATAAAATTCTCTGAATAGATGTCTCTTCTGCTCTCCAACTAAATGACCTATTTCCTCTTAGGTACTATACATTTTACATCATAATTATGATCACATACATTAAAGCCAGGCATGGTGTATTGTTTCTGAGGGCTTTTTAGATATGTCTGTATTTCGTGATAGCCTTTGACAAAGATATGCCATGATCAATATAACACAAGGTTGATATGAACATCCAGAAAACGAAGCACAGACTCTACAACACTGCCTTATTTTGCTTGGCGTCTATAACATGAAATTTATACTTGTCATCGTATTTGGGGCTGTCCATAAATGACGCTAGGCTTTTTGAGCTGATGAGACATCTATCAAAGAGTTTGTCATACTAGTAATTGGCATGATCGAGTTGTCATATGAGAAATATCATATGACTAGTGGTGTATGGAGTAAATACATCAGGCTCATAATAAATAGTGTTATTTCCAGTTGTCACTGGTTTATTCAGCTTTAGGCAACATGTAAGAAATATCAATCATACAGTAGTTAGTATGTAGGTAATTTGTACATACAGTAAACATACAGTAATTTATAAAGTACAATGTTCAGTTCCACTCCACCTGTGAGGTATTAATAATACAGTGTCCAGCATAGTTCTAGGTGGGTTCCCACACCTAGCTCCTGACCTGCTGCTTAGAGGAATAATGTAATAATGAGTAACTTTACCCTCTGGTGGAAGTCTTGAAGAAGATAGCCTCTGGACACTAATGGTAGGAAACCAATGCCTGTCTAGCATAGTTTCACCATAGTGCAGTGGTATAGCAGGTAGCAGGAGATGACTGGAGATGTTACCTCTAGAGCGGTTCTTGGTGATGTCTTCCTGGAGGTGCAGACAGGCTATTTGTAGCAAATCTTGGAAAAGCACCTCCAGACTGACTGGAGCCAGCAGCATCTGCCTAACTCTACAATTGTTTGAGGGGACCCTTTCAAGTGTCACAGGGGGACAAAGGACCCCCATGGACGCCGCTATGGCCCCCATTGTCTTGGTCGGTTCTGCATCTTTAGACCCTCATATCTCGGCCGTTTATGCTTGTATAACCGCCATTTTGGGCATGCGCGGAGCTGAATGTGCCAAGATTATAATGCCCGCTGGATAGGCGCGTAACTCCCGCCGGTTTGTCTGTAGCTCACTCGGAGGTCAATTCAGTCTCCATGGCGTAACTTCCTTAATACTGGGAGTTCCGCCTTGATCTTGGGCTCATTCTGACCGTCTAATTATGGGCTTTCCATAGAATTTTTGATATTTGACCTAGGTCGCTCAGGAGCGACGCTAGAGCGACCGGAAGGTTATGGCGTCGTGCTTATGTAACCCATTGTTCAGTCCTTAGAGTGCTCAGACACTCATGACGGCGTCAGCGGTGCTCAGGCACCCGTGACGGCCGGTTGCATTCACTTACAAGTTATTAATTTGTGCATTGAACCATGAGGTCGCACACTGAGACCCTCATTTTTATTATATTGTGCAGTGAACCATTAGGTCGGACCTTTTGATGTCATAAACTCAGTCTAACTGACTGTGGCTGGTGTGCAGTGGGGCATGAACGCTCTTATACAAAGTTTGAGCGCTCTTATAGCTCTTAGAACCAACCTATGTATTAATTTCATAGATATTTCTTTGATTAATACAAAATATGTTAGAATTTATGGAACAATAAAATGGTATATCATAGAATACTCCCTCTCCCCCGAAAGAATGCGAAACTCCGTCATTTCGCCGAGGGAATGTACAATTTATACAATTTTTACCTTATTTTGGAGTTATATACTGTTTTGTAAGAGGATTTGAAGTGATGGGGAGTGCTTCAAATGCAATTTTTGTGGTAGAGCTTTGTCAGTATAAACAATTTTCTCCTGGGTATAAGTACATTTCCGAGTTTCTATATCTTACCATACCATAGCTTATTTGCTTATGTAACATCAATTTTGGGTACAATTTTCCATTTTTATGTTCAACATACGATTTGGCAAATAGTGTGCAATTTTGGCATTTAATATTCAATTTAGCGTGCAAATTGAACATAAATGACAATTTCAGTGTGCAAATTTACAATTTCGCGTGTAATTGCGTTCAATTGACAATTTCAGTATGCAAATATATAATTTTTGCGTACATTTGGCAATTTAAGTGTGCAAATATATAATTTTCGCGTATATTTGGCAATTTTAGTGTGCAAATATATAATTTCGCGTACATTTGGCAATTTGAGTGTGCAAATATATAATTTTCGCGTATATTTGGCAATTTTAGTGTGCAAATATATAATTTCGCGTGCATTTGGCAATTTTAGTATGCCAATGTATAATTTTGCGTTCAATTTATAGTTTCTGTATGTACATATATAATTTTGCGTACAGCTTGGATACACATAGAAATGTTGATTTTCTAAAAATCTGACTTCAGTGTATGAATTGGGTACAGACATACAGTATAATGTGCAACATATAATTCAAATGTAAATTGGATACAACTTACAATCTAGTGTGCAAACATGCAATCTTTGTGTGCAAAATTGGGTACAAGTGTACAATCTGGTGTGCAAACATACAATTTTAGTGTGCAAATTGGGTACAAGCGTACAATCTGGTGTGCAAATATACAGTTTTAGTGTGCAAATTGGGTACGAGCGTCCAATCTGGTGTGCAAACATACAATTTTAGTGTGCAAATTGGGTACAAGCGTACAATCTGGTGTGCAAACATACAATTTTGTGTGCAAATTGGGTACAAACGTACAATCTAGATTACACTATTCAATTTATGGGATTTGAGACAAATTTTTCCGAGGGCCGGAAAAACAAAGTACTTCATGTACAATAGGCTTGTTTGTCTCTGAGTTACTCATTGATTTTGCTATATGGGTGTATTAATTGGCAATTTCGGCAGTGGGCCGCTGCTTAATTGACTTTTCCCCTAGCCTTTTGAGTATGTGTCCCTGAAAGAGATTCATTTGGTGAGTATCTTAAGTAAACATGTTTTATGTCAACAATTTTCTCAACAATTTTTTTTTTTTCATTCATTTTTCCAACAATTTTCTTGGATACCTAAAGTGTGTTACTTTAAGTAAACCTTGGCATAGTATACAAGTGCTAGTGGGTACAAAAACTGTCTTAGTTATCTACCTGCATTCATGTATATTAATGTTAGATTTGTACAATTTTACAATTTGTAATTTGCAATTTCGCAATTTTGCGCGTATATGCGCGCATTAATCATTGATTTTTGTGAGAATACCATAGATTTTCATATTATACATCAACAAGTGGCTGTGTATATAATTTTTTTTTTCTAATACTTTGATAATTTCATTGACAGTGGAGGTGTGTCAGGAGTGAGATGTGAGTCTCCTCCCTGGTGTGCTCATGCAGTGGTGGCACTTGAGGTGTTAGGTGCCAGATTTTGGCATGTGTCTGTGGCAGTGCCTAGCTTGGTGTCAGTGGACAGTTCAGGGTGGGGGGGGGTGTGTGTGTGTCCATTTAAGGAGTGTGTGGCTGGTATTGGAGCATCAGTTCCTCTCTGGAAGTCACTGCTGTAGTACCATGGCCCACCTACAAGCTCTCTTTGCTCTGCCTGTCCCCCAGGTGATGGAGGTGGGGAGTCCAGCTAGGGCCCTGGTTGAGTCTAACCAGACCATCCATTATGGGTACATAGTGAGTAATTTCAAGGAGATCATTGAGCATGGTGATGTGGTGGTCTGTAATTACTCCTGCCATTATTTCCTGGGCTCAGCCTTGCGTCGGGGGGCCACTGTGGCCTTTCTGACTAGGGCCTTGGGCAATATGGGTTTCTGGCCCATGGATTATAACCTAGGGCCGCGGGAGCGAGTGCTATGGGATTATTTGTTGGCGGCATCCCTCCTCGATCTTGCGGCATCCGGGAATCCATCCACGGCTGCCGAGTATGGACTGGGGATGCTGGAGGCCCGGCTCGCTGAGTGGGAGCAGGATCACGGCCATATGTATGGCTCGGACTCGGCCCCGGACTCTCCCATTGATGTTGAACCCGAGGATCTGTGGTAGGATCCCGACTGACTGAAACCTAGGGTGTAAAAACCCGCCATCCCAAAGGCCCTTTTCAGGGCCGGCAAATTGTCCGAAAAGTTCTGAATACTGTCTCTGATGTGTTGTCTCCTGGTGGTGGACTGGGGGCAGCCTAGGCTGTGGGCAGTCTAGGCTGTTTCCACAGTCACCGGGGAGGGCTGGTGGTTTAGAAAATTAGCAATAGTCTGCATGTTTGACCTTGCGGTCTCCTCCTGTTGTTCGTCAATAATTATATCTGTTGTATTTTCCAGTGCTGTCATGGTCACCGGGCTGGTGCCACAATCATTCTGGAGAAGCATGGAGTAGTACAGTCCTTTGTTTTTAAGGGCTGGTATAGTACTGAACCTAGTGCGCCAAGGTAGGTGTATCACCTGAGGGAGGTGATAAGCAAATTCTCCTCTCTGTGTTGTTATAACTGCTGGTCCATTCCAGGTAAATATAGCCTTAGGTAGTGGGAAGGTTTTAACCACTATATCCTTATAGGTAGGGGCAGCTGCTGATTTAATCTCATCAAATTCATGTGGTATTGGCCTCAAGGGTAGCGCGAAGTTTGAGTCTCCACAATATATTTTAAAATATATTGTGGGGTTTGTGCGCTTGGCCACATTTTTCTTGCCACAGTGTGTCTGTGCAAATTTCTTAAGGTACTTCATTATTCTGTAGGCTGAGTAGATGGTCAGGGTGAATAATATAGCAATTATCAGGGTGTGGGTTTCCTGAATTGTGAGGAAAGGGGTGTGGGTTTCCTCTGTAGGGGTTAGTTTGGTAGGATTCTTATCTGGGAGCAATTTGTGTAGGGGCAGCTCGGTGACTAGTCTGAATGCTTTGGCTGTAGGCAGGTAGGCTACAGTTCCTCCTAGTCGGTACAGTTTGAGTAGTATGTATACTATAAAAATGTGAGCTGATATCCCTAGGATGAGTGCTAAGCTTTGGAAGATTGGATGCTCTGTAACTCGACGTAGGTATGATTCCTCGTAGCGCGTTTCCATTTCCTTATTAAGGTTGGAGGCATCTTTTAATACTGTTTTAGCAAAGGGCTCTAAATTTAGTTGAGTAATATCATCCATGATTGGATTTTCCTGTAGTTTTTCTAAGGTTCTAGAAAGGTTTACTACTGGGAAATTTGGAAGATTCTCTCTTTCATCTGGTTTGGTTTCAGAAATTTTGTTAAGTGCTGCCATGAATGGTAAATTAATTGTCTTGAGAATGTAATGAAATGATAAGGTTGAGTTACAGGGCAACCTTGTGTTTGGAAGAGAAAATTCTCCTACACTGATCGTGCACCCACAGGGTACACCTATGATTGAGTAGGACTGGGCCTTCCGAGTTTCAGACGTTTTACCATGGCAGTTGATAAAGTAATGGGGTTCATTAGTAGTGACCAGATACTCATCTTCAGAAATGGAAATAGCATGGGTGGTAGGTGCTTGCAGTGGTGAAACTGTAAACTTGCAATGTTCCTTAATCTGTTGAGCCTGGTTAGTAAAAATGGCTACAGGGCATGTAGGCCTGTGTTTATAGATTCTACCATTTACATCTCTGCATACCTTTACTGTAGTACCTTCACATGCCTGCATATCTGCTGAGTCCAATTCGATAAATAATGATTCATCGTAAGATACTGCTAGAAACTCAGTTGTGGTTTGTAGTTTGGTGACTCCTCTGGTGGGGGTCTCCTGTGTGTCTATAGGCATGGGTGATGTAATCATTTGGTACAGTTTGAAGGTTGAGGTGGTAGATTGAATTATAATGTCCAGATGAATATATATATGGTGAGCTGAGTAAGTGTATGAGGTCAGCTTCTGTGAATAATAGAAATCCAAGTCATTAATTGCGACTTGTGCTCCAGGGTGTGTAATCCTAAGTTTGTTATTAATGTCAATTAGGTATCTAGCAAGGTCTGAGGGTGGTACTATATCAGGGGTTAGGATCCCTGATGATAGCATCCTCAGGGCTGCATTTGTCCTTTGCAGTGATTGAACTGTATTCATTCTTGCTGCTATGATAATTAGTGCATCATTTAATACTTGCATTTTCTCCCTTTGAGTTTTCTCGTGCCTTGAATATGAGTCAAGTGACCTGGACATGTTAGAGGCCCACAGGTTGACGGTGTCACCTATGGTGTTGATTGTGCTGTCCAGTACCTTCTTATCTTGGATGTATGCTTTGACAAACTTATCTTGTCTGTCTGTGATCTTTTCAATGAGATTAGCTGCTTCCTGATCCTGTTTAGCAAATTTTCTTAGTATTTCATCTATGTTCTTGAGCTGTCCCATTACTTGGTTTACATCTTCTACTGTGGCTAGACCTAGCACACCGCGAAACAGGGGTGCTAGAAAACCCAGTATGGCCTCTCTTTTGGCCTTGTCCAATGTGTTTATGGGGTTGGATAAGAACAATTTGATGGAGGCTAGTGTTTCATTTATCTCCTTGTCTGCAATTTCCAGCAAGGTGTCTAGCTCCTTAGCTTGTTGGATCATTTGGCCAGAGGTATGATCTTGTAGAGTAGGAGTGGTCAAATGGAGTATTCTATCCCTTATGGATCCTTGGGTAACGGGTGCCCGAGGTATCTTGTAGGGAATAGCTAACAACAGTGTTGTGGTTGTATGTCCATTGACCAATGGTTGAGGGCTAGGTTTGAATACTACTCCTATGTTTTTGTCTCACCACAGGTGTATAGCCTGCAGTAAGTGGTTTTATAGTATATAATAACAGCATAGTTAGCAGTATGGGTGAAACTCTCAGTCTCCCCATGGTGCTTGTGTAAAGCAAGTTTGCTGTTTAAAGTCTTGTCAAATTTGTAGTGATTTGGTGCTGGTAAAGTCTAAGTGTATGGTGTAACACTTTAAATGAAGTGGTTCAAACTGTACCTTTGCAAGATTGAGCTGTCTTGGCAATATGTCCGGTGAGTCTATAGAGGTTGACCAGTAAATGGTAAGGTCAGGTTGAAGGTGAAGTAGGTGTGTTCTTTATCCTAGTGCAGTCTCTCCTAATGGAGAAGTGGGCTGGCTAATTCCCAAGTGGGGTCCTGTAGACTTGTGTTCCAGACTGCAGCTGGATGAAGACTGATGGTGGGCTATGGTCCACAGTGCTTCTTATGTAGCCTACCCTACCCACATCCATTGTGGGCCTGGTATTGTTTCTCTGGAGACAATGCATTAATCTCCAGTGTCTGCTAACTGTGGGGTCTATTGTGTAGTCTGTGTACTGGTAATTAGCTCCTCCTGTCATCCAGGACAGCCATTCATGACCGTCTAGACAGTTGTCTGAGGGTAGCTTATAAGGTCAATTGATCTCTATAGACTGCTGTGTTGGCATAGCGCGCTCTTTCATGTGGGGATTAGGCTTTAGACACTCCATTGTGTTACCCTTACTCTTCTTAGACTTCATGTCTGCTTTACTTGGGGGGTCCCAGTCTTTGACCCTTTCAGAGGCAATAACCTACTGATATATTTACAAATTTGATTGGCTTTATATACATAGTAATTCATTATCAGTCACACATGTCTTATGTGTGGATGAAGAGAATTTGTAATACATTTTGAAAATCTTATGACTTTTGGTATCTCAATCTTGTTTCTAATTTCTTGAAACTGCACCACACCTAGATGTCTTTCTTAGTATGTGGTGTGCAGGCCTAGGCTTGATAGGGCCTATGCCTGTGGTTTCTCTTGTAAGGGTGATATCATTTTTGTTCCTTACAATTTTGCTGTAGTATTTGGCCTCATGTGGAATAAGCCTGTGTGCAAATTCATTGTTTCTGACAGCCACAACCTTTTTCAGTCTGTCTATGTGCACTGGTCTGGCCACCAATAGATTGGTGTCCAAGTTTTTGAGTTTGGCACTTGTCAAACTAGGTCTATCTACTACAACATATGGTCCCATAAAAAGGGGTTGAAGTTTCTTACACTCTGTGTTGGTCAGGATTCTTGGTATGTTAAGGTACACCATGTCGGTGACCTTGATTTCCTGTGGTGTAAGTTTCTTATCATATCTATCCTTCCTTTCCTTTTGTAGCTTGGCAACCCTTTCTATAGCTTTCCTCCTAGAGGTATCTTGATTTGTTATCATGTTAGCTACATGGTCTGCTACTGTGGATATGTCTTCCTGTATTCCCAGCCCTAAGTCCATTGGGGTGGCTGGGTTTCTCCCATGGAGTAGGAAGAAAGGGGTGAATCCTGTGGTTTGGGATTCAGTGTTGTTTAATGCAAAGGTTATGGGTTCAATAAATGAATCCCAATTGTTTTGGTGCTTTGAGCAGAATGCTCTGAGTGCTGTGCCTATGCTAGCATTGAATCTCTCTACAAGCCCATTTGATTGTGGCCTGTATGGTGAGGAGAATTTATGTTTGATCTTGAGGTGTTTAGTTAACTTTGTGAACTTTGCACCTGTATAACATGTCCCATTGTCTGTTTGAAGAGTGGCTGGTGTTCCATGATGACAAATTATATTCTTGTAGAACTCTGCTGCTGTTGTTTCAGCTTTTAAGTCAGTAGTAGCCCAAGCTGTTGCATATCTGGTAGCATAATCTATGCAGACTTGTATATGTTTGTTTCCCCTGGCAGTTGTGGGAAGTGGTCCCACCGCGTCTAGGTTTAGGAACTTCATTGGTGAAGTCATGTACTCTCTCACTGTCATTGGTGTTTTGTGTGAGTGTACTTGCCTTTTTGCTGTGAGGCATGTGTGGCAGGTGGAAACATATTTTGTTGTGTCTGCTAGCATAGACTTCCAATATACCCTAGGTCGGAGTGCTGACAGCATCCTACTTGAACCAAGATGGCCGCCGGTAGGTGAGTCATGGAAATACTGTAGTGTACTTGTTACCCATTGCTGTGGTATAACAATTTGAAGTGGTACAGTATTGGTCTTTCTCCAATTTATGGGGCATATATGGACTAATGTACCGTTTACCAAGGTGTATGTCTGGCCTTGGTTGATGATTCTGTTTCCTTGTGCTTTTGGTGCAGGCAAGGTCCCATCCTCAAGATATTGTATGAGGGGCAATAGGTCCTTGTCTTTCCTTTGTTCCAAGCCAAGGTTTGTACCTGAGATGGATGTGTCGGGAATCTGATCCAGTAGTTGATTTATATCTAGCACATGTTGTTTTATTCTGTCTCTTTCTTTTTCTTTTTCATCGACTATTGGCCTATCTTGTGCCTTTTGTTGGGGTGTGTCACTCTTGTTTTGGTGTGTAGGCTCCTTTGGAGGGCCTATTCTCGCCTTGATGGGAGTGGCAACCTTTTTCTTTAAAGGCACAATTTGCTTTTTGTCAATCTTCTTTGTCTCAGAGTTCTTTGATATAGTAGATGCAGTGTCTTTTGTGACATTTTTCCTGGCAGGTGGGGTTTTGGTAGGTTTGTTTCCTGTGACCTTTTTCTCGTTTAGAATAGTTTGTGATTGTGTGGGGGGTTTTGGTGTGCCCTCCTGAATCATTTCTCTAGTCTTTGAGCGTGTGGTCATAGGACACAAATGGTTTGGTGTTTCCTCTCCCTGCATTGGTTCAAAGAATCTGACTGATTTAGAAGTTGCTTGAGTAATAGCATATATTGTGTCTTCTGGATCTTCATCGTCTGAGTCAGGTGGGGTGAAGGGTGGCTCCTTAGGAGTTGCCTTCACTATCTGATTGAGTGATGAGAATTCAATAGGCTCGAAGTCATTATCTGGAAAGAGTTGTGAGTATTCTCTCTCACAGTGGCAAAACACATAGTGTGTAGATTGCTTCAAGATACCCCTAATGGGTGTCTCTGGTCTTTCAATGGTGTTGGGTGGATCATCCCTTTTGAATGGTACTTTCTTTGTTACTTTTGCAAACTTGGTTCTACTGGCTGCTCTAACTCTCCTTGGTGGGGGTGGAGGGTTAGTCATGGGTCCAGAGTCTGGGTATTCTCTTCTAGACATAGCATCTGGTGGTGTGTTATCATCACCTTTCACGTGTTGGATGGTGAATGAAAATTGTTGTATGTCTAGAGCCCATCTGGCCCATCTATGTGTGAGTCCTGTATTGGTTAGCAGTGGGATTAGGGCTGCATGGTCTGTGTATAATTGGAAGTGTCTAGTCTCTAGATAGTGTCTGAAGTGTAATACTCCATACACTACTCCCAGTAGTTCTCTCTCTGTGGTATTGTAATTTCTCTCATGTTTGGAGAGGGTTCTACCTGCAAAGGCTACTGGTCTGAGCACTCCTTCATTATCTCTCTGTGAGAGTACAGCTCCTAAACTCACATTGGAAGCATCAGTTGCCAAACTGAACTCCTTCTCATAGTTTGGATATCTGAGAAGAGCATTGGTACAGAGGGCATGCTTTAATGTTTTGAAAGCATTATCTGCCTCTTCTGTCCAGACAAATGCTTTGAGATGTGTCTGTAGATCATATAATGGTCTAGCAATTTGGGCATAACCTTTGATAAACTTTTTGAAGTATTGGCATAGGCCTGTGAAGGATCTGACATTTTTGACTGATTTTGGTGTTGGGAAGGTTTTGATTGACTCCACCTTTGTGGGAGATGGTTGCAGTCCCATGGGTGTGACTCTCATTCCCAAGAAGTCTATTCTGTCTATGAAGTATTCACATTTTGATTTCTTCAGTTTGAGTTTACCAACTCTTAGGCTGTTGAACACGTCTTCCAGGTCATGGAAGTGTTGTTCGATTGATGGTGATAATACCAATATGTCATCTAGGTATGGTAGGGCACATTTGTACTTGAGTTTGTTCAGAATTAATGTGACTAGATGGCAGAATCCTGCCGGTGCCGTCGCTAAACCCATCGGCATCCTTTCATAGACATATTTTTTGTCATTTGCTATGAATGCGGTTTTATGCTGATCCTCCTGTCTTATAGGAATTTGAAAAAATCCCTGTTGGGCATCTAGCTTACTGAATACTCTTGGTCTGAGTGACCCTATCATGTCTAGAGTGTCATCGGCCCGGGGTGTAGATAAGGCTTGATTTATCGTGTTCTGGTTCAAATAACGAAAATCTGTGACGAGCCGATGGCCTCCCGATGATTTTTGTACTAAAAAGGATCTGGAGGCCCAGGGGCCCTCGGCACATTCTCTCAGAATGCCCTGTTGTACTAGCCTTTCACACTCTTCCCCTATTGCGGCCTGTTTTTCTGGTGTTTGTCTATATGGTAGGAAATGACATGGTACTGCCTCAGGTTTTACATGTATTGAGTGTGTATACAGGTGTGTGGCACCAATGTCTCCATCTTTTCCTACGAATACATCATCATACTTGGTCAGCAGTGACTTTAATCTATCATGCTGATCTTTGGATGTGAGCACAGATTTTGGTGGAACATTCTCTTCCAATTCTGGCTCGAGGTCATGTGCCTCACTATGTATAGCAGCTATTTCAGAGAGTCTGATTGAGTTGGGTTCAGGGTCAGCATATGTGGACTCACAGTCTGAGTCTGTGTCACTGAATTGGGTTACATCCTCAGGCCGTATGGCTGAGATGGATTGATCAGTGTGTGGGGTTGTGTCTGACACCTGTTGGGGTTTTTCTAAATCAGATTCCTTGACTTCCTGAAATAGAGCTATGATGGCACCCTTTTTGATTTTATGTGGGCGCCTGCTGGTGTTGAGTAACACTAGGGGATGTTTGTTATTTTCCCTGGGGGTTACTGCTGCCCTTTGAACTAGATATGGGGCATTGTTGTTTCTTTGGAGGTTATCTACTACTCCAGTTTTGCCTTGCAGTGATTGAGTAGATGTGACCTTACCCAATACTGCAAGTTCAGAGAATGGAGGGATGGTAAAATCCCTCACTGCCCTAATGGGTTTGAGAATTTGTTCAGGATCAACATTAAATTCAATTTGAGATTTTGTAGTGCTTAAGAAATCTGTGCCGAGTACAATGGGCTGTGTGAGGTTGGGTATTACAGCAAATTGGTATTGGAATCTGACACCTTGGATTCTAAAGTTCAGCATAGCTGAATGTCTAACATGACACACCGATCCATCTGCCAAGTGGATGTTGATTTTAGATTTCCTCAGTTGGATATGGAATCTCTTTTGGAGATCCATGAGGAATGATTGTCTGACACAGGTGATAGTAGCACCTGTATCAACCAAACATTGTACATCTGAAACATCATATAGATTTGCATTGATACAGCCATTTTGAAGAAGTACAATAGAAAGCTTGGTACTCTCAGCTGTATCCTTTGATGATGAATCTGGTGGGGTGATGTGTATCACTGATGGACGTCTCTGTCTGTTAGATGGTAGATTGGCACTAGCAATTGTCTCTGGTTGGATCTTTGTTAATCCTGATTGATTGTTTGTATTTGGGGTGTCACAGTGCACTGGCCCATCGGCACTGTGACATCCTAGTTTTCCTGGTTCTGTGGGGTGGTTGAGATGCTTGCCACCAGGAGCTTGGAGATTTGATCCATCACATGAGGTGGTATTTGGGGGTTATTTTGTTGGTTCCCCTGGTAACCTCTTGTGTCAGGTTTGTAATCCTCCTGGCGTGGGTTGGAACCCTGGTTATATTGACCAGAGTTGCTGTATTGACCGGAGTTGTTGGATCTCTGGTTGTTGTAGGCGCCATTGTTGTTGTAGGATCCACTGTTGTAGTTCCTATGTGGACTCTGGCCCCTACTGTTGGATCCTTGACTATAGGATCCAGAGTTGTTTGAACCCTGGCTGTTGTTGTAGGATCCAGAGTTGTTGTAGGATCCAGAGTTGTAGTTCCTATGTGGACTCTGGCTCCTACTGTTGGATCCTTGATTATTATAGGATCTGCCATTACTTGGGGTTCTGTCTCTCCTATCACTGTATGAAGAGTTACCATTGTTGGAGTTGGAAGAGCTGTTGTCTTTCCTACTGTTGTGACCCCCCCGGTTGTTGTTGTTGCCCCCTCTACCTCTACCTCTATTGGATTGGTAGTTGGGGTCATAGTTATTTCCTCTGTATCTACCGGTAGGGTCTCTTGATGCAACCTTAGCTTCCTGTTGCCTTACATGGGCACTAGACATTAGGTTAACATCTTCATCTGGACTAGTGCTGATTTCCTGGACCTTTTTCTTAGTAGGCTGTGGGTTGGTTTCTGCATCCCTTACCTTCCTAGATCTCTCTTGGGTCTCAACCTCTAGGGCTAGGTCTAGGGCTTGGTCAAAAGAGTCTATTTTCTTGTTCTCAAGAGCTATAGAGATCCAGGGCCTCATGCCTTGGGTAAATGCCTTGCTTAGGGTTTCATCATTCTGGCGTTGGGCATTACACACTTTCCTGAGATGGCATGCATAGTCTAGAACAGGTTCATCTATCTTTTGTGCACGGAGTGCAGTCCTTGAGATTATATTGTCTCGAGTAGCAAAATACTCTTTTAATTTATTCACTACATTGGTCCATGTCAACATATCAGGTGTGGCACTCTCCCTGAAGGATTCAAACCAAGCTAGTGCTTGTCCTTCGAGGTACTTGGGTAAATATGTTACCATGGTGTCACTGTCTGTCACTTTGTACTTATCCTTCAGATATTCTGGGAATTTGTGATCAATGAATAATGCTGTTGACATGAGTGGTGATGGGTGTGAAAAGGTTTTGGGTTTTGTTACCTCATGTATCCTGATCTTTCTGTCGTCCTGCTGTTTATTGTCTATGAGCTTGGTCATGTTGGACACCATGGAGATTATGATGTCATCTTTGGATCCAGAGGCAGATGGTGTGACAACAGGTGTGATGGCAGGTGTGGGAGGCTGTGGGGTCTGGGATGATACCATTTTCATGAGATCTGCTATCTGTTGTTGTTGTCTCTCTAGGGACTTCCGCTGATCTTCCATGGCCTTCTGTTGAGCATCTATTGCTGCATTCCTCTCTGCCAGTTGTTGGTTGAGGATCCTCTCCCTTTCCTCCTGCTGGGACTTGTTGGTCTCTAGGGCAGTAACTGCATCTTGGATGGCCTTCTCATGGGCCCTTATCTTCTCAGCTGTCTGATTAGGTTGGGGGCCTTCATCGGTGTCCATGATGGAGGGTGTGGGGAAGGTGTCTCTGGAGGAGTGGCTGTCAAAGGCCGGAGCTGGGGTGGAGGATCTAGATGAGGGTGTGGATCCACCCCCTGAGGCAGATCCTTCTTCCCCTGAGGTAGATAGCGTGAGTTGGGCGTCCTGTAGAGATCCCTGGGAAATGTTGGATCCCTGAGAACTGGTTGTTCCCTGAGTAGACAGGGTGGGTGGTGTGGGGTCTACAGAGTGTGGGTCTGTTGTATTGGAGGCTGGTTTGCCTCCTGTGGGCCTCCTAGATCTAGGTGGGAGGGAGACCTCTTCAACAGGCCCCTGACTACGTAAGGTCTTTGTGTGTTGTTCTGCCAGCTTGACTGATAAGGCCTTGATGTGTGTGGTGGACCTCACTGACGTGTGGGAGACCTCACTGACGTGTGGGAGACCTCACTGACGTGTGGGAGACCTCACTGACGTGTGGGAGACCTCTCTGACGTGTGGGAGACCTCACTGACGTGTGGGAGACCTCACTGACGTTTGGGAGACCTCACTGACGTTTGGGAGACCTCACTGACATTTTGGGAGACCTCACTGATATATGAGAGATCTTACTGTTGTGTGAGAGATCTCATTGATGTGTGGGAGATCTCACTGATGTGTGGGAGATCTCATTGATGTGTGGGAGATCTCGCTGATGTGTGGGAGATCTCATTGATGTGTGGGGGATCTCACTGATGTGTGGGAGATCTCACTAGTGTGTGGGAGATCTCACTGGTATGTGGGAGATCTCACTGGTGACCTTGGTGGGTATGGTGTCAAGGTCAAGGTCACTGGGTGGGTGGAGTGGGTCTAACTGTGTGTATGCGGTACCAGCTTTAATTTACTGTGTGCATGATTGTTCCCAGTTGCGGTACCAGCTTTAACTTACTGTGTGCATGATTGTTTTTAGTTGTGTTACCAGCTTTAAATTTTATGAGCCTGTGAGGGATGGGATCTTAGTAGGATGTTCTCCACCACTTTGTCATACTAGTAATTGGCATGATCGAGTTGTCATATGAGAAATATCATATGACTAGTGGTGTATGGAGTAAATACATCAGGCTCATAATAAATAGTGTTATTTCCAGTTGTCACTGGTTTATTCAGCTTTAGGCAACATGTAAGAAATATCAATCATACAGTAGTTAGTATGTAGGTAATTTGTACATACAGTAAACATACAGTAATTTATAAAGTACAATGTTCAGTTCCACTCCACCTGTGAGGTATTAATAATACAGTGTCCAGCATAGTTCTAGGTGGGTTCCCACACCTAGCTCCTGACCTGCTGCTTAGAGGAATAATGTAATAATGAGTAACTTTACCCTCTGGTGGAAGTCTTGAAGAAGATAGCCTCTGGCCACTAATGGTAGGAAACCAATGCCTGTCTAGCATAGTTTCACCATAGTGCAGTGGTATAGCAGGTAGCAGGAGATGACTGGAGATGTTACCTCTAGAGCGGTTCTTGGTGATGTCTTCCTGGAGGTGCAGACAGGCTATTTGTAGCAAATCTTGGAAAAGCACCTCCAGACTGACTGGAGCCAGCAGCATCTGCCTAACTCTACAATTGTTTGAGGGGACCCTTTCAAGTGTCACAGGGGGACAAAGGACCCCCATGGACGCCGCTATGGCCCCCATTGTCTTGGTCGGTTCTGCATCTTTAGACCCTCATATCTCGGCCGTTTATGCTTGTATAACCGCCATTTTGGGCATGCGCGGAGCTGAATGTGCCAAGATTATAATGCCCGCTGGATAGGCGCGTAACTCCCGCCGGTTTGTCTGTAGCTCACTCGGAGGTCGATTCAGTCTCCATGGCGTAACTTCCTTAATACTGGGAGTTCCGCCTTGATCTTGGGCTCATTCTGACCGTCTAATTATGGGCTTTCCATAGAATTTTTGATATTTGACCTAGGTCGCTCAGGAGCAACGCTAGAGCGACCGGAAGGTTATGGCGTCGTGCTTATGTAACCCATTGTTCAGTCCTTAGAGTGCTCAGACACTCATGACGGCGTCAGCGGTGCTCAGGCACCCGTGACGGCCGGTTGCATTCACTTACAAGTTATTAATTTGTGCATTGAACCATGAGGTCGCACACTGAGACCCTCATTTTTATTATATTGTGCAGTGAACCATTAGGTCGGACCTTTTGATGTCATAAACTCAGTCTAACTGACTGTGGCTGGTGTGCAGTGGGGCATGAACGCTCTTATACAAAGTTTGAGCGCTCTTATAGCTCTTAGAACCAACCTATGTATTAATTTCATAGATATTTCTTTGATTAATACAAAATATGTTAGAATTTATGGAACAATAAAATGGTATATCATAAGTTTATTGGCAGCGAAAGTAGCTAAAGTTCAGCCACATCTCTAGTGACCTCTCAATGACATGTGATGAGCTATTGTAGTTATACCCATCACAATATAAATCCAGGAGGTATGCCTTCTGAACTATTGAAGACCTGACAGAAGCAGGGACAGTGCCTTATACATAATAGACACAATAGTCCACACTAACCTACTATTCTACAGAAACAATGTCATGTCCAGCTGCCAAACCCTGATGTAACAGAGCATGGGATTGGACACTTTCCAATATATCATGTGGGTATTGTGCTAGGTTCTAATCCCCTTGTCAATTAATAAGTCCAAGGATTTTTGGTAAGTTTAACTTGTAGGAGTAATACATTTGCCCATTTTCTGCTACCACAGACATAGTCTAGTCAAACGTGTTATCATCAACTCGCCTTTATCATGTACACGCACGGGCTGGTAGGGACATACGTATACAGGACCCGTTGTAGATATGATTGTATGTCATACTACTCTAAATATTAAAGATGTTCTGTAATTTGTTATTTTGACTCGACGCATAGATACAGACAGATCACATCTATCAAATTTCCATAAACTATACACGAAACAATGTAGAGCTTGAGGCAATTAAACGGAGTACGTATAATATGCCTTCCAATCACAATTATATCAAACATGGATAGAATTCCTCATTCCACTGCTGTAATAGTAAAAATCGTCACTATGTCATGTTGTATTTAAAACCTCTGTGCTCATTAATTCCCCTGTCAAAGTATTAAATAGGTACCTGTATAATATTTAATTAGTACTATATTCAGGTACTAACTTATTGATCCCTTTACTCATGGATGCCAGTGATTAGTTCCTATAGTTTAAGCAGACTAATAGACACTAAATAATTAAGAGTATCCAAGACAGAAATTGAGCCACTGACACAAACTAATGGTCTCACGTGTTAGGTATCTAAGGTTTTATTTCCCTACACACAGAAAGGTCAGTTTAGGACTTCGGAGAGAGGTGTGTGCACACGTATACAGTGTATAATACAACTTCCATAATTATAGAGATACACGTGTTTTCTCCGAGGATGTTCGTACTCAATATACTGTGTCCATGCAAACTTGCATTCTAGTTACTGTAGGCTGAATAGTGCTGAGACTTAGTATGATATTTGCACCAAGCTACTTAGATTCTCTTTGTGTAAACGCCCACAATGTACTCACAGGCCTTCCTATCAGAGGCATATACATTATAGACAGTGCTGAGGGTAGCTAACGGGATGGGCTACTGGGATGGACATAGCCTTTGTCCAGTATATTAGATGTTACATTTAGTCTCATCAGCCACTAATGCACACTATTTCCTTCTTACATGTCATATTTTGATGTAATCCCATGTACATACGTATAGGTCTTTCTACCATGAAGGTGCCTGTAATAACCGATATGATAATCTGAAGGGTATGTTCATTAAATTTGGCGTAGGGTATCATATAGAATAACATGAATCTTAAATCAAAGGATGTGAGGTGCCGGACCATTAACGGTTTGATAAAAAGTTAGGGAATCGATTCTCATCTAAGACTGTGGTTCATCTGATTTGTTTCTATAAATAAGAAGTAGCACTCCCGGTCATTGCAATCCTTGTTAGTGTCGTTGCCTTTAGTGTAAAAGCAGTCAACAACCATGGGGGATACCACTGGGCCCATGTTAGGTACTACTCCGCTCAGTGCTACGATAGCTCTACAAAGCGTGTACGACTGCTGTCATGTGGCGGATCCAGGGGGCAACGGGCCTCCTCCCCCCCCCCCCACACACACACACACAAACCTCCCCTCTAGAATAAAAAAAAAAAGAACGAATAGAGAGGGGAGGAGGGAGAAAAGAGGTCAAGAGAAGGAAGGCAGGCATTAAGAAATGAATTATGTTTGTAGATGGTAGATATCTAATATATGGTAATCCAAAATACACTAGAACGCACGAGGTTAAGTCTAAAACATCAAAACCTCTTACCCTCTCCCCCCTGTGCAATCCTGAATCCGCCACTTATTTTTCAGACACTACTGCAATTTACGATCGTAGCGTTTATTGAAATAACTTCCCGGTTGTGAGATCTACGTGGATAACTAGGAACCCGTGCATCACCATGGCGTGTTCCATATGGTCATCACAATCTAATTTCCATTATGGACCTCTTGGTCGTGTCTACCAGCCCGCAGAGTGTTTGCTCTACTATGATGTGGAGGTGGGCCTGATCAAACCACGCCCGGATATGGTGGAACTTATTGGAATTCTGCCTGGGTCAATCATCTGGGTTAATTACAACAGGTTCATTTTATATCATGAATCTGTGGCATAGTTTGAACTTCAGCATATGGGAGTCAATATTGATCAGTAGACAGAGAAAGAGACAGCACGACATGGCTAAAGCACCTTTTCAATTCATTTTTTCTGTTTCTGTTGTTTTGTACTGTAATATCTTGGCCTATTATAACTGTGTGTTGTGAAACTTAAGTAAAACTGAATCAAACATGATTAACATATGTGAACAAATAAATCAACATGGTAATGCTCCCAATTTTTAGAGGAGCTACACATTTTTTTTTGGGGTATAGCATGTAAAAGAATATCGTATTATGGTAGAAGGAATGGAACACCAGGCCAAACTCTGTCCCTTTTCTTTTCATTTCATGTTGAGAACGAGCCTTACTATAGATTTGTATGAAAACACCCATTCCCGACAGGGGTGTGAAGAAGCTTGTGTCGATTAATTGACACACCGCATGAGGGACGCTAACACCAACCTGTCAATCACAGAAGGGCCTACTGTTTGACCACGCCCTAATTGAGTCTCATCAGCATTCTAAATGGCTGAACCACTTCACTCCATGCCTGAGGGCTTGACCCCAGGGGGCTTCTTAAGTAGCAACAGGTATCTGTTGTCAACACAATGCTGAGCAGCTCGCGACAGATATGGAGACCCCTGACCTGAGACCAGTATCACCTTCCACACCTCCTAGGGGCGACATTCTGAATGAAGCCATACAACTAGCACAGGTGGAGGGGTGTGCCCCCAGGGACGCCGCAAGCACCGTCAGAGACCTTTTTTTGCCAGGTGATACACACTATGACGATGGGTCTACCCAAGATGGGAAGTCTCCAGCTAGGAGTGAACCACTGAACCGCTACTTGCCTTCACCAGACCCACCTTTCATCACGCAGTTCTCGCCTACTAGACCTGACCTGAATGGGCCAATAGTTCACACAAGTGATCCCTCTACCTCAAGTGCAGTGAATGAGAGCAGCTCATCAGGAGTGGTAGCCAACTGTACACCAATTGTGCATAGGTCTCCACAGCAGAATGCCCCACTGGCACCAATGAAGAGGAAGGCAGACCTGCCCAGTCACTCAGCCAAAAGACTGAAACCCAGACGGCTGATACCGGTAACGGTACAGAATGGGCCGTCCTAACAAGGTGTTCTATATGACAATTACATTTTCACCAGCCCGACCTTAGGTAGGCACTTACCTAATATTTCAAGACTTTATCCCATTAAACCTATCTAATAATCAATGGATGGATCTTGAGAAAAGAAGTGGATTTGCTTTTTAAATGAAGTCTCTATGTCAATTTTAAGTGGAATTACGACCGGTCAAAGGTACCAAATCAGACCTAGAATTCTGCCATACTTAAGAGTTTAATTTGGATCTAATTTTGTGATCAAGCAAGATGAATCCAAGGTATACTAGATCACTAAAATGAATATTTTGGGTAATTTTCTTTTCAGATAAGCAAGATATACCCTCAAGAATGTAAATAATGAGACATTTTATCATAATCAAACAATGTAAAAGCAAATTTTTGATGTCATCTTTTCTCTTGAACTGTGCGCTCTGACAGAACCACGGCAGAATATCGTCTTTGACTCAGGATGTATGAATGATCATAACTTCCATTTAAATTGACATAATAACTTCATTTAAAAAGCAAAACCACTTATTTTTATAATAGCTATCAATTTCCCACCATATAAAATACATACAATAAGGTCTTAATTGATAGTTAAGTGCCCAACTTTGGTGAGGTTGGGATAAGTGTCTAGAGATAATCTCGCCCAAAAAGTTTGCAGGGTCTGTCAAACATACTGCAGCCCCTTAGAAAAAGAAAATGTAAACATTTTCTAGATCATTTTTAACCAAAGAACAGGTGGGAACCATTTATTTTTAGGTGCTCAATGATTTTCTCATCATAAAATGGTTCTAAACTTTTGGTTGAACTTTGATGGGGTCAAAGGCAAAATTCCCTGCATTCAATCTTGTACAAAAAATAATCATTTTAAAGGTCTAGCCAAGCCTGTTAAAATGAGCCCTTGTTTGTAAAGATCCTCCAGTAAATAGCTTCAGAATAAGCTTGCAAAGAAAGGAGAGTTTAACACTACCCAGTTTTAGTTTATCACAGTTTCACACCTCTCCTGCAGCAGACTTACACAGTGGAGGTATTTCAGTGCCTACCTTAGGCCCTAGAGTGGTACATTCTCAAGACAGAGATCACCAGCCTAGGCGTAGGAGGGGCAGGGGTGAACCACCACTAGCTAAACCTCGACCAACCTGACCTTGCCCTAGTGGAGAGGAAAAGCTACAGATCAGCAGAAGATCGCGAGGTGGAGCAGGTGTTCCAAAATGTCCAACAGGCCCCTAGGAGAGCAGCTCACACTGTGTCGACAGGCACCAGCCAATACAGTGATCAAAGTGCTATGAGTCAAAGCACAGTTCAGGTGGGTATTCTGACAACTACAGATCTGAATCAAACAGATCCATGACCAGGCCCGCACTCAAATGAGATCAAGGACCCCCCATCAGGGGAGATCACCCTCCCACAAATTTTGGATGTACCATACAGCCAACACCCACTCAGCATCATCCCAAGCAGAAGGACCCAACAGCCGCCTGGGTGGCCGCGGATGCCGCGCATATTGACGTGCGCCCTGCAGCGACTCCTGGTGCAAACATAGAGTTACAACATGGACAGCACCAACCACAGGTGATGATACCAGACCAGTAGGACTATCCAGCACTTAGAGGCTTGCAGAGTAATCAGCAGCAGGAAAATCCATTACCTGTATATGGACCACAGCCATTTGACTGCCCCCTAGCAGCAGTACAGCTTCCCTTTACAGAGCCACAGGATGCTGAGACCGCAAGCACACCAGAAAAAGTAAAAAACTCAGTGGATGCCATATATATGAACCCTTCCACTAAGGACCAGCTAAAAGTGCTCTACAAGACCTACCCCAGACCCTCTAACCTGGAGGTTCTACATAAAACGAGGCTTAATGAGGATGTGTCTAAACAGCTGGTAAAGAGAAATAGGGAAGCAGTGGTATAGAGAGACAACACTTTCAGATCGTTACAGTGGTGCTTTCAGTTTGCAGCCAGATCATTAGTGCAGGCGTTGGACCACCTGTGCAGTGGAGAAATGCTTAGCCCTAAGAAATTGGTCACAAGTATGTCGGATTCCCTAAAGCTGATAGCAAAATCCTCATGGAAAACAAATGACATTAGACGCAACAATGTATATGCAGACCTGAAAGGTGTGGGCCTGGAAGTAGCACAGAAGCTGAGAAACCATAAAAGCTTCAAATATCTGCTTGGAGAAGATGCCAGGGAACAAATTGTGGTCAGGCAGAAAGAGAAAGAAGCCCTAAGAGATGTGGTAGCTGCCCCCAGGTCCTGGAACCGCCACCAGGGAAACTACAAGGGCGGCCAGACCTGCAGCCGCCACACCAAGAGTGGGTCCAGCCACAAATTCTCAGTGGGGCGCTCCAGGCCCAGTCAGAACCACCACTGCCACCAGGGGGCGTCAAATCACCAACAAAACTACCGGCCCAACAACAACACCCCTAGGGGTGGCAAGAGGGGCAAGTCAACCAGGCCGAACCAATTCAAGGGTGGCAACAACAACAACAAAGACAACAACAACAACAACAAATAAACGTAAGACACTCAGTTGTTAAACCACTCCCCCTCGGACGACCACCCAAAACACCTGTAAAATCCACCAAAAATTCCCAGGTATTTTTAGCAGGTGGTTTGGGTAGACAAGCCGAAATTCACCACTGATAAATGGGTATTAGATATGGTGAAAGGGCTAACCATTGACCTACACTCAATTCCGACACAGTCGGACATTCCTGACTCAGCATCCATTAACCCAGTTAAGGATGCCCAGCTGCACATGCAAATACAGGACATGCTGAGAAAAGGTATCATAGAGCCAGCAGTGCATAGTAAAAGAGCTTTTGTGTCACATGTTCTTAAGACCAAAAACAGATTTTAGACCTATTTTGAACCTGTCAGGACTGAATGAATTTATAGTCTATACAGTCTAAACACTTCAAAATGGACCATCTGGCATCAGTAATGCGTATCCTACCTCAATATTCCTTTGTGGGCTCTGTAGACATCACGTCAGCCTACTTCACCCTTCCCATAAAAGAAAGAGACAGAGATTTTTTACAATTTCAGTTTCATGGTGAACGCTTCAGGTACACATGCCTGCCAAATGGTTATTCACCAGGGCCAAGACTCTTCACACTTATCATGAAGGTGCTGCTGTCACACCTGAGGGTGCACTATGGAGTGCATTTGTGTTAATCTTTGGAGAGACTCCAGAGTTGGTGGCACAGTCTGTAAAGCACACCCTCAGAATCAGTCTTGACCCCGGCACAATCGATCGAATATCTAGGCTTTACCATTGATTCTACCAAACTGACATTACACATTCCTCCCAAAAAAGTAGAGAAACTAATGAGTTTGGCACATGACCTTCTCAAGGTCAGGAGATTGTCAGTCAGACAGTTTGCAAGAGTCATAGGGAAACTGGCAGCTACTGAACACGGCAATGACAGGGCCAAGGTCCATATTAAACTGTTTCAAAGAGTTAAATACTGGGCGCTTGCTAAGTCATTGGGTAACTATGATTCAACGATGTACTTAAATGATGAGGTTCATGATTGTATCAAACAGTGGCGGTCACACCTCCCTATGGCCTCAGCACTGTATGCAGAAATCCATCCACAAGTGTCAATCTACACAGATTCATCCAAAACAGGATGGGGTTGCTATTGGCAACAAGGTGACTTTGAGTATGGTGGGGAATGGTCCATCGATGTACCGGACGTTACGTAACGTCCGGTACTTTTATCAGAATTATTTCAAATAAGCTGCTCTCACATGGAGACAAATGCTGACAGACACACAATTTTTTCAGCAATGTAGGGGACAATAGGGCCCTCCATATGGGTAATAACAAAGATTTTGAAGCTTCATTTTTTCCATGTTTTATAACTGATTTAGATTTAGGTACCGGACGTTACAAATTACAGATTTCCACTTTGAAAGACACATCATGAAAAATTCTCACTCAGTAACATGTCCAAACCTCATGGAAATGATACCTATGATCATACACAATACTAAAAATAACTTCGGGATGCTCCAAATGTTATTTATTCAATACAGGACACTTGTAAAAAATACAAAAAAAATATAAAAAGAAGAAATTTGGTTGTTTTTTCACTTTGGCAGTCTTTTTGATGAATGACCACAAATTACATCTTTCTGATAGCCCTAAGTGTCCTCTATCAAATGAGTCTATGTAAGAAACATTGGTTCACAACTTATTTCTCCAGAGCCAAAAAAGTCAAAAATGACCCTTAAAAACACAAAATCTACTGCTTTCTTGCGACCTGACCCATATATATACTTTTATGCATGGAAACATAGAATCACCTTCAAACTATCCTACTGCCCTACAAAACTTAATGTAGAAGCAGATAGGGCACAAGGGTGTTTGCATCATCAGCAGAGTGGTCACTATCTCCTACAACACAAAGTTACATTTTCACAAACCCCAGGTGGATTTGTTTGCATCATATCAAAATACACAAAATACTGCGAAATTAAAACTCGAATTATGTTAAAGTATGATGATAAGCTCAACGTACCTTACCTGCCTCATATAGCCAGTCCACTTCGGTGGTCAATAGAATACCCTGACAGTAATTACAGTTATTTTACATTTCATTAAAATAACTTATGAATTACTTGACAGTGCACAGTCAGTGGGTGCACGGGTTCCATTCCCTGAGTTGAATAATGTTTACCACAGAAGCCTGCTAGAATAATTAATCGGATTATCATTCTTGCACAGCAATACTCACAGCATTATGACAGAACTCCTATATTGCTGTAGCTATAGGATTATGGATTGAATAGGGGACCTCTTAGGGCGGGTTATTGGTCATTGCCCCCTTAATAGACCACGTGTGGGAGTAAAATAACAACTTATATAATGGACAAAGGCCCTGTCTATCACTGGGGCCCACTCCATTAGCTCCCTACAGCACTGTTTATTTGTGAGCTGCTCGTGAAATGGGACAGTGAATATAGCTGTGGACATTACTGCAATGCGAAAAGCATTGTGTAAATATTATTGAGTCCTATCGATTGTCCATTGAATACTTGCTGACCATAATAATTTCTATGATGTATTTTCTCCATAAAGTGCCAAGTCATGTATTAACCCAATAAGGATGGCATGGTGCCTTAAGACTCATTCAATGCTCTGTGTTTTCTGTATTACTAGTATAGTCGTGGGACAAATGCATGTGAGTATCTATAGAGTGACCCCTGGACCAAAACTTTACTCCCTTGTGCTGGATCCATGCATTGAGCTTATAAAAGGGCAATGCACATAAAGCGCTTTCCTACACCTAAAGAGTTGAGTGCTTGCCACCTGGCACCCACATTAGACTATATACATTCTCAATTTACGTGTTTCGGCCGTAGGTCTGATTAACAAGGACAACAGATACAATCATTACAATCTGTATTGTATTGATCCAAATGCTTGTTGTAGCCAATAGAACGTCGTGTTTCAGATTCCACATGTGCTGCATGCCTGTTTCACATAATCAAGAAAAGTGCCACTATAGTGAGTGTTGGAACTAAGGTATGTGCATGTTGTGTGTTATGATATATGGTACATCCCTCCTCTCGAAGCAAAATTTAATAAATATGATTCGATCAAGAGAGCGAGTGAATTGAGGGGTGTGAGGAGGGGTGCACGCCCAGAGGTCCACTGAGTTATTGTAGATCTATATGATTAATTTCCACATTAATTTCCACACGCAGAATTCCTGTATTTCATAAGAATACTTCAGGAATTCCAGTCCTCAGTCATCGTTGTAAAATTGGCGAGAGACGCAGGCTGGGGACCGCGCCAGGGGACCAAGGGTAAACCTAGACCATTTCTACGCAATAACTTCATGGTCTGCTCCAATTACGGCTGACAAGCACAGCTCTTTTTGTGGCTTTGAACATTAATGAGGAGGGCTAAGTTCCAAACTGCATTTCTCTATAGAGGGACACTAAGTGCACAGATTGTTGGCAGAATTAAATATGTATGTTCAATTGCATTGCCTGGCAGTAGCTTTCAGCTGAGAGTGGTGGATTATCGTGTGAGTCTGTCCTTCAACTATTTGTGATATGGTTTCACTTCTATTCATTTCATTCTCCGGCTTGTGAAGGGATATGAGCTGCATTCTTATCATCCTGATAATTCAGAGCCTGATATAAGTATGGGGGGTGTCCATAAGCTGCCTCCTCAATACCCACATTTTCTTTCATTCCTCTTAAGCTATTTCAATTCTGTGCGACTCTATAGGCCCCTTTTGCCCCTATGGTATATTCAAACTAAAGAGATCCCCCAATTTTGAAATTTCTTGGTTTAACCTTGCAATCATAGATTGTGACAGTGCATAGAAAGCCCATCTGTCACATTGCTATATCCTAACTTTTCTAGACCAGCTATGCAGCTTCAGAACGGTACACCATGATAATTATTTATGATCCATATTTCATGGATAATTCAAGACTCTCCCATACATAGGCGGCAAGTGATATCCAAAGGCCTCACCATCAGAATAACGATCCTTATTCGGAGGTTGGGGTGGGACACAGGACTATAGGCTGGAGGTGGGACATGGGATAATAGGCTGTGGGTGGGACACAGGACTATACGGTAGGGGTGGGACACGGGACTATACATGGGGGCAGGACACGGGACTATACAACCAGTACACTACTGAGACGGTAGGACACAGGACACTGATGAGGATACTACCGGGAGGGAAGGACACAGGACACTACCGGGATGGTAGGACACAGGACACTCCTGGGGGTAGGACACAGGACACTACTGAGGATACTACTGGGAGGGTAGGACACAGGACACTCCCACATCCAATGTGTGTCCTGTGTCCCACCATCTTTGTGTCCTGTGTCCCACCTCCCATGTGTGTCCTGTGTTGTACCCTCCTGGCGTGCCCTGTGTCCTGCCCTCCCGGCGTGTCCTGTGTCCTACCCTCCAGGAGTGTCCTGTGTCCCATCATCCCATACCATGTCCCTGTGTCCTGTATCCCCCCTTTTCTGTGTGCCCTGTGTCCCACCTAAAAAAAGGGGAAAAACATCCCAGCAGGGTTCGAACCTGCAAGGTGAAATTCAAAGTTCAAGACGTTATTCATTAGGCCATGGGGCTGTACACAAGATGCTGGAGGAGTATAGGTATATATCCCTATCATGTCCTGTGTCCTGGCCTCTCGGGATGTCCTGTGTCCTACCCTCCAGGAGAGTGCTGTGTCCACTCTACAGGGGTGCCCTGTGTCCCACCTTTACCCTCCGAATAACGATCGTTATTCGGACGGTTAGGCCGTCCGGATATCGCTTCCCTACACGAGCTCGCCGGCAGATTCCATACTCATGCATATAATCACACGTACATGCTCACAATGTGCCACACCGAATCCGCCACACCGCTAATGCACAACTGATGCATGCCCACGATGCCATCACAGACTCAGCTACTCCCATGTATGGGATGCCATTTAGAAAACTCTGCCAGGGGGTTGTTTCAATGTTACTGATGACAACATTAAGGCTGTTACATACATACCCTCATCGGTGCTTAAACTGCTACGACTGTTCTGCGAAATCCCATGTGATGATGGCATAGGCCTATCTCTAACGACAGAATGGGCTTCCACTAAAGATTACCAAATCGTCAGTGGAATCTGTGATTGCCTGCTCTATTCAAATAAGCCCCAGTACTAATTGTAAAGATGTGGATGGTGCATTGGGATGGCCATCTCTGAGGCTGCTGAAGGCCTTCCCTTAATGGGTCAGCAGCATTTGGCACAAAGAGGGAATTCTCTATACCCCATGGCGCTAATGCAGTCCCTTTTATAGCAGGACAGAAGGATGGTGTGTGAGGAGCAACACAATGGCTTCAGGATAGTTTCTAACGTTTTCCCAACATACCATCTGTTACAGATGTTTCTCTGTCTATTTTCAAAACGTGGGTGAAATATTTTAAAAGTGATTGTTTGATGTTTAATAAACTCGATAGCACTATTTTACAATATTTCTTTTATGCAATGCAATTTGAAAATAGGGCAAACTGTAGGTAGAAACAAAAGACCTCTAAGGGCGTTATGGATCAAGCCCCAACTGGACACACTGGATTTTCGTATAATCATGAGAGCCTTGGAGGTTAATTCAAAATGGTCTACTACCCCCATGCGATAGTAGAAGAATTCATGCCTATTACTTTAGGTGATGATAGTCTGTGACTTGTAGGCCTGCACTAATGATTTACTCTGTGGTAGTCGGAGCACAGTACATATAAATGACACACTTTGTACATAATATAATGGCAGGCTTACTCCAATAGGGGCAGCGTTATTTTTCTACCACCACCCCTGATGGCAGCAGTGGAAAATGAAAAGAGGAAAATCAATAGCACAAGTTTAGTATTTCTGAGTTAGCTACCACCACCCCTGATGGTAGCAACGGAAAATGATAAGAGGAAAATCAATAGCACAAGTTTAGTATTTCTCAGGTACCACCACCCCTGATGGTAGCAATGGAAAATGAAAAGAGGAAAATCAATAGCACAAGTTTAGTATTTCTTAGTTAGCTACCACCACCCCTGATGGTAGCAGTGGAAAATGAAAAGAGGAAAATCAATAGCACAAGTTTAGTATTTCTTAGTTAGCTACCACCACCCCTGATGGTAGCAACGGAAAATGATAAGAGGAAAATCAATAGCACAAGTTTAGTATTTCTCAGGTACCACCACCCCTGATGGTAGCAATGGAAAATGAAAAGAGGAAAATCTATAGCACAAGTTTAGTATTTCTTAATTAACTACCACCACCCCTGGTGGTAGCAATGGGAAGCGGACTATGATAGGGTCTTAAAAAGGCACAAGATTGGTCAACACTACCATCAATGGGAGGGGAGGGGCTGATGTTAGGCCGTTTTGAATTTAACGCCCGTGTCCACAAAGTCACCTTGAGTTAATGTGCTTCTGATGCCTCTAAAAAGATGAATACGGAAACATCTGGGGTGGGGGGGGGGGTTGCACCACCCTTCACGAGTGCAGAACCAGCAAGTTACCAGTGAAGGACCAGTGTGAGTTAAAGCACTGCACTTAAAGGGTTAATTATGATTAAGCTCAACCATGGTCCATCAATCTAAAAAGAACACTATGAAGATGGGCAGAGTGTTTTTTGGGTGTTTTTTTTTTTTTGGAAAAGGTTCTTTTTAATGCGAAAGGATGGTTGTGGCCCCAGGTGCGGTGGCAGCAAAAAAAAGGGAATTACCCAAAGTCGGAAAGTCGTTGCTTTTGATTAACTAATGGAATTATACTGACAGCTCAATGATTTTAGGTTAGGGACTGATAAAAACCTATTGGGGTGGTATAGTGCGGCAAATCCCGGTAGTGAATACTTCTTATTTCAGAATCTCAAAAAGCATGGGGTCTGGTTGTGGGGAATGTGCCTTGATCATTAAGGTCGAAAAGCTTCATGGGATTCTGAGATTGATACGGGATCGATATGGGCTATGGACACTTTTTGACATGGGACATCAATATTTCTTAGATTTATTCGAAGGCCAAGGAAGAAACACATATTTCCTATAATCGAATGGGGCCATCGTGATTTAGAAGTGACAGAGGCATTGGAGAAGGGTGTTTCTTAAGACACAGGTCCGACCCCGCTGCGATCCAGGACTCCCATAATTAGCTGTATGATAGATGGTTAGATAAGCTTCCATTACTCTTTATGTTGACATTACGGTCATTTTGAGGCACAAACATGTCTATGAGTCATAGGTTCTCAGAGATTCTCTGTTTTACCCCAGATATATATTACCCCCCCCCCATGTGGGCCGGGGTACACATACCTACCTCCCTACCTATATGCTAAGCTTATACACTTGCCAACTCTCTAGACTAACATACATGTATATGGTATTGTCAGTTCACAAAGAAAATAACTATCAGTTGTACCTAGTAACGGACACCATCCCTATAGGCTTATACATTAGGAGTGGTAAAGAAGAATCAATCCTGGGTGCAAAGCATAAAAAATATCGCTTTTCCTTTCAACAGCACGATGGCAGAATGGATAAAACATTTATTAAATAACCTTTGTATACCAGCTCGATTATTCATTAACTGTATATTTTAGTACGCACCTGCCTATACATAACCTTTTAGGTATATATAAAGCAGCCACTTGTATGAGTGATATGGTTGATCCTTGGTGGGAACCAAGATATATAACAGCAGCACTGAAAAAAGTCTTCCTGACAAAATGACATGTATACCCATGTCAACTTGATTTGACACAGAGAGCACATGTCATTGGGACATGTGCACATATGTCACCATGACAACTGTAGCACACAGTAATCCTCATATGATTTGACATGCCTTAAAATGCCATGTCATCTGTGAGTTGACTAGGGTCACGGCCATGTCGAAGGCACTTGACATGTGATAGTTTGACATACATAATTGTTCTAGGATATTCCACTAGATGGAGCAAACAACCATTTTGGTACCAGGACTAATCACTACCAAGAAGTACTACCAACACTTGAGACATTTGATGTATCTGTGTCATTTTGTTTTCATGAAGAATAGATCACTAAGGTCTGTAAATACTATCAATGAATGGTAGTGAATTCTATTTCATTGTTAAATCTGTATTTGTTATTGAATATCAAAATAGACACCCACCATCCTGAATACTCAAACTGGAGTGGTTAGACACCTTATGTGTGGGTCAGTGAAAATACGAAAGGACTGTATTCTAACCCACAATCTATAATCTCAGTATCTACAGTACAGGGAGACATATGGCATTGCCATGCACCTCCATGCCCTTGTCTTATGGACTGCATAGAGGTCCTCAGTCAAGTAGGAGTTCTGTAGATAGGAAAAAGTGCCTTAGTGTTGCAGGTCTGTGGGACTATGATATCCCCTGCCTTCTATTATAGGCCTCCCTTGATTGAACCATTGGTACATAGTTATTGACTGCTCTTGACCCTTACATAATTGTCTCACAGTATTACCTAGCACTCAGGTGAATGGATCAGAAATATATGACGTGTCTTCATTACGCATGTCAAATGGAGTTGACGAAACAAATATGAGAGGGTCAACCTCATTTGACATGCCTTCATACATGTCATGTGGGAGACAAATTGTGACCTGTGCAGTATGCGTCAAAGCGATCAGTGTTCTTTTCTCTGTGAGGTTCATGGGGAATATGGTAGGTTGACACAGCTGTTAGGTAAGTGCAAGGAACATCTGCTTCTTCACAGTATTTGATGGCAACACGCAACGCTTAGAACCTTTCTTTTACTCTTTTGATGTATAATAGAGTGGTGCATCAAGAGCTTCCAATACACGTTAAGAGCCTGTATGAGTTTCTAGATGATGGTTCATTTCCATAGGTTCGCTACATTCTTTGTCAAAACCAATGTTAATTTGTAGTCAAAATAATTGCGTGTTAAGTTACCTACCAATACTTATCAAGAGCAGCCAAATCTTTGTAACAGGGGGGACAAGACGACGTCATTTAAAATCGTCTTAATTGATATGTGATTTAAACCATCTTAGTATCAAAGCATGTGGGGCGTTGAGGCCCCAGAATTGCATTGAGGCCAATAAAATAGTGTAATTTTGGGATGGCTAACATGTGCACTTAGCACAAGCCCTATTTCTTTTTTGCATAAGTCGTATTATACCTCACTCATTGTGATAGATATATCCACATATGTATCTCAATGAGCATGTGACCCGAGAATAAATTTCTAGGCACGTCGCTCATGTTTGATTCAATTGTTTCCCTTGCTGCTCCGCCCACGCAAATAGTTGCATGGTGCCAGAAATAAACATATGTTTCTAAATGTAAATTCCAGTCATGCTTCTTCTAACAGAGCAAAAGGAAATGGATACAACCCACGAGTCCATCTTCCCTGTTCCACCTGCGACCTTGCTGTGGAATAAATGCACGACATATAAATGACAGCCTTCCTACAGCCTCCTTCTGTCGTATGCCGCATGATGTGCACAGCACTATCGGTTATCTGAGTGTTCCTGTGAAACAAGCGCACCAGTTTGAATTCCCTTGAAAAGGATAAGGGTTTCAAGCAAAAGTCAAAGGCTCCAGTAGACTTGTGAATTTAGTGTGATGCGGTCATGGTGAAAAATTGGCTTTTTGGAGAAAAGAACATTAGCCTAGGCCCTTTTAATATACATGCCCCCAAGCTCATGGCAGATGCGTGAGACTTGAGAGGCACATTGGGTCGATCCATAGAGCTATATATGAGATCAATATTTTACAGTGTAGAACAATAAAAAACTGAAGAAGAAAAGGGCGAGGGAGTGAGTACATCGAAGTTTCAGTGGCCATGTGTAGCATAAGAATCGATCAGTCCTCTCCTCGTTGTCACCAAACAGTAGGGAACAAAAAGGGGAAGCGAAATACGAGAGATATGCATCGAATAACCATGATGTCAGCCAACGCAGGGCAAACTGCATGACAATCATATCAGAGTCCAGTGTGATATGAATTTGACTCTAGGCTATACGACTTTTATAAGCGATATTCTTTTTCCTAAAGTCCACCACAGTCAGAAATATGATTCAGCCACAGCGATTCCCTCTTCACAACTAAATAGATCAAATTGCATGGAGTAGTAATTCATAATGGGGCGGTTGCTCTGGGATGCTGTCTCTCTGGATGGACGTCACCTTGCTTATCATAAGCATACGTCACTATCATTGGCTTTGAAATAAAGAGTGCTTATGACTGAAATCTAGGTGACTCTGAGGCTCTCCCTCCTGTAGTATATCCACCGACGGAAACGAGGCAGACAGATGTGCGTTTTTATCTAAGGAGACTCGGGTGACATGCCAAGCTACCCCAACTGTATGTTACACGTGATTGGTGGAATTCTTTGTCTATGGAACAAGGCTCCATAAAGTACCATGTGCCAGCAGAACACCTGACCCATTCCCTGTCCCCAGTAAATACATAGTATCAGTTGTAGCCCAGACAGTACTTTACATTTCCTCTAAATGCACAGTTTAAGTTTAGTTAATAATACCAGCATAGTGTTTCAGATATTGACTCAGAGTGATAAACCAGATTGCTACAGATTCCAATGTCATGCTCCACAATTCTACATGGTAGGGAAATCAAAACAATTACAATAACTTTCTACTTTCTTAAACCTATACTTGTCCTTGGAAGGGAATAGAAGTCACTATCTCACCCACACCTTGCACATACCAACAAACAAATAAATAAACAAACAGATGCAGATATTCTCTGTATACATATATTCTAGGGTAGAGTATACACGTACATACACCATACAGCCCATACATACATTCTTAACAGAGAACTAGGTTAGAGCAAGACCCAGTAGGCCTAAGAACATACATATACTTAGACCTCCGTAGTTCTAGATCCTGGAGGAAATACAGAGGAAGGCCAGCAATGTGTTGTACACAACATAAAAAAAAGGCTACTCACTCCTGCAGGTGTGCAGTAGTAGTACTCACCTGATGAGTTCATTGACAGCACACAGGTAGTGGTCAGTCCTGATGGTTTCCTCCTCTTTCCTACAGTTTATGAAGGAGTCTGCTATCAGCCTAAGGTCAGCAGGGGATTGGACAGCCTTAGGCCTCCTGTTACCATTAACTTCCATACTCCCCATGGTTGATGTTGGAATAGAAGTGCTATTTGTTACTGTAGAAGTATATTTCTGAGAACAGTGACGCGACTGTATCAAGGCCCTGAGCCCCAACTAAGCCACCTCTCCACTGGGGGTGAGGTAGCTGTATCTCACCCTAGGGGGAAGACCTAGACTACCTGTGGATGTAGGAGAATTGGCAGGTGCGATTTTCTTTTTGTGAGATAGGGTATAGAGACTAAGTATCCTTATAGCAGTCCTTTCAGGTGATGTCTAAAACAGGTGTAGAGCTATGTATAGCTATGCCCCAGCTATATTTCTAAAGTCCATGTCGTGACCCCGCAGGGCAATTATCCTCCAGGTACCTCCAGGGTGTAAAGTGGGCCGCTGTTGCCACGTTTACAACCACTGGAGTGCTTGGGATTCCTCTGAGCAAAACAAAGTCCACAGCATATGTTCCTTCGTGTAGATCCTCTTCAGGTTAGAGGTACATAGAGGACCATAGAAAACCCACAAGCCAATATGAAATCAATACTTAAAACCCTGTTAATGTTCTACTCCACTGAAGACTGTCCTCCCCCTCTGGGGGCTACCGACGGTATGGGGTACAAGTATATTTAGACTGTTCGCTATGTGTCAGCTATCTTTATAAATCCTGGCTCCCCTGTCTCTCTGCATTGTCTATTCGTGTCCCCTGCTGTATATTCTGAGAGGTGATGGAGTCTGACCCACTTCACAACTGGGTAACCACAGTGAAAGCTTTCACCAAGATCCAACGTGCTGGGTATTAGTGGTGTCCCCGTCCTCCGTCTCTTAACGCCGCCCCGCCCCCTCACCTCCTACTCCTACCAGCTGATGCACTCAGTCACCCGTCCCTAGCTCTGCCGGCCCCACCCATGGATCCAGCTCCAGTGTGGGGTAGAGGTAGCCAGCAGCTGCTCACATGTACCCACCTACCGGAGAAGCTTTTTTATCACATGTCTCCTCCAGGGCCCACCTGTCCATGCCTCCAGGTACAGGTACACCACCAGAGTGGTAGCAATTCCTATATACTCTACCTGAGGCACCAGTGGTAGTACTTCTCCAGTAGTTCACTATACACAGTCTGCCTCCTCCTCCTGATGCTGGTGGTGGTGGTGCTCCTCCAGTGTGACAGGCGTGGTATACTGTATATCAGAGTACTCCAGGCGTCGATAGGTGGATGGCTCCACTCCAGGGTTTGGGCCATACAGCGACGTCCTGTGATGTTCTAGTGATTGGGGTTGTTTGGCAGCGCCTTCTGCAGGCAATAGTTTGTACTCAGTATTCTAGTATAGAGACCTACAAGCAGCTTTAATAGGTGGGGATGGATTCCTATACTTTGGCTAAGAGCCCATTAAATGAGTCTATGCCAGCCTCACAGCTAGGGTCTAGAAATACACCAGAATTCACCAAAGGTCCTCTAAAATTTAATTTTTTTTCTTCGGGGGAGGGGGTATGCCTCCAGACCCCTCTGCCAACATTGCTACGCTATGCATTCAAATAAATGGCGCTTTGCCTTTGATGTGTATACCAACCCATCCTATGTCAAAGATGTGTGCCCCCCCTTTCTCAAAATCCTGGATCCGCCCCTGCCGACTGTTATTGTTGTAGAATTATTTTGCCAGAGCCGCTCTAGACTATCAGTGATCCCTTTTTAGGTGTGCAAATGGTTGAATTAATATACTGTATACAAGCTGGAAAAGGAGAGATGGCTTGCGTCGAAGAGCAGACAGTGGTGATTGTGTATTGGCCACAAGCTGGTCTGGCGCTGGTTCCGGCAACACACAATGATAGGATGGGACCAGCATGTCCCTGGAAGTGGGTGTTAACCAGGGACAAGGTACCCATCATGGTTTGTCTTATCGGTGGGTTTTACCTCAACCAGCGAAATTCAATATGGCGGCTCCACTAGGTCTCCATACTGAGTCCTATAGGGCCTTCACCTGCACCGCACCTGCACCGCGGAAACACCCCATAGGGCCTGCAGTACTCTAATCTAGGCCTACCTGGGTAGTAGTGGAGTGTGGGGCATGGTGTATGATTGTAAAACCGTGCCTTGTGGCACTTTATTCAGTACATCTGATTCCCTGAGGGCACAGGGGACACATTGATCTACATTTCTGGCCATCCTCCAATTAGAAGTGTAAGGGGTTGTCGCCTTACGGACCTGGGGGTTCGGGTCTTACGATTCGGAAAGAAAGAGTAAGACAGTATTTCAAGTGTATGCCAACGGTTAGATTTATTACTTAATGCACACTCACGGCTGCTGGATAGTATAGAAGAGGCAGCTAATAATGGTTAATATTGATCTACATTCTGCGGAGGCCAGAAGGGCCTCTGACGTAGCGGCTGAGCCCTGGGCTTTATATAAGGACCCAGGTGTTCGTCGTCAGATGTCCCCACAGACCAGGATCGGTGCTGCCACCTATCCGGAACCTGAGGAACGTCCGACGACTCGACTCACCCGCCACATCAGAGGTACCCAACTCTATGGTTAAACAAAGCGTACCTCTAGACCACTCCCCCAGACATTTAGGAGGGTGTTATAGTTATAGTAATATTACTAGGATAACATATCTATATGTCTAAACCATTAGTAATAGAGGTACAACCATAGATATAACGTTAACACCATGTTAAGTGTGATTCGAATGTCAATTTTACAAATTTGATAGTGTATATAGTTACAGAATAACAGACCGGATGTTTTAATATGATACGAATTAGTTGAATGAGCAACAGTTATATGTAGCGGAACTGTTGATTAACTTTTTATACCATATAGTGACAATCTATGTTTACGGTATGAGTATTAGGATAAGTACCATAATTCGTATATATGTGATAACAACAGTTATATGTAACGGAACTGTCCAATATCAAATAAATCACATAATAACATCCATATGTGTTTGTAGTTATTAATAACACATTTGATTATATAGTCTTGAAAAAGACTTTAAAAGTAACTACACTATCTGTTGACATATAATCATATGAATCCGTTAAGGATTCCGTGAGTAGTACGAGTAGAACCATTTGTATTATACACTTGAAAAGAAAAAAAATCACGGTGTAGTAATGAATATAATAATATATGATATCACCGTGTACCAAATAACCTCTATAACACCAGATTTATACTACAATATGTCTCGCAGGACAAAAATGTTTAAGTTCTGGTGTAGTTTATCGGATCTTATATTAATAATATGAACAGCAATTTGAGATCCGTACCAATAGATAAATATACCCGTATCACAATATATAATAAGTTATGACCAGTGTAGTGGATATGCACATACAAATAACATTATAGAAAAATAGACATATGATAATATGTACAATATAAAAAATGATAAATGCTGCTGGAGTCTTCTGCTGTAGTTTTCCGGATACTAGACGATAAGTGTGGTCAGCTAACCACGGGATGGATGTGCTAAAGTCTATAGTTATTAGGGTGAACACGGTAGATGAATTTGGGGCAGCTACCCACAATCCTCTGGAAGTGCTATAGTTCATAAGTATATCCGAATGGTGTAGAGTAGAAGTAAAGTGCAGATCCGGTTTTGTCAACAGTGTAAAATCGTAATCCGTTTAAGTAATGTTGACATAAGTAAAAAGTCCAATATAGGCTGGTCCGGAAGTAGAAGTAACATGTAGTATAAGTCCATTCAGGAGTATAGGTGAATTGTAGAGGTAAATCGTAAAGTCCATCCTAGTAAGTGGTTAGCACAGATAGCAGCAGAAGTCTGGAACCGGCATCCGGATACTTTTGACAGCAGCAAGTCTACTATCGGATTGTTTATAAGTGAAGTTCTGAATCCGAATAGACTATTCAGGGTACAATAAGGATTATACGTCCTGAATTATACAATATGCTGGTCATAAAAGGAACCCGGAACACATAGAACAGGTGTTCATATACTAATGAAGAACACATTCGCAGACCTATAGGGTTCCGCAAAGACTATATCTGGTTATTTAGTGGGGAGAAAAAAACTTTGGAAAATAACCCGTAGCATGCTTAGGCGGATTTCTTCGCATGCTTCTTCTTAAGAAGAGCTAGAGCCGACTCGGGAGTGCCGTCCCACTCGTCGAGATCGAGATCGACCCTCATGAACTTGGTGTTCAAGTTGGTATTCCGGGTAATTTCCTCCTTTACACGTTTCTCCAAGACGTGTACGTCCATAGCTGCCTTTTCTTGGGCAGCTGCGGCAGCCTCCTCCTGGGACTTTACATCGTCCCGAATGAGGGTCTCGAGGCGCTGCTTTTCAGCATCCGCAACCTCCTTCATACACAACAGGGTATCATTAAGAAGACCCTGATGGAATTCTGTTGCCTTCTCACAGACACATTTCTCCCAGTGGGTGTAGATGGCCTTCTGGACATCTGCTTCCCCCTGGCGAGACTTCTCGAACCAAACTTCCGCATAACCGGTTTTAATGGTAATGGCGTCCTTTGGTTTCGCAGGTGCAGCGACAGCCTTGGGGGGAGTCGATGCAGCCTGAGGACCACTTCCGGGTGTGGGGCTCCCGGACACACCTGCTGTTGGCATACAGTAGGTAGGAGGCTGGCTCTGCTTCAATCCCATTTGCAGGTAAAGGCTTAACTGCTCCTGGGTGAAGTTGGTTGGGAGGGCGGCTGGAGCGGATGCGGATCTGGCGGCAGCAGGTGCTGAGGTCTTCTTGGGAACAAGTCGACCCCCCTTTCCAACGACCAGGGTCTGGCTCTCAGGTCCAGGTCCCTGGGTCAAGGACGGAAAGTTACGCGGGTTAACTTTCCCAGGCTTTGATACTGCGCCAGCGTATCCGGCAGGTTCGGGTTTCTTGAACACCGGAGTGCCCTGAACCTGCTCGTGGGGGTGCCGAGCCAGAGGAGACCTGGAGCGGTCGTCTGCTCTGACTTTAGTGGTGGTCTGACCATTACCGTTACCACCACGGTTCTGATCCCTTCTGCTCCTTTCACAAGCTCTCTTTCCCTCCTTACCGGATTCCTCGCATTTCTGCCAGAGAGACTCGTGCATGTCCAGCTTACCCTTTCCAGGAGTCAGGACAATCTTTGCGCGGAGTTTCAAATCCTTGGTCTTCGGAACCTCGCAGAGGACTTGGTCCCCTGGTTGGATCTTAGACCAAGCATCCTCGCTCAGACTATCGAACTCCTTCATGAGTTCCTGATGAAGCTCCATGATACGCTTTCGAGCCCCATCCAAACCTTCTGCGTGGCATTTCTTCTGGTGCCTCGCCAGATCACTACGTCGGCTATATTGAACCTTCATAGTACACTTCTTACCCTTCTTACCATAACTCGAATCACAAATGTAAACCCGGTGATGGTGGAAGTGGGCCTCTACCAGATGCCTTTGGAACCGGGCTGGAGTACTCCAGGTCCGGACCGAGACATCACTCGCATCCTGGCAGATAGAGAAGGGACAGGACTTTTGGTCGTCACCGTACCACTTCTCTAGAGCCCAACGCAGCTTTCTCCTCTGGGTATAAGTGTAATACCCTTCGGTGTGGTTTAGCATAAGCCACATCTTTCGATAGGCTTTGCTCGGATTGGGATCTTCGTCCGAAAGACGCATCCAATCTTCATCATCTGACTCATTATTTTTATTGACTGAGTCCGGGCAGGCATATAGGGTAGAGCCGTCCTTCTTTACTCCGTAGGCGCAGTCAGAGAAACACGTCGGAATCCGGGTTTTGAATCCGGATTTGGCGTTAGCCCATCGCTCGGCCTCGGTTTGAGTTGATGGAGTGGCCTTCTCATCATACTCAACCGAGGATTCGTGCACCGACTCCTCGTCTGACGACTCAACCTCCATGGCAGTACTACCAGTGGCTGAGGTGCTGGCTTTCGGCTCGGCTCTAGCAGAATCCGGGAGATTCTTGAGTTTCCGAGCAGCGGACCTCCTGTTCTTACTGACCTTCCAGTCTTCTTCAGGTTCCTGGGTTCCGGATGCGCTGGAGGTCGAGGCTTCTACCGGGGTGGTAGTACTGCCGGTGGCTGATGCAGAACCGGCTGTGCTTCGGGTGGCAAGCTTCAGGTCGGGGATAGGAGGTGCGGGTACTTCCGCTGCCCTCTTAGCCTCTTCCTGGGCCTCCTGTTCGGCAGTCATTCGGCGGACGAGAACCGTCCGAAGGGCTGCACCTCGGTTCATGCCGGTTAGTGAATTGTTTTGAACATCCACTAGCTCCTGCTCGGTTATGTAATAACCGTCGTCCCACTGTTCAAAGTTGGCAGCGGCTTCCCGAAACTCCTTGACGGTCCAGTACTGGGGCCGGGTGGCACAAGGACGTGGGTAAGTCTGCCCCTCGGGTTCCGAGACGCAGCCTACCCAATCAATATTCGTCGCCTTGACGTTCCACAGAGTCTTATCCGGCTTCGGATACGCTCCGAGCTGGAAAGCTCTGTTGGCTACGTACACTGTCTCGCGAAAAACAGCGTCCACCATGAGTCCCCGTTAGAACCACGGCCAGTCTCGGAGCCATTCGGGAGGCGTCCTGTCCAGCTGTTCGGGAACCATGACGCCCTCGACAGCTATCCTCACCTTCGGGTCCAACCTAACTGGTGTACCGTCAGCATAGGTCACTTGTGCCTGTAGTTCCGGGTGGACGTACAGGTAGCGACCGTCATATTCTATTGGGAACGGGTCAGCCACTGCTGGCTTCCACTGGTCCTTCGGCCTGTCGACCTGTGCGGTCTCGGACCCAGTCGCTGCGGGTTCAACACTCGTAGCCCCTCCGGATCCCTCGAGTGGGAGCGGAGACAACATTTTCTCTGGCTCATTTAGTGAAAATGAAGCCAGCTTCTCCTCTAACGAGCGGTCCGTGGGTTCCTCCACGTCCATCATCTCGCTCTCTTCCTGTGTTACAGGTGACAAAGCTTCCGGAAAAGCTTCTGCGGACGGAGTCAGCTTATCCGGGTCACCGGATAGCTTGGCTGCAGCTACGGATTCCTCAGCCATGACTGGGGAATCACCCACGGGAGTAAACTACTCCTTTTTCCGGCTTTTACGGCGCCGGGGCCGACACAAACGGAGTCTGTCTACCAGGAGACAGACTCTGGAGGAGCAGCGAGGAGGTTGCCAGCCGGTAAAATCCAAGGAGGGAGCGAGCTCGACCGTCTTGAACGTTACCGAAAAACAATATGGCGACAGGCCAGCGTTCGTGACGTCATTTCCCCGCGGCTCGCGGGGTCACGAGAGGTCAGCCGAGACTGGACACCGTGACGTCATGCGGAAACGCACGTGCTACAAGCGGAACATCAACAAACTGATTGTTTTTAGGTAATTATCGCTCACGCCGATGACTCGTCTGGGGATTTAAGTGGAGATTATGGAAAGCTTAAGCAAATCCACTGGATTATCCGTCCACTACCCATTGGTACATCATGCGGCGGCGACAAATAAGCCTTTCGGGTCAGTTGTCATCCGTTCCTCTAAATGTAAACATTACACCCGTTGTGTATACAGGTTAGGTCACTGCAGTCCTCTGGGCAATTCGAGGGCTGCGACGAACGTATCTCCCCTTCTCGGATAGTTCTTTATCGGACCTGACAGTCTGAAGAGCCTTTTCTAGGTGTTTCTTAGCCTTAGAGACACCTTTCCTCTTCTTTTTGTCTTCACCTGCCGAGACTTTTTTAACTCCCCCACGCTCAATCGGTGTTGGCGTGGGTGCCACTGATTCGGAACACTTTTTAGGCCTACCACGGCCTCGTTTCACTGTAGTGTTCTTTACCTGGTCTATTATGCGATTCTGGTTCAGGATCTTTCCAGAACCTTCACCATACATTTCTGTGGAGGTCTCCCTCCCAGACCATTTCCTCAATCTAGCCACATTTGACTTATAAAGTCGACCAAGGTCAGATTTAATAATTACGGTACAATCACTGATAACTTGTGTTACCGTGAAGGGACCATCCCAATTAGACGCTAATTTTATGTGTCTAAGTGGTTCATGTAGTCTGAGAACTCTGTCTCCGGATTGGAATTTCCGATGCTTTAGATCGGTATCATATCCAGCTCTTTGGCACTTTTCTCCAAATCAATTCGGACAGACTCATATGCTTTTTTAAATCTGTCTCTTAAACATTCCATGAAAACTACATGGCAAGGTATTTCCGGGTCCATCCCTACGACTCCAAATACTAAGTTTGCAGGCATTATCAGATCCTCTCCGAATACTAAAAGGTTCGGAGTACAATTTGTACTTGAATGTATCGTACTGTTATAAGCATGTGTCACAAAATGACATTGCTCATCCCAGTTGTCCATATGTTCATTGACGAGTGACTTTAGAACTTGGATAAGGGTTCTATTGAACCTTTCTACCAATCCGTCGCTTTGTGGCCTATACGGGTTGGTTCTAGTCTTACAAATAGCTAAGTATTCGCACATACCCTGCCAGAGATTTGATTCGAATTCTCTGCCTTGGTCACTGTGTAGCATTAATGGTACACCGAAACTTAGTACCCAGCCTTTTACAAAGGCTTCGGCACAAGTAATTGCTTTGTGGTCCGGTAGTGGAAATACTTTAGTGTATTTTGTGTAATAATCACACACTACCATCATACAGGTATTATCATTAGCGGTTGTATTCAATCCACTAATGATATCTACCCGATTCTTGCGAATCTAACTCCGAAAAGTTCTTGGGATAGGGGAAGTTTGCCCATCCCGGGTCCAGGTTTGTTTTTGCAACAATCCGGACAGGTGATTACCCATCTTTGCAAGTCTCTGGTCATGCCAGGCCAGTAGTATTTTTTGGAAAGTCGTGCCAACGAGCGTTTCCTTCCGAAATGACCACTGGTCCGATGTCCATGACAAAAGTACATAATGTCATGTCTCATGGCATGTGGTATTACCACTTGCATGATTTTCTCACCATTATTACATGGCTTCCAACGGTATAACACGCCTTTCCGGACTTCAAGCTCGGTCCATTGAGCAAGAAACCTTCTCATTTCTCGATTTTCCAGAGAGACCTCGGGTCTAACTGGACGTATACCCTTTGGTACTAATTGCAATAGCTGCGCAGTTATCGAGTCAGCTTCCTGGAAACGTCGTATGTGATCCATAGACCAATCCAGTATACTGGCAACTAGGGGTTCGAATGGTCTTTGAATCCCTGCTAACACTGCCCCATGAGCTCCACAATCAGTACAATCCGGATTATCACATTTCCGGATTGGTATTCGAGACAAGGCATCAGCATTTAAATGCTTCACTCCTGGTCTATGCTGAATCTGGTGATGTTCAAGCCCATATTCTGATAGATGGGCTAACCATCGGCCTAACATTCCTTCAGCATCTCGGAAAGTTCAGTAGCCATCTTAAAGAAGAATGATCCGTACGTAATGTAAAGTTCGTTCCCCATAGAAAATGTTTGAACTTCTTGGTATATACGACTACTGCTAACAACTCTCTTTTGGTTGTGCAGTAATTGCGCTGAGTTTTGCTCAGTGTATTGCTGGCAAAGGCAATTGGTACCTCTCTCCCATTTTGGACTTGCCAGAGAGCTGCACCAATGCTATCATTACTAGCATCAGTATCCAGTATGAAATGATCCGTTTCATTCGGATATTGTAATACCGGAGTACTCGTGAACAGGTCTTTTAGCTTTTGAAAAGCAGATTCCTGTTCATGCGTCCAAGGAAATTTTTCCTTGGTACTTCCTGGAGTCCAGATAGCTTTTGCTTGTAATGGATAACTGACTCTAGAATAATTCGGAATAAATTCCCTATAATAGGAACAGAATCCTAAAAAGGACCTCACTTCTTTGGGTGTTTTAGGTCTATTCCAATTCGTAACTGATTCGATTTTCTCCGGATCAGCTTTTATTCCTTCATCACTAATGATGCGGCCCAGATAATTTATGGACTTTCTAAACATGTGGCATTTCTTAGGTTTCAATTTGAGACCATTAGAGATAATACGTTCTAGTACCATTTTTAGGTTATTAGAACACTCTTCGAATGTTTTTCCGAAGACTATGACATCGTCAAGGTATACAAGACATCTTTTCCACAATAAATCACTTAGGATTGTTTCCATCATTGCTTCAAATGTTGCTGGTGCATTGCACAAACCAAACGGCATTACGTTATATTGGAATAGCCCAATATGACTCGAAAATGCAGTTTTCTCCATATCTGAAGGATTCATTCCCACTTGCCAGTAACCTGATTGCAAGTCTAGGGTACAAAACCAACTGTTTCCTCCTAAGGAGTCAATGGTTTCGTCTATTCTCGGTAATGGATACGAATTCTTTTTCGTTACTCCATTCAACTTCCTGTAGTCTATGCAAAAGCGGATAGTACCGTCTTTCTTTGTTACCATACACACAGGACTACTCCATGGACTATGGATTGTTCCAACATCTTGTTTATTTCTTCTTCAGCTACTCTCTTTTTCGCTAAAGGTAACCGCCTATACGGTATTTTAAAGGGTTCGGCATCTCCAGTATCTATTTTATGTACTACCTTATTTGTCGTGCCTAGTTTCTCACCAGGTTTGGCAAAGGCAGTCCTATACTGACAGAGCAAATTATAGAACTCTTTCCGGTATTCCGGATCTTCTAATGAGGTTTCTTCATACAACTTGAGTAAGTCTTCCGAAATCTCATCATTTCCTGTTACCTTTTGTAAGTTTAACTTACTATCCGTTACAGTTTCCAAAAGGGTCACGTTTCCAAAAACTTGTCCCTTTTTCAAGTAGATAGTACTGTTTCCAGTATTGGAGACAGGTACTACCGACCAGGACGCATTTGCTACTATAGTGTCTGCAGATATTAATCCGATACTTGACAGAGTAGCTACATCCGGTTCTATCACTGCAGGCTTATTGCGCATTGCAGGATCACTTCTTACTAGCACATCACAGGCTACTCCCGGAGGGATTCGCACAGTGTGTGCTACACTAGCCATACTGCTCACTTGTCTCAGTACACATCTAACCTTTACAGGATATGGGTATTTCACACTCAACACTCCTGATTGGGGTTCCAACACAACTCCATACAGGGATGCGAAATCCAACCCGAGTATCCCCTCATCTGCTATATCCGCAACGGTGGCGCTCATGACATAGTCATGTACTCCATCCAACTGTAGCTTCACACAAGTTCTACCATACGTCTGCAAGGTACTGCCATCGGCCGTCTGAGCACTTCCTCCCGATTTGAGAGTATCATGTTCATCCGGTATAAGATCATAGAACCTCTTGGAGATACAGGAGTGGCTAGCTCCCGCATCCACAAGAAATTCGGCAGATCTTCCGTTAACAGTGAGGCAAACATACCACCGCCTTCCGTTTAGAACAGAGGGCATATCCGTGAGGATCGGAACGTCATTGTTCACACCAGGAGTCGATCCACATCCTTTCAGGTATTCCAGACAAGGATGACCCGGGGGCAGGTGGGCACTACCAACCCTGGCTAGCTCATAGCCGCCTGCCTCGTTACCGATATTGGGTTTCCCCTGTGCTCCCGTGGCACCTGTTATATCAGCTTCCCTAACCTTCCGGGTGTCTACAACCACCTCGGTGCTAGGCGAGTTTGCTACTACATGCGAACTATCATCACGGATGGTGATATCATGGCAAGATTTGTCACTGGGATCCCCTTCTTTGCCCATCGGGAGACCCCTCCTTAGTTTTCCTCTGTACTTATTCCAGAGACACCTTCCTGTCTACGAGGGACAGGTTTCTCAGCCATACATTCGGGAGCATAGTGCCCCAGTTTCTGGCATCTGAAACATCTTCTTTGAGATTTATCAACTCTCGGTCTCTTTAGAGCTTCTGTTAATCCGGCTATTAATGTTTCCATCACATTAGTAGGAGCAACAGTGGCTGCCACAGTTGGCTTTGCCGTAGAGGTTACATTGCCAGATTGAGTTGGTCCGGAAGCTGTTTTACCAGCAACGGATCCTCCCCTCCCTCTCGAATGTACCTTCCTATACCGTTTCTGTCGGTAATACTTTCCAGCTACCTGGACTGATCCAATATATTCTCCGTTTTCATCGGAGACATATTCATCCTCCTCATCAGCCTCATACGAACCGACTGGGGCTAATTGGGAAGTTTCATATATCGGAGCAGGTGTACTTTCGTATTGAAACGGAGCTGCTCTTACCGGGTTAGGTCCTAGACCTACCAATCGTTTCTTCATGTCATGTCCATCAATTGATATGAACAAGTCACTGAAGGAAGTGTCATCCTTCCAAGAATCCCAAACTACTTGTTTGTGATCTGGATCCCGCAATCCACTGTAGAATTGTATAAATAATTCTTGTAGATAACAGTCATCGTCATGAGCCCAATTCGGACGCGCTTTTGATAGCAAGTCCTGTAGCTCCAAACCAAAGACCTTGTGAGATTCTTTAGGTTTCTGTGTCCTTTTCTTGAAGCTTACCCATGGATCTTCTCTAACGATTAATCCAAATAGGTATGCGGCACATTCGACCAATTGATCATAGGTGCCGTATAATCCGTAGGCTGCTCTCCATTGGTTGAGGGCTACTTTTCCACCTTTATTCAACCAACAGATCAAATACAGCAGAGCTTCTTCTTTTGTCCAGCCACTACAGTTGACTTCGTCGACAAAAGCTTGGTACCTATCCTTCCATGGATCATTAGAATCGTATGGAGGGGGTATCCGTGCCTGTCTACGTGCCGGATTATTACATCCGCGTAGTCTATCTGCTTCTCGCATGCTCCAGTTCATGACTTCCATGCCATCTGCTCCCTTTCGGTAGCAGTCAATGCCAAGGTTTTGGATACATTGGCTTCTATCAAAGATGGTTTGCATCCCTGCAGGCATGGAAGTTCTTCTGTTTGGCTTCCTGCCATCTCCTCCTGATCCTGATCCTCCGGATCCGGATCCTCCTGGGCCGCCTGGAGGGTTCCCTCCTGGTGGACCGTTGTTAGGATAGTGTCCGAATGAACCGTTAGGGCATCCACCACTGTAACCGGCATTTCCTGCTGTTCCAGAAGACGCATACCTAGGGTAAGAATTATTTTGATTCCATCCCTGGTTATAGTTATTACCATTTTGGTAATTACTACTTCCTGATGGATTATAATTATATCTATATCCATAGGAAGATGTTCTTGGTTGGTACGTACCGCAATTAACATTGTTTTGTGGCGGGTTTGGTCTTGGAAAACGTCCATCATTAGGGCCATTACCTTGACCAGGAGGTGGGTTCGGTAATCTTGGACCTGCTGGTGTACTGTGGCCGGGTTGAGAGAAATATGAAGGTGGTGTTAACATATGTCTCGGTGGTCCCGGTACTCTCGGTTGTGCTACGGGTGTATTATTGTTAGCTCCAGTAGCACTATCGTGAGTCGCTTTAATTTTATGACTCAAATCTGGTATTGGTGGTGCCGGACCTATTGTATCCAACACTGGAGTTGCTGGTGTAGGTGCGGTTCCATTACCTGCGGTATTATCCGGTTTCTTATAGATTCCGGATACTACATTCTTATCAGCCCCGTCATCAACGAATGGGGTGTATCTAGTTGGAGTTGCATCCTTGGATGTTTTTTCCCAACATTGTAGACACCACAGCTGGATCTATATCACCTATAGTCAACTGGGCGGCTTCTACATATTTGTCTAAGGTTATTGCAGTAGTTTGCAATTCCTGAAGCTCATTCGTGAGTTTCTGTCTATCTTCCTCCAGTTGTTTATTGTAAGCTATAATGCCTACCCGGATGGTTTCATTGTCTTCAGCTTGTTTACTACACTGAATTTTCAATTTCTCTAACTCGCTCTGATAATGGCATATTTCGGATTCGAATTTTGCCTTATCGAGACTTAATTGATCGTTCGTATCTATGTATGTTTGGATACAAATGTGTCTATTGTCATATTCTTTATTGAATGACTTTCTCATATCCTGAAGTTTTAGTTCTTCATTTTCGAGTTCCTTCATGTACTCACTCCTTCTGGCTTCGAATTCATTTCGCATGCCAGTCAGGTCTTCTTCCAGCTGAAGTTTTTCATGGAATACTTCATCTTTAGCTTTGACCAAGGTATTTAGATTCTCGTTCAAAGTTACATAAGTTTCATTTAACAACAGGACATCCGGTTGTTTAAATTCCTCACCTTCCGGTACCGCATAGGTTAAGTCGCCATCTATAGCGCTGTAATCTAATATTGGTAGTCCGGGTCTGGGTAATCTATAAGGTAGTTCTCCGAATGTTACCCTTTTTGGCATCGGTGCCGGATGTTCTGGATTAGTACTACCACCAACTTCGAACATCGAATTAGTTAACTCGTCAACAAGTGATTGTTGGCCTATTAAGTTACCCTGTCTCTGTATAGACTGTTCATGTCGTACAGAGTCTGGTAAATTTTCCTCACTATCATTATAGTGGGGTCCGGGATCTCTCCAAGATGCAGATTCCGCATCTTGGGAGTTCGAATGGGTTTGGAGCACTAATGATCCATTTCCATTCTCCTGGGCAATTAATTGCCCTGCTGGGTTAGCTTCCGCGAGGCTATCTAACCCATGTACTAGCCGTTCGGACGTTATAACGTCCGGGCTATACACCAGAATTAACTGGTCATGGCACCAGTGTAAGGGGTTGTCGCCTTACGGACCTGGGGGTTCGGGTCTTACGATTCGGAAAGAAAGAGTAAGACAGTATTTCAAGTGTATGCCAACAGTTAGATTTATTACTTAATGCACACTCACGGCTGCCGGATAGTATAGAAGAGGCAGCTAATAATGGTTAATATTGATCTACATTCTGCGGAGGCCAGAAGGGCCTCTGACGTAGCGGCTGAGCCCTGGGCTTTATATAAGGACCCAGGTGTTCGTCGTCAGATGTCCCCACAGACCCGGATCGGTGCTGCCACCTATCCGGAACCTGAGGAACGTCCGACAACTCGACTCACCCGCCACGTCAGACGGTACCCAACTCTATGGTTAAACAATGCGTACCTCTACAGAAGTTTTACTGCTCACACCCTCGAGGACTGAGCAGCTCAAACTGACATAAAAAAAATTAAGATGGTAGTAGTGGCGGTAGGCATATCTAAAAGCTTACTTATTTACCCAAAAGAAAGTTATTATAGGTGGCATGTACTGGGAGAAGGTGTCTTAGAAACCCCTGCATTAAGCCCCATTTTTACAGATCGCGTCACATATAGGTTAGGGTAAATCCACTGATTTACATGATTATCTCCATGTCATCATGCACCATGATGCGGTTGATTTGTCAGGACTATGTCTGAAAATAGATTAGCATTGTAATCTACCTCAAATATTACAAACTGTATATTGATAATGGTTATTACTTATCATATATATATATATATATATATATATGTAGGGGTTCGTTCCCCCGTCGGGTGCGCAGAGCCTTCAGAGGGACTGTTCACTTGGTTGTGTCACTCCCCTATGTATACCATACCGATCCAGGGTAGTTGGAAGGTGGAAATGTCAGTGGGGCCGTGTTGGTGACAGGGTATGTCAGGCCAAGGGATGTAGCTCAGCGGTAGATCACTCGACTTGAAAGCGAGAGACCCGGGTTCGAATCCCGGCGTCTCCAGAAGACATTTTCACTGACCACTGCCTCGCATGGGGGACCTTTAGAGAGCTCGGAACCTGGGCCGGTATGGTATAGACAAGCGCTTCAACTTGCTTGTGCTCAGGGACTTGGAAACAGATGGGCTGTGTGTGACTCAGTACTGGTACCGTTCAGACTGGACTGGAGGACCGGTTCTGGCGGGATATGGTTGAAGCTGGTTGGGAGGAGTGTAGGGGTTCGTTCCCCCGTTGGGTGCGCAGAGCCTTCAGAGGGACTGTTCACTTGGTTGTGTCACTCCCCCTATGTATACCATACCGATCCAGGGTAGTTGGAAGGTGGAAATGTCAGTGGGGCCGTGTTGGTGACAGGGTATGTCAGGCCAGGGGATGTAGCTCAGCGGTAGAGCACTCAACTTGCAAGCGAGAGACCCGGGTTCGAATCCCGGCGTCTCCAGAAGACGTTTTCACTGACCACTACATATATATATATATGTATATATATATATATATATATGTATATATATATATGTATATATATATATATATATATATATATATATATATACCATTTACCTGCCTTGCTCAGGGCAGTGAAAACAGCCCTTTTAGAGCCCTACATTAGTACTTGGCAGTAGGGGAATGTGTGTACTGGACGACCACTTTCTGGCTGCAGTATGGGATATTTTGCACAGAAAACTCCTGACTTTACCTCACATTTCCTTTAATATCTCAATAACTATAAGAGATATCAATACAGGGTTTGCTGCATTATTCACGCATTGATAAACCTCTACTGTGCCTTTCATAATTGGTTGAATAGGGGCGTGTCAGGGACATCGCAAATTAGATCAGTTCATGATGTGCTTTATATGCGTGGTGCGCCTGGTACACGGGAATAGTAGGCATAAAGGAACCAGAGATATTGGATATTATTACACTATTTCTGTGATGTTGGGTGCTTTTTCTGGATATTCCTGCTCTGATACCTGTCGATATTGCATGCCATGATGCATGCATCATGACCTTTGTAAGGTGTGCTGTTATCCATGGATAACAGGCACCCAGTGTGTGATATCAAAGGATATCAAACAAGGGCGCAGCCCGAGTATGATATCTTTGATATCACACACGTCATGGATTATCCATTATTTACTTATCTTATTACACAATTAATGCACCAGAATGCATCATGCATTCATTAGTAAGAGAACATCTACTGTGAGTAAACAGACCACCAGGTAAGGTTTGACAGCTTGCACCGTGAAAAAGATGAACCAGGCCAGGACACGCACGCCTGTACCTGGGGTTTTGAGCGCTACTCACTGTCCACTATACCATTGGTACACACGTGGGCAGCTTGTTGCGCTGTCTTACTGGTGTGATTGCCTCTATAATTACAATGCCATTCTCATCTTGCACATGCAAAATGCTGGGGTAGCTCCTAACCAAGCCCAACCTATGACATTGTATATATACAGGCAAACACACACTCTTTCTTGTCAGTCCCTGTGGTGCAATGCATAGGGAGTTGGATTTGGGATCAGTTCAGTATGGGTTCGACCCCTACCTCTGGCAATAAAATTCTCATAGGTTTTGACATGTGACACATGTAAGGTGTGCCTGTTATCCTTTGATAACAGCACTGGGTTCCTGTTATCCATGGATAACAGCACACCTTACAAAGATTTTGCATGCATCATGGCATGCAAAATCGACAGGTATCAGAATGGGAATATCTAGACAAAGCACCCAAAATCACAGAAATCGTGTAATACTCACTACAATATCGGGGCAGGGGAGGAGATATGAATGGAATACGTAAGCTATGAGCAGGGCTCTTAACAGTATTATGAGTATATAGTCTGGTACCTTGGTGGATGGGAAGATCCTAGGGAACAGATGCATCCTAGACCTACAAACCATTATTCAATCAGAATATGCATGTAATTTGACATCGGTTAATTCCTTCCAGAATTAATTTCTCCTGGTTCCATTCTGGGTCCATCTCTATTCATTTCACTTTTTATTCTATCAAAGTTTACCTTTCCTCCTGGTGTCGTTCTTTGTTTCTTGAGTGTGGATGCAGATAGAGTTTCAGGAGGCTGTTGCGAAAAATGGAACTGACTGACCTCAGGGAATCTATTCCTTGTTGAGTTGCCAAAAGGTAATTGGTCATAGAAGTTCAGGAGTGGTTGGGAATTGATGAATGCTTCCAAAGAAAGAACCAATTACCAGTTTGTTCCCTCCTCTACATCCCTGGCCTACCTACTATGGGAAGCATTCAGGTGGAACCACTCATGGAACCAGTTCCCTGCAACCTTTCCTAACACAGTCTAATTCAGAGCAAGTTAATTCCATCAGTCTCCCAGGCTGGAGAATTGCTGGAAACTGAAAGGTGTGCTAGCTACAGTGAGAATTGAGATCCCAATCTTTTCGCAATGCTCAGCCTCCAATGTAGACAGAAGGCCGTTGGTGATCAGTCTATCATGTTGACAAATGGAGAGTAGTGTTTGGCAAACACAACCAACGTCTGAAGGAGGCATGCACTAGCCTAGGAAAGATCCAGTGGAAACGGGCACCTGAGCAAGACACAAGGGAATACGCACACAAACTACATACCCTAGATCTCTAGAGGTCCAGTAAAAATTTCAAAAAGAAGATTGGAGATACTAATGGAAATTCCTAGACGCTGGCACCATCACTTCCAATTTAGGTAAATGGAATATATGTAGTTTCCATGGAATACAATGTTATTCCAGCTAGCATGCCCAAATCGGCCCCACGATATATCCTGGCAGGTTCAGTTAGCTCTTCCCCTGTTTTTCTTTATTAGATCGCACTTGTCTGGCTCCAATTTCGGGGGCATATTTGGGGCCACATTTGTCTAATATACTCGATAGCTCATTATTACAAAAACTTTGATTCGGGTATTTTTTATAAAATTAGTTTATATATCATTATTTCAGAATGATAGACTGTGGGTAAACTGGGTTAGAGTGCCCCTAGGATTCTCAGTACATAATTACTGTTGATGCTATAAGCAATGGCTATCCGCAGCTATCCATGTTTGACTAGCTTTCATCATGACCAACAAACCATTTTGCCAGAAATCAAAATTTTTGGCTAAAATTATTAATATCTGCACTGCCTTCATATAGCAACCAATGCTTCTATGGCATAGGCAAAGATCATTAATACAGATAATTGGCAAAAAGAACTGCAATATCAATTTTTTTCAGTCAGCAGTTGGGAGCCTACCACTTCACACCTTAGAGCCATCCAAGCAATTTACAGGAGTTCGGCCAGAACACGTACACAAAATAATTCCTTCATTAGGCACGAGACAGCATGCCTGTATTGATCAGAAAGTGGCCATGAAAAATGAAAGGGATTTTCAATTGTCCTGGTTAGCGGGATCCTTAGCGGGGTGACCCCTGCTAAATCTGGTACCCTAACAGCCCGCATGATGGGGATCAGTTGTTACATAATGTACCCTAAAAGGTCTGCACTGAATCAAGGGAATTTTCTGATTGGTCAATAATGTATCCTGCTAGGTCGGCATTGACGCCATTGTCTCAAGGTGCAGACTGGTTGACTCAAGGAAATTGGGGGAATTTATTGCTCTTATGAATACTTTAAAGGAATTGATAAGAAGTACTTACTTACGGTAGTGACCATATGATAAGGCACGGCCTATGTGTGGGGATTTAGTTACCCCATTATCCAGATGTGGGAGACCAAGACCTTTCATTCGTAACCTTTCTCCCCTAGGGGACATTGGGGGGTCTAGGGGCCTACAGCTATACATAGCTTAAAAAGTTATGGGAGAGATCCACAAACTCTAAGTGTATGTTATGTGTGGGGACCGCCCTAAATGTCAGGTGCTATAGTAGATTTGGATTAAAATGTTATTAGGCTAAGTCCAGTTTCCTTAACAGCTTTCTATTATTTCACACATTGATCTATTATCCACCAAAGATATCCTAAGGATAACATGCACAGAAGAGGACGTCTTTGGGTGAACCTATAGACTGCTCAAATTGTCGATGGGCCTTCCATCGGTTCGCTATAGGTTGCCAGGTGGACTCCACGAAAATGATGCTTACAGCATGTGTTGTAACACTGGAGGAACATGAGGAAATGCTGAAAAAGTAGCCCTGGTGGACAGTTAAGAAGGCCAAATGCAAAGTTTGATCACGGAGGATATTGTAATGCAAAAGGCATCTGGCTAGAAGTGTAATTTTGACCAATTAAGATTATGTCATTGATAGTCCCCCTTGTTTCCTTCTCCAATGTGTAGACGGCAAGTGCTCCTGGGGGTCAGTATGTGTAGCTTGTATCAAAGCTAAATCTATGAACCACTTCAGTCTCAGAAAAGAAATTGGTTGGTTCCTGAATCAGCTGGTTTCTTGAAGCAGTAATACAGGTCAGAGTACGCCCTGCCAAAAACAGTTTCCGGGTGCGATGTGCCAAAATGTGGATGAGGCCCTGCTTGAGGGCTCAAGTCTCTCAGGGCTAAGAACCTTCCATACAGTGGCCACATGCTCCAGATCAAGGCCAGGATCTATCAGTAGCGCATAAAGCTTGGCCATCCAGTCCAGCAATGGGTGGCTAAATAGATCCAAGCTCTGTCATGGAATTTGCTTTAAGATCCTTTAAGGTCCTCTTCAGTTAGGCCTCTGCTGATGACATCTTCAATGCAGATGAGACTGGTCTCTTCTATCGTCTGCTCCCGGAGAGATCAGGGAGACCTGTAATGGTGGCAAATTGTCAAGAGAATGACAATACCGGTAGCAGCCAATATATCTGGCACACAGAAATTTCCCCTTCTTTGGGGAGTGTCTGAGGTAGCTGGACAGAAAAGTCAAGCTGCAGAGGAGTGTGGCACTGCTTGGAGATAACAAAGATCTATGAAACTGGTCTCCCTACCCCTAGACACGACCAGCAATACTCAAACCATGGATAAAAACTATCAGGGGATAAACCAGAAAGAGATCTGGTTGGTGGTTCAAGCAGCTATGGCCGTTACAGGCCGTGACAGTCCAGTTCCCACCTGTCTATGCAGGTGGCAGCACTGCAATGTGACCAATGTCGTGAACCCTTTCAGGGAGAAACGGTATGATCGGAAGTGTGTCCCTGGTTCCGGTGGTGAATATGCGAAAGTTTACTGCTCATATTTCACAAGCGAAAATGGCACCGCGTTAGTGCTTCTCCTCGAAAGACGTAACCGTCCAATGTCCAACACACACATCCCCCAGCGGGTAGATTAATTCCCATTTTCTTTTATAGCCGTATAAGCCGGGCTTATACGTACAATAATAAGGAATTTGAAATATCATTACTGGAGTGTTGTCCTGCAAAGTCTACAGGAAGTTCAGAACAAAGGGGCCTCACTTTATACTACCTGATGCAATGTCCTGCTGATGCATGGCAGGCTGTGCCAGCAGCCATCATCAGCAACTGTTTCATGCTCTTTGGGTTTGTGTCCCCTACTGCCCCTTCACCTTCACTTACCCTAGAGCCACCAAAGGTAGACCCCTAATAGAATCTTCAGGACATTGGTGTAAGCACTGAGGGCATCAATGCCTGTGATGAACTGGATGCAGAAGAATGGTTTCTCTAACACAGATGCCAGCATTATAGCTGCAGTTCAAGGCGTAGCATGTCCAGACACTCCAGAAGAAATGGATGGGATAGAACCCTCACTGGCACATGTCCCCACCAGCCAACAGATGAGGGCCGCATATATATATATATATATATATATATATATATATATATATATATATATATATATATAACATCATGCAGAGGCCTTTCCAAACATAGAGACTACTCTCTGTGCATTGTGTGCTGTCCAGAGCACTGCTGAACATTGTGAACAATCAAAGAAAATGATGTGTCTTGTTTGGAACCTTTCCATCCAAAATAGAATGTTTTATCAAAAATCATTGAATTCTCCATGAAAAAGTACTCTAAAACAGTTTTAGGCAATATTTTTCCTATTCTAGCCCATAGTGATGCCCCCTGGTGGCTAAAACAGGTACTAAATCCCACAGGAACCCCCATTTCTGCTTGCTGGCTCACATATCTTGCATGTGTCTGGTGTTCATTTTGGGCAGGAATGGACAATTGCATTCACCTGTGTTATTGATGAATGATGCAGTTTGAAAGCACCATGAATATGGGGTGATTCAGTGAGCGATGTTCACCAGCCTGAGGACCATTGAATTCACAAACTCAATATTACTTAATGACATTTTATTTTATTAAAAGCCCTATGTGCTGGCTTATTAGAAATGTTGATTCAAGTCACTAACTTCTAATGGGTCAGTTTTTATAGCCCGTGGCTTAAAACCATAGTTTTTAAACCTTACATACGCAACGTTTTTAATCAGACAGTTATTAAATCTATTAAATATCATCCTATCTACATCATATTTCATGTCCATAATGTTACAATAGATGTCTTTATGTGTAGTAAATATCAAATCCCTGTGCCAAGAATTGTTTTTATTACAGCTCATCGCCAAATTTTGAGATTATCGATTTTTTTTTAAATGTAGCTTAGCATTCTCAACTTTACCCTCATACATTTAAAAATGACTAGGTCTGTATGAAAATCAATCTCTATTACCTACAATGCCCCTACTTTCAATAAATTTTGCAACAATATTTGATACAGCTAGTATGGTCCAGATCTGCCTGACACTTCTGAACTCTGAAACAACATTGCATATGTGAGGTTTTTGATAGCATTTTCCACTTCAACGATACTTTTAAATATCACAGATCATCTGCATCACTATATCTTGTACAGAATGAGTTAAGTTACTTTTTCAAAGCCATATCTAGACAGTTAAAGTGTATTATGGGTCATTTTGACTGTTTTGAAAAAAGAAATTCTCGCACTTTTACAATACTTCTGACTCCAAGCGCATGTCATGTACTGCTTATATACAGACTAGGGCACCTCAAATACTCTTTTTTTACTAGGCACTTAACTCTATTACCCATTGCAAAACAGACAATCAAGATAGAGCACCACTCAGGTCCATTGTGTTCATTCTACTATGAAATGTCTAAAACACCTGAAATTGATGGTTATGTGAGGTTTTTAATAGAATGTCCACCTGAGCAATAATATAAAAGATCACAGATTATCTGCATCACTATATCTTGTACAGAATGAGTTAAATTACAATTTCAAAGCCATATTTAGACACTTTAATTGTATTATGGGTCACTTTGACTATTTTGAAAATAAATTCTCACAATTTTACAACACTTCTGACACTGAGCGCATGTCAGGTCCTACCTAAATACAGACTAGGGTACCTCAAATACTCTTTTTTTACAAGGCACATAACTCTATTACTTATTGCAAAACAGTGGGGAGATGAGGGGAAAGGGCCCTCCCTGCGGGATTTTTAGTACTGAGTTTGGCCTCTAGGGGGGCTACAAGGGCTAAAAATGTGAAAAACAGACCAAAAATGGTTATATCGTACTTTTTTACACAGAAAACATCAAAAACGTCAAAAACATTCTATTTCCTGGCACTTCCTGTGTATTTGGAATGTAAATGGAACGTTTTGAATCCAAAACAAGGCCTAATTAAGGGTTACCATCAAACATATGTTGCCATGGCAACCAATATTACAGTCCAGATAGAAGAAATTTAATTTCAATGGATAGAATGATTCATGGGGATTTATACGCTGAAAATAGCAAAGAGATCCTATTTCTAGATCCAATTCTATGGCCAAATGTATGGAAAGTATTAGTCATTTTTTGATTGATTATTTAAATCATGATGCTAATTAGATGCCTGAATTAATTAAAAACTGGATGATAGAGCTTATTGGCCTTATTGATACAGTTACGCCATCCCATGTTCAGGAAGCAATATCTCTGAGACTAGAAGGACTACCTGGAGGCTCTATACCTCATTTTAAAGCTGATGACTTCAATCTTAAATGTCTTACTTTACCTCGGAGGGCCCTTTCTCCTCATCTGTCCAATTTTCTGATAATCAACATAGAACATCACTTAGGACCATCAGCTTCATTCTACTATGACACACCCAAAAACGTTGCGTATGTGATGTTTGCCTTGCTGATACCAAAAGACCCCCACTGTGGCTGTACTACTTGGACTTTGACCTTGATTTTTGTTTTAAGCAAACAGTTTCTATACATGTTAAACAAGAATACACTAGAAAAAAAGAATTTTTCATTTATATAGCCTACAGACATGTAAAAGTGTACCTCACATACGCAACATTTTCGGGAGTTGGATTTTGGTTTATGAGATCTAGCTTGTATGTGCAACAAACTAGCAGTTTTATTTATTTATCATCATAACCCCCCCAGGGACCTTGCTCAACACAATTAATAAGAACAGTGAGGATAAATTATTTTTATGGAAGTTAGGAGTATAAAAAAATCGTTGTGTATGTGAGGCTTCTCGCAGTTCAGTATTATAAGACATGTGGGACAGAAGGTTGAGGTAGTGACATGACCAAAACATTTTGAATAGATAGCTATGACCCCCTACCAATGTTTAAACAGGTGTATGACACTCTAAAGCTGTCTACCTTGATAAAATATTTGTGGGAATGATAGAAAATCGGTCAAAAAAGGGCATTTTTGGTGTGTTATCCAACTCCGAGCATCTGTAACTCATCTAATTATAGGTCAATATACATAAACCTGCACTCCGCTTGAAGCTCAAGATGTTGACTAGAATAAGGAAGAATGGTGATCTACATTTTATCCTGTAGCTCCCCAAAGCTAAAACAGTCCCAAAATGGGCCCAAACATCGCTCAGTGGGTCTGCCCATATGGCATTACAGCTGTCGAAATGGTTGAAACAATCATTGCACACGTATCCATTTTTGTCTAAAATATGCTATTTGGGATATATTTCAACAGTTCCAACCATGTCATTTGCAGTAATAGTAACTTACACTCACTACTATTGGAAATTGGAACAACTGTGAATTTCTGTAGTCCTCCATGTTAGCACTAGGTGGCATTCGTGGGTAAGCTTCTCCTTCAACCGAGGATGCTAGGGCTGACACAGCCTCGAGCCTAGCCCCACTATGTGAACATGTGGGCCTGGACAAGAGTCTATTTGCAGATGGTTACTTTTGGCTCCCCCTGTAGTCTAAGGAGAAACTAATATCCCCAGGATCATGGTGCAAACACACTGGCCCCCTGAGCTTATAAATGCTTCTCTGTGGTCCCAGTACTCTACTGTTACACTGCACAATACCTGTATTACCAGTTGTAACTCCAGATCAACATGGCAGCTACTACAGTGGGAGGTAGAGGGGTAAGACTTTACCTGAAATACATGTTTTTGTTGACTATATTGATAATGTCCTATATCTACCGTTCCATAAATATGGCAATTGTCAGATTGTTCTATCTAACTAACTACCAACAGTGGAGCAGCTATCTTCCCTGCTTCTGTGCACGAGGACATTGTAAAGTCCTATGTAGGCCCTTCACACTCACTGTGTACATGTATACATGTGTCCCACACAGCCCGGAGGGCCTTATGCAGTGTAGTAGAGTGTTTCTCTACATTGTGATAGTACTAGTTGTGTAGGCAGGGTGTGGCACCTGTTTGTACAGTAATGGGGGGTCATATGCCTTTGTCTTCATGTCATATTCAGGACACCAAATTTAGGCTAAAACCTAATTATAAAACAGGGGTGACAATTTCTAGGTGCACAATTGTCTTAAAGCATCATTTATTTGTTTACAGGCAGTACTTGAATAGGAGCCTCCCTTGAATAGGAGCCGGCGGTAGGGGGGCTATGAAATCAAAATTGAATATGGACTGGGCCTTTAATAGGGGCTGGGTGCAGCCGACTTTAGAAGACTAAAATAGCAGAATATTAACCTGAGATTGGATTTCATTTTATCTAAGGTATTACAAATGTCAGAGTATACTAAAGGGTATAAAAAGCACCGCTGTTCCTTGGAATCATGTGATCAATGGTTTTATTTCATGTTTGGAACAGTGGGATACAGACAGCCCATAAACATGTAAATAATTATGTAATTTCAAAAGAATTTTCAACATTTCTGACTCAGATAACATGAAATAAATACTTAGATTCACGAGTAGTGGGAATGACTGAGGTTTTCTCACTTGGCTTCACCTCGTGAGATAACCCTAAGTCATTCCCATTACTTGTGAACCTTTGTCTATATACATGTATGTGAAACACAGCACCCACTGAAACAGATGTGATAGAAAAAACATCAACCAACTAAAAAGAATTGCCATGTACCTATGCAAAGTGAATAAGATATGCCACTAGAGGGCAGCAGGGTCGTCACAAACCACAAGTAAACTTCTGCTCAGACTCTACTATTTGATAGAGACGGGTCTGAGACTGGGGCTGACATAACGCAAACTTGAATAATTTATACCAAGTAGTTTTGAGTAGTTTAACCAATACCGTAACGCCTTATTGTATCAGCAATAACCCATCAGAAGTCCTGCAATGAACATGCCCTTTACGTTTAAAAAAAAGAAAAAGAAAAAAATATAGATGAATTGTGTGCTAGCAGGGAAAGTGCTCAAATTTTTGCTATTCATAGGTTTTTGCCAAGTCGGGATATGCTTTCCATCAAAAGGTTCGAAATTAAAAAGCATTTTTATTTGCCATGTAATTTAGGGTCGAAGACATCAGCGTATGTTCCCCTTTTTTTCACGATTCGCAAATGGGGTATGATAACTAGTTGAAACCTGCGTATAATTATTCAACACTTCAATGCATTATGAATGCCTAAATAAGTTCTTAGATATTAAACAAAAAAAAAGCGACCTACCTACTATAATGCTACTGGACACATAAATATTCTTCTTTTCGGCTATAGAATTATTAGTTTCCATTTTGTATACTCCTTCCAATTTCCCTTCAGTTTCACCAAGAGATGCCCTTAACTTCTAAAAAGAAAGGTCACAATAGCAACTAACCGAAAATGTCTGTTTGTCACTGTAGAAAAAAAAGACAAAATAGAAAGACAAAATGAAATGACAGGACACTATAGAATGGTAGAACATTGGTTCTCCTCTGGGTGAATAATTGTTGGCAGTTGAAACTGTCGTTTCTGCTGTGTGTATAATGTGAAATGATGTTGAATCAGGGGGCAATGTGTAAATCCCGACCGCAGGGTAAATGACATTACCATGGCTGCAGTGTGTTGAATAATTTAGTATGAGCAATTGAGGATGGCCCATCTATCAGCCCAGTGTACAAATACATTGTGTGAGTATCGCTCCAGCAGGCAGCGTGGGCGCGAAGGGGTAACTGCATGGTGATATTGTGTTCTAGAAATGATGGGGAGCCCAGCTTGTAGTACAGCATAAGCAAAAAGACTTTTTTTTCCTAATTTCACTCTGGGCATCTAGAAGAATGACAATTTCATTATCTGTTGTTTCATGTTGATGGATTAACCCGGGGGATTAAATGGATGCTATCTATACATATTTATTAAAAATATATATGTTACTGAATCTATTGATCCCAAAATCGCAATTAGCCAGATATCAGACTCTAAGCAGAATTGGTCCTGCAGGGCATTTCCCAACAATACAAATACATATTATTGAGAAATGCGTCCAGGGGTAAGTTACAATAAGCTTCAGGAATACCTACTGGTGTTCCATACCTCCACTCTATATATATAGTATGGCACTGGAGGCTGTTGCAAAAAGATTGGGAATTCAATTCTCACTGTAGCTATCACACCTTCCATTTCCCCATGATTCCCCACCCTGGGAAGCCCCCCCACCCACCTTATACTGTAATGGAGTTGACTTCCTCTGAACCAGACTGTGTTGCGAAAGGTTGCGGGAACTGATTTCATGATTGTTTCCACCTAAACACAACAGAGAATTGATTTTCATAGGTCAGTCAGTTCCGTTCTGGGAATAGCACCTCTGGCAGAACTCAAATTGTATCCTTTTGCAACACCCTCCAGGACCCGTAACGTCTTCATGGTGCGCCCCTTTGAGGCCCTTAGTTACATGGGATATGGACATTACCTCAAATTCGACATGGGGACCAGACCGTATCTTGACATCGGGGGGTTATTTCTTAAAACTGAGAGTCATGGGCGTGGACTGGTTACCAGATTTAGTCTGTGTAGGTGTTATCCATATGCTATAGTAAGGGTGAGAAAGTAAAGGGAACAGTGCTGCCCTCTGGTGCCTTTATTTGCTATGCACAGACCTTGATTACAGAGGTGAGTGGTTACTTTGGCAAAGTCACCACTCACCTCCGTGAGTGGTGACCTAAGCTCCAGATGAGGATTGCAGGGATGAAAGAATTAGTACATGTATTATGTGAATTCATCCGAAGTAGAGGCGGGCCTCCCTAGCCCACTTAAAAGGGTCTATATCTCGTCTTTCCTATCCCCTCAGATGTGTGTGGTGCACATATGCATGGGCACCGACACATTCCTCTGTGAAATTGTGTAATGTAGTTCTCGCCATGAATATGACCTTAGATGTCAAAATGGCGTTAAACATCTATTACTCACTCACTTACTCCGAAGTAGAGGGGTGAGGGGTGAATATATTCGGGGAAGGGGGCACTCTCTAGGCGGGACTGGAACTGGTTGTGGCGAGTGAATGTTATCCAGCGACAATCTATACCTATCCTTCTTGTCTGTTGACTGTTATCAGTGTGTTTTGCTACTTAGGCAGAACCAATTAAATTCAAAATGATGGACCTACTGGGCAGGGGTCTAGGGGTCCCCTAAGATATGTATACTCAGTTTAACGGGAATTTACCCTAAAGGTAACCCCTTCACTGTTGTCAGAACTGAATAAGACAATTAACATTTTGGCAACCTTTCAAAGGAATACTTTGGGGGGAAATGTATCCCTTCCCGACCATATTATGAGGGTTTCCTGAAAAATGTTTCTCCTTCCTCATCCAATTTTTGAAGAGTTTCTTGAGATAAAAACAAGAGTCGGTAGTTTAAAGACCCTACGCCATTATACATAAATCTGGTTCCAGTTGGAATGTGAGAAACTCCTTTCGTAAGGCCCCCCCCCCATATGCCAATATGTACAACAGAGAAGCCACATTCACACTAAGCGATTATCAAAGACGAACCTGTCACCAAAGATTATTGTCAGCACATATTGCTGAGAGTCTACAATGGACTCTCATGTGACAAATGAGTAAGGGCACTCAATATAGTTGAATCTACAAATCCTACGGCAAGTGCTCTCATATAGTTCTCAACTAGGCTATTTATTCAAATATCCAATATCTAGGTGATTTATACTATAGTTTTATTGTACTTGTTTCTATATCTATGTACAACTGTTGTCGTCCTTATCTGAGAAACTCGGAGGAGTGTCTATCTCCTCATGAGAACTGTCAATAAAACAATTTAAAAAAAAGACCCTTGCACTAATGCATATATAGGGCCAGTACTATAAAAGGCGCCAAGGCATGAAGCAAAGCTAACGTGGACGTATCCGTACACGCATCTCCACTACGGAGCTAGGTACGTAAGGAACGTATTTAAGTACTTTGCGTCATGGACGTACGTAGCTCTGTTAGGTTGCACACGACTTGACGTAATGCACATGGTTGCCTGGTTACGCACTACGGATACGTTCACGTCGGGGCTGCTAAAACTCTCTAACTCACAAACATAGCGCAGAGTCAGGTATGTTCCATTTCCAGCTCTAATGATGATGGCATTGACAGCATGTGCTATGGGTATAGGCTTAATCATTTTAACGGGATACCAGCATCCCATGTCGTCTATTGCATCGTTTCCTCCTTACATGTCATTCGCCCAGACATGTGCCCAGAAAAAGAATTCTTATAAGTATGCTTCTTTTACAATAGCAAGGACACATCTGACGTTAATCATAATGCGATTTTCTTAATCTACAGGTCAAAATAGTCTGGACCTGAGATTTTCATGGAGGTATGAAGATTGTTTCTGTAGGAAATTAAGCCCTCCACATGGCTTGTAACTCAAATGTCATTCTCCCAGACACAATTTCGGCCAGACAATTTTGGTCATTTTGGGCACATTTTACCCCCCTGGAGCCCAAAATTTGCATATGGGACCATCGTAACCCATATGCAACATGAAGATCTCATCCAGCCTGACAGTTTGGGCCAAAGAAATAGAGGGGGAAACTAAAATTCGAAGAGTAGGGGCTGGCATACCTCTGTAGGGGCCGGTATCGTCGTATATATACTAGTGCCGTTCATCCGAGAGACGTGTTCGTGTGGTGCCTGTTCCTTCTATGCCAGCTAGGTGTCGCTTTGTGATACCCCGTTGGTACAAGAGGGGGCGGCACCATGCCTCGCGTCCAGCTCCTACCAAGGAGACGGACGAGCGGCAGAAGGTGACTGGACCTAGTCCAGTCCAGACGCGCAGCTTAACCTGTAGACCAGAGTGGAATAAAGTCCTACCCGAGAGGTAGGGGTTTCTGGGGCTTTGCCCAACCCGAACTACTCGTGTTGTGTTGGTGTTTCTAGTGGTAAGCGAGCCAAAGAGCCACCCAGCATATAAGTCAATACGAACCATTACACTGGTGCCGTGACCAGTTGGTTCGGGGGTGGTGCGCGGCCACATTGGCCGAAAGCCTCAGGAAACCCGAAGCGGATCCCCCCAGCCCTGGGCTAGAGGGATTCGAAGAGGATGACTTCACATCCCAGCATCTGTTGTTAGACTGGAAGCCCAGTCAACAACAAATGTATAATCCAGCGGGTGTCCGAACTGTTTTCTCGACACCCGGTCTGATGGACGGTGCCACGGGTGATGGTATCGTAAACTTGTATCCGGGTACACCACAAATGGGAGTACCGGATACGGGATTGTTTAAGGGAGTAATAAAACCCCCAACTTTAGACCTAAGTGATTGGTCCCAAGCTATAACTAGCAGACGCCAGCTGTGTCCGATTGTACCAGCAGGCTCGGCTAGTAACTTGGGTATCCCAGTAGCACAGAGCCCTGCGAAGCGTACTGCAACCCCTCCGGAAGCAGTACCAGATGGTGCAAACGAAGTAGCCCCATTAATGACATCGTCGGACCATAACAGCGACGATGATAAAGCCATAAGGGACCCAGTGGTCCCAGAAGTGAATGCGAAGATTAAGCCTAGGGATACTGAACCGAAAAGCTCGGAAAGGCATCACCTAGGCCAATCTCTGGACGAAGGCTTGTCTGACTCCATGTTTAACCCTGGAGGCAGCCGCAGGTCTATATACGGGCGTTGGATGGGTCCCGGGTATAAAACTACCCCGGCCTATTTGAAAGCCAAAGAACAGGTAGAGTTACAGGCTAAGAGGCAACATGAACAATTCATGGAAGCCCAATTAAAAATAGAAGAGGAAGCTAAGTCTCGGATCGGAAAATTACGTTCCGAGGAACAGGAGGCGATTCTAAAAGAATCTGACCTGAAATATCGTCTAAATTCCGTAACCCATCGCTTGGAGCGGAAGGAAAGAGACGAACGTGAGAAAGAGAAAAGATTGGCCGAGTTAGAACTCGAAGAAGCCAATAGACTTAGAGCAATCGAAAAGGCTAGAGCCGAAGAGGTTGCTAAGGCCCGGGATGTAAGCAGATTACAATCCGAGTTGCATGCTATGGAGGAGAAGCTAAAGAAACTTCAACTCCGGAAGGCGGAGACAGAGGCCAGAATGGTCTCGGAGCAAGCCGAGATAAGGAAAGAGACCAATGAGTACCAAAGGTCTCAGAAAGAAAAGGGTGAAAAGTACCGCTTACTAAAGGATACTTTTAAGCGAGAGGCTTTGGCCGCTCAAGAAGAACGAAACCGAGCTGTGGCGGAAAATGAAAAGATTTGATCCGAAATCTTAGCAGAAAACGCACAGCTGAGGGAGGAACAGCGAAACCTGACTACAGATTTAGCTACCCTCACAATAAATAAGTCTGCTATGGAGAGTTATTTACAGGAGCAGGAGCAAGCGAATGCCCCTCCGGCGAGTAAGGATATAAACCCGAACTCGACGTTCGTTAAACAGGGTGACCCAGTCTCCTGTTCTACGCCGAAGCATCCGCCGTATAATCCTTTTATCAATGATAATGTGACGCGGAATGTAGATCAAGGGGGAGTTTATATCAGAACCCAAGATAAGCATGGCCGAACTAGTAGAGTCCGGATAAGTGAAGTCCCCATAGTCCACAATCTGGACCGGGACTATGTACCACGGGAGGCCTCCGACAGTAGTGTGGAGACTAACGGATTCCACATACATGTGGATCCGAGAGATGGCATCGAACGATGGCAGTCATCCGGGGGGAAACCAACCTTCCGGCGGCGGTTATCAAGGAGCGCAAGGAGGGGGCGGTGCTCCGGGTACCACAGGCTACAGTGGTAACTCGGGTCCCGGCCCTAGCCAGGGTGGTGCGGGCTATACGAACCACAGTGGTCTACAGTGGTCGTATACACAGCCACCACCACCACCACCACCGGGCAACACGAGCTTCGGTGGTATAGGGGGCAATCGAACCTTGAATGAAACCAAGGCGATTGAATGGAGCAAACAGCAATGCACTAGATTGATGTATGCTCATAATTCTGCCCGAAGGGTAGCCGTTATTCCTAAGGAATATGACGGTACTCGACCATGGAAAGAGTGGTTTGAAGACTTCATCGATGTGATGAACTGTAATGGGTGGACCCCATACGAGGCCAAGCCACATCTAGTAAGATGTTTGAAAGGCGGGCCGGGTCGCATGGCCGTGGAGCAATGGCGGACCTGGTACGGTCTTGTAGGGAGTTTTGAGCAGTTAGTAGAATCTGCTAGCGGACTGTTATGTAACATGGTCAAGGAGGACCCGATGGTCCGTTTTAAGAAACGTACACAGAAGCCTAACGAAGCTTTCCGAGCATACGGTATGGAGCTCCATGCCCTGCTAAGCAAAGCTAGACCCGGTACTGAAAACCAGGACTGGTATATGGACGATTTGATTACACAATTCGTCAAGGGTCTGAGAGACCGAGATGAGCAGATTGCTGCCAGGGATGCCTGGAAAGAAGGCGTGACGCTTCACGACATATTAAATGGTATAGATATGGCCGTGAAGAAGCGAACAATGTTAGCTGGAGACATACCGAATGCCAGAAACTCGGCTCCTCTAGTATCAGTAGTCCAGCAGTCTGAGGTGCAAGTTCCCTCAGACGATTTCGAATTGATTGAAATCGAACAGGAGGACGGTACCTTCTGTTCGGTTCAATTAAGGAAAAATACCACAGGCAGGAAATATATTCCAAGGAAGGCACTCAATAAGCCAAGGGACTCTAGACCATCACCCGAGGTCAAGAGTGACCCGAAGGTCGGCGAAAAGGCAGCCAAACCTCCCGTAAGCACTGATAAAGTGAAGGGTCAGTCTCCAGACATGACCAAACTTATGGAGGACATGTGTAAGAAAATTACTGATGCCATCCAAGCCAGTCGGCAAAGACCCCGAGTGGATCGCCGAACTGTTAAGTGTTTCAGGTGCCAACGCATGGGACACTATTCATCTGAATGTACCGCTGCTAAACCGGTAATGGCTGCCTTCTATGAAGCCGAGGACAATGGCGAAGGAAGGGAGAACACTACGGATTCCACTGAGGTGGAAAACTAGTGGGGGTTGTATCAACGGCATCTGATATGACCCCGAGGAAGAACGAATGCCAAAATGCTACCGGGGGTGACCGGGTGGAAGATTTCGAATCAATTACACCTGGAGGCCGGGTGGCTGTGGGTGCGCACCCCTGCACTTCGGCCGGGGCCAGGGACCCTAGTGCTTGTATGTACGGGAGTGAACATATGGAGGCGAGTGGCCGCACTAGGGGAGAGGAAGGATGGATCAAAGAGTTGATCCGAGTGTGTGGGACACGCCTTCCCCCAAGTCATCCGTGTCTGGAATTCCTGAGAGGACTCGGATTGAATCTTGGTGATTCGGGAGACTTTCACCAGTTTACCAGCAACCCCTCACCTTTAGGGGGGAGACGGTGGTATGTACCCATATCTGTGGAAGGCCGGGTAGGAGAATTCTTGGTGGATACCGGAGCTAGCCACTCCTGTGTGTCCAAAAGATTTTTCGACTCGGTGGCCGGTAGCCATGAGAACCTCAAAACGGGGGTAAATGCTTGCACGGCCGACGGAAGCAGTATGCGTACATTTGGTAGGACGTTTATGCCTATCCGTATAGGAGGCGAAGAATTTGTTCTTTCGCCGACTATAGCAGAGGTTAGTGATGACGGAATCCTCGGACTGGATTTTGCAAGCTTGTACGGGGCCGTCTTGGACCCGAGGGACGGTATGATGAGTATACGGAACCCGTATGGCTTGCATGTCCAATGCGTATTGAGACAGGTGTCTTCGGTCGCATCAGTGATACATACGGTGAAGATCCCACCGGGTACCACTTGCGATGTCCTTTGTGGCGGATCCATGGCCCAAAGGAATGAAACTGGAGTCTATGAACCCGATACGGTGTACTTGTCGAGCATCGGGTTAGACTCAGTGGATACATTAGTGGCTAATGCAGCTTGGACTGTATTACCCATGACTAACCGAAGTGGTTCGGTGGTTTACTTGAAGCGAGGCGACAGTATAGGGAGGATGAGCTCGGTAGAACATGTCGCCGAGGCTAAATTCAATAAACCACTAAACCCTGTTAGTAAGCATCCTTTGGATGAAGAATTTCAAAAGCTGATTGATCAGTCTGATTTAGAGAATACGGAGGATAAAGATTGCCTATCGAAACTCCTACAAAAGTACGAGAGTGCTTTTGGTAGGGAGGGAGGACCGGTGGGTAGATCCGATAAGGTGTTGCACACCATAGATGTGGGCAACGAGAAACCTTTTAAAATTCCGTATCGTAGACTTCCTCTAAAGAAGAAGTTAATTTGTGAAGAGGAAATACAAAAACAGTTGGACCTAGGGGTCATCGTGCCTAGCTCGAGTCCCTGGTCCAGCCCTGTTTGTATGACCACTAAGAAAGACGGTACAATCCGCTTTTGTGTCGACTACCGGAAACTGAATGGTATAACAAAGAAGAACTCGTATCCTTTACCAAGGATAGACGAGACTTTAGATAGCTTGGGCGGAAACCAATGGTTCTGTACCTTGGATTTACAATCCGGGTATTGGCAAATACCGATGCACCCCGATGACAAGGAGAAAACAGCGTTCTCCAGTCATATGGGGCTATTCGAGTATAATGTCTTACCCTTCGGATTGTGTAACGCCCCCGCTACATTCGAGGCTATGATGGAATCCTTACTGAGTGATCTTTTGTGGAAGAAATGCTTGGTCTACTTGGACGACGTGGTCGTGTTCGGCAAGTCGTTCAAGCAATGCCTGGCGAATCTGCAATTGGTCCTCGACCGGATACTGTCAAACGGTCTTAAACTTAAACCCAAGAAGTGCAACTTGTTTAAGAAAACAATCACATACTTGGGAAGGATCATTACTCCTAACGGGGTGAGCGCAGATCCGGAAAAATTAGAAGCTGTGGAAAATTGGGAAAGACCCACGAGTGCTAAGGAGGTGAGATCATTTTTAGGATTCTGCTCCTATTACCGTGATTTCATACCGAATTACTCTCGTGTTAGCTTCCCCATGCAGTGCTTAGCTCACTGGACCCTGGGTAGGGCACGGGACCCATTCCCATGGACCAGCGAGCAAGAAGAATCTTTTAATAAAATAAAAGATTTGTTTAGGAATACACCCGTGTTGAAATATCCCACTCCCGAGGGACATTTCATCTTAGACACCGATGCGAGCAACGATGCAATTGGGGCGGCTCTCTCTCAGGTCCAGGAGGGAGTCGAAGTGCCAATAGCGTTTGCTAGCAACACGTTAAGCAAGACACAGTGAAATTATTGTACCACCAAACGAGAACTCCTCGCTGTGGTGGTGTATACGAAGAAGTTCAAGCATTTCCTTTGGGGAAGTGACTTTACCTTAAGAACCGACCATTCGTCTCTTAGGTGGCTCCTTAACTTTAAGGACGCCGAGGGGATGATTGGACGATGGTTAGCTCATCTATCCGAATTCGGATTAGAGCATAAGCAAATAGAGCACCGACCCGGTGCTAAACATATCAATGCGGATGCCTTGTCGAGACGACCTATCCGAAGGTGCCAAAATGCCACTTGTGAAGACTGCGGGGCCCACAATGCTGTGGTTGCCGGGTTGGTATTTAATTATACCACCCCCCGTATTCCCTGGGAGGAGGCTGTGTGTAGCTATCTCGATTGGTCCCCGGAGACCATCAAGAAGTTCCAACAGTCGGATCCCACCACCGCGCGCATAATGGAATACCTACGGTCAGGTATTAAACCGGCAAGGCCGCTAGTATCCCTAGAAGATAGGGAGGCGAGGCGATTGCTAGCCCAATGGACCGAGCTAGAGATCCGAGACGGCATACTATGTAGGTGGAAGACAACTCCCACCAATGGTAGGCTGTTGCAAATAGTGATACCCACCCCGATGAGGAGGGATATCATGTATTATTGCCATGGTCATCAAACGAGTGGCCATTTCGGTAAGAAAAGGTCAATAGAGCGCCTACAAAGGCGTTACTACTGGCCCGGTATGAGAGGCGACCTGCTCCGGTGGATCGCCACTTGCCCGGATTGTTGTAAAAACAAGCCGGGACCCGGCCTGGGTAAGCAACCCCTATCCCAGGAATTGTTTGGTATCAGATTCGCTCGAGTGGCGATAGATATCATCAGCGGAATTAAAACGACGCCCCGAGACAATACTTGTATCATGGTCGTAACCGACTATTATACCAAGTACACTCGGGTGTTCCCCCTTCCTAACCACAAAGCCGCCACATGTGCGGAGGCATTTGTGAAAGGCTGGGTGCTCCATTTGGGTGTTCCCCTTATGATGCACAGCGACCAAGGAAGGGAGTTCGAGTCGGAGCTATGGCAGGAAATGTGCCATTGCCTAGCCATTTGCAAGACCCGAACAAATCCATACCGACCACAGTCGGATGGGCAGGTAGAGCGTTTCAACCGAACCCTCATACAAGTGCTAAAGCCCCTGGTTAATACCCACCAGGACGACTGGGATGAGCAGTGTGAGTTTGTGGTACATGCCTACAACAACACTGTCCATTCATCCACTAATTGCACCCCCAACATGCTAGTGTTCGGCGAGGACATCATAATGCCCGCCGACTTAGTGTATGGAGTGGTTGGGATAGACCCGGAGGCGCCCTGCACTGTGTTGTTTGTGGAGTCATTAAGGGATAGGTTCAAACAGGCATACGAGGCCGTTCGTAAAGAACTGCTGAAGAGTGCGAAGTGGCAGAAGGTGGGCTATGACACCAATGCTAAACGAATTCGTTTTAATGTTGGGGACAAAGTACTAAGGTATTACGAGCCGCTAGAGAAGCTGAAGCTCGTAACGCCTTGGGAAGGTCCGTTTAAAATAATTCGTGTCATCTCCGAGTCCACGGTGATGATGGAGGACTGCCTAACTGGTAGGAAATGGAAGACAAATGTCGGAAAACTTCGGCCCTGGAAGGGACGCGAAGAGGCGGAGAGGGAGTTCGGTTACAAACCACCTGTATCTGTCCCTAGTGGACCGAGCGTGGTAGTACCGATGAAGCGCCCTAGAGGCCGGCCGAGAAAGACGCCGGGAGACGAGGTTATGGTGAAAAAGAAGACGAAGGCCAGGAAACGACCTAATCGTAAGAAAAGGAAAAATGTCTCGCTGAGTGAAGGCATTACGTATGGGAAGGTGCCCGCAGTGGCTAAGCGGAATCCGGAAAAGGCCGTACGTAAAGCCGGGAAAAATAAAAGGCTAACCGAAGGCGTTAGAAGCAGTCCCCGGTTGAGGTCTGCCGTAACCTAACTCAGTACACAACGAGCTGCTGCGTGTTGTCCGCCATAGGCGGGTAACATACGTTCCACGGCTGGAGATGCCGAACGCGCCCTCCCCGGGTAGCTGTATCCTGTGAGCGGCGGTCGGATTAACCGGTACATTCGCTTTGAAGCGTTGTATACACCGCCAAACTCCAGCAGATAGCACTCGGGTGGTAGGCCGCGTCTCGCATGTCTAGTCGAATGTTAGTTTGGATCTAGTTCCCTAGGTGGCGCCGCGGGTGCGGCGGGAAAGCTCGGAACTAGGTCACCGGATAGCCACGGCGGGATCTCGCGAGACGAGAGGTCTGACGTCATACTGGTCATAACTAGAGCGGACTCGTGGTGGTTAGACGCCACCCGTTTTTGCTCTAGTTAGTGTTGGCAGTTTACAGGCCCCTAGCTGTCGGTTAGCTTGCCTAACTTCAACCTTTTGTTGGACGAATCCTTCGGGAGGAGTCCAACACAGACGCCAATTCGCTTGGAAGTCGCCCTCAGTGCCATGGCACAGGGGACGATTGACGCCGCGCGTCAGACTGCCAACGTTCTGTTGGAACTAGGCGAGGACCCGAAGGTCCCGTCTCGGGTCAAGGAATCTATGGATTCTTCGAAAGAGGAGGCCGCCCGGACGCTCTCGGCTATGGCCGAGGCCACCGACCGGGAGAGGATGCCACCTCCACCACCACCACGCCCGGAGCGCTCGTCTGCAGCAGCCGCTTCGGGTAGCAAAGTGGATGTCCTGGACATTCCAATGTATCCTCCGGGATTCAAGACTCGGATCGAACGTATGGCACACATCGATCGCGAGGCCGGTGTGGTATACACTTCCTGGGGGACCTACATCCCCATGCACGCCTCCATGTTCGGATGCGGACCGATGGCGGTGGAGCAAGGCGTGCCCGAGCCCATACCAGATGATTTCAAGACTCTGGTTATGGACTCGTGCAGTGACGAGTTGGCTGACAATATGCCAGTCTCTTGGCTCCGCAACTACCTGAAGTTGGCGGAGAAGATGGCGGTCAACGAGAGTCTGGCCCGAGCCGTGCTGATCTCCGAGGGCATCACCCGAAAGGCCTCGGAGTTAAGAGAGTCTGAATCCGACATGGATACAGACTCCACAGTCACTTTGTCCTCGGTGGAAACCGACCGGGTCAAGCGATTGACCCGCAAACCTGCGCCGAAGGGTCCTCTCACCGAGAGTGATCTGGAGGCTGAGGATGTACGCATCGCCGTCAAGAGGTCCACAACCGAGACCGACCCAGCTGCCGACATTCCGGACGCACCTGGTGAGATCTCGGAAGAGGACATCTCGCGCCAGCAGGCTGCTGTCGAGGCCAAGCGAGCCGAGCTTGCCAAGCAGCAGAAGCAGCTCACCGCAGCTCGCCGGGCCCATCGCAAGCAGCAGGCCCAACTAAAAGCCAAGGTCTCTTCCGACTCTGACTCCCCGGTCAGCGGAAGGAGGAGCCCTCGTACAGAGGACAGGAATCCACGGGAGTCGGATTCCAGTCCTGAGATGCCGGCGCAGCCAACCGAGCTTGCCAAGCAGCAGAAGCAGCTCACTGCAGCTCGCCGGGCCCATCGCAAGCAGCAGGCCCAACTAAAAGCCAAGGTCTCTTCCGACTCTGACTCCCCGGTCAGCGGAAGGAGGAGCCCTCGTACAGAGGACAGGAATCCACGGGAGTCGGATTCCAGTCCTGAGATGCCGGCGCAGCCAACCAAGGTTCAGCGCCGGAAGAAGAAGAACGGAGCCAAAGCGTCTCCGGCAGAGCCTACGCCCCCCACCAAGCCGAGGGGTAAGGGCCAGCCGAAGGCGCCCGCCTCCACCACCACAACCACCACAGTAGCCACCTCGGTTGCTGCAGCTTCCACTGCCAGTACCAGCGGAAAAAGCGCCAAGTCCTCTACCAAGGCTTCGGCTGGTACCACCACCACCAGCCGAGCCAGCCGTAGGGGAGCAGGTATCTACACGGACAGTGAGGACAGCGACAGCGATCCAGAACTGCCCGAGTCGGCCAAATCTGATTTGGAGTCCGTGACAACGTGGGAAGAAATGACCACGGATGTCCCGAAGGACGACAATCAGAAATGGATGTGGAAGAATGCAGCCGAGGGGTTCAAGGAACGGACTCCCCGCTGCTTCGCGGACTGTGCCTATGACACGGTCCACTACATGTGTCCCGGCGCCGTCAATAAGGACAGTGACAGCGATGACGAGGAGTGGATGAAATCCGGCCCCTCGGATACGCCTGTAGGTAAATTCTACCTCATTTGGATTGATCAGCTGAAATCCAAATTGGGGTCGATTTACAGCTACGAGGCCCGGACGAAAGTCCAGTGGGCAATGACCCAATGGGGACCAACCGGCAACCGCCGACGGTGCCCATTCGAGTCATGCCAGCTGGCTCTCACGGGTGAGAAGATGTTCGAGACGAAGCCTCGCTTCGCTCGCCATATCGCCTACAGGCGTATATATCAAGTGCTTCAACGAGCTCCTAGCCAACTGGGCCTCGTTGAGCGTGAAAGACGTTAAAGAGCAGGCATTCGAGACCGGATTCTGCTCATGGAAGAGCGGCAACTTGTTGACCTTCTTCCAAATCAACTTCTCGTCCACGAAGTTCGGGATGCCCAGTGAGGTGCACCTGAAGGTGAAAAAGTGGCGAGGGGACGATAAGCGGGAGAAGGCCAAGGCCCGCTCGAAGGGTCCCGGCGGAGGCACAACCACAGCTACCGGTGCTTCCAAAAGGACCCGAGCAGACCGGTCCGTAAGCCCTTCGGGTAGCAAGGACCAGCCAAGACCAGCCAACCCAGCTGAACGTCGCGAGTCGGGACAACAAGTCTCGGCTCTAGATATGCCCAGCAACCAGGCCCGTAGGGCGGTTAGCCAGGCGGCCACCCCGGCCACACCTTCTTCCTCAACACCTGCACCCGCGGAACAACGCCCGGGCGAATCTCGTTTATAATAATAACATCATTGTAACACTGTTACTATATATCACCATAGGTCGATGGTGCATAAGGCGCCACTTCCTATTTGTTATTATTAACCCTTAGGTGCCCAAGCGCGCATTTAAGCGCGGTTTTGTGCTTAAATGCATGTATATTGAAAGAAATTTTCATCCAGTCACTTCTACTGGTCCAATCTGCAAAGTTAGACCCTCTTTGGAATGCTTATGACCTCCTGATTATGATACAACTATTCATTTGGCTGTATCTGCTTTATATCAGGCACAGTGTGTCAAATCCTGAAAATGAGTTGTCATTTTATGTGATTCATTAACAGGAAACCCTCCAGCTAAAATCTGATATGGTAACAAAATGAGGATGAATCATACACACATAGGTTCCAATATTCCAATTATATTTTACAGCAAGTGCTCATAACCTAAAGATAAGCCATGCATTGTTTCTAGTACAACATATCATGTTTCCTGTGTGCCAGCACATGTAGATGCATACAGGCAAATCAGCTTTGAAAGGTCTCAGGATTGGAGGAATTATGGATATATAGAGACCAAATACCATTAAATGACAACAAATGGAATGTTTTGGTAACTATGGTTACTAGACCTGACCAGTAGTATCACATCCTTAACTAAAAGTCTTCACTGAGTTATGAGAATTAAGAAAATGTAATATGCCAAGCCCTTATCAAGGAAGAAGATTGAAATTACACATGGTCTTATAAAACAAAAAATGAAATCGTGAAATAATGTAAAATAATGTAAAATCTTCAAATAATTCTGGGCACAAAAAGGTTAATTATCATTACTTCGGGTTATATGCGACGATGCCTCATTATGTACATATTATTTATAATGCCCCTTAAATGTTCTATATCCTATACGAACTGTATATATAGACTTACCTATTTGTGTATAATATTACTGTATAAAGCTAACAATAGGTACTTGTTAATTACACCCAACCCTAGGTATAGTCTAGTGGGGGTGGTGTAGGGGCCGGTATCGTCGTATATATACTAGTGCCGTTCATCCGAGAGACGTGTTCGTGTGGTGCCTGTTCCTTCTATGCCAGCTAGGTGTCGCTTTGTGATACCCCATTGGTACAAGAGGGGGCGGCACCATGCCTCGCGTCCAGCTCCTACTAAGGAGCCAACAAGTCTCGGCTCTAGATATGCCCAGCAACCAGGCCCGTAGGGCGGTTAGCCAGGCGGCCATCCCGGCCACACCTTCTACCTCAACACCTGCACCCGCGGAACAACGCCCGGGCGAAGCCTCTGGCAGCCATGATGATGGGGACGAAGTCTTCGCTCCCCCATCTGCGTATGCATCCTACTGGGCTGGAGAGGGATCTTCCGGCAAGCGCCCCACGTATAGTGAGTACGCGGTGAAGTTCCCTGCTATGGGACCAGCTGGACCCGAGTCGCAGGTCCTTACCTCCCTGGGTCGGACCAAACCCCGTGGTAGAGGCCGTGGTGGGCTGGAGTCCACCGGAGCTTCCCCGGGTGGTGGCCGAGGCCGGGGCGGAATTACGGTTGAGGGCCCGTCTGCTCCTCCAGCAGGTACTCCGCCTGCCTCAGTGGAAGCCACCGCGCCTCCACCAGTCATAGCTCCACCAACGGGCCCTCGGGCACCCCTGATGGAGCTAATTTCGGATACACTGTCAGGTCTTCAGGATCCGAACACGTTTGTTGACCACCGGGATGTCCAAACGGTTCAGATCCAGAACGAACTGATGGCAGAGTGGCAGGCATTGCACCGCCAGAAGTCGGTCGACTACTGGCGGGTGATGACTGAAGCCACCCTCAATCTGGTATACGAAGTCCAGAAGAGGGAGGAAGATAAAATCAGGCAGCTGGAAAGGAAGAAAGTCGAGGAGGCTCTCGAATCCTGCCGGCGTCAGCAGATGGAAGCTGAAAAGCTTAAGGAGTTCCACCAAGCTGAGAACGCCAGGTACATTCACAGGTTCAAGGAGGCTGACCTCAAATTTTTCCTGGCATTCGGGAAACATCTGGAGGAGTGGGACGGCTTACCGTCGTCCCTTATCTTCATCCCGGATGTCCCACCGGATGCCCCACCGGTCCCGGCTGCTCCACCGGTTCCGGCCACTCCACCGGTCCCGGCTGCTCCGTCAGTTCCGGCAGCTCTCCTGCTTCCGCCCCCTTCTGTCACCCGGACTGCTCCAACTGCCACGGTTGCTTCACCTGCATCCGAGGCAATGGACAGTCCATCCGCGGTGATGAGGGCCTTGAGCTTGGGGAGCGATACGCCCAGCGAGGCTTCCGCGGCGCTCTCTGCGAGCAGCTGTAGCAGCTCGGCTCCATCTGCCTCAGTGGAGTCGGCTGAGAAGATGGACACGGATCCGGAAGATCTTTAAGTGTCCATCTGACGGTGTCTTCTTTGTACCCGAGGGTAAAAGCATTTAATATGCCAGAGGCACTGTTCCTTACGCTGGACCCTTAATCTGGAACGGAACCTGCAGTGAAGATGGACGCTAACCCGACACACCTAAAGGATTACCACACCTACCCGGGGCTCCATCTTCCCATCTTCATCAGGGCACATCATAACAGCAACGTGGCTTGCCACCACACACATGTCGCCGGATGGAGCTGCAGAAACCAGTTGTTCCAGATTCGCCGGAAGTCCGGTATATTGTAAGGGTGATCCTGCTACCCTGGTAGGACGCCTATATTTATCAGTATTATTATTTTTGTATAAATATATTTTTATACCATATCTATATTCTTGTAATTAAAACAAACAAAATTTTTCTCGGGTTATCTACCCCACCTCGGGTCGGTTGGTTAATACTGTAAAATTTTATTCATATCATCTGATTACTCGTCTACAACTTTTAAATGCGTCTCGTTTATAATAATAACATCATTGTAACACTGTTACTATATGTCACCATAGGTCGATGGTGCATAAGGCGCCACTTCCTATTTGTTATTATTAATTATCATTACTTCGGGTTATATGCGACGATGCCTCATTATGTACATATTATTTATAATGCCCCTTAAATGTTCTATATCCTATACGAACTGTATATATAGACTTACCTATTTGTGTATAATATTACTGTATAAAGCTAACAATAGGTACTTGTTAATTACACCCAACCCTAGGTATAGTCTAGTGGGGGTGGTGTAGGGGCCGGTATCGTCGTATATATACTAGTGCCGTTCATCCGAGAGACGTGTTCGTGTGGTGCCTGTTCCTTCTATGCCAGCTAGGTGTCGCTTTGTGATACCCCATTGGTACAAGAGGGGGCGGCACCATGCCTCGCGTCCAGCTCCTACTAAGGAGCCGGACGAGCGGCAGAAGGTGACTGGACCTTGTCCAGTCCAGACGCGCAGCTTAACCTGTAGACCAGAGTGGAATAAAGTCCTACCCGAGAGGTAGGGGTTTCTGGGGCTTTGCCCAACCCGAACTACTCGTGTTGTGTTGGTGTTTCTAGTGGTAAGCGAGCCAAAGAGCCACCCAGCATATAAGTCAATACGAACCATTACACCTCCAAATTCATCATATGCAAACCTTCTATGATTTTCGACCATATACGTTATATTACCACATCATCAAGTATGAAAGACATAAGTATTCCATTGTCACTATAATGGGAAAATAATACATTTAATTACAGCTCAACATTGAAACAATGTCATGGTCACCATCAGTATCCTATCTGACATTATTTTGCAACCTTGCTCACCATCCATTATTTTACCCCCTTCCCTGGTAAGAGTCATGATAGCCATGGCCACGACTGACCTACGCAATTAGCTAATGATCATAGGCATAAATGATGCATGTGGATCCACATATAACCTCACAGTAGATTATATGATGTATGGCCTACATGTGCCCTTTAGGAAGTAGGGTACAAACTCAGACACTTCTCATCAATCACCAGCGCAGCACCACAGCTCATGGTAAGTTTTAACATTGATGATATATTGTTTTCCTGGAGTACATAACACGCTAAACCTGTACTTCAGGATAGATTTTTGTTGCGTTTTTCAGCCCCTGGTACTTGTCATCTCTAAGAGAGGGTATTCTGTGCCAAGTAATACAATTCTCCCCACAATATACACTCCATACTATGTGTACTGTGTCAGATGCTGGCCCTCATATTCTATATATTCCTCTAGTATATGATATCGGGGAGTGGTGGTGTTGTAGGCAAGCAGCACAGCGTAGTAAGCCCCGCGGCCCCAGTCAATTTACTTCTTTTTTTTTTCAATCCCAGCTTTATCACGTTCTATTCTGTAATAAGAAGTCACAGAATAATTCTCCATCGCTGTTGTAGCTACAGAATGCCCATCCGGAACAAGCTTTTTAGTTTAGCCCTTGTATCATGACCATTTCCCTGCACCTTTAGTTACTTGAGCTTCCAGGAATTTGTTGTGCCTCCATATCCTTCCTCTTCCACTACTAAGCTAATTCATCGACTGACAAACTAATCCTTGAGAGATATGAGGCTTTATCTAGAGTTTTTGTCTGTCCCGTATTGATCTGTAATCGCTCGATCAGGTCCAAAAAGCTCCCCAATTTGATAGGAAGTTTGTCAAATAAAAATCAATCAATAAATCAACAACACACCTTTTTGTTTGAGCTCAGTAAGTGTTTCTGACTAACTGTTTTTTCTATAAGGCCATTCATATATTTCTTATATTACAGACCGCAGGAGGATGGACATTTTCAAAGTCAAGTTCAACCTGTTCAGTTTTATCTTTTTTCTCACTACCACACACGGGGATGATATTGTGGACAACATAATTGGCAATGTAGGGGAAATGGACAAATATTTCTCAACATACATCCACAGACTTTTTGCAGGTCAAGATCTTGTAGACACTGTTCCCGATGTTGAATTTGGAGACTGGACTTTGAGTGTTGTGGCAGACTTCGGTAAAGGCTACAGAGGACCTGTGATTGATGATGAAAGAAAAATGGTGAAGGGAATATTCCAAGGTCTAAACACTTCCTCAGTAGCAGTCAATGCACGTAATATTGATGGGCGGTATTGTAACATCACAATTGACGGCCCCCAGCTTGTCAGAAGTTTTGTCAGGTATTATAGGAGACTAAAGGAGAAAATGGAGAAGGACACAGGTTTAACCCTCTTGGGATATAGTCAGAATGGAATGAATATAACTCTTGGAATCATACAAACTGTTGCTTTTGATGAGGAGGGGATGATCAAGTATTTGCCATATGAACTTCAACACTTACAAGACGTTTTTGGCTTTACATTCTCAGGTGAAGGGTTGCCTGTTCCATTGTATACCAAGTTTGAGATCACAGTAGAGGGGAATTTTCTCCCATCTGATGCCTCAGAACTTGCCCAAGCAATTCAAGGAAATACAACAAGCCCACTGATTTTATCACGCCCCATGATGCACAGTTGCCCTTTTGTACTGTTGTTTGACCTTAGAAATATACCATGCTATGACATAGTAAAGGATCTGGAGGATCCCATTGGGCAATTCTTCATGTTTGCAACTGGAATACAGACAATGCTTTTTAGAATGTATCCAGACCGTGAAAGCATGCAGGTGAGCGATAGAGTGTGTAGTATTGACTATTTATACCCAGGTAGGCTGCTTTATTTAGGAGGTATACCCTACACGCCAAAACAATGCTGCATTTTACAGAAAAGCCATCTTCTTCCTTATGAGTCTGAAGTCAGTGCTCAAAACAATAAAGCGGAAAGATGGTACTGCTATTATCCATACCATGTAACTGACATTATTGTTGCCATCTCAAAGACCGTAGCCTTTGCTTTGGTTACACTCTTTCCTTGTACTATAAAATGGACACCTGCGATACATGGCGAATCAGATGATGGGTCCTTGAACCATAAGACGAGCTAAGTTACTATGATAATGAGATCCTTAGTGGCTCTGGAGGATATTTCAATTTGGCCTAATATCACACCCTCTAAAATGTTAGTGTTGGACTTGTGCATCTATAAGTAGCAATGTTAGTGCACTCTTCAGCAGGTTAGGTAGCAATATTAGCATCCTATATCTACCAACCTACCTATAGTTGCAGTGCCTTTTAAGACTGCAAGCTGCTAAGGGGTAGTGTTAGTGTTCAGCTATAATATGATGTTGTACAAGCAACAGTGTGCCTACTGCATGTGTACTCCAAAGTGGGCATGTGTAAAGAGAACAGCCTGCTGATCCCTCCTAAGCCACTCCAAAAACATCGGCAATGCATGAAAAAGGTTACGAGGGAGGATTTTTAATTTTTTCCCCTAAGCAATTCATCAGGGTTTATTTGCATCGCAGGCCCGTCATGGGATGTCATGTGAAAGAAAAACTGCATTATAACAGTCGATTTTTAAAAATCTAAAATGCCGATTTTTTTTTATGACGGAGGTTATGAAAAACAAGATTCTAGAGTGGCCTAACACTACTCACAAACAGCCTAATTTTGTAGGTGCAGAATAATCACTAACATATCATGTTGCTGTTCTAGGCACACCTTCCACTATACCATCGCACAGGCTGTGGTGATAGGCCATATTGAAATAAACCTTCAGGTGTCCTCTGTAGATGTTCAAAATTTAACATTTAACTTACGAGAGGTACGACTTCCCACTAGCTCTAATATATAGATGTCTTTAGCAAACACCCATTGCTTGTTTAGCTGGAGGGTGTTTTGAAACGATTGGAAATTGGATTCTCACTGTAGCTAACTCATCTTCCAGTTCCCTGCTCTTCTCCACCCTGAGAAGGGACCTCCCACCTTATACTGTAATGGAATTGACTTCCTCTCAATTAGACAGTGGTGTGAAAGGGGGAGGGGTAGTTCTATGATTGGTCACACCTAAATGCTTCAGGGTTAAAATATATCAGTTAGGCCAGAGAATTGGAGGAAGGAACCAGCTGGGAATGGGTTCTTATTTGGTAAGTACACACAGATTCTGGACCACTCCTGAACCAAGTATATCACATAGGTTACCTTTTGACAACACATACAACAGAGAATCGACTCCCTTAGGTGAGTCAGTTCCATTTTGGGAATAGCACCTCTGACAGAACTCAATTCCAATCTTTTAGAAACACCCTCAGGTATTCTGAACCATTCATTCATTCGTATCAATTTCAAAATTGCTGAAATACTCAATGGAAATTGTGTTGAAAAGGCTGATTCGCAATCACTGCAAAATGACAAGTTGGTTCCAGAATAATGATACTAAGTATTCTAATTTTCTAGGATTCAGAAACACGAGAAGAAAAACCTAGATGAAATAGACCCGGAACCAAATTGCTCTGTTCAGGAATCAAATGGACTGGCCGGTCACGTTCAAATAGAAGTACCTATAGAAAATACTGAATGGATGTTCTTAGATGATGACTCCGGCTACCATTTCAGCCTCAGAGTTGTACTTTGGCATGTTCTTCTCTTCAGCAAAACCCAAAGGGGAATTGTGATTATGAGACGAATCCTCTTCTTATACATGATTGCTCTCATGGCATACCTGGCCGCATTACAGTTAAAGTTCTCGTACTCAAATATATATAAGAATACTTGGCAGTTTTACTTCACAACATTTCCATTTTTATCTCTGGATTTGAAGGGGGAATTCCTGAATGGCACTATGACTACAAAACATGGTTTTGATATGGTTATGACATATTCCATTTTTGTCATTCCTTTTGGCATAGCATTGACACAGTTTTTATGTTTATCACCAATACTTTTTAGTAAAAAGGCAATTGCTGCAACTTTGTATTGGGATGAGAAAGAAACAGCGATCGGGAGATATGTCAACCTGAGAGTTCAAAAGAAACATCAGGATATGCGGCACCAAACCTATGAAATCAAGCTTTACCTTAACCTTACAACACGGGTTTCTTACCTTGCTACTTACAGATTTTGGAAATATGCACTCACCCAGAGTATTTTCAAAGCAGAGAGATCCGAGGTAAATTGCAAAGGACTGGAAAAGGTGCTTCTTAGAGTACTGCTGATGCCATTAGTTGTACCTTTCTTTACGTTTCCTATTTTCACCATATTCTGGTCAATATTTTGTGGACAAGGATCTCTAAACATTATCAGAAAAAGACGTTGGAAGATGTGCTTCATACGCCTCTTCATTGCCCTGGGCATATTATACTTTAATTCTGTGTTACTGACATGTATTACACTGTATGTGCATATGTCAATGTTTATTGTGATTGACATAATCAGGACACTTACAAATACACTGACACATGTAATCTTTCTTATCTCAGCTATTGTAAACATCAAGGAAACCTTTTCTGGTATAGAAAACAAGTACAAAGATATCAAACTCATAGTTTTTAATACATTGAAGGAAATGAGTAGTTCAAATTCAGAAGAGGAACAGAGGGCTAGTCAGTGTATGTTGAAACATGTTGATGACAGTTCAATTGCAATACCAAGGTTATTATTTGTCCACATATGTAAAGAGTATATGCCATATGGTAGGCAGGTGTCAGCTGCCATCTTAGTCCTTCTTCTAAAACTTGCTTTCCTTGGTTTGTTATATATAATCATTGTGGACTACCAAGTGTTTGCTCAGCTTTCACAAACAGGTGAGGGACTTAAAACTATTGTCTTCGTTAGCTTACCAGGTCTTCTCAGTAAGATCAAGTCAGATGCCGAGAAAGGATTAGAAAATGCGAACATGTCCCTCAAAGTTAAGGGTACCATTAAAATTATATGTAGGTCTGGACAGAATTGGCAGGTATCCCCTCCCAATGAAGCATCTACAGTTTGAAATGTGTTTCTGACTCCATCATTACGGCACGGTTGTTAGGCTTTGGTTGTAGAAGTAAGGTACATGATTGTATATAGCAGAGCAAGCACATCACAATTAAGTAACGGAGCATCTGGGCACCGCATCACTGTCCTTATAGCTAGTGTATCACTGTATGGCAGAAAATTGCAACCAGGGCCCTAGCCAGAGTACTTTCATGACCAAATTTCATATTGGCATCATTTCTAATGCATCAAGCAATGTAAGAAGCATATTCATATATAAAGTGCAGATCTCTGACCATTTTTCCCTGCCATACATTGAAACCCAAGTCTTTCCTATTCTCCTACGAAAATTCATGTGTAATATGCCTACACACAAATGTGGCAGGATCTGCGAAAAAGGCCCTTAATGCAGGGTGTATTAAAGTCCGTATTCCCAGTTCATGTCACATTAATGGTGTTCCATGAATTTCAATCTCGGGACTCACGGTATGTACATAATGGGAATTGTACTTGGCCTTTTTTCATTGCATTTGACGTCAATAAAATCTCTAAATATCATCACGACGTGCATACTTTGCTATTACCTAAGTTTGCAGTTGAATCATCATAGCTCACCTAGAACTAATAGGTTCTTTAAAAAAACAAACAGCATTTTATCTTTAAAAAAACGCGCATTTTCCCAAACGTTCTATGTCTAAACGTGGTCTCTGAATTAAAAAAAAAGAAACCCAACAAATCATCGGCATTGTTTTTAGACCCATGTTAAGAACATGGACTCAGAGGAATGAACATGGAAACCCTGTTTTCCTCATCAGAGGTATTTTTAATCACCAGTATAACCAAAGTAAAGGTTAGCTTGCCAGCAGCTGGTGGATGTTTTCTTTCTACCATCGACCATCAAAGAGATTCATTTTAGCATCTGGAGGCAATAGTTACTGCGGCCAGACGAGGTGGGAGGAGACAGTTTTAGAGTCTATATATAGGCTAGTGTTGGTACGGGTTATAACCTAGCAGTGCTCCCTGGATGTGGTACACATATAACGCAAGCTGAAGTTTGAAACTGTGGAGATATCATAGCCAACTCCATCAACAGAGCTCATCATACTGACGTGTGTGGTGAGTATGAAACAATCTTTCCTATTTCTAATATGAAGCAGTTGACTGTTTATTTTGAATACAGCATTTGGTGTAGCCCTCAGATATTTTGTTGAAACCTCTTCACCTATGTGTTATCTTCATCTGGAATCTAGTTTGAAACCGTGTCTGGTTTGCATAGAGATAAGTTCCATTTTCATAGTGGTCATAGCTATATATATATATACTTTGAGCGAGATCTGGACCAGAGCCATAATCGGGGCACACAAAATAGAAGTTAATATCACACAGTGGACCCATTTCCCTTGTTAGTGGTGCGATACTCTCATCTATCCATTATAGCTATTATGCCATTGTGTCTTCTCTCAGAACATAGGCAGATATAATAACCGTTATGATGTGCCTTGAGACATGACACTACCATGAGAAATGTGCCTGTCTGTCATGGCCATTGTTATTTATTATTTCAGGCTCATAGAAGGATTATGGAATGCATATAATCATTTTTTATTGCATAATTTCCGACATCCGCCACTGACTATAATTGCAATAGAGAGTAGATAGTACAGTTCCATGCACTATGCTTTTTCTGCATTTCTCGTTTTTCAGTTTAAATGCAATTCGCATGTTAATTGGACTGCTTCACCATGGTAATTGGGGAGGCTATACGTGGTAGCGCAGTGATGAATGTTTTAGCAATGCATTTCTAAGGGTATTATGGCAAGCCATCCCCATCAGTACATTAGTGGTCCATGTTCCCCGACCAACTCCTGCATTTCTAACTGTGAAGGATGGGATGATGTTTTACCCAAATAAAAGCGGATTATTGTTCTTGTGGGGGGGGGACTTGTAAAGAGCACCATTTTGGGGTGCCGAGGAGAAATTCCTTGTATTCAGCCTTGGACTAAACTAAGATGAAGCATAAAAGCATGTTTTGGGGAATATGGTGACGTGACTATTCGTAAGAATTAACTAAGCCCATTCTACAGGCATTAATCAACAGATTTAGATCATTAGTAGATGATATTATTCAGAGTTTTCTTTTAAAGCATTGGTCCTTTAATGAAATAAGCTTGGGAAATGCAGCGATAGTTGGATAAACTAATATCAAATTCTGGGCTATGTAGGCCTCATATCACTCACGAGACTACCAACTAATTTCATCTATTTTGTCAGTAGCCCTCTAACATACCTGTCAGCTTATTCACATCGATAACACTCATTATTGTCATAGGTTGTTAGTCTCTGGCAAATTAAAAAGGTAATGGTTGTATAATGTAAGTTCCAATTCAGTGGCAAAGAGACCCACAAAGGCTTTATCAATGCACAACCTAGATAAGATAAACAAAGAATGAAACAATTCTCTTTCAAATGTCACTGTAGCGAATCGTACATATCATGAAGAGGATCCTGAAGGGAGCTGGAACTTTGACTTGTGATACCTTTGAGGAATGTGCCCAAGGGGTATTCATGGAAATGTGCCAACGTTTGTTGGGAGCTGAACAGGATATCCCCCCTTGTAAATCCCCAAGGGCAGTTCAGAGGGAGCACTACTCCAATGATTATTTCTACCCTTAACCTTTTGGCAAAATATATAGGCTTAATTTCTCATTCTTTTTCCATGTTCTCCCCTTGTTTATGGACATCTGTTCATGCCAATGAGTATCATAATATACATACTTCTCTATGATACACAATTTCATTATGCCAATGGTAGATACCCTGGTATTTAAATAGATGGGTTTTGTAGATGGAGAAACCTTGTTTTAACATAATAAAATAATCGGTAATTTGAAGCTCTCTAGCAACACCCACCTACAAGTTGGCCCTGCTACACATAAAACCCCATAGGAATATCACAGTTTTAAACTCTCTTTAGTCACAAAATCAAAGAACAACTCTCCTAAGATAGAAACGGACCGGATGGGGGGGAAACCTGCATCCAGGGAGGGGTGGCTTTTTAAAATGAGAATTTTTTAAAATGTGCTTAAAAATGAGATATCTTGAGCTGAAATATTCTAGGTAGCTCTGTCATTGCTTGTCAAACCTAGGTCGGTGTGACCAATTGAAAAATGCAAATAAGCTCCAAATACATCATATCCTAGCTAAAATAGTTATAATGCCAAAAATACAGTTTTGTGAAAAAATAAACAACGAAATGTGATCTTTTTATCATAAAATCTGGTCTAGAGGGAATTTTCTGGATCTGTTTTCGGTTGTGAGGTCTTTATGTAAATATCCAACACATTTGTGCCAATGATTCCCATTTAGAATAATGGAGTGGTTTCCATGGCAACCAGAAATTGATATATATATATATATATATATATATATATATATATATATATATATATATATACATTTTGCATTTCATAAATGAAACATTTTCAGTAGTAATTCTGAGCAGACCACTGAATTTCCCATCAAAAAATGATCTAAGCCAATTTTTGGTATATTTTTCAGTGTTTTACTCACGCACTGCCCCCCTGGTGGCCAAATGGAGAACTAAAAATCCCCCCCCCCCATGCACGTTTTCTCCAGATGGGTCACAAATGTTAAAAGTACAGGAAGGACCTGCCATCTATGTTTCTAAATATCCTCAACAATGTCAGGGGGACAACACCATTGACAGTTGGCATCCCATTGCCATGGCCATTAAACCAGACATCCCATAACACGCGAAGCAGCCCACGTTCTACAACAGAGCTATCCCGCACAGTGGTTTGACGTCATCTGCAGCCCATGGCATTGAGTGAGTACCTATACCTTTTTTTTATACTGTTCTGGATTGACAGTTATATATTTCAATAAAGCCACAAAGACTTAGTTAATCCACTGTATTTTCACATGCATAGGGACTCATAAGAAATTTCTTATATTGAATGAATAGAAAATGTAGATATCAATCTATTGATAGTTCGTCTGTATAATGAGTGTCTAATTAAAGTTGATAATAGTACTTTACAGCCTGCATTCAGGCCTTGGACTTGTATAATTGTGAACCCCATATTGACAGTGTTCACTAATTATGTAAATCTATGATTCTGCACTTACTTTGGAGTGGAAATGTTGCTATTTCAGGATAGATCAGAGAATATGAATCATCAAAGGGAGGGCGTTGAGGCTATCATCTTCCTTTCAATTCTCATGATCTGTACATCTGTTGATCTTGACTTGGACAATGTCATTCAGGAAGTTGGAAAGATGGACAAATATTTTTCTTCTGATTTTCATCGGGTAACACATGGAGACTTAGTATCTTTTTCATCATTATCTGTGATGGAGAATTGGACATTGAAATATAGATTGGATTTTGGTAATGGTTACAGGGGACCAGTAGTGAGTGATGAACGGGTTGAGCTCAAAGAGATATTGAAAGGCCTTCTCAGTGCTCAGCTTTCAATTGATGCAATGCACATAAATAGTCGTGTTTGTAATATATCAATCACTGGCCAACAATTGCTGAGAAATTATATTCGTGACTACCGTAGACAAAAGGAGAGGATGAACACTGACACTGGTCTGCTAACTCTAGGGTTCGAGTATAAAGGAACAAATGTGACTCTTGGAATCCTCCAGGGAATAGATGCTAATAAAGTGGGAATGTTCAAGTACCTTCCCTATGCAATTCATGATTTGCAAGATGTTTTTGGGTTTACAATACCAACATATAAGATAGCATCCTTCTTTACCAAGAATGAGGTCACAGTGACAGGTGATTGTCTCCCACATTACCATTTCCTGAATCACACTGGCTATAATATCCATAACTTTACCCTGGATCCAACAAAATTGAGTAATGAAACCAAGAGAATACGCAGGGTATTGGCTCACAGTTGTTCTCCTGAACTATCAGAACATCCTGAAAATTTGCCATGTTTTGACATTGTTAAGGATATTGAAAAACCTGTCGCCCAGTTCTTTATCATACTGACATCTATGCAAACAATGCTTTTCAAACTGTATTCTCATCAAGGGTATCAAATATATCACAGGCTGTGCACTATACATTCCATTGACCTTGGGTACACAAAGGACCTGAATGACAGAAAGTACATACTGAATGAATGTTGCACATTAAAGAAAAGACATCCCCTTCCATATGCCTCATATGTCTCTGCTAATAGTGAAGAGTTGCACTGCTTCAAGCCATATTATTTCACACATGTTCTTGTTAGAATGTGTGAGGCAATAAGCCTCATCATCACTGCACTTTTCCCCTTGATGGTCAAATGGATGCCTAGAAATGAAATAACAAGACATGAGGAGATTCAGTCATTGGACAGAAAAATAAAGTAAGTCTTTATTGAATACTTTTGAATATTTTACATTGCCTGCAGGTTTAAAATCTATAAAGTAGTCTCATACAAATGTATTGAGTAGAAATCCCAGCTGGCTTCCGTATCAGTTATCAATATAGTTATTATCAATGACAGTATACAATTGGACAATCAGGAAAGATCATGAGGTTGTGCATAAAGTGAATATTCCAAAACTGAACAACCTTATCAATAAAGATAATTCACATAGTTGTGACCACTAAAACTAAAAAATTGTTTTCATATTCTAGATATGGTGTTGAGGTTACGATTTTACAAAAGACTACAGATAGGACTTCAGAGGGCTTATCACCTAATGTTGGGAGTGATGTTCATGAGAATGCTGAAGCAAACATTGACTGGATGCTTTATGATGATGATCCAGGCTACCACTTCACCCCAAACACGATCCTCTCCTATATGATGCTGTTCAGTTATGTCAATCGAGGAGTTTTAATGTTGAGAAGACTTCTCTTCTTATATCTAATTCCCAGTTTCGCTTACCTAGCAGCTTTGCAGCTTCATATTTATTACACAGATCTGTATGACCATGTTTGGCAATTTCATTTTGCAACATTTCTATTTCTTGTTTATGATGTGAAAGGGAACTCAATGATGTTTACAAAGCCTGGATTCGATTTTGTTTTTGTTCTTTCCATCTTGATTCTGCCCATTTTCATTGCAATCACTCAGTTTGCACTCTTGTCTCCCATTCTTGTTCAAAGAAAATCGATTGCTGAGACCCTATTTTGGAAAGAAAGGGAAACAGCAGTTGGGAAATATGTTGGAATTGAGGTGCAGAAGAATGATCTGAATTTAACAAGGAAGCCTTTTGAAGTCAGACTGCATGCAAATTTAGGAACAAGAATGTCTTACCTTATGCATGGTAGGTTTTGGAAATACTTAATATATCAGGGCATTTATGAAATTCCAAATGATAGTAAAAGCTTTCACAGACTGCCTAAGCTGTTTTTTAAAGTACTTCTTTTACCAGTCATGATTCTTTGCTACACTTGTCCCATGTTCACTATAGTAAGAGTAGTTTTCTGTGGACAGGGAATACATAAAACAGTTTCGAAAAGGCACTGGAAGGTCTTATTTGTCCGTCTCTCTGTTGCTCTTGGCATCGTATGTTTCACTTCAGTGCTGTTGGCATGTGTAACTATGTATGTGCATATGATTCTGTTCATATCAATTGATATCATCAGAACACTCACTGACACTCTTACACATGTCATTTTCCTAATGTCGGCACTTGTAAACATCAAGGAAATGTTTAATGATGTAGGAAACAAATATTTAGAAATGAAATTGACAATTTTTGAGATACTCCAAGGTATGAGTAATTCGCCTTCTGACCAAGAGAAAATGGTCAGCCAGTGTATGTTGAAGAAGGATCACCAAAGTGTAATCGCAATTCCAAAAGCACTGTTTGTAAGAGTTTGTAAAGAGCATATGCCATATAGAACTGAGGTAGCCAGAGCTATGCTTACATTGTTACTCAAATTAGCATTTCTAGTCCTGTTATATGTGGCGATTGTAGACTATCAGGTGTTCTCTCAGCTCTCTCAAACAGGTGAGGCTATTATTACTGTTGTCTTTGTCAGCTTACCACAATTGCTTAGCCATAATAAGTCTGAATCTCAGAAGAAAATTGAGACAAATGATATGTCAACCAAAGTGAGGAAAACTATCTTCGATGTTTTTGAGTCTGCTTGCAATAGTAATTCTCCTGACATCAAGGTATCACATGAAAAGGTAGAAACTGTTTGACAAAGTTGAAAAATACATTGGATTTACATTGTAACAGTGCAGAAAGAAAGTCATTGTGTTCATCAAAATATCTGGATTCCCGCCAAATATGTTAGCCACATCGACTCCCTTCTTTCAAATGCAGAAAAAGTGCCTATCAAAGACTGGCGTTTCCTTCCTACACCCCATCATGCTGAATGGCCATGCTTAAAGATTTATTATGAAACCTCTTCACTCCAATTCTCTTTTCAACATTTGTGGAATTCAAGCCGTTTCAAATATTACTCTTACAAATTGTCAGTGGGAAAAGATCTCGCATGTGCAATTTTCCGTTCCAGCTCACTGGAGCACCTAAAGGCCCTGTCTTCATTTTTACTGATGGCTTCTGAAGGGCATTCATCCTCATCTGTAAAGAGTAAGATTATTAGGCTAATTATTTGGGAAGAGAAATTAGAGATGAGCACATTCTTATAAATTTGATATGAGCAATTGTGTGTATACTTGTATATATAGTCATATAGCATTCTCTAACCAGATTTTTCTGTTTGAGTGTATTGAGTGTAAGAGGGAGTTTCTGCGTAGTTAACTGATCCTTTGACCATTGTATTTACCCCAACTTTTATCATTGAGTGATCTCATTTTGCATATACTGAGATGATACCGAGTTAAAAGTAAGCTTCAAAGACAAACATGCCAAATTTTCTTCAAAGTTTTGGTTCATGTTGGCATTTCTTATTGGCTTTACTCATCATCTTTATTCTGACCCTATAGACCAATATATGCATATTGCCCACCTTGTTTATGGTTTTGGCAAATGCTTCTTATTACTTTATGCCATACTCTAAGATAGTAAAAAGGTGATTTATCTTGGTCAGGAGTACACTTCCTCTTGTGTATACATTTTGATATCTGAATGGTCAATTGGAAGAAGGGCTATTTTGTAGCATACATGTGCTTTTCAAAATAAAATTCATATTCATAATAAGTTTTATGAGGACTGTTAGTAATGTCTCTGCCACCTATCGGTGAGAACCGATTTATCATTACCTCTGTCACCTATCCTTTTACATTAAGTGTACAGTTATACACACTACCCCGGTAGCAAGGATACATTGGGCCAATGTCGGTTTATATTGGGCCAATATCGGCTTATATTGGGCCAACCATGGACAAGTATCTCCCAATGCTCAATTGCTGATTGAGTAATTGATCAAAGATTTCCTATATCAAATATGTTGTCCAACCATCATTTCTGTCACATCAATGTTACCTTGCCAATGGATCATATTCAACGTCGTCATCCTGTAGAAAGCATACTGTACATGTCAGATATACCATACACAAAAAAATGAAGGTGGGCAAGAATCATTATTCAGCAAAAGAAGTGCCAGAGAAGCCTAAAGTGTGGGGCATGAACAGTTAGTTTATTTTGTGATTATCACTATTATCTATAGGGGCCACCTTCAAGGTATAAGGGTGCATTCCGCATCTAGTCATCACTCAAGGATTATCCCGTGAAGTGCTTGTATTTGTCATTATCAAGGTTTATGTCACATTAATTAACTCAGAAAGCCGAGTTTTAAGAGACGGGTAGGGGCAGTGGAAATTTTTAAGACCAGAAAATCAGCATTTTTTGACCTGGTAGTGTTCAGCTCAACCTCAAATAACATGAAAATGGAGAAGTATGAGAGAAAATGAAACATAAAATGAAATAGTAAACATGTTCAAGAATATGGAGGTGTAATTGTTACCTGTTATATCTGTGTTATTTGTCTGATTTTGAGGTTTGAAAAAAAGTAGGTCACCTGAAGTCCAATTTAGACGCTTGTTGCACTCAATGCTTTTCTATGGAGGTGTCATTTTGGGTGTCAGGTCCGGGCGGGTTGGGTGTCATGTACGTGATCAGAATGTAATGGAAAATGATATATTGCATGTTAATCTTGTTTCTATAGTTTTTTTGGACATTTCTCTCTGTATAGGCATTAAAAACGATTGAATTTGGTGCTGTAATCCTCGGTTATACGATTCTTGTTCGCCTCGGAAAGTTTTTGCCAAAAATCGTCTGAGCGGCTGAACTTTTACGACATTCCGATTGCGTCTTACTTTGATACAAACATGGCGGTTTTTGAATTAAATTTGAAAATATATTAGAGTGTAGGGAGAAGAAGATGAATCTATGCAAAAATAGGCATAACAAATATGATTTGAAATTATTTGAGAACATTTGCCCCGGTAGGACGACATAGCCTGCCGATTGACGGCAAAATCCAAAATGGCGGACGCGCAATACGTATGGAGTATGTTTGTTCTTTGCTGTCACTATAGTGTCAAAAAGGTTAGACATTTCTCTCTGTATACACATTAAAAATATAACAATCAATTCGACATAGCCGGTTGATGCCAAAATCCAACATGGTGGGCGCGCAATAGACCTATTAGTCTTTCGTATTGCTGTCACTATAGTGTCAAAATGGCCAGACCAAAGCTTTCCGAGTTACCTGTGAAATCAATCGCTTAAACACTGGTTGATCTCACTTAATGTAGATGGATTTGTTTCCTTGATGTTTCATACATTTTACTAGAATACAGCTGCTGTAGTGTAGTTTTATCTCTCAGACAACTATAATGGACAAAGTTCAATAAACTCAACAGACACTCACAATTCACTCCTGGGCTGATCAATGAAACAATGATTTTGAGGTCTTTTTGGCTTCAGGGAACTACAGTTAGTTATTTTCCACTGGTATTAGTGTGTTGTTTCCCTTGAACTATAGTGATTTTTCTCAGACAGGTTCGGTGTGCTATGGTAGACTATCACCATCTCAAATTTACTCCCAGAAAAACTCATATGCATATTTTCATGTACTTTATTGTGCAACATAATTCATTTTATTCTATCAGCATTGACTAGAGCTTTCATGTGATCGATTCAGTCACAGCTAGAAATTAATAATTCTCTTCCACTCCTACCTTCCATCCACTTCTCCAACAGAATTGCTCAGGTGGTGAGCTGCTCATGAATGTGAGTGTGAGTGTAGGGGTGGAGCTTTGGGATAGCCATGAGGTGGTTTTGTGCTTGAAGAGTAGGCTCTCATCTCACTGTTATGTGCTTTGCCAGAAGCCCAGACAGATTGATGGCGATGGCTGGGTGGAAGTGGACAGAAACATACACTCAGCAGGGGGCCACCTGATGATAAGATACAGCTGTTTATGTCATGGCTGATACGATCGTCACTATAGATTAGTACAAGATCCGCCGTATTCAATGGGGGGATGAAATACGATGTGTGTGTATTCAATGCATCCGCCATTTTGGAAATTGAACAGGGCTAACCGTTGTCGCATGCAGAATGTCGCCACCATGCAAAATGTTTCCAGCGTTCTCCTAACAGACTTTGCAACCTCTAAATTGTATGGCACTAGGATTGAAAGATCTGCTTGGAGAGTGATAAAGGTTGCTTAATCTCGAAACAAATAGTTTTTTCATTGAAAGGAAGAAACCATGGTAGGGTGGGGTAAGATGCCCTTAATTTACAAATGTGTCATTTATAAGAAATTCATGGCTGCTTCCAGAATACTTTTTTCATTAATCAAAGGATGGAATGCTATTTTCTTCATTCGCAAAAGCTTGTCAGCTCTGCCCCATAGATTGTTACAGTAAATCATGTATGAAAAAAAGTGGATGCTGGGGTAAAAGGCCCACAGCTGGGGTAAAAGGCCCACAACCTTTGGGATAAAAGGCCCACATGCACAATAAAGAGGATCATAATTGGAATAAAAGCTCCATTTAGATTCTTTTCATTAAAAAAGAAGCTTAAGTTAATATTCATGAACTACTGCTGAGATTTGGACATTCTAAATCACCTAAAGTAGCATTTTCAATAATTCATATCGAAGTCCAAGGGGTGATAGGGTAGGATAAGCTAAAATACCCTAATAGTACATAACTGAGCTACTTCTAAGAGAATAATCCCTAATTAATGCATATTTTTCACACCAATGAAGAGATGGAACAATGTATCATACTTGTGAAATAGGTTGTCAGCCTAGCCTTATTGAATATTCCAATAGAATGCTTGACAAAATGTGGGGCATTTTGCCCCGTAGGTTGAAAGGCTGGGGTAAAAGGCCCAAAGTGATGGGGCAAAAGGCCCATGGATCTGAAGATAAGATAAGGTTCATCTCAAAAGCCCATGTACGTATTGGAAAAAAGTGTAAGGTAAAAGATATGTATCTTTATGACCTACCCTTCACCCCTTTATCTAATAGTACCTCACCTAATACTTTTAACAGGACCCTTTTATTTCTAATTATCTCAAATTGAGCATGATCATCTTAACAGTTATGAAAATTTGAATGTCTGATAATACACACTAATAACCTTTTCTCATCCAATCATAATGAAAACCTACAAAAGAGATCTCATTGAAGTTATCCTTACTTCCAAGTGCTAAATGGCTGCATACAACTAGTACCTTGGTTATGAGGGCTAAAGGGCCTTTTACCCCAAAGGGCCTCTTACCCCCTCCTATCCCTCTCCTCTTATAGAAATTGAAAAAAAAACAACCCTAATGATACTGCCCCTACGCCATAGAAGTATGAATAATGCAAAGTGTAACTTGATTTTCCGCGGAAACATTTCTCACGGAGTGATATTTTGCATATTACACCCGTCAGTACTTGAGGGGGTTAGTTTCGGATTCAATGTCTCTTTTAACATGGTGGTTCTTCCTCAAATTAATCGAAATAATTCATAACATAATATTACTTAATTATTCCGCTATTTCTTTACCATAACTCTTAAAAAAGAACTCGAATCCGAAACTAACCAGGTTTGCATCAACAGCTAGCTCAGTACAGAATTCAAAATGGCGGGTCAACAAACGGAGTAGACGCAGGGATGTTGAAACTGAGTAAATAATGTTGATTTTCTTCATTTAAAAGCTTTCAAACCTGTGTAGCCATGACATAAATGCAAATGTCAACGAGCATGGGATATTTTTGCATCGCATTCCCAGAGGTGGTTCCGCCAGCATTCAACAAAGCCGTTATATTTACTTCATGCTACACCCCTCGTGTATAGGAGGCACCCTGACATAGGCAAAGTCATATAGGATGCATCTGGGATCAAATTTTGGTCATTTTATTATTACTGCTCTTTAGTAGAAAATCCTCGCATATAGGACGCACCCCCAACTTCTGACAATCCTATAGGATGCACCTGGGGAAATGTTGTGATAAGTCTATTTCAAAATTGATTAAAGTCTATAGGCCCCTAGGCAGAAAACCATTTACCAGATTTTGCCATGAGCAGCTCATTTTGAGCCATGTTGTGGAAAGAAGTCCCTTGCCACACAGAGTAGAAGTGTATGCCAAACATGGGTACTCAATAAGCAATAATACAAAATGACTCTGCCTCGCAAGTCCAGATAATGAATGCAGTATCATAATGGAAGCCCTGACTTGCCCATACTACTGCAAATGACTAAATGGTGTGATTTGAATCATGTAAATGCCCATCAATCATCAGATCGTGGTGAGTAGCATGGGGCAGGAAACTCTCAATTTCACACTATGTATGATCAAAATATAGGTTACAGGTATACTCTTACGAACCTGCTCCAATAATTATGTACAAAACATGTATTTTCATCCTGTTTATTTAAAAAGTGAAAACATTCCATAGACTTTTCCATGAATTTCTGTCTCATGTGTTCCTCATTAAGTAAATCAAGAACACAGCTGTTAATGAGAAATATAGTACATTCCTATGCTCTTCTATGGCATTTTGCTGAATTACCACAAAAGGCCACTTTGGTAGAATGGATTTTTCCAGGGATCCTTCACCCCTATTCTAAGGCATTTAAGGTATACTGGTGCCAGTTGGTCTAACTTGTCTTTGTCTTCTCACATATATGGTTATCAACGGAGATATCAACACTTTCTTACTCTTGGCACCACATTGTTCATGGTCTTAGAGCAGGCCACATAGTTAATAAGTCACAATCAATATCATTCAGCATAATTAGGTATTGGCTATCGTCTGGATATCATTTGCTGGACATTCGGTGAGCAGCTTACATTTTCTACTCTGTAACACGATAACTATTTATGTCATCAATGGTTGGGTCTTGTAAGGGAAGATAAACCGACAACTGTAAACCATATTCATTTACTTTGCGACCAGCTAAATTTCATACTTTATCCCACGTGGTATACAGTAGCCTCAAAGGTTTAACAAGGAACTTTGTATTTCACACCCCATGGAATAACATTCAAAATGGCAAGACATCTATGATAAAATCATTATGTAATGCCAAACGAATAGAATATCTCATCAAAATAGCAAAATAGGTTCACCCATATTGGTTCTAATTTTGTGAGATGGGTGTCATAATCCTACACACACAGTCGGGAGGGCATTTCTTAATAATGCTGATTAACATTGTTGAGAAATTCCTTCCTGACCAATCCTCATGAACATTTCTCTTTGTCCTGTTTTTCAAGGAGTAGAGAATGAAGATGGGTGTTCTCAGGGAACCTGTTAAGGCCATCATCTTCTTTACACTTCTAATGGTTTGTGCCTCTTGGGACCCAGACGTGGAGAATATTATTCAGGCAGTTGGGAAGATGGATAACTATTTTTCTACAGCTTTACACAGATGGAAGCAAGGACATATGGGGAATATCTCACAATCAGCTGCTATGGGCGACTGGACATTAACACTCACAGTGAATTTTGGTGAGGGGTACAGGGGACCAGTTGTTAGTGATGAATGGATGAAGCTTAAGACGATTTTAAAAGGTTTTCAAAGTGTTTCCTTAGAAACACATGCATTGTATATGAGTGGTCGCATTTGTGCTATATCAATAATGGTCCACAATTGCTGAAAAACTATGTTCGCTACTCTCATAGACAAAAAGAAATGATTAACACAGAGCCTCATCTGCAAACCTAGGATTTGAATATAAAGGAACAAATGCAACTCTTGGAATACTCCAGGGAATAGATGCTGATAAAGGGGGAATGTTCAAGTAATTTCCCTACACTATTTATGAGCTGCGACATTTCTTTGGGTTCACTATAGACCAGCATTTAAGTTGACACCCTTCTTTACCAAGAATGAAGTCACAGTCACTAGTGATTGCCTGCCACACTATCATTTCCTGAACTATACTGGCTATATCTTTTGTAGTGAAATAGGCTATTTCCACGAAAACGCTATTTTCGCTCGCCACTTCGGCGCCTAAAACTACCCCATAGAATGGGAGTTTCCCTTCTAAACTTCAGCAGCCATTAGTATACATATATATCTACCTACCCTGTAAATAGGAACCCTTAGCTATGTCTAGTTATTGAGTAATTAGCACTTTTGTCAGAAAGTCTTAGCTATTTCTTGGGATTTGATGTATGACATCCACCATCTTGGATTATGATGTCATAATTGGGAGCAGTGCACCATGGGATGGAACAAGAGATAGCTTCGGCCAATCAGATTGCTTGTTCATATCTCATGAATAATTAAGGAGGGTTAACTGTTAGAACTTTTTAGAGGTCTTGCTTGAAACTACTGAACAAACTCCACATCTGAAAAAGGTTAGTACCAAACTGTACTCAAATCTTTTTGGTGGTATTATCTTTAGTGAGACCTTAGCTAGACCAGATATATTTGTGACAGAATTGTATATTATTGACTGTATCTGTGATATTTCCCAGAATACAAATATTTATCTTTGTTAACTGAAATTCCAGTGACTTTGTTTTCCTTGCCATTCCTGACATTTACATAGATATTTATTTAGACAAAGTCCCAAGGGATTTCGTTACACTTTGGCCTACATAAAGTAGGACCAAGTAATGAAACTAGGAAAGTATGCGGACAGTTGTCACACAGTTGTTCTCCTATACTGTCAAAACACACGGGAAATCTACCATGTTTTGATATGGTTAAGGATAAAGAAAAATCTGCCACTGATTTCTTTATGATAGCTGTAACTCTACAAACCCTACTGTTTAAAATGTATTTAGGACAAGGATATCATTTATATGACAGGATGTGTACTGTCCACTTCATTGACCTGGGGTACACTCGGGTTCTGAACGACAGAGAGTATGAATTGAATGAATGTTGCACACTACAAAAAAGACAGTCTCTTCCATATGAATTACATAATGGAGAATAGTGGCATTGCTACAGACCATACTATTTGACACATGTCATTTTAAGAATATGTGAAGCAATAAGCATCATAATTACTGCACTTTTTCCATTGATGGTCAAATATATACCTGAAACTGAACTGAAAAGCAGTGAAAAGATTCAACTATCTGATATCGAAACAAGGTGAGTCTACCTTCCTTTTTTGTCTTAGATATTTGGCTTAACATGCAGCTTCATTATGCACTAGGTCTACCTAGTAACTGTGTATTAAGATTTGCATTCATTTGACTTAGGGATTAGTACAGTGGCCCACAAGGGTCAAGGGTCCGAGCAGCAGTAGGAAACGCTAGTTTGGTTGCCCTTATCTCACCAGTTATATTTTTTCCAAGTTTCATTTCACTGTGGGTAAATCATTGGTGTGTCACCACCGAATGACAGTGCAATACATTTGATAAAAATGTTTGCATGTAATGGTCCCACTAAATACCTTGTCAATGTATTTAGTCTTTGTTCACACGTTCACTCTGTCAGTAAGTGGCATAGTGGTGATGGCCTATTTTTGAGTGCAACAAAACAGGGATACCAGTTATCCTATGTTATATTCTTTAAAGCCCACACATAAACCATTGCCTATAATGCAAACTACATGTTTTCACAGCTTTTAACGTATTCCCAAAGGCATTATCGTCCTACATGAGATATTCTATAGATAGGAATAATGAAGGGGATTTGTTTTTAAATGTTTTGTCTTTATATATATATATATATATATATATATATATATATATATATATATATATATATATATATATATAAACATCTTTTATAAATTTCTGTTTTACCCAAATCCTACTAAAATGTTCCCAAACGTTACAAATATGTTTTGTACAAATATGTTGGCTAATAGGCCAGCGTTATATCATTTTGACGTTGGCCTAAGGTCCTAACTCCCTGTCATTCGATTGATGTGAATAGTTGTGTCCGACCCAGTCCCCAGGGCTAATTCAAACCTCATTATCTAATAACCCTAAAGAAAAGAAATAAAGAATTGGTGTTTCAAGTGTCACTGGACTCTATTGTTAGTTTATGAGTGGGGTCTCACACAAAGGCTTTTCTAAACAGTCTCTGCCTTTAACCCTTGTACATATTGGCAGCAGTTTCCTCACTTTGTCCGTGTTTAACTGGATAAGGAATAGAAAGTCATATCTCTCAAGATAAAGGGGATGAGACGGGGTCGTGTAAAGGTATAAGGAAAAGGGGGTTTTGGAGACAAGATTGCACTCTTTACGTATTCAAAGCAAAATCCTGTTCCCTCAGAGTTGTCAAATGTTGATATTATATAGATGTACTAATCCATTTGAATTAGACTATTTCTTATATTGACCGAAATACCTTGCTGCTTGAGGAGAAACGTCACTTCTGATATGACTTATAATATGATACAGATATAATTGGCCTAGGCCCCAGTGCCTGGGGTGTAGGAGGCGGGTTGTCGACGTTTTTCGGTCATTTTTATGGTCTACTTTAAGTAGCAAAGTTACCTACTTATCTAATTTTTCAAATTTCTTTTTTTAGAAAAGTGGAAATAGGCATGTTAAACTAAATCATCATGCATAAAAGGTGTGTTATTTCATATTTTATGCATTGAATTGGTGTTTGAAGTTAGGGCTTTTCATCATCACAAAAGTAGTCATTTCCCTTTAACATTGGAGCCTATGGGAAGATATTGAAATTGATATCCATTACAAATTGACCCCTATGGATGAGACGCCTTTTTCAGTTCGTTTATCAATAAGTTTGTGATTAGATATCTTTTGTTGCATATAAATTTTCTTCAATTTACCTTTAAACCCCCTCACTTGCTGGTCAGCCTGGTCTCATGGGCTTTAACCTCCTTTGGATGGTCTCCTGGGCTTTTACCTACGATGGGTGGGTGGGTGGGTGGGTGGATGGATTGGACTATGGGAAGTCGTGGGGAAGTCAATCTCGCCAAGGAACATACTCATTCAGTAAGGGATGGTGAGGCCATACTGGTGTCAGTATACATGTATAGATAATAGTCTCTATTTTTCAGCAATTAGTCATATTTACCAAGCTTGGGTCATATGTGATGTATATCACACGTTCAATCTTTTAATCTATGACATACCTGTATCCTTGAGTTAAACCTTTATAACGATATACTGATGGAAATAGTAAAGAATGTAAATTGCTTTCTTGAGCTTTGACCAAGCAAGAAAATTATTGGTATAAAATATTCGTGAGCTACTTTTTGTATTCTTAAATCAATTAATAATTATTAACCAAATATCTGTATATTGTTGTTTCATGTCAGAGGTTTCTTGGTGATGTCAAGAAAAGAACATCATGTGACACTTGGCACCCCAGAGCTTTTGTTGTTAGCTCACAGAATTCGTATAAAATTGTGTAGAATCAACACTGTTCCACAAACCTATCCTGGCCATTGGCTGAACATCAGTTTTCCAACATTTTGTGAGTACCTATACGTTTTCCATACTGCATGTAATATTCAAATAATGACTGTATAATTCTACTTATTTAACATGCTACTGTAGATAAGATGTGATCCATGAAGGATAGAATTATCATCGTACTAGAATCTAGAATTACCCATGAGGAATTCATGACATTGACCATGTTCGACATATAACCACACAATACACATTGAAAGTTCTCTACTCCTCTCAAAAGCGACACAGGAATTGATTCCAATAAGCACACGTCCCCTTAGCTTCTCCCCTCTCCTGGAGGGGAATACGTGATAAAAGCATTTAATATCCTTCGCATTTTTCCTCCTAGCATTATTTCTCCTAAGTCTCAATTCACACAGGTCTATATATCACAGTGACTACACCTATTTTAATGATTTGAATCATGCACATACGTCGGAACTTCTAAACAAATTTAAGTGGTGTGAGTTAGCATATTGTATGAGGTGGCTTTACTAACGACAGTAGTATGAGGGTAATTCAAGTGACTTGAATAACTAAATTATGCCCATACCCTCTTTTTCCAAAAGGGAATTCATGAATCAATAATTATTGTATATATGTAAATGAGATAGAATTGTAGGCCTAGCTATATTGATATGAATACGATAGGCCCCCTGGGGTAGACGCACCAACCACAAATAGTTCTTATTCAATTCAGTGAAGGACAAATGGGTTGCAATCTACCTGCTGCCTCCCTGTAGTGATTTAGATTACTCTGATATTAGTATACACACTGTAAGAATGTAATATATAATGGATAGACTTGCACAAGGTGGCTTCAGGGGGTGATAGAAGCATGAGCCGGAGGTGAATGCTTCTATCAAACCCATGAAGCCAACGAGTGCAAGTCTATCCATTACATATTGCATTTATAACACGGTTTCCACCATTAATTCTAAGTATTTACCTTCAAAAATAATCTAATCCATTCATTTCTTATGCCAGTCGACAAGACGGCCCTCCGCCATCTTGGTTTCATGTTGTCGTATGCTTAGGCTGGCAAACTCCTCAAACTCCAACTCTCATAGACCTACTACCAGGTTAGGTCAATCCATGAATTTTTGCAGCTCTGTGATATTTTGCAGTACCTGTGGAATATGGCATGTGCCCTAGATATAGCGGGTACTGCCAAATATGGCGTATATCCCGAAATACAGCAGGTTTCCATTGCAAAATATGGCATGTATCCTAGATATGGCAGGTACTGCCAAATATGGCGTATGTCCCTACACACAGTAGGTCTTCCTTGCAAAATATGGCATGTACCCTAGATATAGCAGGTACTGCCAAATATGGCATATGCCCCTATATTTAGCAGACGATATGAAAATTATTGATTATTAATTGATGTTTATATCAAATGATTAAGATTTTCTTGCTAATGCACCGAGTTAGATACATAAGAACCTGTATGGGTGTAGATAGGATAATGACCTTGCACATATTACTCTCAAATTTGACCACAAATTATGATTAAGACACCACAAATTGCCTACACTTTTGGAACACCAAAACTTACCCAGATTTCCATCGCAAAAGCTGAATTTATAGAATGATGATAGATATAATAATGAATGAAATGTACAAAAATATGTAGGTCTATGAATGATTTTCAGAATACACATGCTTCTAAAATGTTGTTTTTGATATAAGTTCATATAAATAGCAATTTAAAATGCCTACTGCAGAATCTAGCACCTACTGCTAAAAATGGCAGTAGGTGTAGATCACCTACTGCCATTTTTGGCAGTAGGTGCTAGATTATGCATGTGATGTGAAAAAGTAAGCTTTTACCAAACCTGACTACTGCGAACACGTCGAGACAGGGCTGCGCCAGTCTAAAATATAATCTATTCTGTACACACCAGGCAGCACCTGTAGTGTTGACAGAACAGGGAAGACGCACGGCAAGTCGCTCGATTCGAAAGTTTAATAATTTTTTATATCAAATACAGCCGTAATATCAAGGAATCTAGTCGACAGAGAGGTAGAATATGGTTTCAACTATGTTATGTCCAAAGGATTTCGCTATATTTGGTCTATAAGCTTCAAAAATGGAGAATTTACTTTCGTCTTGCGGTAGGTTTCAACATGTCCGCCCCGCTGTCCGCTCGCCGTGAATTTTGGGTGCTCAATCGCCAGATATAGGAACCGATATTATCCATTTTCGGCACTGAAAACTCTCTAACCGTGTTATAACGTGTGCCACAACAGCTGAGGGTGTGAACTATTGTTGTTATGCTCGGAGCAGGGTGTGAAACCGTGTATGCTATACAGTACCCTGTCCCCAAATGGAAGGAAAGCAAGCTGCATCCCTGTATATTGCAATACAGAGATGCTAGTGCTCCATCCGATTCCCCAGTAAGCCAATGGTGTACATTATATTTTATAGTGCCAAATAAGGGGTGTGCGATTTTTAGGCTGTGTGCGCTAAATACATCAAGTATGGTATACATTTGTACATTTAAACTAGTTTCAATATTCTCTCAATTTGGAGACCAAATATTGATACTTTATCTCAGTAAGTTTCATCCTCTTGTTCTTTAGGAGGAGGCAATGAACATGGATTTTCTCAGGCTACCTGTCAGGACCTTCATCTTTCTTTCACCTTTTTTATTTGTACCTCTGGGACCCTTGACGTGGACAGTGTCATTCAAGAAGTTGGGAGGATGGACAAATACTCATCTATAGATTTGCATAGGTCATTCCACGGGGATATGCAGAAAATCCTAGCAGGTTTACCAATTGGCAATTGGACATTAATGCTTGGAATAGACTTAGGTGAGGGGTATAGTGGACCAGTAGTTACTGATGAACGGAGAAAGCTCAAGGAGATATTTAAAGGCCTTCAGACTGCTTCCATTTCAATCCATGCACAGCACACAAATGGACGAACTTGTAATATATCTATCACTGGCCCACAATTACTTAGGAATTATATTCGTGACTACCGTAGACAGAAGGAAAAGATGAACACTGACTCTGGTCTGCTAACCTTAAGGTTTCAGTATAATGGGACAAATGTAACTCTTGGAATACTCCAGGGAATAGATGTTGATAAAGTTGGAATGTTCAAGTATCTCCCTTATACTATTCATGACTTGCAAGATGTTTTTGGATTCACTATACCAGCATTTAAGTTACCATCGTTCTTTACCAAGTATGAGGTTACAGTGACAGGTGATTGCCTCCCTCATTACGATTTCCTGAATTACACAGGCTATAGTAACCACACCTTTGGTCAGGATTCAGCAGAAGAGATTGATGACTTGGAGAAAGTGTGGGACCTGTTGTCACATAGTTGCCCTCCTGAATTAAAGGGTCATCCTGAAAATTTGCCCTGTTTTGACATTGTTAATGATCTAGAAAACTCAGTCTCAGAGTTTTTCATGAGGATTATATCTCTGCAAGCAGTACTGTTCAAACTATATTCAGGACAGGGGTTTCATTTATACTACAGGCTGTGTTCTGTACATTCTATTGACCTTGGATACACACAGGATTTGAATGACAGAAAGTATGTATTGAATGAGTGTTGCACACAAGACAAAAGACATATCTTTCCTTATGTATCCATTAACAATAATGACTGGCACTGCTATAAACCATATTATTTAACACATTTTCTTGTCAGAATGTGCGAGGCCCTTAGTCTTATCATTACTGCCCTGTTTCCATTGATGATCAATTGGATACCTAAAAATGGAAAAGGGACAAATGAAGATATCCAACCTTGTGATACCAAATCAAAGTAAGTTTTACTGAAACTGTTTTAGATATCTTGCACAGATTGTAGCTTCATTAACCACAGCTCACATATGTTGATTAGGCTTCTAGAAACAGCACATTTGTCGAATTCAATGACAGGATGGCGTTGAGTTGAAAGCATAGTAGGGGGAATTGTGTGCATCTTTTGAATTGAATACCTGTCGTAAGAATAACATGTCATGTATAGGAGGACCAACAACAAGGTTAGGTTATAATTGTCTTGAATAATGCTAGAGTGATATATTTCAACTTCCAATGCCAAATAAGTCTTTTTGAAATAACATGCAGCCATTTGGAGTATCCTTACTAGCCCAGAGGTTCATCAACGAAATAATATTATGTATTAGATGCAAGGGATGATGTCAGCCTGTACTTGTGAATAGTACACCTTGGAAGGCCTCATGAAAATAATTTGAATTGATAATCAAATCTGCACCTTTTGTACATTTTAGATATAGCTCTGGTGCAACAGTTTTGGAAATGACAGAGGAAATGGCATCAGAGGACACATCACCCGATGAAGGAAATGATTGGATGGTTTATAACGATGATCCAGGCTACCGTTTCAGCCCACAGGTTATCCTCTCCTACATGTTGGTGTGCTTGTATGCCAATAAAGGAGCTATAATATTAAGACGACTGATCTCCTTGTATGTAATTCCCAGTCTGGCATACCTAGCAGCTCTGCAGCTTCATATATATTATACCGATCTATATGAGAATGTTTGGCAATTTTACTTCACAACATTCCTGTTCCTTATCTATGATGTAAAAGGGAATAAGATAATGTATACAAAATTAGGATTTGATTTTGTTCTTGCTCTTTCCATCCTCATTGTGCCTCTAATTATTGCAGTTATCCAGTTAATATTGCTGTCACCCATTCTTGTTCAACAAACATCAATTGCAGAAACCCTGTATTGGAATGAAAGGGAAACAGCAGTTGGGAAATATGTCAGGGCTGAAATTCAAAAAAATGTGAATGTGATATGTCAACCTTTTGAAGTAAGACTACATGCAAATCTAAAGGCAAGAATGTTTTACCTGACTTTCGGTAGGTTTTGGAAATACTTAATCTATCAGGGCCTTTATGAAGTCCCAAAACATGGAAAAGGCTGTTGTAGACTGCCTATGCTGTTCGTCAAAGTACTTCTTCTGCCATTCATGATCCTATGCTACACTTGTCCAATGCTAACAATATTCAGAGTAGTTTTCTGTGGACAGGGAAGGCATAAAACAGTTTCAAGAAGGCGCTGGAAAACCTTACTTGTCCATTTCTCAGTCGCTCTTGGTATCATATGTTTTACTTCAATGCTGTTGGCATGTGTCTCTATGTATGTGCATATGATTCTGTTTATAACTATTGACATCATAAGAACACTGACTAACACCCTTACACATGTGATCTTCCTCATGTCGGCACTTGTAAACATCAAGGACATGTTTAACAATGTTGGAGACAAATATAGAGAAATGAAACTGATGATCTTTGAGATACTCCAAGATATGGGCAATTCACCTTGTGCAAAAGAGCAAAATGTCAGTCAGTGTTTGTTGAGGAAGGATCGCCAGAGTGTAGTTGCAATTCCCAAAACCCTGTTTGTAAAGATATGTAAGCAGCACATGCCATATGGAAAGGAGGTAGCCACAGCTATGCTTATATTGTTACTGAAACTGACATTCCTAGTGCTGTTATACATGGTCATTGTAGACTATCAAGTGTTCTCTCAACTCTCTCAAACAGGTGAGGCTATTATTACTGTTGTATTTGTCAGCATACCGCAATTGCTTAGTCATAGCAAGTCTGAGGCTCAGAAAACACTTGAAATGAAATATAGAAGCATAAAAGTAAAAAACACAATCCTAGATATTTTTGAATGTGATGACATGGGCAGTTCTCCTGATGTGAACGAAATGCCTGAAAAGGAAGATATTGTTTGATGAAGGCATGGCAATCTTGATAACGTCAGTCTGTTACATAAGAAATGTTTGCCACATGTAAACATGCAGACAATGTTTGTCTTAAACTGTAGTTGTATAAAGGCTGCACATTGGCACCAGATTTAAAGAAATAAGTGTACTGTGCCTATAATCCTCCTTTCTGATGTTTCACTAAAATCCATTGTAATGTAGTGGGCAAAGTGTTGGTATGTTTCATTATTGTATACATCTTCCATACTAAGTACCAACCGGTAAAGTTACATTAAGTCATATATTATACCGACTGGTATTAAACTAGACCGCTAGTATACTCGGAGCATGCAGGCTCTTATTCTATTATTTCCTATGTCTGCTATTGTTTTTTCCAGTTATTCAGTTATGTGTTAATCCGTTTAGCTATAATAAAGAACCTCAGATCCTGTAGCATGTCTTAGAATCTAAGACCACTTGAACCTCTTATATACGCCTTTATATCTGCTCCTGGCTATCTAGTTCTAGGCAGACCAAGTTTATGGGATATAGCTTCTGGTTATAGGAAGAGTGTTGTGACGATCACACATATGAACAGTGATGAAGCACATGTAATATAGAACATATACTATAGAACAGTATCACCATGACTAAAACCTATCCCAAATGCACCTTACATTTCTGAATTGAACTCAGAGTACCCCTTATAGGCAAGGTATTATGGTAGTAGTGCCATAAATCCTCATGTATAGCCTTAGGGCATTTTCCTCTAGCATGGAACTGCCTGGCTTAGTACATACAACTCTCATAAGTTTGTATATTCTATTACTATGCTAAATATTTGATGATACATGAACCTAATATTGAGCAGGGTGCATTTGTGTTCAGAAAAAAAATCATAACACACATGATAAAGTATGTTAACAAAGCTTTATTGACCGTTGAAGCTGACGGGCACATCTATCATACATGAAAATATTTAATATAATTTTTTTCTTATTTCCGTCACAAAGACACAACCTTGCAAACATGGCGGTTATTTTATCAACAATGCAGTAAGTACATAATGTAGGCCCATATGGTTGATTGTTCATATTGTAAGGTCTCATCACGTCTCAATATCTTACTGCACGAAATGCTCAGTTGAACAGGATAGTAAGAAGGGTAAAAGGAATAATTGTCTTATAAACAAATATTTATCAGCAGTAATACCATAGGTGGATAGACTGAAGCATTCAGAGTTTGGCAGCCCCACGCGCTGTGTCTGAGCCAAACTCGAGAATATTACAGGGTATATTCTTTGTAAAATAAATGACATCTCTTTTCATTACCATTTCTCTCATACCACTGAAGAATTCTGAGAAGAATCTGTCAATTCCACTCAGAAAATTGTCCCAACATGATGAAACGCCTCCTTAAGTAGCAGGAAGTACTGGTAGGTCCTCTGGTTGATATACTCAGACCTATCCCATATAGAAAAAAGATATACACACAATACATAACTTTTTACAAGGGGGTTAAAACAAGCCCTCAAATGGCATGGTAAATAAATGAAAATATGCTTGCAAAAATAATAACAGCAACAAGCAAAGGTAAAAGAAACCGCCTGTTTGCCAGGCTATAGTGACTACTTTAAAACAACATTTTTTCTTGAAATCTTGCAGACCTTCCAATTTAGCTTCATCAGTACATCATCGATATAGGATACTGTTTGCTTTGAAAATAACTCTGAAACTTATTATTTCAAGAAGAAATTCCAGTTTTGTTACTATGCTAGTTGTCAAGGTTGAATGCAAGTTATGTTAACTTTGGCTGAATACAGTAAACGCAAACTAAATTCTGTACATGTGTACAACAAAAGGTTTCTAGTACCAATATACTGACAAACCAAAATGTTGTCTTCACTTTCCCTCATCCTTCAGGACATAAATATCTTTTAACCATCAGCAGGGATTTCATCAGCAGTTTGTGTCAGGGTGACACTGATGTCTTTGTAAAAATAACACCAATGTCGTCTTATTACATAGCCAAAGCATGTCGCCAACTCTCAGTTACATAATATAATAGTCACATATATTCACATTTCCTTTGCTTTTGAAACGGCTGTTTTCCTTAGCCCCTGCAGATTACCAAGCACCATCTCACAGAAATCCTACCAATCCCGTAATGCTGTTGGTCGTGTGATCTACTTCTAACTCTATAGTAGCTTGCCACTTGGCTGTTGGTCAGTATGGCAAGAGAGAAAATAGAGATACCTCAGTTTTTTTTTATTGAATGTTCCACCAGTTTCCTCTGGTTTGCAATGCATCTTACTCATTCTTTATCGTTGTCCTAGGGCGCTCCAGTGCACAAAACTTGAAATGATGTATTGAAAACATTCCATTTGAACAACAGTTGTAATACAAAATGGTCAGCCATTATCATTAAAAATAAATACTGCTGAAATAAAATGATACACAGAACATAAGAAAAAAAATGAAACTGAACCCAAAAGTTTGTTGCAGTTCATTGTTGTTCTATCGGCTCCAAGGGGGAACATTTGAAAACACAACTTTGGCTGTAGGGTGGCTACAGTTCATTTTCCTAGCCTCCTACACTATAGAGGTCTACTTGTGAAATCACATATACAGACTGTCCTCCTTGGCAGCCAACCATCCCGGCCCAGGGGTGTGCGAGGGCCGAGCCAGGCTGGGGGCGCCTCAAGAGGCTGCCTGAACAAGCTGGGAGTGAAATTCTCCTGTACAGTTGTCTACCAATCTTCCACGAGGGTTGTAAGTGGTAGTAGGCTGCTTCCTACTAGGGGGGTCCCACCACGTGGGCCTTCCTACCTACCCCTTTGCCGCTCTCCTTATCAGTTTATCTCACAGGATAGATCCAGTTAGAAAACAAACACTTATATAGCGGCTTCCGACAGTCTCCTTCTTGAACCTGGAGTCAGTGTTCCACCAAACGTCATTTTCATTAGAAATCAGTTTGTCTTCTTCATGTTAGATCCTTTATAGTAATTGATACTAAGGTTGCTTGGCAACTTGTAGGGAATCATTGGCAGGAAACCTCCTCTGGAAAGAAATAAAACGGAAGAAAATGACTTGATAATCTAGACACAATTTAGACATATTAATAGTGTGTAGCAATATTACAATTCCAGTAACAGTTCCTTTACCCCAATTTGTATGGTGATACAAATGTACCACTTGTTTTTAGTTTTCAGAGCATTGATGAAGCTATGTAGGTACTAAGACCGAAAAAGGGAGGTACACTTCGTAGCAGGAAGACATGAGCAATCAGGGTCAAGATAATTTCTGAAAAATCAGAAAATATTACAAGCCATCGTTAATTAGAAGTTCATATATACGAGCATCACTCAATTGGTCTAACTTAGCTAAAGGAGCATGGGAATAACATAAAGAGCAACTATAATGCTTTTGTCAATAACATCAAAAGCAATTGCACATACAGGCAAGGCAAGAAGCAAATAAAGAGGCAAGAGGCACTGGTTTCTGAATAAGTTGTCACCGGAAACCAAATCCGCATAAAATAATTATGCCCAGGATTAAATGCCAGATGATTACGAAGGTGGGGACAAATAAGTAGAACAGATTGGCACAGGTGACGAGTTAGTGGAAATGTGACCCAAATACGAATATGGACAAGAGGAGGAATAGAGGCAGAAGAGGAGCTGGGCTTAATAGGAGAGAAGAGTGAGTGAGGAAGCTGCTTGAGGTGGCAACAAAGAAGGAAGGACCATTAGCAAAGGGCATTGGTCACGTGAGGAAGGAATTTTTGCTTCAACTGGGACAGAAGCAGGGCAAACGTGAAAGAGAATGAAATGGTTTACTACCTTAGCCTCTTCATGTCCCCACGTTAAGTATCTCAACATTAACCTACAAGTGAATGGAAGGAAGACTTAGGTCTCTCTAGTAAACATGTAAGATAAATGCAGTTTATAATGATGAAGTGAATGACTATGCACATAATGATTACAATACAGGGATGAAGTGAGCAAAGTACACCGACAAGCAAACCGAGATAAAAGAATGAACACTGGGAGGTGTTTGATAGAGAATGCATGATTAAAGTAACACAAACTATGAAGATAAAATCATTAACATTGAAATCGCAAAGCGCATGAATATGTTCTGTCCTATATTAACACAAAGGAAAAATAATACAGATACCTAACATCTACCTTTGGGCTATTTGATTTGATGGATTCTTTTTGATAAAATGTGGCATATCTTTTAAATGAGGATATGATATAATGCTATGTTTAAGCAATGTTATTTTGAATTTCTGAGTCAAAATTATAAATTGTGTGGAAAATCTCTTTTTATCATACCAAGTGGGCGTGTGTAGAGAAATTTGTTGTATATCAAATTATTTTAAACGTTTTGTGGTAGATCTTTTCAAACCCTTTGAAAAGAGCTTAATGCATACTATATTAGACACTATTATAAACATATATTTTGTGTCCAACTATGTTGAGACTAGACTTTAATAGGGCACTGTGTCATATTTTTCAGCAAAAACATGATGGCTATTTGTGCAGGTTAAAATGGGAAAGGCTACAGTCTCTACTGGTATAAAAATCATTATTACCAAAGCATTGGGCTTTGAATAATGCAATACCTTATGAGGTTAAATATAAATATTTCTAATGTTTGACACTAAACACAGGTACAACAGTCATATCTAAAATGCTAGCTTCAGTTAGATATTTTTGCAGAACTACTCTATTTGATACTACAAAAAGACAAAGGTATCAGTTGACATAGAAAAAATGATTATTTACTACTCTATACCAGTAATCGCCAATTCATTTGACCGTGTCAATATGTTTATAATCCTGATACATTTGAGATAAGTGTGCAATTTCTGTTTCCCACAAGGATCCTCAAAATAACTATTTTACTTCAATATTCTTTAAGGTCAGCACTGGCATAGAGTAATAATACAACACAGTCACATCGGTAGGGTTACAGTGATGCGAGTACATCTACACTGAAGTTCCATCAGGAAAATCCTGCCATTTCTGAATCGTAAGTTTACCAGTGTGACTTGATAATAATTATGCGTTCACTGTAACACACCTTAAAGGTATCTGAAAGAAAATAGTCACAGCACTAGATCAGTTCGCTACAGTGCCAGCGCATGTTAGTGGATGTGTGATGAAGTCTGAATGTTAGAAGACATTGTTATTAGGGCAATGAGGGCTCTGGATTGGGGGGGTGAGGAGGGAGAGGGTGTCACAGAGGGTGTTTTTTTCTCAAGGAGAGGGGTTAGGAGTACCGACCCTGAGCCTCGTCATCCCCATTTGTGGACGAGGTCTTCACCGTTGATGAAACTATCCTGCTAGACTTAGGTGTTGTGCTGAAGGAATCCAGGCTGTCGAAGGAGTTGTTTTCTGTGTGACATAGACATGAGACTAGGATGCTCAGAACAGTGACGGGAAACATAGATAGCCTTGACAGTTAGATTGACAGAATGAAGGGCTAGCATTACAACTTAGAGACACATTTAGGCTACAACAGATATTGGACCCTATAAACCATATATATAATTATACAATAAAATCATAATCATTACTGTCATTACATGATGCCAGAGTATGGTTCATTATTACATTTCTACAAATCACCTGATCTTTTATTCAATTCATCTAATTTACACCCAATAATAACCTGTAGTGACGATACGATCTTTTCATTCTAAAGAGTAGATATGATAGGAAACGGTGGATTACTGAAATGTATAGAAACATACCCCATCACTGTGTAATGAGAGATATACACTTAAGAGAAATGTACAATGCAATGATGATCAAAGAGTCACATACTCTGAGCATTGGTGAATGAACTAACAAGTTGCCTAAAAGCAATGCCTTCTATAAACTGCAAAACATTTGGAAAGAAATCAGTAGAACTACAGTGATGCATTGGACAAACTTGACAGAGGACACTCATTCAGAAACGAAGCTCAATTTTAGCTAATAGAAAGAAGAGGTAGAGACAGAGAGTGTTGGCGTTATGATATTAATCAGCGTATTAAGTAAACTACTGCATGATGCCTCCGTTCCAATGTATCACTGATTTTTTTATGTACCTAAAATATAAAGTTTTGTTATCTTATGCACCTGAAAAATATATTGTTGCCATTAATGGTAGGTGATGTGCGTGGGGTGTGATTTAGGACAGTTACTTTTTTCTTTTTTTCCTTCAGTTTATTTATTATAACTTTGGACAGAGTGTATTCCTTTTTTACAGTTATGTCTGTAGGTTCTAGCCAGCCTTAACTTTGTCTTCGTACTTTAGAAGACGGTGTGAATTCTTTATGTCGGCCAGAGTTTTCTCTTTCATTCAGTGATGGATCCATCTGTCTAAATACATTGAGGCGGGGGCACTTTAGACTGAGCCTATGATGCAGAGCTTCAGAACAGTGAATCCTGCAGTGCTATAGGCAGAAGCTTAGATCTTGAAAGAAGCCAGAAACTTATATGCTAACATACATTTTAGACTAAGCTGTCATGCACATGGCTAAATTCATCAACCTTGAAGCAGTCTTTTTCAATGACAACAATGATTGAAACTGTGAAGTGCGAATAAAAACAAATTGATGAAAAATAATGAAAGATAACAAAAAAAAGAAGATTAATTTGATTAGAAAAAAAATTGGATAGAACATAGTGTTTAGATGAAAAGGAGTAAAATCAAATACCAAATTGAAATGAGTTCAAAATGTGGTGGATGTCGAACATGGTAAGTTTGAACACCAGCAAAGCCTACGAACAACTGCCAGGGCTCGCCAGCGCTTGTGTATTAATAATGCATTAGTCTAAACAGTGCATTTTAAAGCATTATTGTTCTCTGCTTTGCACGCAGCAGCAGCTATGTTTTGTGCATCATCTGCAGCTCAGTATGAAGTGCAAACTTTTTTTCTGGGGCTTACGTTTGAATAGAGAAGGCCGGTCGGACAGGGATCCATAGCCACGTGTAGATTTGCTCCTGAATTTTGAGCTGCCAGCATCGAAGTCACTGTCATTGGCGAAGGAGGAGCGGCTTTTCACCTTGTACGACCCTCCAGAATAGGCTGAGTCTCCGGCAGGGCTGTCTGTGCTATTGTAGGTGCGCCTAGTGGATTTCATAGAATAGGAACTACCCAGACCCTCTGGATCATATGTTGAGCTGCTCTTAAATGAGCTACTCCCGCCTTTATCAAGTGAGAACCCTGATTTGCTCTTATAGGCGAGGGGAGATTCTGGCTCTGAGCTCTGGCGCTTGGCCAGGGAAGGCCTGCTACTGAAGGAAGCATCAGGGGACCCGAGATCACCAGAGAGAGAATATTTGGAACTGCTAAACTTTAGTGGACTGAGTGACTCGGGCTCTCGTGAACCTGCCCGAGCTCTGCTGCTTGTGTATGATGAGGAGCTTTTCACCACTAGAGGTGCCTCATCGATATCATTATCCACACTTGTCTGATGTGAATACCGTGAGCCGCTCTTGTATGAGCTTGTCGGCTCACGAGAACCTGCTCTAGTAGAGCGATAAGAGGATGTAGACACGATTGGTTCATCCACATCATCCTCATTTAGGCTTCTCTGCTGTGATGCATACCTGGTCCTGCTCCTATAGCTTGTGCCAGTGTCGGGCTCTTCAGTTGATCTTTGGTAAGAGTAGCGCGAAGAGCTCAGAGGTGAGGTTGGCTCTTTTGACTCATCCCGACTTGACTGGAATGAGTAGCGAGGCTGAATAGAGGATTCTGGGGGCACAGAGGCACCGCGAGTTGATTTATAGGAGCTCGAAGAGTAGCGTGAGGTACTCACATCCTCGGGCTCCTTGGAGGCCTCTCTGGCTCTCCTAAAACTAAATTTAGATGGTGTCACATCTTCATTCTTAGAGTCTTCATCTACTTTGTACAGGTATTTTGAGCGAGTAGATGTTTCAGGTGCCACTGATGCTGATCGCCCTGTTCTGTAAGATGAGCTTCTCACAAGAACTGGTACCTCCAAGTCATCATCGTCTTCAGGTGAATAGTAAGACTTTCGAGAATAGTGACTGGTAGGAGATCGGGGCTCAGACTCTTTTGACCTATATGAGTAGGCACTTTCTAGAGAAGGATCGTAAGAGCGACTTGATGATAGAGATCTCATGAATCCACCTTCAGGTTCTGAAAAGGAGGCTGAAGTTCAGAACCCCATTAGATTCTATGTTGTGTGTTTGTTGGTCTTGGGCAGATATGAAAGATAAATGTGCTGTGGGTGTTGCATCAATATATGAATTTCTTATTATTCATCTATCATGTTAAACAACATAAAGATAAATGTGTTTTGTGTGCTTTGTAGGTTTAGCCCAAAGTTTAAAGTTTTTACATGAAAATTTAAGGTTACATTAGACTTTCTGGAAAACTGAAAATGAGAGGAAAAAGAATGAATGGCATTGATGTGTTTTATGAAATAACATTGGTCACTCTGTAAATAAAAATATCTTTGGGGTAGCGATTAAGTCAGGTAACTGAACGGATAAGACAGACAATTAAGCACGGCTACTAAGTAGTGAAAAATATGGACACATAGAAATACAAGAAGGACATACATAAAACCAAAGGGAGGTGCTATCACATGCATCTACAATTGTCAATGCATACATATATGGGCCTTACATATGATGCACTTACAGACAGATTGATTAGTAAGAGGATCATTACAATCTTATTCCTATGCACTATCAGGACCTACAAATAGATAGCTGATAAAAAGATGCACCACATTTCCCTTTTTTCATCCCAAATTAAGATATGGAACAAGGGGATTTCTATGCTGCTCTGGGTTGAGTAGTGCAGGAGTTGAATGATCTAGTTCTTCTATATAAAAATTGGACAAGGACATATCTCAATCAAGGCTAGTGTATGGATTTCTTTTATACATCTAGGATGGTGCCTTATGAAAGTAACTACACACTAAGCGAGCCATTTATATGTACCTTCTATTTCCAAAAATCCTGTCGTAGATGAGGCTCCTTCATAGTTTGTGGCTCGACACCGGTATGTGCCAGCATCAAATGGATTTAAATTGATGATTGATAAACTTAAGCGTCCATTGACATTTGAAAAACTAAATCTCCCACCCGTCAGAACCTGTTGCCACAATAAGACAGAGTGAGACAACAGAAGAATGGTGGATGTATTTTCCTAGATTCAGAGCTCATATAACAACTGTTTACTCTATTTTCATATGTCTTCTTTAACTATTTTCCAAAAAGAGTTCTCCATATTGCATTCATTTGTCAAATAATTGGGTGATATAGAATTTCCTTTTCCTTATCGCATATCATTTTCTTATCTTATCTCAAATTGCAGTTATAGTCTATTGTTGAATGATTACCTGCCCATCCTTGAACCATTGTATATCAGGTGATGGTTCACCTGTAACTCGGCAGACAAAAGTGCATTTTAGTCCTGTCTTTAGCTTTTGTCTATCCAATGTTTCAGTGAATACTGGTGAACTCCAATTAGAATCTGGAATTCATTTGAACCAGTTGGTTAACTGACATACAAATCCCCCACCAGTTTCTGATGATACAGTAATAATACTATTTGAGAATTTTTAATCATACAGGTCCCCTTAACATTGTTCCTTTCCTTTCTTCTGTCCTTTAGAATTGGACAACCAGGATACGTACAAGACACATTTAGTGATTAAAACTAAAAATAATACACAATCAGCACAGGGAAAAGTCAACACATCCATGATACATTAAACATGATCAATTTTAATAAACAGTTAAACAGCTGATTAAGAAAAAAAACATAAGCAAACGCTCAGCAAAGGCCCATTATATCATTATACCTAGTGAAGCAGGGTAGTAGTACAAAACGACAATAAACAAACGTAGGTTACAAGAAATATAACCCTTCAATATGAAAAATCACAATTGGTTAGGCTTCATCATTATTAAGGCCAGACATGAGGCAATGATTGAATACTTACGTCGGGAGCTGACTACACTAGAGGACCGCCGTGTACGTGTCGACCCAGCATCTATTGTCGACCGACGTGCTTTTCTTGAACTATATGATGAAGATGATGAGGAAAAGTTGGATGAGGAAAAGTTGGATGAAGAATACTTGGAGGAATAGCTACTCTTTCCTGAAGGGGCTGGTAATTCAGATGACCTCCTTGAGTAACTAGATGTAAGCGATGAACTATATGATCCAGGCGGGGGAAGGCCGACACTACTTAGCACGACCTTAGCTGTAAGGGAAGAAGAATAGAGACAATCAGACCGTAAAACCCATTCATCAATTAAAAACATATGAGGCAAGGCATTTAAGCACCCAATTGGATATATCCAATAAACAATGAGGGATCTACCATTTAGACATTATGCATAAAGTCATACCTCTCAGTTCAACAGATGAGTAATCGTTGGTCTACCACTCTAAGTAGAATTATCCGAAGGAATATGGCAGCCACACTAAATGCACCATGAGAAAGATGGTTTCTTTATTACAAATGACCTGAGAGTTGCAACTTACCATTAACTGACACAGTGCAGTGTGTCTCATCAGTACCCTTAGAGTTCTCTGCACGACAAATGTATTTTCCACTGTCTTCAGGAACACATGTCGAAAATTCTATAGACGCAATACCATTACGATATTCCATCGTCCACCGAGAACTAGGTTTTAACTCCCTGCCATCCTTTATCCAGGAAATCTTGAAAATGAATTATAGAGAAGTTTGATAACAATATGGAATATGATAACCTGCACTGAATATTACTCTGCCAAAACGATCTTTAGTATTGTGTTCTAGCACTGTATATAATTGGTGAATAGGTTTGATAACAATATAGAATAAAATGACTTGCACTGAATATTGCTCTTGTCATCAACGAGCATTAGTAGACACTTATTGTATTCAAGAACTGTGTATCATAGTTCATGAATAATAGTAACCATTTACTTCACTAGATTATTACTGTATGAAGGAAGGATTCGTTTACATATCAACCTACCGTAGGAGGGGGCTTGGCTTTAAGGTTGCAGACAAGTTTGCATCCACTGCCCTCTTGGATAAAGCGGTTTCGCAGTGGGAAAGTAAAGAAGGGAGCTTTGTCGGGCTCTTCTTCATACTCAGGTCCTTGGTAGTCAAAGCGTCTCCTGTGAAATAGGTAAGATCATAGGGATTAACCCACTTGCTTTACGAATAAAGGATAGCCCATGTATATCTAACTTTAACTTTAAAGTTACATATTATATGCAACTTGTAACAATAATGAAAAAAGAATATCCTGTGTACCTTTAATTTAAAGCAAACAAAAAGGAAGATGTATTATAGGTTCTAGATGGGAAAGAGCTAGAACCTTTTAATAGCAATCTGTGGCAGTTTGTGAAAATATGCATCACATATGAATCTTTAAAATGCCACAGGAGCCAATACACTTGGTCTTAAAACGAGCCTGTTTAAATGACTCCTTTAAGATTGAGGGATTCAGCCAGTCTTGAGGGAGGGGGAGAACACAAAAACATTATCAACTTAAATGCTGTTCCCAATGGAACCAGAAACAGTTCAATGTTGAATCAACACTGACATCTGATTGATGATAATAAATCGGAAATCAATATGGAACTGATTTCTGCATTTACTGGGTGTAATGTTTGCCTGATACCATCCAATGTTTTATTTCAGATATTGCCAGGTGGGTTTTAAGTTACATTGCTGACAATCAGCCATGTTTGCATATTTCCTTTTAACTTCTGTGCAATCCACAATTAACAGTTGCGAACACCTAGTATGTTCTATTGATTACATAGGATGAACTTCCTATAAAAGCAATAACATGCAATGCAACAGTCTGATATATTCAGATGAGTACAACCTAATTGCTCTGGAAAAACAACATGTTAGCAATGAACAGAAACATAATTCAACAGGGAAACTTGAAGAACAAGTAATTGAATTCAGGTCTGTAGACATATACCGTGTTGACCAACAGATGAATGCACCATGTTGATCATATATTTTTCATTCACATTACATTTTATATTTCTGGGTGAACCAACAAAAGAACTACAAAATTGTAACAAGAAACAGAGTAACTTGGTCAGAAGTTGAGTTCATAAGAGTTTCAGCTTAGAATTGCCCATTCTCAATATATACAGCAATTGCAAGTGTATGGAAGAAACATGGATGCAATTGTGTAACTCTAAGACTTACGATCTATAATTAATATAGCTGAAATGTTTCAGACATATAGGTAGTAAAAAAAGGTTATTATCCTATTTGAAGGCCATGTGCCAAAATAAAAGTAATAGAAATAAATAGATTATGCATACGTCACATAGAAGTGTCATGTTCTAAATCATGTTTATCAAGACACAAGAGCTAGATAACCCATTCTCAGAACACAAATTAAAGTCATGAAAAAGTTTACATTCACACAAGACTTGAAATTTTAAAATGTGTTATATGTCTTTTTTAATCAGGATATTCCGTTGATTAGAAATAGAATGCACAGGTTGTATTTCATTTAACTATTGTTATCAATAAGAAGTCTTACTTTGGTGAGGATGCTTCAACACTGACAGCTCTTCTTGTTGTCACCTCAGCAGCTGGAGTAGATAAGAAAAATAAACATAATAAATCCATGTTATCAATATAAGACATATCAGTGGTTTATCCAGGAAGCACCAATAAACCGATTATTAATTCCTCTTAATTGGTCTAAAAAACAACACTCTACTAATATGGTGTAACACACTGTACTGTTATGTACATACTAAAGCCCCCCCCCTCCACATTCATAACCCATTCTGTATCCACACTACAGGGCTCAGTTTAAAACAGTTGATAACCATCACTTACCTTCAACATTCATGGTGGCCACTTCAGATTTGTTACCATAAGAGTTCTCTGCCTTGACAGTGTACTCTCCCTTATCCTCCATCTTTACACGGCCCACTCTTAGCTCGTATTGGTTACCAGAGTATTTGGGCATATACTTCATACTTGGGTTAAGAGACATACCACCAAAGCTCCTACAAAGATGAAATATAAAAAAATGTTTGACTACATAAAAAATAAATTGGACGATTCTTCTGCCTTATGCAATTTTGCTAAACATATATCATAGCTGATGTAGGTGAGGCAGACCTCTCAATAATAGATGTGATGATAAATATAACATGGTGTTTTAATTCATAGATCATACTTTTAACCCTATCTTTGATTTTACCTCTCATATCTCCGTGACCAAGGGACCACTTAGTGGCAAAGGTTCCACTTTCATCCACATCACTAAGAGTAAAACTCCACTTTTATTAAGACATTGCGAAGGATTAATCTAAAAAAATAAGTAAACTTAAACTATTACAAACCAACACAAAGTTATACTTACCATGTAATGACGGGGGCAGATGCTGCTACAACCTTACATTGGAAGGAGCCGGTCTTACCCTCACCCACCAAGCAACTGCGCGGCTTCCTGATGAAACGTGGGATGGCCTCCCGACGGTCTGTACAGCAGAAATCGAGTTTGAATGCTCGAGAAGCTATTTTCTTGGAATTATGAGGGGGTCTAGATGGGGGGTCCCCATGTAACTTGTCGATTTTAAGAAAAGCCCATGTCACATGTCACTAAATTTGTAATTTCTCCTGTCCTTGTCACTTAGCTCCATGTCACATGTCGATTTTAAGAAAGGACTATGTCCCATGTCATTATCCTTTCTTCTCCCCTGTCCTTGTCACTAGAGCTCTATGTCCATTGTCGATTTTAAGAAAAGGCCATGTCACACTGTCGATTTTAGGGGCCTAGACCCCCTTATGACGCCGTATTATTTTTCTTTTTATACACTCTGCGTCACAAGTATATTCATCTTCAACTTTGTTTCAGACTTGGGGATGACGCAAAAAACCATTATCCCAATGTCGCACCCCTTCATTTTCTTTCTCAGTCCAAACAATTACAGGGTTTTAACCTTATGTTATGATAAACCCAGATGAAATCGAACAAAACGTCGAAACTGTAGGTTTAATATTCAACTTAATAAAAGCCACCTTTAAACCGATGTTGGACTCTAGTTGTGTTGTTCATATTCAAAAAATTACCTAAATGTTATGATAATATTCACTCAAAGGATGATACCGTACCGAAGTAGCTGTCGTAGATTTGGTTCTCCTTGGACCTGTTCTTACGGGTGGAACTGTAGTTTGCAATACGACCAATAGCAGGCATAGGTGCTGGCCAGTCCGCCTGAATGGTTAAAAGAACCGAGGTATGATTAGGTGTGAAGGTAGAAGTGACAGTCAGTGGATCAAAATAGTAATTAGGAAAAATTCAAAGTGTTCCCAATAGACTCTCCTAAACCCTGTAAATGCCTAAGTTGGATGAATTAATTAGAAGTTGGTTCTTACATATTTCTTGCCAATCCTTGCTCTGATAGCGTCGTATCTGCTGGCTGGAATCCTTGTTGTAAGGTCGCTGTGGTCACCCTGAAGGAAGCATAAAACAGAAAGCTAATTCATAATCATGTACATACAGTTTATACTGAGAATTGCCTGGTTACACACATAATTGTGTTACATATTTGGAGGAATGTTTAATTCTCTGCTATAATGACTGTATCACTAAATGAATTTGGAAGTGGTCTACATTACTTTCTTTCAAATAATATGGTAGCTTATGGACATTGTGAACGCTATTTTCAGAATCAGAGTTAGGGCCCACAATTATGGTAAAAATATGTATCGATTACAGGTAAAAGCTGTATTTATAAGAGTATAGCTCTGCACATGGGGTGTCAGGATCACATTTCTAAGTGACTGCTCATATTTGCAATGACAGACCATTTTTCTAGTATTTTGTGTATTACTCACAGCAAGCCATGGGTGATCTAGGCACTCGTGGACCGTCATACGACGACTGAAATTGAGGAAGAGAAAAGACAAGAACATTAAATATCCACGTCCATGTGATGCCATTACACCAATTTACATTAAATCATTCTAAATCTTCAGTAATACTGAAAAAAAAATAGTATTATAGTTTTCAAAACAAGGGCTTACGATCCATCTCTTATGAGAAGTTTCTTGATGAAATCCTTGCCCTCGTCAGAAATGTTCTTGAAGGTCTCGGGGTCAAACCGCCAATCACATCTCTTAACATTTTGTAGGGTCTCCAGGTCATCATCTCCGGCAAATGGTGACAGGCCACTCAACCTGGAACATTAATCATTATAACTTTATTACCAATATATAAACCATCTGAGGCGCCCCATCTGATTCAATTGAGTTGAAGCAACATACGTAACAACCATATGCTTTGCTATATAGTGCCCTACTAATACATTTTCAGGTTCTTTAAGGAAATTCTAGGAATGAAAATACAATCACTTAGAACATCTCAGATTATGATTCGAAGGATCAAGCACCATAAATATCATACCAATTTGGAATAAAGACAATCAATATGTTTCCATAACTACTTACAAAACGTATGATAACACTCCCATGGCCCACATGTCGGTGTAGAAGCCCACTGGTTCGTGTTCTGCTACCTCTGGGGCAGCAAACTCAGCTGTTGCTGTTGTCACCTTAGCAACTACCTCTGGGTTAAGCTTAGCAGCGAGGCCGAAGTCAATGAGCTTAATGTCTGTACTCTTCTTTGTTTGACACATGATGTTCTCCGGCTGGAAGAGATAACCATGTAATGTGGGTTATTGTCTATTACCCTGATTAATTCAGTACCGTGTAGACATGCCTGACTCAAACCTTTTCTTTTATTCAGGGATTTGATAGATTAACCTACTTTGATTATTCTTTCAGAAGTCAATGGTATTAAAAGCATATTCTTCTGATACGACTGGATTATACCTGTTAGAATAATAGGTTCAAAGAGACCCTGTCTGCTGACATAATTGAAATATTGAACTGCCATATTACGTCTTGTATAATATCAATATACCTTGATGTCCAAGTGGACTATGCTGTTTTCGTGCATGTGCCGCAAGCCGTCACAGGCCTGCCGGATGTAGTGAATGACCTCGGCCTCCGACATCTTGTAGTCATCAGCCGCAATGCGGTCAAATAGCTCTCCACCAGAAAGGCTGCAGAAGTAATGGAAAGTTACATGATATTATTTTAGATTCATACCAGTTGAAAAGTTTTTCTCTTCTCATATTGTTCATTACTATTTCTAATATAAAACTACCTGATAGAATTATATGTGACATGTACTTGGAAAAGGGGTCTTAGGACCCCCTGCACTAAGCCCCCTTTTCGCAGATCGTGTCACATATTCTTGTTTTTTTTGAGGGACTTCCTTGAACACAGCCATTGTAGCAATCATTCAGTGTAAAATAATATCATAACTCATTGTTTTCACCATAATTATAAAACTTGACAGGTGGAAGACTCACAATTCTAGGATCATACACATCTCGTCCTTATCCTCAAAGCCGTCATGGAGATTGAGAAGTTTTGGGTGGTGTAGGCCATTCATGAGATTGACTTCATTCCGCACGGTTTGTTTGTCGGATGGGTAAGGTGTGTTAACAAACTTAGCGACAAATGTGTTACCTGTGGCCTTTTCCACGCATCTGTGCACAACACCGAATGCACCCCTGAAATAAAGGTAGAAAACATGGTGTAGGATGATTAACAAAATATGTGTTGTATACTAGGAGTATAAATTTCTGGTCAGATTATAAAGTAAATATGTATGCTAACATCATGTACCCCAACAGCAGTATTATTTAGTGTGGCTAAAATCAGAGACAGCCAATTTGAATGACTTTGGAAAAATGAGCTATATTTATCATTATCTTATTATTCCATCTAAACACTGTCTAAACAACTGTTTTCGGATTTGAGAGGTCCTAGGCTATTTTATAATTCAAAAACGTTAGGTGCATAACAATCGATACAGGGGCACTTTTTCCTGAAGTGTCAATAAGGAAAATACGGCATTTGGGGCATATAAATGGGAGTTTTAGGTGCCAGAAAGTCCAATGTATAATAGAATGATATTGTTTGTGTTGTAGGTATCTAACTCTTTTATAACACATGTCCGCTTCATTCCCTAAGATCTATAGACATGTAAAAAAGACCAGTTGTCATATTAGGCAAATGAACACTTCAATCCCCTTATTTACATTATTTACAATGTTTTGAATTTACATAGACTCACTACAATCTGTAAGCGCTCATATTTTCTAATCATTACTTTTAGCAGATTGAATGAATACAAATTGTAGAATCATATTTTGCTGGCTCTTTCAATACCTGGAAACTTCACAGTGGTCATCAATTAGAAGGTTTTAAGAATTAGAAATGACAGCTGAGATAAAGGTTATTAAATCATTTAGTTTACACCCTTTGGCAGTGTCTTCATTGTACTATTAGATCTACAAACTCTACAGAACACCTCCTATGGGAGGAACTATCTAGTAAGCGCTTATAGAATTGGTGTGAGACTAACAACAGTGTACTACAGGAACAGAAACCACAAGACAAACAGTTCAATTCAGCAGCACAATTTCTACAGGAACTGTCAAAACAAGAAAGGGGTCTTCACGGGCATAGTTATGCACAAGGGAAATCCCAGGTCCTTGGTATTCAGTTTCTTCAGCCAACACCTTAGAGATTTACCCATCCTTCCTAGTGGCGATAATCTCAATGACATGATGTTAATATGTGAATACACAACACAATGTCATCCATTCCCAGCTTGGGCAACCATATGCATCTCTTGGATTATTCGATATTTAAATTGGCATTGTATTTTTGCTGGAGTCTATAGCTTGAATGATTAAAACACCGAACAGATAATGAATACTATTTCAGAATGACGCAACACACTTACCCATTTGTACCTGGTTCACCACTATAATAAGGGATAACATAAACCGTGACAGAGGAGTCGTAACAAGCAGCAAACAGCTTGGTATGGATGTATTATAAGTGCCAGATGAGAAAGAGAAGGGGCCGATCGAGAAAAATTAAAATCTAAGCTTAAAGGAGAACCCCATTTGAAAATAGACAAGGGAGCCACCAAAAGAATAAGAGTCAGTGATCATGATGTCATGCCAAAATTCATTATGACAACTTAATAAGCCCATTTACGTCTATATTCTTATCACTTTTTATGACTAGCCCTCTTGAGTATAGACTCAAATTATATGTTCAATGCTAATCAAAAATGGGTCTATGACAGGAAAAAGAGTGATATTGCTTTTTGTGGGTCAAGAAAGGGTGAGACAATGATTGAAATTAAAGCTGGTACAAGACGTGATTTATGTTATTCTGATTTTTATCCTAGAGTATTATACATTACTTTCCAATTAATTTCACGGTATTTAATCGAATAAGGAGTGGGTGTCAATAAATACAGTTGGAAACTCAATGTTCAACTGTGCTTGCTGCATTGGTGGGATGGTAATCTGCTGTGGTTAGTTAGTTCTTTTCAAAGTCCCTGCGTGGCAGCACTGAACAGTATGCAACCCTGCAAGCATCTCTTGGGAAGGTGTCATTGCCATAGAACACCACAGTGCGATTTCCTAACTACAGGCGGGACTACAGGTGGCACCACTGTGCTGATGTAATTAAGTGCTTGTCAACAGAGATAAAATGCTGGAAGCATTTTATTTCTAGACATCTATTTCTTTGAGATGAGCATGGTTAAAACTCTCAGAATTGGTTGAGTTGTCAACAGTGCATACAGGCAGGTGGGCTGATTGTAGATATACCCAAAACAAAAAATCTATATACTTCACGTCTTGTGCCAGCTTTACATGGTAATGGGGAAGAGACAGGGAAGCTAGGTAAACATGTATATCTTAAGAAATAATATAAATCAAAAATGGACAAGAAAATGCAGAAATGAACAGGATACAATACACTGATTCATTTGATAGGTGTTACTCACGTTCCAAGTTCCTCATAGATATCATAGTAGTCATGAACATTTCCAAATTTGATATCAACAGGTGTAGGCTTATACTTCTTCCATAGGTCGTAATCTGTGTGAATAGATGTATATTTATAACAGATGATGTTCAAGGCATATTCCTATTTTGAATGTTAACATAAATATGATGTAATCAAGTAATGAAAATGGAAATAACTGATAAAGACTATGGCAGTGATGCCTGGCATTTATAACTTTACAGGCCCATAATGTTATGATTTTCTGTTCTTTTTCCTTTCAGTGACTTTAAAAACAAGTTTGTTAGAATCTGTTAGAAAAACTCATAACATATATAATCCATCCTTTACTAGTGCAGTGCATGTTGATTGGAAACACTTACAGAATTTATCGTAATCTGTGATCTTTGGTCCATCCCACTTGCCACGAATTCTCCTTCCATGTTCGTCTAAAAATATGAAAAATGCACATGTAGTCTAAAGTCATCCTAAGGTCAATGCTCTCCATTTCTGGCTGATGTAAATACAAATTTAACAGTGCACATTTTGATTCCTATCATATAGGATCATCTTATTTAGGCCCTATGATAACAATTTATGATTTCTATCAATTTCTGCATGATCAACACAAGCCTGCATTATCGCTGCTACAAAGTCTGCTCACCCTCAAAACCTGTCTTCTTTTGTGCAGTTTCCTCTGTCTTGATCTTTCCACATGGCTCACATGGATCGCCACGCCCATTGAGGTTCTCGGCAGTGACCCGGAACTGGTACTCCTTACCGGGGGACAAATTTTCCACCTTAGAGTAACCAAACCTGCAATGAAAGAATCAACATTACTTATTTTGACTTTTGGGTTTGGTTCCATTCCCAAATATGTTCAAATTTCAAATCATTGTAATCTAAATTTCCTTTTGCACTAACAGAACATAAGAAATTAATGGAGTCATGCATTTAGATTGTTTTCTTCTCCTAAACCCTGTTTGATGCCATATCGAATTGTTCTGTCCCCTATGTCACTGTATTGTGTTGTTCGAGTTGACTGTAATTTACTAGATTCATTTATGGTCAATAAAGATCTTACAAACATATCACTGGGTTTTAAGACATGGTCTTTGATTGATCCCCTTCTATATATTGTCATATTGTCATTTAAAATAAAAATCAGGTGCTCTGACCGTGTGCTGCAGACACGAGTCCAGTTGGAGCTGGGCGATTCACACTTCTCGACGATGTAGTTTGTGATGAAGCTCCCACCATCGTGCGTGGGTGGCTTCCACTCCAGGAAGGCTGAGTCGTGGTAGATGTTGCTCACTGTGAGCAACCTTGGGGGGTCAGGTGTATCTAAAAGGTAGGAGAGATTGGACATTATTCAATTCAAAACCATCCAGTGATGTGCAGTGTGTTGTGATTAGACACTTCATTTTGAGGCACTTTGGGCAAGCAGTGATTGGAACAATATATGCATGGCACAAGAGATGGGCATTCACAAACTTTTTAGACATGTTTCCACAAATTTTCACATATGCCTTTTTAGCGGATATGCCAAATTTGATATTAGGTAAGTTGTGTTGGTATAGCTGTGATTGACTGAGCTTTCCTGTTAGAAGCTATTGTCAACGTTCATGATGAGTTGTGCTGAATATATTCTGTCTGTGATAAGGTGAATAATCATATTTGTAATAGATTAAAATTCGATATGCACACCTAGCCAAAAAAAAAAAAAATTCTGGAATCATTATAATTTAGCAAAAATAAGTTTAATGGAAGATATTTTACTAACCATTGACAGCAACCTTGATGGTTGCGTTGTCAGAGCCAAGGTCATTGGTCAGGGTGATTTTGTAGTCACCAGCATCACCCTTGTCAGCCTTCTTGACTGTCAGGAAGGCGTGCCGATCACCGACCTCGATCGAGTACCGCCCGCCACTCTGTCAGTAGATACAATTTATACTGATCAACTAAATGAAGTTAAGGACAAATGCCTTGGATAGATTCTGTATATTGTTTTATATGAACTCTTAACTGTGGTAGAGAATAATAATTCGTTAGGGAAGATATGCCTTATACAGAGGGTAAAGAAAATAATGCCTTCTGATAATAGACACTATTAGCAGTTCTGAATAAATGTGAAAATAAGCGGTGAATCTTTCAAACAGTTCAATTTGAGTGCATCCATTTATTAAGAAAATTCACTTGAGATTCAGTAGGAAATAGGGGAAATGATGATAGAATTGAATGGCTCACCGTGATTTCCTCCCCGGCACGCGACCAGGACACCTTGGGTTTGGGGAACCCGGTGAAGGGGATCTTCAGCACCACGTCATCACCCTTCTCAAACACGGCGACGTCGCGGAAACGGGGAGGTACGTTTATCTTGGGCGGGGCTGGAAACCAAAAAGAAAACTAATCAGAGCCTTTTAACCAAAAAGTGTGCCCCCACCTCAATCTACGTATTATCTTGGATTATATTCTGAATCTCTCGATATATACACTTTTCTAATCAAAGAAAAGTATACAAAGTCTGATATACTACATGGCTGTAGTAGCACCCCGCATACAATCCGCAGCTTAATAATATACCCCTAGTGCCAAATAGGATCAGTAAAGTTTGGAATGCATCATAATTATATGCAAGGATTTAAAAAAAAAACAAAAGAAAATCTCTATAACAGTACTAGAATAACCAAATTTTGACCCCAGGTGCATCTCCTAGGATGGGCCTACCTTATTCCCAAGGTGCACCTTAAACACAGGGTACTAGAGTAGTAATAAAGGGTCACTCACACTTGATGGCGAGGTCAGCTCGGGACATTCGGGAACCAGCACGGTTACTGACACGAACGCTGTACTCGTCAGCGTCCTCTCCGAACACGTCATGGAGGACCAGGATGTAACGATCACCCTCCTTGAACATCTCACACTTGTTGTTGTCCACCAACTCGCGGGTACCCTTGAACCTGGAGGAAGTAGGCACAATTTAGTATAATATATTTTGCGGTCTGGTCATAAAATTTGGTCATATCAATTCACCCTATACGTATCGACAGGCATTCACTTAGATTAGAAGATTTTTGATTCATGAAAAGAAAATTGTTCAAACAAGATAGAACACAGACTCAGTAGTATTGGGATGAGGTGTTTTGCCTTCTATACTGGAGACATACTGTAACATCAGTATTTTGAATTAGATACTGCATACTTAAACTCACCATGTAATTTCAGGTGGTGGTTGTCCATCTACCTCCACCTCAAAGCGAGCAGAACGACCCTCCACTGCCAGGCATTTCTTCAAGCCCTCCTTGATGGTTGGCAGGGTGGCAGCTAGAGATGGAAGAAGAAAATTATGATAAGGATGTATCAATATTAGGTCACAATGAGTTCAGCTTCGCTTCAGCTATTTGTAATTTTCCTGTTTCGGATCTGATTGAGCTGTAACTTTCCACCAATTTCAGTCTCTTTTCCCTTCTTATCAATTTCAATCGTGCCTTGTTCACATATTACTCCTGATACTGTCCGATTGATATTAAGTCCATTATCTCTTTACATTCTTGTACATAAGAAGATTCTTACCATTTGGATCCTTGACCTTAACCTTGCGTGTGGCAGAAGAAGGTTTGCTCTCTCCTGCCTCATTGACAGCGAACACCCTGAACTCATATTCACGGTCCTCGATAAGGTTGGGGATGTTGAAGATGGTGGCTGGTGTGGGCACGTTGTTGACCCGCATCCAGTTCTGAGCCCCAGCCTCCTTACGCTCCACAATGTAACCCTTAATACGGCCACCACCGTCTGTGCTGGGTCTGGCCCAGGAGAGGCTGACAAAGTCTCCTCCTACCTCAGATACCTCAGGCTCACCAGGTGCACCAGGTTCATCTGAGGGATGGAAGTATATATACACAGAGTAAGTGCATTTCACATAAGGAATGGTTTTATACCATGGTTCTTCACCTTTTTGAGTATAATAATTTCTTCTTCTTGTCTTTTACACAATTAGGAAACTTAAAATGATAGGGGATGCTTTTTTACTAACCAACTCTTTACCACTTGACACATACTTGACAATCTCCACTCAAGAGACTATTCTATGAATAAAACCAGTGATTTAGATGACATTTCAATGAGGAACATACCGAAGGGCAGCTTGGCAACGATGCTGTTCTCCACTTCCAGGAAGTCACCATTGCCGTTCTCATTGCAGGCAGCTACACGGAATTTATACTCCTTGTTCTCCATAAGCCCTTGTACATCACACTCCACATCCTGTTGAAGAGTAGGATTCAACATAAACACTCGTTCTTGCACTGATACTTGATGTTGGGTATGAATTATAATTATTTTCTTAGACATTGCCTTGGTAATTTACAACTGATTAAATTGCATGACCTCATGCAGGTCATTGACGTGCTCCAAGTTTCACTAAATTAACATAAGGACTTTTCATAATGGTTATACTATGTATATCACATAGGGACTATGTCACATAAGGGATGCTTACCTTGCAGAATGAGGCAACAGTGGTCCAGTATGGCTTGCCGACCTCCTGTCTCTCCACCATGTAGTGAGTGACGCGGCTTCCACCATCGTCTGTTGGAGGGCGCCACTTGAGGTGGCAGGCATTCTTTGTGACATCAGAGGCACGTAGGGGGCCACCACATTTACCAGGTGTAGCTATAAGGAATGAATATATAATGATGTAGACACATAGGATACATTCTTTTGTATTTTATTAGATTCTAGTACAAGGCATTTATATATGTGTCAAAAAATCAAATATAGATAATTGATACAATGAAACACAGTCAACAAACTACACACATATATACAGGTGAAGGGGTACTTTTGAAAATTAACCAAATGTATGTTTATTTTTTAACATATTCAGTCTTAATAGCAATCCTTAGGGGCTGAATGGTTATTTAGGTCATGGATTATCATAACGTTCACCACACATACCTTTGACTTTGACGCCAAACTTGAGATCTGCAGTTCCACTGTCATTGCCAACCTCGAGGGCATACTCTCCAGAGTCCTCAGGATCAGCATCTAAGATAATTGAATCAGACACATATAGATATCAACATAAATTATGATGTGAGCTTTAAGTGTTTAACTGCCCATGATTCACCTAGCATCTCATACAAGCATTCCATATATATTGCAACACTAGATATATTGGAATTCACATATCAGAAAACTTTAAAAGCGACAGAAAGGGGTATACCTTTAATTTGTACAACAACATAGTCGTCGAAGGGTGTAAGTTTGATTCTGTCGTGTGAGATAGGAATCTCGCGTCCGTTCTTCCGCAGTTTGAAGTTGAATGGTCCAGTTCCATTGATGGGGACCTTCAGCTTCAAAGTATCTCCCTTATCCACCTCCTGGGGGCGAATCTCTTTGCCGAAGGATGGTGGGGCTATAGATGGAGAGAAGTAATGATCTTTTTTTATAAAACAGTATAACAGAGAAGCCAACGACTACAGCAGCAGCCTTTGTTACTTCTAAAAGATCATGTTTCATACTATGGACAGGCGCTAAGGTCTTCTAATACTAAATTGCGCGGAATTGCATAGTGTTCTAGTAAAATTGAACTTTTATCAAATAAAAATCTCATGCAGGATTGCATATAGATATCATGACATGAGAACAGAACTCATTCCATCTCCTGCCGTATTGGCCTGATTAAGAGCCCAGACATTCATTTTTTTCAAGCAGCTTCTACCCCGGCACTTATTCAAAACCTGGCGCATATACAGGCTAATATGCTATAATTATATAGGAATAAAATCAGGAATATTGACTAAGTGCTGTCCCTAGTAGATATGATTTAGAATAACCCTTGTCCTGTTGTTGCGCTCACCTTGGACAGCCAGTTTGGCAGAGGCTGCCTCCCGTCCCTTCTTGTTGCCTACTTCACAGGTGATTTCTCCAGCGTCTCCCTCATTAAGGTCCTTGATGACGAGCTGTGCCTTGTTTCCATCACGCAGCATGCGGTACCTGCCACCCGGCAGAATCTCCTGACCGTTCTTGAACCTGTATCAACAAGTACAGTTTGTTCATTAAGGGTTTCATGATTTTATGGCAAGATGGGAGCAATACTGAAATACCCTTATCTGTCCATGACTAGGAACAAGACAGAATGCGATGAAGATGGTGTCTACATTGTAGACAATTACTAAACGTGTGCTGGATGCAAGCTTATTAAAAAGGTATAAGGAAAAATATACTCAATAACTACCATTTGACTTCAGGCTCTGGTTCTCCATCAACTTCGACCTCGAACTTGGCCTGGCCTCCAACTGGTCCGCTAGCATTTGATGGCCTCTTGTTGAAGTCTGGGATTCTCTCAACTGTAAGAGGGTAAAGACATTAATACCTGACGTAGATGACCGCCTTCATGTGATAAAATCGGGAAGATCATAGCACATGCCGCAATTAAGTGTTTTCGAAGTGAGGCTATGTCTCTTTGGTATGAACATGTATACTCTGGTACATTAGTAATATACTCCACGAGATCACGCTTGGTCGAGGACATTTTTAAGAGTGAATTATACATCACAGATGTAATGGCCGAGAGATTGTAGTAGAGATGTCTAATTACGAAGTGATTGAACAAACACTCAGAGACTCTAGGGGACAGAGCTGTGGTGCTGTTGGATGACCTGGAACAATAGCAATTCACTACAGGTATTTGGAGGTGCCTAGTACTGATGTGGAAGCTATGAGGCCACTGCAGAACGACCCTGGACAAAAACAATTCACTATAGGTCAGAGGTATTACATAATTATATATGCAGGCAGTACCACAGGTCTCTGTAAGGTCTAATGCCATGACAGAGGTTATGTAGTATTTGCTGATCTGTGAGTGTGGTACACTGGTACATCTGTACACTGGTACACCACAGTCTTTGTCATGGTTGACTGAATTCAGTAGCTGATCTATAGTAGAGGACTTTTGGCTGTTTTTGACATGACCTGCTGTCCCCCTCCTACACGACGTATATATGGCCGAGGAGACAAGTCTCTCGGCCAAAAATATGTAATCTATGTAGAGGGTCACCAAATTAAGTCTGCATGCATGTAAACAAAGCATTAGGGGGCAGTCCATAAATGACGTCATATTGTTTGACCATTTGTGCCCCTCCTCCCCCCCCCCACTTGTACTTTCTTGGTACCCCTCAACCTGCCGCATGACGTCATTAATTTGACGCCCCCTGTCTCCTTTCTACCAAAGCACTATTATGTAATATTTCAAAGTCTGAAGATACATAACTTGACTTCCCAATACTCACCCTTCTTGTCCTTGCAGGTAACAGGGGAGGTGCCCAGGCTGGGATCTCCCTCTCCGGCCGGGTTGACACCGCGGACACGGAACTCGTAGTCCTCACCCTCTGTCAGATCAGGGACCGTCATGGTGGTACCTGGTGTGGGCACTGTGTTCACCTTCTGCCAATCACCACCAGGTGTCTTCTTCTCCACAATGAAGCCTGCAATGGGAAGAGTTGGATGGTATTTAGTGGTAGAGTAGGTACCATTGATAATAATGTGGTTTGAAAAGCAGAGACCCCTAGTAGTCATTTATGCAAGCATAGAGAATCAAGCATGCGCAATAAAGTAGCTCTAGTCTCCACCACGATGGCTATGGACGTCTGGCTTGATATTCCTTCATTTACCAACGATTTCTATTAAGTTATGGGCCTCAGATACACTGATTGAGCAGAGTGGTGCAGTGGAAGAGTGCTGGGCCCATAACCTGTAAATAATCTGGCTTTTCTATTAATTGTTCTTAGAAGTACCAGATTATCACAGTCGTTTCCAATCATGTTCCACTTACCCTTGAATTTTCCTCCATCGAACTTGGGTTTGGTCCAGGACAGTTCAACAGAGTTCTTAGTAACATTGTCAACATTTGGTAGACCAGGCATTCCAGGCTTGGCTGAAGAAAAGAAAAGAGAGATAGCTATTACACCAATTCTCTACAACATTCAGGTAGTCTGCCTCAAATAGTATAAAAAACAATTAACTTGAATACTAAGGGCACCTTATGTGCGAGGATTATTTTGTACATTGGAATTAGTGATATTATCGTGAAGCTGAAATGACTCATTAACTACTGATGATGCGACTTGACATCACAGGTCCAAAAATGGGTGATGACAATTGGCATCACATGGCCCACAACTTGAAGAGTACATAAAAGGTCCATTTCTGAGAGAAATAATGGTCCGATTCGCATCATCTTTTCACAAAGTATAGATAAAGTAGGTTCCTTTCAAACCAAATTGTAAGTTTGTTCATAATCCATCCTCCCATTAAAAGTCTGAGTTCAAACTACAGTAATAGGGAAGTAGGCCCTTCCTCTAGAGTCTAGGCATATTTTTATGCCAGTAGGTCAAGATGTAGGGTCAGATTTTGACCCAAACTATTAACAATACTCACTGCACTTGGGCTCGGTGAGCACATCACCCGAGGTCCTGCTGGGGTCTCCAAGGCCGGCCTTGTTCTTGGCCTTAACGCGGAACTCATAGTGGGTGTCCTTCTTGAGACCAGTGGCAGAGAACTTGGTGTCACGGCAGGGGTTGCGGGCATTGATGGGGACCCACTTATCACTTCCCTCCTCCTTCACTTCAACTACATAGCCCTGGATCTTATCTCCTCCGTCTGAACGAGGCCTGTCCCAGGCCAGGTCCACACAGTCCTCCTCTACATCCTCCACCGTGATATTGGCGGGTGCACCAGGAGGGTCTGCAAAACACAGGGGAGATTATCAATACACGAACAGTACAGCAAAGAATTTACTCTTATATAAATTGAACTTTCTTAGAGTTGCAAGTGGCCATGACCAGCTTTATACAACTACCCAAATCATACAATACCATGATTTATACCTAATCTTATATCATTTTAGTGAGTCTTCATTACTATCAAATTATAGGCTAATAATGACCCTACTTTATAATAATGACCCTGGACCTTGCCTTTGACAGACAGAGGAGAGGTCAATATGTTTGGCATAGCAGGTTAAATTGATTACAAGAAGAGTCTTACCGAATGGGAATTTGGCCACGATGGGTTTGGAAGTAACAAGGGGCTCTCCCTGTCCGTGTTCATTGACAGCCGACACGCGGAACTCGTACTTCTCTCCAGGCGTTAGGTCGTCAACATCGTATGTGGTACCACGCACAAATTTGCTCATGGGCGTCCATTTGCCTGTGCGCGGGTCCTTCTTTTCTACAACGTAGGCAGACACGGGGCATCCACCATCATCCTGGTTTTATGATAAAAAAAATGTATTATAAAAAACTGCTCTTTTTTTTTGCAATCTTTAGAAGTTTATCAAGAAAGGTTTGGTAGAAAATATTATTGTCACATCCATTGGAGATGTTGATAGCATTAGAGGAGGAGTCATCACATTTGACCTCAAAATAACGGATTTATTTCAAAGTAACAAAACGGTCAGTGGACATTATTTCAATTTCCTGTACTCACAGGTGGTGGTTTCCATGATAGCCTGCAGGAGTCTGGTGTTACATCAAACACGTCTAGTGGTCCTTCTGGGGCACCAGGCTTGTCTGCAGGATACACAAATAAAATATATTTTGACTTGTATTTCACTTGCAAATGGCATAATTTGTGTACACATTTAAATCTGGGTCTATCGAATTTAAGGGAATACAAATTTATACGCTATTGGTCTAGATCGGTACTGAATTGCATATCATTGGTGTAACTAAATCCATACTAGATCACAGATACTGGTACAGTTGGTGTTCAATATCCCTTTGCAATTCCAGGTTCTGACCTGTAAACATAGAAGCTTACACGTAACATTAATGAATGTAACTGTATCATTATTGCTCACCAAGAACATTGACGTTGACGTTGACGGCGTCTGAACCCTTGTTGTTTTTGAGTGTGACCTGGTACTTGCCGGCATCCTCCTTCTTGGCTGATTTACATGTTAGAACCACCTCATCATCCATCACCTCAATCTTAATCCTGTCTCCATCTGGGCGGATCTCCTCTCCACCCTATAGTATAAGTGAAAATCTGATAGTATTAACCCCAATTTTATACATTAGATATCCATCTTGTGGCCCTTCCTCTTGCAGACTTAGAACAAAGTTTATGAAGCTATAGACATGGGAGCTGATTCAGGCCAAAAAGAGCCAGAAATATCTATTGTCTCTCAGACTACTTGCCACATCTCTTATATAAGTCCTATCCTAGCTGAGAGGAGACATAATGCCAATTATAGATTGCTTTAGTGAGCAATTCAATATAAGTGGACATTAATCCAATGGTCATAACATATAGAGACAGTGGCTTAGGAGTATGTTTTACTTACATTGTAGAAGGTAGCTGTGGGAGCGGGGAAGCCCTTAAAGGGAATCCTGATCTTGTAGGGTTCTCCAGCGTTGGCGTGGACGTTCTGGTTGTATGGGTCCAGCATACACCTTGGGGCGCCTGTTATCAGCGGAAAGAGACAGCATTTCTTAATATAAAATATACCAAGACTTTCCTTGCAAACAAAGCGATACACCGTTTATACTACAAAACAAGGTATCATGATAGTAAAGTAAATTGTATTACTCACATGGTGGAGGAGCGGGCTTAATGGCCTCATCCGTCTCGGCGTACTTGCCGGGGCCGGCATCGTTAACGGCCGCCACACGGAACTCGTACTCACGTCCTTCAACCAGACCCTTGACGGTGGCCTCTGTGTGTGGGGTCTCCCCGGGAATGGCCCTATGGTACAATGGCACATGTCAGGCTACATTCAGTATACACTTATATCATAAATGCAAAGCTATAGGATTAAATGGTAGCTTGTGATGATACCAATCGGATACAAGGGAATGTCTTGGTGATATGGTACCTGGGGCAATTAACCAATTTCGTATACTACTCACACGGGAATTCTTTACTTCTAAGACACGCTGCTTTGTAACTTATGCTTAAGTTACAGAACATAGAAGCCACAAAAATTGATTCCAGCTGAGATTTCCTGTTGTCTTAAGCTAGGTCCAAGCACTTGGAGTCACTCCAGGATTCAATGCGCCCTAGTTAACAGTTAAAAAATGTTGTGTAAGTAGTATACCACATCGGTACTTTTAAACTGGACATTGTCACTACACCACTTCGCCAGCCCAACCTTAGAATATCTCAGATTCCCAGGGCATGTAATTACATACTTGATCCATTTGTTGGTGCCCTTCTCCCTCTTTTCGACGACATAGCCGTTGACTGGACGTCCGCCGTCCTTGGTTGGTGGGTCCCACTTCAATGTGATAGAATCCTCCGTGGTACCCTTACATTCCGGAACACCGGGTGCACTGGGTGGATCTGAGAAATGGAAAAACGGTGAGTTTATATCTTTATGAATATCTCATGAAATTCTATCATAGGTAAAATGTTAGCAATTCGAGGTAAGATTGCTACTTTAAACAGTATTGTAACCATTGCCATCACAGAGAAGAATCTTTGAAATATTGAAGAAAAAAAAAGAATATTTGAAGTTTATCTCTACCACTATGGAGGCCTACCCTCTGTACCTATCTATACTTCCCATAGACTAGTACTTTAACATAAGCCCCTATAATGTAAACAGCTCACCGAAGGGATGTTTGGCCTTGATAGGTTCTGTCGTCATGAGTGGCTCACTCTCACCATGGTCATTGACAGCCATTACCCTAAACTCATACTCTGTTCCCTCCTCCAGGTTCCTGGCCGTAGCCTCACAGCCCTTGATGATACCAGGGCACTTGCTCCAGCGTCCACTGCCCTTTGGCTTCTTCTCCAGTATGTAGCGTTGTACGCGGGCTCCTCCATTGTCCTTGGGTGGCTTCCACTCCAGGGTGATGGCATCTGCCTCCACCTCAACCGCCTCCAGGGGGCCCTGGGGCGGGGAAGGCTTGTCTACAAGCGATATAATTGACCTTTTTCAAACTTTGAACAGTGCGATGAACAGATTGGATCCAATGTGTTAATTGGTATATCAACCAAGTGAATACAGCATCGTTTGGTACCTGTATGTAACACTCGAAGAAGCACTTTATCTATTACTTTAAAAATAGAAAGGATAAATATTCACTTACCGAGGACCTCAACGTTAATCTTGCCCTCCACGGTACCAGAGGGGTTGGTGATTTTGAGGACGTACTCTCCAGTGTCCTCCCTGGCTGCTCTTGGGGTGAGTAGGTTAGCCTTGTCAGGAGTTGTCTGCAATGAACAGAAAATGATAACTTTATAGACCTACTAAGTACTATACTGCGCCTCCCTTAGTACAAATCAATGTGTTTCAAATAAGATAACTTCCTAGTGTTGTAATTCAAGGTGATTGTATTGAGCTAAAATCAATTCATATGAAACTCCATCCTTAATATTAACTAACAACTGATTCCTTAAGAGGGATACAACCTGATCTACTCATTTCAGTGTATGCAATCTGAATTTGTCAAGATGCGAAGACATTCAGTTTCTGCTTACATCAACTGATGTCCTTGGTCCCTTCTCCACAGGCTTGCCATCCTTGAACCACTGCACGGTGGGTGGTGGGTGACCAGTGATGGGGACATTCAACTTGAGGTCCTGACCTCCCTTCAGGGTTACGTTCCTCAGACCAGCAAGGTCAATGGTAGGAGCCTCTGTTAAAATGAAATATCAAATCATGATGATCAACTGCAGGTTATGCCTAATTGAGATAAATGATAGATGATGTGTGATGTGAAATTAAATACAATATGTCTTATATACAGTACTTGTTACAGTTTAACACTGTTAGAATACTATGTCGATATTTGTGAGATTCAATATAAACTGCCACTAACCTGGCTGCTTCTCAACACGAATCATGCCGGTTGGCCTGGATGGGTTACCGGGTCCGGCGGCATTTACCGCCCTAACCCTGAACTCCAGCTCAGTTCCCTCCTTAAGTTTAGGCACTACACACTTCAGGTCCTTAACAGGGTCAGGCAGGGCCTCTGTCCAGTCAGTGGCTCCCTTGGGCTTCATCTCTACAATGTAACCCTGGATCTTGCCGCCTCCATCATCAGATGGCTTCTCCCAAGAAAGGGCCACTGAGTTTGGTGTTATCTCCTCGATCTTGGGTACAGGTGGAGGTCCAGCAGCGACTGATGGAATTAAAATAGGCAAGATTTTAAATGGGTATGTAGTGTTAGAGTGTTATTTCCCTTGTCCTATGCAAGATGCTTCAACATGACATTTGTTCAATGTCATGCATTTAGATAATAAAGTGTACCTGCACTATTTATAATATCAGAGTTCAGGTTCAAACCCACATGGACTGCATCAAAGACTACTTTAACTGATCTTTTTGTTTTTGATTGTGCCAATTTTTTCCTGCAAAAGCCAGGGCTACTTACAGACAGGGTCACGCACAGTGTGCGGGTCTGTTGACATGGACGGTTTTCCGGGTCCAGCATCATTTACCGCCATAACTCGGAACTCATAGACGGAGCCCTCGTTGAGACCAGTCACGCAGAAGTTGGTGTTATCCACTGGGAAGCTGTTACATTTCTGCCAATTGCCTTTTCCTCGGGACTTCTTCTGAATCTCATAACCTGAAACATCCTTATACTCAATAGTGTATCCTGAAAGAGAAAGGGAAGAGAAAATTAGTAATTTTTAATATGGAGGAGCAGGCAGGAGAGGTGGACACACATGGGTAAAGATGGGAGTGTGAAAGGAGGTTTAGGCATAGAAAGAAGTCATATTCAGCAGCTTGATCCGCTGTGCTTGCTGAAATTGAGATTTGGAATTCTGGATTTTCTCCAATATAGGGCAACTTTCCCAACTTACTTGTGAAAGAAAATAAACGTTATATTCACAAGATGTGTGAATACTGAACGTCATTGTGCAAAACGTTGGTGATTAGCTTACGTTTGAGGCTACTTAGATTTGAAATTTGCGCTTGCAATAGGATTAAAAGCATTAGGCTTAGACAAAATTAGCATATATATGTAGAGTATTAAGTTTGGGTTTGAAATATGAATAGTAACTTTGTCTTACATGGTTCCTGGCCTTCCACCTTGCAAATGCAGTGTTAATTAGTTGTGTGAGCAATCCAAAGTTGATGTACATTAACTTGTTTTTCAGGTAAGGGGCATATATATGGTTTATATGGGTAGGGGGTATTAGGATAGGAACATGATATACTGTGTGCAGTTATGCAATGAAAGTGTATGGATACTTTCCTTTGGGTCTTCCCAATAGTGTAGGGCATTGAAAATCTGATTCGTTCAAACCAATATTTTTAACGTGCTAGAAAAAGTATACGTGTTCTAAACATAAAGGTGCCACTTGCGATATACAAAGCAAGCCTAGCACAGACCATACAATGTATGTTGTATGATTTCTTCACATTATTGGAAAATACTAGATAAAGAGTACTTCATTCAAATTCCAAAAATTGAAAAAAAGCATATCCATGTACAACTAAGAAGCCAGCCAGCATTTTGACACTAAAGACTTCTGAAGTGTAACCACGACTACGTTCTATAAGAGACTACAAAGCATATCTATGATGTGCACCAGTTTTGTGCAAGAAAATCTCAGACATACAAGTGCAAAATTCATTACTCGCGAAATGCAATCACCAAATGCCCATGGAGAGGACTACGGCATTTACCTTGACAAAAAGATCATCCATGGAATAACCATTGGCTTCACGGTCGACATGTTAACATATGAGAAAAGTGAATTCTTTTACAAAATGCACGCTTTGATTTTTTTTAGGGTCGCATGCGTCGCTTACATGGCTAGAGCTGATCTTTCAGCTGTATGGGTGGATTTTATGTGAGAAACAATGAGAATGGTCAAATTGATCAGAAACTTAGTTGAGCAAAGCACACGTTTTGAACTTTAAGAGAGTGTGTATAGGTAAATCTTGACTGATTTTTTTTAAAGTGTCTTGTTAAATTTCAACTTGGCATACAGGGGAAGAATGTCCAATCAGAAAGTTCAAAAATGTTATTGATGTATTGGAAGGAATGTATGATGGTAACACATAATGGATGGTTTATGTTCAGAGAGTTCTGGGGGTCAAAGTATGGCGATTTAACATTCTTCCCTATATCGTATTAAAGGTATACTTCACACTTGGTGGGCATAGGCCATATTGATAATCACACCTCCATGTGACTATTAATATATTCAGATATAATGGAGCAGTGATTTGTTTTACAAAGCCATATATATCAGAGGAATGGATAGCTGGATGACAAAACCAAATTGCATAGGGTAGGAAGAATAGGCTTTGGAGCAAGAGAAAGAGGGGAGTTGTATCAGGTGCACTTCTTTCACGGCATAGCAATGACCTTCTTGGTCCACCACACTTGTAGGTCATTAGGTCAAGGGCAAATCATTTAAAACATATCCCACAGCCAATACCTACCATAGTACTTGGGAAGTTACATGTGTTCATTTTTCTTTAGTTTGATGCATTAATCATTACATGATAGTATGCTGAAGTACACATGAGTAAATTAATGTTGTTTTTTTTTCTTTCTAGGATAGATTAAGTGTTTTATAAAGATGGTTCCATTACCAGCATAGACGTAGAGCATATCATAGAAATTATATTGGAACAAATGCCTTTATTATGTTACTTTACACTTTGTAACAATTGTTCTAAAAGTCATGGTATAGGTTGTCATTGACTTTACTAGGCAACATTAATCTAGATCTGACTCCGAAATGATTTAATCAATTTAATTGATCTGCCAAAGAAAAGACCGTCATTAACTGCTTTGTCAATTGTCATAATCTGTCATCTCACTTTGATGTAAGTCTCTGTTATCAAAACACCCATCAAATGCTCCATAGGTTTCCTGATCAGCCTTTATGTGAGTGATTTAAGATTGTGACAAGTGTTTTCGATGTCCATCTAACATTTCATACTGACCTTTGATGGGGTTGCCTCCATCGGTGTCAGGTTTCTTCCAGGCCAGGGTGACAGAGCTGCGATCATACTTGTCAATCTTGAAGTTCTTAGGCTCGGATGGGGCATCTATGTGAAAAAGAAATGACATAGATACAAAAAAGTGTATGAGAGTGCATATTACCATGTATCAAGAAAAACGAAAATGTACATATTACTTTGTAGAATATAAAAGGTAAAAATATCAAAATTCCCCATGCAAGCGAACCTACCGAAGGGGTTCTTGGCCAGGGTGGGTTTCGCTGTTTCAGCAGGGTCGCTGGTGCCGTAGATGTTCTGAGCCTTAACACGGAACTTGTACTTCTTGCCCTTCTCCAGGTCCTTGATGGCACATTTGTTGTCATTAACTATGACAGGAACCTTCTCCCAGAAGGAGGAGCCCTCCTCACATCTCTCCACCAGGTAGTCTAAAGGTGGAGAGGAAAAGTAGGTTATTTGATTTCAGCTGGACTACAAGAGACCATATCTATTGCACACTCTGGATTATTCCTATCCACGGAGACGCTTGAAAACACCGTCAAAAAGGCTGTGAAGACAACTTCCAAAAGATTTGAAATATTCTTACTTAGTGAATTGAAGAAATGCAAGTGGACTAACATCCCATTCAAACCTCAAATGCATCTCTGTAGACTTAATAAGGGTTTATTATGTATTTCCTTGCGACATATAATGATCTGCATGCTTTTACATGCTTTAAACTTTCTGCATTGGGAGAAGTCCCATAATGACAAGTAAATTAAAAATAAATATTGAATGACAACATCCCAGACGTACCTGAGATTTCACCGCCTCCATCATCAGCTGGAGGTGTCCAGGATAGAACACACCTGTCGGCGAACACATCACTTGTCTTCACATCAGTCGGTGGTTCAGGCTTGTCTGTAATACAATATTACTCTTCAGTTCATGTTTTTTTTACTATCAAATAGTCAATGATAATGTTGTGATAAAATACTGGAGAGCACCTTCCTTCAAATAGTTATTTTGGGAGGTAGGATGATAGGAACAGTTTGATTCCTGAGGAATATGATCTGAGAATGGAAAATTCATTTCATAATAAAAAAAAAAAAAATCCATGCAATGACAACAAAGAAAGAAGTTATGATTAGAATTTAAAAAAAAAAAAAAAAACATTTTCATAATTAACCTAATTTTATGACCTTACCTAGTACGGTGACCTTGATGTCGCCCTCGTCCTCTCCAAATTCGTTCTTTAATTTGACCTTGTACTTGCCAGTGTCCGACCGTTTGGCTACAGGGATAGCCAGACCTGTGTTCTCGTCGGTAGTCTCTTGTTGGCACTAAAAATTGTTGGACAGAGACTCTTGCTATAGTGGTTTATTGCATCAAATACAAAGGTATCATTACCCCTGAATATTAGACATCACAACATCCAATAATATTTTGAAGGTTGCTGAATAGGCTACTTCATTGCTACTTTTTGACTGGGTTCATCCTAATAAATATAAATCATCATACCGTAATCTCCCGCGTAGAAGACGCGCTGCGCGTATAAGACGCACCCTAAACTTAGCACATGCATTTTCGCGTATAAGACGCACATTTTAATGCTAAAATTTGTAAGATTAGTACTGTTCTATAGTAAAATTACCCCCCGTATAAGACGCACCCTTAACTTTAGAAAATCCTATAAGACGCACAAGGCATTTGTTTGGGGTAGAGGACGCGTCTTATACGCGAGAGATTACGGTAGGTCCTATAAACTGTGATCAAGATCAATTGTTAATCGCTTGTTTAATGTAGTATTTGACACCCCTGTTGCTTACCCTGCTTGAGACAGGTACATCTTTGCCGTCCTTGGTCCATGAGGCCAGAGGAGTGGGTGAGCCCACGATGGGAATGTCGATCTTGAGGGGTTCTCCAGCACGTACTCGGATCTCCCTACCTCCAATCAAATTGTCCAGGTCCATCTTAGGAGCCTCTGTTCAAGTTATAAAAAAAAAGGTCCACAGTTAGAATGATACATGTACCATATATGTATACAATGTATTCATATACGATGACTAATGTCTAAATAAAATTTACCAAAGTATGGTGACTGTGCTCATGACAATATCTATCGCAATTTTACATACGAAAAGGTTATAATTATAATTAATATGCAATTCAACTAATATTGTATAGCAAAGCTTGACTGATAATACTTTATATCTAATGTCTATCAAAACTGCTAATTAGGCTAATCGTGGTCCAGGAGGGTAACATAACCTATGTTACAACAGGTTTAGTTTTCTCATGCTTTGAGCATTTTGGAGGTACTGGTATCCAAAATATTACACATTATAAAGAGTAAAATTATCATATCCCTGATATCATATATAAAGAATGGTGTATACTCACCCTTGAGTGGCTTGGCCTTAATGGGTGCAGATCCATCAGAAGAGTCAGACTCTCCACCATCATTGATGGCTGCCACACGGTATTCGTACTCCTTCATTGGTTGGACCTTCTCATCCTTGAACTCTGTGTCCTGTGGGTTAATATTGAGATGATTCTCATGATCAAATAATTCGGCCATTGCCTTCCCTTTCCTCAAAACTTAAGGTTGGGAGCCTAACAATTCTTACATGGGCCATAATGAATCAGTTCCACCTGTTCGAATTACCAAGAGATGTATCTGAGACGTGAGATATATAAAAGGTACTATTCAAGGGAATCAGCAAATGCATTACAAAGTCCTCACTATTGTCATCTTACTGGAAGTGAAATAGTTTCCAAGTGAGAACAACGCAGAATGTCATTTCCTCTTAGTCCATTCTTTGATCTAGATTTGTTGAATTCCCTAGCTTGTGGAGCAAATGTGGCTGACGGTAGTTGGCTTTGCATAGTTTATTTTATCAGGTTTTGATATGATTTAAATTATGTTGCACCAATTCTCGCTCACCTGCACCGGGTCCTTGTTGATTTTGCTCCACCTGCCAGTGCGTGGGTCCTTGCGCTCAATGTTGTAGCCCTTGATAGGAGCACCGCCGTCCTTAGCTGGAGGCGCCCATTTAATGGTGATCTGCTTCTTGTCACTGTCTTTCACTTCCGGTTTGCCAGGCTTGCCGGGACGGTCTGCAAAGATACAAGAAGTGTAGATATCTCATTTCATCTCAAGATAGTTATATCTTAACGGATTGAAGCGCAAATACAGTTTGTTATAGGCCTACTTACAGTGACAGTTCTCCAGCAAAATGAATGCATAGACTTTGCCCCCTACCCTCGCCTTTTTCCACAGAGAATATTATAGATTTTTATATCATCGATGAGGTTAGCTTTTATAGCTTTACTAAACGCTTTAGTGTCTGAAGTTGTAGTACATACCATATGGGTTCTTGGCTAATGTAGTTGTCTCAGTTTCCAGGGGCTCAGAGTTGCCATGCTTGTTCTCTGCGGTAACACGGAACTTGTATTTCTCTCCCTCCTTCAGCTTGGGTACCAGGAAAGACTTGGCATCCTTGGGCACCATGCTAGAAACCCTCTCCCAGCGGCCATCCTTGACATTCTGCTTCTCGATGGTATAGCCGCTGAAGATGGATAGAGTAAAATGCTGCATTCACATAAGGTCTGCCTAATTTTGATGATATTTTCAGGCAAGCAGCATTGAACCTGAGATCCAATTGCCTCTGGACCATATTTGAGAACATCCTACACCAGAATCCTTTCAAATTTTAGTGTGCGCGCAAAATAGTAACAATGTAGCTATTTGTGTAGATTGATATCTGTAATATTTGGCAGGTCTACCTCCCTCTATATCATTGCTTACAGTTACATTTCATCCTAAACAGCCGGGCACCCTGCCTTGATATTGCACGATACTGAGCGAGGCCTTTCGAAAAGTCAGGCTCTAAACAAACTTACAATGCTTTAAAATATATGGTTCTGAAAACAGAATCATCTTAAGACAATGTACAAAATAGATCATGGATGCTGTAAGTATTATGGGGCTCACGTGATCTCGTTGCCTCCATCGTCCTCAGGTGGCACCCAGGAAAGCAGGCAGCGGTCCTTGAAGACGTCAGCGACCTCCAGAGGGCCTCCAGGGCGGGATGGGGGACCTGTGATAAAAATATAATGTTTTTTTTTTTTGTGATGGATACTGCTATGCTTTGTAAATTAAAGTCTTTAAAATGATATAAAAAAAACTACGAAAGAGAATGAGATAACCACTCACTACCAACAGAGACATGTATATGTAGCAGAGACATGTATACAAGACACTTTGCAAATCAGAGGGGTTGCTGAGGATTATCGAAATTATATATATGTTACACATTCCTCTGATAATACTGATCACACTGTAAAAAATAACTGTTGAATCTACCCAGATCCCCATAAAACTGAACACTGGGCGCTGCCATTACGTCAGTGACGTCACGAACGAGGTGTGACGCAATTCATGACGTCAAAAATCGATTGTGATGTCACTCATTAGCCGCGAAGCTTGGCGCAGCTTGGCTAGGCCTAGTCTACAGAAGCAGATCTTCAGCAAACCTCCACTCCATACTACGACGTTCTAGGAGAGGGCCCTATGACGAGGTGGCGAACAGCTGGAGACTACAGCTTGGGCTCAGGCAGCCGAAAGTGACCGCAGACGGGCCTGACTTGATCAATGGTTAGGGAAAGTGTGACTTAGCTGGCGACCTGTTGCAACTCCCTTACTCATAGGCATTACCGCTATGGGGGGTCAAAAAAAACCACCAGCCCCCCCATGTTGTAAAAAAATGATCACTCCCTTAGCGTTTATTGTGGGGATACGTGTGCACCAGCAAAGCCACCAGCCATTGGTAGAATTTAGAGTAGGGCCTATGACATAATTCTCTGACACGGTGACTGACGCTGTGTTGCTGGGTTGGTTACCCGTCAAGTCACTCACCAGTGTGGCATTCTCACTGGGCCTATGCTGTAGGCCTCGGAGTAGGCCTACTTAGGAAGTGGTCATTATATAGGGATCAATGGGGGAGTGGGGGAGTGGGTTTTTCGCGTGGATGTGCGGAAAATTTTTTGCCCCCCCCCCCTTCGACGGCAGTAAAAATCTTTTGCACCCCTCCTGTGTGGTTTGCGCCAAGAATTTTCGCCTCTAGGGCCTATAAGCTATTGATGCATGCAGGCTTTTTGGGTAAATTTGTTACGCCCCACCCCTCAAGAGGGGTCAAAATCTTTTAAGCCCCCCCCCCTCAGGCGAGATCTGAATTTTTTATGCCCCCCTCAAACCCACCATCCCCTACTGATATACCTAAACAATGAGCACCCCCTTAGACCACTGCACCATCTAGCCTACATTTTCGACTCAAAGACTCAACACTACTCAAACCACCCCCCTCCAAATGGGGCTTGGATCACGGATAGGAGTGGCAACTCCTATCGTGATCTTTACCACATTTTTCTTGTTTACAGTGCGGCAATGTGGGTACACTTACCCAGTACGACAACATCAATATCTGCTGAGTCCTCTCCATGCTCGTTCTTGATAGTAATGGTGTAGATACCAGTGTCCTTTCTTACAGTCTCCTTGTACTTAAACTCAGAGTGGTACTGGGCTGTGTGCACATCTATGTTGGGTCCCTTCAACTCCTGTAAATGGTGCGATTGGAGAAGTGAATGTATGCTTTATCTATGGTGTATTGTGAGTGTTGTAATTGTGGGTGTAAAAGTTGTGTGATGTATGTTTGGTGTGAGCAGCTGGTGGATGAACAGTATCAGCTATAATGCGTCGCTCAGAATCTATTGAGCACCTGCTTTTAGGCACATCTTAATTCTTTTCCTTGATACATGAATCTTGAAAGGCTATGCGGTGTGAGCTAAGTTTGCATATCTATATTTTCTCATCAAAGGTGAATGATCTGTTGTACATACAGTTACATCATTTCTTCTTCCTCTTCTTCCTATTTTGTGAACATTTGGACATGTAAAACTGTAATTATATCCATTTAGTTCAGGTGTATGCAACCTGATAATTGAGGTAGTGTATCTCGGAAAAAATATACAAAGTCTACAAAATTAGCAAAATTGGGAATTTTAGGGGTCTGAAATATCAATTTCATAAATAGGAGAGAGAGATTAGGCACAGGAGAATTGATACCTATCAAAATTTGAAGGTACAAAAATTCCAAAAGTAGTAGCTAACAAAAAGGTTGTAGCCACTGCAGAAATTATGTGATACAGGCACTATCAAAAGAGTATTGGCCAGAAATATTCTGAGATGTTAAAAATATTAGCAAAGTTGGAAGGTGTCATGTCAATCGTTATTTGGTGTATTAAGAAGGGGAAGCTTTGGATAAACTTCTCTATATACCTTCAGGATCATAATGTTAAAATCTCTATATACCTTCAGGATCATAATGTTTAAATGTTTATAAAAAGCTGCTCATATGTTTATATTGTCGAGGTGTTTATATTGTAGTATGTATATACAATAATGTTACAACTAACGACAACATCTAACAGTGAAAGGAAACATGAAAATTAACATAACTAGGATAAACAAAAATGTGTTAGTAAAACGTCATTAGATTGAACAAATGATAATATATGGACATATGATAGATAACAATTGATGAAGAAGGCATCAGGGATCGCCTTGGGAATGTCATTTTTGTTTAGCTCCACCTGATGCCTTCTTCTCAGGGATTTGAATCAACTATCTATAAAGATACAGCGGTCCTGTCAGTCACAATTCAGTATTTCTACCAATGGGTATAGGCTTATTTTGGTAAGCCTATATTATGAGACTATTCCAATTTATGTATTGGTAATGTCTAGTATTGCACACATTATGACATTATTGTCACATGTCAGTCATTCAGTTGGTCAGTTGTCAAGAACAAAAGTAAATGATATTTCTACACGTTATGAGCAGTAGTCAAAGTTGCCGGCAGAGGTGTGTTTTTTTTTATCAAAGCTAGCAACTTTGGCCTACTGTCCCCACCTGCCCAGCTAATACTTGAGCGCCTTTGGTGACGGTCCCCCGGGCAGGTTCCTCCTTGAGTGGCTGAAAGAGTAGCAATGGTAACACAGTGTAATCAGAGCTCCCTGATGCTAGTGCTTAAACCTTGTCCAAAGCTCATGCTGTAGTTGTGAAAGTTCATCTGTCTACATGAAGGCTCTAATGGGGGAGGTGGATATACTATCCATTGTAGAGAGCAATAAGATAGTGTACCAGCACTTTAGTGACATGGTTGGGGTTAAAACGGTATACCCTCTATCCTTTTCTAATTAGCAAAGAAAGTTTCCTTAAACCTCCCCACAACATAGATTTAGACAAGGTGTAAGCTAGTTAGACCACCTCCTATGCGCATTCCCAGTCTGTGATGATGATACAAAACCGAACAAAGGACGAAGGAAAAAGATAATCAGTGATGCTGGAAAACAAAATATATAGAAAAGGAGAAAGTAATATACGCAAACAAAAAGAAAAGAAGACAAAATCGATGCCATTCGATTTTGTTGAAGTAAAAAGATAAAGGACTCTGAAGGGCTGGAAGAGAGTGAAAGAAGGATGAAGAGTAAAATATTTTGACACTCCTGACATTTAGAAGTGCAGAATATTTTAGCTAGAGAAGACAAAACTGTATGAAAATGGGAATTAAAGGTTTACATTGTTGGAAAGGTATGGTATTGAGGAAGTAGGTCTGTGGTGTATTAATGGTGATTTTGATAAAATATGTATGTATGTTATTTTCTAAAATGTTATCTATAGTAAAAGCCTAAAATTCTACAAAAGTAATGACAAAATGCAGAATACTCATATCTACTTGAACTCTTATTACCAGCTAGAAAATACAATATTGCAATATATATATATATATATATATATATATATATATATATATATATATATATAGCAGGGATGTGATTTGAAAATCGCCCAAATGTAGGAAGATTTTTTAAGTCCTAATATAGGGCATTCAATGCCACAAAATAGACTTGGAAAAGGATCTTTGTACATTATAATGGGGGGTCTGCGGGGGGTTCCCCCGGGAGCCCAAGAAATTTTTGAACATCTGGCCAAATGGTGCAATCTGGTGCAGTTGTTTAGTACCAGACCCCCCCCCCCCACCCCCACCCTCAGTAAAATATTTTCTCAATGGATTTGGAAAAATCACGAGGGTCGACTTTTTGGCTCCCAATTGGAAGGAGACCTCCAATTGGAGGAGAAATCACATCCCTGATATATTCAGGTTTTCCAAAAGGGCACAAAATCAATTTTTTTAAAAGATATATGTATATATAATAGGATGATGATACAAAATTTAGGATAATGATCTACAAAGTTGTGGTAATATATCCTAGTTTCGATATACACGCACATGCAGTTCTAAAGTATTCATTTACATGAGATATGGAATGCCATAGACATTCTATATCACTTGGAATTGGAAATTACTGTGGGCGAGATTTAGGTGAGCACACCAAAATATTATGAGCATAAGAATTCCAATTGCTCCAATAGGGAAAATATTAAGAGGTCTCATTGAGAATGGGCAGAACAGGACAGAATTGACAATAGACTTAATCTATCTGAGACAAAAAGGACATGGAGTGGAGATGGTTGCACCAATAATGAGACTTAAGAAATACCAAATGAACACTGGTCAAAGTAAACCAATCTCAGTCACACTTCAAACCCTGGATTTCTTTTGTCAGGTCTGTTTTCATGTGGGCCAGTATGATAAAGGTATGTGTGTACACCTACCTTTTTGTTCTTGGACCAGGTGGCAGTTGGCATGGGTTCACCCATGAACTTAACGTCGATGAGAATAGTCTGGCCACGCTTCAACTGCATACTCTCACTGTAGCTGTCCTTCATGATCCTGGGTTTCACTGTTGGAAAGGAAAAGGTTATGCTATGAAGGAAATTATAGATGGTGCATCAACACCTACAGTAAGTGCTGGCTCATTTAACTATTATCATGTTTATAAAATTCTAAATGGCACCATTTGGCTGCCAAATGCTTACATGTAGAACTGACCCTGAAATACATAAAGAGCCCTTAAATTTCTCCAAAAGAAATGCAAGCCCCCCCCCTTTGGTAGATACTTTTGGCTAACCTGAAACATAAATAAAATCTTTTCTTTTATTTTGCCTAAGTCTCCCAAAGAAAACGGAGAACCTTGTCTGTGAACATTCACGCAACACACAGACAAGTCATGAAATTGGTGTGAGTATCAATGTTGAAAATTTTGTATAAATAATTATATAACTGCAGGATAAGATACTTAGAAAATGGTTGCACGTCTATGGGCTGGTCAGGTAAAGGGCTTACTTTTCCTAATCTTAGTTAGGCACGGTATGCTGGTATCAGAGGAATCTCCAGGACCGGCAGCATTAAGTGGCACGACACGGAACTCGTACTCCTTGCCCGTCTCCAGGTCAGGCACATCCACCTCGTTGTCCTCAGGAGCGACTTGGCCGACCTAGAATATTAGAAAATGTGTGAATATAAAATGAAGAGCTGTAGGCGCAGCTGGCCCGAAGATGCCTATATACCGAAGCTTCAGTATGATAATAACAGTTGTAACTTAATTTGAATGATAATTATGACAGTTGAAGCAAGGAGCAAACCTTCGTCCAATCTCCGAATTTGGGTTTCTTCTCAACGACGTAGCCAGTGATAGGAGATCCTCCATCGTTCTTGGGTGGGGTCCACTTCAGGGACACACGATCCTTATCAAAGTCGGTAACCTCAGGCTTGCCTGGCTTGCTTGGTGGATCTAAGGAAGGGAATTCAGCAGATGTAATGTATTAGAAATAGGGTAGACCATATCATAGAATAGTATCTGCAATATCAGTTCAGAAGAGCTTCTTTGATCGGTTCAAAATGACGATAAGAGTCTGCCCCATTCAAATTAAAATATACAGCTTCTCTTCAAGGTAACATATTTCTATGAGTTAAATCATGTACTCATATAGATTCTAAATTGTGTCTGAAATATGTTTTGTCGCCCTTACCGAAGGGATCCTTGGCCAGAGTGTCCTTATCAGTTATAAGTGGCTCACTGGGGCCCTCTTTGTTCACTGCCCTTACTCTGAACTTGTACTGCTTGCCAGGGGTGAGGCCTGGGACACCACACTGGGTGTCACCAGTCACCTTGCCTACTTCTTCCCATGAGCCCTTCTTGGTATCCATCTTCTCCACAATGTAATGCTCAATAGGTAGACCGCCATCATCCTTAGGCTCCTTCCATCTGAGGTGGCAGCGGTCCTTGTAGACCCCGCTTACCTCGAGTGGTCCCAAAGGTGTTGTTGGTTTGTCTTTAAAAAATAGGAATAAATAGTTTAAGAGTGAGGCTTACAATTCACTTTGATGGCATCTGGGGGATGGTCCAAGAACTAGAATCAGCTCCTTTCCTTACCATGGCCATCTGGTGGCACCTTTGAGAAACAGACATGCTCACCAACTACAACATATTCAGAGAGCTGTTTTTGTTTGTATTGTATCTAATTAGGTAGAAAGTATAAGGAATGCCATACTTATTTCAATCACAATAGAGCTTACAATAGCATAAGCAAAGCACTAGTTTACCTAACCTATAGAGAAGAACAACAAAAATCCATTTTCTATCTCAGTACCTAAAAAAGCATGGGTACTCCAATTTCTTTTGTTCCAATGGACTCTATAATCTCTGTGGATTTTTTTTCAGGAGGACTGAATCTAAATTAACTTTGGGGTGAATTGTGAGCTTCACCTTTAATTAGAAAAAGAGATCGTTTTCACAAGTAGTACAAAAGCAACATAAGCAGGCACAATTAGCTTACATCTTAGAAACAAAATGTTGAACCTTTTCTCTGTTTCATCTTGTTATCCTGTCTTAGTACTAAAGCTCACACTAGATCAACATCAACACAAACGAATGACACATAATCATTAAATACTAACTTCTATTTGCTATTCTACTTACCAATGACCTTAATGGTAATGGGAACTGTCTCTTTGCCAGTGTCATTCTCCAACTCCAGCTCATATTCACCCTGGTCCTTACGTTCAATATTCTTTAGCTTGATCTTACAGAAATCTGGGGTTTGGTCAACATTTTTGTCAAATGGCTCCCCATTCTTCTTCCATTTCATCTTGGGCAACGGGCTGCCTGAAGACAAGAGCAAGAGAGAGAGAGAATAGTTACTGGTTCCTGGTTGACATCACCCCTAAATGGTCACTGTTATATAGGCTATGACCAGTGTAAATAGTTAACAAAAGTCTTTCAATCTAGGTGATGTAGACTCTGACAGTGGATACTGATGCTCTGTTCAGCCTTGTACTGAAATGTTCTCATTGGTGTTGTTCATACGATTACGTGTGTTACCACTAAAGTAATATGACATATGATTCTGTGTGAGTGAGGTATTTATGATATTAATCTCAGTGTATGTAACATAAATAAACATTGATTCATAGTAATTTATATACAATGTATGATATTCACACTGTGTTCATTTGTGAAATTCAGTGGATGTAATATACATTATACTTTATGTACATTTTGTGTGTATGGAGGCATAATAGAATGGAAACAGTGAGCAATCGAAGGAGCCTGCATAGAGGTAGCCCCCTCACTGAAACAGGGCTATAAGGAAAGCAGAGAGAGATAGGTGATCTCAGATGTTTACAATCAAAAAGGAATCTACAGATAAGCTTGGACATTCAAATGAACAGCATGCAATAATCTACACTAACATGATAGTTTCTGTCATAGTGATGCTGTGAAAGGGAATAATAATGATATTTCCTTCGAAAATATAATCCTTGTTCTTACTTATAGAGATGATGCAATAGATGGATAATGAGTCTTTTCAAGCCATGAAAATTGACTTTTCAGACCGCCTTTTTTCATTATGAAGCATTTTCCCGTTCAAAATTGGTTAAAACAGGAAGAATACATGCAAAGCAAAGGTTTTATTTTGGTTTGAAAATTGTGAAAACAAAACTTGAAATTTATCACAAATCGTTTCATTTCAGAATTTGAATGGCATTCAGCGAAGCAACTTATCACTTATACATATGATAAATGATACAACAAAACATGTGTATCTTTATGACCCAACAGACCATAAAGAATAAAGGTTATATCAAAAAGAGGTTTGCATCTATACATTTGGTGTCAAGCCTTGTAACAATGAGAGGCTTCACCATTGTAAGAGCATCCTCTAAAAACATAATTCTAAGGAACGTTTATGGGATGATATGAAGGCATTCATGATTAGGAGGATTGCTTAAAGTCTATCAGCTACAAGGAGATTGTAGTGATTCAGTCGGTACATTTAGACCACCCACCACCAGGTGACTTATCAATAATTACTATCACATCTTTCCAGGTCCTATAATCTTAAACATAATTGTGTGATGATTGCATAAACCTCTTTGATAAGGTATATGCATCATCTTTCTCTACTCAGTTGACGTTGTATGTTAGCATGAGCTCCTACGTCTAAACGAATTGGAAGATGGACAATCTAGGGTATATTTGGTGGTTCTAACAAACTGGTAAGCAAAAATGGATGGCTTGACCAATTTTTAAATGATGTTGCAGCTAGGCTGATTGTATGCTATCTTTTTTGTCGTGTTATCCGAAGTCATTCAATAGATTTGGTTTAATCCTACGTGTACCTGTTAGATATATCCATCTTCCCAGTTGCAGGTCCATAGCACGAGTTGCACTTTTAAATGTATGACTGGGATACTAGATACTATCAAATAAAATGTATTCAATACCCTTCCCACCTTGAAACATGATATGTGAATGCTCAGGAAAGAGGCAACTACCGAAAAAACGCAAGAGGACAGCTTTGAGATATATGCGTTTACAACCATGTTAAAGCTTGTCAAAGGGAGATTTATACATTGCTCTATGTTCCTGGCACTCACTGCACAATACAAGGTGGACTACTCTATAAATATGTCTAAAACAGATTACATGATACTTATTAAAGGGAAGGTAGTTCTATGCCTGAAACGTAAGTGAACCCTATGATTTTTGTTGCGGACAACACAGAACATAACTTAATAAAATGCAACTCATCTTCTGGTGCACCGAGTGCAGTAAAGCAAAAGAACGATAATGAAAAATAATCATGTTGATGAGGCTATGATGAGTTTTAATGACCGAAACACAAATTAAGGCCAGTGTTGTTCTCACATGAAATGAGTTGGCTATATAGAGTTATTAGTCGTTTGATCTATAAGGTGGTTGTATATATTTGAGGGCAGGTTGCCCTCGAGTCCAAAGGCACCTGGTGACAAGCTTCATTTTTACCAAGGCAGCAAATATGTACAGCCATGATCATTACTTTCTGCATTTGTTAAAATTACTAAATTTTCTAGATATAATATGTACAAGAGGCATTTTGTCAGTTGTCATATCTTTTCTTTTGTCACTGGATAGAATCGGATGTGATAAAAATCTTTTTTTATATAAGGCTGATATTTATTTGTTGCCATGGCAACAATCTACCCTGCTTCTAGGTGGGTTGAACCCGTGGCATTCTGCTTTACCCTCTTGTAAATCCTCCGGACCTCGCATAGGTTGTGGTCGTGGAATGTGTGTTCCTGTGACAACGCAAGAATCCGAGAGACAATGACAAGGAACAAACCTCCGAGCACAACAAACAAGCCAAAAAAAACATATTTCCATTCTTCAATCACACACACAAAAAAAAGAAAATCAGTAACGATGGTCACTACCACACTCTGCCCAAAGGCTGCGTCTTTTTACCAATGAATGATTTTATATCTATATTATTTACTTTGGGATATTGTTTACTATTTCGAGATGAACAGCGCAGAATTTTCCTTGTGTCTCACCCCAGGACAGAGTGTGGCACAGGGAGAGATGGACAAGTCTATGTCATAGACATTAACCTTGATGGGGAGCCTGAAATGTCCAAAATTAGGGGTAAATGATGCAGGTGCAGTTTCACAAATGATAACAATAGTGTCCCTATAGAATTTGATGTTTATGAGTATTTGAATCCCAAATAAAATTGAATTTTCTATTTTGGTAGTCAGGCGATGACATGCTACAAAGTCTTAAATAAGCTTTGCCAAAATATGATATAACATATATTTATCTTAGATTTATGAAACTTGTACTTTATCTAACATTGCAGGTGTCAATGTCGGAGGGCCCTACTCAGTTACTTCTTATAATTATTACAAAGAATTGTCATAAGCCAGGTATCTATCATATTGAATAAAGAATGAGGTACTTTAATGGTTGTCCCAACAGAAAGGAGTCTATTTCCCAATAGAAAGCTTGGGAACTATAGGTGAGCAGGGAATGATAAGCTGACTTCATGCATCCTTAAAGAATGTACTTAGACATCACAGGGAGATGCTTAATGATAACAACTTCATTGAATTTGGTGACTACTTTTTGAGTTTTCTTTGACTTTTTAGATCATCAATGTCTTATTGCAACCAACCAACCGCACATTTCCTCCTCCATTATAATTTAGAATAGCCACTTTGTATTACATAATTAATCATATGACTGAGCCCTCGATTTCTATATGCACTAGCTTACTTGATATTCAAAATCTCAGGAGCAAATGACATCTAATTATAATGCCACTGAACTAGCTTATCAAAAAGCATAGAACATCTAGTACTTAAAATTCTTTTTTAATTTTCATTTTGAACCTTTAGTATTTTTGGGTTAGGTGGGTCAGAATCATTGATTGTCATTTATCAGGTCATGGCCACACAAACAACAAGAAAAAAGCCACGCATTATGATGTGTGTGATAGGTTGGGGTCCGTGTCGCAGATGGTGTATCGTAGTGCATGGTAGGATGAAGGCCACAACTTGCTGTTTTCCCCTGATAAGGCAGCAATAAAGCATGTGGGGAATAACTTTGTCTACCTGCGGTTCCTAACCCTACCTGTATAAGGTATTTCCAGGTCTAGTGGCTTGCCGGCCTTAATAGTGATCTCCCTTGGAACCTTGTCCTTGTCCACCACGGGAGGCTTCTCAGCTGCAAATAACCAAAATGTACTTGATGAGTGAGGTACACAATATTGATGACAGAGGTTGCATCTGACACGTTAAGGCTTTGTATTAGTTCTGAAACTATGAGTGTATAGTGAAAGTATGATAAATCTATTATCTCTTATCTCTTGATGATAGTCCCTTCACTAGTACGGCTGTAGGCAGCTAATGTATATGGGCTGCCATTGCTAATTGGCAATAGTGATGCCTTAAAAGAAGGAAAGTCACAAATAACTCACCAATGTCGACCATCAGCTTAGCACTGGTTTCACGGTCGCCAATCTTGCAGGTGTAGACGTCCTCGTCGTCACATTTGAGGTTTTTGATGAGCAGAGCTTGAATAGGGTTATCGTCAATTATCTCATAACGTCCTCCATCCTCAATGGGCACCCCATTGCGCAGCCAAGTGACTGGGTAGTTCTTGGGGTTCTTGACCTTACATTGAAGTCGGGCTGTCTCCCGCTCAACATGCTTGATGTTCTGGAGCTGTTCCTTAATGATGACGTCAGCTGTGGTGTAAGAGAATAAGCAGCTCAGTCAGATATAACTTTCTACTGGTTTTAACCCTTTTAGCCCATAATGCACTTTTATGGCTTAGAGGGTTAACCAAACTCACTTTACATGCTTTACAATGGAACATTATTTGTATTTTATATACAACCATTCAATAATTACTGGCTGATAATCTAGTTCTTACAGAACACAGATATTTTCGTTTAAACCCCTCCCAGCACCAAACAGCACAGCCCATCTAAATGGTAGGCCTATCTTTGCATAAAAAAATTCATGTCATAAGGAATGCTATCTTGGAAATACCGGGAATAATTGTGTACTCACGGGCAACATAAAGCTTTGCACTGGTTTCCTTGTCCTGCATCTTACATGTGTATTTGCCCTCATCCTTATTGTCTACATTCATGACCTTCAGGGTGCGTTTATTGCCAGAAACAACTTGCATGAATTTGACATCTTCAGTAGAGATTTTCTGAAATATGGAAAGTAAAGGCCCAATAAAGTCTAGTCTGAGAATACGATTTACCATTTTTTTTTATCATAGCAAAGGTAGTATAATGGCTAACTTATGGTACCCATACATTCAACACATAGTTTTGCATTAAACACATAAACAATGATTGTCAATGAGCAAATACCTAGCAGCTGACTATTAATTTGATGTACTACTGCATCAGAAATGCCACAATGACTAACTAACTAACAGTTATTAATGGCTACAATATCAAAATTAGTGAAAGAAATATCTACATTGCTATGTTAATACAGAGAAATTCAAACCCCCAAAACATATGACATACTTACCAGTATGTTAACCTTTCAATGCCAACAATCTTTACCTTAACCTTCACCATTATTATTTAACGCTTTCCTCCCATCATAGTTTTTTGAGTAGCCTCTCTCCCTTTTTTCCCACGCCATGGCTTCTGCTATTAGGATATTAGGGGAAATGATAATCTCGGTTCCCAAACCATATTTGGCCACACACCCTGATGAGCTGTTATGAGATTTACAGGGAACACCAGCATTCTAGTGATCTGAACACCCCCTTCCGTAAACCACACAGGGTTTATGGAATATCATATAGACTTATTAAGCACACTAAAACAATGAGAGTTAGGTATTGATTCTGGTCGGTGGGTTACACCACACCCCTTCCCCCACACAAAAATCCAACGTTTCCAATACAAGGGTCTAGATCAGCAATAGTTCTATAGGACAAACACGATGTATTATTATTGTTCAGTTGTCTTGAATATCACAGTAAAACAGATGACCTATCTATTCAACGTGTAAACAACAATGGGTGTCACAATGGCTAGGGTAAGGTGATGATAATGTCAGACCATCTTACCTGAATATTATCGGGGTTATCCTGTTAAAATACATTTTCTTCGTTAGGGGTAATCATGATAACTAACTTTGGACTATGATCAAACTATAATTTGGGACTTCACAACCTTCTAATCTTAATTCATTTACCGAGTACATAGATGGTTTTGTACATAACTGCTGTTCTTCCCATGTCATCACACAATGCTTACCACTGCAGAAAGTGTTTTCTTTGGTTTTCCTTACCCTAAGGAGGGTGTGGAAGAAAGTCCAAAAAATCATGTTCTGAATGCATGCCCTCATTAGATAAATTCAGAGGCACACTATTTCTGAGAAATGAATTGATGAATTTCTATCTTAAAGAAGTTTCAATAAAATAAGAGTGTTTATTAATAAAATCTAAAATGACATTTGTATAACTTACCTTGTCCTCTTTGTACCACGTGACCTGGGCCTCAGGATCACTGACTTCACATGTGAACTCTGCAGCCTCCTTTTCATACGAGTCGATATCCTGTAGGTTCTTGTCAAACTCATACTCAGGTTCTGGTACACAAAATGTATAAAAGGAAAATATGACACTGTATGTCAGAAATGTATTAGGAATAAGCCGAGGAAAATATGGCAACAGTACGGAAGGGATGACCCTTTTGTCAGAAATGCATTAGGAATAAGCCGAGGAAAATATAACAACTGGACGGAATGGATGACCCTTTTGTCAGAAATGTATTAGGAATAAGCCTGACCTCTCAAACTCAGACCTATCTGTAGAAGCTTTACTTATATTTGTAAAAGAAAACAAAGTTTATTTGTTAGGATCATTCTCAATGGGCTGAATTATTTCTTCTTTTCATTCATCACAAACTTGCTATGTTCTAGGTAAGAATCAGCAATCAGTATTTAATCAGTAAGCTTCATGAATGAAATAAGTTAAGGAAATAGATAAAAGCATATAAACTTACCTACAATAGCAAGGTTACAAGAGGTCTTTTCATCCTCCAGTTTGCAAGTGTATTCACCCTTGTCTTCGGGTTTACATGCCTGGATACGTAGAATACACCTGTTCTCACGTCGAGAAATCTGGTACTTGCCAGGGGTATACTGTTGGAAGAGGAATGATATGTGTTTTTTTTTTCAGAGAGCTAACACGAAAGGGAAGAGTACTGGTAACCATTAAAGTTTCAAATATATTTTGTCAATTCATTTTAAACATTTTTAACATTGCTGGAAGACTATATTATATTATCTATCTAGTAACTCAAGGTATATAACTTGACTGTTTCCCTGTGACCTAGAGTACTATAAAAATAGAAAAAAAAGTAAAATAAAGGGATATAGAGATTGCCCTTACATCAATTTGTTCGTCATCCTTGAACCATTTCACAGAAGGCGTTGGGTCTGAGATCATGCACTCCAAAACCATATCCCTCTTGCGGCACACTTTTGCCTTCTCGGGTAGTTTTTGGGTGAAGTAGTGAGTGATCTTCTTTTCTGCAATACATAAAAGGCATGTGTATGAGGTTATACCTTCACTTCTTCTGAACATGATTCTTAGCATGCTATTTTATATTTCCTGATATCTTATGTATCGAGAAGGCCAGCATCCTGATACTTCCTTTCCATTTCAACAAAAACTTAATTTTCATTGCGTTATAGGATAGTGCTCATGTAAAAAAATTAAGTGGTATAGTTCATCAGGACCAGATCTTTTTGTAAGAGGTGTGTGAACATAAAAGATAAGTGGCCCTATTGACATTATTGCATAAATGTTTTAACATCAGCAGCTTGAGCAGTGAGAAATTGTGGTGCCACAACCACAATGCAATATACCTAACATCTATATAAAATGATACCTCATCGTAACATATATACCAGACTATTTCTGAACATCCCACGAACGCATTGTTCTAGTCAAATAGCAGAGGCATTTGCAGTTGCAAAGCTGTTTGTGATCTTAGGATCCTAGGAAATGCCCTGCAGAGTAAATCTACAGTTCTTACTGAAGAGTCATAGTACTAACCTTCTACACTGACATTACAAGTGGTGGTTTTCTCCTCACACTGGCATTGATAGCGTCCAGCATCTTCCATACCAATATGCTGGATAGTCAGGGTGAACACTCCATCATCAGTCTTGCCGAAATTGTACTTCTTTCCTTGGAAAATCTCCAATTTGTTCTTTAGCCACCTGGGTGTGGCACTAGGCTTGGAGAACTTGCAGCTCAGTTTGACAGAATCATCCTTCTCCTTGCAATTGGTGTCCTGCAGTGGCTCCACCCACTTCTCCTGGGGCTATTAAGGTGATGTCATATGCAATGTTATACTTCCAGGTTCATGCATCAGGAAGGTATACAAGTTTCAAAGGATAATCTTTACTAACTAGGTAGGATCTTCAGAGCAGTATAATATGTTTTCATTGAAGAATCTTTTACATATTAGTTACTATAATTCTAGTTGTTGTTAGCATATATTTGTGATATATAAATTTGACATATTGTATTTTGAGTAATAATCATTAATGTATTAGGCTTATTGTTCAACAGTTTTATGTTTTCTGAAAATGATCATATGAAGCATTTGCATTCACAATTCATAAACTGAGCACTGTCTCCCTTATTTCCAATTAAGGCCAACATAAGGATAACAATTGAAACGTAATATGTTACTATAGTATAGTTATAAAGCTCTCTCTAGAAAATTATTGGAGAAACAAGAAGTGTGGAGACTGGCATTACAAGTACATATTCAATTAAGAATATGGTTTGTAATAGCGAAGATGCAAATTACATTTATAACATGGAGATGAACAAAGGGACGAATTAAAGATGTTTAACTAAAAGAAGTGTGTAGAAATGATGTTTGATTCTTGATAATCAATTAATATTAACAGTAACCCTGGATGGAAATGAGAAGAGCTCGTAATACGTTGGGCATGGAGGCTTTCAAAATAGTCTGAGTTGGATCTGCATTTTGATTGTCATGGAAATTTAAACAACAGGAACCCTTGGGAACATTGAACAGGAACAGTGAATAACAGACCACAAATTACTCTGAGATGCACATGCTCCCAGAGAGTCTGGTACCGCAAGCTTTGCAAGGAGCGCGGTCATTGGTCAACCAGTTCATATTGTAACATGCAATCTGATTGAGGGTCATAGACTATGGTACGATTTGCTTTTCGAAGGTTAATAATATTATAGGGTTAGTAACAGAAAGACACAGAAAAAAATGCCCAATTTGGCTCAGATCCATGTCTAAAGTCCCCATTGCATATGCTTGCATAATATCTCTTTTCGTCAAATGTCTACGATATAATAGTAACTTCTTTAATTCAACTGTACATGGTCTATGTAGCAAATTTATTTCCCCATTTTCTATCCCCAAAAAGATGCAAGAAAGACCCTACGACTTTGGACACTAGCTGTAAACCAACCTAGGCATATATAAGGAGATTGTGGCTGGTGTTATTCAGATTATTTACGACATAGACAAGGACAGGCATGCACATAGAAAAAGTGTCGTCAGGGTTCAAACATCGGAGCACCTAGAGCAAACAAAGAATTTGCCATTAGAGGAATAGAGTCCAGCGTTATTTCCAGTCGTGATGACTGGGAGAGTCCACAGGTGTAAAGCATCAGATTCCCAAAGCCAAACAATCAATGATCTATACCAGTGGCCACACAGTGATGTTCATTGTCAATTGCCTACAGACTTCTCCAAATAGTGATGGGGCAAAGAGAATTGAAGTTTTAGATATAAAACAATACATTTGAGCTGCCAGTGTAATTTGGAGAGTATGACCTGCAAAAAGGAGACAGGATAGAAGAGTGTTATGAGTTTACAGGCCAATGTATGCTAAAAAGTACATATACTAGACGGAATGAAATCAAAACTGCTGATAAAGTAAAACCTATCAAAATCAATCAACAAAATTATTGTCAGTATCAGATGATAACCATGGAAACAAAATGTAAATCCTAACTGACAGCACAACACAAAAACATACATTATTTTACATGTGAATAAAATGGAAATGAGTTTAGAAGGTAAGTGCTGTGATTTGGTCGAGAATACTTACCACAGATACAAGACGCGAAGAATTATTTGTGTGGTGGTCGACATCGGAAGGAATAATATTATCAAAACATTGATATTGTATTTTGTCTGAATCAGGCTTTTGATAGAGATACGAATTTCCAAGGCCAATATTCAAACTGACTCATACTGTCAGTTATTTGGTCAAATTTGAATCATTTTGTGCCAAGCCTGATTCACTTGTTGCCCTACCATATCCAGAGAAGACTGTAGGTGAGGGGCCGAACTTTTGTAAGGGGTTATTTCTGGGATGTCTTGACTTACAAATCACAGGGATCATACCTAAGCATATCAATGGAGGGATTGTGGCCACTGGTTTCTCAAAACACAAGAAAGGAAAGGGGATGATATGGTATTTGTGTATTGTGAGATAACTTGGATAACAGATAATTTGAATAAAATATTTCATGATAACAATTATAAACTGTCAAAGCGTTTTTCGCCCCGGATGTTGGAAGTGCGTTTGGCCTATCACTTATTCTGCAACGCTGTAGGTACATGCCAGCCATCCCAAATGGGCATGCGCATGGCAGGCTTTGAAATGATAAATCCCACAAAGAAATTGAAACGCGTCATGGTCATTAATGAAAATCACCAGGCAGATAACACTGAGTTGGGTAACAGGCTTATTGCAGATTCCAGCACACATGAGGACAGAAAGGAATGCATTGTACCTGAGAGGACATATTGAGGTTCACACACAGTGTATCCCATGAAGCTCTATATGACTGACTAAATAGTCTTCCCCTAGGTGTTTCACCAGAGGAAAAGGGGGCGAGCTAAGAAGCTAACCTAAACTATAGGCACTAGGCATACATATATGTACTTATCATCCTAGAGTCTACCAGCGCTGCATGAGCATGCATACATAGCTTGTCGTTGGACCCACTATTATTTGCATCCTACTTTGGGTTATCACACTAAATATTAGGATGATTGTAATGCTATGATACATGATTTCTAACACTACTTGCAATGCTATATGCGGTTCCATGTTTTATTTATTTCATGTTGTGTTAAAAGTATAAATCAAAAATAGAAAAGTCTGTGGTACTGGTGAAAGCTAGAGAGCAAAAGAGGTATCCAAAGAAAAATAGGAAAAATTCTCCAGGTAATAGATACAGGATGTATCTCTCCTTATGCATGTTTGCTTTTCAGAGTGAAAGGAGTGTGTGAAGCAGTGTGGAATTAATGACAGGGTTATGAGTATGCATTTCTACATGTATTGTTTTTGTCTAATCTAGATGAGAGGGTGATATATGGTATCTAATGGATAAAAAAAAATAATGTCTGGCCAGTTGATTTCAAACCCCAAGCAGAGAAGACAGAGGACTAACAACTATAAAGACTGCTTATGCATGGCTAAGGCATCCAGCCTGTGCTGCCGGCTGTTGGCCCGGCCAGGGAACATGTGTGTGTACCTTCTCGGGAGCTTTGCGTTTCCGAAGCTTTGGCAGATCAGGTATGGCTTCCACCAATGATGCCCTTCGACCACCACCGAGGAGGGAGTTACGACGTTGCCTTTGTTCAACCTCCAGTTGTTCAACATCTGCTTTGCTGAAGGTGGGGATTTTTATATCCTCCGACCCTCGTCTCTCCGGAGTCTGTGGTAATTGGGTAAGACAACTGAACATGAGTGACGCGACAGGTGCACAGGAATGGGCTCAGGGTGGTGGAGGTGGTATTCTTGGAGTAGGAGGGAAGGGGCAGAGTAGGAGTCTTAGAAGACGGGTTAGTCAGAAATGAGAAAAATGGGATGGCATATCTGCTTGCGGCTGAAGCAATCACTGCCCTGATTCTTTGATCATCCACTCAGCAAATCTATTCACTGCAAGGCTATTATTAAGGTCCGTCTCATGTAGTATAAAAATGAAATGAGTTTACAGAGTACATGTTACTATGGTTCTGAGCTATCAGCCACTGGACCATATACTTTAATCTATTTTTCTACATTACAATTATTTTACAATTTTACATCATTGTGCATTACATACTCACGACTGAGCAGAGGCCTACTTCTTGCACATGATTGGAAACATAGTTTAATGCCATATGAATGCCATTCGCAATCTGTATAATGTATGTACGAAGGCTGATACAGATGAGAGTGTCTTAGTTTCTCCTGTTCTCTTCTTAGTTTTAGACAATGATGTTCAATTCATATAGATTCTTGAATACCAGTATGGTCTAAACACTTTTTTATTAATTGTGGATATTTTCTTTTGATTATAGATGTATACAGGTATATACTTATACAGATTGCTTTGGCGTTGCAAATGTATCGATTTTAGATATACAGCATTCAAATATTTGTTTAAGTCCTATATCTAAACCTATTTGGATGAACTGATAGTTTACATACTAGCAATGCCTACCTATCGATAGCATAAAGTAAACAAGAGGAGTTCATAACAAAGTTAAAGTTACCAAGTGATTACCTAACATTGTGCTAGGTTTACAAGCTTTACTAATTCTAAAAAAAAATAATTGGATTCTACAGCTACAAATGTGTAGGCTTAAATCAAGGTGTTTAGAAAATGAATTTCGATACAATATTCAGTTACTCAGTAAATACACCATGGTTTAGAGTCAATACCAATATTTGAGAATTGAGTACATAAATATTGTAATCATTTAATAACTTTTGACTTATTCTGCCTTCCTACCATATCTAATCATACCTATAAGGGTTTTTGGGCAGTCCAGGTATTCATCGGGAATGACCAACGGGGTAGCTTTCTCAAAAGGTGCCAAAGGGAAAAATTGATGGCAGCCAATATGGCTTATAATGTTCAATTTTCCCCCAAAATCAGACAAGGCAGTCATTTATATCTAAGTACAAGGTAAAATCTTTGTCAAAAGTGAAAGTAATTTTTATTTTTATCCAAAAAGGCAAACGCATACTTTACTGTGGTTTCCATGACAATCTTATAACAGACTTGCTTCATGTGAAGTATATTATTCTATTCATGTCAGTTTGCACTGCATTGTCTCATTTCTGCTACTGCACTTGTGCTTACTGTAATTGAAGTATGGGGGAAGGCCCTTTCTTTCTAATTACTCAATAAGATATAAGATATTGGTCGTATAAAAGAATATAGATAGGCTGATGGGATTTCCAGGTTGAAACCATGAACTCCATGGAAAGCGCCAAACACTGAGGATTCCCCCTCCTTCTTAACAAATATTGCCCTAAATATTCCAAATAGTAGCCTCGAAAGTATTTTTCATCGCCGAAAAGGTTTTTTTATGGCTCCTTTTTTTTGCCTCTGGAAGACAGAAATCTTTTGTATTGCTCAATGGTTAATTTCCTTTCCTGTTTTGCCGTTGGCTGGCCAGAAAGGTCTCCAGTCCAAGTTATCAGAAAAACCAGGGCCATAGAAATATCAATTTGCTTTTGGTATTACTATAAAGGTTTGACTTATTGAGTTTTTCATGAATATAGATCGAATGGTATCCATTGAGGGCTATAAAATGACCCACATTTATCTAAGCACAAAAACATTTTATGGCACCTTTTCCTAAGCATTGGTTTGAACTGTAACTTTAACAACGTCTGAACGTAATGATCCATACCAAGCAAGACTCACACAATTACAATACATCTGCATCAGATAAAGAAATGTTTTACCCTCTACCTCACAACCTACACAGCACTAAGATGGATTTTAAAGGTTTAAAATAATGTAAAACATATTATGGCTAGAACCGTTGTGTACAGATCCAAGATCACTTAATGATTCCTGGTGTGAACATTATAATTTGAAACTATATATTATTTCGGTTTACCTTTCATGGACAGAGGAGGACCATCAATCATCTATTCCGCATCTACAAATTACCATATGTTACTATATTATGTCAAAAGACGTTTTTCAGCTACAAAATCTGCATATTCTGAAAGAAAGAGATCATGTTCGGTATTGGCATTGCATACACTCTAGATTATGTTTCCTGAATATTAGAGCACTTACGGGAAGATAGAAAAAATTCATAATACTATAAAGCATTCACTCAAATATTACTCTACCTAATATACATTGCCTTTGACATTTTATCTCATCCCTATGACAGTCACGTCTTTCGTATGTACATAATTTATTATATCCATGAACAATGACATCAAAAAAATGATTTGCCTACACATTACTATAGGTGCTCCTGTTTCCTCTCACATATTTTTAAGTAGTGACTATCTTACTTTTCCTAATGGCTACCCAGAGACAACAATGAGGCTGAGTTCCACTAAGCAAACCACCCTATGGCTCCACTCAGAAATATTGACGGGTTTTAACTTAGTAGAACTCACCTTTGGGGCATCCCTTCTGGATTTGGTGTTATGTCTTATCATTTTTGCACACCTTTTAAGGTTGGAGCATAGCAATTTGAGATAGAATTACTAAAGATATACTTCTTTGGGAAATTAAATTCTTGTTCAGCATATCAAAGATGAATTTGTGTGTTGCTCATAGGAACGAGGGCTATATTCAAACACCATTGTTAAGAAGAGAAGCAAATCATTGTCTGGGAATACACTAAACCATTGATATTGTGATACACCCCTTCCACTGTAATGTGCCGAACATAACTGGACTGTAACAAAGGGAACTATTTATTTTTCACCATGGTACTGCCTATTGTTAGAGTTGAAAGAAAGTTTCAAAGGAAAGTATTTTTCAGATATTTATAAAGTAGAAGGATATGTAAAAAAATCAAGTGGTTTCACATTGACTGTGATACAAGGCATCAGGGCACCATGTCCAGAGCTGAACGTTTGTTATTTTTGAGTATTAGCAAGATAATGGGTCCAAGTGGCAGCTCTTACAAATTTTGCACTTTTGAGAAGCACCTTTCAACCCTTGATAAGCTAATAAATGTGGAAGATTAGATAATTTTAAGAAGAATATGCTGGCATTGAGATGAAGGTCCAATGCAAATATCCTTTTTTTTATTTTTACTTTATTTTGTAATCAGTTCATAATCTTTTTTAAATTCTTTTTTTTTGCAATAGAAAGAATGTGTTTGTGTGTGGCCCTCATTTACACCTTCTTGTATAGCTAAAATGAGGGTCAGAAGGTATTATGGTCAAGGGTTCAAAGGTGCCAACATAAGCTTTGGACATAGTGGCCAGGCTCCTTATAATCCTGGGGTTGAGCATTAGCCTTCAGTTGGGATGTGTGTAGAGGCTCTTCCAAAATTTCACTTGAAACAAGGGTAGAGTTTACCTCGGAAAACAGGGAAATGTTCATTAATAAGACAAACAAATGTAATTTTGAATGTTCCAAACTAAAGGGATCTAGGTGTTAATATTACTTGGGACTGCATTGAATATAATTATATACATAACTTAAGTGAAATTTGAAATGTGAAAAATTATTTTGCTTATCATCCTTGTACTAGGTCCAGACATGAATTAGAAAAATACCCAGTGAAACCTAATTCATGTGTGTGTTTTTTTTTATATTGGAATGTTGTACACTTATATGCCATAAATGACTTGTAAGACAAATAACTAAGTTAATCAGATAATTACGTTCAGGAGTACATTGCTTTACACGCTGGTTATAATTCTGCAGTTTTTTTTTTAAATATATTTCCTTTTATTAAAACAACAGATCATTTTCTGTAGTGTATGTTTACAAGCCAATCACAGCACAAAGTGTGATCATTTGTATTCAGAATAAGGTTGTCTGCAATGCCAATGGTGGGGAAAATGTTCAGCTCTATTCTAAAGCTCAACGACCTCCCCATGAACACGTCACCTTCTCATTTTTCACACGATATTCCGGTTTCTCAACAATATTGAGACTTGGCCAGTCCTTTACATGAGAGGCGAGCGAAAGTCGTCTGCTATATGTTTGCCCACTAGCACGACCGATATGGTCCCTAATCAAATCAGGGCACTGATCCATCTCTTCATCTTCTCCTGAGTCCACCTTAGGTTTCTCACCATCTGAGGGTGTTGGCTATAGAGGTTGAGTGACAGAATACAAGTACACATGTGAGATGGCATAACTATTATTTGATTCCAGGCCAAATATGCTTTTGTACTTCAGAGTACCTCTTTATATGAGTTGACTTAAATAAAATCTCATTTAAATCAATATAGCATGATGATGTGAACCTTTGAAGCACCCACTTGGAGAACAGGACAATTAACTCAACAGAGGTGGGATTAACTTGACTGCCAAAGTATTGCACAAATGACCTTCAAGCAAAGATATTGAAATGGTTTCTTTGTAATGAAGTTTTCCTAAATAAATCATCTAAGTTTATAATGGTAAATGTAGTCTTGCCATTTCCCATGTATAATGCACCTGTTGTGTAAAGCATCTCTCTGCTATACATAACTATCTACCATCTTAGACCTTACTAATCTTTAAACAATATTCCAGCATGTACTGCTTAGATTCTGTGTTTTGAGAGTAGTTTATCTATATGCACTGAAATATGGAATCTGTAGTTGTACTAAAGGTTTTAGATATAATAGTCATAGATGGTTACTACTTAGGCAGCAGTGATAGCAGATACACAACCAAAAAAACACTCTTTAAATGATGCATGTGTAGAGTTGAATGTCATTTAGCAGTTCCAGTGGGAGAAATCCTCGATTACATCTAAGCAAAACACATTTGCTACCTCTATAAAGTCAGTTTTGAAAACACATTAAAATGTTTAGTGATAGTATAGTTAGTTTCTTCACACACAATTGCCTATCAATTGACTGGGCTGTATTTTTCAAATTACCATTTTGAAATGAATGATAGTAAGAAATAGCACAATTGTTAACTGGTACATTAAAACAAATATTCATATTACCATCGGCTGTACAACTGCGACGACAATAGAAAATAATGTGTTTTGTTTTTGGAAAAGAAGAGAATATCAGTGAGAAAGGTCAAGAGTACACAGAAAGAAGAGGTGTGTTTTTGTTTGCCCCATTATGGAAAATGAGAGGAAGAGAATTTAGCGTTCTTGACATAATTATTCTGCAGAGAAAGAGGTCTGAAGAATATACCTTTGCATACATAGCTTTAAGGTTATTATATGAGTGTGTGAGTTGCTACAGTTTTCCTACTGGAATCGTTCTAGAATAAAACGCTAAAAACAAATGTAAGCACATCAAACAAGTTGTTGGTAAGAAACTGTGCATTCTGGCTGTGATAGTGAGAATCATCAAATCATCAATCAGAGTCAATAACAATCTATGAAAGTCAAACAACAACGACTGGCTGATTTCTGTCTTTTTTTTTTTGGATGGACGCAAAGATAAATCAAGGTGCATTGGGTCTATCTGGGGGGAGTAAAGAAGACAGTAGTGTACGATAGGTACCTTTGGAGGCTCTGAGGATATGTTTATCTGGGGTGTTGGGATGCTTTGTTTTCTACTTCCAATTGGCGACTCATCCCCGGGTGCCGAGTTTTGGTCCTGATAGCCGGAGGAGGAGTCAAATTGCTGAAATAAAGGTTAGAGACCTCTCTCTTCAACAGGAGGGAACATAGTTGTCACACAGGAGATGTAACAGTGAACAGTAGACAGTTGGGTAGAAGTGAGTGAAAATAAATGAAGTCGCCGCATTGGTTTAGCAGTAACATAGGAGCTGTGACCGTTGGATGGTGTTGTGAGAAGCATGCTCCTATGGGTAGGGATGCTGGCGGTTTGGCTCTACGGAGGTAGGTTTGAGAAAGGTAACAAGTAGTGTGTGGACATACAGGGAAGAACAATGGACAATACATCATTTTACATGTACACGAAATATGTTGAATAGTCTGTCTTACCACCTCGTGCCACTATAGTGAAGTATGCATCCTAGCAGGAGTTCAGGTGGGCATTTCCATGACAATTTATTCATAAATGCTTCTGTTGTGGGTAGAAGGTGTCTTTGTGAAGAGATCTGATCAGAATATATCTTTTGATGTGGTGTTAATGCTAAGATAGGATAGAGTCTAGTCACTAGAGTGCAGGAAACTGTACCAAAGAAAATGTAAATAAGGAAACAGAAATTGAACAATAATCAAATGAGCCAGTAGTTCATATATGAGATCCATCAAAAAGAAAATAAGGGCAAGATTCTTGAAAATTGAGGGATTTAGATCATGGGAAACATGGATTGCAAAATTGGCAAATCAGCAGTTTTAATTGCTGTGAAAATTGTTGACATCCATTTCATAGTACCTGTATCAAAATTGAATAATACCACAAAATTGAAGTTGAAAATCATCCACAGGAAAAGGTACAGGCAGGTATTTGCACCTTGATATGAAATTTCACTGTGTCGTGCCTGTGCTCTGACAGTAGAGAAAAGTTTCCAAATTAGCACAGACTCTTTTGACATCAAATTAAACATCAGGTAAGTTGGAGGTTTTCAAAACAGCAAAGCATGGGTAGGGTCAAAATTCTTAGTTGAAAAACTTCAACACATTATATATTCCAAAGCCAATAACTTCAAATTGAAATGATAAGAGAGTCAGTGCATTTTCTTTTCTTCTTACAAGAAATTAAAACAGGGAGATTCACCTTGGGAAACCATCGCAAAATGTAAAAGGGGAGTAGTACCAAGGTGTTTTACAATATAACCAATGTAAATGTTAGCAAATGACAATCAAAAAGATTGCCTTTTAGTTTACAAAGGACTCACCAGAAGTATTATCCACTCTGTTCACTTACCTTAGCCTTGGACAACTCATATCCTGACATACGACGCCGCTGCTGTGCTTCGGGCTTTTCCTTTTCATCTGTAAGATTACACAGACACTGATTAGTGATTTGTACCAAAATGTAACTTAAGGGAATATGTATTCCAACAAAATGCATTTTTCTTTTTATTTCATATATTTTACATTCGGTATAAAGTTCTGAATCAGCATAAGTACATTAGGGCAAATTTTATCCATTAAATTAAATCTCACAGACATAAATGACATAGCTTCAGAAGGTAGTTCAGTAGACATTGCACATATTCTCAGAGTGTTTTGTGTATTTGACATAATTAGGAGTATACAAAGTACTTAAGTTACTCTATACTTTTGTGGATCAATAACTTTGAAAATATTTCAAAGTTACAGTCAAGCAGAATGATGTATCATGATATGGGAATATGTCAATAATGTATTACATATGTATTTTACCTTATACATTGAGGTTTCAAGAAACTACAAGAAGTCTGACTGACATGTATTATTTGTGTATACAAGTTGAAAGCAGTGATCATGTAATTAAGACGTCTTGTTCTGTTTGACTTTCTATGGATATTTGTTAAGTCTAGTTGACGGCTTTGAATGGCAGAGAGTCAAATTAAATGTTATGTTGGAATCAAAGCACCTTGCTTAATTGTGCAAAATGTCTTGTAATACCATGAGAGAAAAAGAGGCATAGTGTCTACTTTTTGAAGTGAAAAGCAAAAGCACTTTAGAATCTATATATTTTTTGTAAGAAGCTGCATTTGCATAAAACCTTTATAAAACCTATCATGTGTTTGTTATAAAAAGCAAGCGGGCAATCGTTCATGCAAAAGAAGCAAATGCCTTAGCTTGGATAGTATTTAGGAAAGGGTTCTCTCATCAGTGAAGCTGTTTTCCCCTTACAAATACATCCATTGCGACCTTATTGTTCGTCGTACCCTTTAGCACAGGCGTGACAAAACAGGTGGTGCCTATTTTTAGAAGACTTACAGTATAGAAAAAAAAAACTGGGTCAGGCCTCTGTTGGACACTATTTACCTACTGTGTAATTTCAACAGTACCTGTTGTGTGGAGGGGAACCGTCTACTTCATAATATCTACTTTTTACTAGTTGAACCTTTCATCTCAAGGCCTAATTAAATAGTGTCAGCCTGAGAAGAATACCTAATATAGTTACCTATAATATGTTGTGATCATATAACACTGGCCTTTACCTTTCATCAAAGTCTCATGGCATTGAAATCAAATGAATTAATTTTCTTTATTACCAAGATATAATTCTTACAAGATCTACTGCCCCATTATCAGTTCAAATTTAAAAGACATTTTTGAAGGAGGTGTCAGGCAAGTATTCAATGACAACAAACATTAAATATCTTCAACTTGTGAAGAGTAAATATTGATTACTATTTATCCACGGCGCTGGTGTGAGATCTAGAACTCATGAGAGGTGGCAGAGACAGCACAAGGAGAGAAGCAATGATATAGAGAATAAATATATATTTAGGGAGATATAGTGTTGGAGTATCATTATGTGTCAATGTAAATATCAAACCAGACCATAATGTCATAACACAAAGAAGCAGGCCATTGCCCATGTCTGTATGATTTGCTAAACAACCCTCCAATTTTTCTTATGTTTTAAAAGATACTGGATCATGTAGTTCCAGGTGTATATGGTATATCTATCTATTTCTGTTAATGAAACAAGAGTAAGCATTAATTATGGCAACTTCCATGTGCTTGCTTAGTATTTTCATTCCTTTAGAAACCATGGCTTTGGAAAGGAATATATACAACAGAGTGAAGAGTTCTGTCCCCTTAGAGACGCCCTTTCATGCATAATAGGTAGCCAGAGTGAAACAGCTATTGTGAAGAATTTGCAGTATACAGAACTGAAGTCCTTACCCCATTCCCACTCTGTAAGTGCAGGGTTAGTTTGATTAACATAAATCAAAATTATCAGTTGAGAAATGAATCAACATTTTAGTCATATTTGCCTTGAATATGGGGGGCCAAAGATGTAGCCAATTGAGCTTTGTCTCAAAGATTATATAGCTCTTACTGGCCATATCTGATTCCTCAATTCTTAGCAAAATGAAGAAAATGTATCCATTTCCAAGAATAACAACCAAATGTAACATAATTTCCTTGTGTATAAATAATCTAGAGCTTGTACAACTATCCTCATTCTTCTCTACCTATACCGACACTATGATAACACCCTAATGTGAATGGGCTGGCATGATCTTAGTTTAGGTTGCTGACACTAGCGACCAGTTTTGGCGACCAGAATTATGGCTTATTCCATATCAGAAAATCGCAACCACTTTTTAGCGACCAATATTTTCTGTGTTTGGCGACCTAAACTAAGATATGGCCAACATGCATGTTACAACCATGTATATACACAGTAATGGTAAAGACTTATCTATTGCTTTATTAATACGTTATTCTCTTTATTGCCTGTTGTCCCATTTAACGTTTAATCATCTATGAACATAAAGTATATGATACTCACGGTGTTTAAGGTTAATATCGGTCTCTTCGTCGGTGCCCTTCTTCTTCTTAACATCTCTGTGGGCAAAGGTCCAATTCATACATGTTACATATTATTCTTATGAATGTGAATCACTTAAAAGAAAAGTACCTTAGAGAATCACCTTTCAGTGAATGAATGAGTTTCACAATTATCTGGGTTAAGAATCATTTTGGTTCTTAACCCAGATAAGGCTAACGTGGCAATTTTGCTTGCAGACTGCTGAAAAGTGATATTGTATACCCCCCTACCTTTCTACATTTTCTGAATATTCAATTGCATATAATTTTGTGAATTTGCATCAGAGATTCAAATATTATGACTTAGTTTGACCACACACTATGTTTTTCAGTTTCCTGGCATTAGAGGGCTGGTTGCGAAGGACAAAATGCTAATGGAACAAACACATTCTTTTCCTTGTTACCTTTTTTTTGGACGGCCATATAGGGTGGAATATCATTAAAATTGATGGTTCTGATGATTTGAATGTAATCTAGAGATGATTTAGCAGGGAAAGGTCTCCCATTTAGTGGAAATTTCAATTATTAAAGTCTACAGGGGTAGCCAAAGGAAGAAAGCCCCTACTTATAGATTTTGTGAAATTCCTCATTTTTTTACCTATTTTTCTACTTTGACATTCTCTCTAGACCTTAATAATTGGAATATCCACTAAATGAGACACCCTTCCCTAGAAAGTCATCTCTAGATTACATTAAAATAATCAGAACCATCAATGACATTACGGCCTATATGGCCGTCCAAAAAGTAACATGGAAAATAATGTTACAGTTCCATTAACTGCAGACTTCTCAAGGTATGTGGAGGTTTCAAGCATAATTGTATAATAAAGTGTAGATCTGTTTCAGATTTCTAAAAAATAAATTTAATGTATGAATAATGCTAAAGAAAAATGACTTTTGCACATTTTCTATGCAAGAGGGATGCTTCAAGTCACTTGTTGCCTGTGGTCTTTGCACTTTGCAAGCTCGTTTCTAAGATTCATCAATAGAATTAAAACATTTAAATGTCATATTTTAGAAGTGGCACTCACCTGTGCTTCAGCAGATTTCTGAAGTCAAGTCCAGAGTCGTTGGGGTCTGAAGTGAAAAGATTGGGTGTTGGATATATCATCACATATATCACAAATGGCTCAGGGGGTAAGACATGAATAAGGCATGACTTTTACACGAGGATGAACCCCTGTTATACCTGCAAGAAGCAGCCAATATTATACATGTGGATTTCATACAGTTCTAAAGTAGCTTCTGTTTGACAAATTGTTTGAAATAATGTGCTGCAGCTTACCTTTGACAAAAACAGAGAATCCGGCAAAGTCAAGCGGCTTTCCTTCCTTATCGCACAATTCGATCTTGTAGGAAGCCTCGTCCTTTGGCTTGCACTTTTTGATCTCTAGGAAGATTCTCTTCTGAGATTGGTCGTATATCATGGTTGTCCGTGGATCCTTGTTGAGGGTTTTTCCGGCTGAGTACCACTTCACCATGGGCACCTTCTCAAGCAGGAAGACTTCCACTGTGAGAGTACCACCTGAAAGAAAAATATGGAATTTATCGATACTTTAAAATCAAAAGTTACCTTTTAGACCATACCAGAAGTAATCTGTCCACATGCAATAAGAAAAGAATGTTTATGAATGAATGTATGTGATAGCTTTGCCATCATACAGAGTAAAGATGCAACAAATAAATAGCCATCTGTTGTCGATAACTTTCCAGTAAAGCAGCCCCTATAAAATTATTTGCATTTCATAGGTGACTGGAATTCTTAGAATGGATCTTGCTGATTTAAATAGAACTGAGTCAACGTAATTTTCGACTGACCTTCAGGTACAACCTGATTTTGAGGTTTGATCTTGAAGTATTTGGACTCCTCCTCATCTTCATCTGGTCTAATACTGCCACGCCGGGGCGGCTGCAAAAAGAATTTTATCTCCATTGTCAACTACAGTAGTTGTTTTTTTTCCTATTATATAGTTAGTAAGTTTTAAACCAGCACTGCAGTCTGATTGTTTAATAAAGTCGTAGGTGTGCATAAACTTATTATGTAAATTGATATCATTTGAATTATCATAAGTATTATCTCTTCTGTAAATTATAAACTTTAGGACAAGTAGATGTAGAGTGGATAAAACGAAACAGATTCTTCAGTAGGATTGTCTAAACTTTGGTTGAAAATAGTTCAACTTACCTTCTTTTCATCTGTAGGAATAAAGAGGGAGAGCAAGATTCTCAGTACACAATAAATATTACTGGTTTAGGGCAATGAATCCATTGATATAATATATGATAATGTCTGTTTGAGTAAGATTAATTATTGTATGGTACTGGATCATTCTCTACTATCTTACTTGATGACATTGTTCTTTATTTCTTTTAGTGAGTACAAGAAGTAATAACAACTGCCATCGATTTATTTAAACTATGATCAGCCATTGTCTTCAAATATATAAGCACTGCAATTAATCAGTATGAAAGCATCTATCAATTGTGGATTCCATCTAAAGTATGGCACGAAAAAACGAAAGTGGACAATCACAAAAGAATCCATAATGAGAATAAAAATATCTTAGCTCCTATTTCTGCAACGCAAGTGACAAAATGATATTCAAAATGATATTCAAAATTGCTAATCCTATCAAAATAGATGTCCTAAAACTACACAATTTGCACTGATGCATCAGTTATATATAACTATTAATTCAACCCTATTCACCAGTCAATACCTGTAGAGCGTAGTTAGGTACGCTACTTACCTTCAAATATAACTGACAGGGTTTTCACCTGACCAGGTCTCCATATTTTAGCCATTTTGTGATAGGCTCTTTTGTAATAGTGTTCAGATTTGATTTGTGTTGCTTAGATTGGCAGATGAAGCGCAAGCATGTATAGTTGTGGTTTTCGATCTAAATGTCTTGAGACATGATGTGAAGAGTGTGTATAAGGTAGGAGAATGGCTGACGCGCTAGGTATAAGGTAGCATGATGAAGACGTGTTTGTGTGGGATGGCAGCGCATGGAGGAAAGAGGTTTGAGGTCCTTGATAAGATACCTCAGCACATTATGAAGGACATGGCAGTACAATTGTGCCAGAGTAGGAGGGGGCATACTAACAGGTAGTTCTACACGCACAAATTGCCCATTGCCAAGAAGCCAAAGAAAAGCCTCTATGCTATCTTTGGTTCTTGGGTTTAATAACACACATAAAAAATAAGTCTCAATGCGGTCCACCACTGGGTACGTGTATTGCGTTCCACCCCTATGTTTAGTCAATTGCCAGCAGGTTTAGTCAAGTAAGTATTGCTCCCTTGCCTTCTGACTGTGTATATCCTCGTTTAGCCAACTTGCCACTATTTCCAATGTCTGATATTGCAGTTTGTCCCACTCAATTCACCTAACCAGTAAAGGAGGGACCTGCAAGTTGTGGTTTAGTACTGCTATCTGTATAAGGAATGGGAAGGGGCTGTCCCGTTGGGTTAGTTCTTTTACAACCTTACGGTGTCCTAACACGCTCATGGTAAAAGCTTACGTTGTAACTACAACCTCAAAACCAAAATTATACAATAGCTTTCACCTTCGAGAGCTAACATGATGGATTAACACAGCTACATTGAAAGCCTGAGGCAGAGGGGTTAATACGATTGATTTCTCTTGGTTTGGTCAAGTTAGTATCCACTTTAGAGATCTTTCAAAAACTATCTTGGATTCAAGAGCTGGGACTTCAAGTACCTAGGCACACTTGGCAAGTGTGTAAGTGTTGAGATAGCTAACAGTTATCAGGTTTAGTTTAGCTAAAACTTCCCATCCCCAAACTGATCTCTAAGCATATTTGCATGGAGAGGGGCGTTGGTATGTAGATATTAGCAATTTCTGTCGACTATGATTACAATGTGGTCTAATTATCACAAACTGCTTTTGCTGGCATCTGATTTGATGGCCTTTGATAGTGTTTTTACTTTTATTTTTACATTTTCTGTACTGGTGAAAAGGGTTTTGACATTGAGAAAACAAATAGGACAAAAAGGCACACCTCAAAAAAGGGAAGTCGACAACACTAGGCACTTGGACATGACAGAGACATATATACACATATACCTTACATGATAACTATGGCTACATTGTAGAAAACAAATCTCAAAGTTTCTCAAATCAAAATAAATTATGAAAAAGCGTTGTCCTTTCTTAGTACACCTCTGTTACTGCCCTTGTGGACACTCACCTTGTGAATTATAACCGTTCCCATTGTCTCCTTCGTTTTCGTCTGTGATTCATCAAAACAAATTAACCAATCAGAATGTCATTCCATGATTTCTAATCCACCAACTAAGTTTCTAAATAGATAGAAATTCACCCATATTTCTAAAAAACCAAGGACCGTACCAAACTGTTGGATATGGGCAATGATATCAATTATTGAATATGTGACTCAATAGAAATTTAGTGTCCTTGGCCATATAGAAATATGCCTTATACCTAAGTCTAATTAGGGATTTTGGTACAAGCCACACTTTTATTGCGTCTGGTACATTTGTTTTATGGTTGGTGTTGGTCACGCTGTCTAGTCTCTACAGGTCTGAGTGTTACACTTATCTCTAATGTGTGAATGTGTGAGTTATTTTGGTTGTTACGCCTTATACCTTTTTCTAGCAGGCTGGACTATCTACACTTAAACTAGCTCTATAGTATAATCATGATTATTTTACTACCATCTTTAAATTGTCTAGAAATCTCTAGTATAGCTTGTATCATATCATGTATAACATATGAGGTGAGTGTAAAGGCCAGTCACAAGTATGATGCTTATGTTAATTGTAACAGATGTTGATACATATCTAAGTAGTTTATTGTTTTTTTTTTACCATATAAAGACTATCATATTAATCTACCATCCTGTTCTACGAAATGCTAGCATTTTAAATATCATGGAATGACATCCCGCATATATTAGTCTGATTAGTAAATTGAGTCTTCCTGAGCAGACGTTTCCGTCTAGGAATCTTAAAAGTCTCTTTAATTTCAGTTTGTTTGTTTTCTTTTGACCACTGTTAACCATAATCTTCAAGGAAGAAGAGCAGAATGATAACTAGTATCGAGTAATAAGCCATCTTCCAAGTGAGTAACTTATGATCCATCAATGCAGTGAAACACTCTGCTCAGTATTTGACTAGGGTGGTTTTAGTATCTAAAATTAGGTCTACCATGCTATCCCTGTGACTAATGGAAGTCAGCATCAGATTTTCCTTCCCCAAACAGATTTGCTTCCAAGTAAAAGAGATATTTGGGCCAAACACTGATCCGCTCAAACTTGTATAGTATTCATACATGTGTCTTTTTTGTATCCATATCTGTTGATGATGGATTCCATTTGTCAAGGGAGAATCAGCTGATCAGGGTGTTTGGGATTAGGTGTGCCGTGCAGGCATGAAGCATTTATAGAGACCTCATGGGGAATGTTCAAATTTCAATCTAAAGTCCATTACTGAATTTGTTCAATGTTTAAGCAGTTAAGTAGTTTTCTAGCGTATATTCTGAAGTGATGCTAGAAATTTAGTAATAACGTTTTTTTTAAAGAAAGTGGACTTTGAAGATACCCAAGCCTCCCTTGAGTCTTTTAAAGGTGCTATTGATACAATCTATTTCATATATCAATAAAAGTAGAGTGTCTTCATATGACATATAACCTACTTTTGAAATTTTCTGAGCTTGCTCTTCAACTGCTATAATTAAACATCTTCCCCAATGAGGTCCCGCCATAGCACCATGCTTTACCTTCCTCCCTTATAGCAACAGTCGGCTGGCTCCTGAGCGATAATCGGGGATATCGCCTACGGATTGCCGCTCGCACTGCGGCCTCGTCCTCGTCGTCAGAACTGTAGTCTGAGGAGCCAGTGGAACCAGCACTGCCCCTCCTTGAGCTCATCTCCCCTGGATCCCAGAGCCCATTCTCCCGAGGTGTGACCTCAGAGTCAGATTGTCTTTGTTTTGGGGAGGGCTCATTTTGTGTGTTTTGCTGCTTTTGTGAGCTGCTCTGTTTCTGTTGCTGTTTGCGTGCCTGAGCTGGTGGTTTAGTGGGACCAGGGCCATTTGAGTGGGGAGGTGGTGGAGGTGAATTCTGTGTGGTTGTTGTTTTTGGGGAGGAGGTAACTGTGCCTGTATATAGCGTGGCCAGAAAAAGAAGAATGGAAACAGAACAGTCGAAAAGCCAACTCAAAAGTTAGGTGAAAAACGTTGAAGCAGTATTAAAAGAAAATCAATACAAGACATGTAATGAGTGTGGTAAACTGTGCAGATCTAACCCCTTACCTTTATCGTTTGTCTCGACTCTTTGATCAAAATAATGATGAATTCTAGTGCTAAAGGGTCCAAATCCGAATGGCAAATGTATTGCACTTACATTTTCGAATGCAGAGAACTGGCAGTGTTGAAAAATGCATTACATGAAGTGAAAGAATTAAGCATACCATGCATAGGCCTAAACCTTTTCATTTATTATAGTTTAGTATATATATATATATATATATATATATATATATATATATATATATATATGTGTAGGATTGCCTAATGAATACACTTCATGCAATGCTGGGTACTTAGGCACTGGGGTCGTAACGAATAAATGAATTGCTAAACCCACTGCCTGATTTCTTCGTGTACTTCCGAACCGAAATATGTAATGCATGATACTATGAATTATGAAAGGAACAGTGAACAATTTTCAAAACATGCACTCTACTCGATTGTTACTAGTTTCTTCTTAAATTCTTTTATTATTCTTTTGTGGACCCTCTTAGCATTTTAGAAAATTGAGGGGTAGGAAAGGGAACTTGGATTGAGGGGTTATATCAGGACATAGGAATGTGAGATATGAGGCAAAACTTGTCAAAGATATTTCTCAAAATTTCAAAATAGTCAGAAATTATTTGACTATTCAACCCTAAGTAAGCAGAACAGTGTGCAATGCAGAAAAATGCTGAAGTAGTCAGTTTTCATCCTCAACAAAATGCTGACCACCATCATCCCATTAGAACATGTATACCTTACGTCTGAATGTATTGGTATACATCACAATTGTGAAGACGTATAATGTTCTATGTGATTTGAACAGACAGTTCATTGATTACTGTACCTTGCTTCCAAGTGGAGTTGCTCATCAATTACATGATATTACAACCAAATGGAGAGAGCTACTCTAAGTGAGCCAATGGAGACTGATGAAGTTTTCCATTACTTTACTTTTTCAAATAAGAATTTGCTGACTTGCTCAGCAGCCATAATGGCCCAAAAGACAGGACAAAAAGAGGAAGAGGGGGAGGGGAAGGAATTACAAACACCTGTTATATAGAGGAAAGGATATAAGGATGAGGTAGGAATTGATAGATACACACATAGTAAAGGAGTCTGCACAGACATGTAAAAGGTTTTGAGACTATACATGTTTGATATGGACATACATTGTACAATTGCATGATATTTGAGATGACCATTCAAATAATGTGTTCCTGACATATCTCAGATATGAATGGACAGGAGTGTTTCCTGTCAGGATCGTTCAAAGTGTAGCATAATGTTGCAAGCATAGTGGGCCATGATAGAAGTTTCGCCAACCCTTCAAGGACAGCATAGTGCGTCAATGCTCATTTGAAACCAATTCAACATGAGTGAGTGATAGTGAAGGGGTACATTACATCACCCCAGGGGGTGTATGAATCACTTAAGTTAGATACCTTGCCCAGACAGAATATTAAGGTTCGCAGTGCATCGAAGACCTCTGCTGTCCTTAAAGGTTATTTAAATAAATGATCGCAAAGAATGCTTCAAGGTATATAGCATAACTCAAATGTAAAAGCATGCAGTGGCATGATGCCTTTTCAAAGATAGATTGATGAGCAATGGATACTTTCATTTGATGAAAGTGCAATGCAAAGGGATATTATGTACACAAAGCAACAGATGTATACAGTGGTCAAAAGTGCTGAAAAGTCAAAGAGATGAATTAATAGTTCAATATCCAGATAATAATCATTCAGGGCCACTGCACAACACCTTAGGGGAAAGGAAAAGGTGAAAGGGTCAGGCAGATTTATAAGAATGAGGCTCAAGGTGAATTGAATAGACTTTATTACCATCTTCTCACTGTAGGTTAAATGGTAATAAAGAAGCATAGGGGTCCACACATTAGCCACTCATTATGAGATTAATATTTGTAGAGGTTGACAATAGGATTCTGCTCCATGACAGAATTCAGAACAGACAAGGTAGGGAAGGGAGAATCATACACCATAGAGCCAGATGGTAATGATACTTTAGGCCGAATGGAAGCTGGGTTCTTGACACTGGGATGGGATAATTGGGGAAAATCACATAGCTAAATGAATAGATAGACGGTACATTAATTGCATCCTATCAGTAGAAAAAATTAAGTACCACTAGTAGCTGCAGATCTATCACCAAAATAAATACCTAGTATAGCTTTATCGTTCTGCCGACTCACCTTTCTTTTTGGCTTTTGTAGAAATTTGCATGAAACAAGGTAATGTATGGATTTAATTTCCTATCGATATTAGAATTGATCTTTTGATAAATTCAGTAACATTATTGTTAATGAAAACAATAAATGAACTCTGTTCATCTAAAATTTAGTGTATCAATTCGTTTCTCTCTTATCTCCAAGTAGATATGAATTAGCAAAGTCAGTTTTACTAGACCTTCGACAACTTAACGTGCTTAGTAGCAGCTTATTGATACATTCAAGTGGAATCAAGACATTGCTGCGCTCTGTCTACTTGACAAATTTGATGTGCTTTCTGCAAGTGATCTAAGGAGCGCAAAGTATGCCTCTTAAGCAGAATATGTATAAAGCAAGCTCTAAAGCACCAATTCATTTTGGTGTGACTTGGGTAACTTTACTTATTAAATAGATATATATCAACTTGGTACCAATACTACAATCTACCAAAAGACTACTCTCAGCCACGGTTTAGTGAAATATTACTTTATTTATACTGAATTAAAATGAAGGCCAAACAAAAAGGTGTGTTTCCAGTAACATAGCTCAAAGAGCTAGGGTTGGTAGGTCTTTTTTTTTCTTTTTAGATTTTCTTTTTTTAAGTTTGTATATCAATGTATGGTCAGATATGCCAGGTTCTCTGACTTTACTGTAGAAATACAAAAAGTATATGATAAATGTGAAAAATATGGAAAAGGCATGCCTTATGAAACTGGTAACTCAAGACCCATAGAAAAAAAAATAGATAAAAAAATATGAAAAATTGAAAAAAAAAACAACATAAAAGACAGATGGAAATTCAAGAAAAATACTCAAAATGATAAAAAAAAAAAGTAGTTTTTTGGTAGGGTCGGTGGGGTGACTGGAAAAAGACTTTTTTTAGGCCTAACCTTCTAACATAAATTGTCTTCATTTCATTTCGTCCTATAGGTTACATATATACACATAATTGTGTAATCCATATTTCTAATCCAGATCCAGACATTCTGAATAAACGTAGTGATATCAGAACTTTTCAGTTCTTTGTTTCTCCATAAGTAAGGTTATCCATAATCAACTCACTTCCAAGGCACTGAATAATGATATGGAGCATCTGCCTTAGACTTTGTTATGAGAGAAACGAATCTTCAAAGTGCGAATGAGCAAAATACGCAATGCGCTTACATTGATTGACAAGTTCCAACTTGGTTTGTGGGAATAAGGAGGATCAAACAGATTAATTCAGAGTATCAAGTTGAGAGAACATCAACATCAACTTCGCAATGCATCCACTTGATAAAGTTACACCCTATGTACAATATTTGCAGGTATAGGTACAACACGCCATCTTGAATCCCATATTAAGACACTGGCAACCTTCGCCTTACCTGGCTCAGCCTTGGTCTCTGGGGTTGGTTCAGGCTCGACAATCGTTGGTACAACTGAAAACAGTGGTCAAAGCACACGCGACATGAGTCAATGGTCTTGGAAAAGCCACCCACCAAGACATTGTTACTCTCTCCCCTGTCTGGGACAGGAGGGTAGGGGATGGGTAGGGAGAGAGAGGTAACCCTGGGAGAAGTGAATCAGAGTGGGTCATAACTATTTACCATTATTAAAAACAATTGGGGGGAAAAAGCAGAATTCCAAAGAATCTAGATTTTAATATTTCCAAACTTCTCCAGGGGTATATAGGGTTGGGTTCAGTGAATTTACTACACACGTTCTAACAATGTTTGAAATTTTATTTCATGGCTTCCCCAAAGCATGACATGAGAGATACAATGTACTCATGGACCTTCGTTCTGCTGTCCATGTCTTTGCTATCTATATGCCAAAAGCGTGTGTGTCACTAGAATCCAATCTGAATCGGTAGAAAGGAGAGGCAAGACAATAATTTGATTCAGTCGAGGCATATATCAGGGGATTATAAACTTAAAAGAGTAAAAGAATCTGTGATGTTCATGATTGACCCATCCCAAGTATCAGGGAAATGATGGCAGGTATTGGGCATTTTATCCAAATTATAGTTTGCGGCCTAAACTAAACCATGTTGTCAATTTGTTTTATTTCATTTATGAATATTAGATATGGAATTAATCAATTATTGTTGTATTATATAAATAGTTATATATCTATGGATATAACTAGGCACATTCCATTTAGGTTTTCGTTTTAAACATTCTAAAGGTTGCTATTGAAACCTACTTAAAAATAAATAATCAATATCTAAATACCAGTATCGGTGAAACCCTGTTTTTAATTTTCTTTTGGTGAAAAGTACTTAACTGACCTTTATAAATATGAAGCGCTACACAAGAGTCTTACAATACACACGGTACTTACAGACAAAGCTAACTTAAAACCATCACTGTTATAAAACATTGTTTGTGAAGTATGGATGAAATCTAATGTATACATATTCAGTGCATCACAAATTGAATCAATAGTGTTTACACAACACATATTATTTATTCAATATATTGTAATATCATCACTGTTATAGAAGACCAGGGTGGTCACAGATACAGTTGATTCTATCTATGAGATAATATTATGTTCTGTGTTTACTAAAAAAATATACTAAGTTAGCATTTTTATAGTTTCAATATCAACTAAATCTGATAGAATATAGCCATATGAAGTGTTTTAAATGTTACAGGGCAAATTCTGAAGAGTAGTTTATATGCCATTTGTTTGGAACATCGCATTTACCAAAAGTATAATCTTCAGGAGCTTGTATTATTCAATCTCTGACCTCCATGGAGCGAAAGTTTAAAGAAGATTCTTTGAATTTGCCCCGTACAGAAAACTTGGATACTACATGATACTGCTGCACCAATATGATATTGGATTGGGTCATCAAACATCACTTGCATCCTTTTATACTGATATAGGATGCACTAGATATACACGCTGCCTACAGAGAGGAAATAACTACTTTACACTATAGACTACAACAGGAATTACAAATAAGCTTACATGAAACTTAGGTAAATGTTACTAAAAATGAAATATTTCAATGTGGATTGAAATACTTAACAGTGATTTACATATACAGAAGATGTATGAAGCAAAGTAAGATTATAGTAATTGGGGATGCACTACTCAATAGATAAAGAGAGGTAACAGAATTTTAACAGAAAATTTTGCTTTGCCTCTAGAACACCACAGGTATATGATGAACAAGAGGGCGACTTGCAATCCCCTTGTTTATTGTAATAATGAGCACTTACCAAGAGGTAGCAGTACTGCATTGTTTAATGCAAATTAAGCAATGTGGGGATACTCATAGTAGAGCTCCATGGTCATCCAAATAGCAAGCAGGGGTATTCTTAATGCTAATTTCACTTACCACTAAAGCCTTTAGTGAACTAAGGACTAAAACACAATTGGGGTGTTCAGGTTTGAACTAATTATACAAAGGATCATCTGTATGGACATCAGCTGGTCTGTAAGTGGCACTGAAGCAGTGAAACTGTGCTCTTTCTGAAATCTAGATAGTTTCAATGAGTGATGGGGCAGTGCAGTGCCTGAGCATGGTGAGCCGCGCTGTGTACAAGGGCTGAGATGTGCTGTGCCTCAAATGGTGGTCCTGAAACTCAGTGATTTGAATCAGAATGGTGGTGGATTAAGGCAGCATGAATACCAAATGACAATTACTTACCAGGTTCTGGCTTCTTCTCTTCTTTCTTCTTTGGCTCCTCCTTCGGAGCAGAAGCTTTCTTGCCTGGGGGTGGCTTTTTGTCTGCCTTTTTGTCCTTCTCGGGTTCCACCTCAGGTTCCTTCTCACCCTCTGGTTTCTGCTTGCCAGGAACGGCCTTCAGATCTACCGTTTCCTGTGCAGACCACATAGGGCGTCAGAAGCATAACCAAAAGGTCCGAACATCTCGAGATCTAACTGACCGCGACACAGCCCCGAGGCTTTCTGTTTTGAGTATTGGTCAGTATAGATCGTCCAGAGAGTCCTGAACGTATCACACAAACAGCACACTTGGGTGGCAGATCCATTGTGTTAAAAATTCAAAATTATAGTTGTCACTCTGTCTATGATAGTGTTCTAATAAAGCTGTCATTCAAACCCCCAGAACCTAGAGCAGGCTCCCTATGGGTACGTATAGGCAGTCTACTCATAGGACATAGGGAGTTGGTTATTTGGACGGCTCACGACTACAAAATGATAGATATATTTTCAAAATTGATTATCTATCAGTAGCAAGGACAATCTGACAAAAATGCCCCTGTACTATAGATAAAGTTTTGGTGTTGGGGTTTTTCCTTTTCAGGGTTCAGGGAAAAATTAAGGGCTACAATGATAATATGTGGATCCTAGTCTCAAAAGGTTAGGATCTCATATTGTGTGTTATATTAGTTACACAATTAGTCTCTGAGACTCTGACTAAATTAAAAATCAAAAACCAAAATTGTATTCAAAATAATGAAGATATATACAAAGAAAGAAAGAGAGAAAGAAAGAAAATTTGAATAGGGATGCCTTGTCGGTCATCCCGTGGATCTGCCACACCACCATGCAGAGAGAGGCGGAAGCACCTAAAAGATGGTATGCAATTTTCGTTTGAAGATCCCAAACATCTTTTAGATATGCATTTTCTAGTAAGGTGAATTAATTAAGTACTCTCGATATTGGCTCCTCTGTCTGACAAAGATTTATCTAAGTGCACACACCCATTGGCACTACCAAAGAGAAAAAAATGGAGTACCACATGGGCGATGTTATATTATAGTTAACAGTGTACTGATTACTCCAGACAGAAGGCCACTCATAAAAAAGTCATGGATACCATCCCAGAACTCTTACTTGGGCACTCAAATCATTGCTTATAACCAGTATGTCACTAACTTTATCTATAATACATTTTCTCATTTAACCATTTATTCTTTTATTGTTGGATACTCAAGTGATTAGCATAATTTATCAACATTTCAATGGCAGCTGAGCATATTTAAAATATCGTTAAAGGAATGTACTATACAACTAATTGAAAAGTATATGAAATCCTCTAAAGATTCCATAAAATGTATAACATTAGTAGCAAATAATTTTTACACTTACCATACAGTACCAAATTATTTTAGTTATGTAAGAGTGGAAGGTAGAGAAAGATATATTCTGTTATTTCTTGTGATTGTTTCCTTGAGAAAAACTAGATTATAAGCAACGATATGAGAGTTCTAGTACTAGCTCGAGATGTTCCACAACACATCATTGGCAAAACCTTTCAAAGCAATTCTGTCCCAAGGAATGGGACAGACTATGATCCAATAGAGATCAATTAGGCTTCACAGCATTGATCTTAAGGGATCGCAAGGTATTCTTACACCATCTGTATGTTCCATATACCATACCTAACATCCACATGTGCTTGAGCCATACTTTGTACTGCAGGTCAAGACAGTGGGTGGGCTTACTGGACGCAGTGCTGTTAATATATGATTATAGGAAAAGTGTAAATTAGCTTACTCCTTCACCCTCGCCAGCCCGTTTCTTCTGTTTGGGCGCTTTGAGCTTGACGTCTTCCTTTACTGTAACACCGGAGGTAAAGCAGAACAGTTAACTCCATCAATTTACCAGGTTATTGATAGTAACTATGTGAAGTATTTGATCAAAACAACTAAAAGCAAAATCAAAATTGAGGTATGTATACAGAGAGAAGAGGGATGAAATGAATATTCAAGATTTTAAGAATAAAATCTTCTCAAAATAAAAAAAGAATTAGACACAGGGTTTGGCCTAAAGTAAGTATATAGTTGTTTTGATCAATAAATAAGAAAAATAACCCAAGGTATTGCATGCTACGCGCTGCGAATGTACAGGAAATTAATATCTTCAAATGCTTCAACATAAAAATCTATTGCAAATGCATTTTTCGTATATATTTTTAGATTTCTTATCAATGTGTCTTCATTGAATAGAAACCAAAATATGGTAGGTCTCACATTACTGACTATGGAATAATATTGAAATAAAGTTTTTAAAAAAGCACAATCATACACAATCCATCATAATACATATCAATGTAAACCTATATTCCAAGTACCTTTGTCCTACTTGATGAAAATGATAGGGTAATACAAACTCAAATGGCAGTACACAGCAATTGTTGACATGTGGGTAAGCATTAGTCAAACTCATTAGCGATATACCAACTGGCGAGAGGTCATTAACCACATGAGTCCCTATAGTATTGTACCAGAGGGGTAGAGGGAAAGTTATGTATAGTTCTATTCAAAAACATTATATAAAGGTGATTAGATATATACAATGAAAGGTGTGAAACACAAAATTAGGGGTTGTGTTTCTCCTGTTGATTCTAATAAATCAAAATAGAATACATCTGTTTATGAACGACAGGGGGTGGTTATGAACAAAAGGGTCAGGGATAAAAGAGTACAAAGGATGTCTTTTTAAGATGTGAAAATAAAACATCAACATGAAAATGATGTCAAAATTGATGGTGACCAACAAAACAGATGAATGGTCCAGGGTGAATCCCTGGTGTGATTTGACAAATATCACAGACAAAATGATACAGAGATTCATGAATCAGATTTTAGGTACTTGTAGTTAGTATAATATGAGAAGGGAGATTAGAATGGTACTCATATTGGAAATTATGTGGTTGAATGATTTTAGTTTGCCATGAGAATCGGTTATTGGGCATGCTGACACATGTATATCTGGGTGAACCGGGTGTAAGCAGACAATGAAAGAAGCCTTTTACAATGTGACATTTTTAACATCAATCTGTCAAGAATCAAGTGAAAACTGAGCGAAGTAACTAGTATGTCAACATCTGATAGGCTAGATATAGTGGAAGGAAAGCATGGTAGGTTATATATCAGAGAAAATGTCAACCCTATTAGATGAGTCAAAGAGAGGTGAACAATTATGTCCTTATATATGGATAGAAATTGGCGTAACCATATGTGACCAGGCAAGCAAAAACAACCCTCTGCAATGAAATTCATTATCAAAGTTCATCTCAAGATCTTTAAAATGAGACATCATTAGCTTAAATACTCCCAGTAGTTATGTCAGAACCCCTCCTTGAACATAGTTTAGTATTCATATTTGAAATCAAGGATTAAGCTCTAAAAAGATTATTAACCATAATGATGTCTAAAAACACAATAAATCAGCCTTTTTTTATAAAAATACAAAACAATATGGAGATTTTTATCATAGATTTTGATCTAGAAGGAATTTTCCATTTCTGTTTTCAGATTTGGGTTTTTGGTGAGTATTCTGGAAAATTGGCAAAAAAAAATCTGCAAATTTTGATTACTGGAATGGTTGCCATGGCAACCAGGAACAGGCATATAGGTTAATTTTTCATGAAAAATGTTCATTTTACCCTCCAAATATGGGCCATTTCTAATGGTGCATTTTACATGAGACCATTGAAATCATTATCAAAAATTAGCTTAACATATTTTTAGAGTAATTTTAGAGTAATTTTGTCTCTCCAATGCCCCCAGGTGGCCAAATGGGGAATTAAAAATCCCCCACAGAGGGTTGTTTTACCTTGATGGGTCACATATATGTGGTAAAATTAGGCGCCACCAGAACCCTCATCAGTAATTACTGTATAAAAACCTGGATCAAAATTTTAAACCAGAACTGCAGACCCTTGCAAACCCTATCATGACAATAACAAAAGCATAATCAAGACTGACCAAAAGTCAAAACTGGGTGCCCCCATCAAACTACAGAATTAACCTTCAAAATTGAGATGTATGTAATCATGTGGGCACCACAAACATTTAAGGGTTGATTTCTGGAAAAATGTAGATTATCTCAAATTTTGGAGAATGTGCTGCTGATTGCAGTGAAAGGCAATAGATAATATAGCCTTGACCCCATGCACGGTGAAGAACACTCAGCATTTGGCAACGATATACCACCCCTAAACAGAGTATCTGACCACTGCTCCCTTATCATAGAATTAGTAACAATGATAAGTTGAGGTGAGTATTGAATTTAGGCCATCTGGCCTTATGTAGCTTTTCAGCAATTAGTTTTGTCAGTAAAAAGCTTTTGTTAGTTTATAAGGACTAGGTTCATCCTTGTGATATATTATGTCAAGATTTATGTTGAAGAGCATGTTATTGAACGATTCTAAAATTGCTGTTATTATCAACAGCAGCATTTCTGTTTTGCTTATGTTGAAGTAGAGTAGTAATGCATTTGTCTGAAACTAGATCATGATGAACAGAATAATATGTATCATATATAATGATAAAGAGACCGACTGCACTCAGAACAAAAAGCGTGTCATGCTCTTTATCGAGTAGTACATAACTGTTATCCTATTTTCTTTCTTTCTTCCGAAAAACTTTAATATCAAGAGCTATCAATGCATCTTTATTATGATGTGAATTTTCATTAAGATAAGAAGTTGGCGATATAGCAAATGCCTGTGAGCTTTCACTGGTTTCAGCTGCTATATCGATGTTAGAGTGTTAGGATGCTACAGTATAAGGGAGCAGTGTTTCTGATCTCAGTACGTTGCCAAGGTAACCAATTTACCTTCCTCCTCCTGCTCAGTTGGATTGGCTGTTGGGACAAAAACGTGTGGCTATCAGTGTTTGAGTCAGTTTGATAGCACCATATGGTATCAATCATTTTGTATCTGGTGTGAAACACTTGTAATCGGGCCCTATCTTCTCCCAGTAAACTTTATCTTATACCACCAGATAAACTTTGCTTTCTCATCTTGCCTTTTTCCTCCTGATCTGATTTGGTAACATTGGATCAAGCTCAAATATTCACCCATATCTAAATAATTCATCTCTGGGGTTTTTTTTCTGTTCGCGTTTCTTCTTTTACGCTGCTGTACATAGATAATGAAAATATGAAAGACCATTTCCAAAGTGCGAAAATAAAGATGATAATTGAAATTAAAGAGAAGAGACATGAAAAATTAGACACAGTGTGTCGAGCAGTGACGACTCGCTGTGTTAATTTTCCATGTACTTACCAAAGGGTATTCTGTGGATAGATTGTTTTAAACGGCACACATACACATTCAGCATCCACAGGACGGCACCAAACAACTTAATTATAGCTTACAGCAAGTGGTAAAACTAGTAAGCTAATATGCTATATGGTTTCAGGGAAAGTATGATTCGGACATAGACAAGAAACTGATCATCAATGAGATTAAACGTATCAGTGTTTAAATTATGGTTCATTTCTGAAACTTAATTAATTTTACATTACAACAGGAAGGGACTTAACTTAAATAAGACATACATCTTATCCTAATTGCAAAAGATTATATAACTTATAAGTTAAACGTGCAATCTGCACCTGTTGGAAGGAAATATTTAGTGCTAATCTTAACCTTAATTCTGATAAAAAAGTATGAGGTGACAGTGTAAATGAAGGGATGCACTTACGGACTACGTCAAGCTTGAATTCCTGTTTGGCAGTGCCAACTGCATTTGTGGCCTCCAAGCGGTAAGAGGCTATGTCATCAGCACCAGCCTCGCTGACTTGTAGCCGTGCCGTACCGCGCAGGAAGGTGATCTTGATGGTACGAGAGGACTTCATCTTCACGCCATTCTTAAACCATACGCACGTGATCGGCGTTGTACCCTTGACGACGGTCGTGAAGTCAGCCTTCTCGCCCTCATTTACTTGTTGGTCTTTGATCTCCTTCGCTAGAATTGGTGCCTCGCCGCCCTCTGCTGGAGCAGCAGCCGGAGCTGGAGCCGGCTCCTCCTTCTTGCCGGCAGCCTTCTTAGACATCTCGGCTTTTTTCTTCTCTTCTTCGGCCTTCTTCTTATCTGCCTCAACCTTTTTTTTCTCTTCCTCTGCCTTCTTCTTCTTTTCTTCTTCGGCCTTCTTCTTCTTGTCTTCGTCGGCCTTCTTCTTCTTGTCTTCTTCGCCCTTCTTTTTCTTTTTCTCCTCTTCGTCCTTCTTCTTCTTTGCTTCTTGTTCCTTCGTTATAGCTAGAAAGAAAGAGAAAGCAGTGGTGAAAGTGATGTCACTTAAACTCATCTCTCCTCTGATCTTGTCACCCTTTGTTTAAAATTGTCATAATTATCGACCGTCCCCTCTCGAAAAATGTAAGCTTTTCAGGTACAGCCAAATATGACCAACAATCCGAAAGGGCAAAGGGCATTAAAATTTATGATATAAGACGCAGTAAAGATGGGTATAATAGTCAGGTGTAGATGCGGTAGACACGGATTTCTCAACACAAAATTGTCATATTGATACATAAGATGCTCACTTCTTGTGAGGGGCAGGAAAAACTGTATGTCTTTCTCCATAACTTAATTCCTAGCGAAATAGCTTAGAATCTCTTACTTCTTTCATTAATAAGCACATAATATGCACAAAAAATAAAACGTCCCAACCGTCACTAAATGTCTTCATTCATTAGTCCTAATTCGTGCAGGAAGAAACTGCCAGTTTGAACAGATGCTTGTGGACTTTGTCTACATATGTTAATCACATTGTATGACCCTGGTCATACTATACATACAATATGCATGAATGCATTTTATCTACTCTACAGGATATGTCCCTTCTCGTCCCAAACCAGGCGCAAGTGTACATATACACAGAAGGTGAAAGTGAAAGGGGCGCCCCCTACCCCCAGCTCAATGGTCAAAAATGTATCCATTTTATTCACGTTCATACTAGGACTAACAGCAGTTTTAACTCTCCTTTATGTACTCAATGCTTTTCAAATCACAATTCAGTTGAATATGGAAGCAATGGAAGTGTCAGCGTCTAGTGTGCCCCTGATCAGTATAAACTGAATAATACTGTCTCCAACAAAGATAAGGTTCTTCAAAACTTGTGATCTTTGCTAGATGCACTACAATAATTAGCATATAATATTCTGCAATTTGCTCTATTTTAAATCTAATAGATCTGGGCCCTGTTTTTCCCTATCTTACGGACATATACGGACGTCCGTATGTTATATACGGACCGCCGTATGTGGGAAAATCACATACAGGGGAGGGGAGTTTGGGTACCAGGTAGTATCCTAAAAGTGACATATGTACGTCTGTATGTGACTTACAGAGGTCCGTATGTTACATACAGACGTCCGTATGTGACATACAGACATCCGTATGTGTCCGTATGTCACTATCTGCTATGATTTTGTATCATTTTTATATATTTTAACATAGGGAAAGATAGGCCCCTGGTTCCAATTCAAATCACAGAAGTACTTACACGCCATTATAAAATTATATAGCAATTCCACTGTCACAGATAAATGAGGATCCGATTGCCATCTGTTTCACAATTCATGGGGTTTGAGGAAGTCCAGGTAAATGCGACCCCTTACCTGTATTTCTACAAGTAGGCCTAAACATGAAATGTATGAAAGCTGAAGTCACGTTTACCTGGATTTCCTGAAGCCCCATCTAGTGTTAACAGGTCTCAGATACCTTGCGAATTTTATATTTGGAATAAATTAGGTGCCAAACTGGGGGTCATTAATGCCAATGTTAGCTATTTATATTGTTACAATGTGGGGAGATGCACCATAAATGCATTATATTCAAACTCTGTCAAACTTCAATCAACCAGGAATAAGCCCTTCCCTTGTATTTAGTACTAAACAAGACACTCTACTTTGCAGTATTTGATTCATGGTATGATGCGGTTGACTCAAGGTACCACAGTAGCTGAGTTGTACTGGTGGGGAAAAAAACCCATATTCCTTGGGAGTTGGGTAGTGAAGGGCCTAATGGACACGAGTATGAAAGTTCTGGCCTTACTGGCTGGTATCACTATCACTTCATGGTGACTTCATATCCATTTTCAGTAGCTCCCTAAATGTTAGCCTACCGCCTACCATAGCACATATCCTAGATTAACTCATAGGTTGCACAGAGGTCCAAGTGCACGAGTCAAAGTTACTTCAACCTATTACTGCTGTAATAGGTGCTGAGCAGTAATAGGTTCTGTAATAAATGTATTGTGTTGTTATTGAAAGGAGTTGCCTAAATAGCAACAGATAGCCGAATTGCAGACACTATTACGATATTTTTTTTCTAAAGTAAGGCAAGTATATATGCAAATTTCAATGAGCAGTGATAGGCATAGAGGGGTACACCTGACCATTCTTTACTCTACAGGGGCAGGCTTGGACCGATGTAAGAAGAAAATAAAGCAGTAATTGTAACATCATGATTATACTGTATACTATCAATATATCAGCATCACATTTTACTGCATTATACTAGAGTCACCATCACTGACTATTGATGAGGGCTGCACAGATATTAAGACTGGTTTTCCCTACTGATGTAGGTGCTGCGTCAGCATTAAATGGTGGGAGTCACTTGGACCTAAGAGTGTACACCACACTGGAAAGCCTTGTCTAACATTGCAGCACAGGGGTGTGACCCAGATAGGAGGAGAGAGGAGGGCAGTTTGGGGCGATGGGAAAAGAGTCGGTTTATTTATTAAGCTCACCTGGTCTGGAGGCTATCTCTTAATAGCCTACGACTGCAACTTTCAAGCCATACCAAGATCCCCATAGGAAAAGCATTTTGTAGTCGTAGGGCTGTGAGTGATCGTAGTCCCTTAGGAAATGGCCTCCAGGGCACTCAGCCCTTGAACGGTAGGACTGGTACTGGAGGTGAGGTAGGTAGTAAGGTAAAGGACAGGAGGAGGCATGGGGGAGAGAGGGTGGTGCTGGTACCACCACTAACCACCAGTGGTAGAATGGTGGTGGTTTAGAACACAAGCAATGGCCACCGAGATTGACTGCGAGAAACGTGGAGAGCCTGCGAGATCATACACCAGGCTCCTAAGTTGTAGGGGTGTAGCACATTCTGATAGCTCCCCTTTTTAAATCATTCAATAGGGTGAAAGACCAAACACCACAGAAACCCCTTGACATCTGCTTAAGACAACCAGGGTTGGTACCTGTGCACAACACCTATGATGCTGAGGGCCCAGATGATAGTAGAGAAGTCTCTTGAATCCCAGTAAGCAACAGTGAGGTGGTATTGAAATTTTGAAGTCTCATTTCCCAAGAGATAAGACTGCAAAGTTTACTTTTACTAGATAACAATTCCATCATCTGGAAGTATCTCCCTCATAACATCATACTGGTAAAAATGCTGATGCTCTGCTATATTGACTTAGGAGATATGTGTTGTTTTTATTAGTGCTGATGGGAATGTATTATTATCCTAGAAATCATGGTTGTAGGTACGCTGGTGCCCTGCAGTTATTGTGGGCATATACTCCCAGGCCATGCTCCACTAGATGGCAGTTTTAGATCTCCAATCACAGTCTATATTCCAAACATTTGTATAGGAGAGACAAGTGAACCCTTGTGGTGAAAGGGTGTCCCCTGTGAGAAAGTGTGAAAGCAGGGGATGATTGACTGCATGGCAACTTCCTAGGTATGGCCTGCCTGTATACATGCCCCTATTATACAGCCAGGTTGCCAGCCAAGGTTGTAGGAGCCAAAGGAGAATGTAAAAGGTATTACAATATTTCAATATCTCTGACAACAGGATAGGCCTAAAATCATTAAGATTGATCGGTCGATTGATTGATTAATTTGTATAACATCCAAAAGTGGATCCACCACTTCATGGGACAGCCTCATTAGGTTGCCGACATTCAGACCTTTTGGTCTCAGTCTTGACAGGTAATTAAAAGCTGCCTTCGCAAAACAGCTAGACAGCTATTTATACTCTGCTTGTCCATCACAGGGGTGACTGCATCTATGGATGACCAAATCTATGAGATGAATGATCAAATCTGTGAGAAGGGGTGAGGGAGAAAACCACAACTAGGGCTTCATTCCCCTACTTTTCTCAAAGGATAGCAAGTGTTCTTTCATTTGCCTGGTCCCACAGGTAGGGCCAGACAAACCATGGCCTTTAATAACTGACGTGAAATTGTCAAAAAAAATCCACTCTATGTTATTACATACAGACCTGAAACTGCTTCGATTGTAATGACTGCTCTCCCTTATAAGTGTACATAATTACATAGTGACCAATCTTAGGGAGAATTCTCTGACAACAGTAAGTGTTCAGGATAGTTTTTCTCTTATTTTGTAGAAATCTTTATATAATCGTTTTAGAGAAAAGATATAATAAAGAAAATATTCAACTTGGAGGAAAACCCATTTCTCCCTTTAAATTCTGTGTATTTCAATATATTTTGAAGAAAATGAACATGTAAAGAATATAGAAAGAAAATCTGTTTCATTCTTTGGATTTTCTTTAGAATACTAAAATCTTTATTAGATTCTCAGAGAATGAATTCTACATCGCTGATACGTACATTCTGATGAACAGACCTGGGAAACACCCTATGATGTATTAATGTTAAGAGGGGATCCCCTCAATCATTGGCTCTCAGGGATCATGTGACAAAAATTAAATATTCATGTAATGATTTTCTTTGTATTTTCTTTATCACCTTTAAAGATTATAGAGGTAAAATTTGCTTAATGATTTCAAAACAATTATACATAGGCCAACCATCCATAGGGTAGGGTCACAGGATCCTATCTGCATATCCATAAAAAAGATTTTGGAAAGGTTTTTATAAAGTACGAAAATAGAAAGAAAATATGAAGAAAATCTTACACATGACTTGAGTCTTTCTAAAACAAAACACTACCAAAGTCATTGTTGTGAATTCTTTTATGTTTATAGCCTTTGTAAAGTCATATTCTTTGATAATCTAAGGAAAAATATGTTTAAAAAAGTATGTGGAAGTTTCCAAATTTCTTATCCCCAGCTCAAGAGGTGGCCCTAACTTGACACTGAGCAACAGTTTTTGGACAAAAGAAAATACCAAAATAATATTTTCTTTTCACTAAAAGAAAATAAAAAGATTTTGTAAAGATTACAAAGAGCAATACTTCAAATCTTTCTTCAAACGATTTTGTTTGGACCATTTTACATGGTTTTGTAAAAAATGAAAATTTGAAAAGAAAATAGAAAGAGAAATGGTTTTGAAAACGATTTTTAAAAGATAAGACTTAGTATATTCTTTTTAAAAAAGAGAAAAACCACCCAGATCACAAGTTATATTGCCCTACAGGCCTGGAATTGTATGGGGGAGGGGCTCTACACATGGTCTACACAATCTCCTCCTATACCCACAACCCAGGGTTAGGGATAGGGTTATGGTTAGGGTGGGAGATTTCCAGGGGGGAATTTCCGGGGGGAGAATTCCGGGGGGGGGGGTTCCAGGGAGGGAACTCTCCTAGAACCAGTTATATACCTTGCAAAATTAGGGTAGGTCTCGAAATGGCAACAGATTCAAAATCGCAGAGATATTTGAACCATTTTTCGCCAATCGACCTCTATGTCTGCATTCCTACAGCCACGCTTCCTAAAATAAAGCAATGATTAGTAACTCCAATTTCATTAACAACGAGGATATATCTAGTATAAAAATTTATAGGCAAGAGTGTAGGAACCAAATTTCTAATCGGAGAGAGGAATTGGTTGGAAGACTCAATAAGATTGTACCTATAAAGGCTGAATTGGATAGGGGGTCCAGGAACCAATCCCTCTCTTTTGCCCAAAATGAAAGGCATTGTGATAAGGATCGGTAATGATTTCATGGCGATAGGTAATCAATTGGTTCTGTTCTAGCCCATCGTTGCATCTAGGTCTTGAAATTCAATCTGTGTGCTTTATGGCTTTCCCATGCCTTTGATTGATAGGACGATGGCTGCCATAAAAAATTATCAGGAATCATACACATAGAAGTAGCAGTGTATAGTATAATATTAACATACCACAGTGGAAAAGGAGAACAAAGGACTTCGCACTTTATTATGTACTGCATATAAAAGATGGTTGTAATACTCAGACCAAGCTGAAAGGGGCTACCTGGCTTATCCATGACTTACAGCATGGCCCTTGCACTATATCCTCTACGTATGGTCATTGTGCACATCTAATAAAAGTGGGTTAACTGCAGGAAATATATTGGTCAGATCTTGACTTTTGTTAACTGGACCTGCTTCAAGTAATGAATTTTGCAGTTCCATCACCAGTACGGTGGTTAGAGATCAGGGACTTCTTCTTTAGGGGGAGTTCACATTATTTCATTTCCAGGATTTCAGAACAAACTATGTCAACCCAAGCCTTGTTGATCTACTCTTCAGGGGACTTGATGTGTGATAATAATGTGACCTCCAACAAGAGATACGTATGACAATATGATTCATAAAGTGGGCGTCCTATCAAAGTTGATAGTTCCCAATTTTCTCATCCGGGACGATCTGAAACAATTGGGCAGGCTAAAATAGTGCAACTATTTCAATCTCCAATGGCCCTGAATTTTTCCAGTGGCAATTTCGTTAGAATCTTTCAATTTCATAGATCAGGTGCCCGATCATTCATGATTATCGTATCGGATCCAGTGGAACACTGAGGAGGTGGTGTGGTATATTGCACTGGCACCCTTACTCTTCCTACGAGAGATCTCAGTGGTGAAGGTTCCAATGCACCTGGTGCAGTGCTGATGAGTCGAGCCACCAGCATGGGCATGATTGTGTATAATGCTGACCCTGTGAGATTGCATCAGGATTGTAGCAGCCTTGTAGGTGCATGGGTGTAACCCTTGAGAGTGACTCTCGTGTCCTGACAGTCAGAGGGTCTTAGTGTCATGCGGAAATTGCTAAAGAAAAACTAGCCTTGATACTTTGGGAAAATTGATCCAAAGTACCCTTGTCAGTCAAACATGAGTAGAGTGTATGTGAAACATCGCAATTCTCAGTGTATACGAACTAAAGGGGAAATTGACCATACATAAATTATGGTATACGAGGCAGGCTTTTATTTCCATAGACGTGACACTCAGGCACCTTGCCGTGATTTCCAGAATCAACTATACGCATTTATACCACTATTCTGCCACCTCCTTTACTGTTATGCCCTCTCCTACCAGTGCATTATGAGAGCATGTACACACATGTGCTTTTTAGGGATTTTTGGATATACTTTTTCGAGGTCAAGTTGGACTTAGAATATTTTGGGGGAGTGTTGAGACATACAAATTCAGTCTTGCCATTGTTTCAATGTGAAAAATCGTCCAAACTCGTAGGAGAATTGAACCCCAGCCGCAGTGGAGGTAGGCAAAGGCCTTAGCCATAGCGCCACACTGAACGGTGATGAACTCCAATGGAAAAATAAATAAGTTCTAACCTGAGGTCCTAGTCCTATGTTTGCACTCAGTTTTCATCTTGATTCCAACCTTGACATGTTATGATATCAAAGTCCCAAGAAGTATTCGATCCATAGACGAGGAATGCAAGATAATTTTCTCCATTTTCTTCAATATAAATAAGAATCCATTGATTTTTCCATCGTAAGCAAGTCGGGGTGCAGCCATTCCCATCCGCCTCCTTGTCCAACAAAATTGTGTCAGTGACCCGGATGTAGATATAGGTCATCTGCTCATCATATGAGGAAGACGCCGAAAATTTCGGACCGTTTTGGAAAATCAATGGATTCTTGTTTATTTTGAATATATTGGACATAATACGTATGGAGGGATCATCTAGACTATCTAAGGATATGGACCTGTTAATTTCTCAATTTGTCATGGTTGGATTCAATACAAAAAATGTGTGTAAACATTGCGGTACCTCTCCCGGCAAGGAACAAAAACAATGGCTTCACGCAGAGCGGTGACCCGGGCCGTATCACTTGCTTTTACAAAATTTCTTCTCGTGGCTATATTCTGTGGATATCAGGTAAGAAATTAATACAAAATGGAGTAAAAGGTGGTATAAACGCAATATAGCATAAATATGACAGCCCACGGTTTGTATATTGACAATATTCATCAATATACAAACAGTGGGCTGTCATATTTATGCTATATTCCATTAATATATTACACCTTAGTTTCAAGATCTTCTGTACACTGTGACTAAGCAAATAATGTGTGACTTATCTTTAATGGTTCTAGACGTGGTAGTACTCGTGGTAGAATGGTTACGATAACACCCCATGTGGAAGTGCATGGTATACTTGCCTAATATGTAAATTATCTTGAAATACAGGGCAACCTTCTAGTACTCACGTACTCACTATTCATTAGTCCTTTCCCTGGGCTCTGGTAAGGGGGCAGAGTTATAGATGCGCAAAATAAGGTATATACAGAGTATCCACTTCCCCTGGGATTCGTACCCACCAAAGGTACGTAATGATAGCAAATTGCATAAGAATGCCACAAGTATGAAGAAATGTAAAGAAGGAGCCATAGATTTTCTCACCCAACGTTTCCCCGGGGCATATCTCCCAGGGACATACCCCATATGCTTTCCTATTTCACTAGTTCATTCAAAAATTATGCAGGACAGGGCAGGATAATGCCTATATTCTTTTGTCTTCTGAATTGAATTACTTTATCAAGTTAATTACTTTATCAAGTTTTTGTTAAAGGTCTGTGGTCTAAAACCTGACAAGGGCACTCGTAATCTAACTTACAAAGAGCCTCAACTGACCCCCATAACCTATATCGTTGAGACACACACCCCATTTACCACTGTGTCACTGAGACATACGAGATTGACCATTTATAATAGAGACAATTTACACTTCAGGGAGATAAAATATCACTTTTACTTACTTTCGGAAGACACTTTTACAAGTTTGCTGATCTCGCCTCCCTCATTCTTAACTGTAATGTTGTAATCACCGGCGTCCTTAGTCGTTACCTGGAAATGGTAAAATGAAGGTATAAGTATGGCATAGGGAATCATGATAATATTATGGTGAAGGTATAGTTAATACAACACATAGTGAAGGGTATTTTCCCTTGAATGAAGACATGGTTAGCCCCTCATAATTCAGGGATGGAAAGCTACTTACAATCTACCCACATACATACAGAATTTGCGTTCGTATCATCTCTGCGAGTATTTTATTACAATCAGGTAGATACTGGATACGACTACTTTCGATCAAAGTTGTAATTTTTGGAAAGACCTAGACTATGTAACCATTCAGATGGTATCATTATGAAGAACTTTGGAGGTCAAATTACTAACTCCTATACTGACATGATTCGCTTCCCCTACGGCACCTCAGGATAGGCCTACTACATGAGTTATGTTTAAGACTTCATCCTAACACTTACTTTTAAATTACTAAATGTAGAGATGTCATTACAGCTTAAAAGAAATGTAAGGTCCAGGTGCTTAATTGCCCCCTACCGAAATCTTTCATATCAAATCAATAGATCTCACTTGGTGTAATGTTATTCGATGCACACGTGACTGATCATCATTTGACTATTTACCTTTATCAAGCTGACTGGCAAATGCCATTGAACATAACTGACTTAAGGTCACCTTCATCAAATAATCTCAACTACAAATCCTGATACGTGTGTCCTTCATATCCCAAATGTGTCACCCATTGTCAGAGAACCATTTCTGGTACTACATTTGGGAGTTTTAGATCATGCATGAGTTTATAATTGTATGCTCTAATGCTGGGATTGCAGCTCAGCGAAGGTTCCAGCACCTTCTGCACACACCCACACGGTAACATGACAGAATGTGAGGATGGCGGGTGCCAAAGTAGCAGCTCTGTTGGCGCTACACCAGAGAAGAGAAAATATAAAAGTAAACCCAGCAGGACTTGTACAGGCTCGTAGCCGACCCCAAAGGCACCCCATTGGACTAAAACCTTGTACATCCTTGTAGCCGACTCCAAATTGCATTCCATTGGACTAAAGCCTTGTATAGGCTTGTAGCCGACTCCAAATCCATCCCATTGGACTAAAACCTTGTACATGCTTGTAGCCGACTCCAAATTGCATTCCATTGGACTAAAGCCTTGTATAGGCTTGTAGCCGACTCCAAATCCATCCCATTAGACTAAAACCTTGTACAGGCTTGTAGCCGACTCCAACTTGCATCCCATTGGACTAGAGCCTTGTATAGGCTTGTAGCCAACTCCAAATTGCATCCCATTGGACTAGAGCCTTGTACAGGCTTGTGGCCGTCTCCAAATTGCATCCCATTAGACTAAAGCCTTGTACAGGTTTGTAGCCGACTCCAAATCCATCCCATTGGACTAAAGACTTGTACAGGCTTGTAGCCGACTCTAAATTGCATTCCATTGGACTAAAACCTTGTACATGCTTGTAGCCGACTCCAAATCCATCCCATTAGACTAAAACCTTGTACAGGCTTGTAGCCGACTCCAAATCCATCCCATTGGACTAAAGACTTGTACAGGCTTGTAGCGACTCCAAATTGCATCCCATTGGACTAAAACCGTGTACAGGCTTATGGCCGACTCCAAATTGCACCCCATTGGACTAAAGCCTTGTACAGGCTTGTAGCCGACTCCAAATTGCATCCCATTGGACTAAAGACTTGTACAGGCTTGTAGCCGACTCCAAATTGCATCCCATTGGACTAAAACCGTGTACAGGCCTGTAGCCGACTCTAATTTATGCATCTCATTGCAAAGATTAATATGTAAGAGAATATCAAAAGCTGCACGAAATCGTGTATTCAGTTTATACAGAGGCCCATATAGATAATTTGACAGTTGAAGAAGCTCGGCAGGATATGAAACCTCTCATTGGTCACGTAAGATAGGTAATGCACAACTTGCAGTCATCTTCTGACCCAATGCCTCTATCATCTGCACCTTCATACAATTCAGACCGAAGATAAAGTTTTATCAGCTTAGGGGAGTCAGGTCAGAAGCCATCAACGGTGGAAGGGGATAAATCATAATGTGAGCACGTCCCTATATCTTTCTGTTTATGACTTTCCCAACTGATATCCAGCCTTAGTGTAGCCATTTTATGTTGGGTATCTAACTGGAATTAAAAGGGTGAAGGGATGGGACCCATCTGTGAGACCCATCTGTTATTCTGGGCAAGATGGTTTGCACACAGTATGAGTCCCCTTAGGTCTAGTCAGCAGATGAGGCTAAGTCAGAAGGCTCTATCCCATCCATAAAACCCTGGGTCAGTAGGATTGGATATGTTAGAAAGGCCACCATGCTGGCAGATGGTACCTGGGGCTGATTTCAATATTCCTGACGACAAAATAGTGACTATTTCAGGCCTATGAGACCTATATGTTGTCGTCAGGGATATTGGAATAAGCCCCTGGTGACCAGGACTTCACAGAGGGTATGATGGAATATGTAGGGGTGGGGAGTAGACAGGTAAGTATGAGGTATTAGGGGAGGACAGGTCGGCATGTGGAGATGTGACTGATGGAGTAGGAAGCAAAGGTAGAAAGCTACATACCACACTAGGGGATCCTTAAGGAAAGTAGGGTATCAGGGACATCACACACATCAGGTAGTCTCTGTCATCTTTAGAATTCAGTGGGTGATGTTCAAATAAAGATGTGCAATTTTTCCTATGGTATTAGGGGCCTCTGCTGTATTTACTTCAAATGATAGACACAAAGCATGCCTGGTGCTACCACTGGAGGTGACTTCACAAGATACAAAAGGCAGCATTCACTACTAAGGAGCGATCAGTTCAGGTGCCACAGCAAAAAAACATTTGCTGTTTTGGTAAGAATTCCACTTGCTATGGATGCTTTAGTGTGTACCACCGCCAGAGGGTAAAGTCCTAGTCTATTAGTACTACAACTCCCTTACTGAGGATAACATACTTTCATCCCTTGTATGGTGCAACTATCCGCATTCTCCTCTCCTACCCCTTATGGCGACTTATGCCACATCTTGAGATTGGCCGACTATGTGTTTTTACTTCTTTTTTTTTATAAGAGCACATGATACTTCACCAAGGTCACTAAGAGACAGGGGATCATGCCAGGTCCTTTACTATGACAACCACTATGTGTAGAGCTCTTGATATTGTCAGGTCCGTGATATTGTGCATGCTTCCAGAGACTCGGATGAGGTTGACAAGGTGCATGCAAACTTGTTCTTTTTTTCTTCCCTGTATCAGAATAATTATATGTATGCTCTTAATACCATACTTCTGACCACATTAAAATATGAAGGCTTCCCATGTCACGTTGGTAATCGGGGCATTATGTGAAAAGGGAGATGACATCAAATAAGGGCGAAGCTATTATCTGAAAGCAGTGGAGGTTGTTGTTTCACCCAGAAAATCCGAGTTTTCAAAAAGCCTCCCCCAGGATCCCATACAACAAGGTTTATATTTTTGCTACTACCACGAGGCTCTCATAACTGGAGGTATTGACGTACTCCAGTAGCCCATGATGTGATCTATCTCTCAGAACCCTCGGTTTTGGCCATCTGCAGATTGAGAGACTTTTTATATAATTATACTCCAGATCATAAGGGAGATTCTAAGACATTTGTTTGCTTCAAATCCCACGGTCAATTCTGAATTGCAATGTATCTCTGCAATGTTGACATTTTACCCAGCAGAATGTACCAACATCCATAAGCCATATGGTCGTTAGTCTTCTGCCCCTGACAGCCACTGATAAGTTTAAATCCCGCGACGCAATCTTTACAGAAGAGTTTCTGCAAGTCAGCACCGACAGTACCCTGTTGCGATTTGGTGGTCTCCCTGCATATTGGAGAAGGTAGTTCAGCTATAGGAAGGTATAATGGCAAGGAAACTGTTATGGACTGGTAGACCGATTGAGATCTCTTGCTTAAGTGAAAGGTTTCTGCAATTTGCCAGATTTGGTTGAACATTTCAGAGATTAGGGTTGTTTTGTTTTATAGTTCCCTCCAATTTGCATCCCAAATTGCACTCTGTAATCTAATCGTTTCATATATGCTGCAGTTTTCCTTGCAGAAATACAAATACACAGAGTTCAATCCTGATCTGATTTTACCCTGTGTTTTCCCACATCGGCCTGCAATTTCTTGAAATATGAAGGAGAATAGTGTACTAGCTTGTAAACATCTTATTTATCCCATAGGGTATATATTGCAAGGCCTTGCATTTTTCAGTACAAGCAAGGCTCCAAGAAGAGGCAAGAATTTCCAAAATAATTTTTCAGAATCTCATCGTAGAATTCAACGTGTAACAGTAAAAAGCTGCACACCTGATGATATTTCACTACACAAATTGATTGATTGAATGAAATATAGGACGATCTATCCAGTTAATCCTAAGACCTCACTTTTACAGTAATTAAATCTTATAGCTACAAATACTCATATCCTTTGAAGCATCGATGTGTCTGGGTATACCACAACTTCCCTGGGAGGCATGTACCAAGCTTGTCTGATTAAAACTCATGTGGCCTGGGTATACATCAAACCTGTATGTGAGGTGTTGGGCAGAGGTCCCAGGTCTGGAGGGTGTACAGGTAAAATGGGAAGTGTTTGCACCTGACTCCACACATCAACAGATTGCCACACCTCCATCCCTGCCTCCCACGCTCATACATCACACATTCCTACCTGGCCCTTGCAAACCTCCATCCCAAGTCTGTTTACCTTAAAACCTCCTAGCTTCAATTTATTATCTTGGGCGCACGAAGAATCTAGAAAGGAATTTCCTTTTACCACAAACATCGCTCAGTTCCTACTGAAGGCTGTGCCCTGTCAGCAAGTCCTTGGAGAGAGTTTGGACACAATTGAGCTGGCAGAGTTTAACCCTTTTAGAGCCACATAGAGCATTAATTTATGCATTATGCCGACCCTGATACACCTCTGAGGTTTAGCATGATGCTCCAATACAGTGCTGGAGAGGAGCCTTGCATCATGACGACCATGGAGTATGAACCTGGAGGCACCATTAAAGGGTTAAGCGATGTGTCCTGTCCGTCACCAGGACTGTCACTTTACTTAGTAAACTATCGGACCTAAAACTGTTAGCAAGATGGATAACAAAATTTGCCACTGTACCAGCACTACATGTAGTAAACACCTATAGTAACGGCAAATGTACCAAAGTTGCTATCGGTTCTGAGTATTGAACTGATCATTAGATACCACTATCCCTGGAGGCGTAAAGGTTTCACCTCTAGAGTGTGGTTTGATTCTATGGAAGGTGATCTATCGATCAGTGTGTGACCTCCCCTAGTTCCATGCTACAGATAGGTACACTGGTACCGTTTTTTGTCGTATTTACCATTGATTCCTGTCTGCTTACAATAAGTGCCGCTAGTAACAAACTACCACAATGCACACAAAGTAGGCTCCCCACACTGTAGTTCTAAACAATGCTTTCCATATAACAATGGATCTCTGGTAGCTTTGGGACAAGACTTTCACCCTAGTTTCACAAAGATTCCTTATCACTTTTCATTTTTATGAGGGTCTCTGGTATACTCAACACTTATTCTTTAGAGTTCAGGGTCTTCTAAGCGAGCAGAATAAATTATTTGAACCCTGACAAATTTATTTGTCAGCCCTGGTCTAGACAATTTTAGACGGCCCAGGAGGATTTCCCTACCTGACAAAAGGCATTGAGATGGGCCACATAAGCATGAAAGCTGTTTGGACCGGGTATCTGCAAGGTCTATCAAGTTTAATCTGATGTGTTTGACTTTGTTTTATGCAGCACACTGTTTGTGCCGGGTATCTGCAAGGTCTAACAAGTTTAATCTGATGTGTTTTACTTTGTTTTATGCAGCACACTGTTTGTGCCGGGTATCTGCAAGGTCTATCAAGTTAAATCTGATGTGTTTGACTTTGTTTTATGCAGCACACTGTTTGTGCCAGGTATCTGCAAGGTCTATCAAGTTAAATCTGATGTGTTTGACTTTGTTTTATGCAGCACACTGTTTGTGCCAGGTATCTGCAAGGTCTAACAAGTTAAATCTGATGTGTTTGACTTTGTTTTATGCAGCACACTGTTTGTGCCAGGTATCTGCAAGGTCTAACAAGTTAAATCTGATGTGTTTTACTTTGTTTTATGCAGCACACTGTTTGTGCCAGGTATCTGCAAGGTCTAACAAGTTTAATCTGATGTGTTTTACTTTGTTTTATGCAGCACACTGTTTGTGCCGGGTATCTGCAAGGTCTAACAAGTTTAATCTGATGTGTTTTACTTTGTTTTATGCAGCACACTGTTTGTGCTAGGTATCTGCAAGGTCTATCAAGTTAAATCTGATGTGTTTTACTTTGTTTTATGCAGCACACTGTTTGTGCCGGGTATCTGCAAGGTCTAACAAGTTTAATCTGATGTGTTTTACTTTGTTTTATGCAGCACACTGTTTGTGCCGGGTATCTGCAAGGTCTATCAAGTTAAATCTGATGTGTTTGACTTTGTTTTATGCAGCACACTGTTTGTGCCAGGTATCTGCAAGGTCTAACAAGTTAAATCTGATGTGTTTTACTTTGTTTTATGCAGCACACTGTTTGTGCCGGGTATCTGCAAGGTCTAACAAGTTAAATCTGATGTGTTTGACTTTGAAGGCCTTATTTTTGCAGTGTGGAATAATGCCATGGTCTTCCGGTGATGGTCCCATGGGAAAAGTGCTAAGTTCTGCAAACAAGCACCCTAGGAATTATAAGCTTTGACTAAGTCTTCTGAGGGTAACTTGCTGAAGTCATCAGAATTTCTTCTCTATGAGTAAGCAGTGTAAGAACTTAACAGAGCTGCTCCCTCTCATGTCTAGGCTGGTATGTGGGTCCCTTATACCACAAACAGCCCTTAGGCCTCAAACATTTATCTGTTTGAGGCCTAAGGGCAACCACATGCCCTTATGCCACAAACTTGGCATTAAAGCACAAACACCCTTATACCACATATGGCCTTATGCCACAAACAGCCTTATGCCACAAATGCCCTTATACCACAAATGCCCTTATGAGAAGGGTAGTCCCATCATTTGCTATTGATATATTTCACTTATACAATGTTACTCTCATTACTTGGATTACATATCCCCCTGCCATTTTTATCATCCTCTTGAGAAAACGGTGTCTGAGGTGCTCCAAAACTTTTTTCCCTTTCTTTTTTGCTGATTGGCTTAAGTATGCCCCATTAATGAGGTAACTTAGTACCATATTTTTATCGTAACTTGGATTATAAATGTTTTTTTAGGATCAAAATTATACATAGAGCAGCAGAGAGATGGGGAAAAAATTCTGAAAAATCATTTTCAAATAGTGACCAGAAGCAAAAAAAAAAAGAAGAGAAAAAAGTTATGTTTTTGGCCACCCACAGCACCTTTTTCTTAATAAAAGGTACATTTCCTGTAACTAGCAAATGTTTTATAGATGGATCCAAACCTGAGATTTGTTTATCTTCATGGACATTCTTTCCAGAAAAATGTTGAAAAACCCTGGTAGCCAGAGGAAATGAAAGATTTTTTTTCTATTTTGAAAACAAAAATCCCGGGGGTGGACCCATAATCCTAATTGTTAGAGTAAAATGGCCTTACCCTATTTTCATACACATAGACATTTCCATAGCAAATACTAGGCATACTCTTTTCATGAGGGGTAACCACAGGATATTAGGGTGTTTGTGGCATAAGGGTGTTTGTGGTATAAGGGCATTTGTGCTTTAGTGCCGTGTTTGTGGCATAAGGGCCCGTGGTTGCCCTTAGGCCTCAAACGGATATCTGTTTGAGGCCTAAGGGCTGTTTGTGGTATAAGGACCCGACATGGTACATTCATCCTCCACGGTATGTCAAGTTAGACGTGTCCAGCTAGACACATTCCCTCTTCACATTCCCATTTCGCTTTTTCTAATATGTGCTAAAATATCTGTGGGCATTGACTGATTACTATTATTTTATTCATTAGTTAATGTGTATGTTGGTATTCACTGTTCTAAGGTATGTGTTGTCAGATAGAAATAAAATCTGCAGCTGAAAAAGGGGTAGCTGAAAATGATCCCATGGCAGAGCGAGTATTACTTAAAGTGTGTGACTTTTTTCATCAGAGTGAGATAGATGTGAAGGGACATAATCTTGTCTCTTTTCATGTATTGCCTTTTCAATCCTAACATTACCCACTATGCAAAATTTTGTGGAAAAACAAAACAAAATACAGGCTGTTCCACAATGCATACAAATAATAAAATAAACTAGTCTCATTGACTATATCTACTGGGCCATTATAAAGTAAGTATAAAATCTAGTTTTAGAATGAAGCCAATGCCTATTCTGAGTTGTTAGTTCCTAATACAATGTATTAGATGTCAGGGCCAGTAGCTCTAATTCTTTCCAGAAAAATGTTGAAAACCCTGGTAGCCAGAGGAAATGAAAGAATTTTTTTCTATTTTGAAAACAAAAATCCCGGGGGTGGACCCATAATCCTAATTGTTAGAGTAAAATGGCCTTACCCTATTTTCATACACATAGACATTTCCATAGCAAATACTAGGCATATACTCTTTTCATGAGGGGTAACCACAGGATATTAGGGTGTTTGTGGCATAAGGGTGTTTGTGGTATAAGGGCATTTGTGCTTTAGTGCCGTGTTTGTGGCATAAGGGCCCGTGGTTGCCCTTAGGCCTCAAACGGATATCTGTTTGAGGCCTAAGGGCTGTTTGTGGTATAAGGACCCGACATGGTACATTCATCCTCCACGGTATGTCAAGTTAGACGTGTCCAGCTAGACACATTCCCTCTTCACATTCCCATTTCGCTTTTTCTAATATGTGCTAAAATATCTGTGGGCATTGACTGATTACTATTATTTTATTCATTGGTTAATGTGTATGTTGGTATTCACTGTTCTAAGGTATGTGTTGTCTGATTACTATTATTTTATTCATTGGTTAATGTGTATGTTGGTATTCACTGTTCTAAGGTATGTGTTGTCAGATAGAAATAAAATCTGCAGCTGAAAAAGGGGTAGCTGAAAATGATCCCATGGCAGAGCGAGTATTACTTAAAGTGTGTGACTTTTTTCATCAGAGTGAGATAGATGTGAAGGGACATAATCTTGTCACTTTTCATGTATTGCCTTTTCAATCCTAACATTACCCACTATGCAAAATTTTGTGGAAAAACAAAACAAAATACAGGCTGTTCCACAATGCATACAAATAATAAAATAAACTAGTCTCATTGACTATATCTACTGGGCCATTATAAAGTAAGTATAAAATCTAGTTTTAGAATGAAGCCAATGACTATTCTGAGTTGTTAGTTACTAATACAATGTATTAGATGTCAGGGCCAGTAGCTCTAATCACTGATAATTGATTTTTTTCTATTTCAAATAGACAGCCCTATCATAAGGTCATATGTGTCAGTTTGGCTATGGTATTTTATGCTCTATTTCCCACTTCTTTGCTCCATCTGACATTCCCTGAAGGCTAGGAATAATGCTGAAACCGCAGGAAAAGGGGTTTGTCGCAACAAGTTACTATTACACGGGATCTTTCCTTTAAGGAAGTAGATCCTACTGGATGAATAACCCAATAGTCATATGGTTATAAGGAAAGAGAAAGTTCAAAAACAGTCTTAGTGTAAGAATTGTACATACTGCAAATACTGCCCGAAACTTACGAGGGACGATGGGGGGGGGGTGAATTAGGACTGCCTACGATAATGTGAGGTAGACCTCCATTCTTTTCCCCTTTCTTTTTCATGGGCCATCTAAGGGGTATGCAATCCAATCAACAATAAAGTGGGCTAATAAATCTATTGAACATTAAAACTGCCACCACAGTAGTAAGCTAGTCTAGGCAGTCAGACACTGGCCCAGAGCCTTACGTGGCCAGGTAGAATGGAGCTGCTCACTTTATATATAGGTCAGGCAACATCTGTAGAACCCCCAGCGCCTGGCACGGCGGCCACCGGGGACTGAGCACCTAGGAGCAACTCCACAGAGAACTTCCTGCGACCGCCTCCCTCGTCTGAAGTTGATGAGTATAAGATTGGTGACTGAAGGGCGGAGCTGCTCGCAGGTTTATGGCTTTCTGCTGAGGAGCTGAGCTGCTCGCTCTTGGCCTGACCTCCTGAGGGGGAGGGGCCCGGGGTGTTACGCCTGTCCCGTCCGTTAGCCTGGTGCAGGGCGGTGCTGGACACTTAGACGTGTTTACTCTGTGACTGCCAACTCCACCAGCTAACTCGCCCCTAATTCAAGCAGCAGCTCCGAGTAGCTCACTGCAGTATACCTTGACAATGTGCACTGCATATGTGGCAAAAGATGCTTTTCTCTGTGGGAGAGTCTTTCCCCAGCTACATTTCCCATAACAATACCCAGGCAAATGCCAGCCATAGAGAGCAAATGCGTCTGGTTGAAGAGCATTTTCAGGATTACTGTCAGAACCATCGATGTGGTGTGTGTTGCACTCCTCCCTTGTAATGTGCACCACGCAAAAAGTGGATACAACTTACAATAAGCAACCTTGATTGTTATTACATCATACCATAAGGTGCAGGCATGGAATAGGCAAACTAATTCCTTGTAATGGGTAGAACACTGAACCAGGAATACATCATTGCCTAATGTCATATCCATGCTCTCCAAAACCAGATGCCTCTTATAACATGATGCCAAATGTAGGATCTCTGAACCAGAAGTGCCATGTCATATGCAGGTTCTCTAAACCAGGTACATAATGCCGTACTCAGATTCTTTGGACCAAATATGCTCATATTGTCATATTCAGGCTCTTTGAATCAGAGGTACCTCCTTGTATTATCATAACCATGCTTCCTGAACCAGAGGTACCTTATAATGCCATATCCAGGCTCTCTGAATTAGAAGTAGGCCTACCTTATAATTCCATAACTAGCATCTCTAAACCATATCGGGCCTCCCTAGCCCACTTAAAAGGGTCTATTTCTCCTCTTTCCTATCCCCTCAGGATGTGTGTGGTGCACATATGTGCGGGCACTGACACATTCCTCTGTGAAATTGTGTAATGTAGTTCTCGCCATGAATATGACCTCAGCTGTCGAAATGGCGTTAAACATCTATTACTCACTCACTCACTAAACCATATAATGAACCAGAAGTGTATTATAGCTTGCTATTAAAGCTTCTCTGGATCAGAAGTACCTTATAATATCATATTCGGATTCTCTAAACCATATTACCTTATAATATCCTATTCAAACTTTATGAACCAGAGGTACTCTATATAGTTCAATGCCCTATTCAAGGGATATAGACCAGAGGTACATTATAGCAGACTCTTAAAGATGTATTACAATCAATGTCTGAACCACTGCCTAGTTAATAGTTATAGAATAGCATCTGCAGTATCCAGATTTGTCCCTCCCTATGTCCACAGTACCGACCTATTTATTCTAACACAACCTGTTCGCGTTCCCTCTGAGAACCAAGAACAGGTTTCAACTAGGATGGCATAGCCCAACAGTATACACAGATCTGTAGTTTACACGACTGGCAATAGTTCTGTAGACATGGGCAGGGGAGGGGGTGGGATGTATGCAACACCGTCAGCAGTAGTAGCAGCAGAAGCAGCAGCTTGTGGCGGCGAGGTGTGGAGGACAAAGGTAACAGTGGTTGCAGTTCCTATTCTAGACTTGGCACTGGATGACGCAAACTGACAACAGGTGCCAGCACAGGAGGCAGAATGTGACCTCTTGTGTCCTCTTAGCTCACAGTGGGACTGGCTTCCCTTCTTATTAGCGTCTGCTCCATTCACAGTACATTACCCTGATATGTCTCCTGTCAGCTTATCAGTAGGGCTGTTTGGTTGTGTGTGTGATTGTGTGGGTAATAAGACATCCTGATATTTGGTATGTACATTTATCAGTGTGCACAGAGGGTACAAAACTGCTGACACAAAGTGCCTGCCCTTTGGTGCAGTCTGACTGGTCACAAACAGATTGCTAGCATGATGCCACTTCTAAACTTAAAAACAATATCGTTTTTAGATTTGTTTAGGACATTCATATTTCACTCCTGATTAAGCTATGGAAAGAATCACTGCCATTTATAGGTAGAGACATACAGCGTATATCATAGCCAGTGTTTAACCCTCTTTAGGCTTACCTTTTGAAGAACTAACTGCCTGACTTTCATGTTTACACTCAAGTAAAGCCTTGGTGACACAACGATTGACATTGCTTCTAAGCATAGAGCACTTTAGATGGAGACTAAAGGCTGCATGAGAAGTTTGTCTGTATCTTACAGAACTCTTAGTGACTGTGATTATTGTACACCTTCCTATCCTGTACAGGTACACCTAACCCTTATCTCTTGATAAGACCCTAATGACGTAACCTATAAACAGGTAGTAGAGACATACCTTTTCACATGATATATTGTGGCTTATTTAGTTAACCAAAGAATACTCTCTCAGGAACTGATCAATGAAGGGAACGTAGGTACACATTTACATGAGTCACTTATGGAGTTGAGCAATGCACCCTCTGTTACAAATTGTGAAGGTAAGGTTCCAATATACACCGTTTTTGAAAGTTGCTAATATCAGATTACAGGTAAACAGGAAACACTGAACACTTGTCAATATACATTTCTGACTGTCTGTACAAAATATCCTACATAAAAGTTATAAGTGGCTTATACAGTAAACAATCATTGACCTTTACAAAATGACCGATACAGGTAACCAAAACACAACATTTTACAAACTTACTTATACACAGGTCAGTCTTAAAAATACTGGTCAGTGATCGCTTGATTGAATATGACCTATTAGGTTGAAAAGTAAATTATAATAAAGACTATCAATATTGGTTCTGCCCTGCCTTGGCTAACCAAAGAAGTTCCTAAATTTGTCAATACTGACCTACCATCAGGTATCTAGGGAACACCTCTATTCCATATTCACATAGCAGTTAGCATTATGATGTATACATATATTCTCTTTGGTTTTAGCCCCAGGATCAAGCTTGTTTACAACAACTCTATGAATATACTACATCACAGGATCATGAAGAAGATTAATCCAAAAACTGAAATGTTTTTAAAGTGAAATTAGGATGAGTTTTTGTTCTTGTGTTCCAGCTCCCTTATATGCAATTATGATATCTTTCTGGAAGTACCACTCCTGTCGCCTCGCGCCGAGAACTAGAACTAGAACTATTTGTTGATATGGCTCCTGTACACTCAGGTACCTGATCTGAGCTCTAGGGTTCTGGGCACAGAAAAAAAATCCTATTTCAGATGAAGATATGCTGATGGTTGAAACATACCTGCAAGCCTGTGAAAACCCCAAGTTACTTCACAGGTACCAATATATCATGTCAGTCACAACTCTAGGGTTCATCAGACCTCCTACAAGGCTTCACAAGGTACATAAGCCACAGGCCTAGAGGAGGAATCCACCTGCACAATGCCCTACACAGTATGGCCCTTCGTACCACAGGGCCTTTCTATCCAAACTTTAGTGCCGTTCTTCCTCTTCTCCTCTCTATGTCGTTGCTCTTCACAATAACTATTTACCACAGAGAGCAAACTATGCCAACGCCCCGTGTACACGGCCCGTCCAATATATACACCTAGTGAGCAGGCAGCAAAGCAGGAAGGATCCTCTCACTCCAGGCTTGGATCCATCCTCCAGGGTCTGCCCTGCCCTGGCAGGTGAGGCCGCGCCCAGGTGGGCGGCACAGGCATCAGGGGGCAACAGGGCCACCACATTCCCACGGTATATGTAATCCCATAGACAGGAATGGTGGATTTGGTGGCCTGTGCTTCAATAGACAAAACAGGACCACTGACCCTCAGGTCTCAAAACACGTTGAAATGGTCCACACAATCACAATGGTCTGAAAGCTGCAGGCACAGCAGGTACCTATGGTGTAGGTCCCATGTATGTCCAAAGGACTCGTTTATAATATGAATTGAAATAATCCGGGTATATTGTTTTACTTATAAAATGAGCCAACACTCCAGTTCATTAACCCAGAGTGCTCATTCATCATACGTAGAGATTTCAGGGAGATAATATCTATGACAGTAATCCATTTTCAGAAGCTTCAGATTCTTCATTGACCTTTGGTATAATCCTCTGGTTTTGGTCGTTTGAAGAATTCCGAGGCCTTTAGATGATTACGTCCCTTGTCGTGGTCTCTCGTCTCCCAAAACGTATCCAACTGGGAGGTTGGTGGGACGATGGGGTTTCTCTTTCTTTCTGAAAATTAAGAATCTACCACACATGTTGTAGTACATGATGGGAAGCCAAGGTACTCACATACCATCCGCGCGGCCAGCTCTATTTTAAGCCTACTGCCATGTTGGAAGCACTATGTCTCTCCTGGGAAATAAGTACCTTAAGGAATCTCAACACAAAGGCAGACACGAGAACTCCTAAAGGCTCACAAGTTTGGTAGGGTTGCTGATATATATTGTAACATAAGCTATAGATAAGATACTGTTGGAGATAATAGTTTACTCACATGCATTTGAGAAAAAATGGTTCAGTGCATTACACAAAAAGAACATCTAAATCAATTAAGTTTGGAACAATTTCACATCACATATATGACCAATGAATATATCCCTGCTGTATATCGGTTGATGCATCGCCTCAATGTGGCTACACACTCTATCATTCTAATTTAGATTTTTAAAGAAAAAATCTAATTACAATCAGTTAACCAATCTGCTTGACAGCATATAGTACTAGGAAATAGTAGCCTGTAGAAGTGGCCAGGCTCCTGTGCACCATCCATGCACAGCCTATATGTGCTGTCTGACCGCCTACCCTGCGGCTACTGTCAGCTTAGTGACAGCTAGTCGTAGGTAAGGTGTCAGAGAATGTCAACAGGTTTCAAGTCTCTGAGGAGTTGAGGACATGAACCATCCACACTGCCTCAACTTCCTGCAAGCCTAAAAAAGAAGACCTGTATAGGAGACCAGACCTTCTCCTTATCATTGAATGTGCCACCACCAGTGTCGTGTTGTGTTTTTGGAAGAAGTAACCTTGCTGATGGGGCACACTTGAGGCTTGCAGCTATCAGAAGAATGTTATTCCATGTGGTCTACATCTGGCTTTCTATAAATACACTGTCAGTTACCTAGATACTTTCAGTATATGACACATTTGGACATCATCTAAAGTTACTCAAAGTCTATTAGCGGTTAATCTAGCTTGCTAGCCTGTCAGGTCTTAGTCGGCCTTACACACAAATTAACACCCTGATTAGTGCCAATATACAATAGCAGATATCATGGGATAACCGCGATTATGCATTATACTAGGAAACATGGATTATGACCATTATTATGTAACTATCAATATGAAAAGGCAATAGTTGGGTATGAGTAATACAAAGGCACCCCTACCACCTACCTTACCACCTTTCAGTTACCACACCCAATGGCTTCCTCCTATCATGTAACACCCTGTCCTGATGCTTACCTTCTCCTGTGCCAACTTGTCCCTCTTCTACCCATTCCCTTCACCACTCTGGTGTGAACTCTTTGACCTTCATAAAGAGCTGCTCGTGCAGGTCCTTGTTCTGAGCCCTCGACCTGAGCAGGTGTAAAGGCGCAGTTCCCAGCAGAGGAAGTGAATTGCTCACATACCTGTAATGGTTTCCAACATGCAGCCTGGTTCAGCTTGGCTCTGCTCACCACTAGCTGTGTTACCACGCGTGTCCCTGGGTAGGCCAGGGTGAGCTGCTCGTGTTTGTGGAGGTCTATAGAGTGTTGAGCTACTCACAAGGTGGGGTAACTAGTGAACCATTATCTCCCATTGTCTTCAATGCTAATCCGAGTTCTAATTACATTTTTTTCGAAAGATATGGCCAGCTTAAGTCGGCAAGATCTGAACCTACTCATACTTGTAAATCTAATGGCCTTCCTTACCCAACCTATGGCTCAGGTGAACATACCATTTCTAGAAGCTATATCCAACCAGTGCCTTGTCACTTCCACGGTCTCCAATGGTAGATCCAAAACACCACGGAGAACACCCAGATTGTCAACCCCTGTCCAACCCCTGACCCCTACTCCTCCTCCTGGCGCTGGTCCGGTGTTGGCGATCTGGGATTAAACCTACCTGAGTTGGATTCGGCCCCGGGATCGAAACATTCCTTGCCGCCGCGGTTTGGCGTACCCGGGGCTAATGGACACCACAGTGAGGTGTGGGCGAGGCCGACCGTGTAGGAGAGAGCAGAACGCAGTCCAAGGGGAAAAGGAGCAGCTCACCAGTAGTAGACGACGGTGGCTGAGCAGCTCGTTGTGGTAGCCCAGGCCTACAGGCATCGGTGGGGGCACTTACCACTGGTGCTGCCTCTGGCGGCGGCGGTGGTGGCGACGTTGGAAACAGCCTACACAACTCTCACAAGCTCCGTGCCTGGCTTCTGATGCCAGCAGTTCCTCTTCCCCCCAACAGAGCCACGAACACACTTGAGGCAGGCAGAGTCTCCTCCCTGCTGTTTCCTACCGTCATGCTGCTGCTCCTCTTGCTGCTAGCACTGTATACATCTATTTTTGCTTGTGTCTGTAATCCTGCCCCAATGTTGCCATCAGGTCCCCACCTGCCGATCCTACTGATTGCCAATCCAAGCCCCGAGATCTAAGTATATTTCCACCTTTATGCCCCCCCCCCCTGCAAAGGACTCGCCCTATGTACCAACCCATAATACCAAGTGAACGAGAGAACCAAGAGAGGGAATATGGCCAATATGGACCCCATTTCTCATTTTCTCCTTAAAAGTGATTTCTAAAGGTAGCGTCCATAAAGCATACTCTTTAAGGCGTATGACTATATCTGTCACCATGGGCAGTGACTCCTTCATTTATTCATGGATGAGAGGCATTGGAAGGTGTAGTAGGGGCAATGCCAATTGTCGTTGACTGACTCCTGGCATTCAAGGTTTTTTTGTGTGGAAGATTTGGGCTTGTGTCCAAGTATGTCGATCTGTCGGCCCCTGCCTGCGTAGTTTGGATTTTTCCCACGTGTTGGAAGCAATGAGTCCATACGAGATGAGGGCACATAATTATCTGGATATCCTTCTCACCCTGCCGATAGCAATCCGTATCATATGTTCTTTATCAAAGGCAGATTCGTTCTGCCAGAAGTGTTTGCAGAATATAGCATCTAAACATCAGACTGTATCTTGGTTGAACTCTGACTGATTCATCTATAACAGAATGTGTCCCTGAAGGTGTTATTACTCTGGGGAGGGGATATAGTATACTACATTACTGCTAGATCTATACGAAAGATATTCTAACAACTAGAGACCGATTTCTTTTTAAACAATTTTTTTTTCAGTAATGTAGCCATCTTGAAGGCCAGATGATATATAAGCAAGTACGTTCTCGATTCTTTATATTTTTTTCCAATTTCTGTTTATAGAATAGGAAGAATATAAATGAATCTGAAAGTTGGCTATAAGTCCCCCCCCCCCTTTCACTAACTACTCAGTATGTGACGAATGTAGGTCACATGATCCTCCTAGTGCCCTAATTCCACTGGTGTGACGGAACAACAAAGATTCACGCTATAGGTTTATAGCCAATACGGTTAACCATTGAAATACGAGTTCTGCCACCAAAGATCATCTCTATTTCTGATAGAGACCTAGCAATGTATACATGTATAATATGGAAATACACCTTCTCAAATCTCAACCTGTCACGAGATCTAATCCACCAACACATATTCAATCAATGTAATACATATAACAAACTGGTATGGCATAATAGAATATATCAATGTCATAAAAGCTGCTGCGTGTCTTTAAAATTGCCAACGATATCAATATTAAATTCATAACAGATGTTTTCATAATGCCATGGTAATGAGCTACTTAGTTAGCTCCGCTACCTAGCTGATTGCCAGATGTTTCGCATTAATTTGTTATCAAACAGTGGCCATTTCTGTTAGTTCAGCTTGGTATGTTCTTTACTCTGGAATTTAATAGCAGAGATCCAGCTGCTGCGCACCTTCCACCCCCTCCCCCACCAACATCTACATCATCACACCACCATTTAAAAAAATTAGGCTCTAAAGCTATCTCAAAGTCTTCCAGGAGAGCCATGAGAGAGAACTTTGGGCCGGCCCCTCGGACCATGTTAATGTGTTTTACTGGAGCCAGTCGACCCAGCCTGTCGGGAAAACACATGTGTGGGGGGAGCTGGGCACAGGGTGGGATGGGTGTGCGTCCAACTACACCAACCTCCATTCCACATCTACTAAACTCCAACCAAAACCTCTCCAGTCCCCTACCTCTCCACTGTTACCCTCTCTCTCCCCCCCCCCACAACCTATCAGATCCCACCGCTGGTTTCCGGCCCTGCCTTACTTTTACCAATTCAATAGGCCTGGAACAGGCATAAGGAAGTGAAGTTTCTTTATTTTCTGTGTTCTTTTACTTTTCCTCTTTACTAGATCAACAGGATAGTGTTCAGCCTAAGGGCAATGGGTATATTATACACAATCTGAATTCAGAATTGTGATGAATAGAAAATTGTATTCTATCAATGTCAAACGGTTGTACATTAAATTTCAGTTTCAAGGTTGCTGCCTCTGCGTTGCTATGCTCAATATGCCCCAAGTCTCAATGTTGAAGACGTATTGCCTCAGAAAGCTTTAGAACTCCAAGTGTTGACTTCTGGACTTATTTATGGCTTTCTCAGGTTAAGGTTTCTAGAAGGTTTGGCACAGGTCTAGCTCAGTGTACCTTGAATTTACCAACAAATGATGGTTTAGAGGAATGGGAATGTCCAGATAGACTTCATGCATTGATTGCAATGCATTAAGATGACCTATATCTAGAGGTAACTACATGATGAGCCTGGTTACAAATCACTGTTCTTGAGGTCATTCCCCAATGTGCTACGATCACACACAACCCTGAAATCTCAATGCTATTCCTATGGGAATCTTGGGAGGACTTGGAGGGTACAGTCTTGGTATGTTAGGAAATTGTCTAGTGGGTAGTCATTAAGGCTTGTTAGCCAGTGCGGCTTTGTTGATTTCATTAAAACACAGGGCAGGATTGCACTGGTTGCCAATGCCTCTCTCACTCTGCATGTAGAGGATTCCTGATTGGCAGCTCGTATACACTGGTACCATATTGGCCTGTATAAGCGCCCAGGCGCTCTTTAATTTCAAGGAGGCCCTATCCCCGGTGCTCATTCAAGACCGGCGCTTATTTAAGACTTAGATTATAGTGTATTTTGAAATTTCAACACCCCTGTACCCCCAGCGCTCATTCGAGACCGGGGCTTATTCAAGACCCGGCGCTTATATACATGCCAATGTGGTATAACTATTCTTTTTTCTTCTTCTTTACTTCTGGCAACAAGTTTCCTTGGTGGGGACATCTCAGTTCTTCTGGTACGGTAGAGGTAATCTCCCATTACAGATTTTGATAATTCCTTCGTATCAAGAGGAAACAGATTAATTCATCTTTCAGTAACCAGCATTACCAATTCTGTCACAATCCTCCTGGTTTTAATATTTGACAAACAGTGTGACATAAAGTGTTATATATCCTACCTTGCAAGACAGTATCGATACGGGTTTACAACTAAAGGTAGCTAGCTACCTGTGCACATATTGCTTTATTGTTTGTGAAAATAGAGCCAATTTACTTAGTGTCAATTGTCTGGTATGTACTTGAACCTGGGCAGCTTCACTGTTTTGAGAAGGCCGCTGAAGTTGTGGCACAAAACTATATACTACTCCGAATCGAGCTGTTACTACCCTTGGGTAATGTGTTTAACAAGTTCATCAAAACAGACCTCTCTGATTTCTTTCTTGCCTTTTCAGAATGCACTGGCCTAAGTCCACAAGAATCATCATGTATATACAAGCAGTAATCCTGGATGCAGTCCACTTCCTGGGTGGCCAATGTGATATATAGTTACATGGGCAGTGAGGGGTGATGTATTTATTTTTCTTATGGTTAAAATCGCTGAGGTTTGTAACGATATTCAGCGTTGGTTGGGGCAAAGAGGTCCAGGAAGAAGGGTAGAAAGCTTAACTTTCTGCCAATATAGATATGACTGCGACAATTCTTCTCAGGTACTGTTTGTGCAAGAGCCAAATATAACATCTCACCCACGTTGTAATAAGAGGTTTTGTACGATTAGTGTCCCCATTATATACCTAGGCAATCCGTTATCTCAAGCTAACTTTGAGCTCGGTTTATTTCATTAGAAAAACTGTGAGTCACCGGTAGATACCCCTCGGATACTTCTTGTTATCACCCTTGTACCTTCCTACAACAACTTCACCTATAATAGCATTCATCTATTGCAAACTCTGAGATTTAAAAAAGGGCCTTAAAGGTTGTAAATGCATCAAACTGAGATGTTCATTATAATTTAGAGTTGATAATCTAGTGTAATCATCCTCATGGCTGCCATCTTGAATTAACCTCCTATAGGTAAGTTGTGCATAACAAATAGGTGGTCCTCATTTTCCTTATACCATCCACAGGTAGGACAGGGTATAGGTGTGAACATCTGTTGAGGTAGGAAAAAGTCTGCTGAGTGATTTGTATGAGCTGGTGTCTAGCCCGGTACTGAGTTAATCGGGGGTAGAGTGAGCAGCTCGGCAAGATGACACCTGAGGCAATAAACGACTCAGGTCCCCATGTAGTACAGCCAACAGCCGGACGCCGACCTGTACAGAATGTAGCTCACCTCAACTACTGCCATACCACCCTCAGCTCTTTTCTACCTAAAGCAAGTCTTTCTTTTACCATAAATCCCCTTTCATGTTGTAATAGGATAATCTGCTTTTGTAAGAGTGGAGGATGGAAGCTGACAACCCAGGGGATGGAGCGGGAGGGGGCCCATGTTACCGAATTTAGGAAATTGCTTTGTCTAATGTCACTATAACATTCACTTTTGTATATTGTTGTGGCAATCAACAGGGTCAAGCACCGTTGACTATGGCCAGAAATGGAAAGGGTATCACGTATAATTCGTAGAGGATTACTGAGCTCAAAAATTAAAGCTCATTGGAAATTGTAATAGCAGGGACTTTGCATATGTCGAGCCATAAGCTTATTATAGGACCCTACGGGAGTAATACTCGTGCATACAGGTATTTATGCAAACATGTGTAATGCAAATAGACCTCCTGGTGAAAGCACACTGCTTGACGTATGTCAATGGTTTTTGGACATGGCAGACATAGTAAGCCGAGCCAGGCCCCACTTTGCCACTATCACTGAGCTGTAGGGGGCCTAGATTATGTACATCATCTTGCCTCAAACACAGACCATGAATCCGATTTATGTGCCCCATAAGCCATGAATCAAGCTCTGACGTCATGCTGGCCTGTCAACCCGAGACAGGTGCTGCCACCTTGTTGCCACCTGAGCATCTTCACCCATTATCGCTCAGCACATGGGTCAAGCACAATCTGGGTTGCAAGGTCAAGTGGCTCTCGCCGCTCTGTCCTCGTAACCCGTGACCTTAGATCTAGGTCAGCAGATCTCCAGTCGTGTCCTTGGGTTGGAGTTGTCAGGGATTGATGTTGGGGGAGGGGGTTAGTTGAGAGAGTCTGGTCGGCATTTACTACTGCTTATGCTATACCACTACCCATCCCCACCCCACACATCCACCCCCATCCCCAGTCCACAACTTCCCGACTAGAGATAGTACTACAGTAGGCCACGGTGGTATTTCCGAGGCTACAATGACCTTTTCACCAACTCTCTTTGGCTGCTATAGATGAGTCTTATTCTCATAACTAATGATCGTAGCTTTGTAGCCCCATCTGGAACAACACATGCTCACACCCCCAACCCATATTATTGTCCGTGCTTACAAATTCACTCCCCCACCTCCATCCACCCACCTTATCTTATGTAGGGAATACATTGGCAGTGACCTAAAGCATTATAAACTCTCTGACTGTGCCATCAGTTTACCACAGTTAGGCCTCTGCACCATATCATCCAGAATTTCTTTAAACCTATGACAAAGTTTGCCCCGTGACCGATATAAACCCGTTGAGTGGTTATGGCAGGTGTGGAGAAATCTATAATCTTCTAGCTACATGGTTCTGAATTATTTAAACGGATTAACAACATATAGACATGAGCGCGGATTGCAATAAGAACATAAACTGAGTAAAAGATACGCCATAGCCCAAATTTGCAAGGCTTTAGCTGCCTAAGGCGTGACTTCAAACGCTGCATTATACCATGTGCACATCGTCCTTGATTTATACAGAAGGTATTATCTTCATGTAAGTCCACAATACGCTATTGATAATGCCATCTCTCACCGAAAGATGAACATGTTGCAAGCGGTTACTATCTATTTGTATAGCCATATAAGGGAGTGACTGGTCCCCATTTGCGTATACTACTCACGCTGTCACCTGACCGTGACAGCCATTTCCATATACTACTTATAGGCCATGGCCAGCGTCAAGTGTGACCGCGAGGACGTTTTAATGGCAAACGTTTAGGCCATTTATTAAGAAATGTCACCAAAGATTGTTTGGTCTATGAAGGGCCCTTCCTAGGTTAGATAGGTATGCTCACTATGGTTTGAAGAATGGCAAAATGAATACGACTGTGGCTGAATTTAAATCATAGGCTAGCTATATTTGATATGATCTTTTCGCAGCTGTGTGTGACTATTCTTGCTTTACCTTCTTCCACTTATCCAGTATGAGATTTCCTTCCAATATGCCATTCTAGCACATTAGAAGGCTATCAGAAGTGCAGTCGATATCTGGTATGCCATGGAGATAGAGAATATATAGTGGTAGGGGACTTAATACTCAAACAATACTGGAAATAATTATTATCTTTAGGGGCCATGCACATATGACGCCATCGCTAGAGGGTGCGGCGGTGTTTGGCTTTTGATGACAGACTAAAAGAAATAGAAGGGGGGGGGGGGGTGTCCAAGGGTTGATGACATCTTTTTTTTTGGGCTTGAAAGTCCTGTGTCTTGAACTAATTTGCTTGCTACGATTTCAAGGATTGGGAAACCAGTAGCCTAAATCCCCATATAACGAAGGGTCAGGGAAGCAAGTGTGCCAGTTTGCAGGGAGCACCAGAATAACGCATGAAAATTCAGGCTTATCGATCTGGGACCCTATCATTATATGATAGGTATAGTGAGTGTAGAGTATTTGAATTGCCCATATTCAGTTTTGAACCCCCCAGTTTGGCGGTTTATTAGGTTTGTGGGTGGGGGTGGTCAAGAGGTGAATGACATAATATGTAGGAGGGTATGATGGAATTGATGACAAAATGATGACAAGGGGGACGGAGGTCTTGAAAAATGACTGAAAATTGATGACGTCATAATATGATGATATAACATAATGAGATATTATGTGCATGGCCCCTTATTCGATGTGTATGGCCAGAAAGGGAGATTCACAAAAGTATTTACATGTACTAGACGGTGCTCCACGTAACCTCTATGTACTCTAGGGCTGCCCTATTTAAAGCCGACTGACAAATAACTTCCCCTTGGCCACTATAAAGCAACACTCTCTGTCATCCTAGTAGCAGTGGCAGGCACCCAGATGGCTAACAATTACCTACAAATATTTACACAGTCCCCCAGCCCTCAGTGGTACAGAGATACTTTTTACTCTATGCTTCAGAATAGGGGACCAGCCAGATGCAGTATATATAATGTTAGTACAGAGATGACTGTGTAGGCGGGAGCTGTAGGTTCTATATCCACTAAGTCTCACTGTGAATGAATGCCGAGCTATTGGTGAGCAAAAAACTTACTGTTGAGCAATTGAAGGATAGATGGCTTAATGATACAGATCATGGATATCTATTTGCTAATGAATTCATAGACTCCACAGCTACAAGTAGACATATATGTGCAACATGATAATGTACATTGTATTGGACTAGACATAGCATGATAAGTAGCCGAGTTTCCTCATATTGGAAGTATTTTTATATGCTAAATCATGTAGCATAATGCCATGAAACTTATAGGGTGTAATACACATGAACTACCTAGGAGGAGCTACTCTCAAGTTCTTGTCCACTAAGATACAAGTGTATTGCTTAGGCCTCACTTCAGCTGAGCAGCTCATGAGTCGAGCAGCTCACAAGCTGCAGTCTTGAGCCCAGGTTGCATTTTGAACATTAACCTGCTTGTAGAGAAAACAGCCTGAGGGAACGATAAATACACCCGTCTCGACCTTCCTGACTGTTGGGGCCTGGGGCTAGGCCATAGCCCTGGAACATATAAAAAGATATAATGAGCCTAGTGCCCAGACCCCCTACCCCTTTTCCACATGATACGAGCACTGAACTATACTACCAACATACTCTTCACATGGAACATCTCTCTGTGACCAAACAGAGAGGCTAAGTATAGATATATATCAGAGGGATCCTGGGGGTGGGGGAGAAGAGGGTGGGTGGGCGGTGTATATGTACACATCAGCCTTTGAGGTGAGTGGTCAGGTGGGATGTATCCGGTCCGGTTGATGATAGTGGTGGAAGGGAAATAGAACAAACACACCTTCCAAACAAAACAGGACCAGATCTCATCACAAGCCACCCATCCACCTCTCCTACACTGTAAAAAGAATTAGTCGAAATAATATACCCATCCTCTCAAGCTCTCTCCTCAATTCCCCCAGATTCCCTGGGTATTTGGCGTGGACCCTGGAGGAGGTTTGATGCTGGTGGGATTAGGGGCTGGTGTAGGTTTTTGACCTAGTTATCCTGGCGGCATACAGCACCCCCTTACACTTCACGTAGCATGTGATGCTTCTCTGTGTGGCTGATGATGTGGTACCTCAGCACTGGCCTATTTACTGTCACCCCGGGATAGACAGCATTAGCAGCCAGCCTCTAGGAACCAGCCTACAGTTGGCTGTACACATCTTATACCAGACCTTATCAGCCTTTTTACCCTTGCTGGGGGGATCTCCCTAGACTTGCTTAAGTCTGGTCTCTGATAATGATAAAATTCGCGAAAACAGTAGCTACATAGGTGTGTTAGACTGGATGGGTGGATATGAGCGTTAGTCCTACACTGGAACCCCTACCCCTCCTATCCACCTCCTCCATTCTCCTTGTGGTGGTGATAATGTGAAATGGAGAGGTCCTGAGCCAGTCCAGTATCTCCCTGACACTGTATTCACTGAGGAAGGTACTAGACCCTTTGCCTCAGCTCCGGAGGGTTGAGGAGGGAGCTCAGCTGGCCTTGGATACACCGCTGATATCAGGTTTAGTTTTTATCACCCGTGCCGCCCCCTGGCCGTATCCATAGGCAATGAAGGTATACCAGGAGACTGGGTGACCTTACCATTAGATGATATCCAGTAATAAACCAGTAATGCACCGCGGGGGGGGGGGCAGGGCGGGAACGATTGGAGCATCACACAAAGAGGACTATGTTTAGGCCAAGACTGCAAGAAGGGAAAAAACGAATTATTCATGATACCAGATCCTACCTACTAGTAAGAGAGGGACCTTATCATGCCAATTCAGTTGGAATTTTTTTTCATGCAATTTTACACATATTTATCTAAGGCATGGCTTTCCTTTGATGAATCACTAGGAGCTGGAATTCAATATGCAAATCGACATATTTTTGGGATATTTGGTTTAAGGGATTCCATGGGCAAATGTGAACCTAGAATACGATCTAGATCTCAGTCGTTACCTGTTGAGACACTGAAAACCTTCCTAGGGCCTCGGAACAAAAAAAAAAGAATTCTAAACAGATATACATTAGAAGTAATGTGACATATCTATTAGGCCAATGTATTCGCCTTAAGCACATCCAAACAGTTCCCTACTGTGAGCAGCAGGGGTTTTGTGAGTGGAATGATTGTGGTTAAGTTTGTAATTTTTATGTCTGGATGACAGCGCAGATTTAGACCTGGGTGTTAACCCTACCCAACATATGTCTGTCCCTCACGTCTTACTAGAGTCTCCTAAACCCTACCAGATGGAGACTATGACATTGTGTACAGGTGACAGGTGATACCTATAGACTACCTGACGTATAATCTACCACAATATACAGACACCCCCATAACTATGGCATAGGCTGTCTCCTGGCCCACATTCACTCAGACATTGTCCGTTAATACAATATTGTAGAAATGGGTACTTAGGCTATTGTTCATTTTAGGGTGACCGCCAAAGGAATTATAGCCCCTGCTCTTTTTCCTCGCAGGAGTAGCATTTTTACCTGTTGCCATGGTATACTGCCCACTGTTCTACACTGGCACTCTGTGGGGTGGATGTATACCATGCTGGTATATGAAAGGTCGCTGGGATCTATGGGGCAGACTTTCAGTGAACACCTCAGAGCAACTCAGGTTCAAACAGTGAGCACCTCACCATCAAAGCCCTCAGTAACTTGGCCTCCTGCCTAGTCCCCTGGTAGAAGGGATGTGATTGAGGGATGACCCTAGAAGCCCAATATTAGCTCAGGCACCACATGAGGCACCCTGTCTACCTGAAGGGTGGAACACTTTGCCATCCAGGGGTAACTGTGCCTTAGTAGTAAGGCCATAGCGTAGTGGTATAGGGCGCGTCTCAAGTGTATTCATAAAATGACGTATACCTGTATTGGTATACTTGAATTATTTTAGACAATTATAGCCTTCCTGTTTGGTTATGCAGTCTAGAAGGACCATTATAAAGGGAAATATTTCTAGAAGTAGACGAGTAAAGGTCACAGTAAATCATACTTCGTTGCATGAGATGGTATTACGCTTAATCAACGCTGAAACCATAGAAAAAAAGAAAACATGAGTTGCACTGAGCGGTGTGAGAAAGAGCTCTGTATTGCAGAGAACAGATATGGGCGGGTGATCTATCTGTCTCAGCACAGGTGCAGCTCCTTCATCACTGACCACTCCTCTAGCGGCAGTTCTAGGAACTGCTCACATGCTGAGCTACTCCAAATGATGCTGGAGCAGCTCCTCTCACCTCCCTACCTACCCATACCTGCCTCCCTGCCTGACTACTCCGCCCATCCAACACTCATATACCACTGACCAGCACACCTCCCCTCACTACCCTCCCTTCTCCAGCTGAAACAGGCGTGCTAGCCCTTCTGGAGCCCACAGGGTATATCCCCTGTACCCCACTATTCACACATAGAAATAGCCCGTCACCTTTTGCTGCTGAGGCCCTCGTTGAAATGCAATTTCTCAAGTCGCGTCAGAGAGGCCAGCAACCAACGAGTCGTTGCGTATAGCAATAGTCCTGACGAGACAGGCCAGAGGGGGGATGTGGACTTATATCAAGGTTTTATCGAAGCTTCTTGCTTATATTGTGTACATACAGAGGGACATACAGCCTACTAAATTACCTCCCAATGTTTCATCAATTTGACTGAAATTTCGACTTAATGTTGCCTCAGCACTACTACGGCAGAGGCCTATTTCAATATTGCTAATCATAGCATAGGCCTCAAATTGTCAAGAATTCCACTGTTTACCATTACATATAGACATAGATAAGTGACCTAACAGCTCAAATCATATGTGCATATATACATAGGGACCAATCTTGGGGGACTCTCTGGTGAAATCCTGTCTCTCCAGTAAGACAGCCAAATCATCACTGAAGTTTCAGATCGTCAGTTATATTGAAATGAGTTGCCTGCTTGTGTGCCAAACCTACGGCATTATTATGACATACGCCCCTATCTTAGAGAATAGTTGTGGGGCATGATGCTTGATCAACCTGTGCAATAGTGAATGAGAGCTACAGTAGTGTGTTGAGAAGGAGCCCCCAGAAAGGTAAGCTATTGTGTAAAGCCCCCCCCCCCCGCCCCCAGTGTTGAAGTCACTAAATTCAGCTTCTCCGTTGGCACCAAGGAGTTCCATGTTAAAACGTCTTTGGCCTTGCTCTTTATTGGCAGAGACTGAGACAACATGGAATGTTATCACTTTGTTTTACGCCGACCTGTCCCATTCAACATAGAGTACGCTTAACCCTCTAAGGGCAGCATAGTGCATGTTCTGGTCGTCATGATGCACCAATGAAGTCCTGGCAATTATACTAGCGAGCATTCCTTGACAAATCAATTCGACCATTCGAGAGTGTATCAAACTCATTGGAATCTACCGCTTACTCATGACTGCACCATGACAATAGAGCATTATGTGGCACTTGAAAGGTTAGATAGTGGAGAGATGCTGCTTGCTACCTCAGACAACTGTATTGAAAACAGGCTTACTATACAAGCTTAACAGGTATCTAAAAAGGTTCAGTTGAATTCTTGGTTTGTTCAGATCAGTCCTGGCTGAACCAGTGTGTAATGCGGCCTAGAAAAGAAGTTAACTTATACTAGCAGTCTCCCAGTCATCCCACTATATATTTTTTGGTCGTTCCATGGGAGAAGGGATATCAGTCAGGAGGGCATTTCTCAATAATTTTTTATTTTATTATCACTGAGAAATTCTCTCCACATGCCTGGACTTCCCTAGTGTACCTTCCTTTGGAAGAGAGAGCGAACTGTTGTTGCGACCTCAAAGACTAAGAAACCGGCCAAAATGATGGTTTTCAGTCGAACTATCATGTTTCACCCATCACTATCCTATTTCTTTCCCATTACTTTCATTGGTTAGCTATATTATGAAGGTATGACTTCTAAATAAGTTGGCAGGAAATGGCGAGTAATTATTATACTTAATTAAGCCTTAAATAACATCTCCTTACATGGACCACAGTATATGGATGATCCTCATATTTGAACAAGAACCATAGATTCATCTATTCAAATGCACTGAAAACCTGGAAGTCCCAAAACTAGTCAGTGGTGACGACCATAGGTCCTCAGGTTGACAATACCTAAAACAACTACCTTAGGTGGTCAAAATGACCACTTTATGTCATCAACCTGATGACCTAAGTCACCAGGATGACGACACTGTATAGGTAGTATATTGTCATACTTTAGGTCGTAGTATATTGTCATACTTTATGTCGTCAACCTGACGACCTAAAGTCGACTTTTTGACCACCTAAGGTAGTTGTTTTAGGTCATGTCAACCTGAGGACCTTCCAGGTTTTCAGTATGGTATAAGTAGTACCTTCCTTTTTCTTCCAGTTATAAAAAGAATATGTTCTGGTACTTACCTCGGTGATGCGGTAGATGACGATCCAGCTCTCTCCTTGTTGAGTACATTCCATTGAATAACGCCCACCCATCTTGACGGCCTTGCCAGCAAACATGAGGGTGGACGTTGGTTTGACGGTGGTAATGGTGATTAACTCCATGCACATGGTAGTGCCATACTGCAGGAAGGACACCTTGCCCTCACCCTTCACAACTGGTGCCTTCTTGGCTCTGGGAAAAAAGAAAAATGAGTTGTATTTTGCATCATGTTATACGTGAGTATATTGTCCCTTTGTCATTTCCTTTATCAGGATAGGAACATTTGAAAGAAAGTCTAACTTTTAGATGCCATGCAGTAAGGTAGGAAAATGGGGCAGCAGAGACCATCCCCACCCCCCAAAAATGTGGTCGAAACCGTACATGAACACAATGTTGTGCTTTCAGCTTAGCCACAAATCAAAATGATTGTAATGAGGTCGTGGTCGAATGGAGAATATTGCTTCCTTGGGATCACGCACTTCTGATATCTCATTATTGAACATCTTTCACTTTCACATCATTCTCTACGAGTATTTTCGCGATCAGGAATTTGCATATACCTTGAGAATTCATTATGATACCTCAGCCCCAAACTCTAATGAATACTGCGGTGATCATACTGATTCAGAAAAGGCTTTGTTCCTGTTGGCTATTACAATGAATGGATTACAACCTAAATCTTACATACAACATTTTGGACTACTGGAGGAGGGGGGTAGGTGTACGCGCCGGACATACCTAGGCCCTGAGGTTGTTTTCCGATCGGCACAAAACATGTTTATTTGCGTCAGTGGTGAGAGGTGAGAAAGGGTAAGGCAGATCTATCCAGAACTGGAGGAGAAGTTGGTCGTTGGGGTCAGAGGTGGGAGAGCCCTCCAGCAGCCAAGGAATCATCTGCTGTACGAGGTGGAGGGTGGGGTATATATTCAGCTCCTCCAGGTGTTGGAGAATTCATACTCCCTCCTTCCCTTCACAGTAGGGCTTCCCCAGGAGAAGCAGGACCACCTTATCCTACCCCCACCCCTCTGGATGTTGTATATATAGACATGTCGCAGTGGTAATGTCTACATATGATAGTCAGCACCCAATTAGGAACTAATTGTTAGTTGACGATTATATCTCATTATGATAGACCTAGTTTTGTAAGACATAATTTTCAGCTGCAAATGTTAAGCATTTAGAGAGTCTAATATGCAACACTTCAACGTGTAATGCCCTCGCCACCCACCCCCCCCCCACCCATACGACATGGGTATTGCCTCCTTATTGGCTCCTATATGTATTGACATGTTCTTCATGCCTGAAATCCACTTGTATCTCATTGTATATTATGGATGGCCATGGGAGTATGAAATAACTGATAACGATCCCACCACTGCCACCAGTTACACACACAGATGCTCCCATTTCGATATCTACTAGGACCCGAGAGACGTCAGGAGAAGAGTTCTGAAAATATCCTTATCTACAAGTGTTTGGGAGGAAAACACCCCATATAACACGGGGGTCCACCTCCTGCGAGGCTATTCAGGATATCTTCAGATCCAGCAGGCCAAAGAGAGAGTAGGAGAGGAGCAGCAAAAGAGGGGGTTTCCTAGAAGGAAGGCTAAGGTGAGAGTGGGGAGGGGGAGAAAGGGATTTAGTGCCAAGCCCTGATGCTCCTCTGAAATTAAGATCCCTAGCACTTCAATAAACATGGCGCTTCATGGAGGCGGAGGTCGGGAACCGGAAGTGTACATGTTGACAGTAGAGGGGTCTAGGTGTCGTTTGCACTGACTGACACAGCAAGCTGGTAGGGAATATGGCCTCCTGTAGACGGACTTGGGTTATGTAGAAACACCATCCAAATGAAAAAGGTGTTCAAACCCCTCTCTTTAAATCAACTTAAATGTCAAAAGCTCCACCCACCTTCATCCAATTTTTAAAAATATGTCTGTACCCTGTACCCAGAGACTCATCAGTGGATGCTCTCTCATTGTATAACAAACCTAGTGCTGCACTGTATGCTCCTACCCAAGATAAGCCCAAACACCCTGATCCCTTTGAGTAATTTCTTTTCCCCCCTCTCCCTCGTGTTTTGCCCCATGTCTGCTACATCCATGCTAGAACCATTATACTCTAACCAGATATTCGTTGCTGTGGTTTCCTAACATGCGTACCCCGTATAACCCCATAGGTTTCCGTTCACCTCAGTTAAGGATCTATACCAACCATAAGGACATAATATATCAAAATAGTTTGACAGCCCCCCCCCAAAAAAAAAAAAGAAAAGAAATTCCAGATAGGAGTAGTCTTATCGCAGAGGAGAAGGGGGATAAATCCAAATCAAGACAGTTCTTGAAAATTGTCTACATTGACCCCATAGAGATACATTTTACTCATTAGGGCATGCACACAGGAAAACGATGACTATTTCCTGGTGGGGTAATGTACCCTTTTGTTTCTCTTCAGGTAGATCCTATACCCTGGGCTCCTGCTCCCGCTTACCCATCACCTGGGAGCTCCCACACAATAAGTGGCTTGATTCATAAAGGCTTAGACTGCGAGCAGACGTGAGCAAGATGCCAGTTACTAACCCTTCCAGGTTCAGGTTGATATTGGCGTTGCCTTCTCCGTGTTCGTTCTTGGCATGGACCTTGTACGTACCTCCATCCTTTACTGTCACGCTCTGTGTAGGAGGAAAAAAAGCAACAAAGCCATGAGAGGATTATACTGGAAGATGGATCACCCAGATAGACAATTTTTAACACAGCGAGTAGAGTCAGATGAGAACCATGGAGTGCTACTGTAGCACAGAATGTGGTTTAAGAGATGAATCAACTTACTAATAGCTTAAAGCACCCAGCAGCTGGAAATACCAGCCACAAGCAGTTAACTGATTTTAGCTTCTGCTGGAAGGTGATGTCTCTTTTTTTAGAGTTTTGAAAGAAAGGCAGGTATATGGGATGAGTCATTCCGTTGTTGGATATGGATGAAAGCGATCAATGGCTGAAGGATGAGGTCCTAGCTCAAAGTTCAAACTTTCACTTGCCTTCTAAAATGTTGAGAAGCTTTTGAATTGAAATGAAAGCCAAAGCCCTCCAGCAGTTATGGATACACAACTCAGTTATTAGTTTATGGTAATAGAGTTTAATATTAAACACCAGCAGTCCCTTTTCAAAAGGAATAGAGTGGTTTGGGAAGATATTTCAAGCAGCTTTAAGTTCAAAGTGAGCTTGTTCTTCTTATAATATGATACACAGCCTGCCTTGCCAAGTATTTAATGTGCAATTGAATGCTAGCCTTTAGCAGCGAATCCCCAGATCAATCAAGGCCAAAATCAAAAGTACAAGAGCCACTGTATATAGCACTATATAGTATCATTCTCCTACCGTGATCTCCAGAACTAGGATCCATATCTCGGCCTCCTGTGTCTCTCTGATGGAGTAGCGGCCGCCACTTTTGACCACGGTGGTCCCATTATACCAGGTGACGGTCGGCTTTGGGGTTGCCTTGCATCGCACCTCAAAGATGACCGAGTTGGTCCCCTGTTTGATGGCCGGTTTGTCAACGAAAGAGGGAGCTTGTCCCTTCTGGCCTGTACCTGAAATATGGATGAAGCGAAATATCATCAATTGCCTTTCAAGAGAATTTAACTAAATACTGCAATGAATTGTGTGTGTGGTCATGAGGTTTGGATTCAGAGCTATACCATTACTTGATTATATAAACAGTCAGAAGAATCTGGAGGGCTATTCATGAAAGAAATACTGATGATGGGAATTGTAAATTTTGTCAGGATCCAAAGGTCATCTACAAAGTTCTCATTAGGGTTATGTCTGATATTTCTACATCATTTGAGGTGTCAATTGGGCATATGAAGCATGTCTGAAGCAATCTTATTCTCTAAAATGTTTGCCCATTCTTGCATTCATGGCCACAGAAACATCGTCAATTTTCATGGCCCTCCTGATTATGTTAAACCAATGGTAATATTGAACCAAGTGCCATATGTGGGTCTTGATATTCAGATAAGACCGCTGCAACAACCCTACTAACACTTAATATCAAGGTGATAGTCTGCTGCTACACTAAAAGATTTAATTCACACCATATCCTCAGAATCAGAATTTAACCTACCAAGATTGAGCGTCAGATTGGCATTGCCAGAACCGTGTTCGTTCTTAGCTGTGCATTTGTAAGTTCCACCATCGTCAGGCGTTGGAGTCTGAAAAAGGTATTAATATTAGGACCATGTAATATTATTACATGATCCTTAAATATTTCCACTCAAAATTTCAGATATAGACCAAATTCTGCGTGGCTGTCCTTGTAATTTATACAGGGAGCAATTCTATAAATGATATTTTAGAACACAGTCTATTATTGTTGTGATTAATGTTATCATAAAATATTTATAGTATATCAATCCTATTCATTTGAATTACAGATAACAGTATCTAGTGACTTACTGCAATCTCACAGACTAGAAGATATGCATCAGCGCTGCCACCCTTATCTATACGAAGGGTGATTCTCCCTCCATGCTTGATTTCAGTAGTGCCCTTAAACCACTGCACCGTTGGTTGTGGGTTTGATTCCACGTTGCATGTCATCACAATCTTCCCTCCCTTCTGGGCTATAGACGGCTTGTCCAAGAACTTGGGAGCACTGCCTTTCCTGAAGCAATAAAGGGTTATTTTTACTTCGACGTTCTAAACACGAAAGGCGATAAATGAATTACATATACATAGGAGCACTAGTATTTCAGCCTGTTTTGAATATCTTTTTTATTTGTTCAGCCATATCCTCTTTATTGTTGACTCAGAGAGGCTGTTATGAAAAGCAAAGCAAAATTTCCAAATTAATTTGGACCTATTTCATAAGAATGAAGAGATTGATAAGGTCTCGGTGACTTCATAAATGGGCTTGATTATGAATGGCTCTCCAGGTATACTATGTAGTGTCTAAATAGATCAAACACCTTGAGTCATCTACGTGACATGTGCCTCGGTAAAGCTGTGGCGGAGGGTAAAAAAGGTGTTGGGACCTGTCAGCAAAATATCACCCCTGGAGAAGGTCATATCCTACATTTAGCAGTCATAAAAATGTTCCTGCTCGTCTATACTGTTGGGGATGTAGATATAGGTGATGGGTAAACCTGTCAGGCAGAGACCTGAGTAGACTGCCCAGTATCTGATACGAGGGAGAGTAGTGATAGAAGGGGTGTTTTCAGTAGCGTCGTGAAGCGACCAGAAAAAAATATTCCGAAAATACACAGAGAGCCCTGATGGTTGGGTTTGTTTGAGAAAGTTAGGGAGGATGGAGAAGGGAGTTGTCTTATCATATAGAACTGTTCTCATTGGTCTCTGATTCATTATACCAGTTGTTCCAGTATGGACTATGAACCTTCAATCGTACCATTCGAGGTCCTACCTTTTATTCCCCATTTATGTTAGCCAAAAAGTAGAAGTAGAATTTGTGAGGTTCCTTCTACTCAAATAAAAGACAGGTGGAATTGTTTTCAGCCCAGGCCCCCAGGTCATGAGAACGTAGCCGTTTGAAGGGAGGAGACTGACGGAGAGCGTGCTCTGGCGCGTCTGGATCCAGTCTACCCCCCCTGGAGTTGGATTTTGATCTGTGATCTTACGATTCGCTGTGCACTAGTAGTACTCCCTGTTCTTTTCTGCATCCTTTCCTTCGGCTGACAGGGTAGATTTAAAAACAATATACCTTTACGCCTACTGACAAGGCTATACATGCCATTGTCTTTTTGTTGTGCTTTGCCCCTTGGAACCCCCACTCTCTGCTTTGTGGTTTGGCCTACTGCCTCTATATTTTATTCTTGGAATACTTCACAATAATAACATACACACATGTATGCAACTGTTCTTCTTACAGATGATATCTATGTACATCTTTTTTTATCGTCTGAAGCGGGAAGGGGATGAATAGCAGATATTCTTGTGGGCGAGTTGTAACGACCGGCCCTGAGTTTATTATTGCTCCTTAATTTGTCCTTCAGTTCTTCTTTTTCCCGATGTACATAGCTCCTGGTTTATCCTCCCTCCCTCTCTCTCTCTCTCTCTCTCTCTCTCTCTCTCTCTCTCTCTCTCTCTCTATGCTATGATACCAGTCTATGCCATGAGCTGCTCCTACTATTGCGAGTTGCTCCTGTTGGTGCAGGGATTGTTTGTGTGTAACCCTACCTGACGTAGGTAGCTGTGAGGTTTGTGGCAGAGGGGCGTTTCAGGATCATAAATCCATTATGGCGCTCCCTTTTACCTGTTTCTTGTGACTGAGCTGCTCACAAGAGCTGCTCCCGCACTATGACTTTGGAATATAGCCCCCTAGAGTGAGCAGTCAGTGAGGGGATGAATGGATCAAAAGGGTACAAAATACTCCTGCATTATACATTATCCACTTGGCCTATATAGATCCACCCTCCCATGGAGAGGTGTTCCACTTGTGGGACAGTTCGACAGATCAGCGCTTCGCCAGGTATTGCGATTCAATAGATTTGTGAAACTTGTGGAACGATTCGCCTGGACCATTTTTAAACAATTCATTCGGTCGAATCATCAAAAAGATATGTCAAATAGTCCCTGCGAAATCTGGCCAACTGTCGTGTCGAATCACCCTGCCAATCTGTCGAACCGTCCGTTCCCCATGCTTTTTCACATAGGGCAACGTACAATTATGATAAGATAAAGTATAGGTGGACTACGACCCCAATTTTCTGTGAGTTTTGGAAGAGAATCATAATCGGCGTTCTCTTTGGGGTTGTAAAATGTAAATGATATTCAATTATACCTGGAAAGCCGTTCATTCTCAAGGTATTTGTTAAAATTCAATTATTACTAAAATAAATGTGTACTTACTTCTTTCCACCTGTTCAAAGTAAATAACATAGAAAATATTAGAACATGAATTGTGTGATTGCACAAAGTGATAATCAAGTTTAGCATTCATCTTCCTTAACTGATTATATCTGCTTAAGAAATTTCCTCTTTTGAATATTTGTATACCAACTTATATAGCATTTGTTTGAATTAATGTGTATTCCTTTATTGTATTTCAAATTAAAACAGCCATATAAGAAATCAGGATTCACGAAACCTTCACGTTTATTTTATTTTCAATGTTTTAAAGTGAATATAATTATTGTTGCCACAGCTGAAACACAAAATTTGATATTAATTCTACAACAAATATGAATTCAATATAAACACAAGACGAACAGGGTTCTCAAAAGTATATATAAAAAAAGGAACAGGAGTTTGGGCAAACTTTTGAAATAATTTCCAGGGCTTCCTTGATTAATTTATTTTCTGCAGGACAAGCCTTCTACATGACGCTAGCTATAGAGGTTTAGTCTAAAATGGTACCCTTACCATCTGGATGAATTTTCTATTGCCTTGTCTATATTTTGTATTAAAATCGGCCCTCCATAGATAAACGATTTCAATCCGATACGGAAGAAGAAATGTGGTTTAAAATTGTTAGGAATCATTGCAGTTTTGAAATTTGGACATTAATGCTCTCGGTATATACAGATTATGTACTCAAAACGATAATACATAGATCCCATAAATGTGACCTTGGCTATAGTATTCTCTCTTTAACAAGTCTATTGTCCATGTATGAAGCTACCCTGTTCATACAGAATTCTGTACCATGGCTATAGTATTCTCTCTTTAACAAGTCTATAGACTATGTATGAAGCTACCCTGTTCATACATAATTCTGTGACCTTGGCTATAGTATTCTCTCTTTAACAAGTCTATAGGCTATGTATGAAGCTACCCTGTTCATACAGAATTCTGTAGAAGGGGTAACTGTGAGTAGTACCAAGCTTGTTGCCAGGACCTGTGGCTAAGGGTATCCATCAACCTGGTTATATATATACCTCATTCTGAGACTACCTTCCTCACCTTTACTGCTACAGCTCTGTACAGGGTGTTCACATAACCTATGGGCCTACACTATGGGTAAGCGTTTACAGGTAACCTCAGAAACTGATAATGAATGGTGTGAGGCTTCTCAATGATAGGCATGCATTGTTTGCCTCATTGATATTGTTAAGATAATTTAAGAAATAAGAAAAGCACATAAACCCTAATTCCAGGGTGTTTTGTGATGTATATTGAGACAGTCATCTTTTGGAAAGTCATGTATCTAATACACACTATGCAATGACACTATAAGCCACGGAAAGTATCAACCCTCATAGGCATAGTAAGGCATGGCCCTCAAGGGTTTATGTTAGTGACTTAACACATTGGCACAGCCCCTATTTTCAAAAAGAGAAAATGTTCTATCGTCTAACTCTTCCCACAAGTTGTAATTCTGTGTTACTTTGATACATATTCTGAAGTCTAGAGGTAAAAAATATGTAAGTATTAGGCCGCATTCTAGGACACAAGCGTCTCCAGCTTAAATCTCTCGTTTCAAAAAGATCTAGTGTTGCATTTCTCTTGTTGCAGTCGTTATTGCATTTAAAGTCGTATTCCATAAAATTATATCTAAATTCGGACTTCAATTCTGACAAGACGCTGTGTTCCAGAAAACGACAAGAAATGATAATGCTGAACAAAGATGAAGCTGTAGTATAATTTTGCAAACAATTAACTAACATTACGAAAAGCAACAGAGCAATGAAAAATATGAAACATTAGTTGTTCAAATTCTTAGTGCTAAAAAGGATATTTGCCTAAGGCCTGAAGCATAACGTCAGAGAAAAGGCATGCAGGCGTTAAGATGCGCAGCGCAGTGGTAGCTGAACCAACAGAAGAACTCAATTCCTGATTACAAACCTTTGACTTTGAGGTCTGATGGAAAGAAACAGAATCTATTGAAATATAAGTTTACGAAGCAGTGCCCCTGTAGACTCCTTGATATAGGCTACTTGGTCAGCACTCCTGAGGTCATTCCTTAACACACTACAACTGCACCTTCCAAGTCTTTTCAAAATGCCCATAGGAATACCATTGAGATCTCAGGTCGTAGGGCTGTGTGCGATCGTGGTGCATTAAGAAATGACCTCCTGGTAGGGTTAGTCAGTGAGGTACGTACAATGTGACTTACAAAGCTACGCGTGATTTATCAGTGGAAATAAAGTAGAATGACAAGCTTTACGTATTGGATAACATATAGAAGAAATAAATACTGATATAGATTGCATTAGACGCCTGGGAAGACGTTAATGATCTATATATGGAATAATATACCACAGCGCTTAGTTATGTACAGTATACACAGTAGACAACATATATGTACAATATCATAATAGCTCCTATCAAAATCAATGCATAAATGAAGTGAATACATAATCTTCATCATTTCATTTTGCATCATAATATATGGCAGACAGCATTAACAGAAGGATAGAATATGAGACATTCATATCTTTCTGACACTGCATTCATAAACATATAGAGGGGATATTGCTCTTGAAATTAATGGAGAAAGATGTGTAAATCAAAGACACAGATGCAATGAAGGTTAGATTTGGTAAGGGATAATGGTAGCATGTGATTTATATATTGGGGAGACCTTTCCACAGGACAATATTCCTGCTCCATAGCCACCAGCAGTGGCCCATTCTCAAAAGACACCGTCATTTTAAATTCACATCTCTCACCTTCCAGATTGAGGGTGATGTTGGCATTGGACTCTCCCAGTTTGTTCTTGGCGGTGACCTTGTAATTGCCGCCGTCGGCAGGAGTGATGCCCGAAATATCCAGAGTAAGGATGTAGTTGGTGCCATCTGCCGCCGTATTGATGTTGTAACGACCTCCCTGTTTGACAACGGTCGTCTCATGGTACCAGACAATGCTGGGGGCCGGGTCGGCCACCAGTCGAACCTCAAATTGTACACCATTGGTCGTCTTTCGGATGGCCGGCTTGGCGCTAAACTTGGGAGCACTGCCTCCCGTCTTTGAAGCTGGAAAACAGAAAGGACAATTAGACTTAAATCGTGGATTGTCACAAAATGGTTGATGGTATTGTGCAAGGCATATTGGCCAAGGCTGTTTTGGGCTCCATTTCCTAGTATTATTCGTACACTGCAAAAATGGTGTTTAGATCCTAAACACAATTCTAAACATATTCTTGCAACGTTTTTGTAATCACATTAATTTTCTAAACATGTTTAGCCAAACAATCTGCTTAGCTCAAGTGTTTAGAAATGTAGGCCTTTAGGTTAAAACTTTGTGTATAGATGTCTATGAATTTTTGTGTTTAGGTGTTTATGAATTTTTGTGTTTAGATGTTTGAATGATTTGATGGAGAGTTAAGGTTTGCAAACATGATTGTATGCATTAAAAAAGTGATATATTTTGTTTGTTTTCTCATTTACTGGGGGGGCATCAGCAAGTATTTCCTTGTCAAAGTCTCCAAAGATGTCAGCGACAGCTATATATGTGTACATGTATTACACACTGCAACAGAATGAGAGACTTGAGAAAGTACAACAGCTTGGCAGGAAGGACATTGCCTTATCTATTCCAGAATAACATCAAATAGGTGTCAGTCATGGAATTTATTGACTATTTTATGCTAATGATGGTGACACAAGGTGAATCTAGTTAATTTTCTATTGCCCTTTCTATTCACATGACATATGAAATGAAACCATGATAAACATGGGATTTGGGGACATTTTTGTCACAACAGTTGATTATAACTGTGTGCAGATAGTCCATTCAAAGGTAGTGCTGCTACCTGGTGTGGATTCAACATCCAAGTATCTAAACATATTGATGTTTAAATCTAAACACCTATTATTCAACTGTTTCAACTCTAAACATCTAAACATGTTTAGCGTAAACGTTTATGCAGTTAGAATAAAAGTGTTCATTTCCTAAATGTGTAGTCAATGAGACACCTAGCTGACCTATATGTTTAGGTTTTAAACGTGTTTAGACCTAAACATGTTTAAAATCTAAACTCCATTTTTGCAGTGTATGTGTTAGGCTGTTTACAGTAATTGCATTTCATCATCATGTTATGCAATTATTGTTCTGATATGTTCATTATTCCCAGCTTTGATGCCAAGGGATTGTGCTCAGCAATAACTGGATGGCTAGAGGATTGATTACTGATAGTTTTGGAACAGTTATTGAGATGCCAAAATACTGCTGGACACAAGGGAATTACTTGACAAAATGGAACCAAGCAAAATTATAATGTTCTTCGCTTTCAGAGATCTATATATCATTTGTCAGACCTTTCAAGTTTTGAAAATTATTATCCGAATGCTCTCATTCATTAATCCATTGGGTATTTCTAACCCCGATTTGTGGAAGAGACTATTCTTTTTGACAACATTCTGTTGTTTAATGACTTCCAAGATGCCCTCTCGGAGGTGTGGCAATAAGAGTTTAACCATCTGTTATAGAGGTATTTGGGTGTGAACTGCTCGCTTGAAATATTTACCTTTCTGCATCTTAAAGATGTTAACGCTAGTCGAACTGAAAGGGTATGGTCAGGTGGTAAAATGCCAACCACTAATTATGTTTATATTGAGATCTAACTTGGCGACCACAGTCTCATGACACTTCATATCCTCACCATGTGTATGACCTATGAATCTCTGCCCCTGAGAACAGATCCTTTTTGATGATTATACTGATTCTGGCGTATCCAGGATTTGAGAATGGAGGGTGTGGGGACAGAGGAGAGGGGCGCATCCTTTTTTTCAGGGGATAATTTGGGGTCACAAGAGGGAAATAAAAACCTAGCTATAGATCTAGTCCCCATCTAGATCCACCACTGGATTGTAAATAATACGTAGGGATACTTATGTCAGGTTGGCTTTTAAATTGCTATAACAGCATTACCAAACTCCAAAGTAGTCATAGTATGAGTGAGCTACAACCATTCCACTCCAGGCCATGAGGAAAATATGACAGAAACATGTACATGGTAACTATGTATTGAATACATGTATACAGGGAGTTCCATGCACCTACCAGCTACCATTCTCGCCCCTTATCACGCTATGGCTTGTAGACTAATGGGACAATAGGATTTCTTTTGGTCTGAGTCAATTCCTTAGGAACGAAGATCCCCTCAGTCAGCCTTTATACCTGGGAATATGTGGAGGGCTAGGTAGAACAGAGATGACCTGAATGTCCCTTCCTACTCCACAAGCAGAAAATATGCTTGCTAAGGCATAATATACCTTTTGTTCATAGATTCAGGAATGCATAGCTTAACACATTATCCATTGAGGCAGGTTTCGAAAGACTTTTCTTAGATATTAAGTCGTAGTTTTTGGTTCAAATGCATAGTTTCAAGAACAAGAACAATGAAAATTGTCAAATAAATCTACTCCTGGCCTGTATGAAGGCTATTCCCTTAGGAGAAACCCTGCACTAAACGATAAGTGTTCTTCAAATGGAAAAGTCATTTATATTGATGTATGAAATACTTCTTTTTACTATAGAATCTCTCAGACAGTAAGGGTAATTATTCAATAAGAGCACACAGCTGAGACTGAAACACTCTGAATAGGCCATGACCACCCACCAACATCCATGTTCTCCATCGCTGTACTAGATCTAGCCCAACCCGACAGCCATCAATTAGATGGTGGAGGAGGTATAGGTGGAGAGTAGAAACATGAGCATTCTTGTGCTTCTACTAGTTAGGTGCCCTAATGGTAGGGGTAGATATATGATGGGCCAGGTGCAGTCATTTCAGAGGTACCCTTAGTCAGCCCTAACAGCTTGAATCATGTGTAAATAATAAGAGTGACTAATCTGTTTAAGATAATTGTTTAAGAAAGTTGCTTGTCAATTTTAAAACTGAGTATTGTGTTTGCTGTGTAGATTTTTAGGGACATATACCCATGTCCCTAAAATATTTAGTTTATTCAAATCAATTCGTGTCTCAGCTGGTTTTAGATAGAATACTGTTTGCTCTCTTTCAATTCACCTTATGTTCAATGCAGGTGTGGTTTAGCTATTGTTTTTTGAAAATTATTTTGAGTTAAACAAACTGCCCATTGACAGTCATATTTACTTTTTTTCAGATAATTGCCCAGCTATATTTCATTGTCATAGTTACAGGTCTCACATCCTCTTTACCAGAGGCCGCCTACATCGCGGGTGTCCTCACAGCTCAACTATCCCCATCCCTACCAACAGCAGCCACAAACATTAGTTCATATTTCAGCCGCTTGGCCCCAGTTCCAGTAATGCTTTCTAGGGGGAGCCACACGCTGCGCCAGCCTAGTGTCTCAGTGTGTTTTGGTGTTTTCAATACAAAGTAGGAGAAATAAGGCCTGATGTTTGGTCTTGTAATTATTGCCAAGCAATCAGCTAAGTTCTCCTGCTTTAAACATTGCCTCCTTCAGCTGATAGTATACAGGTAACACCCTGACCCTAGGTACTGGAGTTTAAATTGGTGGGAGGAGATGAGTTGCAACAGTAGAGGTGTGGCCACAAGGTTCAGCATGGGGTCAGGCCACTACTTCGATTACTGTTTCATAATAATGATTCTTCAGTATTAATTCACTGCTATGGGGAAACCACCTGTAGCAAATCAGTTTTTGTGTTTGAGCAGGTAGAAGAAGGCAGACCATCATAATCCTAAGATATCAAAAATGTAATTTAATGTGAAAGATGGGAGTTTTAGGGATTCCCTCGTATGAACATACTTCTCTGGAAAATGTGTAAAATTTAATGCTTTCAAATGTTTGGATAGTGTTGCATGGTTTATTTATCTGCAATACAGTTTAATGTATGTACAGTGTCCTTTGTTACAACTAAGGAGAGCATCACATGGTTGTCACGATATCATATTCCATACTGGCACATGATTTCTGGTTAGGATCACAGATTGGAATCATGACGGTGGTGCACAACGGCTTAAGGTGATGTATTGAGGCAATATATTTTTCATAGGCCAATAAATTACCCATATAGGTACATTATATGTGTTACTTCCTATATGTGATAGAAGAATTGGCTGTCATGCACCTGTTTGTATTGTTTAGGAGTGAATATTAGATCCTTCAAACCCTTTTGAATATTAATTCATAATGTAATAGTCAGAAGCCAGTAACCTCTGCTCCAGAGTAAACATCCTGAAAGCCCCCAGGTAATGGTTTCATTCATTACGTTATTGTGTAAATTGATTAACTAGGGTAGGCTGTTATTTGTACAAACCACCAAGAAATCAAAGATATTGGCTCCCAAACTTTCACAACACCTTTCTTTATGAAGTCATTCCATGTTGTTTCCTAGTGATATTATTAAATCAGTCAAGAGAAATCACTTAACACCTCACAGATTGCATGGAAAGTGTTTAAATCAAATAGGTGACCTTGTTCTCTTGTATTTCGCAGATACTTGAAGGATCACCATTGCTAGTGGAGGTTACCTGCCTCAAGTTGCCATGGTAACTGACCTGGGCAGGTCGACGTCTGTCTGCACGCCCTGGAGGAGGTGGGTCACGTGCCCTGGGCCTCTATTAATGCCTTACTCCAGACAGGACTGACGACGACCCTGACATCTGTCGGTAGCCACGAGACAAATGTACCCAATGACCCCCCCCCCTCATTTTTGTGGGAGTTGAGAAAGGGGAGAGGTTTCCCCAGAATAGCTCCAAGAATTCGAAGATTCCAGGATTCCAAGAATTGCATCTATTTTCTCTGTGGTCAAGCATCCTCCTCAAGTGAAACTTAGCTTATCTCGGCTAAGTGAGAGACCAGCTGGAAAGGGTTTAAAAGCTGTGCTGGTCACCACCCAACAACTGAGACTGATACCAAAACCAAAATAGGAGGCAATCTCACTTGTTCTACACCTAGGTAAGGGGATGTGATGATGAGGCACTGTCTGGGACAGTATTAACATTAGGACCCTTCTCAGCTGTACCTCAAATTCATTTATCTAACTCAATTCGCTTATATCTAACAATCTGACATATCGAAACATTGTGCAAGTTTGTATTATATTATTTATAAAGCTTGTTCATCACATCCAATGAGCATTCTGCACTCTCCATAAAAATTCTACCCACAGCCTCCTTGTTCATGTGCCCAACAGTGACCTCCTGTACCATCCTATTCGCTACCATAACCTCCTGTCTATAATTTATTCAGATGATCCAGGCACCTCATTAATCCAAGGTTAGGATGAGCGGTAGAACGCCCTCCACCATCATAGGCTATAGGGGAGATTCTGTATATGTGTCACTCAGATTTTGGCTATTCAGGTCGCAATCTTACCCATTTAACACCTTTTCTCTGTACCTTCATCATCATTTGTCACACTTCATTGCTCTAAAATGAAAACAAGCCCCCACTCCATACGTGATACTTCATGCTTCGCCCTATGGTGATAAGTTTCCACGAAACCAGAACATTGCCTTTAAAACAATATCTGGGCCCCTTAAAGGCTGATTCAGAAAAGTTTATGCTTAGCAGGTATCTGAATTTGAAACATTCATAACAATCACCTGATGAAGGCTATACACCTTCTGCCGAAACGTGATACCTACTACTGTACAATTTTAAAGATCAACAAAAATGCCTGGGTAAAGCTTTCCACGCAATACGCTGTGCTGATCAAGAAATATGGCCAAAATCATAACACTTACAGTGGAGGCCTGATAATATAATATGGGACCTACACCTATACGGCACATGGCTATTGTATTATTGACCAATGGGAAGCATCCCTGACATTTACTGCGGAGACGGGGGCTGAAGGTGTTAGTCATAGTGCAGTCGGGGTCTAATGGCGGCCTCCATAGCCTAATGTGCTGATGCCCTATATCAAGACCTTTGGCTTAGCCTTACACGAACCTTCCGACCCGCCACCCGCCACCCCCACCCCACCTGACTGCCTCCGCCATACAGTAACCCTACATTATACTGTACGGCAGGTTGAGTCCAGGTGGCGGTTGGGGTGAAATGACAGGTTTATGTTTTCCTCCATGGTTGGTTGCTGCACCGACCACCAGCCTCACCTCCTTCATCTGCTGACCGTGACCGGAAACGGAAGTCGGTGTCTTTATCAATGTCAGCCGCTGCTCACAGGGGGCAGGTCGGCAGGTGAACTGGACTTATTGGAGTGGTTTGGGCTACCCCCAGGTGCCAGGTAATGTGTGGTGAGTTATGAAGGTGGCAAACCAATAACCTGATAGCATGTCTGACAATCATCCTAATGGTTGGGAGTTGGGAAAACCAACCACTGGTGGGTATCGTGAAATCCCAAACAAGAGGGATAAACTCTCCTCAGGATTCGCTCATTTCTTTAAGCTGGCCTGGGAGCTACTGTATTCGTGTTACATGTATAGAATCATTTACCCCAATCGAACATAATTGACAAAATTATGGTATGTACCATGAGAGAAACCACGGCGATGCATTTCCTACATGAGAAAGCAAGCTATTCATTAGCGTAAATGGATGATACACGTTCTATCATTCCCAAACTATATATGGCAGGTCAATCCATGTTGATGCAAGTTTATTTTCGTATCTCATCGGTTCCGGAAATACCCGAGGTATTCCCGAGGTAAAACCAGCAATATTCAACGCTTTATGTAGATTCAGGCTTTTATCATAACATGAAGTCGGCTTCCATGGAAGTCGGCTTTCATGGAATACACCCAGCAAATTGTCATTATCTGTCGCCATGATTGGTCATCAATGGTGACTCCTTTCTGAGTGATAACTCACTGCGTCATCTTTCGCCACTGTGTGTCAGTCTCACATGGCATGGCGATTTATCACAAGTCGCCAAAATGATCTCACTCACTGCGTGAGTATGTGCCACCCCTTGTCATCCCTGACAAAGCATGGCGATTTATCACAACAGTCGCCAACAGGATCTAACTCACTGCGTGAGTATGTGCCACTGCCTGTCAACTCTCAGTCAGAATGGCGGCTTATCCCAACCATCGCCAACATGGATCTGACTCATTGTGTGATTATGCGCCACTCCCAGTCAGTTTTCACTCAGAATGGCAGCTTATCACCACCATCACCAACATGGATCTCACTCACTCCATCAATATGTGCCACTGTTTGTCAACACTCATTCAGAATGGCAACTTGTCACCTGCATTGCCACATGGCTCTCACTCACTGCGTGAGTTTGTATCACTCCTAGTTAATCTCTCAAAATGGCGACTTATCACCACCATTGTCAACATTGGTCTCACTCAATACGTGAATTTGTGTCACTCCAAGTCAATGCTCTCTGAGGATTGCATCATCTGTCACTCACTCTCACTCACAGTGGCAACTTATCACCACCATTGCAAAAGTTGTTGAGACAGCACCACTGTTCAACATGTAGCCTATCTAGGAAGTGTGGGCATGAAGTATAAGTCCCATACGTATCAAATGTGCTTTGTTTCACACTGATTTCCATGTAATACTTCAGAGTTGAATCAAACAAGATTATATAGAGAGAATATCAATTGAATTTAGATAGAGGTATCTCTAAAATGAAAGCAACTATCCATAAACACCTTTTCTCTGGTTACAGGAAAAATACATAGGGAAATATCAACATGAACACCTTGTCTGTGGTTAGAGGGAACATACATATGGCAATACCTTCTCTGGCAAAACATACTTTGATCTGGCAGATGTGAGGCTGCATGACTACCAATGTTGATGATCATGAGCTTTTCATCTAACAAGGTGAGTGATCACCAGCGTCGCCATCACTGGTGAGTCTGAGTGATCACCACTTTCGCCATCCATGGTGAACCTGCGCTATGACCTGGTGGGCGTTTCATCTAGCGAGGTGAGTGATCAACCGCCTTGCCATCCCTGGTGAGTGTGAGTCATCACGATCCTCGCCAACCGTGGTGAACATGCGCTATGGCATGGTGTGCGTTTCATCTAGCCAGGTGAGTGATCACTCGTGTCGCCATCCCTGGTGAGTGTGGGTGATCAAGATCCTCACCATCTGTGGTGAACCTGTGCTATCACGAGGTACGCGTTTTATCTAGCGAGGTGACTGATCACAATCCTTGCCATCCGTGGTGAATGTGCATTATGACGTGGTGTGGGTCTCATCTAGCGAAGTGAGTGATCACTCATGTCGCCATCCCTGGTGAGGATGAGTGATCACTCATGTCTCCATCCCTGGTGAGGATGAGTGATCACGATCCTCGCCATCCCTGGTGAACAGGTGCTATGACAAGGTGCGTGTTTCATCTAGCAAGGTGAGTGATCACCCGCGTCGCCATCCCTGGTGAGTCTGAGTGATCACCATCCTCGCCATCTGAGGTGAGGCCATGTGATCACCACCATTGCTCTTCCTGGTGATCTTGTGCTATAGCGACGTCGTGTTCCATCTAGCGACATGTGTGAGCCACTTCACGCAGGTTGACAAGGAGTCACGACAATTTGCTGGGCAGCTTCTAGGAACCTAGATATGTATGAGGTTTTGGCATAGATACAAGTGACCAGAACTTTACAATAAATTCAAGTAATCTATAAACATTTGACCCGTGCTTTCGCTTTTTACCAAATGTTTTAGGAATACATAGTGCGGATCCTCAATTGTCTCATATTTAGAAAGAGTCATATGCAATGCTCTGATAGAGGTAGTTTGATATTTCTGACCTTTCTTTGTAAAAGTTCTGTAGGTTGATAAAGGGAAATTTTCTGTATAGCTATAAACACTCCCCTCGGAAGGCCCCCCGTCATCTCCTGCCGTCAATGGTGGCCAATTCCCCGACTCCTGACCTGTCTGTTGTAAGTGACCTGTCTGTTGTACGAGCAGCTCACGATAACCCTGGAGCTCCTGACACACAGACCGGCCTGAGGAGCAGCTCATCATCTGCCTCCCCCCTCCCCCTGCCGTTACCCTGCCCCTCACGGCAGGGCCATGCCGCCTGACAGGTGTAGGGTGCTGACAAACCCCTTGTAGACCTCATATTGTCTTCAGGTAGTCATCATGTACAAATGGAGTCCAGTACTGCATTGGAGTATCATGCCGTCCATTCGAGAGTGTATCAAGTATATAGGCCTGGCATGATGCATGGATAAAGGGATGGGTATATATTGCAATGAAACACCATGCGGCTTTTAAAGGGCTACACCATCACCTTCCCAGCTTGAGCTGCTCACCTAGACCCTCCCCACTCAGCCACACCTAATCCAGTTATCCCAGCACAGGAGGAGGCATGGGGAGATGCTTTAGGAGCAAGCCTACCTGGCAGGGTGCTTGTGAATGGCAATGCCCGGCACTGACCTGCTAAACTTTAGGCCTGCAACAAGGGACGCTTTTTGTTTACCCTATTTCTAGACCCCCTACTATTGAGTCTGATTTTATTACATAACAAGCGAAATCTTATACATTAGAGGTATAACATTGTGGACTACCTTCTCTAGAGATGTAGCTGTTTCTTGGCATTGCCTGATAACTGCTTATCTGGGGGATTGTGTTCTTCTGGGATAATGGTGAAAAAAAGATGAGGCTTTTAGCGTGGTAATGAGGCATGGCTGATATTTCCTCTGTTCTTCTGTGTCTAAATCTATGGCTCCAGACCCCTAAATTCGTCAGGGTGGCATGGGCCATTTTGGGTAATATCATTGACATGGGATATGGTAATTCGATTTAAATTGACAGTTGGGCATGGACATTCCTTAAAGTCGACAGGGAGACATTTTCTTAAAATCAAAAAGGGAACATTGGCACTTTCTATGCTTGGAATGGGATATCGGGGGAGGGTGATCAACATAGAGGTGGATCGAATGGTTAAATACATCGTGGTAGTACGTCCAATGTATGACGACCACTAGTAGATGCAGTACCATGGAAAGCAATTGATTAAGGAGGTTGTCTTGATAATTTGAAATTTCCAAGATTCTAAGGATTACCCCTATTTCTAAGAATTACATCTATTTCAGTCTGAGTGCGTGTACAATAAAGTTGACACAGACTCTCACTCATAAACCTTTGCTAATCTGGCTAATGTACTCGACCCATCCATGTGTGGAGACAATGACAAAGGTTAACTGCTATTTAAGACCACTGAGCCTGAGCTCCTTCAGGGGTTGACTTTTCTGAAGTAGTCACCGAGTTTGTTTGTTTTTGTTGTTGTTGTTTTATTGTAAGAGACTGAGGAGTTTGAGGACTTACCATCAAGATTGAGGCTCAGGTTGGCATTGCTCTCTCCGTTGGCGTTCTTAGCATTGAGCCGGTATGTTGCTCCATCTGATGCTTGTGGATTGCTTAATTCCAGAGCTATGTAATATGTCCCTTTGGTCTCTTCCTTGCAGATGTACTTGTACCGCCCTGTAATGTAAGATTATGGACACAATTAGTCCCGGCATGTATAATACAGAATTTGGTAAAGAACATTGGGTTATTGGTAAGGGTATGTTCTAACTTGCAGATACAATACCCGTAAGTGACATGTTCTGTCATTATCTTGAAGGGAGAATGTCTGGATAACTCAGTACAAGTGACAGTTGAATGTTAAAGTGGCCCGTGGGATGTTAATTTGAGATATTCAAGTTGTGCATTTTCTGTCAACCTGACCCTCTCTGAAATTTTGGGTTAGAAAGGTCGAAATATACATTTTCTAACAAACCTTTTGAGAAAACCTTGCAACACTTGAATGAGGCATTTTTGAGAATATGGCCCCTAATTCCCACCTCTATTCCCACCCCTTTAATCTCCTTTTTTAAAATCTTAATGGAAGACTTCAGCCGGAATAATAAAGATCTGATACATGACAAAGGTATTTGTATGAGTTGACATATTGACAGCATCAAATTGAGAATCACATAGAATTTTCACTTGAACTGCCAAGATTTCCAAACTTCATGCTAAAAGATACCAGATAGATACAAGTTACAAGCTGTTTTTCATGAGTTGACACATTTGACAGCACATATAGGGCACCACCGAAATCTAGGAAAAACCTCAACAAAGAAGTGAAGATTTATAATTCTATGGTTATTCCAATCTTTCAGAACATGTGCTAGGAAGTGGCGGGGGTTGATAAGTTCCAGACGATACAAAACCCCTTTCTTTTTATCATCTATGCTCAGCAGGCATCTAAGAGACACAACAAGGATTCTCTGCATACGTTTACAGTGTAGTTGTCAGAGCCTGGACGAAATCGGAATCTATCGAATTTGATGTGCAAGTTGGCTCTAGATCCCAACAATGTGGCTGTCCACCCTAGGGTACCGAGGGGCATGATCTGACTGAAAGCTAGTCGGCCCAGAACTGCACATTACCATTACAGTAAAGCACAATTAATATTTTTCCAATAATTTCCACACACTAATATAGATAAATCAGGGGTCACCATCTCTGAAGTGCATACATGTACTGTATTGTATGATTAAATTATGTGATGTGAATAAATGTTTTGTATCAGGATATAAGAAATGGGATGTATACTAGGTAACTGTTCCAGAAGCGAGCGTTGAGTTGATCTGATAGAGTGTTTGTATCTGTAATAGTGACATATCTGGGTTATATATCATGCTCTCTGGCTCTGAACTACATGTCTTAAAGCAATCTATGTAGTCTAATGGTGTGTACTGTACATAGACCATATCCCTTGGCAATCCGACTATCTGCATTCAGCTACCTACCATCTACACCATAGTGGCAATTACAATCCCGTTTTACCCCCGGCCCATACTGATGTGTGTGCTTATGATATATTTCAGTACCCCTGTGCCCGCGCTATGTGTTCTAAATTGGAGACACCGGCGCTTAAACTAGCCATTTCGATATGTTATCATCATGATATATTATATCTGTTATGTATTTTGATGTTCTATATCTGATCTATCATGTGTGGCCATCTCGGAAGAAATATCCTTGTTTGCACACTATAATCATATGTTCCATAAACAAATCACCGGCAACATTTTCAAATTAAAAATCAATTCTGATTTTTCATTTTACATTTCATTTTTGAACGTTGATTTCATTTCCGATTACATGTTGACCTTCCTTGGCCACTGTAAGAATTGGATATGGGATAGTGTGGTAGTAATGCCATCCCCTTTTCGATGATGGTAATAATGATAATCACTAAATTGAGAATGTTATCATTTTTCACAGATTTCCTAGGGTTGTCTCAGAGGCTGTAACCCATGAGTGAATAGTATATTTTCACCTCTTGCGATGTCCACAGAATATAGTACATGGCTACACTTACATAAGGTGAGGCTCCACTACGCGATTTTTGCTGAAAATCGGAGCTATTCTCACAAAAGCAGACAGAAACACAGATTATAGAGTGGTATTTGTTATTATTCAAGGTGTAAATAGAAGATTGAGAGAGCTTTCTGTTCATGTGGGGAAGGCTTTGTGTACAATCTCAGGCATATTTTTGTTGCCAAAAGATGTTTTTGTTTACTAAATCAAGTTGACCTAATGTAAATATTGCAGACTTTCACACTGATGACTATCTGCAACTTAATATCAGACAGGTTTGATTTTTACAGTACAAGACCCTGCGATCTGTGTGACTGCTGTGTTGTTATTTATATTTTGCTGTGTTGATGTTTATATATTGAACTCCCACCCAATCGCAGAGTCTATGCAGGTGCAGGTTAGTTGGTAAATATGGCACACAAGGAGAGAGATCACCTATAAAATAACCCCTGAAATCTCATGTTTACAATTTTGAATCTCATGTTTGCACTATAGGAATGTCAACACCCTATACCTTAGGCACTATGGGGATAAAATTAGGTTAGACTGTACCAAAAAATCGCGTAGTGGAGCCTCACCTATATACAAGAAATTGCATCGTTCCTAGACGAATCTACCTTGAGCAGTAATGACCACAGAAAGTACCTTACTGGCAGAGTTCAGTCGACCAATGGATGAATAATATACTATACGAAGGTAGCGGATTGTCCTATCGGCGCCGCCATTGATATAGCTGATTACCAGCGATTATTACTGATAAGATCTATCAGATGGGTACCTAATGCCCCCGAGAGGACCGCAGTGAAGCGCTTGGGATTGTTTCATTGGCTAATAATTAAACCAGCTAAGTCGGTATGGGGAAGGGGAGGGGAAGAGAATTCCAAGCCACGAGTTGTAATTTCTATCACGGACGTTTCAGGTCCGTGTTTCTATCCATTTTCTTCTAATTACCAAGGACTTCATCTAATTGAAATTTTAAGTCTGGCCCCAAAATCAGATTCCTTTAAACTAGACTACCTTCTTATTATTTTTGTATCATTCTGAGATGATTTTTATTTGCATTCCAATTGTAAAGTGAAATAATGTATACGCATTTTCTTACCTCCGTCTGAGAGCTGCGAGTCATCTTTGAACCAGGTAAGTTCCGGTTTGGGGTCTGCATTAATCTTACACTCAAAGAGGATCTTCTTGCCACCATCTGCCTGTCTGATAACAGGCTTCTGGAGGAAACTGGGAGCCGCGCCTCTGGAAAAAGGAAAATGGTATTACTGACTGAGTTTAAATTGCATATGTTTTCAAGCAATGACTTTTTTTTCAAAATTGAGATGTGTTTTAAACTGTATGACGATTAATTGTTGATTGCACAAACTCTTAAAATGTATAAATTCGGAGAGAAATATTTCTTAGCCAAGGGGTGTATGCAGAATTGACAGACACGCATTCTGCAATGAAGCAACTCCTTATAAACTACGCAAATAAAGGGTTTTCAATGGAAAAACGTTGTTGGCCGTCTTCAGCATAATATCCTGCTCACCATTAAGAAAAGAAGGGAATAGAAATATGCATGTTTGCACAGTAGGATGCCTTGATATGCTATGTATTGTTACATATGACACTTTCACCAGTTATTAAGATAATTAGAGTCTATTTACTTCTCTATACTGCGGGCATGACAGTGTCAATTGCGACGCAGAATTCAAATATGAGGGATCTGTCTACACCAGATTATATATGGTACCGCCAGATGGGAAATGATAACATGCCTATTTCTTAGAGTCATCATTTTTATTATATCAAAAACACTATTGACGCGATAGACTACCATGGCTTTTTTGGATGTGGATCCATCCACATTGGAACCAGCCTTGGTAAATAACTATAAGTTGCTGTTACAGACAACGATCGTCATTTCTCGCTGAATAAACTCAATTATTTCTCTGCCCACACCCCTGTAAGGGAGGCTAGGTCGAACACAAACTGATAAACTAGCGTGGAACCATCTAGGAAAACAGCTAGGCTGTGTGCACAAGGGCCCCTTGAATTATTTGTACGTGGGTGCTTTTTCTGCTCACCAATAGCTCACAGTAGGTAGGAGCAGACTTATGGTTGGTGTGGTTGGCGCTAGGTGGCAGCTATGTCTTGCTGTGACGGGTAGTAGAGTCAGGTGGTCGGCACAAACATGAGAGATAACTTATGAACTATCACCAACCTGGGGATTGTGGATTCAACAGACTGGTTCTTATATTTGTTTTAGCAGATGTTTATTCCGAATCTAGCAGAACAAGGGGTTGGATAACGGACTAGTTATAAACATGATTGCCGTTAAATTGCAATTTCGCATTGACATGTCTTTTCCGGTGGTTTAATTGACAATTGCATATAAAACAGATTTGGATAGGCCTTTATATTAGAGAAAATCAAGAATTGAAAAGCATTTCTTTCTGTGGCGAAGCTCTTTCTAGGATGTGCACCTGAAATGAATAGATCTCACAGATATTACGTGTGCCTTCTTCATCACATGGAAAAATAACTCTAACCATGTGCCCAGTGACAATGTATACGATATCCATGTATAGATCACGTGATAAATAGATCCCCAGCAAACCTGTCATCTATGCCTAAAGTACCAGACCAAAATCGTTTTAGAATTCGTATCAGGAGTACTGGAAATAAGCTTGATGATCAGTCAGTTGTTGTTCCTTGTTTCCCTGCTGTCCACCTGAGATGACTAGGCTATTTGATTACAGGGTATACTGAGCTCAAATTCTTCCATTTCAGACAATTATATACAGATAGAATCTTCTGATGCTTCCCTGTCGCTTTCCCTTCGATGTCAAATATTGTTTTTCATTCACCTAAGAATATCAGAAAATATATGAATCATCTTCATTCTAAATTCAATCCAAATTACCCATTATGAATATCTCTAAACCGATGATGATCATAACTAAATTAATTGAATCAACAACGTCAAATTTCAGCTTGATGTCTGTAGGAGTACCCTGGAGGCAGGGTTTGCTGGCTGCCAGAAACCTGCCCGGGAAGGTGTTGGCGGAAGCCACAACGATGCCACAATAATGTTGACAATGTTGTGAAATGCGATCTACTTCGTCTATTTTCGTGCGGACGTGCACTGGTCGACCCCTTGGCTTGTAGCATACAGATCAAATGTCATAAGATGGTGAGCTCCATATGATCCCTGTGTTTGCACGGCCTAGTCTATGTGTCATAACCCACTTGCTCCTGAACATGAGCAACCGGAGGTACCTACTCAGAGCGTGCAAATCATTGTTTGCTGTATTCTCCATAGGAAAGTGCTCAGCGTTGTGGACAGGGGATGGTGAGCTACAGAAAGATATTGGGAAGCATAGAAAGATGCAGGTTACAAATGTATAGCTTCAGAATGTATCCCTGGGGAATGTTTTGGTGCACTGAGAGCCATAGCTTTATCTCAATGGCCAAATAAATGCGCCATCCATCATAATAAACCGGGAGTCAAGTGGACAGGCCACGTGGCCTGTGCGTGGCTGCTGAGGCTACCCTTCAAACATTCTTAAACATGGGTATGTGTTATTTGCTGACCACAGCAAAGCCTTGTGGTTACATACATATTCCCTGACCCACGACTGAGTGGGGTGAGCTTCCTTTGGAGTCAGCAGAACTGAATGCCTTGGATCCACCCCCATTCCCTATCCTACACCGTAACTCTGTGTCACCCAGATTTCTACCTGCAGAAAGTGCCTCTGAAATGGACTTTTTACCCATGGTGGAGATGGTGCCACCCAGCCAGTACCAATGAGCGATAATAACCCCACTTCCCGTCAGCTTCATGGGAGGCAGTGGTAGCAATGGCGAAGGTTAAAGTTCAAGCCCCCGTGGTGGGAGAAGGTTATATAAAAAGTGATCTTTTCTGGCAAGAAGAAGGAACACTATTATTACCCCCACTGGAGGGTATGGGCTTAGTCAGCATTATTTGATAGGCTCTGGAGTAGCACCTCCTCTCTGTAGTTATCTACAGGCTACAAAGAGTACCTGGAATTTTCCATTGACTGTGGGGAACATCAAGAATCTATGGCCCTATTTATTAGAATAAATAGGGGTATTCCAGGTAGTAAAGTGTATAACTGTTGGCCAATTATTGTGGTTTCAGTAGCTAACCTCCTTGATCGAGGTTGACATAGTATCCCTGCATTCTATATCTGTCAGATATTGATTTCAATATAATGTCGATGATTGATTGACATCGCATAACTCTATGTTCACGTATAATGTGCAGAGCAATGGTTACTGTTCACGGAGCATCAGACAATCAAAGCATATACATACAGATGGCTCTAGGATCTGGGTTTGACTCCTGTTTAGGTACTTCTAGACTGCTCAAGCGACTAGCCATGTAAATTATTTCGTGTGGAGCTTATCATGAAAGGCTGGAGGAGAGAGGACTAGGAGAGAGCAAGGCTAGGTGAAGACAAATTCAGACAACCCAACAGCAGGGATGTAAGTCAATATGTATAAAATATTCTTAAGATACACAAAAGTGAAGTTCTGAATTCATTGTAAAAAATTACAAAACTCGAATTATGGAAGGAAAATCTATAGTCATGGAGAATTCATAAAAATTCTGAAATCAGGCAAAATTCTGAAAACTTACATCTCTGCAACAGCCCAGAATGCAGATATACAAGGTGACAAATTGACAGAAAGATACTTGCACTAATATAATAGGGGTATCTTTCTCTAACGTATCTTATTCTTGGGTATTTTTGTTGTTGTTTTTGTTTGCTTTTTATTTTTGCTGTTTTGTAGTGTTTTAGTAGAGATTGAATTATTGAATTTGAACTTTTCCTTTTCTTAAAAGAGGTGGCATTGAAAAAAGTAGCTTTTCAACGTTGAAAATTAGGCCACCAGTTAAGATCTACATGTTAGCATCTACAATGCACCCCACATCCCCTAGCTATTTGGTGTGTGACCTGCTTTGAGCTGCTCAGGGATGCTCTTCATTCAGAGTGTTTCCACAGGTGTTACCCTGCAGTTAGTAGCACTTCAATGCCTCAGTTATGAACGTGCTACAGGTTTCTTCATTCATTCACCTCAAAGCATCTTATGACCATGCTGAGCACCTCCAAACTGTCCCTACTGACTGCGAGCAGCTCGGAAGCTTCCCCTAATGCTATTTATACCGCGACTCAGTCTCTGATGACTGCCAAGGGTCCCAGCTCCTAGTCAGCTCTCCACCCAACTATCTACTACCTATACACCAACAGGAGTCCTCCTCAGAGGCACCAGAATCAGGCCGTGACTTCGAGAGCAGCTCCTAGACCACCTGACATAGAGTCATGTCTGGATCAGTGAATGTAGTGGCATTTACATTACAAATGAATGGCATTGTAGGAAACTATTTGCCATAAGCTATAGATGTACTGTCATATAGCATACTGTTCCTATCATAGATGTATAAATTTTCTTTTGGTACCACCAGCTGTTAAAATAAACAGTGGAAAACCGCTTGATAAAAAGCTGAATTGATTCTAGGACTAAGCCCTTGGGTTTTAGCAGTATCATATGCGTGGTAGTTGGTTTAGCTACGTATGTCTTTTCCTTCTCCTTCTTTGAATAAAATATTTCTTCAATAATTTAATCAGAGAAAATTGAGGACATATATGATAAAGAATCTGTTTGGTGACCTGTAATTACTTGTACTTGGCCTAGGTGTATCACTTTCTTGCACTGCAAAGCTCTATCCCCCACAACTTCATTTATGTGTGTAAGACCTGTCAAAGGACTGAGGAGGTCGACGGGTGCCAGGAAGTCTCTTCTATAGGAAGGCCCAAGTAACGTATCATGTCTGTTTAGACCTTGGGGAGAGGTCTTAGACATTCTCAAGGGATGAGTCAAATATACCCTACTCATAGTTCTCATAGCCGGCAAAACACCGCCATAAGCACAGATCTGTTAGGTTTGATCGCACACTAGAGTTGCCAAGAGTGTGTCCTTGGCATTGCCGTATGTTATTATCAGTAGTGTCCTACAGGCGTTCCTTGAAGTTGGAATTTGTGCCAAGGCCAGGTCAAGATTAAACGAATCACTCTTGCCAAACTGTATAATTGATTAGGGAAGATACATAGAGACTGGCTGTCGGTACAGAAAACCGTACCTAATTCGCCATTAGACTTAGAGCCCTTTCAGGGAAGATACCTATATTTTAGCCTTGATAACCTTTATATCAGTGCCCCCACCCTAATCGCTGAGCTCCCTGTTGATCCCAACCCCCTGCTCAGAGAAAGGTTTCAATCCTGATGATATTATTAATAATTTACTACATTTTCAACAACTGAAACGCTCTTCATAATAAAAATGTAAACAGGAGCAGTTTGTGTGCAAATGAAAGCTTTTAAATACATATCTCCTCTTAGTGTGTTGCACAATATTACAAAAATATCATTAATGGTGTCAGAAGAGCTATTCAAGGCAAGCAGGCTATGCCCCCTGTGATGGCATCAAATGCTCCGGTGAGGATTCCAATGTCCATGGCCAGGGGTGGGCAGCTGTCGCAATGTTGCAAAAAAATGTGTGACAGAGAGCTTGATAATGCATCAGTGACATTGGGGATGATCTGGGCTTTCTGAATCTGAAAGAATTTTGTAAATATTCTAACTAGAACCAAAGTTATGACGTTTTAAATTACTGCCCAATTTGAAAGAATTGCCCAATTTGAAAGAAAAAAATAAACTGTTTCACCTTAAGGTCTAAATAGCCAATGATGAACTCTCACTGTTAGATTGGAGCAATATACTCCTCATTTGCTCCCAAATCTTCTAGAATTGATACCTGTTCAGATTTTAAAGGAAGAATCTGAAAATTTACTTGAAGCAATATGCCTCCAAAGACCATTGAGATGGCATAAGATTTAATGACAGAATCTGAAGATTTTCTTGTAGAAGTTTGTCACCTAAATGCTTTGAGGAAGAATCTAAAAGATTTCTTGGAGTAATGTAGAGATATTGTGTCTAAATGAGCTAGAACATACCAATAGAATATGTAATTTTTCTTGGAGCAATTCTCCATGAGAATGCTGCAAACCCATTAATTTGCCAACCTGATATTTTAAGGTAAAATCTCAAAATTATCTCGCAGCAGACCCTGAAATGTTTTGTTGCTATGCCTCCTCCCCATCCCCTACAATACCCCAGTTTAGAACAGAGAATTTAAAAAGATCTTCAAGCAGCAATTTGCCACCTAAATCCCCAACACCACACTGTTTTGAGCCTGAAATTTAAATATTTCCTCAAAGTAATTTGCCCCTTAAATCCTCTAGAACACAACCTTTAGAGGTACCCAGGTAAACCATTAAACTTTTTTGTGGTTCGGGGGGGGGGGGTATGCTTGGGAGTGTGCCTGCCCAAAAAAAAAAAAATACACCAATTTTGACAAATAGAAGCTGAAAATCTCCTCAGACTAATTTGCCCACCAATCCCATTGAAACGCATTGCTAGACCGATTCGTATGTTTGCTCCAGCACTTTGTGATATGCCCACCCCTTCATGGCTGATTTGACGGCAGACTCCTCATATAAAAAGGAATGCCATGGATAAAGTTGAGCTGTGTGTAACCAAGAGGGGAGCATCTTGCAGGTTGTATAGATAACTGAAGAGTGTAAACATAGAGGGCTGAAGGTGTGTGGCTAGTGCAGTAAGACCGAGATTCACAGCACAGGAGGGTTTATATAACCTTTCACTGCACAATCAGATAACATAGCACCCTGTGTACATGTCGTTATCACTGGGTAAAGCCACACCCACTGTTGGGGCATTCACCCCACATGGTCTGGAGCACTGCCAGGCCCCTGGCAATAGGCATTATATATAGGGTAGATTAACCTAAAGACGACCGTTCCTGTGCAGGCCTTCAATGAGGGTTTTGTAGTGGGTAATATCTCTGAGAGTTTAAGGTCCTCAGACTTCCAAAAGGCACTGAATGAAAGATAATTGTTTAGGCTTTTTTAACTGCTATATCTTGAAAATCTATGTGTATAATATATATCTAGTTTATCACCCTTACTAAGAACATTCCATTTAGTTCATTTTCACCTTGAGATGACCACTTTGTACCTTGAGACGGCCACTTGATACACAGCCTTTGAATGGGGCCATTTTCATTAAGCAATAATTTCAAAAAAGAATAAGTGTCTTACATAAATATACAATATAATGTTACTGTTGATGGTGCTGTATTGTAATGAAAATGTATGTTTTGCAGCAGCTAAATTGGAAGGGATATTTCAGTAAAGATTATGTTCATCGTAGTTGCCATTCCCATCCAATTAGAGGTAATAATCCTAGCCCTGCATTAAAAGGACTTAGTTTTATGATTATCTATTAATATCCACCACATTAACATTTTGCTTGACTTAGCATTTATGTTCTTGATGTCATACGGTTCCTTTGCATACTACTCATAATAGGAAAACAGCAAAGTTTGAAACCCATGCATAGAGATATCATCTAGGGAATGCAATGTCCCAAGATATTATGGATATGAATCTTCTGATGTAATCCTACATAATCAGTGGTTTCTACCCAATTAAAGGCAAAACTCTCTCTCTGAGTGGTGGTCGACTCAAGGTGAAATGGTGGTCATCTCAAGGTGAAATTGGCATGCCTGGGAAAATGACTGCTAAACTGAAAGTATTTAACATTTCTGAACATTTGTTTATGTCACCATTTACTCATGATATATATCTATGTCTAGAATCAATATTTGGTACATGTGAACAATCTGAATGTTCAGAATCTGCAACCAAAGTTAAAGATTTCTGGAGAAATGGCCAGTTGGCCATGATAAAAAACCAGTCAAACATGGGTACTTTGGTGTATTGTTATTTAGAGAATAGACAACGATTTTCTTCACATCGAGACTGTCTGTTGTTCTATAATGCACGAATGCATCTGAGTGCATTATAGAACAACAGACAGTCAAGATGTGAAGAAAGAGTTGTCTATTGTCTTTATAAAACTTGAACATTAACTTGGGAAAGTTAAACACCCAATCAAGATATGCTCAGACCAATCTGTGGCCCTTGTTTTCTGTACAGCTATGGTGACCTTGCTCAGGCGTGCACTGTACTCCTATAACGCACTCAAGGTCACTTCTATTGTGCAGCAGAGCACTACCAGCTGTTTTATAAACAATGATAACTACTCAACATATCATAGGTGGCCAGTCCATGGGATACTATAACACCTTTACTTCAGGAATATTAGAGGTACAGCCCCATACAGTAGATGTAAAAGTGAGAAAAACAAGGTGGCAGGTGGTCAACTCAAGGTATGTGGTCGTCTTTAGGTTAACCTACCCTCGAGACGTTAGGCATGCATCACAATCTCCTCCCACAGCTACTCATAAAAGTATACTCATCTATCACCATTATGGTAGAAAGGTTATTCAACCGAGGCACGCAAATAGAACTACCGTGAGTTTCCGGTGGTATTTGGAGTCGTTTTTTTGTTTGGTGAGGACTAAATTGAGATTTTTCTCTGTAACATGAGCATCGTGGGGAGCATTTATGTGAAGAAAACATGGCGATGCAAAGACGAGAGGATTATGAGCATAATTCCGGTGAGCAAATAATCTATATATAAAAAACGGCACTCTAATCATCGAAGAATTGCCCCCGCGCTAGGCCATGGTTCTACACTGAAAACCCAATGCTACAGTAGGGTCGTCATATTTTACGACTTTATGGTCGTCATTCCTTTGTTAAAACCTTAAGTCGTCATTCTGAGCAATGTACTACTAGTCTGGTGAAATGCCACGAGGCCCACTAGATGAATTCGTGTTATGTGCATGATGCACCCCAGGTATTATATATAGGCTCATATCCAGAGGCGGATCCAGAAGGGGGGCACGTGACCCCTTAGGCCCCCCCTGGATCCGACCCTGATATCTACATTAAAATGATTGTATTGACCGTTGTAAAATTAATCTAAGAATTATTTCACACATTCTTCCCATAGAAATAAGAATGATTTGGTAAAACACCTAGAAAGCAATACGGATCATTCCAGTGTAGACACCTTATTTGTGTATTGTGCAATAGTATGATCACTTCTTGACAAAGTATGCCACATAATAGATATGAACACAGATACTGGTCATTTGAACCTATGATGGTGCATAGAAATTCCCAGTACCGCAATACACATTAATTGATGGGCAGGGAAGATTAACTTTTATTTCTTTTCGATAATATTATTAAAGATAACACTGCAATGCATGATCATTATACAGCACGATATGGATTAATGGTGCAGTTACAGTGACGGTAACCGACAATTCTGGGTCGTCAGTGACGACCTTAGGCCATCATATTTGACGACCTAATGACGAATTTAGGTTGTAGTTTCAGGTATTGTCAAGTTGAATGAACGCAGGCATTCATTCGTACACTTATACCAAATCAATTTATGCTCGGTGTGTACATCTATGATAACCATCTTGGGCATCACCATTATCTCACATGATAGGCACCGTAGTCTTCCCCATCTGAGAAGCAGTTACTACCATATGTGTAATTACAATGTTATCCTCTTGCATGGATATAATGTCGATTGTAACAGCTTAATTTGAAAAAGTATAGTTTCTCTGTAACACAAAGGACATCAATGGGAGGAACCATAATTTCAGTCTGGGCTGAGGCCCCAGACTGGGGCTCAATGATCTTGAGGGGCAACTCACATCTGAGATCTACATAGCTGCTCTGTCGTCTTCAATCAGATATATCATAAACAGCTGCAAACCCAGCCAACACTGATCTATTCCTCCATTTCCCACACTTAAAAGCATGTTTTCTCTTTTCGCATGCAAGCACAAAGCTGTAGAAGGAATGCGCTGACTTGGCCAAGTATCATACTACACTCTGTGGAGCTGTCATGTCTAACGTAAACCATCCACGTATATGGCCTCAGTAAAAGACTCAGTGCCAAACTCCTTTATTTTCGCCCACTCATTTTCAATGCTCAAGAGAACCCCACTCTCAACAGCAGTACCAGAAAGGCATTGGTTTGGAAATCAATCCAAACTCTGGCTCAGTGCTCTATGTACACGTTCTGCGCGTGCGCACGGCTGACCGTAAATACCGAGGTGACATTTGCTTTGGCGGCTGCTTATTGGAGCTGACGTAATGTGTTCCCATCACGATTTTGGTCTGGTGCCATAAGGTGGAGAGGAGCTGTCTAGCTTGGGAGAAAACTCCCATTTACATTAATAATGCTTATAGAGTTCAATTTCATGTAATAAAACAACTCTACATCCTAAAGCCTTTTGCGATGGTACATCTACCATTGGAGCTTTTTCGATTTGATTCATATGGTATAGCTAGTTCCTCCTATTTCTCTTAAAATCTCTGCTATTTGTTATCACTTGCATTAATAAGCATCCTCTATAGGTGAAAACAAGACTCTACTCTACTGATTATAATAACTTAAACATGGTTAATCTCTATAATAATCTAGCCATGGCCAGGCGATCTAGTCAGGATGCTATTCTAGTTGTCTTCAACTCTATACATCATGATGTAAGATGGTTTATATGGAACTGCTAGTGCAGGCCATGTGTTCCTTGATTGGGCAAAAATAGAGTAGTAGTAAATTCTCATGGTGTTTCCTACCTACCTAAATCCTAACTGTTCTGAAGTACTCAAGCTGTCAGAAAGGGAGTTTGGAGGGGTAGGGTATAGGCAACCTTCACTGAGACCCACTTGGCCTTTTACATTTTACTTTAGTAGAGTAACAGACGAGCCTCACATGGCGTTACATGGGGAGCACTATTTATACATCACCACGTCGCTCTCATCGTAGAAAAATGGCATAATCTACGTTTATTTTGCCTCTATTCGAGTTTAAAATTATATTTTACTAAGGCATAGGAGGCACATTTAGTTGGGGGGGGGCACCCCATCAGCTTGTGCACAATGAACACATACATAAATATATAGGCAACATAAAGGTTTTGTATGGAAAAAAGACTAGTCCATAGTTTCCTTTAGTTCTGATTTCAGGCCCAGGTCCTCTATTCTTTCACTGTCAGGCTGCCCATTGCTTTTTAATTAGACGTAAACTTTACTATTTTGTGCATTTTATCATCAGGTTATCGTGCTCATATCTGTTTAGACCTCCATCTTTGTGATTTGGGTGGGGCAGGTCCCCTGTCCAAATCTTCTTACGCCTCTGTATTCTCGCTAAAACCCAAGCACCTGCTGTACTAGTGGAGGAACGGTTGTCTCAGTAAACTAATCTATGACGAACATTCTCATGTCTGATTTTTTGTCATTCCAGTGGAGAAGTTAATTACCTCTATTTAGGGACCATAGCAGCTGGTTGCCTGCTCTAACGAAGGGGGAGCTATTCCTGAGCAACTCATAGGTTAGTTACATATTGGGGATCTATATAGACTGAGCTGCTTACCTATCCACCCTGTCTCAGTACACTACCACGTGTGCTATGATATATCTGTTTTCCACTTGTTATAACCTATAAACCGACTTTCAAATTTAAAAGTATATATATGCAAATAAGTATTTATAGTTTTTATCACTTACATAACTGATTAATCTGGTGAAATTGCCCTTACTGAAATATTCTGAAGGGAATATGACTGCCCAGATTTTATTCTAAGCACAATGAACAACATTTCTGTGGAACTCGGGACAGAACCGTATGTGAACACTGGTGAACCACCTGTGCCAGAATGGGCGAAAATGAATCTTATTGCAGGGCGCACTAAGGTCCCTTTTTCTATAACAATGTCACAAACTTTGTTGCTCACTGACTGTTTACATAAAGAACAGACTGTGTACATAGACATAGCAAACACTCCAAAACAATTCCCTCCCTAGTCTGCTGTACTGCCTATTGAGAACCCAGCTATGAATCACAATTAGCATTGAAGTAGGCCTATACACGGTATCTTCATCAACTTCTGCTGCAACCTCGTTGTCAACGTTAATTGCTGTAGCAACGCATGGGACATATAGACCGCAACTTTGTGCTATCATATTTAGATTGAAAACAAATGCCTATGCATGGAATTTCCTTTTTTGCTACTACTGGTAACTCAACGATTATGAGGATTATCTTGATGCACAGGTGCTTGCAGTAAGGGGTTGGATTAGCTTCCAGAGATATCTGTGATTTAGTGGGATGGTAATGCCTGCCATGGAGGCAAGGAACACTCCCTAGGAAGCTGAGTAACAAGGGGGAGATTCCTAACACTGGTTTCTCCGTTCATCAAGCAACGGTAAAATCCACTGTGGGGAAAGAATGATGTCTGCACAAGACACCTGGCAACCTCCCCTCAGAAATCACTTTGCAGGTTATGTGGGAAGATAAGCACATATCCCAGAGGCCTTTCAGGTATGAATTAGTAAGGTGGTAGTCTGTTTCCAGGTGGTGGCGGTGTAAATCCACGTAATCCACAGGTAACCATGTGGCTATAACAACAAGACAATGCTTGCATTAAGGCAATGCTTTAAAGGGGAATCCTGTCTTGTTAATGGGGGTTTGGTGCTTACCTCTTAGAAGCCATGTTGATCGCTGATGTCGGGCTGACTCTTGGATCAGGTATTTTATGGTTTGTTTCTACAATTTACTCCACTCTAAGCGCACTAACCATGGTGTTAGACCCTCGTCCAAGCAGGGCCACCAATGGGGTGGGTGAGTAGTTGTTCAGCTCTAGTCTTCACGGTCACCCTGGTATAAATCACTCCCTTTGCTGCTGGGCAAACTGCAGCTGTGAGGGGATCTATAGTAGGGTCTGCCGAGTTGGTTGATTGGTGAGAACTGCTCACTAGTCAGTGAGCATAAGACCCCCTGTAGGACTGTCGTCTCAGTTGGCTTGGCCCCGATTGGTTCTTGGCTGAGGATGCTTTCGAGGGCCACGACCTGGTGGTCTGCCTGGTCTTCTGGAAGCTAAAGGCGATGACAGCAGTATTACTTTATGTTCCCCACGAGCGACTGCTCGTAGCGGCCGCCTGTCCTGGTGAGAAAGGTCTGAGTAAACTATTGGCAGTTGTCCTTTTTGGTGGTGAGCAGCTTAGTGTTAGCATGAGCTGCTCGTGTCAGAAACAGAGAGGCTGTGAGGACACTGCCACCTCTGGCAAGCACCACACCAATGCTGGACTGCCTCACTGGCTCGATGGCTCCTTGCTCTATCGTCTACGAGGGCGCGTACACCTGCACAAGATGAGACCTCGGGAGCTGCTCTGGGAATGAGTAAGTGTCCAACAAGGACTTGTGAGCTGCTCACTCTATGGTGGCCACCACCTGGGTCCCCCTGCTGCACCACCACCTATACGTAGGCCTACCTGATGACTGATGGCATCAAGGTAGACCTACTGCATACACCCATGAGCTAGGTTGCTAACCCTCCCTTCAGCAACCACCCCTAGTGTTAGCATCCAGCCTGCTACCACTAGCACTATGTTCAGCCATCCGATCACCCTTTCCCCTATCAGCATTCTACTCCCATGATTGATTGTTTTTATATCTGACATTTCCCTCACCATACCCTACCTCTGCCCCCTACCCTCTATCCCTGATATCTATGATAGCATATATCATAGGTCCATTGTATAAAAACTAATGTGATTGTAGAAATAGAGACAATGATTTGTTTGCATAGGAAACAGTTCCTATCGCTCCTCTGCATTCCTGAGGGGTTGCCCTCATAGAAAGGAAAGGGTGCAAAACTGTTATGCTCCAATTATGTACCAAAGGAATAATTCCTTGAGAAGAGGCAGAAAAAGCAACATTTATTTCATGGACCATCTATAATGCTGAACGGATTTTTTCTGGAAATGAACCATTCTAAAGGCTTGTCACTTTTTTTTACCAAGGACGTTGTGATATCATAATGTGTAGATCCGCTTTCCAACATAATATATTGGGCAAGATAAAAATGAGACACGTATAACGATGGCACATAAATGGTACAACAAATTATTGTAACAAATATGTAACAGTTTTATCAAATGATGGGAAGAAAGAAAGGCTTAAATTAACCCTATCGCGCAACTACACTGATCTAACGGATTATGGAACTATGTTCAATCCCATGCTAAATAAACAAAACTAAATTTACTATATGCAGAAAAATATATGTCTTATGAATATTGAAAGAAATGTTTTCAAGATATGCCATCTTTTTTTTCCTCTCCTGATAACCATGTTACATCAGCAAGATGTGCACCATTTGTTATCATCTTATCATAAACTAGAGTTTGATAACAGAAGGCCTCTGAGTGAAAAGGGCCTGTAACTGTACCTGATGTAATCCCCAAGTGCCCAGGCCTACACTGGGTAGGGAGGGCGATAGGCCCAGTAAGGGGCCCAGGTGGACATTTTCTGTAACAACCTACATAGCTGTCTACACTAACCAGTCATACCTTTATCCCTCTTTTTTTCCCAGGGCTATGACAGAATTATCTTCACTATGGATGGTCGTGCTCACCCTAGGTAGCCCACGGGTAGCCCTATGGATGCAAGCAATAAATCTCTACTTTACTTTTCATATCTAATTTATCTGACGTGATTCTCGTAAAGAGGACATACACCTCCTACTGTCTCTCAGGTGAATGCCCGAGAGTTGTATTTTAGGGGCATTCAGAAATACCATCGCAGCTGAGTTACTCAAGACTCAAGCAGCCAATCAGAATGTGGATGTTCGTGTCGTCATCCTGCACTTGCAGTTGCTCATATTCAAAAATGATACTCTGTTGAATTATAGTTCTGTTGAATTAGAACTGTCCTATATTTTGTGAAGGAATTTTAATGGAATCATTAAGACCCGCAGTACTAGACTCACCAGCAGTGTATTCCAGATACATTGGGCTATATAGGTTTGAATAATTGTGATCCATCAAGGGAGAACACCCCTCCATGGGGGATTTTTAATTCCCCATTTGGCCACCAGGGGGCATTAGAGGGGCAAAATTACTCTAAATCATAATAAAAATATATCAAGTTAATCGTTTTATGCTGAATTCAATGGTCTCATTTAAAATGCACCTTTTTCGGTAGAAATGGCCCATAATTGAATGGTAAAATGAACATTTTTCATGAGAAATCAACCTATATGCCTGTTCCTGGTTGCCATGGCAACCATTCCATTAATCAAAATTCGGGGTTACTCACCAAAAACTCAAAACTGAAAACAGAAATGGAAAATTCCTTCCAGATCAAAATCTATGATAAAAATCACCATTTTATTTCATAAAATGGCTGATTTATTGTGTATTTAGATATTATTATGGTTTACTAATGTATTTAGAGCTTAATCATCGATTTCAGATATGAATAATGACCTATGTTCAAGGAGGGGTTCTGACATAACTACTAGGAATATTTAAGCCAATGATGTCTCATTTCAAAGATCTTGAGATGAACTTTGATAATGAATTTCCCTACAGAGGGGTGTATTTGCTTGCCTGGTCACAATTTATCGCACATCCCACTTTATTTGAGTTTAATTTGTTTAACCTGCCCACAGGAGCTGCTCGGGACCTGCTCGGTGAGCTGTTCCTGCACTAATTGTACGTGTTAAGCAGACGCTATGGGGTGTATCTACAGTCTGCAGAATGCGGCCTTGGACTCAACATGTAAATGGAGACAAGTACAAATATACAAATCTCAGCGGTGAGCATAGGCCGGGGACAGCCAGATGGGCCATACTCACTGAGAGACGGTCCATTTCTCTTCTGACGACATTGGTGTATGGGTTTGGGAAGTATTCTGGATAGATAGTTTGTGTTTGTCTTCTTTTTTTCTCTAGATTTCATTGATCAATATTAAAAGAGGGTATAGCTCTGTCTCCCATTTGTATGGGGAATAGATGACAAACATATAGGAAGGGGTAAAGTGGATGGGGAGGAGGAACACCAAAACATTGAACCTTTAGGTCTATTTGAAATGTGGATGCAGAAGCCCATGGATTTAAACAGAATTGCTACTCTAAAGAATGAAAACATATAAAGATGAATGCTCAACCGTTCCCAGGGGAATTCTAAATAGAATGCTGTTACTTTGAGCTCAATCCTTGCAGAACATCGGCCCCATCTTCAACTCTACACCATCTGACTCAAACCAGCCGCCTAAACACAGTGGGGGGTTAGCCTGTAGGAGGGTTTGTAAGCTCAGCTTGGTCGAGAATAAAAAGCCCTTGCCCTGCCATTCTGTCCATCATTTATGTTTTAGTTTCCAGGGAAATTGGCAATAAAGTCTGTAGAAATGACCACCAGATGGAAATGGTACAAGGGCCAGCTGTGCATGGGATGTGGTGCCAGGGAGAGGGGTGGTGAGGGTATTAGGAAGCCATAACGGCCATATGTGGCTTCCTCCTAGACGGCTATTAAACGCCCTTCCTTGGCACAAGTTCTATAACTTCTTCTATCTATCTGCAGGATTCTCCCTTTTTCTATGTATACTATCATATATACCACGGTTATCACATTTCAGAACGATTTTGGGTGCCCAAACTAGATAATCTCAGTGCTTTTATCTGGTGATAGAGGCACTGAGTTGACACTTGAATATTGAAGGGTTCTTTTTCTATATTTTCAGTGGCCAGTATATATATTATATTGAAGTACTCCTCAGATCGCAGTGATTAATATTAGTGGCCCATTATGGGAACGATGCAAACATTTGGCACTCAATACAATAACTCCACTCTGGTGGTGGTCATGGTCCAGTGTTGCCAATTTAATCACTTTGGTAGAATTAGAGATATAACATGATGGCACCACCATAAGAATGATACCGACGTTTACAAGCATGTGCCATAGCTCAGCCAGCAATTGCCTATCCGAATAAGGTGAGTAATATCAGAATTCCAATGGTGATCAAACATCACATTTCAACCGTGATTGAATTAAGCAGGCATTTCAAGACTGACCCAGCATTACATTTTACACGTTGTACCAACGTCTGCTCTGGTTTATTTTTGGCCAAAAATTGATAAAAGAATTGGGATGGTACCGATGATTTCTGGCATGCCCTGTCATGGGAGTGAATGTGGGTCTCATCTAAATTTTGACAAATAAGTAAATTTGGACAAAGTTCTGTTGAGTCATTCTAATTTGTTTTTGTGAGTAGGTGTTACCAATTGTGACTCTTCAAGTTGATTACTGGGCAGATTTGAGACCTGAGTGAATTGGACCTATCTAGCCTTTTTTTTTTTTTTAATGAAACTATATTGAGCTATATTGGGGTCAAATTAATCTCTTTTACCTTTCACATTAACTCTTTTCGTTTTACATATCTGATTATATGAGCATTCAATATGCTTTCTATATAACCTTTAAAAACACACTGGAAAAATTAACTTGAATCTAGAAGGGATCCTTATAAAACTGAACAGTGAACCACCATAATTAGATAACAAGGGGCCAGTGTAGTTTTTACAAGAAACTCCAGGTGGCAGTGCGGTGGTACAAGGAATCTCTATGAAAATAACAATGTCTCTGTGAAAATAACGATGGATCTGTGGCAATTTTGGGACGAGGAATCCTTCGTTATTCTGACGACATTCTTTTTTACAGTGCAGTATTTCTCTAAATATTCATCATATGTGAGTCACTAAAATAAGCGCTCACATCAGTACCCCTTGGGTTATGCAGGATGTCATAAAGCTTGCACCAAAATGAGGATGACCTTCTGACCCCAATCCCCGGATGTAAACCTTACCACCAGAAGTAGGCTGACATATGCCTCAACCCTAACTCAGGTCCCTAAATCAGCTGCAGAACTGGAGTAACTGATTGCAACTGATATTTAGGACATACACTAACCCTAATTCCCAAGGGTCATTACCTGGATCCATTATAAACAGTGGCTGGCCAGTAACTAAAGGTATTCCATTTGTGAACTAGGTCGTGTAGGTAGAAACAAATGTGCTTGGAGGATTGCATCTGGAGGGATGCTTCAGTGCTTAGAGGTTAGATTTGCATGTCTGATCTCACTGTGTGCATGCAAAATAAATCTAAACGCAACACAGGAAAAGGTAACATTATGGGGATTTTGTACTATTCATGTAGCATCTAGGTGACAAAGCCAAGTGAGATATGTTGGGATCTTTCTTGTAATTTCTCAGAAACTTTGAACAGGTCTTTGGGACATTTCTAACAACAATAGGCCCAAAATGATAGGCATAGGCTTCTTTTACAACACAAACATATCGAGATATCCAGTGCCTGTGTAGGCCGATTAACAGGGACTATGACCTTTGTTATACAAAGATATCAAGCAAGCAGTCATTTAAGATTATATAGATGGACCACTAAACCACATTTTTTCCAAATGAAATAAGAAGGTCTTGGGGATCAACTTTAAAATGTTACGTTTCCCCACGTTTTGTCACAACTTAATCACCAATTAATGGTGTAGTTGTCCTGTTCACAAGGTTATAGTTCGGAATTGTATCTTACTGTTCATTTATAGGTCCCAAAGTCGACGGCAAAATAAAGTCCTTGGGTTTGATAGGTTCCGAGACCGAGAGTAAATTTACCTTTTTCCCACTGATTAACATCTATACAATTTAGAAATCAGAGTTGTATCTCTAAAATTCTCAGTGTAGACACAGAAAAAAGAAACATTCAGTGAAGTTGCCCCTAATACTATTGTGCCAATGCACGATTGATTGTTGGGTTAAGTCTGAGCAGAATGGGCACCAATTGAGCTAACCTGGGATATTGTGAGGGGGTATATGATTAACATAATGGGGCAAAAATGGCAAGTTTTAAAGCTAACTAGGCAATTATCAAATATCATGTGATAAAGGGGTAAAGGTAAACTCAAGAGGAGATTGATTTGCTGAACTAAGAGCTAGGGATGCTTTTTCTGGGTAGTGAATAGAACTTGCCATATCAAGACTAAGGGAATGCCTTGCCTGTGAGTTTGTGTGGGCTTCTCATCTACACCAGGGCCCGATCAAGTAGAGCCAGTTGGTGACACCCTACTGCTTATCTGTATACACCGTGGGCGGCACACATGATGATTCACATACCTCCATCATGTTTATTGTACACCACCCACCTCCTATCTACCTCCTTCATCTTTATGATAAGCACCCATATAGCCTATGTCTGGCTTAACACGATCTTCACCATTTAGTATAGGAATAACATAGGGCTATCAGTCAGTATGTGTTTATTACATATTACAGCTATAATGCATGCTAAATCTGTGTGTGTGTGTGTGTGTGTGTGTGTGTGTGTGTGTGTGTGTGTGTGTGTGTGTGTGTGTGTATGTGTGTGTGTTAGGACATGGCCAAACTATCGTTGGGATGTTTTACTGTTGGGTGAAGAGGAATATTGTCCTTGGAGTCCAGTGACTGTCCCTTCTTCTCACTGCTCTCTGTGGCCATCAGGTTGCCAAACACCCCAGCAAATTGTCGTCATCTGTCGCCATGATTGGTCATCAATGGTGACTCCTTTTTGAGTGATCACTCATTCCGTCATATTTCGCCACTGTGTGTTAGACTCACATGGCATAGCAATTGCTATTCCTGGTGATCTTGTGCTATAACGACGTCGTGTTCCATCTAACGACATGTGTGAGCCACTTCACACAGGTTGACAAGGACTCACGACAATTTGCTGGGACCACAATAAACTTTCCATGTTTATAAAGACTTGGAGAGGGTTTCCCTTGTACACTTCCATTTGTTGGCTTTGTAACTCTCATCCTTTCACTATAATGTAGTCCTTCAAAAAGACAGCCTCCTACCTGCCATTAATAATGTGACTGTTGTTAGAGTGTGTTACAACTAGGGTTCTGGTATGTAAAACAATATTAACTACACAGGACAAAGTATTCAAAGATGTGCAACCATAAAGAAAAAAAGACTAATTCATTTCTTCTCTACATTGTGACTGATATATTGGTGTCCGTTTCTAGACTGTGTGCAGGTACTTTTATTTCCCCTACTTCTTCAAGCTTACTTTTTGCTGTCCAGTTTCTAGGAAATTCCAGGGGTACCTTTTAGAAGGGCCATTTTGCTAGTCACTAATAGCTATTTCACCAGTGATCTATCCTTTCTACACTCTTCTTCATCTATGAATTGTAAGTTATATATACATTAGGTTTTCTAATGGGAATCTAGTGCTCTGTTTTCATTGCTTAAAGCCGCGAATTGAGTAGTCAAGCTGAGGAGATTCAGAAGTAATACAAGAATATGAGTTGTATATTCTCCCCATACCAAATGCAATGAGATACATCTGCACCACAAGTATTATCTAGAGCCTATATCATGCTGGTACGGGTCATAATAACTCTGACTGCATGCATCCCTAGATAGCCCCCTTCCATCAGTAGTAGAGAGCTTCAGGCGGAGTGAGACGCCCGTGTTATGGCTTTACTTGACAGATCTAGGTGTGGTATTCCTCCGCAGTATCCAGACAACCACCGTATCCATCATTCCTCCATCTGCCTACCTCCTCCAGCACCCCTTCTCTTTCACAGTATCATTACATCAAAGCCCCCTTTTAGATATAGACCCTGGAGAAACGGGATACCCCTACTTGCAGGTCATGACCTCTCTGATTCATGCAATGACCAATGTTGATTCATATTGAATAGTAGTGGGAATGTGATGCTCTATTGGCCACTAGCTGGTCTGGAGCTGGTTCCGGTGACACACACTGATAAGAACTGATAAGATGGGACCAGCATGTCCCTGGAGGTGGGTGTTAACCAGGGACAAGGTACCCATCATGGTATATCTTATCAGTGTGTTTTAGCTCAACGAGCGAAATTCAAGATGGTGGCTCCACGAGGCCTCCAAACTGAGTCCTATAAGCTGTGTACATTGTACTTTTAGGCCATTGATATGACTACCATGTAGTTTCTGCTTTTTCCAAAGCACTTGTTCTAAGCTTTCAACAAACACTAATGCAGAGTTGATGTATAGTCATTCTTAGTTAAAATGCTGAATAGCCAGAAAACCAACGTTCAGTTAATGTCTAACCTTTATGGCAGCGGGCACTAAACTAAAGTCCCACTACTGGTTACTAAGACTTGAGATGTAGTTTCCTTTGACTAATCAGACTTCAGATGTGGCTTCCAATTTCTATTCTTTCTGTGGTATCACTTCCTCTGACTATTCAGGGTGCGCCTTCTCTGTATCTGAAAGGGGAATTGGGAAAATGGGAGGTAGCTTCATTTGGCTATCTGGGAGGAATTTTTCTAGGTATTTGGGATGTGGCTTCCTTTGTCCTTTTGGGAGGTTGATTACATCCTAGTATCTCATCATAATCTTTCTTTAGCTATGTGGGATGCGTGTTCCTCTGCCTCTTGCCTTCCTCCTGCTATATATGTGTGCTGGACTTGGCCTTTCTGAATAGTTTGTGAATGTGGGTTTCTAATAAGATTTCCTAGGGTTTTGTTACATCCAACCAGAAGTACAGAAATTACTTCATTGGAGAGGGGATCATTATAGTTCTAGGGGACCATAGCTAGTATTCCCCATATCGTACAACAGCATTCTGTCCTTCTCGTAATAGCGCCTTCTTTATAACCAAATTATTTTTAGAGATATGATTAAGTGTACTTACTTTGCCTGCTGTTGCCCTGAAAATAAGAATAGAACCACATTTTGAATTGAGGTTGCATTAGAGTACTATGGGATTGAACAGTCATATCTTGTTTTTCATTATTAGAAAGAAAGACCTCATCACAGGAGTATTTTGAGCATCTGTCATTGAATGAGATTGTGACCAGTGTCTGTACAGCTTATGCTCAAGTTAATCATATGCAATGCTACAATTCAAATGTATTTTTTTTTAATTCAGAATTTTATCGCAGGTTACACAAACCACCTCAATCAATCAATACAACAAATTTACCTTGTTGTAGGTTGAGATTTATGTTGGCTGACATCTGTCCCATTGCATTCTTAGCCTCTACTCGGTAGTTCCCGGAGTCTGTAGGGGCTACATTCTTAAGCCGCAGTTTCAGAGTGTAATTATTGGGTCCATTAGGGTCGGCAGTGGCCACAATCCGTGGATCCGCACCCAGGGGGCTGTCTCCCAGGAACCATACAATGGCCGGCTTGGGATTTGCTTCAATATCAGTACTGAAGACGATGTCCTTGCCCTCCTGCCGAATGGCGGGCTTGGACAGAAAACGTGGGGCTTTCTTATCGCCCATCGTGAACCATCACTGAACCTGCATAGTGAAAAAGACAAATCCTTGTTATATATCTTCATGTAATTCAAATATGGTTTAAATAATCTTGAAGTTGGTTTGCTTATTTCGAGAGGTTATGTTGCCACACAACCAGATGAAAGGGCACATTGTAAGAGAACATAACATGGATATTCCATTTGGTTCGGTGTGGGTGGCTTTCTCAATAATAAATGAGACATGTACTGGGAATTGCGACCTTAATGCAGAAAGCACTAAGGGCCCTTTTCGCAGATAATATCTATTACTACCGGTAGATATTGAGAAACGACCCCCTGTATGTCTGTAAGGTGTTCAAGTGTGTCTAAAGAGGCTCTTCGACTGTTATCAACCGTTATGCAATACATTAAAAGTAATTCAAGTGTTGAGCCTCCTAAAAAGCAAAAGTGATATAGTATGGTCTAGTTTTTTTTTTCAGTGACTATTTCTAGGCTCCAGTGCCTACCATTCCACACATGTCATCGTGTTCCTATCTAAATGTTCATGATTTCTTTCCCCTGGCATGGTTGCATTTCTGGCATGGTTGCATTACTGGCACGGTTGCATTTTATTTTATGAATTCCCAAATGGACCTTATCATCCTATTGCTGCATCCCCGATGGCACAAATAAGTTAGCAGACACATCTTGGGCTTCAGACCCGCTGTATGCTTGCAGCACTGTCAATGTCAAAACAGTATTGGGAACAACTGTGGACAACTCAGTATGTGTAGAGGCGCATAATCTGACTCTAGGGGTAAAGCATTATAAAAACACCATACACCAGCTTTCTGTGTTTACCTGTACCACACCCCAATAACGCTACAATCTCCTGCTGGGACAACTAAGTGTTTATACCATACAGTTTGGCCCTTGTCCGAGCACCAGTTACCTGTAGGGGTTACTGTGAGCAGCTCTGAGCTGGTCTGAGGAGCTCACTTAACACGCGCTTCCTAGGAGTATCAATGGAGTCATAGCTTTCAGTGTAAAATGCGCGCATTTTCTCTTACTGTCTGGTAACTGAATTTTCAATCTTAAATGTCATTGGTAATGGTTATTGCTGAGATTGATATAATAGACAGGATCATGTACTGCATAGAGGCACTTCCAATAAAAACTGCATTTTATATCAAATTTTTACCAACACTGTCTTGATTCTACAATTAGAAAAAACTGCTACCCTAGTCGTGGCATCACATCGGCTACCTCTCACAATTCACAAAGCAGAGTTAAGACAACCTTATACATTTGACAGATGAAAGTTAAACCAACACCTTTTGAAACGTGGTAAACTAAGTCGTACCCACACGTAGCGTGACAAATTTGAGATGCTGACATTTAAAAAGCAAACTGAATTTTACTAATGTATGCTTCAGACTAATACCTTTATGTCACTTCATCACTTGAGTAATCTGAAAGATTGGAAATAGAGATTGGTTTGTTTTTTTATAAAATCCAGGTGTGCTTAGAGTGGGTAGACTACTAGGGGCCGGATACACCTGTGTGTATGCTCCACGTGCTGGTAGTGCCTCCTGTTTCCACACCTTGAGGCCACCTGTGATGAGGGTTTACCTTAGTCCCTAACTCAGCCCCCAGACTGTACCCTATTACATCCCTGACCTCTTGCCATCTCAGTCCAGCTGTACAGAACAAGTGCAAATGCCTTATCTATTATATCTAATGTATTATACATGCTGTTTATGTACAGTGTGTGTCTTAAATCTGCTTGCCAGCATGCCACCATGGCCTGACTCCCTGGGAACCTTTTTGATGTGCTCTTACTGCAAGGTGCTTTATTTATACTGCTGCTCAGGAACTAACTAGTGCATCAGCACCTTTTTCTTTGCCTACTTGTAAGGTTGACATTGTGTGTACATTGAATTTACTGGTTGTATTATGTGAACTCCCTTCAGCATTCCCTGATCATTCTCCAATAAAGCATAAGGCTAACTGCCATACACTGCAAAAATGGTGTTTAGATCCTAAACATAATTCTAAACATAATCTTGTCACGTTTTTCTGAACAAAATATTTATCATCCTAAACACATGAAAAGTGTTTAGAAAAATGACAGGTTTAGCTAATTAATGTCTTTATGCTATGAAGTGTTAAGGTTTTATGCTGGGGTTTCTTTCTGATTTGAATCATTTTGCTTAGATATTCAATTTGCCTGCCTATGCATATGATGATATTGTATTTCGGAATTGGCTTATGAATGCATTTAGGTTGAGGACCCTATATCATTCATGCCCACTTTCTGAAGGGGATCAATGCACCTTCGTCTACAGGGGCAGCTGTACTGTCCAAGTATTTCATCTATACTGTATTGGACCCATAGCACATCAGTGCCAGTGCCCCATTGTCAAATACAACAGAGACACAAAAAGGATCTTGCCTTATATATTTTCTTAATTCACAAACTGGGTGTCCAAGCATTAGTTACTTACCCCTGGTGCACTAGTGGCAATGCCATAGGGTGTAATTGCATAGCCTCTTATTGCTGACATAATATACATACTGTATTAGGTAAAACTGTGATTTAGGAGAATACTGCAACACATTGTAACCAAGCAATAACAGGTGACTCCATGCAGAAGGTCAACTATAGATTAGAGCTGCCACCTTGTGTATATATTATGTCTAAACACCAAGAAATATTAGTGTTTAAAAGCTAAATGCCTAGTTTCCTGTCTGTTTACAGTCTACACATGTAAACATGTCTAATGTAACTGTTTAGGTGTTTAGAATTTAAATGTTTAAATCCTAAATACATGGTTGGCCAAACACCTATTGAACCAAAATGTTTAGATTTTAGACGTGTGTAGACCTAAACATGTTTAAATTCTAAACACCATTTTTGAAGTGTAGAGCCCACCTCTAAACTTTATTTAGGTATAATTGATCACTGGATGCAATTGCCTAGAGAAAGGGATTCCAGTGAAAGGTCACTCAGTCGCTTTCACATATCTGCTGTAAGTAGCACTCTTCTTTTTTTTCTGGCTACTATGAATGGGCAGAATTTATTCTTTTATCCCCCAGCACAGGACACTCTATTAAGTTGTAAATTGCCTCTCCACTCCCTTCTAGTTTGGTTCAAATTAAATTGTCTGGTACCTGTTTCTTATAGTCTACATATTATTCTCTATATTTTTGTTATGCATCCATGAAACAGGAGGGATGCTGAGTACCTTCCTTAGAGTATGCCCGGTGGTATTTATCATACCTTCTCCCCCATTAGCAGTATTTTGAATGGCATGGAGAAAATAGACAGAATTGAACGGGGATTTGTCGTTTCAGGCTGTTTCCCAAAGCGTAGATGTCAGACTGTCTCCCCCGCAGCTGTAGTTGAACTCTATTTAATTCATGTTCTCTTGGTAAATAAAACTCCCTGAAAACCCGCAGTTTGATGAGGGATTTGAGGCTGGAGAACGGGGTATTAAGAATGAGAGTCGGTTTCTTCATGCCCCAGTGAGGAATGGGAGCTTTCTTACAAACAAATCCAGAGTAAGGGTCGTTCCAACATGAAATAAAATGGATTTCTTATCATCATCTCAAATGATCTCACAATGGTTGATGCAAAACAACAGGTTTTAAGGTTATTAATTTTCTTAAAAGTAGTCGTCTCGGCTACTACATAAATTAGTCATCTCAGCTACTACATAAAGAAGTCGTCTCGGCTACTACATAAAGTAGTCGTCTCGGCTAGCACATGAGATCATTTTATTTTATTTTCTTGAAATAACCTAGTTTGCTCCGTAGCCACTGCATAAACATGAAGTTATTCAAATATTTCGTTCATCCCAGTCAAATACTTTGTGACCGCCCTTTTGTAAATTCCTAGTCAAATGTAGGAGTTAAGAGAGGGAAAAAGGGGCGTATTTTGCTTTGGAATAATGAACAATAATCATTCCCTGGGCACCCCTATGGCACCCCATAGGGGTCAGACCCCCAGCACGCCCCTGGGGGGGAGCACTTGGCGACTATTGCCTACTCGGTGTAGTGATGTGAATGCGTTCTGCTTCTGTAGTCACAAGTGGTTTCCGCTTCCCCAGCCGTCGCCATAGTTAAGCGTCCCGTTGCCATAGTTACCACATCTCAGGTGTTTGATGCTAAGGGTTCTGTGTGGGGTGATGGGAGAGGAGGTAGCAGCCTATACAAATGTGCCTGTTGTTGAGGATAACAGTTATCGGAAGCACTTGGTGAGTGGGGGTTGATTGTCGGGCGAGTTGCTCTGAGCACCTGATAACCAGCTCATGCTGCCTTCTTTACACATAGCACTCACAGTGAGATGGGATTGTGCAGAGAAAAAAGTGCTCCTCGCGAAGGGAGCATAGGGAGCAATTGCCATAGGCATATGTAGGGCCTAAAGACTTATGTTTAGGAGAGATACAGTAGCATAGCAATAATTATGGTAAAAAGGTATGTAGTGATAACACAGGGGGGGAACTGGACTATTTCCTTCTATTTCCTTCTCTGAGTTTCCAATAGCTCTGAATTATAAAACGTCCAGAAAATAGTATTACAAATGATAAACAGAGGTAAAAGAGTGACATAGTGTTGGACGATCTTACAGCAGGACCATTGTATTAATTGCCTTTCCAAAAATTCCAAATCAAACCAAATGCAGGGTGTCTGAAAAAAATGCAAATGCGGTAGACTGCCAAACAAAGAGAGTGATCTGGGTAGGTTTCAGAGGATGAGACTGCAACATGACCAGTCCCACTCACTAACCAAGCAACCCCAACAACTTACACCTATAACCCTAACCCTCCTACTCTTGTAGTACCCTAACACCCCCCCTCCCACCCTCACCTCCCTATTCCTCCTGCACTCTGCCATAAACACAAATTAAATCTATTCTGGGGACGAGTGCTGCCTACTGCCGGCGGAAACACTCCCCTTGGTTTACTTCGCGGCAGAGGCTACATGGAGTGTTTAGTTACCTCCAGCACACAGATGCCCAGCGGCTCAGAAACATTAAGTCTAATCAATCTCATTTGTGACCGAACAAATCATGTCTCACAAGGCACAACATTCTTAGGGCCCTATTTGTAGCCTGTTTCAACAGTTGTATCTCGATTTTAATGCATTCATATGATCAGCATAATAAAAGTTCTACCCCCTCCGCCTTCCCATATCAGGTAGATTAATAATTGACTAAAATTTAATATACAATATACGTCCTTCCACATATAATACTATTGCCTTAACCAGATTACCTTTACAATTCTAGAAGAGCGGTGCTATAATCCACGATGGCTAAAAAGGACGCACATCTCTTCTAAGGCAGAGAAAGTCTACCTCGCAGTAATTCAAACTGCCTATTTTTAAACGGCTAAAGGTCTATACACCCTTGGCCACCTGGTGGAATCAATGCTGTGGTGTGGTGGCAGAGTCTAAGCACAACCTTCGACCTCCTTTTTTCACCTCCTGGATCTTTTTGCAAGAGGAGATCGAGGATGTAGAACTGGCGGGGGGCTTGAAGTATGGCTACCCACAAGGCGCCTGGCTTGTTAGCCTGTGCCTGGAGTAGGGAGCCTGGAGGTAAATGGCTGCCTGGAAGCAAAGCTGGTTTGATGAACACTTACCTTTCACCTAGGTTATTAATTTCCAGGCAGGTGCGTTGGGCTAACGTATAAATCTCCTAGTCCAAGCCTCTTGCCTACAATGAAGGTGAAAAGAACTCCTGGGCACGGCCTGGAGGATCGTCTTTAATGATCTCACTCCAGAGATGATTTACAAGGAGTAGAAATAATGAGGGAGAGCTCCCATCAGTATCCCAATATAGTATGACAGCAATTAATCCCGGTTTTGGTTACAATAGATTGATGCCCATCATCAATCAAGGCCGAAGAACTCAATATTACCCCAACACACTCTGTATATGAGTACTTGCACCGCCTCACCCGTGTGTACTAACTGCTGGAGGGGTGGTCAGTGAGCGGTCAGTACTGGCCGAATGAGGAGGGAGGGTGAGTGTGGGGTAAGTCCAGTTGGGATACTTCCTGTGTTTGCCAGGGGATCTAGGGACCTGCAGGTCGGGCTGGTGTCTACCGCTGTCTGAATGCCTAGGTCTCAGTGCAATGGTCTTGTCCAGTCTCCTTGTGTCTTTTAATAAGCATACACTGCCCCCTGCTAAGTTAACCTACACCCCATCCCTCATGTATACCATAGTATGTATACATCTTGTGTCCCTCCTCCCACCTCTTACCTCTCACCTAACAGACTGCATCACTCCAGGTGTCAACCTACTCAACAACAAGTCAGATATGCACCCAGCTATATGCCAATTGCTCTTTCCAGCAGCCACCACCTTGGTAAAGATCAGTAAGCACCTAGGCAAAAATACCCAAAAGACTGATTATACCAAGCAGTGCACCTCGAAATGAACAAAATCTTTTTTGTATCACCATTTGACATTTATACATCAGAGGGTATCCATGTGTATCATAGCAAAGGGGAAATACAAAATGAAAACCAGTTGCAATGTCATTGCCTATATATCAGTTATATATGTATATCTCTGTACATGTATTTTTGTCAGGTGCTACCTGGTTCTTCTTATCAGCCACAGCAGATATAGTGCTCTTCAGAGCAGGGATATTTGTATTAGGCCTTGTCTGGAAGGTGTATCTGGGAATAAAATGTCCATGCCTCAGGATAACCTGATATGCTAATGGTATAAATATGCTAATGGTATATAATCGGTTGTTGATTCCAATAGTTTTGCCTTTACACAGACACATATTCAAGGTTTCTCAATTGCCATGGTAATGATTAAGTAAACCATTTAACATCAAGCATATCCATTGCAGACCCAACTTCAGTAGCAATCTGTTCAGTCACCCATGTGTCAAGGGTTCTCTAGTCTGTCATAAGAGTTACCATTCATCGCAGGCAGTTGAATCAAATTTGATTCAACGATTCATAGCTATTCATTCTGCTAGTACCCTGATAACTCGCGCTAAGGCGTGTCTTATACATGAAGATTGATTCTTGTTGCGCCTTATAGAATCTGTCTGAAGTATAGGCGAGGATATTAAGATCTCGAACTGTACTATAGATCAATGCGGCAAGTAAATGACTTTTCAGAGAATGCTGGCTGCTGTTGTTGATAAAGTTTGTTTTTTTTTACTATTGAAAGGTTAACCTAACGAGAATAGAAATACCCATTGGCGTATTGTAAATTGTTTGCATTTATGGACACTAAAAGAAAAAAAAAGAGCATTCCACTAAGATTCACCTAAACACAAGTTTATTCATACAAAAATTCACCCTTTGTAGTCACATGGGCCTATGGGCTGGTGCACATCAAGCCCCAAATGTGCCTTATAAATGGATCTCGAATGAACTCTGGTTTGCACACCTTATAACTGGGGTAGTTCAAATTTGGGTTCTGATCTTCCTGGAACCATTGTGAAGTCTACAGCTGAATGATACACACATACAGAAAGGTGCATGAATAGGTTGATATTTGTCTAAAGGAATGGTGTTAATTGAACTGAATAAGAAAAGATGTGCCAAATTCCTATCACGTGAGATACTGTGTTTTATTTTATGTGAATAACTTCTTCCCATAGAGATAGCATTGCATGGCCGATCTGCACACCCCCAGTGGCGTAATGTGTGCCGATCCACCACAGCGGCCGATCCACCACTGCAGCCTCGTTCTGGGTGCATGTAAATATTCAAAATGGCGGACCGGCACTCGTACGGGGAACTACGGTACCAGATTTTGATAATTTCTCCTTATTTAAACCCCCTAAAAACATAAAATAAATATAGAACTAAACTCCCCTGGTGTCCTCGGTGGCCGATCACCCGAGGGCGTTAGCCCGAGGGGGAGACCCCCCTCGTGGTGGATCGGCCACCTCGTACACCACAGTCGTTTAGTTCTATCTATATTATTTCAAGTGATCCTTTGATTATGGACCCAAATAGCAATATCCTGGGAGAATCAACTAGAATACCTGGATGTGTGGAGTATAATGCACCCTAAGGAAATTGTTCCTAAATTTATGCTTGCATAGAATCCTCCTTTCAGTTCTTGCGGACCAATCACATTGCATGCATATTTGTTAGTTGTGATCACACAGATTATGTATACAGTTTACAACACTGTGTCAGAGTTAACAGGTTTACGACATTATTGGTTCCTGAGGGAGTCAGGCTCTAGGATTGCTGACCAAAGCCTCTAATAAACATAACCCTAAAATACATCCTGAGCATGAGACAAACAGTACTTGTATGCTAAGTCATACCTTTGGTGAGGATATTTATAATGAACATGTTGCAACTTTTGCCTATTATGTAGACACTCAGAGCACACCAATGTCCAGGTAACTTCATCCTGCCTCTGGACAAACCATCTTCCAAATAAGCTAGGGTAAATCAATTTTTTGTCACCAATTTCAGTATTATAACATGTTTCTATTTCTAGATAGGACCTGCACTTTTGCGGTTATAGAATAAGACCACCTGACCAGAATGACAAATGACAATTTTCTTTTATTTGTCTGTCCCCACTTGGCAAAAGGCCTGATGTTGATGGAGAAAGACAGACACTCATAGTAGGTAGTCCAGGTAACCTAGCTTTGTACTATTGTGGTCGGCATATACTCGTTATATCCTTTTAACAGAATCTCCTCGCTTCTAGAATAGAACATTAAAAGAACGTATGATTTTGTTTTGGTATACTCAATCATTCTATTCAGAGCACAGACTTACTCTAATAAAACATTCATATGGTATTACCAGTTAAACAGTGGAGACATTGATATTGAGTAAGGGCTTATCAAACTGGACCAAATGTTTAATTCAAGCGAGGAAAAATGACATCAAATTTACTGTGAATGGCAGGGGCGTAGGAAAAAAATTTGCCAAGAATTATAATAAATTGAACAAGAGATTAAAGCTTTGCATCTAGAATTATATTGATATAGTAATAGGATAGAGAAAATGAGGACCTGGGCCTCAAATCAGGTCGAAAATTCATCAAAAATTACTTTTCTATACAAAGTTTAGTATAGGCGCTATTGCTCTTGAGCCAACAATTCAAGGTGGTCGAGGTGGGACCCCCGCTGCCCCCCCCCCAATGACGATTTGCTTCCTACACCTCTGGAATGCCATTGTATGCGTCCCAGTAAACACCTAACAACACTTCTATTATATATCATCTTATACTGGGACTACTATGCACAAGAACACACGAATTCAGAGAATCCATAGCACCTGTCTGTTAACCATTATGGAATGTGATTATGTTCTCCTGTATCAGCTGTACATGATAGAAGGCCTTCAAAGAGGAGGCTAGAGTATGCAGCTCTCTTACTACCCTTCCTCTGTACACCCCTCACATATATCACTTCTATTTGTGTTTTCCAGGAACAGGCTTCCTCATCTCCTGCAGCATGAAAACATTCTTTGAACCGCCCTCATGTCTTCCCACATCAGGTGAGTGTTTAATAATGGGTGGTCAGGTCTAGATGTAGGAGAAAGACAGACATGTAGGGTAGACCACCCTAGATTCGACCACTTTCATCTATGGTACCTTCATTAAATCGACAACGTACTGCAGGTTAAAATCTGACATATAGGATGCAATTCTGTACAACAATTTATTAACTATCCCTGATTGATGGCTTAAGCCGGTGAAATATATATGGCATTAGCCTACGTTTATCTAAATGACATTGTAGAAGTAAATATTCAGCACCAAGTGCTGTATTCACAGGCATAAATCGGTCGGATAAGCACTAATCCGACTGATTTTCTCTATACTTTTGATATATTATAATCATCCGATTAGGGCTATTCCAACCGATTGTACGCCTGTGGAACCAGGGCTGTAGGGTACTGTCTGGGGTCGTCGGGAACAAGGCCAACCCAATATCCACCTCTAACCCTACCTCCATGTCAGCAAACCAGCAGCGGCCATTCATCAGACACTTAAAAAAGAAGCACAACAGGGCCGTGTGCAAAATGCCAGCTGAATGGTGGAGGCGATAATAGGTGAACTTCCTGTTGGCGTGGCAGGGATCACGTGCCAATGGAGTACATGGGAACTACAATGATTAAGAATGTGTATGATCAGCGGGAGGGAGTTATGGCGATGGTGTATAGGAAAGCTTCACTCTTTGGCTCTTCCCTTTATCCATTCTGTGGCAATTATGTAATGCTGAGTGCTGCCTTCTCCTCAAGTGTATGGGCTATTAGAATATATATATATCCATCTTCTTATTTCCATTACACCACCCACAGATTATGTCCTGCTCTAGTGGCTAAGTGAAATATATGCCTTTTTATGTCAGTGGCTAAGTTAAATATATATGCCTTTTTATGTTAAAACCTGGAAGATCTGAAACTAGTCAGTGGTGACGACTTTAGGTTCTCAGGTTGAAAATACCTAAAACTACAACTTTAGGTGGTCAGCATGACGACTCTGTACTGTCAGAATTGTCATCCTGATGACTTAACCACCTAAAGTTGTAGTTTTAGTTATTGTCAACCTGAGGACCTAAAGTCGTCACACCTGACTAGTTTTAGATCTTCCAGGTTTTCAGTGCAATGCCTTTAAACTCTGCCCAGCATGTTCTGTTTCAACACCCCTATCTAAGTTTAAGAAAAGTGGGTTGCTCCTTGGGTCATCGCCCTCCACTCTCTATAGAAATATATGTCAGTTGTGACAGGGAGCCCCATGCACACTGTCAATTAGTGTCAGAAACCCGACCTGTGTTTACAGGATGGTATTTGCAGACTTGTCACTATGGTTCCCAGTTGCGTACTGAATGGAAACCGTGTTATTCTTAACGTATGTACCGCACTCTAAGAAATAACTGTTGAATTTACAATGTACCAGGGACCCTTGTAAAAGCGGACAGTGAACAACCATAATTCTATTGCAAAATGATTGAAAATGAAAATGATTAGTTTCTTCAATGGAGCCCTAGATGGCAGTATACAAAAGCACTGTGTTACATTGAATCTCTGTAAGAGTAATGCTGACGATCTTGTCCCAAAGCTGGCAGAAAACCGCCATTAATTTGACGGCATTAGTTTTATCCAGTGCAGCATTTACAAGCTGCATATAGCTATAGGCCTATTTGATAACAGGAAAATACATTGACCGACATATCAGCATATTGTATCCTTCTTGTTGTCAAGTACATCATCCACTTTATGAACTTTTCCCATAACCTTTGAGGCTTGAAAATAATTGTAGCAAATTACACACTTTCCTCGTACCAACAATTGCATTCGTTTACCTGACACCATCTCATTTGTAAAATGCATTGCAAAGTTAGCATAAATGTGGAAGTTTCTGCTAATGAGGAAATAAAACACAATAGCATTATTTTTAAAATACCTCCTGATGCGTCACTCGAATAACCATTGCCCATATGGTATTTTCCCGGAAGAGTTTAGAGTATATGAACGACATAAACATATATAGTCGTTCATCCCTTCAGATTCCCAGAGCCAATGATGTTTTCACCTACCAAATGTATTCCGTATTGAGTCAGTGAAGGGGACATTCTAAAGTATACATGCCAAGGAAAGAGGAAAAACACGTCTAGAGACTTAGGCCAATGACATTAATGCCGCCATTTTACATCTTATTGCACTAGCTGGGCCACATTTCTTACAAAAAGTGGATTCTGAAGGTTATAGATGCTTGTACCTCTTTTCATAATATTTTGCCATCTCTACCTACAAGGTATCTTGTGGTTTTTCAGGATATCAGTTGCTGTACCATCACTCATACTAAAAGGACCCACCGTTGAGCTTCTCCCTTACTGAAAGCTTTGAGATTATGAGCAGCTCAGTAGCACTGAGCCGAGGTGCTCAGAAGGAGAGTGGGTAAAGAAAGCAACTTGTGCTCATACAGGACAGCTACTCCACCCTAAGGCTACATCCCTTCACTCAGCTAAATTCACATTTCCTATTGTGATAATTTAGAATGGTGATTGACTAGATGCTTTTAACTACTGGGTGCTTTTTACTACATGGTTATAGAGGTGGAACTAGAATGTAGATTATGATGATATAGGGAAGAACTAAATGACTAAATGGGCAATTTTTCTTAAGGGAAATCTGAATGGACTCCTTAGAATCCATGTATCTAGCAACGAGAAGCAGACAATAGACAGTGTAAACAGTCAATACGAAAAACCGCCGGACATCGGCTTTTGCCAGCAAAATCGCTGCTGGGCCAGCGGAAATGCTGAAACGTTAAAGATTGTGACCCTGGGATCTTGGGCTACATTTTTTTTCACGGCTTGCAAATCAGACCATTATTAAGATTTTTACAGCTTAAAACAAAAGGCAATACTGTTAAGGTTTAAAGAGTTAGATTATTAAAATAGTGAGTTAAATCTTGTTTCTCGTTATATTTTTTCTGATAGTGATAATCTTGAGGTATTCGGTCCTGCCAAAATCAATCTGGGTTTAGGCTTGATTAGTAGTGGATTTAATCGGGGGCGTGCGCCCCTTCCTTTTCCCTGTACTTAAAGGTGTTTTTTTCTTACCTATTTCGATCCTCAAATTAAGTCATAAAAAGGGGCTAAATGAGGGGCGCGCCCCCTTCCTTTTAAAAAACTGTATCCACCACTGTTTGAAACAATAGGGGAGTAGTAATATCAGGGTGGAGTTGGACAGTAGGGGCTGGCAGCCATGACTGCAGATTGTGAGGGTTTGGGTGGGGTGGTTGGAGGTGCCCAGTTTGTTATGTTTGTTATGTGATGTAGATAGCACATGCTAGGCTGGCACGTGGTTTGTGTTATTATGAGGTATTAACGGCCATTGCATGTTTATTCTAATTGAATCCCGCTTGGGCCTATACAGGAATAGCTAGGCCTAGTTAAACATTACAGGCAATCCATAGGACTATACAGGCCTATAGATGCATTGTAATATCAGTCAATCATTGAATGGATAACCGTTGTGTGCAAATATATATTATGAAACTGAATTCTTTCATTTTACATTGAGTACAACTACATGACTGTATTTCATGTTTGGAGCAGTGGAATACGGAGGGCCCATAGGCTTAACCTAGGAGCTCCGTATCTCACACCCGTGAGATAACCCTCCCCCATATCTCACGGCCAGTATCAGCAGCCCAAATGGCCATAAACATAATTTTGTCTTTTATGCAATTTTAAAAGGGTTTTCAACATTTCTGACTCAGATGACATGAAATAAATACATTGTATTGGGTATGACTGAGGGTTATCTCACTTGGCTTCACCGAGTGAGATAACCCTCAGTCATACCCAATACTCGTGAACCTTTGCCTATGTATTAAGTGGACCTGAGAGTACAGTTGACATGGGTATTTATCATGTCATGTACCAATCTGTAGGGTTTGTCGCAGAAAGTTTAAAATAACGGAGTAAGATGTATGGGGACACGTCACGCTTTGGCCACATGTGAATATGAAAAATAAATACCCCGACATCTACTCTCCACTTTTTCACATTTATGCTATATATATAAACCAAAATGTTAAATGTTACTCCCTGCTCATACACTTTAAGCCCAGGACTAAAAAATATTGGGTGTGGCCGCCAATTTTTATACCATATAAATCCCTCAAATGTCCCTCAAAATTAAGTGTAACATGGATAGTAGAAACAGAATATTTCATTGGTATTTTGAGGAGGTTTATTTTTGAGCAGAGAGTAACATAATGCTGCCTTTATTCAGTATGAAGGCGGAGAAAAAAAATCTATCAGGTACATCAGGTTTAAACCCTTTGGATCTCAGAGTTAACATATGTATTGAATTCCAAAGGTGATTTTTAGGGGTGTTGTACAGTATAAGCAATATGTGGGGGGGGGGGTGAAAATTGTATTTTTTCAGCAAAGTACACACTTTTTGGTCTTTTTTCAACTCTGTAGACCCATAACTCAAAATAATTATGGTCAATTTCGCCAAAGTTTACACTCATTTGAAAGCTTAAGATGTTTTTTTTTTTTTTGAATGAAACCAAAATACACCAGGCAAGTTCATAGGTTTTGACCCTATTGGTAGGTAAAGCTTAAAAACCCTGTAAAATTCTAAAAGTACCATTTTCAAAAATGTGGCCCATATACTGCCATGGTAACGAATCTTTAGCATTAGAATGCAGTTTGTACCACAGCCAGTCACTTAAAACCCTACTTTTTGCTAATCATGTATATACGAGTAATATAATGTGACTCCTAGTAGAATTCAGCATGATAAACCCTGAGGTTTTACATATCCTATCGCAAGGGGGGCTCATATGAAACACTGTGCTCGGCACCAAATAGTTTATGATTGTATGTTGACTTGTGACTTCCTTTTATCATTATGAAAGGCCTAATTTGGTCCGGGAAATGTTTTAATTACACATAAAGTACATTATATGACCATGGCCTGCTAGTCGATGTCACAAACTGCTAGTGCCTTTCCCCGCTAATATACAGCAACTGTTGCAATAATTAGAACCACTCAGTTCCCAGGCTGTTAAAACATTTATAAAAAAAAAAAAAAAAAAAAAAGACCTGGACCCCGGGAAGTAAGGTTAAACCACATTGACCACTATCTCAAGATAACATAAGTAGACTTCATTGTTTATAGGTCACACATTAATCTCTTCTCTCTCACCTCCTGTGAGTGATAAGCTACCTGTACCAGGTATACACACTGACACCTCTGTTCAAACATCTCCAGCCACCAGGGCACAAGGCCCCTGATGCACCAATGCATATGAGTTTATAACACTGTATCGGTGCATCGTGCCAACCCTTCATGAGTGTATCAGTCCTTTAGGGTCGGCATGATGCATATATAGCACTGGTGAGTTACTCGCCAAGACCAATGAGCACAGTGTCTTAACGCACCCTGCAGTCCAACATACATAGAGTTAAACAGCTCCAGGGCGTGTTACCGGTGAGCGGGGGGGGGGTGATGGTATCTGTAGGTGCTGATAGATTAACACCACACACCTGTCCCGCGGTAGACACGGCCCATAGCCACTTGACAGCCACCTGCCTAGAATGACACAGGTAATGCCACCCCATGGCGGACATTACTGTTTAAAACCACTTCAACGGAACCTATCAAAGGCCAGGGTAACTTGTACTTCTCTTATCGTACTTTTTCCTACTAGGAATCATACTACCTGACAACTTCCCCTACCTCCTTTGAGATGCTGAGCACCTCTTACCCTGGGTATGACTATAATGTAACAGCTTAATTCAGGTCCTCCAATGCCTATTTACAGGTGCCATTTTCATATACTACTTCTTGTCACCAGTACCGCTGGCACAGTCACGACTATAGACGAGGAGGCGCAAATTTGAGGAGTTTAGGATCTTTTTTTAAGGAAATTTTCACAGCATAGCTGTGATGAATTATTTTATTATGGTTAAGGAACATAGTTACCATAGAACTATGTATGCATGCTGTCTGTAAGGGGTTATTGTATGGCATGACTAATAAAAAATCATGTTGCCTGTAAGGGGTTATGGAGGCCGTGTGTACTGCCTGGTCATGGCTGAGCACTCCCAATAAGCTATCAAGTTGAAGTATATACTTGTAGTATGTCTCAGGTGGACACCTATTCACCCTCAAGGGCCACAGAGTAATTTAGGTAATTGGACGCAATAACTCCTCCAAATATAATAATGCCACGCTATTGGGGCTCCTAATATGGAAATGGCACACATGTTTACGGTCCCAAGACTCCAAATAAACCAATGCCACACCACTTAGAACTCCTAATATAATAAGGGTCATCATACTTATGTGTACATGTCCCTTGAATATATGTAGGTGGCCTTTCGTGGGTTAATGGAAGGCTTTCTCGGCTTCATGAAATCAACAAGAAAAGCTATCATGCAGCCCCAAGACGACCGGGTGGCCCAGAACGACCTGTGACAAACATAGACTTCCATAGGTCTTATATAAATCCGTTTTGTTATTGCCTATTTAGTCTGAGGCGAGGTCTTAGATATTATACCTATGCAGGCACAGAAAAAAAATGAATAACTGAAAGGCCATGGCAAGTCTATGACTGACTAGGAGAAGGACGTGGACAAAATTCTAGCGCGTGGTGTTACATGTGAATGAATTATTTTTTATATATGAAAATAATTCAAAAATACCCTGACAAAGGCCCCTTTCTATATACTACTATGACACACTTCGCAGCGGTGTCATGACCAACCGCTATGACACATGCCATGGGACCAGTACATGGATTTTTTTTATGAAATCACGGATACAAACACCAAAAATAGCATGATTTCTTTTGTGTTAGTAAAGCAATAAATCATGCGTTTATCTTGTAGCTTATGAGCCAAATGTATAATGAATAAGAGTGGATGGAAGCTATATTTCTGCGTCAAAGTTGGTATTATCCCATCTGGTGAGATCTAATAGACCAAGGGATCGGTGCATCATTTGAAGCTGTCTCTACTTAAAATCCATAATCAAGTTCCCCTTGGGGAATCATTGGCTGAAAAGCATGATCTAATAAAGAGACAGCTAAGCATAATGCATTACAGAACTGAAAGATCTATTCGTATATATTAAACCAACAATTGCGGTATTATAAATAACGGCACAAAATCAAGCTATATTATCATTGAAAAAATCTGGCCCGTACAACTAAGAACACCCCCCCTCATCTCCCCGAGCCCCCCCCCCCCCACTGAAATTAAGTTAGCATTTAGCCGAGAAGTGGTCCATATACTCAAGCTGCCCAAAGTGCTTACTCTGTGGTTTCATAAGTCTGTTGTACACATATTCTTTTTACACCTGAGCTACATGTTACACAAACGTATAAGTATCACTCTTAGTCTCCACCTCATTTTTTGTCGACATCTTCTCTTCTCTCTTTTTAATAGCTAAGTTGGTTCTGCAGCCGCCCCGTCTGGTGGTTGCGGCGTCAGCTACGTCATCTATCTTATTCTTTGCTGGAAAATTGGCAGCATTTCTCTCTGACCTAGGACTTATTTTTCCTTATTTTTAGGGGCTTGGGGAAGGTTTCCTCGCTATACACTGGTTGTGTTCTTGGTACGGGGTACGTGTTTGGGCTTTATGTTTAAAGACATTGGTTGAGTAGGGAGAAAAATATGTTAGAGTAATTTAGCATTAGAAGTTTCTGGAAGCGTCCATTTTCCAGGTCGGTGTATGAGTAGATTGAACGTACGTCATCAAACTGCCCTGTATAGTTATCAATATGGGCCCAACTGCAATATATATATACATGTCTACATCAGAAAGCAAAATTAATGTCTGCGATGAATATAGCAATCGACTCTTAGACGGCAGAAACTAGGTCATAAGCAATAGGCTATTGGAACTATAAGTTTTCGAGAGAGGAAAACTGATAATGTGGATTATTCACATCAAATGGCCAATTTCTTCAAAATCTTACAATGTTGTAATGCCAATGAAGTAACTCGCAAAACAGAACAATGATATATGTATTCAGCGTTTTACATGAAATAATTAACCAAAACTGCAGTCGTACAAGAGTACTGCCTTACAGAGAAAGAACAGCCCAACAATACATAATAAAACTGTTTTGCATTCATATACACTGTTTCCCCTTCAATCTATAACATAGCGTATGAGCAGCTCGCCGCCTAGATGGCGCTACCTACTAGTCCCCTGTGCCATGGTTTCCTCTATGTAGGTCATGAGGATCTAGGTCAGAGTGAGCTCATGGTTTTCTGTGGCCTGCCCCAGGTGTAAACCTGGAGGCGATATGCTCACCGAGCAAAACAACAGGAGGCACTCGGCCCCCCGTGACCCCTGTGAGTTGCTCTGTGTTGTTCTACTGGAGGCTAAAATAGACGGTAATATACCAACATGTATGTTCAGCTTATTGGTATTGGCGACTGTGATCTTCAGAAGAGCATCTCCCCTCAAACTGTACATGCATGCTTGCATCCAGGTGTAGTCAGACAGTCTATAGACGATAAAAAGTCAGTCTGTCAGCCCGCCCAGTTCCTATCCAGAGCCGCACCCCCCCCCCTCCTCACTCCTCCACACCACCGTCCTGTTATCTTGTATTTTCTCCCTGAGCTGCTTTCGGGATTCTAGGAATGGATTTTACGGTTCTGTAGAGGACCAAACTGTTACCCACACCTGTTGAAATTGAATGTGTCTAGGTTTCAGAACTAGAATCTGGCCAGTTTTAGTCTGCCTTATAAAGAGACTAGAAGTGGGAGTGGAAGCAATAAAATAAGTACTCAGTATTTGGGAAATAAGATAGGAGAGTCTACTAACAGGGCAGTGAGCAGTTCTGTGTGAGTCACTCAGTCAGTATCAGCAACTGACCCCGGGAACTGACCATATGGTACTGACTGGTGGCGAGGGAGTGGGTCAGCAGGCATATACCTATGATCGAGCTGCTCCTGAGAACAGCAGTTGCTTGGTTTGGTTTCCGAGTGAGCAGCTCAGACAAGGCAGAGGTATAGGCATCTGCCACCACCCACTTCATTGCAGCAGCAGAAGCAGCGGCAGCAGCAGCAGCAGCAGCAGGCCGGGGGCTGGTATGCTAAATATTCCCACATCTCGGGGTAATCCTACCTCCTCGCTACCCGCGCCATATATGTAACTGCGCACTTTTCCCGCGCAGGAGCTTGCCTCCAAGCACCTCCTCCTGCTCCAGCTGCTGCTCAACCTCAGCCCACTGCCGCTGTACCACGTAAAAATACCTACAGGAAGTCGGCGTCTGGGCGGGCAGCAGTAGCAGCGGCAGCTAGCCTTGGGCCACCAAATAGAGCGGGGCCGGCCCAGGTGGCAGCACTGTGAGGGGTAGAAGGCAGGGTAGTGGTAGTGGTACAGGTAGAGGGGTAAGTGCTGCAGTATAGTCAGCCCTCCTCTTCCAGCACTTACTCTCCATCCCCTTCCTATGTCTGTGTGTGCAGCCCCAGCAGTAAAACCTGATGTATAGAAGACACACTTCTGTACTACCACACAGTCTGTACAACCACATAGACCAAAGATAAAATAACTTAAAATATTGACTTGGGTCTATCATGGTTTTCTTGGTTGGCTTGAATTTCACTGTTTCAAATCAAGTAGATACACTTGATTTGAAACATTTGAATTAGGAGCATCCAATGGACCAAACGCAATAAATGTTGTATTTGAAAAGATCCAGGGAAAATCCAAATACACATGATATTTTGGATATATTTCGAACCCCCTTTCCCCAATGCAATTGTAGGACCTGATGGGCAGTTTTGGAAGCCATAATAAACTCAATGACCATACTAATGATAAATGTTCTGCATTCATTATCCTCATGTATACATCATGTATCAATGCCTGAATGAGATATGTTTTTCGTGCATAGTAATATCATACTTCAGTAATGGCTTCTCTGTGTAAGCATACCGTGTGATGTAAGACCGTTTTACACTGTTAAACTCTAGCCCTGAGGACCCTGGAGGTGAGAGGAGGGTGAGGGGGGGGGGGTTACAAGGGAAACAGGTAATACACGGAAGGGGTCTGGGGAGGGGAGGTCATTGCCCCCAGTACCTACACAGTACAGACACACTACAGGCAGTGACATCAGGTGTAGAGCATCTACATCATCTCCACCACAGAATATTTTAGCATGACAGGGCGGCTGTTTTGAGGTATCTTCACCCGATATTTGTCAGTTAAACACGTCTAGACGACGCTTGTTTCATTGAAAGTGTTTTACTTGATGGTGTATAGTCCACACGGACATACATTAACCCAGGGTGATCGAGTATGGCATAGGTCTAAGGTATAACTAGCATGGTATAACCGAGGATAACTGTGCCAAGTTCTACATTTAATTAGTAAATATATGGACCATGTATTTGATTTAACTGCCCAGCATGACTTGTATATTTCCGCACAGATTTTAGATACTTTAAATGCAATTTTCGCTTCTAAATGTGTCCTATCAAAGAAGGTCCCAGTCACTTTAAGCTATCTCTTAGTCAGACTCATAGTTACTTGTTTATGGAAAGAACATGAGGGCAACCAACTGGTTAAGAATTTTTAATGGATTCCAGCTTTCTCTAATACAGTTTTCTTGAATAATTTAGAGTGTGACTATATAAAGTTATCACCTTTAAGGTAGACACCATTCCAATCTCACACTTGTTTCAACAGGTACAATGATACAATCTACACGAAGATTGTTGACTTCCCATACTGAACTTAGGCTCGAGGAGATACCTTCAGGAGGAGCCACTCTACAGGGTATTGCCTATATATCCACCACGGGCTCCTCAATGGTTTCTTCCCAAGGAGACTTAATGAAATAAGGACGACCACAAACTAGTTGTACATAGACACTGAGTATATAAATTGGGATTATATTTCTGAAGTGAATTTGAAGCAAGCTATAGTGAAATTCATAGAGAGTGACGCAATGAAAACATCCTCCCAGACTACGTAGTCTAGGACACCCTTTAATTCTAGTTGATCATTAGCCTTGATTCCTTCCTGTCACGGGGTTCTGGGCATGGCAAATAAAACATCTCGAAGAAATTAGTATTTATTCCAAACCACATATATGCCCCTGACCCATAGCTATCATAGCTAGCTAAAACAGCGTGTTGGTGTCCTCGGCTTTAAGGTATTATGCTATGATAAATGCCAATCACCCACTGCATATCTAACGCCCGAAGAAGTATTTTCCTCTAACATTCATCATTCCAATGATAATTACAGCTTGGGAAATTGAATACAATCCTGAAAGTCAACTAGAAATACTAAGACAATATTCTTCTCAATCATGCCACCTCGAGGGTGCCATTAGTACCTTCAGCTGAGCAAATGCATCAGCGGAAAAATATGTTCTGTCGCTGACTTCTATCAATCAATGGTCCTCGATTTTAGGTAAGCAGAAAGGCACTTTAACATAATGATTATCATGATAGGGTCTTCTGTGGAAGAAAGGGAGGATTGCAGGGTTTTGGCACTAGGTAGCGCCAGCATTGATCTGAGTCTAGCCTGATCCCAGGTGGCGCTTCGATAAGAACGGCTCATGTAAAGGAAGAGCTGCTCATGCTGAAATCTGTCAATAGGTTTCTGAGCATCTCATAGAAATGTAGAGTGTGTATTTGTTACGTTGTGTTTTGGGAGGATCATAAATAGATGAATATAATGATAAAAAAATAGAGGACTAGCTTTCAACATCAACACTTATGATTATATAAATACGAAATGAAGACTGCAAACGGATAAGAGGATAACTTAGTTGTATGATACTGGATGCTCAACCAACTAGGTAAACCCACCCCTTCCTCTGTCTTCCCGATGACCCACTTTCTGCATCAATGAGAATGCAATTGTCACTCCATTGTCTGCATCTATGGCTTAAACAGAGATAATTCAGGTCACCCCGTCTACAAGTGTAGGGCAGGTAGCTCAGGCATCATTGGCGGAATGTTTTCTTGTATTATTATCATTTTGACTAGAGGTTTAGCCAATCAATTAGCCCTCCTCCCACCTCAAGCACACACACTGCTCTAGCAGCCAATGATGGCGACGAGCGGACAACGTAATTAGGGAATTTACCAAAAATGGCATGAAACGCATCTTTCCTGGCCCTAATTATCAATACACTAAACCTTTAGGAAACACAGAGCAAATCAATGCATCATACCAACCTTATGGTAATAAGGCCTATGTATGGTTGTACAAATATGTAGGTGCTAAAGGGTTAAGGATTAGCAGGAGGTGTGACGACGTCAATACTCTATTTCTATGACTAAATAACCTGCTGTTAGCCCTGCTAATATGGTCTGTCTGCACTATAGATTTATAGAGGCTCCACTGTCCTATAATGTAACAGATTTGCCATGTTCATGGAGACACTGTATCGGCAAAATAATGCCCGGTTTTGGTAGAGGTAAATACTAGGTTGACGACTAGTCAATTAATAAAGACTAGTAATAAATACTTGGTTGACGTCTAGTCAATCAAGTAAAAACATATCGGATACCCCTTGGAAATGTTTTTGGGCAGGTCCAAGCAGATGTCCCTCCGTGACATTTCCTATTTTAGACTCTGGAATCCACGTCTAAAAGAATAAAATCATTTCTTTTGGTGGGAATTTGGTGCCATACATAAAGATGAATTCCCACCAAAAGATATAATTTTATTCTTTTAGATTTGGATTCCAGAGTCTAAAATGGAAGTGTCATAGAGGGACAAAATTGACCTATCTGCTTGGACCTGCCCCTTTGGACTCCCAAAGGGAGGAAACTCGTGTCATTCGTGTCATTGGCATATATAGAGTTAATGGACCTGCTAAAATGGACAACGTGATAAGGTTGGCCAATGTTGGGTACGCAGACAATTATTGTCATCCACACCCCCACTTCACAAAACTAATGCAAATCTCATTTCGCCACCTCGGTAGGGCATTTCACATCCTATGCCAAGGCATTGGTAAGTCGGAGAGTAGTAAGCATGTGCGATCCACTGGGCTCTACAATCTTCAAGCAGGTGTGTGGTGTATAGAAAGAATAGTGTAGGAAAGTATGTCCACCCATATTGCTTCAGCCATCTTGCTTATGACTGCCCCCTGGTAGATATCTGGTGATCTATTTGCTGCTTTATCTCAGAAAACATTTTCTTAATATGATATGCCGCAAATCCTTTCCCCAGCATATTCGGATTTTAATAGAATTTTTGCTGTAACACTTTACATTATTTAATCACTGATATAAGAAACAAGCTTCTTGGTGTGTTGGCAGAGCATGCCTTGACCTGTGTAAGTAGGGTGAGTACGATTACAGTGTAGGCCTTCAGTTGTGCCCCTGATTGAGTGAGTGTACCTTTCAGTCTACCTATAAATCTACTCACTGGTCAACTACACTCAGGTGCACTGACACTAGATTATACCAATCACTCAGTGACAGAGTGAAACCCCAATGGTTTAAGGGTCATAAGTGACTACAGTGTACCTTGCTTACCCATGTTATGGCTCTTCACCTAATATAGGTAGGATCCTATGCAAATTAGCCATGTGTCTTCAGGTTTGCAGTTTGTTGTCACAAAGGAGGTAGTAGTTAAATTTATGTGCAAGGGAGATGGTCGTCAATGAGTGGCCAACACTTTTATATAACACCACACACAACTGAGTATGTGCCAGGAGCTCAGTGCATCGCACATGGTAGTAAGGGACATCATAATTGTGTACTTCACAATCGTAATGATAGGATATTACGAAAAATTCTCCAAAAACTCATCAACTGAAGCTGTAGTTCTACCATCGTCCTGAAAAATACCAATCATGATCTGAGTGTCCCAGCATTGTGTTGGACTCTCTTTCTGCAGAACCACCCCCCCCCCCAACCAGATGTGGAAAGTGTCTCTTTGACAAGTAAATTCTTATGTATAAGCCTAATACTTCAAACCGTCTCACTATTATCATAGGGGAAGGTTGAGAAACAAATATATCATTGCAACATTTGATTTATCAAAAGGAGAAACGATTACATAATTTCAAAATTTGATCAAAGAAATCCTGTTCAGTCAAAGTCCAAAGCATAGACCTAATGCTGTTCCATGCATGAGCAGTAGGTCGGGAACTATGACTATTGAGGATGGCACTTGACAATATTGTTAACTTGCCTCATTATGAAATGCCCTACTGTATTATGTTCTGTATATCATCCTAGTTAGAGTAACCCTGGGAAGTAGAGGTGATGCAGTGCAAGACGTCTATAAGTGTCTAAGCAGGGCCACCTGCCAGTTGGATATGCTGCCAAGGGCCTCCACAAGCCAATAGTTCATGGTCCCATACCTCCTACCACCTCATCAGCTACATGCTATGTACTCCCTATTACTACATCATCTTGCCCCTTAGCCTAATCCATGGCATGTAACTAGGAGAGCATCCTAATAGTGTATAGGATCATTCTAGGTCCATAGTGTACATTCTATGAACCCAAATAGTAATCAATATTGAATGATATTGATCAAAAAGTTACAAAAGAAGAGGTACAAGTGAGGGGACACTCAAGTTTGGAGAACTCAGTTTAGCCATACTGAAATTCCCTTGGCATATGCTTTGGATTTACTTAATTTTGGTTTGATGAATGCAAATTATAGGACCTTATGGGCACACCTGCATGAGCAATTGTAGAAAAGCGAGTTTAAACTAGCCTACTGCAATGCTGTGGTCTAGACTGGAGTTTTACACAAAGAACTATAAATCTGATCCACCCACCTCTATACCTATAAATAATGTCTGCCATGATTCATAGATCTGCTAACCATCAAACTCTACTTGACTGCAGTTGGTTGGCTTCCATAATGTTGCGCTGTGGCAATGGGTGCTCCTACTTGTTTACTGAACTGTAGCCACCTGCAGTCAAGCAATATTGTGGCTGTTTTTATGTCCCTGTGCGAGCTATACTCTGTCGGGCTTTCTTTGTGCTGTTGGCCAGTTAGAGTAACATTATCCTCTAGATTATATACTGGTGCACAATTTGGAATCTTTTCTAGACAGAACTGTGGCTGACAAAGTAGCAGATTAAATTTTTTCAATGTGTTTGAAATACATGTAGAGTGGATACATATATGGTTTATTGCTGACTCACAATGGCCTTTGATATTGGGAATACATCTTTGTATGGTCTATCATACATAATAAAACAGAGAAATTATTCGGAGCAAGAATATTAATAATGGCCTTAACGTTATGTTTTATAGTCATCAGTCATGAAAATTGATTTCGCTCTTTAATTCTGGCAGTGTCGTGGTATTAGATAGTTTGGACCGTGTGTCAAAACTGTTTTTTTTTTTTCATGTGGCTATAATCAGGCAAGATAATGGGGGAAATGTAAAAAGGGAGGAAAATTGCCTATTGCACAAATTGCTGCCCAAAGCTATCATATGAGTCATGTTGTGATTAAACATGATTAAACCCCTCCCATAAAGATTTTTATGTGGCCTATGAAGCGATGCAGGATGTCCACGGCATAGTTATTGTGGAAGGGTATTAAATCATTTTGTCATTTGAGCTCCATCGCCAAATATTAACAACCCTGTGTATTTCCTTACATATGCACTGTACAAAAGTCATATATTAATTATGATCAGCTGATACCGAGTATTGGGTATGGTTCCAAATTGCTAGACATAATTATTCCCCGAGTAGTGGTACAATGTATTAATCATCAACCAGCTAGTTAGAGTAAGCCAATACAGTACAGTATGTAGTCTAGAAAACTTTGGCTGCTGCTAAATAGCCATAGTGTTCATTGATCCTCTGTAGCCACATGGCCTCACTTTTAATTGAGAAAACAACCGGACTTGGACATTTGCCTCGTGTTATGTATTTCATCTATTGGTGTTTAGTACATTTTACTGAAGTATCAAATAGAATACCCCCATGCAATTTGCAAACCCACCAGGAACTTACTACAGTCCTTATCCAAGTACTTTATATGGGTCATAGGTGGCATCATTTGGCTGAATCTAAAAATAGCTTACATTGAAAACTACACCCCTCTTGGACGACTTAGAGAGGATCTGCACTGCAGCATGGGGAGAATAATAAAATCTGCCTCCTGCTAAGATAGAACCCATTCCTAGAAGCTAGTCATTGGTCTACCTGTCAAGAGAAGGTAAAGTTAGTTTAAAACAGCCTACCTCTCAGCCCCTACTCTGGCCAAGCCCTCTAAACTCCTGTCTGGATATCTCTGCAGCCACACATGTCATGTCTCCGACTGTGCGCAGTCACCCTTTCAGTGGAAATAGGGAAAAAAGGGATATGGTTATGGCCAATAAAAAAAAGGGTATCCTGAGAGGCCCAAACCTATAAAATGTGGTTTATGGCGTGTGGAAACTACGAGAAGATATCATGGAGGTGCATGGTTTCCGTTAACCTGAAGATGGTCTATCGTGTACAGTGGATTTGCAGATGCAAAAGTTTTGATGCATCCCTATTATATCCCTATTATCACTTTTTATCAGATGAAATGAAGTAGTACATAATAATATTAAATTGGTTTTGGTTATTACATCCATCATGCTTATTTGCTTTCTATGTAAAAGGTTAATACTACTTTCTGTCCTCATGTTTTACATACATAGGCCTATAATATCACCACTTTGTTGGGAAATTACCCATCCTATTCACCATGAACTAGCATCAAGCCCTATAATATGACTGCGTGACGTCTTCTTTTGCTAGATACCTCCAGGGCCATCTCAGGAATGGTGTTACCATAGATGGTGTGCCACTGTTAATTAACTTCTTAATGCCTTTACCACCTACCTTTTTTACCTGCCTTTACCAACACACACACACACAAAGTGATACATAAAGTAGGCCCTGTGATCTAGACTCAGACTTTTAATTGCGAACCTGTTGTAAACTGTTTGTCCATAAGTCAGGGCAATGAATGTCTGCTTTGCCGAAAGAGGTTCTACAGGTAGCCTATTCTAGACGACATACATATAGGATACATTTCTACTAAATCAATATTTGTCTTTAAATTGGGAGAATCATTGGGAGACGAAGTCACGTCACGTGAGCGCCCGTTCTGTGCCCACGGTATTATCGCCCACAGGCTTGAAAGGATAGGGGATTTTTTAGGCCTAGGATAACTTTTGAAAGAATGAGAGTTGAGCCTAAAAATTTCAGATATGGTTAGCCGGCAGATAAATTGGCATCTTTAGTTCCAAATCAGAAATTTTTTTACGACATGGTTTATCGCGAGACTTAGGCTCCCTATAATGTATTTCGTGTCTGCATGTCCTATCAGTTTACTCTAAGTACTTTTTCAATATATTCCCTAACACTAGTTTTAGGTTTTTATAAATGAATACATCCACACAGGTGTGAGAAAACTGCTTAGAGTTGAAACCCAACCCATGATTGCAGCAATGACGTTTGACCCAGGACAAGCTTCGAGTGCCAACAACAACAAAAACATACATGGAGGTTGAAGCCTATGACTCGAAAAGATAACTCTGAGCCCAGTTGTGCCCCCTTGTCTGCCATTCAGGCACCCTCAAGGCTAACCACCACCATATGTTCTAAGCTACACTAACATTGAAGGCTGATCCTAACATAATGCTCTAGTCTACTAGCACTCCTAAGACAGTTATCATTATAAATGACATCTCTGTATTTTTTCTGGCATTTGCCATGTATTTTATAGCCAATAAATAATACAAGGCTCTGTAATCAGTGCAGTGTACCATGATTTATCCAAATACTCTGGTATCAGTAATGACCTGGGTATAGATAATTGCTGGTGTGATGGACATAAGTTGCTGATTCAGCATAATAGTTGTCCTCTTCAAGGGAGGGAGGCCTATTATCGTTGACTTAAATCATTAGGACGTCCAGCAAGAGCTAAGAGGAGCACTCATACAAGTATTCTGCTAAGTGTTAGCTGCTGGTACATGGGAGCACGAATCACATTCAGCTAGAGAGAGATGCTAGGACCTTCCCTCACTGGTTTCATTTGGGAGATTCATACATTCATTCATTGATTTTCCATCAGTGAGAGGCTCGTTGTTCTTGTTGGTTAAGCAGTCTCAAATTTGATACTCAGTAAATACGGGGGGGGGGAAGGGAGTGACTTGATGATTCTAATGGTTATCTTATATGCAATACACGACAGATACAATTGTATCAATAAAGCTGATGCCTATAGGGGGTGATCCACTCATATTCCCATTGATTAGTGAAGACGTGTAACAAAATACTCCACCAGTGAAACACCTCTTTGATACTGTTGCTGCGACTATGACAGATCCGTGGTATCTGACTCTAGTCGCAGGAATCAATACAATTTCGTAGTGTTTCGTGAATGTGGTCAAATGTTCAAATGTCCAGCAAAAGGGACACTGGATCCCTACCTCTTATAAAATGACAACACTCACTCACTGTGCCCTCAACTTAGTATCATAACTTCTCTATAACGCCATCTTCGATGACACCCTGCCCCCCCCCCCCTTCCTTCTATTAAACTTATTATCAGGGGCCACACATCTTTCCTCCTAGTTAACAGCGCCATGGACAGACAGTGCAGTGGTACAATCTATGTCTGTAGAGAGTAGATATACACCTAGGGGCCCACCTGTCGCCACCTGTGGTTGTTGATAGATGGCTACCCTGGGCAATAGAGAGGTTAAGATATCGACGTGTACGGCAACGTGTACGCCTAGAATGATAGGAAGTGGTAGGCTACACGTTGCCGTACACGTTACAAGTAGACAAATCTTAACCTCTCTATTATCACTGAGGATGTCGTTTATCGTTGTTGAATCTGCTGGAGGGTCTTGCCAAAACATGACGAGGAAGAACCTCTTAATTTTTTTCAGAGATTACTGAGGGAAACGTGGATGGGTAAACTGGTCTCCACAGTATTGCCAAATAACTACTCATTTAAGGGATGTAAAGAAAATAGAGAATGGACAAATTACTCTTCTACACAATGTGTTATGTCTCAAAATAATGATTTATTCAATTTAATTGCCAGTACAGCTTATCTTGACACCTACAGCACACATTTAGTTTTAACTATCTGTGCACGTTTTACCCCCTGCACTGACGAGAATTCTTTTGGCAATACGAAAACGTGCATGTTTTATTTTGTTGGTTCACGTTTGTGTTTTGACAAGACCCTCCAGTAGGCGGTGCAGGTGGTATGGGCTGGAGGGCAAGTGGATTGCGCCGAATCACTTCCACTCACTACAGACCATTTCTCATCAAAGGTGTGTACGGACCATGGAAGGGGTGTTTTAGGAAAGGTTTGGAGTAGACCCAAAATCTTTTTTTTGTGGTGAATGTATATGGGATGAACTTTAAGAATATGGAGTGGCATTGTCCAAATATGAAAATGGTTGCCATGGCAACCATCCAAATATGAGTAGCCCGCCAATATGTCTGCCCGAGTAACCACAAATGGATAGTTTTGCTTTATGCTGATTATTATCAAGAAATAATCATTGCAGGTTGAATTTTTGGTGGATTCTATTGAGAATATATATATGGTCAGTGATTTTAGTAGTTTAGGTCATGGGTCAAGTTGGTTTTTGTTAATAATGAAGGTAAATTCAAACAAATTTAACTCGATTTTCACATGATTTTCATCTAATTTTCATGAAAAAAATCAACTTACTTTCAAATTACGCTAGCTTCTGCCAGGATTTAGTCCCGCATCTTTTATTTATTGAGCATGGTAGGCCAAAGTCCCCTCTTTAACCTGGTATGTAGCACTAGTACTGCAAAAATCTGTGAACTTGCCCACAGTGGCTTTGTGAGGAGGTGTACTTTGGTTACTCGGGCAGACGAAAATATATATTTCTATTCATTTCCTTTATATTTTGTGACTTAAAAAAATATTGTTCCATTCAACTAAGGAAATAATTACTTGTGCATATGTAATCTCCTAGTCACATAGTCTTTTGGCTACATTTCTGGGTTACTCGGGCAGAGAGGACTTTTTGACCTCCCAGAAGTAAAAAAAAAAATAGGTATAGATGCTTAATTTCTGTACTAAATTGTAGTAAAAACTACCAGCCTTTGGGGAAAAATGATAACAGTTGCATATGTTTACATATTTAGGGTGATTTCTGAGATAAACAAGGTGGTTACTCGGGCGGACACCCTGGCTGTGCTATTTGATATAGGGTTCCAATCTTTTTTTTTCATTCAACAACACACATATAGTGCTTTATTTTAGTAAGGAAATGAAAAATTTATGTGTAATGCTTTATTTCTAGTAGGGATAATGTGTAGTGGTTACTCGTCAGACACCCTACTTCCCCACCAGTCTTTTGGACCTCAAAAGGTAGATAATTGGACTAGAAAGCTAGTTTTGGGCTCAAATTGTTCCCAAAACTATGGGGTTTTAAGGAGAAATAGTGAAGCTTGTATCCCTATTTGTGTTTCTTAGATATCCATCAAAAACTACCTATTTTAAGACATCAAATGCCATTTTTGGTCATTTTCGACCCTTTTGAGGCTCCTGTGAGGTCAAAAAATATTTTTCCTATACAAATGGGTGTGCCCTTTGAGATTTCATTGAGTTCTATAAGTTAAACCACAAATAACATGCATACAATACATCTAGCTGAACAGATAGTGCAAGAATTTGCCACTAGACGTTTATGGTACATCCTGTCATGTGACTCGGGCACATTTCTTCCTCACCCCCTCACTGTACTGTAGGCCTAGACCTGCTGGTGTTCCTTACCTCCAGTAACTGCTGTATATAATGCCACAATAACCACGAAATACCTAAAAGACTTCAAACCTAGGGCCACCTTCCCTGTACAGTGTGTGGTAATTAGATATCTAGCACTATTACTCACATTACAAAATAGACGAGTGATTGTATACAGCTTTAGTAGTAGAGGTGAGTGACCCTGGGTGCTCATTTAATATATCAAAGGCTAGCTGTGCCCCCCCACCCAGGCAGAGCTGTGAAAACTGCCCAAGCTACATACTATAAGCCCCTTGTGGCAAAGGTGAGAACCATCTGTTCATCCAGGCGTATACTCCCGGAAAAACATTCCAGCATGGAACAACATATTTTGTACGTGCCAACCTTTGGTGAAAAGAGACCTACAGGAGACATTTCTGTCATAATTTTGCCTTTATTCATCTTTGAGTATGATCAATGTAATGCCTATGTGCAATGATGTGTAGATCGGTATTGCTGTATTGAATACTTCCCTGGTGTGCAACATCATTTTAATTGATAATTATGAAACGTAGAAAATGAGGCATAATTGCATTTCAGCTCCAGTATCATGATTCTTAGTTGTCATACAGCCATTCTATTCAAACAATAGATGAACAGCATTGGGAGACGTCTACTCAATTCAACCAGGACAGGTCCAACAACGACCTATATGATAAAGCAACAACGAAATAGTAAGTAGACAAGGACGATTGCTCCGCTGGGCTTTCTTTCAGGGGTGTACGGTTACCAACTCCTCAACCTCTGGGATGCTACCCAGACACCCAGTGCATGGAATCAGGAGTGTCTGATAGGCAAACCGTGTTTTCGAGCTGCTCACAAGATGGATCTGCTCCCTGCCTGTCGACATAGGCTGATAGCATGTCAACAGGGACATTACTAGGCAGACAGAAGAACACCTGTGAGATAAACTCCTAAATGCGACTCCACTGCACAAGGGTCAATGGTTTGAATGGATCTGGGTATTAGCATCTGTATAGACCTGCCACTCTCTATGAGCTTTTTAATGATCCACATAGTTTGTTTTTGTACTGTGGATGAGGGTGTAATTAAGTTTGTAATCAGAATGGATAGCTCTGATATCAGTCACGTAGGTCATCTACTTATATCACTGCTCAGTACTGATAGATATCACCTTCTATCTGCCCTTAGTTATAGGTGAACGCCCCATCACGTTTTGCAAAAGTTTTAGTCTTTGGTGTGGACTGAGATCTTCCTGTAATGCTTATATATCTTTTTAAATGCAATACTCAATCTCTAGCAGAATTCTTCAGTTTCTAAGGATAATGTTTTAATTATTACCAATCCATTCTCCCATTTCTAATGTAGTGCTGGGTTAATTTCATAACTTCCCATGTTGAAACACATGTATGCAGAAGTTACCTTTGGGCGGTAGCTTGTAAACCTAAAGTCAATGATCTGAACCTTAACATAATTACCAGTGGTCGGTCCTACGTTACAAAATGCTAAGATAGTAGATCTTTTCTCTAGGTACGTATAGACACGGTGAAATAAGAAGCCTAACATCAATATACTCTGAAATTTAATCATTTCAATTAAGCGCTGGTTCAACAGGCGTAGAATCGGTCGGGAAAGCCCTAATCCGATGATTTATGATATATCAAAAGTATAGAAAAAATCGGTTGGATCAGTGCTTATCCGACGGATTTAAGCCTGTGGAACCAGCGCTTTAGAAGACTGTCTTGTATCTGGATCAAAAGTCTTGTGCACTATGGGCACTGTGCACAATTCCCATTTGTTGGTGACACTATGTTTTGATCTATAGTTTAACCAATCTAACTACTGAGACCAGCTATCTATATACAAATGTATACAGCAATTTGTTACCAAGGTGTGCTTTGCTGTTTTCACCATTGCAAAGGTCGTACAGCTGTAATGATGGCGTTGGCGTTGGTAAATTTTGACGTCTGCCAGCTGTCGTGATGTTTTGGGCAGACATCGCCAGAGGCTCTAAGCGTTTTTAGAATATACATGACTGATTGGGTGTGGAAGGTGGTTCTTTCATCGTGTAATCTCCACCATGGCTGTCCTCTGCAGTGCTGAATTGTCATCTATAGACCTACAGCGTTTGACCTTAGAGTAGAACTACGCAGAAAAGCACACAGCATGCTTGGCATTATAAGTATTATAAATCATAGGCTACACGTGTTCTTTTTTATATTCTAGGCCTAGAATAATGCTCTGATGATCACGTAAACGACATAATCTTATCCATACTTCCATCCTAACGGTTTACTTCCTCTTGTTTCACTGAAAGTGATATGGTAAGTCCATCTGGTTTTCTTTTGTTGTTGTGTTTTCCATTTTCCCTCAAAAGTCACTCTTGATTTCCTCTAAGATTCTGTAAAACCTGTGCTGCCTGTCCCTTTGCATCAGTCTTTGGCCCTCCACTTAAGATCTAAGTATTTTTTTCTCCTCCTCTTCTCCCCCCCCCCCTCAGTCTTGGCAACACGGGGTCTCCATTTCATGGTGGGCTTCCCTAAACCCCAACCGCCTTGTGTACCATAGGCCACTTTGGTTGTCAGCTCCCAATGCAAAGCACTAAGGACCAGAAAGCAAACACAGCCATTCTTAGCGTAAATAGTCTTTCTCAACATTGGGAAGATGTTCTGATAACGCTAAGTGGACACCCTCCTAGTCGAGAAAGATGATCAGGAAATTGATATTGTTAAATTTTGTTGAATTTATTTTTTCTTAATAGACCTATGTATCAAAATCAATTTTCCCTCAGGATTGCACAGAAATATGGACAATTATAGTCCCTCCTGCACCAAGCCACTTTCATTCAACTTAGGTGTGTCTATAGGACGTAATGGCAAAATATAATGCTCAATTTGTCACAACATGCCCACAAGCCTTCCACAACACGATATGTTTGCTGAGTAAATGCCAATCTGCGTTCTAAGATGCTCTCATCATGAGCACTTAACGTGGGCTAACTTAGGCTTCACTCTCCCTACAGACGAAAGGCTTACCACTGCCTACCATCGAGTGGGTGCAATTTAGGAGATGATGGAAAAATCTAGCACGGCTCTCCTGCTGAAGCTGATACCCTTAACCCTCTCTTGCAATACGTCGGGTATTCTAGCTCCAGGAACCTGTTGTATTATTACTGCATGTCACAGCCTGCAAATCATGGAATATCTATACATTGCTGTCATTGATATTGAGTTTCATATTAGTTATCCATCTTGAGTGTCCTTGTAGCAATGGCATTGATACTTTTTCTCTGTTTTTTCGCTGCAACTCTGCCTGAGATTCGAATGTCCAAACCCCAACATACGCGGTTCCACAACGGCATCTGCTGATTCATTTTTATTCCTAAAACCAGAGTGCATTATCAAATATTTCATGTAATAAAAGCTTTGTTATATTTAGATAATGGCATTTTTCATCCCCATCATATTCTGTAATACATTTAAAACTATTTTGATTGAAAATTCCACTGGGCTATTGCTACACAGTCATCTGTTGAGCAAGAATCCCTGTTAGTGTCCCATGGAAGTGATCTTTTCCTGGAACGTACTCCTATCCACCTGGCGTATGAATGCATACAATGTAGAATCCGAGAAAAATAGAGACCTAGGTGGCTAGACTACACAGCAAGTGGTCTGAAGTGGTGCTGTGAGTTATTCCTGCTGGCTATGATAATCAACTACCACTTTACACAAAGTGCTGCCACTTTCTGGCAATCTGCAGATGAACATAGAAGACAGTAAGTGTGTTCAGATCAAAGTGGAGATGGGATTTCCACCATAGTCCATTTTCTTTTATGTCTTCTCTTGATAATGTGAGGAAAGGCATGGTCTAAGGTAGAACCCCGGGCCGTTGGTCATTTATAGAAACAAAGCAACACTTGCTAACTCCAATAAGGGATCCACTCCCTTCAATTGTCTCAACATATTGCTATAAGACTGTACAGATCGCACCCTCCTTTATTGAAGTAGGCAAGATTGCTTGAAGATTTGCATGGCAATATCATTTTGAGATATCTATGAATCAAGCCATACTGACTGTTTCATTTTCTTTTTCATGTAATAATCAAAGGTCATGCATAGAAAGAAAACAGTGTGTTCAATATGTATTGCTATACAATATGCTAAACATCTAGATTTTCAACTAAGTGAAGCCTCTATAACTAGAATCAACGGCAGGCTTCGATAACATTTGGGTTTATGGAATGGAATATGATATACGTGAAAATAGACAAGGGCTATGTGTCATAGGCCCCAGCAGGAGGTATGCATACACATGCACTCGGTTGCTGCGCATACCTCTAAATGATATCAGGGAGGTTTAGCAAACATGATGTACGTCACTTTTTCCTAATTTTACGTAGACGTACCAATGCTGTAGGTATGCTGTACGTCTGCGTTATATTGACCACGTAGTGGGTGCTAAGCCTGCCTTAAAGAGAGCGTGCGTGTTGCAGTAAGGTCAAAGAGCAAAGTTTTCTTCCATCTCTCCAAAATTATGTTTGCCAGCAACCCCACCCCATCCCAGTGCACAAAGAACCACCGAGGCTTAGAAGCATAGAAATATGAGCTAGATAAATTTGGAATTTTGTTACTTGATTCAATCACTGCAATTTAGAGAAATTGAATGCCTTCATCTGGGATTTACTGACTGCTAGATGTGCCATATAGGACCAGGATAAGCACATTTATAAAAGCATCACTAACAAGAAAAGGTGCAGCCAAATATTGAAAGCCTGCATTGGGGTTGTGCCCAAGTAAAAGTATTGCATATCTGTACGTGCAATTTACAACCTATGGGCTGGGTCGTATCAATCACTTACAAATGGGATAAGGCCAAGAAGAAAAAGGTGTGTTTCCAGTAACCCGACCGACCCTAGCAAAAACAGGGCCGATTTCTTTTTCGTCAGGACCATAGTAACAATACCAATAGACCTACAGAAATGGCAGACCACTTTTTGGAACGATCTCTATCTGCTGATTAAGCCAATAAGCCTTTGAATGACAGTAGCATGCAGGCTTTTTTGCTAAAGAGGGACTAAACTTTTTACGTGCCCCCCCCCCCAAGAGGGGTAAAAAAAAAAATTAAACGCCCCTCTCACCCCCACCTTGAAAAATAATGACCACGAGGCCCCTACCTTATATACTTTCGGACTATTGTGGTCACATATCCTCTCAGATTCGGCTTGAAATTGTGTTTCTTTTGCCTGCATTGGACAGGAGGAAGATGTCTCCCCCCCCCCCAAAAAAAAAAAAAAGAAAAAAGAAAAATAATTACAAAAAAGAATCCGACCTACCGACCCTAGCAATTCAGTTATGTTACTGGAAACACACCCTTCTTTTTCTTGGCCTAATCAGTGCTAATTCACCCACTTATCCCTGCTCCAGGGTGTGAAGTAAGGAGGTTTACCTGAAATCTAAACAACCCTCCCAAAAATAACTTCAATCCATGAAACCCTTCTAGTTATTGAGTATACAGGAGGGCCATATCCCAACAACGATCAAGTCGTCATCAGAGTAATTCAAATAATCTTTCCCAACACCGAAATGTGTTGAATAATTCAGAAATACGAGAAGTAGTATCTCCTGCGGTCCAAGTCACTGCTATCTGAATGTGCATTTTTTGTATCAAAGAGATGTAGGCCTACTTACGGAGTAGAAGATTTCAGAAAAAGGGCTTAATTCCAAGCTGGTGTCTTTGTGATGAACGAGTGGTCACTGGCAGTTACCGTGCTGGATGCGGAACCACCGAGGGCCAGAGGACCAACTCGAGGAGGCGCTCCTGAGCCACGTGAATTCAACAACGCGCATGCGCAGAGACGCTCGCACATGCGCAGACTACTTCCTGGTGATCGGCTGCCCCGTGGCGGTCGTTTCATAGAGTGTGGTGGCACCCGGTCAGTTATTTTCAGGCACAGATTAGTCCTCCCCTCCCTCATTCGCAGGGAGGCTGTGGTTTCCAGACATTTGGGAGGTGAAGGCCATGGGTGCAGGATGGCTGTGGTGTAGGAATGGTGTGTGGTTCTAGAGATGTTTGAGGTTTGATATCTAAATGTTCATGGCCTCTTGTACATCTGCTCTTCATTGGGAGATTAGCTAGACTTTATCCAGACCTGATGGCAACACTTGGAGCACGCCTTACTTCAAATTAGTGTGCAGAATAAATCTCTAGTGTGTTGTTACCTCTTCACTATAGACCAGTAAACTAGGGGGGAAAGGTGTTCATGCAGGTTACCCAACCATGTCTAGCAAATCAAGGCAGGTTTTGGGATAATCATAAATTTTGAAAAGGATTTTCCTTGACAATGTTTCGGGTTATTCTTAAGTTGACACAGTGATCTATGTGCTATGAGAAGTGGGTAGACACAATATCAGTTCATATGTGTATTTATGTTCAGCTCCTAATTGGTTCCCAACACCCTTACACACGTTACGGTGAGCTATGCATGTTGTAAGATACATGCATCAAGTTTGTGGCCACCTGCAGTTACCATGGATACCAGGTGTCTTCTGGCTCTTCCACCACGGGCTTCCAATACCTGTGAACTGCATGCAATGTGGTCAGCCCAGCATGACACATGAGGTGGATTGGAGGCCGTTGCGGAAAGATTGGGAATTAATTCTGTCGGAGGTGCTATTCCCAAAACGGAAAAAGGAGTGGTCAGGAATTAATGAATGCTTCCCAATTGAGAACCAATTCCTGGCTAGTTCCTGCCTCCAATTCCCTGGCCTATCTACTATGGGAAGCTTTCAGTGGAACCAATAATGGAGACAGTTCCCCTGACTTTTCGCAATGAAGTCTAATTCAGATCAAGTCAATTCCATTACAGTATAAGGTGGGAATTGGTTTCTCTGGGTGTTGAATCGTGGGGGGGGGGGACCTAAAAGATGCGTTAGCTACAGGGAGAATCCTTTTCCCAATCTTTTTGCAACAGCCTCCATGGTCAGTGAGAGGGCTCCAGGTAGTGGTAATAGATTTAACATTGCATGTTAGACATGTGTGTCCCAGCATGGTTTCTATCGATCCTAATTATGTTTCTCTGTAGGATATATCTTTGTGGACAGTGGACAGATGAGGGGAAAGGGTCCTCCGAGGTGAAATGTGACATTTAAAATTGAAGTAAACAGCTTTAAAATGAGGTTTCACCCTTGCAGATAGCCCTTTTGGTCTTGGAGATATTGCTTCACAAAAATGGAATGACATAACTGTATCAATGTAGGCAATAAGCTGTATTATTCATTGTTTGCATTGAATTTGGCATCTAATTAGCATAATGATTTAAATAATCAATCAAAAATGACCAAACTTTTTCATACTTTTGGGCACAGTTTTGGATCTAGAAATGGTATCTAAATGTTTTTTTCAGCATATGAATCATGATGAATCATTCTATCAATTGACATTATTTTTATTCTATTTGGATCATTAAATTTGGTGCCATGGTAACACATTTACCTGAGAACACCTATTTTAGCCTCTTTTTGGATTCAAAACATTCCATTTACATTCCAAATAGACAGGAAGTGCCAGAAAATAGAATGTTTTTGAGAAAACCATCTTTTTCTATGTAAAAAAAGTACATAATAGTAATTTTCAGCCTATTTTTCACATTTATGGCCATAGTAGCTCCCCCCGTGGCCAAACACAGAACTAAAAATCCCACAGGGAGGGCCCTTTCCCCTCATAATATCATGGTGTTGTAGCTTACAAAGGATGGTGTAGGTATGCGTTAGTTACAGACTGCATCGCTAGACAGATCTTGTGCTAGAGACCTATAGCAAGGCTGCCGTTTATATTTCAGTTACACACATGGTTCTTGCTAAACTATTGCAACATGACACGTTGCTAGATTGAAGATTGATTACAAGACCTATAGACCTAACTAAAGGTTGCTGGGGATAGCTGAGTTGATCTTCTTAGAATCAACAGTCAACCATACTGAGAGAGACCAGTGTTAAAAACCTGCAAACTCTTGCCATGAGTGCAATACCCCATGGTTCACCAGTAGCAGTAGGAATACAGTCCTTATCCTGTGGGGAAAAAACTAAAAAGGGCACCTTCCAACTGCTTCGAATCAGCTAAACCCTTAGGAGGCCTTTCACATATCATAATATCATACCTGCAACTCCGGACGAGAAAAAGAATACTGTGTTCATTGAATTTTCCACTCTCTCCCCCCTTAACAATTGTAAGATGAGATCTCATTGGATCTAGCTTGGAGAACTAAACTCCCATCTCTGTACCGCTGTGAGATGAGAGTTTTTGGTTCCTAAGCTAATTGAATCTGGACGAATCATGAGATTGACCCAGATGGATATTCGAAAAAGAAAACTGAAGAGTTTGCAAGTATGTATTATATGTGAATATAGCTACACAAATGACATTTCAGTTGTCTTTTGGTGCCCCTGAGTTAACCCTTTAACCTCAAGTCACCTTCTCTCTAAAGATAACATAAGATGGCAGACAAAGACACAGCAGTAAAAACTTAACACATTTAATCTACCAGGAAATCAGTGGTGCCCTCTGCCTCTGCCAAGAGCAGATAGCCAGGTTGGCAATTGCTGCTTACCTGACAGTGGTGATGTGACCTTTAACCCCAGATTCACCTTTAGCCTCTGGGTATGGCAGGTACCCACAGGTAGACATTTGGACCCTGGTGGTCGGCCAGGTGATCGGTGGCGCTGTTTAACACCTGGTGGCACTCAAACGAACTGTTGGCATTATGGCAAGCCAGAAGCTACACATTACTAAATGATGCCAAGGCAACCTTCAACCCAGGTCATTGCAGAATAGGCATAGGTGATATAACACCTTCTATGTACAAAGAGAGAAACGTTTAAATTGCTGATCCCAATTTAGCAACATATTTGATATAGTTTTCTGTTGCCAAATCCCCTCCAATTCTCATGGTCTTCACCTGTATGCAGAGAATCTAGGCTCGTTTCTTCTCTGATTAGATCTATTTTCAAATGCATGCGCACTTTTTTTATTTTGAAGAAATAAAAATGCACCAGAGAAAAAATATTCAAAATCTCTTTTCCATGCCACCAGGGTAAAGAGGTCATACTGATTTGTCTACCTCGTGCAAGGGCTTTCTCTAGTGGAAAAGGGGCCACCTATCTCACCAATGCAACATCCATATAAATTGCCTGAAATGTCAACTCACAATCTACCTTGGCACCTCACTCATTATACAATTATATCGGGTTTCCCAGGTGTTTTTCCTGAGTAGGGATGTCTCCTTTGTACTAGGGCTAATCAAGATATGTTTACAGCATGTTTACAGGGAGTGTCTGAAGTAATACACCATGGTGTAACCCAATCCAGGATTTTGCGGCCAACCGTTCTGGGTATCCCAAATGGCCATAAAGTGTTCTGCTTGTCTAGTCTTAGGACAGAAACTGGTGGTGGCGTCCTCTTGTGTAGTGAATGTAGAATAACTGCAGCACCACATGTGGTTGGAATGATTATGTACTGGAGTTGTAGACTGGAGACTTGAAGGCTTGTAGTAGCTAGCTCGGAAGAGCCGCGCATTGCCGTGAAATTGCGGCACTTTTAAAAATCTAGCTTGTCTTTCCAAGGCTCTGTAGGCCAAACTACTAAAGAGACAGGAATGGCAGACCTCATTTCTGAAAGGTCTAGACTTCCTCTCTCTACCTGATAACATGGATGCATGGTATTGTGGAATTAAAGGCCATAAAAGGGCAGTGTTTACATGGTTTAAATTTGTCCCCTGCTGTTCTCAATATAAGTTGTAAGGGTTTGCTATGGAGGGCTCTTGCAAAATCGCCATGGTAGATACATAGACAGTATCAAAATATTTGATTAGTTTATATTTCAAGCTTTATTTTGATATGTGGGACTATCTGACATATTAATATATTCATATTGCAGCTGCAGTAAAAATAATTACTATAAAAACATAGTACCTGTAAAAATAAAAGAATGTCCCACACCTTACAAGGAAGCTTGAAGGGTCTAGAATGATCACATAAAAAATCTAAGCATTCCGATTGACGGTTAAAATGTGAGAGCCCACCAAAGTAGGGGTGTCACACAGTCCCCTCATAGAGTGTAGGCTATTAAGCTGCTCCCCTCAGTGTAACAGTGCAGCGTTTTACAAAAAGAGCCTCATCTTCCCTAGGCCCTAGAAGCCAAATTGATAAAGATACAGAAGGACTAGATTTTCTGGGCACGTACAATTGGCATTTTTCACACTTTTGTATGCTTATGCATCTACAGAATAAAAACTTATGAACCAATATCCTGCTTTTTGGAACCAATTGGAAGGGAACACTATAACCTTTCAAATGCATATACTCTCTTGCATATCCAACCATAATATTTGGACTAATTGGCTTCCAAAGTTGAAAAATTGTGAAAAAAGGCAAATTTGATGAAAAAGTAGGTTTTTTACAACCCTGGCATATATCCCAGAGGGGTTCCAGAACCTCAGATATAGCTTTTTCTCATTGATATATCTGCTTTGTTAATGATTCAGAAGGTTTTTGGTATTGTAGAGCATAAGTATTTGTTCATGTAACATTCAGTGAAAATGACACTCAAATGTCTATCCGACAGTAAAACTAAAACCCTCCCATATTCTAAACTAAAACAGTTAATACATTATCCTTACTCTGCTCAGAACTGAGGGGCACTAGGATGGTTAAGCTGCCACAAAGATGTTTTTGCTGTAGCCTGAAGTCTTCCTCTTATACCAATGAGTGCATCCATATACACATTTTTCTGACGGATGGATATTTTGCACTTTTGCTGTCAGAAGGACAAATTTCTTAATCTCAAAGTAATGCATTTGGATGCATCCTTTATGTTTTAAATCAAGCACAGTCATCCCTTGAACACTATTAAATAACATTTGTACCGTAAGTCTCCCCATAAGTGTGTTTTGTACACTGTAATATGAAAAAAGTGTCCATCCGACAGATAAAGTCTGAATTTTAGGGTCATTTTAAGCTAATGCTGTGCCGAGTTGGTCGTCCATTAAGTTATGATGATCATAAGACAGTTAATACATTATCCTTACTCTGCTCAAATTTGAGGGGCACTAGGGTGGTTAAGCTGCCGCAAAGATTTTTTTGCTGTAGCCTGAAGTCTTCCTCGTATACCAATGAGTGCATCCGTATACACATTTTTCTGTCAGATGGATATTTTGCACTTTTGCTGTCGGAAGGACAAATTTCTTAATCTCAAAGTAATGCATTTGGATGCATCCTTTATGTTTTAAATCAAGCACAGTCATCCCTTGAACACTATTAAATAACATTTGTACCGTAAGTCTCCCCATAAGTGTGTTTTATACACTGTAATATGAAAAAAAGTGTCCATCCGACAGATAAAGTCTGAATTTTAGGGTCATTTTAAGCTAATGCTGTGCCGAGTTGGTGGTCCATTAGGTTATGATGATCATTATTTCTTAGAGTAGCCATGCTGAACTTAATGTAGATTGATTTTGATGAGTATTTAGGCATTTTCTAGAGAACTAGAGGGAAAATAGCATGTTGACAAGAATTTTAATTTTTTTCACAAGATGGCTGAATTTCATCAGCCTATATCTCAAAAGATTTTTTAACAGTGATGTTTACTCATGAGCTTACTTAACTTGTATACTGTAAGAGCTGGTAAACAAAATTAGAAGTTTCTGTGGTGTATATATTGGTAACAAAATCATATCACTGATCAAATCTGTCGGATGGACACAGAAAGTGACAAATTGTTATCACATAGCTATAAAAATGAAACGCGTAGGGATAACTGTGTATAATTGGTGGTTCCAAGGAGCCAAGACATTGTTCTTTCAATGTTATAAAGTGATTAATTCCTTTTCTGATTTTCATAATTGGGGCCTTCTCTGGGAGATTTGTACGTCCCCAGGAAATCTGGCCCAGAAATGGCAGACTCCATCTGAAAAGGGCCTGAGTTCCCTTGTCCCAAACACTGTTGTATGGGTTTCAGCCTGATGAGACCATAAATGGGTTTGTTTCAGAGGGGTTGATTCCAGGAACTTCCACATTTTGTCCCTTATTTGCCATTAGGTGGCCCCTCAGTCTGTATCAATGCATACCTTTGATGATTGTACAAAGAGAGTATTGTCCGGAGTGTTCATGTTTCAGATTGAAAAGCAATCAGACTTGTAGTTAAAGTTCTATAGCCTATCATATTTCATAGTCTAATATGCTTCTAAGACAAAGCTATTAATAATCACTGTATTTTAGTAATTTTGTCAATTTCACACAATCTAATATTGGATAACTGCTGTGTAAATAGTTGTCAAAAGAGTTGAGCATTCCTCCATATGTTGGAGATATCATGTATGAAATCCTTTACACCTGACCTAAATATTTATCAAGTTGTATAAGCCTGAAAATGGCAGAATGTTTATCAACACAAGTTGTTAGTTTGGAATTATTGAATGATTTTGCAGGTTTGGAGGTTTCCTGGTCAAATTTTATGCATGTGAATGTACTTCAAATCAATTTCTTTCAAGTACCCATATCATAGAGTATGAGTATAATGCTTCCTGACATTATCTTTAATGTTTTTTGCTGTATGAGGCTTCTGAAAATTTGAAAAGAAAATCACGAAAAATGTCCTCAAAATTTCTGAAGTAGCACACACTTTTTATGAGAGGTGGAACACTACAGCGCTGGGGATGCCTGTACTGAATGGTTAGACAGCTACCTGAGTTCAAGGAAACAACAAATAAAGGCCGGCAACCTGATCTCAACAGAACAGGAAATATCAGTATGAGCTTGTTGGTAGGAGTGCCACAAGGTTCTGTGGCGGGTCCACTGCTCTCTGACGTCTACACCACTAATCATATAGAGCTTTTCTCAACGCTCCATCCCGAATCTGAATAAATGTAGTATCAATATAAACGGTGAGGTATTGAAGCATGTTACAACCTTCAATTACCTGGGCCTTGTAATAGATTCCCACTTAACCTTTAAGCCACACCTGCTGAACAATGAGATGCAGCTATGTCTATCACAATTACAATGTCTAAGGGCATGGACAGGTCTACAAGGAACAACGAGGAAGACCAGACCCATATCGGACAACTGGTGGTTTGTGGTAGATTTTTGTTTGTTTAGTTTTACGTCCGGGGACCATCGAGGAACTCAGACATTCAAGGGTTCTCAGACAATAAGTCCTTTCTTTTCTTTTTGGTGCTGCTTGCCCGACACAGCAGTGACCGAATCTATGAATGACCGAATCTATGAGATGAATGACCGAATCTATGAGGAGGGTTGAGGGGGAAAACCGCTACTGGGGCTTCATTCCCCTACTCTTTTCGAAGGATAGCAAGTGTTCTTTTATTTGCCTGGTCCCATAGGCAGGGCCAGACAAACCGCAGCCTTTTATAACTCAGACGTGGTTCACTGAGGGGGAATCCCATTGCAAAAGACAAGCACGTAAGCCCGGACCCGCGTATGTGGACACCAGCTGCCCACATGCTCACCCCAAGACACTAGAAACCCCAACTTTGTCGCCTTTTACGAATCTGGTATGCCCACTGTTAGTATTGTAGAGGTACACTTTACTAAACCATAGGAGTTGGGTACCGTCTGACGTGGCGGGTGAGTCGAGTCGTCGGACGTTCCTCAGGTTCCGGATAGGTGGCAGCACCGATCCGGGTCTGTGGGGACATCTGACGACGAACACCTGGGTCCGTATATAAAGCCCAGGGCTCAGCCGCTACGTCAGAGGCCCTTCTGGCCTCCACACTATGTAAACCACTGTCTTTTAATATTAGCTGCCTCTTTGATATCATTCGGCAGCCGTGAGTGTGCATTAAGTAATAAACCTAACCGTTGGCATACACTTGGAATACTGTCTTACTCTTTCTTTCCGAATCGTAAGACCCGAACCCCCCAGGTCCGTAAGGCCACAAACCCTTACACTGGTGCCGTGACCAGTTAATTCTGGTGTATAGCCCGGACGTTATAACGTCCGAACGGCTAGTACATGGGTTAGACACCCTTAGGGAAGCTAACCCAGCAGGGCAATCACTTGCCCAAGAGAATGGAAATGGATCGCTAATGCTCCAAGCCCATTCGGACTCACAAGATGCAGAATCAGCATCCTGGAGAGATCCCGGACCCCACTATAATGATAGTGAAGAGAATCTGCCAGACTCTGTACGACGCGAACAGTCCATACAGAGACATAGTAACTTAATAAGCCAGCATTCAATTGTTGACGAATTATGTGATTCGATGTTCGAAGTCGGTGGTAGTACTAACCCAGAACATCCGGCACCAATGCGAAAAAGGGTAACATTCGGAGAACTACCTTATAGGTTACCCAGGCCCGAATTACCAATATTAGATTATAGCGCTATAGATGGCGACTTAACCTATGCGGTACCGGAAGGTGAAGAATTAAAACGACCGGATGTCCTGTTGTTGAATGAAACTTATGTAACTTTGAACGAGAATTTAAATACCTTGGTCAAAGCTAAGGATGAAGTATTGCATGAAAAACTTCAAATGGAAGAGGACCTAACTGGCATGCGAAAGGAATTCGAAGCCAGAAGGAGCGAGTACATGAAAGAACTCGAGAGTGAAGAACTAAAACTTCAATCTATGAGAGATTCATTCAATAAAGAATATGATAATAGGCACATTCGTATCCAAACATACATAGATACGAACGACCAACTAAACCTTGATAAGACAAAATTCGAATCCGAAATTCGCCATTATCAGGAGGAGTTGGATAAATTGAAACTTCAGTGCAGTAAACAAGCTGAAGATAATGAAACCATCCGGGTAGGCATCATAGCTTACAACAAACAACTGGAGGAGGATAGACAGAAACTCACGAATGAGCTTCAGGAATTGCAGGCCACTGCAATAACTCTAGATAAATATGTAGAAGCAGCCCAGTTAACTATAGGTAATATAGACCCAGCTGTGGTATCTACAATGTTGGGAAAGACATCTAAAGATGCAACCCCAATTAGATACAGCCCATTCGTTGATGATGGGGCTGACAAGAATGTGGTATCCGGAATCTATAAGAAACCGGATAATGCTGCAGTAAATGGAACCGCATCTAAACCAGTAGTTCCAATGCTGGATACGATAGGACCAGCACCACCCATACCAGATTTGAGTCACAATATCAAAGCGACTCACGATGGTGCTACAGGGAATAATAATAATTCACCCGTGGCACAACCAAGAGCACCCGGACCAATGAGACATATGTTGACACCACCTTCATATTTCCCCCAACCCGGCCACAGTACACCAGCAGTACCAAGATTACCGAATCCACCCCCAGGTTCTGGTAATGGTCCTACTGATGGACGTTTTCCGAGACCAAATCCGCCACAAAACAATATCAACGGCGGTACGTACCAACCGAGAACATCTTCCTATGGATATAGAAATAATTATAATCCATCGGGAAGTGGCAATTATCAGAATGGTAATAGCTATAACCAGGGATGGAATCAAAATGATTCTTACCCTAGATATGCTTCTTCTGGAAACACCGGTCACAATAGTGGATACCCTGGTGGTTCATCTGGAGGCTATAATAATAATGGTCCACCAGGAGGAAACCCTCCGGGCGGCCCAGGAGGATCCGGATTCGGAGGATCAGGATCAGGAGGAGATGGCAGGAAACCTAACAGGAGAACTTCTATGCCTGCAGGGATGCAAACCATCTTTGATAGAAGCCAATGTATACAAAACCTTGGCATTGACTGCTACCGAAAGGGAGCAGACGGCATGGAAGTCATGAACTGGAGCATGCGAGAAGCAGATAGACTACGCGGATGTAATAATCCGGCACGTAGGCAGGCACGGATACCCCCTCCATATGATTCTAATGATCCATGGAAGGACAGGTATCAAGCTTTTGTTGACGAAGTCAATTGTAGTGGCTGGACAAAAGAAGAAGCTCTGCCATATTTGATTTGTTGGTTAAATAAAGGCGGAAAAGTAGCTCTCAACCAATGGAGAGCAGCTTACGGAATATATGGTACCTATGATCAATTGGTCGAATGTGCCGCATACCTTTTCGGATCAATCGTTAGAGAAGATCCGTGGGTAAGCTTTAAGAAGAGGACACAAAAACCTAAAGAATCACACAAAGTCTTTGGTTTGGAGCTACAGGACTTGCTTTCGAAAGCACGTCCAAATTGGGCTCATGATGATGATTGTTATCTACAAGAATTGTTTATACAATTCTACAGTGGATTGCGTGATCCGGATCACAAGCAAGTGGTCTGGGACTCTTGGAAAGATGACACTTCCTTCAGTGATCTGTTCATAGCAATCGATGGACATGACATGAAGAAACGTCTGGTAGGTCTCGGACCTAATCCAATAAGAGCAGCTCCATTCCAATACGGAGGTACACCTGCTCCGGTATACGATACTTCCCAATTAGCTCCGGTTGAATCGAATGAAGTTGATGAGAATGATGAATATGTCTCCGATGAAAACGGAGATTATATTGGTTCAGTGCATGTAGCTGGAAAATATTACCGACAAAAGCGGTATAGGAAAGTACATTCGAGAGGGAGAGGAGGATCAGTTGCTGGTAAAACAGCTTCCGGATCAACTCAACCTGGCAGTGTAGCCTCTACGGCGAACCCAACTGTAGCAGCCACTGTTGCTCCGACTAACATGATGGAAACATTATTAGCCGGATTAACAGAAGCTCTAAAGAGACCGAGAGTTGACAAATCCCAGAGGAGATGTTTCAGATGCCAGAAACTGGGGCATTATGCTCCAGAATGTATGGCTGAAAAACCTGTCCCTCGTAGACAGGAGAGTGTCTCTGGAGTAAGTACAGAGGAAAACTAAGGAGGGGTCTCCCGAGGGGCAAAGAAGGGGATCCCAGTGACAAATCTTGCCATGATATCACCATCCGTGATGATAGTTCACATGAAGTAACAAGATCGCCTAACACCGAGGTGGTTGTAGACACCCGGAAGGTTAGGGAAGCTGATATAACAGGTGCTATGGGAGCACAGGGGAAACCCAATATCAGTAACGAGGCAGGCGGCTATTCGTTAGCCAAGGTCTGTGGTGCCCACCTGCCCCCGGGTCATCCTTGTCTGGAATTCTTAAAAGGATGTGGATTGACTCCTGGTGTGAAAAATGACGTTCCGATTGTCACGGACATGCCCTCTGTTCTAAACGGAAGGCGGTGGTATGTTTGCCTTACTGTTAACGGAAGGTCTGCCGAATTCCTTGTGGATACGGGAGCTAGCCACTCTTGTATCTCCAAGGGGTTCTACGACCTTATACCGGATGAACATGATACTCTCAAATCGGGAGGAAGTGCTCAGACGGCCGACGGCAGTACCTTGCAAACGTATGGTAGAACTTGTGTGAGACTACAGTTAGATGGTATACATGACTATGTCATGAGCGCCACCGTTGCGGATATAGCAGATGAGGGGATACTCGGGTTAGATTTCGCATCCCTGTATGGTGCTGTATTGGAACCCCAAACAGGAGTGTTGAGTGTGAGATACCCGTACCCCGTGAAGGTTAGATGTGCACTGAGACAAGTGAGCAGTATGGCTAGTGTGGCACACACTGTGCGAATCCCTCCGGGAGTAGCCTGTGATGTGCTTGTAAGAAGTGATCCTGCAATGCGTAACAAACCTGCAGTGATAGAACCGGATGTAGTTACTTTGTCAGGTATTGGATTAAATTCTGTAGACACGATAGTAGCGAATGCATCCTGGTCGGTAGTACCTGTCTCCAATACTGGAAACACTACTATCTACTTGAAAAAGGGACAAGTTTTTGGAAACGTGACCCTTTCGGAAACTGTAACGGATAGCAAGCTAAGCTTACAGAAGGTAACAGGAGATGATGAAATTTCGGAAGACTTACTTAAGTTGTATGAAGAAACTTCATTAGAAGATCCGGAACACCGGAAAGAGTTCTATGATATGCTCTGTCAGTATCATACTGCCTTTGCCAAACCTGGTGAAAAACTAGGTACGACAAATAAGGTATTACATAAAATAGATACTGGGGAAGCCGAACCCTTTAAGATACCGTATAGACGGTTACCCTTAGCAAAAAAGAGAGTAGCTGAGGATGAAATAAATAAGATGTTGGAACAGGATGTAATAGTCCCTTCTAATAGTCCATGGAGTAGTCCTGTGTGTATGGTAACAAAAAAAGACGGTACTATCCGTTTCTGCATAGACTACAGGAAGTTGAATGGAATAACGAAAAAGAATTCGTATCCATTACCGAGAATAGATGAAACCATTGACTCCTTAGGAGGAAACAGTTGGTTTTGTACCCTAGACTTGCAATCAGGCTATTGGCAAGTGGGAATGAACCCTTCAGATATGGAGAAAACTGCATTTTCAAGTCATATTGGATTATTCCAATATAATGTAATGCCGTTTGGATTGTGCAATGCACCTGCAACATTTGAAGCAATGATGGAAACAATTCTAAGTGATTTATTGTGGAAAAGATGTCTTGTATATCTAGACGATGTCATTGTCTTCGGAAAAACATTCGAAGAATGTTCTAATAACCTAAAAATGGTACTAGAACGTATTATTTCAAATGGTCTCAAATTGAAACCTAAGAAATGCCACATGTTTAGAAAGTCCATAAATTATTTGGGCCGCATCATCAGTGATGAAGGAATAAAGGCTGATCCGGAAAAAATCGAATCAGTTACGAATTGGAATAGACCTAAAACACCCAAAGAAGTGAGGTCCTTTTTAGGATTCTGTTCCTATTACAGGGAATTTATTCCGAATTATTCTAGAGTCAGTTACCCATTACAAGCAATAGCTAACTGGACTCCAGGAAGTACCAAGGAAAAATTTCCTTGGACGCATGAACAGGAAACCGCTTTCCAAAAGCTAAAAGACCTGTTCACGAGTACTCCCGTATTGCAATATCCGAATGAGACGGATCATTTCATACTGGATACTGATGCTAGTAATGATAGCATTGGTGCAGCTCTCTCGCAAGTCCAAAATGGGAGAGAAGTGCCAATTGCCTTTGCCAGCAATACACTGAGCAAGACCCAGCGCAATTACTGCACAACCAAAAGAGAGTTGTTAGCAGTAGTCGTATATACCAAGAAGTTCAAACATTTTCTATGGGGAACGAACTTTACTTTGCGTACGGATCATTCCTCTTTAAGGTGGCTACTGAACTTCCGAGATGCTGAAGGCATGTTAGGCCGATGGCTAGCCCATTTATCCGAATATGGGCTTGAACATCAACAGATTCAGCATAGACCCGGAGTTAAGCATTTAAATGCTGATGCTTTGTCTCGAATACCAATCCGGAAATGTGATAATCCGGATTGTACTGATTGTGGAGCTCATAAGGCAGTGTTAGCAGGGATTCGAAGACCATTCGTACCCCTAGTTGCCAGTATACTGGATTGGTCTATGGATCACATACGACATTTCCAGGAAGCTGACTCGATAACTGCACAGCTACTGCAATTAGTACCAAAGGGTATACGTCCAGTTAGACCAGAGGTCTCTCTGGAAAATCGAGAAATGAGAAGGTTTCTTGCTCAATGGACCGAGCTTGAAGTCCGGAAAGGCGTGTTATACCGTTGGAAGCCATGTAATAATGGTGGTAGAATCATGCAAGTGGTGATACCACATGCCATGAGACATGACATTATGTACTTCTGTCATGGACATCGGAGCAGTGGTCATTTCGGAAGGAAACGCTCGCTAGCACGACTTTCCAAGAAATACTATTGGCCTGGCATGACACGGGACTTGCAAAGATGGGTAACCACCTGTCCGGATTGTTGTAAAAACAAACCCGGACCCGGGATGGGCAAACTTCCCCTATCCCAAGAACTTTTCGGAGTTAGATTCGCAAGAATCGGGGTAGATATTATTAGTGGATTTAATACAACCGCTAATGATAATACCTGTATGATGGTAGTGTGTGATTATTATACGAAATACACTAAAGTATTTCCACTACCGGACCACAAAGCAATTACTTGTGCCGAAGCTTTTGTAAAAGGTTGGGTACTAAGCTTCGGTGTACCATTAATGTTACACAGTGACCAAGGCAGAGAATTCGAATCAAATCTCTGGCAGGGTATGTGCGAGTACTTGGCTATTTGCAAGACTAGAACCAATCCGTATAGACCACAAAGCGACGGATTGGTGGAAAGGTTCAATAGAACCCTCATCCAAGTCCTAAAGTCACTCGTTAATGAACATATGGATGACTGGGATGAGCAATGTCATTTTGTGACACATGCTTATAATAGTACAGTACATTCAAGTACAAATTGTTCTCCGAACCTTTTAGTATTCGGAGAAGATTTGATAATGCCTGCTGACCTAGTTTTTGGAGTCGTAGGAATGGACCCTGAACTACCTTGCCATGTAGTTTTTGTGGAATGTTTAAGAGACAGATTTAGAAAAGCATATGAGTCTGTCCGAATTGATTTGGAGAAAAGTGCCAAATGGCAGAAAGTAGGATACGATACCGATCTAAAACATCGGAAATTCCAATCCGGAGACAGAGTCCTTAGATTACATGAACCACTTAGACACATAAAATTAGCGTCTAATTGGGACGGTCCCTTTACTATAACACAAATTATCAGTGATTGTACCGTAATTATTAAATCTGACCTTGGTCGACTCTATAAGTCAAATGTGGCTAGATTAAGGAGATGGTCTGGGAGGGAGACCTCCACAGAAATGTATGGTGAAGGTTCCGAAAGGATCCTGAATCAGAATCGCATAATAGACCAGGTAAAGAACACTACAGTGAAGCGTGGTCAGGGTAGACCCAAAAAGTGTTCCGAATCAGTAACACCCACGCCAACACCGATTAAGCGTGGGGGAGTTAAAAAAGTCTCGGCAGGTGAAGACAAAAAGAAGAGGAAAGGTGTTTCTAAGGCTAAGAAGCACCTAGAGAAAGCTCTTCAGACTGTCAGGTCCGATAAAGAACTATCCGAGAAGGGGAGATACGTTCGCCGCAGCCCCCGAATTGCCCAGAGGACTGCAGTGACCTAACCTGTATACACAACGAGTGTAATGTTTACATTTAGAGGAACGGATGACAACTGACCCTAAAGGCTTATTTGTCGCCCCCGCATGATGTACCAATGGGTAGTGGACGGATAATCCGGTGGATTTGCTTAAGCTTTCCATAATCTCCACTTAAATCCCCAGTCGAGTCATCGGGGTGAGCGATAATTACCTAAAAACAATCAGTTTGTTGATGTACCGCCTGTAGCACGTGCGTTTCCGCATGACGTCACCGTGTCCAGTCTCGGCTGACCTCTCGTGACCTCGCGGACCGCGGGGAAATGACGTCACGAAAGCTGGCCTGTCGCCATATTTGTTTTCGGTAACGTCCAAGACGGTCGAGCTCGCTCCCTTCTTGGATTTTACCGGCTAAGCAAACCCCCCGCTGCTCCTCCAGAGTCTGTCTCCTGGTAGACAGACTCCGTTTGTGCCGGCCCCGGCGCCGTAAAAGCCGGAAAAAGGAGTAGTTTACTCCCGTGGTCGATTCCCCAGTCATGGCTGAGGAATCCGTAGCTGCAGCCAAGCTATCCGGTGACCCGGATAAGCTGACTCCGTCCGCAGAAGCTTTTCCGGAAGCTTTGTCGCCTGTTACACAGGAAGAGAGCGAGATGATGGACGTGGAGGAACCCACGGATCGCTCGTTCGAGGAGAAGCTGGCTTCATTCTCACTCAATGAGCCAGAGAAACTGCTATCTCCACTCCCAGCAGAGGGATCCGGAGCGACTGCGAGTGCTGAACCCGCAGCGACAGAGTCCGAAACTACCCAAGTTGACGGACAGAAGGATGAGTGGAAGCCAGCAGTGGCGGAGCCTTTTCCAGCTAGTTATGATGGTCGCTACCTGTATGTCCACCCGGAACTGCAGGCACAAGTGACCTACGCGGACGGGACACCAGTCAGGATGGACCCGAAAGTCAGGATAGCTATCGAGGGCGTCATGGCTCCCGAACAGCTGACCAGGATGCCTCCCGAGTGGCTTCGAGACTGGCCGTGGTTCCAACGGGGACTTATGGTGGACGCCGGTTTCCGTGAAACCGTGTACGCAGCTAACCGAGCCTTCGAGCTCGGAGCGTATCCGAAGCCTGACAAGTCCCTGTGGAACGTCAAGGCTACGAACATTAACTGGGTAGGCTGTGTCTGGGATACCGATGGCCAGACCTACCCACGCCCTAGTGCTATCCGGACGCCGTGCCGGACCACTAAGGAATTCCGGGAGGCCGCTGCTAACTTCGAGCAGTGGGACGACGGTTACTACATAACCGAACAGGAATTGGTGGATGTCCAGAACAATTCACTAATCGGATTGGACCGAGCTGCAGCCCTTCGGACGGTTATTGTCCGCCGCATGACTGCCGAACAGGAGGCACAGGAAGAGGCTAAGAGGGCGCGGAAGCACCCACACCTCCTATCCCCGACCTGAAGCTTGCCACCAGAAGCTCCGCCAGTGCTACATCAGCTACCGGCAGCACTACTACTCCAGTAGAAGCCACGACCTCCAGCACATCCGGAACCCAGGAACCGGAGGAAGACTGGAAGGTCAGTAAGAACCGACGATCCGCTGCTCGGAAGCTCAAGAATCTCCCGGATTCTGCGAGAGCCGAGCCGAAACCCAGCACCTCAACCACTGGTAGTACTGCCATGGAGGTTGAGTCGTCTGACGAGGAGTCGGTGCACGAATCCTCGGTTGAGTATGATGAGAAGGCCACTCCATCAACTCAAACCGAGGCCGAACGTTGGGCTAACGCCAAATCCGGATTCAAAACCCGGATCCCGACGTGTTTCTCCGACTGTGCGTACGGAGTTAAGAAGGACGGCTCTACCCTCTATGCCTGTCCAGACTCAATCAATAAGAACGATGAGTCGGATGATGAAGATTGGATGCGCCTTTCGGACGAGGACCCCAATCCGAGCAAAGCCTATCGAAAGATGTGGCTTATGCTAAACCACACCGAAGGGTATTACACTTATACCCAGAGGAGGAAGCTGCGTTGGGCTTTAGAGAAGTGGTACGGTGACGATCAAAAGTCCTGTCCCTTCTCTATCTGCCAGGATGCGAGTGATGTCTCGATCCGGACCTGGAGTACTCCAGCCCGGTTCCAAAGGCATCTGGTAGAGGCCCACTTCCACCATCACCCGGTTTACATTTGTGATCCGAGTTATGGTAAGAAGGGCAAGAAGTGTACTACGAAGGTGCAATACAACCGACGTAGTGATCTGGCTAGACACCAGAAGAAATGCCACGCAGAAGGTTTGGACGGGGCCCGGAAGCGCATCATGGAGCTTCATCAGGAACTCATGAAGGAGTTCGATAGCCTGAGCGAGGATGCTTGGTCTAAGATCCGACCAGGGGACCAAGTCCTCTGCGAAGTTCCGAAGACCAAGGATTCGAAACTCCGAGCAAAGATAGTCCTGACTCCTGGAAAGGGTAAATTGGACATGCACGAGTCTCTCTGGCAGAAATGCGAGGAATCCGGAAAGGATGCAAAGAGAGCTCGTGAAAGGAGCAGGAGAGACCAGAACCGTGGCGGCAACGGTAATGGTCAGAGCACGACAAAACCAAAGGTCAGAGCAGAGGACCGTTCCAGGTCCCCTCTGACAAGGCACCCCGCAGAACAGGCTCAGGGCACTCCGGTGTTCAAGAAGCCTGAACCTGCCGGATACGCTGGAGCCGTATCTAAACCTGGGAAAGTGAGCTCTCGAAACTTTCCGTCCTTAAACCAGGGACCTGGACCTGAGAGCCAGACCTTGGTGGTAGGAAAGGATGGTCGCCTTATGCCAAAGAAGACCACCGCATCTGCTGCCGCCGGATCTGCATCCGCTCCAGCCGCCCCACCAGTTACCTTTACCCAGGAGCAGTTAAACATGTACCTGCAAATGGGACTGAAACAGAATGTACCACCTGCCTTCTGTGTACCAACGACAGGTGTGTCCGGGAGTCCTAAACCCGGAAGTGGTCCACAGGCCGCCTCGACTCCTCCCAAGGCTGTCGCGGCACCTGAGAAACCGAAGGACGCCATTACCATTAAAACTGGTAATGCGGAAGTTTGGTTTGAGAAGTCTCGCCAAGGGGAGGCAGATGTCCAGAAGGCCATCTACACCCATTGGGAGAAGACCGTTCGGGAGAAAGCGATCGAGTTTCATCAGGGTCTCCTAAACGAAACTCTGTTGTGTATGAAACAGGTGGGCGACGCTGAAAAGCAACGTCTCGAGACTCTCATCCGGGACGATGTAAAGGCCCAGGAGGAGGCTGCCTCAGCTGCTCAAGAAAAAGCAGCTATGGATGTACACGTGTTGGAAAAGCGTGTAAAGGAGGAGATCACTCGGAACACCAACCTGAACACTAAGTTCATGAGGGTGTTCGGAGTCGACTTGGACGAGTGGGACGGCACTCCCGAGTCGGCTTTAGCTCTTCTGAAGAAGAAGCATGCTAAGAAATCCGTTTAAAGCATGCTAGGGTTATTTCTTCCATAATTTTTTTTCCAACACCAAATGACCAGATATAGTCTTTGCGGAACCCTAAAGGTCTGCGAATGCTTTTACTAGTGCATGAACACCTATGCTATGTGTTCCGGGTTCCTTTGACCAGTCTATTATTCAGGTTGTATAACATTTATTACACCCTGAATAGCCTATTCGGATTTATAATTTCATCCATGAACAATCCGATAGTAGACTTGCTGCTGTGAGACGTATCCGGATGCCAGTTCCAGACTCCTGCTGTTACCCGTGCTAACCAATTACTAGGATGGACTTTACGATTTACCTCTACAACTCATCTGTACTCCCGAATGGACTTATATCTCTACTACTATTACTTCCGGATCAACCTATATCGGACTATTATTTTACTTATGTCAACTAAAACTTAAAAAGGATTACGTTCTCTACACAGTTGACACATCCGGACTAATATTCTACAAATCTACACCATTCGGATATACTATAAACTTTAGCACTACTAGAGGATTGTGGGTAGCTGCCCCAAATCAACTACCGTGTTCACTCAATATAAGGAAACTATAAACTTTAGCACGTCCATCCCGTGGTTAGCTGACCACACCTACCTACTAGTACCCGGAGGATACAGCAGAAGACTCCAGCAGCATTTATAATTCCTGTATATTGTATATAATGTCATATTTCTATTTTTCTATAATATTATATGTATGTACATATCCACTAGATACATATTATAATACGGGTACATAGACATTTCCTGATACGGATCTCTAATCACTATTAGTATTTATATTATAAGATCCGTTAAACTCCACCAGATAACACATATTATTGTCCTGCGAGACAAAATATATAATAAGTATAATGATCTGGTGCTATAAAGGTTATTAGGTACACGGTGATAATATATTATTATATTCATTACCACACCGTGATGTTTTTTTTTCAAGTGTATGTTATAAATAATCATATTCGTACTACTCACGGAATCCTTAACGGATTCGTATAATATTAATATACGACATGTCATTAGATAGTGATGTTACTATAACAGTCTTCTTTAAGACTACATATTCAAATGTGTTGTCAATGACTACAAACACACATACGGATGTTATTTTGTGATATGTTTTATTATCGACAGTTCCGTTACATATAGCTGTCATCATCACATGTATACGATTCATATTACTTGTCTTATTAATTATACCTGAAATATAATACAATATTATGTGGTATAATAATTAAATAGACAGTTCCGTTTCACATAACTGTCTCTTCTTCAAGTAATTCGTATAATATTTCAACATCCTAATCGTTATATGTAACTAAAATTCACTATCGAATATATATATATGACATCTGGTTCACAATTTATTTAGTGCTAATGTTATACCTATGGTTGTACCTCTATTACTAAAGGTTTAGACATGTAGAAATGTTATCCTAGTAATATTATACGTATAACACCCTCCTAAATGTCTGGGGGAGTGGTGTAGAGGTACACTTTACTAAACCATAGGAGTTGGGTACCGTCTGACGTGGCGGGTGAGTCGAGTCGTCGGACGTTCCTCAGGTTCCGGATAGGTGGCAGCACCGATCCGGGTCTGTGGGGACATCTGACGACGAACACCTGGGTCCGTATATAAAGCCCAGGGCTCAGCCGCTACGTCAGAGGCCCTTCTGGCCTCCACACTATGTAAACCACTGTCTTTTAATATTAGCTGCCTCTTTGATATCATTCGGCAGCCGTGAGTGTGCATTAAGTAATAAACCTAACCGTTGGCATACACTTGGAATACTGTCTTACTCTTTCTTTCCGAATCGTAAGACCCGAACCCCCCAGGTCCGTAAGGCCACAAACCCTTACAGTATGGAAGGAGATTTCTCCTTGTGGACTCCCAATGAAGTTATTCTGCTCCTTCATGCCCTCACATGAAGGTCCCCACTCCACAGGGGGAGTTTGTGGTAGAAGGAAGCCAAGCCTGGGCAGTGCGCAAAATACAACCACTACAAAATGATGATCTCAAGATGATTAAAGGCATCAAAGACCTGAGAGACCAGCTACAATGTACATCCAACCAACAATGTGGAGCCGCTGAGAAATGTTAGAGATTGTATGGCATGTGCATAAAGTGTCACTGGACAATGACAATGTCCTGATCATCCAGATGGTTCTCAGAGACAACAAGAAAATGAAACTGAAGATTCCATTATTCAAAAGAGACATTTTTGTAAGGATGGTCATCGATACCTACCAAATGGATGTATACAAGATTGCGATTATCGCATCAATAAAACCATCATATCGATACAACATTTTGTCCCCTAAAAGCCAAGAATTCAGGGTTTCTAAATTTGAAAGAATTTTGTACAAAATTCAGATAAAAACAGAAGCTATGGTGAAAAGTGTAGGCTATTGTAAGATAAAAGATACAAATGCCACTCTTTTTTCCTTCCCTCACTGTATTCAGTAACTTTTCAAAACAATAGAAAGAACACGGAAATGAAGTGTATATAAATATGGCTCTAATTTCGCCTCTATTTGGAGTATTTTGAAAATTCGTTCACTGTTAAAAAGCCCCAATTACAGCAATCATGGTCTATTGAATTAATAATCGAGAAGACTACATCCCAAATAATGCATTATTGACCATCAGATAATCGTGGCCCCCAATGGGTAAAAAACGATATGGCGACATTTGGCCATTTGGTGACATTCCAACATTGTACCCTTTTAAAAGTGACATGTGACATGTCCAATCCCTAAAAAAAGTGACATGTGATCTGAGGGCTTGAATTTTGAGATTTTTAGACATGTTATTTGCCCTAAAAAAGTGACATGTGACCTGAAGCCTTGAATTTTGGCGACATAGTGACATCAGGGGCCCATAATCCGCTGTATTCATGTTAGAATCTTTGGGTACATCATGTAACACCTGGTACCCATCATGCTGGTTCTTATCAGTGCTTATCTCGCCAGGTGCCAGATCAAGCAATGGCCTCCGTGCATGGTGCCCTCAGTAGCAGCACAGACCCTCTATGTAGGTAGTGGTATATAGCTTAGTATGGACGTCCTGTGGGTCCGCCATTTTGAATTTTGCTGGTTGAGGTAAACTCCACTGATAATACATACCATGATGGGTACTTTGTCCCTGGGAAACACCCACTTCCTGGGACATGCTGGTCCCATATTATCAGTTCTTATCAGTGCATGTCGTCAGAACCAGCTACAGACCCGCTTCCAGCCAATACAGGGTCTTTAGTAGCAGGAAGACAACCGTGGCTCCCCCTAATGTATATATAGGGAATTACCCAGCAGGCTAATAATTCAGTGGCATCTTCGTTATTTCGCATTTGTACATGGCCACACTATAAAACGTTGACTGTCATTATTATGCATCTCCCTACAGTCTAAATATGGGTAAAGTTCTTTATTTCATGTTGGAGGCAGTGGCATATGGACACACCATAACATAGGAGGTTTAACATAGGAGCTCTGTATCTCACCCCATAAAATAACCCACTTCTGTATCTCACGGTCAGTAGCAACACTCAAAATTACTATAAAACATGTAAATAACCATATTTTTTTGTGTAATTTTAAAGACTTTTGAACATTTCTGGCCGAAATAACATGAAATAAATGTAAAGGTTTACTCGTATGTGATATGACTGAGGGGTATCTCATGAGGCGTAGCCGAGTGAGATACCCTTCAGTCATACCCAATACCCGTGAACCTTTGCCTATGTACCCATCATGTTGGTTCCTTTAAGTGGTTATGATTATCTCGACAGTTAGCAGATCAAGCAACGGCTGACCCTCTGTACCTCGATCAAGCAATGGCTGATACGCTGGGACTCCCCCGGGGCCTCCATGCTAAGGCCTCCGGCAGGGTAGATTTTGGACCAATGAAATATTGCCCTCCATTCACTCCTGAATTCTTAGGGTGCTACTGGTGCCCATCGTGATGGCTTTTATAAATGATTATCTCACCAGTGCAGCTTCGAAAATGGATGCGCCCAATGGACAATAATTATGTGGGACAAGTATTCATCATCAATAACTGTGTACCCTCCTGAAGTGTCGGTACTATTATTCACTTAAGGCCTTCTACTCCACATGAGGGCTTTATGCATGGTGATAAAGAGTTATCTCTCATCACTTATCTCTTATCACTGATATACAGAATGTCATTATCAGTTAGACTGATCAACTCCCTTCTCAAGTACTCTATACCGACCTGTCAGGATACATTATTGACCAATGAGATGATTCCCTTCATTCATAGCAGACTTTTTGGGGTACATTACATAACACCTGTTGCCCATTATGCCGGTCGTTATCAGTACTTTTCTCTCCGGGTACCAGATCAAGCAATGGTGCCCCCCTACTACCTGCAACCTCGCTATTCCCGGGTAGCGGGATCCTTGGTGGGGCGACCCCTGCTTGATCTGGTACCCTGCCAGATAAGGGCTGATGACATCCACCATTTTGGGGACCAGTTGTTACGCAATGCACCCTCAAATGTCTGCACTGAATGAAGGGATTCTTCTGATTGGTCAATAATATATCTCGGTAGATGGGTATAGTTAATCCCAGGCTCGCCCCCTCCAGCCCGACAGAGTATTGAACTGATATCAAGAGCCGCTGGCCGTTTCTCAGATAATCCCCGATCCTTGTAGAGATATCTGTGCTCAGTGGTTGGATTCAAGTCCCAGGATCCACATATAGATCTAGCGTTTTCGCCCAGTGTAAATTGTAATCACAGTTTTGTATGTAGTCAGAGAAAATCCCTTACGGGAATAAATGATGATGTCTAATAAAAGAAAAGGTGTCTCCATTGTCATTGCACAGCCCCCACCCCCCACCCCTCCAGTATAGGGCACATGGCTATTCCTGTCTGGAGGTCGCCATCTTTGTTCTTAGCCCCTGACACAATCTTGGATTTTGTCAGAGACTTCTGGGTAATCTCTTATCTGCACTCTCATATACCACAGAACAATGGCCATTGATAAGACTGATAGGGGAGATAAGCTGTGTCCTCACTTCATCTTAATCACCCTAAGTAACTCCCCATTGTTTCAGGTGTGAGGAGAGTGGATTAGCTTGATAGGGAGACAATAGCCTGAGTGTACTCAGTGTGGGTGACATGTGACCTCTTATTGAATCTAAAAGTTATATTTCTCTTGTACTTTAAGTATTAGATTTATACTTAACTTGTCTGATTGTTGTATTTTATGTATAACTGGCATTTTCATTCTCCTTCTATCAAGAAGTTTGTAATTACCCCACAATTGACATCTGGACTATATATTTACTCATAACCCATGGGAACTAATAAGTATTAAATGTATTCTGAAATGCGATATACTCTGGATCACGGGCGTGGACTGGTTACCAGATTTAGTCTGTGTAGGTATTATCCATATGCTATAGTAAGGGTGAGAAAGTAAAGGGAACAGTGCCAAAGTCACCACTCACCTCTGTAATCAAGGTCTGTGCATAGAAAATAAAGGCACCAGAGGGCAGCACTGTTCCCTTTACTTTCTCACCCTTACTATAGCATATGGATAATACCTACACAGACTAAATCTGGTAACCAGTCCACGCCCATGCTCTGGATAGAAACAGAGTCCCGAAAAATAGGCTGTGCTATATCTTTATTTCTTTTCTTTTTTTTCCTCTTATTTTTGCCCCATGTCAATTTTCATTTGTTTATCCCCTGAGTACTCCTGGTGTTTGGATATTTGGTATATCTGCATTCACGCACAGATACAATCAATTAGACGCCAAATACTGGATCGTGCCCATTTAACCCAACGTCATATAGGGTAAGTCGCCCCTGACTCGCCTACTGGTACCTTGTGTCGACCACCCCAAACTTATTTCTCTCAGGTAACATAGAATTACCAATTGATTGTTCCTCATTAACTACAATAGATACACCTTGCCCATGTCCGAAGTATTAGGTATAAATTGTTAAAATAACCTTTGACAGATAGGTGGTCAACTTAAGGTGGCTGACGGGGATTGTTAGCTCAGCATTTGGGCACCAGGGGTCTTTGTGCTACATTTGCATTATGGATAAACGAAATGTGCAAAATACAGGAAGGCTTGGCATGGATGTGAACCCTGGATCTTCTGTGTGTAAGGCAGAGACATAACACATGAGCCATGGGGGCTGCTGTATATGACCATCTAGAAAAGACTATATAAACTATAGATATCACTATTCTAACCATATCCTCAAATTTATTTCAATCATCTAAAACATTAGAAATATGCCTGGGACCCTATCTCAATATTGTATCTACTGAAAAGATACGCTGAAAATCTAAGTGCTGAATTACTTTTGGATATAAATCTAGGGATTTATGTGACAAATCACTATATCTTCCTATATAGGGTTGAATCTTCTGTATCTCAAAAATATGCATAGGACCCCCTACTATTTTTGCACATATGAAAAGTACAAATCATTATGGGATTCTGGTGTGAATATGGCGAAAATCTAATTACTTTTAGTCTATCCCCGCCAGCCACTTCAAGGTACACCAACAGTGGTCGAGTCGGAGGCAACTTACCCTAGACATCGCTAATGCATTTTATGAGACCAATTATAAAATAGCCATGCTTCAGGTTACCCGACAGAACCTAACAAACAGGGCCGACCCTAGCATTTCTTTTTTTTCAGTTTTGAGAAAACTGTATCATTCCGAGTCGATTTGGTCACCGAGGAGATCAGGGGTGATTCACCGTCCGGTAAAACTTCCGTCAGGCAAGTCCATCAGGCACCTGACGTTTGCCTGACTGGGTCAAACTTGATCCCTCGATTCCACGAGTCAAAAGCTAAAATCAAAATCCAGATTTCCTAAATAAAATTCAGACTTGACGCAAAAAGAAATCGGACCCACCCAGCCTAGACTTCTATAGCATGCAACCTGCAACACATCATCAGCTTTTTTCTCCTTGTTTCTGCCTCAGGCATGCCCTTCACATGCCATGTCCGAGAGTTAGGTACCCAATTAACCCTGCTTTCCCACACCCCCTATAGTGATGGGTGACTGCCTCCTGACAGGTCCAGGGGTGATCTAGTTCAAGTGTCAATGTTGTGGGCAACATGTTGACAACATAATGAGGGTAGATGATCAGCCATGGGACCTGCTTTTTAACCCACTAAGGGCCGCTGATGCAGGAGTGTATCATGGACACCATGATGCACCAATGAAGTGCTGGTGAGTCTGCATTGGAGCATCATGCCGACAATACAGTATAGTACGAGGACATATCAGCCCGTAAGGTCGGCATGATGCATGAATGTAGCCCTGGTGAGTTACTCGCCAGGGCTGTATTTATGCATCATGGCGACCAATCGGCATGATGCATTAATGCACCAGCGACCCTTAAGTGGTTAATTAACCCGCTGGTATATATGTGAAGGCATCGAGTAGCTCACACCCACTCAATAAGGGCTCACCCTCTGGTTATGGCACAGGGATTATTTGCTCGTCGGTTCTCTGAGCTGCTCAGCACGGAGTTGGATCAGCTCTCTGCATGGGTGGATACCAACGTGGGACATTATTGTGATATTCTCACGGACTTACGTTATAATGGGGTGTTCATTGTCATATTATTGTGTAATAGTACTCGTAATGGCATGGTTATTTCAACAATTATATTTGTCGATTGCTAGCTACAGTGGTTAAAATGATTCAGTGCGTATAATGAGTTGACCAATCATGGTATCAGAGTTTTATCATCTCTATGGTGTTGGTATGCGAAATGACTTGCCCATAGCGCCGAGGCGTCTTAAGAAAAGTGTATATACTCGTTTTATAGCCTTAATTGTTTAATATCAAAATCGATCTTATCTAACGAGCTAATAATGACACTGTTGAACATCTACGATTGTAATGAGCTGCTCAATATGCACTCCACGGGCAGGACTTGTGGATTCTTTTTTTTTCTCAAATGGTATCCGCTGTAGAATAAGCTTTGCAAGGACATGTGGATAAATATGAATAGGCTACATATATATGTGGTTCTGTGTGAGACTGACACTGATTAACAGGTGAAACAGGTGGTTTGTCCTTAAACGCGGGTACATGTAGATTGGTGTAAGTGTTATTGCATGGACATAGAAAAATTAAACGTTACAAACACGACGTTTATCTTCGTTTTGGTCAACACATCTGTGCAAACAACTTTGTATTTTTCATAAAGGTCAATGATCATACATGTATGCATAGCAGTCATACACAGTGAATATCAATATGGACATCTTGAGGTAATCTAACTGCTTATCAGTCTTACAGCAGTAGCGGCTTACGGCGGGATTGATTGGTTTGTTTAACGTCCTAAGGGAGTGGTCATTATTTATCAACAGGGGGGGGTGGGTTTTCTCGCGGATGCGCGGAAATTTTTTACACCTCCCTCGACGGCAGTCAAAATTTTTAGCGCCCCCCCCCCCCCGCGCCAGAGGCGTGGAGAGTTTTTGCGCCCCTCTTTGATCTATAGTAGCGCGCTGGCTTTTTTGCTAAAAAGAGGGTGATTTTTTTAGCCCCCCCCTCAAGAGGGGTCAAAAATTTTTTTGCCCCCCCTCGGGAGGGGTCTGAAAAATTTACGCCCCCCCCTCAAACCCACCCTCCCCCCCCCCCCCTGTTGATAAATAATGACTACTCCCTTAGGCTCTTACACCTCATGCACGGAGAGTTTTTCTTTTCCGAAAATGCCAATTGGTGCATAAAAAAATAGGGTACGGCCACAAAAGTCCCTGAAAATTATAGCCGCTATGACGCCCACTAAGTATACTTATTCACAAGCAGATCCCAATCTATGCATCATCCGATATATAAAATAGCCAGATTCATTTAGTACAAAATTCGCAAATGATAGTCAAATAATTGCCAGTGTAAATGTGTGGCAACGTTCATGCCTTTCCATCAACTCGGTTTGTATACAGTATTACCAGACTTTTGGAAGCATTGATCGCAGAGGATCTGTCCTTTGCTAACCTATTGTCTTTATAACCCAACTTTGTAACACGCAATATTTTTGTCACAATATTTGAATAAAGTATTTGATCATTATGCAGTGTTCTGTTCTATGTCAAACAAGCTATACCATGTAGCTTAAATTAATTCTCTATTGATAGAATGCATTAGTACGATGGGGGCATTAAACATCTTAACTGGCCCCAATTAGAGCAAGTTTTAGAATTTTTTTTTACAAATTAGGAGACAACTACGGCGAATCACATTTAGCCTGTTCTTGGGGAGTGATTGTTTTATAGCAACAATGGGTGGGTATTTTGGTTTGAAGGGGGGGGGGGGGGTTCAAAACTTTTCTGACCCCACTGAGGGTGTTCCTTTTGTTTTTTACCTGTGATCAGGAAGAAAGTACGTGCGTTACTCTGGGCTTGTTTTCTGTCGACTGTGCTTATGACAGTATTAAAACTTTTAACGTTGTATCGGTTTCTGAAATGACCGTCAGTAGAGGTATCCACAGGAATGCATATCAAATATTTTTTTCCGTTTAATCATGCGGAGATAATGATTTAATAGACCTAAAGGAGCGAACCGGTAACCCCTAAGTGAATAAATAATGCCCGGGTGTTAACATATGAGTCCGATTATGTATCTCACACTCTTTTCTTCATGGACGAACGACTTGGGAGTTAATCAACTAAGCCTAAATGCTATTTGAATTTCGGTAATGAAGAGGGAATGGTCAGTGCATGTGTATTAAGCTCATATTGGCTAACGAACGGTTCCTTGGCGTGAATTCCAGGTCCAGATAGCCCTTGCTAGATACTATACGGCCCAGGCGGTCTACAATGTATCCCAGGCAGCATGATTCTTAAAACTATGGTGAGAAAAACATGTCTTAAAGGTTATCGTTATTTTCCATCATCATAGGTGCAACATGGGGCATGGGAATTATTTATTAATCAACTGAATACCATGCACGCGACTCCTTCTATAGTAATGACATATAATTTATCAGTTGAAATTATCAGCCCGAGTGAAATTTACGAGGAAATGTATACGAAATAGCATGACCCCCCCCCTCCGCCCCCCCCCCCCCCCCCGAAGTTCAGGAATATATGCGCTCCTAGAAATCTAGCCCGTTTGAATCCAACAGGAATGTGCTCTGATATATTCCCATAAGGTATTGATTGTTATAATAGTGAGAACTATATTTCATGAGGATCCATATACATGTAGTGTATCGTTGGCCTAGTACCAATACTCAAATCTTTATTTTTTTCAGCCCTCCCTCGCATTCAGTCTTTTTTTTTGTCCGACAGTGACAGCAATGGTCAGTGCCCCGGATCAGCGCCACATTCCGGGCTCTGTCCATTTCAGTCCCATTCTCCTTTTGTTCATAAGTTCTGTATTTAAAATGAGGTTATATCTTATTTTTGATAGAAAAGGAATGGAAATGGAACGTTTTTCACGCCATACGTATTTTGATATGACGAATCCAATTAATCGTGATCCTTTTTTGACACGACTAAACAATAAACGTATGAATGGTTGGGATAATGATTGGCCATGGCCATTCAGGCGTACAGCATAGGAATCCTTAATGCCACTGCGTTCACCTTTAATCCTGATTAATCCTTTTAGAAACAGCGTGCAATGATCAGCTTAAAGCTAGTTAATGTAGCTACAACTAACCTTCTTAGCCCTCATAAGCGGCATTTGTCTAATGCGAAAGACTTATTCCCTCCTGTTGTTGACGCCTGTAGCGCCATTTTGGGAGTGCTTTGCCATTAGTTTCGCACCACAACAGCCTCCCTAAATTGCAAAACAAATACCTTCAGGGGAGACGATTGCAATGTCAAGAAACACCAATCCCTATGAAATCAATGAGCATAAGGATTCCCCGACGAGAACACCTGAAGAACAGACAGCTATTTGTAACATGAGGCATTTGGACGCAGACAACATTTGGATCGAGAGGCACAGAGCAGGTAGTAGATAGCGCAACAGCATGCACTGTCCATGTAGATTTCTTATCAGCAGAACCACAGCACCTGACACGCTGTCCACAATTGAGACGTCTGGACACTGTTTACTCATCCATTGGACACTAGGGACTTGATTGGAAACTTCCTAATTACCCTAGAAATTAACATCCATCTTGAGTATACCCCTTGAAAGATTTGAATGACGCGGACGTTTGAAAAGCGCGCCACTTTGATCTGCTCCTTCCAGCGTTTGATGCGGAATAGGAGACGCGCGTCCTCCCACCATTCCTCCACGTTTGCAGGCGTAATATCCCGGGAAAAAACAGTTGTTTTCTCTTCAAACCTCACTAGGTAACTCTCAAATTATCCCTGTGTCGATACCTGGTGGATTTTCAAAGTTATATGGCCTAAAAGTAGCGAAAATTTGAGCGCAAAAGCGCGCTTTCCGACGGAGCTCCATGGCCATTTTGGAGAAGGAACAGCCACCGTCTACCAAAGCTAAACTAGTCTAGGCCATGCATAAATTATCGCACACGTGGTCTCTTTCAGCCAATAGAATCCCAGGTTAAGGGGTTATTCATAAACCAGGAATTCAGAGAATTAAATGTCCAGCATCATAACCTGAAGAAGCGTGGTTAGGGGTGGAACAACTTGTCTAAGTTTGGAGAAGTTTCAGAGGAGATAGGAGACTGACCTGACAACTTCCATACACTTTGTCAACTCGTTGTTGGACTTGTCAACATCAGACATCGGTAAGTAGCCATTATTTCTTTAAAATCCTGCTCTCATCTTGCACCACGCCGACACGCCCACCTTGCCCAGACTGTATCTAGCCAACAAAGACGCACCTTAGACACCTTCATTGGGACCCACCTTTGGCTTAAAATTTGGAAATTTTGTGAAGTTTGAGTTGATATTTCAGTAGGGGTGACCTCGAGGGAAGCTGGCATTGTTGTTTTGGTCGGTCATGACGACGTGGTATTCAGATGCACGGCGTTTTGGTGATGCAGTCATGGGCACGTCGGCGCTGTGGCTGCCATCTTGGGAGCCGGCTTCCCCTCTCAACTCAGCTCCACTGGGCGCATTAGGCGTCCATGACACACATTTCTCTATATCTAGTATAATATCCTACAATATATAGCACATCATAGTTATGGGCTCCCTATCACTTTGGCCTTATGCCTACCCTATTCACATTGAACACTGACATGGTCATCAATGCTAAACCAAGGGTGATCTTGAGAGCAATTTCAGATGTAGGTCATGATCACTAGCATTGGCCCAGCATAGGCATAATGGTCTGGGGAATACAATACAATGGGTATAGGACAATGATAATTATATTGAAATTGATAGGGAAATGGGGAAAATGCTTGAATTTTGTGTATTTATCATTTGGATTCATATCATAGCAGATAAATTAATACCATTGGGGTGGAAATGTGTAAAGTGTGTACTGTAGTGATTTGTGTATATTTTGGCCGCCATTTTGAAAAACGTGCTCTAGTCTAGTCTAAAGATTATATCTGATATTATGGTATTATCTTTGTCAGATATAACTTTTTGGGATGTGAGACGAATGGTTTCATAGAAAATACGAAATATATTTAGATGCCAACGTTTATTCCTATTTGTTTTAGGACTTTTTGTGAAGAGAGCTCATATTTGTGTGTCCCCGCGCATTTGTGGTCTTATTATGGACATAATTCTTATTATGAACAAAATCACATGTCCTATTCCATTTAAATTAGGGAAAGTATCGTGTTTTAGTCCCTTAGATATGTATTTGTTAAAATGTACAGGAGTGAGCCTGAAATATTTAGGGAAACCATTCAATTTCAGGTGATTTCCACCATGGCGGACAACCACATAGACATCCAGCAGATCGTCACTGACTGGGCTTGGCGCGAGTATGACAAAACAGCCACTAAATCGCAACGCAACCTGAAGGAAAAACAGGAGAAGAAGGGGTCCAACTATCTGAAACTGTCCATCGACTGGTCTGATGTCAAATTCAACGACCATACGTGTTGGCCTCAGTTGGCACCAGAGGACTTTGATAAGGAGGATGGCGGGAAGATTCCATATAATGAGACCAATGGGACAATGAACGCCGCCGCAGAGTCAGGCAGAACGCACAGTAACGTCCTCTTCCAGACCACTTTCTGCAATAGCACAGCAGACGCACAAGAATACACGTTGAAGACAGAGAAAACCACACGTTCTACGTGTACCACAGAGATCAGCACGTGTTTCACTAAGGGTATAGACCTCAGCGTCAAGCTTTGCACGCCGGGAGAAGTCCTGGAGGCTAATGCCGGCTACCACCGCGAGATGTCTCTCACAAATACAGATGGGGAGACGCTGGAAGAAGAGCTCAACTGGGGCGTGGAGAGTCAGATCAGGGTGCGCCCTGAGCATATCGCAGAGGCAGAGCTAGTGGTCAAGGAAAAGAAGTACTCTGGGGTCTTTGAGATCACCAGCAAGATCAAGGGCTACGTCTATATTACCTTCACAAACCTCAAAGACAATAACTCGCTGGTAAAAGCCATAGGCCATGACATCTCCGAAATTATGAAGAAATTCTTGGAAATGGAGCAGAATAAGGGTAACGCCATAGACTATGTGCAAATAAATGGTCCTGAGATTGTGATAGTCACTAAGGGTATGTGTAAGTTTAGGTATGGGGTCAAACAAGAGGTCAAGATCAATGAAAGGCCGCTAAATAACAACAAATAGGCAAAGCTGAGTGCCACGCCCACTTTTGTACTAATGAACAAAGGCCGAGTGAAATAGGGTTTAGCTTTGGACCTCAAGCTCTCTATGGTGATAAAACTAATGGATGTCATTAACTCATGGTGTGATTACTATGTTGTAAATATTGAGGGTAATCTCATTATGCTAATTCCAAGAAAATAAAGTGGGGGGGGGGGGTATTGAGGCATTTCTCAATACTGGGGGTACGTACAAAGATTTATATAAGCTATGGGTTTTATCACTAAACTATGGATATCCACATTGATGTAATCATTAACTCGAGAAGCGAGTTATTCGTATATTCTAAGTGATATTGAGTACACGGAAAAAAAACTTGAAATGTGTGTATTCATTTCGAAGAAACGCTTAGTCTTTCATGTGCTATATAAAAACCAATTGATTTACCGCACTAAATTTATCTCAGCCCTTTCGAACATACAATACAGTGTGTAACTCCTAGTACAGTAAATCTTATTAACTTCCCCCTGTTGTTTAGCAGCCAGGGTTTGATTTAAGCCATAATGATGATAAATGCTATAGTATCGCAACAGTATCATATTTATGCATATCGAAGAAACGCTTAGTTTGTAATGCTGGATTCATGATAAATAATCGATGTTTTAAAGAAATTGCAGATGCAACTATGTAACCTTCCCATACGATTAGTGTGCCTGGTTTTTTTTTTATAAAGTACATCCACATTGATTACACAATAGATATATTCAAATATACGCCAAGGAAATTGTCCATATATATTTCTCTACTCGTGCCAATAAGAAGCTCATTGTTGTATCATTGAAAGTGTTCAACGTTATACTAGACTGAAACTGTCCAGATCTGATATGATTCCCTCATTTTTCTCTGTGCCTGATACTGTGTTTTTGGTATATGATACAATTATGATTATGGACTAGGAACAGATATCGGTTCTCAGTTTTGTATTCTATTGTGTTCTTTGTCTTTGGTTTGAACGACATACTTTTGTAGCACATGTAATGTTTATACCTATATTTGTCTAGTACCTGATGTCATATTTTTCTACATGTTACGGGTCTTGACCATTCTTTTCTTTACAGCTGCCCTCTAGTGTTAAGAACACAAGGTGTCACCAAATACTGAATTATTTTGATGTTGGTATTTAGTTAGGCATCAAGAAGTGACACAATTATCTTAAACCTCTTTGTTTCTTGCCCTCCATTGGCAGAGATTCTAAGGTTGTTGTCTAGAACACCCTTTATGTGCCTGTGGTCTATAAATAACCCTTTATGTACAGGACCTATTTTAAGCTGAACTGTAAACACCCAAAGGGTGTTGTGCTATGTCTAGAAGTCTGGATGCGTCTGATGCTAAATATAAGTTTGTAAGGGGAATGAATGCGTGACCCATTGACACAGTGCTGAAATTCACATTTATGGTTACGATTGAGCAGCAGTGTCATCTGTAGACTGCCGATAGGTCTATACACTGGCAAGACACGGGGTATTATCAGTAGCGGATCCAGGGGTTGGCCTAGGAGACACATGTCCCCCCCCCCTAGACACTCTGAAAATGGGCCTTGGTTAGACTCTTAACTATAGGAAATGTGGGGCCGAAACCTGGCTGAGCCCCCCCCCCCCCCAACCAAATTTTCTTGGCTGTGCTCCCCTAGACCACCCCTTCTGGATTCGCCCCTGGGTATTGCATAGAATGTGTCTTTCCATCATGGGAATCTCTGTTTGTATAATAATGAAGTTTTCTATATGTTCACCCTCATAAAATACTCACTAATTACTTTTGACGGTCTACTTTGTTAGAGACCTATTGGAATGATAGAGATACATCTGTGAATGAAAATGGAATTATGTGTGTAGGTCTGAACTGTGAAAGATTATGTACCTTTAACGGGAATAACCTTTTCTTTATTTTCTTTGTTAAAGCATTAAGATATGAGAGACAGAAACACTGCCTTGTGCTTGTAGTTGACTCAACCAAAGAGCATTTTCTGTTACTGTAGTTAAGATTTAAAACAACGGCATTGTACTTTACCTCTAGGTGTTTCCTTATGCTCAACGGTATGGTAATATTATAAATATGTGCATACTGATTATAGTTAATACATGAATTGATTTCATGCTGTTATGGAAAGAAGCCTGGATTTTATACGAAATAAACTAATGTACATAGACCATGCAGACAGTCTGACACTATTTTTTTGTATCAACGGAGTCATATTTTTTACAATACATGGTGGAAGAATTATTTGCTGCCTCCCGGGGTCGGAAATCAACCATTTAGATATATGTATATTAATGCGCAGATTATTTGGTTGAAATAAATTAGAACCTTAGCCCCATCACTTGGGAGGGATAAAAGAAAATGAACCACAGCTCTCAAATCCATCCGCCCCCCCCCCCCGCTCTGGTTTCTAAATGACCCCTCCATTAGCTCCCTTCCACTTTAAAGCGGGGGTGGGGGGCAAAGGATATCTTGTCCCCTCCCCCTAACCTTTTAGAGAACTAAGGAAATTTGGACTCAGATTGTCCTAAGATACAGCAAAATCAAGGCAAAATTCCTAAGTTTTCTCTGACACAAGCCAAAATCCATTCAGAATACAGCAGTTTAAAGGTAAACCTCCAAAGTTTTTGGGGCCCTCAGCCCCCAAGATGGAAGTTCAGGTCTCAACTAAAATGTCACCGCTAAATTTCTGGGGCCCCCCCCCCAACTTCACACACGTTCCCCTGCCCCTGTTACAGTAGTAGTTACTTTAATCAAATTATAAAGAAGTATATATAGGATGCAACACCATCTGGTGATTTTTGGTATGTTAAAATGTAATACTACCGTAAAACTTTGTATAAGCCGCACCCTAAATTTTGGAGAATGCTACAAACTCACGTGAGGCCTGAAAAGGTTGCCATTCCTTACTATATTCTATACCTAAGTATAAGCCGCACACCGATTTAAGAAACATACTATAAGCCGCACTAAGGGTCTAAAATGGTCTCTAAGCCGCGCCTCATAAACAGAGTTTTATGGTAGCTGATGCTGTGCCCATGCACATTGTTAAAGACAGTGTCAATACTCTGCTTAGATTCAGGCCAGACATTGCCGAGCTATATCTTCGTGCATTCTGCCCTGCCCATATTCCTGCAAACTATTACTATAAAACCCTACGTAAAGCTGCGGCTTATATACCAATTCAATTGCCTGCTGCGGCTTACAGGATGTAAGTCACGAATGGGCAAAAATCAGGAAGCCATACATTTACTTGATAGACAGACCTCCTATTTTTTTTCCAAACAACCCTCCTTACCACTCGTGTATAGAAAAAAAATGTCATTCAAAAATTTCAGAAATCAGAAAAAAAACCCACTAAAAACTTAAATCCCTGTTATACTGAGGGTGCGGCTAATAGGTATCTTATGATGGTATGCGCGTCATTTCTCCGGTTATTATTCTTGGTGCTTTGTGTATGATAATGACTAAAATCATGTGAGGGATATGAATGATTTAAAATACTAAAATCCTGTGAGGGATATCTCTTTCCATGATATGACCCAGTCTCCTAATGAATACATTCCAAGCTCGATTGTCAATAATTCATGTTTATATTCTGATGGATTTTTTTCTTATTTAGCTCTCAGAATAGATGTGTATACGGAATCCAGGATAGGATCAACCCGAAAGTTGGTGTCATACAAAATGTTTTCTTGTAGCATATTTTTCTTTGTTTGATACCGGGTTTCAAGATAGTAAGGTGATGAAGATTCGTGTACAAATTCCTCAATCAAACTGATCGACATTTGTAAATCACATTGAACTTTCCCCGGCTTTTAAATGTATACATGTATTTTGTCCAAGCACCCCCATCTGTAAATTTACACATATTCACAAATTAACTCATATCCGAATATTCAAGACATGTGAAATTTTGTGATTTTCCAATTGTTTGTTTTTTCGCAAATGGTATACAAACGGGAACAATGTACTCTACGGAACTAAACTTGTACCAGGTGATGTACAGACAGGAGAATTGCAATTAGCATGTCTGTGTGTGTAGAGAGATAAGGGGGATGTGGGAGGTAGGGTGGGGTGTATGTACATACAGATAACGCGATAAGTGTCCGTGTGGTTGGCAAAATGCCAATCTGCATACAATGACTTGTAACACTGGTCCCGGACACCCACACACATGTACCTAGAGTCTGTGAATAATAAGTTGGCGGAACCACAGATAGAGCTTTTCTATTCCAGGTACACATGTACTACAAATACATTTTTTATGGAAATGTTGATGAATATCTATTTGGCAGATTTCATGAATTCTAGATTCATATTTGAAATTGTAAAAGCCTAGTTTTTACTCCATTGGGATTATAGTAAATGATCATTCAGAAACTTGTTCTGTTAGTCCTATTTTGTGCTTCCGCCAGCTTATGACCCAATATGATATGGAATTGGAGTGATCCTGAGGCAATATTCATGTGGGTGTGCTGAAACACACTTGTATCATCATGTACCCTGTATCAGATATCATGGGCCTAATACATGTACCATGGAGTTCTTTACTGAATACTCAGCCTGAACTTCAGATGATAATTTCCCTATCATGTATTAATGTAGAGCTTGTAACATCTAAACAAAAGATGAAGAGCACAAACTCTTTTAGAATATACGATTTATTACATTCCCGGTTACACTTTCAGTATATATGTTTGGAAATCAAATCAAAGTGTCATCTTGAGCCAAGATTTCGATTAATATTTTGTTAATCACGTAATATCTATGCATAGACAGTTGTTGAAAGTATATGTATAGCTACATACACAAGAATTGGGATCGTTATATTTCTGGTGCCTTTGGCTTTTACATTTATATCAATCCTTAAAACTTCATTGATTAAAAGCTTTCACATTAAGATTTGAAAGTATCAATGCCATGAACACACATACAAATCCAATTGGTAAAACACGGATCGCTTCAATGTGTTAACCCTTTAAGGGCCGTTAATGCATCATGCCCATTGGTCGTCATGATGCACTTATGAAGTGCTGATAAGCCTGCTCGCCAGCACTTCATTGGAGCATCATGACGACTCTCTGGGAGTACATGTACCAACCCTGTAGGGTCAGCATGATGCTCCAATGAAGTGCTGGCGAGCTCTCGCCAGCACTTCATCAGTGCATCATGACGACCAATGGGCATGATGCATTAATGCATCAGCGGCCTTTAAAAGGTTTACCTACCTTAGTTGGGATCTACCGGTACATTGTATGCTTATCATGCTAATCTTTCAAGTATTCATCAGTTTTCTCTCGTCAATAAGTTAAGACATTCTCACATGGCAGAACCAAGGCATTTTTCTTTTGTTGTAAAGTGCGGTACATTAAAGGGAATTTCTTCTTCAATCATGCTAATCTTGTATCATAAGAGCACCTTATTGTGCTTTGTATAATCATTTTTGATCTATGTGTATATCTGAAAAATCTCATAGAAAAGTGTAACAGAAAGAAGTAAACACATGGGCAAGAATAAAGAAGAATATCTAGGAATGTCCACTAAGATACACAAGTATATGATAACTAAGTATCTAAATAACTACCATTCCACAATCAATGGGGAGAAGGCTGCCAATATCAAAGTATCAATACAAAAATACAAGGAACTTCAAACCCTGCAGCTGTTCTACTATAGACAACCGGTTACATTCAATATAAACAGTGATAAATGAGTTAGGGAAATTTCAATATCATTGGGCATGTAGAAGAGAGTACGATGTGTGTTACCAGATCCGGTTTCCATTGCAAGAGAGATAATTTCATTGTAAGATTTATGAGAGGTACATATATGCTTGGAGGTGTGTGAGTAAAATATAACTCGAAGAGAGTAGAACAAGTTACATACATAAACAGATCTTTACAAATATATCTATATCAAATAAAATAGGCCAGTATGTAGGGCACATGTTTAGTAGAATTTTGGGCACTTCCCACGCCTCACCGTTAGTTACATTTGAGTAAGAGTAATAATTTCCATGGTGTACGACTAGCATTGTAAGGACTATGGCTTATATTCTAGATTCGGCCTCATGAATTTACGGTACTGTTCAAATGGGTTACCTAACATAAAGGATATCACCAATTATAATGAATACCATAGTAAATCTATATGGTACAAGGTTGTCATGCGTCAAGCGACAAGACAGATGAACAGCATAGTTCTAATAAAATCTGTAACTCAAACGCAGCCACAAATAAACCCATTTGCTTTGTTTAGAGAGTGGCCAGTGATAGCCTGGGTGACGTCTAGATAAATACACAAATCAGGAATAGATTGCACCGAGTAGAGATATGTACCAAGCAGTGCGATAGAATGAAATGTCTTCATACTCAGATCTGTATAATGGTTACTTCACTCAAGATTATATTGTTCATAATACGTATAACTTCATTTAGCTCATCACTGTAATGTCACAAATATATTATGACCACTGTAGTCTAAGTTAGTTGCTAGTGACACATTCAAGGAAGCCAATGATGTAGATGGTATAGGTTGGGTTCTATACGGACTTAGCAGGATTATTTATTAGCCAATGAGATAAGCCCAACAATTCACTGCGGTCCTCTCGGGGGCCGACTGGTACCCATCTGATAGGTCTTATCAGTGGAACTCGCTGGTAACAAGCTCCAGTAATGGCGGCGCCCATGGGGCGACCTGCTAACTCGGAATAATTAATGTACTACTAAGTTAACCTTCATGGGCAACAGAATACTATAATGCATTATTTCTGTCCTCATAATGCATGAATGTAGCAATAGTGTGTACTGGTAATGCATTAGGCTGCATTCATGCATCATGCTGACCCTACAGAGTTGATGCACTACTTTACTGAAGTCCGGCATGATGCACCAATGTAGCACCAGTGAGTTATTCTAAGTGGCATTACATTGATGCATCATGCCGACAAATGAGGTTGGAATTTGAGGCATCATGCCGTCCTAAAAGGATTAAAGGACCATGATGACTGGTGTGACAAGGCGCGGAGACTAGTCACGCTTGATTAGATATTTTGCATGCTGTGCCCACGATACAGATTCAGCCTTGCAGACACTCAAAATGATCTGGTCGCTTTTAAACTGAAAATACAAAAAGAATCCTTATTATGTTAATATTCTGTTGTTTCATTTACACATATATTCAAATAAAGAGAAAATTATCAAAATATTATTTACCAGCTTGCCACAACGTGTGCGAAACCCGATATAAGATTACCGTAATCTCCCGCGTATAAGGCGCACCTCACATATAAGGCGCACCCTGAGTTCAGGAGAATGCTATAAGACCCACCTGGGGCTTGATTTTTGAAGGTTTAGTACTTTTCTATAGTAAAAGTACCCCGCCTATAAGACACACCCCCTCTTTTGGTAAGCTCTATAAGGTGTAGTAGGCTTTTGATTCACGTATAAGACGCGCCTTATAGGCGGGAGATTACGGTACTTGGACTGTATCTGTGGCGGATTTAGATGGGACGCTTCCTCATTTTTCCTCTAGTTTAGTTTATTTGGCCCATTTAAACCTGAGATTTAGCAAGAAATAAGGGCTAAATGTGGGGCACACAGCATCCTTTTCAAAATCCTGGATCCGCCACTGTGTATACAACTCTTTAAAATTTGATTATCAAATCCACACAAGCAAAATAGTAGCCCTAGATCAGTGCAGTGCTCTGTAAGATATGCTGTACCAGGTATATTTCTTTTATACAAGAAGCACCATCTAGGTACTAGGTTTTGTGATATACATGTATGTTGTTTATTCTACCTACCCTATAAGTACATTTTTCTGGGTTTATTTGTTCAGGTAGTGGCTTCTTGTACTCGTATTCCATCTCCGTCCCCTCCTTGTCTGTCACTTTGGCACTGACAAGGATCTTCCTATCAATAAATAACGACCAGGAATTTATGTATCTATATTCTTTTATCAATCTAATCATTAGACCAGTTATAAATTCATGTAATAGGTTTCTCCTATAATCTAGTCTATGAGTATCTTTGGTACATATATATTATAGCCTTGTATTCGTGTACATGTATAAGGTGTATTAGGTATACTCACTTCTCTGTAAACATTTCTGTTTCATTGAAGACGGCGTTTAAGGGTGAGGCTTTCCCTATTAACCCCATGGATTTCTTCACTTTCATGTCCTTGAATGTCAAGAACAACGTGAAGTACCCTTTCTTCGGGTCGTCATCGTTGAACGTGACTGAAAGTTTAAATCAAAATACTCCTTCAACATTTTGAATATCAACACAAGCCACTTCTGGGTACCGGTATATCGTTGTAATAATACCATTAATGGGTATCAAATATCCTCAAATACGCCAAAATGTTATGGAGGACATTTATCGAAAAACAATCGTGTGTATTTACTGCGATTGACGGAGGGTGAATGCTACGTTGATGTATACATCACATAATATATTAAGGTCAGAAGATTTGGTGTGATAGCACAGCTATACAGCTAATAATGCATAGGAGTGCGGTGCACAACAAATCAGGTATTGTTTCTGTTTTGCCATATCTGAATTTCCAATTACTATGGCATTATGGCTTGTTTATATGTATGATGTGTGCACTTACCTGGCCCTGGCCATAGAAGACCATTGCTCTCCGCCATACTTCAAGTACCAGGTTGGACGTCTACCGCATTACCTGGACACTGTGTGGGGGCTGAGAGTACAGGTACACACCACTATCAGTCATCAGCTGCACCTCAACAAACACAGCTACAACTCTATGTGATTCCTGTGCTAATGGTCTAGAATCTATCTAGCATATTCAATAATCACTGACTCACTTCAAAGGTAGCGCTATCTAGGTCTGGTCTGGCATGTAACCTTCAGTACAAGTGTAAACTCCTGCATATAAGTGGCAGTCGTGTATAAGTCGCACCCTAAAGCTAGGGATCCACTGCCGCGAGTTTGTTGCGAATTGTACTCGTGCGTGTGTCCTCACAGAGCACTCGCAAAAATCAAATTATTTTGATTTTTGCGAATGTCGATGCACGCCTGTCCGACGTTGCATGCAGTTTCTCGCAGCAGCAGATCCACTGCTGGAATGTCTCCTGCGAGAAAACACGAAAAAATACGCACGAGTGCAAGTCACAAGAAGCTCGCGGCAGTGGATCCCTAGCTTAAGTTCAGGACAATATAATAGTAAATCCTTGTACTAGTATATAAGGTGCGGCTTATACCACGTTACACAAAGAATGGGGGAGAGCAGGGGAGGGGGTTAAAGTTACCATAACACCATTAACAACTACAAGACTACTGTACGATGTACAACAGTATTGAATGAACTGCTCAAAATGAATAACACTCCCTTATTTTTTAGCCCCCCCCCCCTCAGAGATGCCACTCACTGATCCCAAAAAATTCGGAAATCCTCCAAATTTACTTAATTTACAATAGGAAATACCTACAGAAATGAAAATAAAAAATTCGGAATTCCTAAAAAATTTGGAAAAGTGGCATCTCTGCCCCCCAATGGTAGTCAAAACTTTTTGTGCCTCCTCGCGCGGAGAATTTCCGCACCCCTCTTTGTTCTACAGTAGCCCGCTCACTTTTTGGCTAAAAAAAGGTAAATTTTTTACGCCCTCCCCAAGAGGGATCAAATGTTTTTATGCCCCCTTAAGCCTTTTAAGGAGGGTTCTGAATTTTTTTACGCCCCCCTCAAACCCAACCCCCCCCCATGAATAATGACCACTCCCTAATATCAATAATGTGTCAAAGACTTGAAAGAGAGCAGAGAGCTAGGAGAATAGCTAGAATATCTTCTAAATCAAGATTTATCCCCCAGGACCCGATGGACCAAGACTCCACTGGCAGTATCAACTCCTGTTTGAACTTATAAATACATGGTAAGTAAATGTAACTGGTAAGTAATGTGTAAATACCTATAAAACTATAAATTGTCCTAGTACATACCCTTAATTCCTCATCAAAACATGCCCAACTTTCTGGGCGATAATGGGGTGTTTAGATAGAAAGTTAGTGCCTACTTAACCCACTGGGTGGCGTTTTGGGGGATGGTGATGGTTTAAATGACTGCCTCCAGGAGGCCTCGTGGTTTCATGTCGTTCCCGCTATGATAGGCCTATAGATACAGGATAGTTCTAAGACCAATGTGTGTATATTTTGGTACCAATCTGAAGCTTTAGAGATCTCACAATCATTTTCAGGTCTGCTAGAGGAGGATAGAGATCGGTCTGTCCAATTACAGAGTGAAAAAAGACCTCGTGTAAATTTATAGCCTAAGTCTAAGGGTAGGCTAGCCCTCATAAGGCAAGGCCACTTTTTGGCCAAACTCCCTCTCATCAAGGACTTGAGTCGAGACTTAAGACAATATTTGCTTCTTACCAAGGGTCACCTTTACCCCCAAAATCTAATTCTCACCAAGGGTAAGGTTTGTCAGAGGTCCGACCACACACCCTCGTCCAGTTCCCACAGTCTCTGTATTTTAAAGATAGCTCCACAAGCTGAGCAGGCCTACCACAATAATTAGATACTGAAGAACTAGATGTCTTGATTTAGTTGCTAGTATGTTTACTTTAAAGGTAATAGATACAATCTAGCCTGTTTGAAAGTTACCAAGAAAAACTGTTGGTCAAGTTCGGAAAGGTTTGTAACGTGATGAAAAGATGAAGATCACAGGTCGTGGCGTTTATCCACTGAAGGGCTCAGTGGTCTTAGCTACAGCCACCTATCAGAAACATTTTGGACCCAAATAGTATTGGGTCACAGACAACATGAAAATTGCATGAATAAAAAAAGCCTATTAGCCTACATACTAATGCCTTAAGCATAGGGGTTATTTATCAACAGGGGGGTGGTGGTGGGTTTGAGGGGGGGGCGTAAAATTTTCAGACCCCTCCGAGGGGGGGGGCTAAAAAAATTTTGACCCCTCTTGAGGGGGGGCTTAAAAAATTAACCCTCTTTTTTTTAGCAAAAAAAAAGCCCGCACACTACTATAGATAGAAGAGTGGCGCGAAAACTCCGCGCCAGGGGGCCCAACAAATTTTGACTGTTGTCAAGGGGGGGGGCGTAAAAAATTTCTGCGCATCTGCGCGAAAACCCACCACCCCATCTGTTGATAAATAATGACCACTCCCTAAGAATGTCTAGAATGCCATGATTAATGTATCATATGTAAAGTGTTGATAACCGTGGGTTATGCCATGTAAGATAGGGATGTACGCAAATTTGTGACACAGCATGGGAAAGGGTAACATTATGGGCATTTAGTACTATTCATCGTTAGGCCTACTATAGGGTGCTCAACTAGAACTAACAACAAGGCAACCTTTTCAAAACCTATCCAAAGACTCTCATGGTTCTGACAAAAATCTCAGAGTGAAATTCCCTGACTCTCCCTGGCCAAAAATAATCATTTCCCCTGACCAAACTATAACGCAGCAGAATATAAAGTACCAACGTTTACCAATAAATCTATACCAAGGGTCTAATTTTGAAGAGCAATTACAAATTTTACTATAAGTTATCAATAGTAAATCAAAACCTTACTTTTCCATATACCATCAGCATTGCAAAATTGGCAAAAAGGAACATGGTGAGGGGTGGGGGTAAAAAATGGCCAAATTTTTCATGACATCATTTATAGATGGCCCCCTAGCCCTACCATACCTATTCAGATGAACATAAACTGGGGTTATTCTTGATTTAGGGATTATCTGATTGAACCTAGTAAGTGGTTGTTCAAGATGATATCCAATAAACTTATACACATACAATACATATACATTTATTTCATTTGAAACAAGGAGGTATACGGCCTACTTTGCATTGATTTTATATGTGGATTAATATCAAAATCAGACAAGGTGCAGTACCGGAATGCTACCTAAAAAGATGTGGGGGATATCATGCTTTTGCACATGAGAGGCCACCCAGTGGCCTTAGGGAGTGATCATTTTTTAACAACAGGGGGGGGGGCTGGTGGATTTGCGCGTGGATTTGCGCGCGGACGCGCGAAAAAAATTTCGACCCCCCTCTCGAGGGGGTAAAATTTTTTCGACCCCCCCAATAAGGGACAAAAATTGCGCGCGAACATCCCCTTTAGCCTATAGTAACGCGCGGGGATTTCCACTGAAAACAGGTGAAATTATTTTGACCCCCCCCCCATCAGAGGTATCGAAAAAATTCTGACCCCCCCGGTCAAGGGGTTGAAAAAATTCTGACCCCCCCCCTCAAACCCACCGGCCCCCCCCCCCTGTTGTTAAAAAATGATCACTCCCTTAAATGGCACTAAATCCATGTTCCATATCATATGTCACATATTGTCAAATTAGGCTGTTTCATATTCTACCAACAGGTGCCATTAGGGAGTGGTCATTATTTATCAACGGGGGGGGGGGGTGGGGGGGGTGGGTTTTCGCGCGGACGCGCGAAAATTTTTTACGCCCCCCCCTCGACGGCAGTCAAAATTTTTGGCGCCCCCCGCGCCTCTATAGCCCCTCTTTGATCTATAGCCCCTCTTTGATCTATAGTAGCGCACGGGCTTTTTTGCTAAAAAGAGGGTGAATTTTTTTAGCCCCCCTCAAGAGGGGTCAAAATTTTTTTAGCCCCCCCCCTCGGGAGGGGTCTGAAAATTTTACGCCCCCCCTCAAACCCACCCTCCCCCCCTGTTGATAAATAATGACCACTCCCTTAGCATAGATAGTTTTCACTACCTTAATTTTAGTTTTGATACATCAAATGGCAATTATCAAAGTTATCAGCCATGTTGCCATTCTCAATTTCCGGGTACCACATACATGTATTTCCATGGTCCAGTTAATTCTTAGACACAGTTTCAAGTGATACTGACAGAGGACACCACCTTGTCGACAATTTATGAAAGTGCAATGTGGAGTAGACATCTAATAGTTAGAATAGAAAGGAAATCAAAATAGAAAAGGGATGCACCTTGTAGGTCGGGGGGGGGGTACACTTCATTAGTACCAAGGTGTTCGAAACCAAGTCCTCAAATGGTCTTAACCAGGGTGTGGAAATAATTAGCTTTCTGAAAACGAACAAAGGCAGGCCCAAACAATGAAACAGATTGACACACTTTGAAGTATTTTATTTTCTTTTTCGTTACACCAAAGGATATAGGCAAAAGGCGGGTTTGGAAAGTGTAGGTCCCTTAAAAGATGACACAGATATACTATAACATCCTGCGCATAAGGCGCGGCTTACTAGTATATGTGATTATATGGATTCACTGCGGTCCTCTCGGGGGCCAAATGGTAGTACCCATCTGATAGGTCTTATAGCTTCTTATCAGTAGAACTCGCTGGTAACAAGTTCCAGCAATGGCGGCGCCCATGGGACAACCTGCTACCTCAGACATTCCACTGCCGCACTTTATAGAAGCAGTTAATGTTAGGGACGTGCCTTGTAGACGAGGATATTTAACAAAATATAAGTACTAAACTGGTACAAATCAAACACCAGCTTCTTCAAGTTAATGGTGCGCCCTATACACGGGTGCGCCTCATAAATGATGTGTGACACCTATAGGGAACAGAGCCATTCCTGGATGGAGGTGGCCATCTTGAAATTAGTTATGTAAATGGCCCCCGACAGCCATCTTGGATCTGGCAGAGGATTGTGGGTAATCTCTTATCTTCCCCTCCACCCAAAGAAAACAATGGGAATTGATAAGACTGATAAGCTGCCCCTGCCTCTATCTTAATCACCTTATGTACCTGTCCATTGTTTTAGGTGTGAATGGAGGGGATTAACCTGATAGGGAGACAATGGCTTGGATTTACTCAGCCTGGATTATATGTGCCCTCTAACAAAACTTTTAATGTTTAATTTCTCTTGTATTTGAAGTACTAAGTCTATATAAAGCTAATATTGTTAAAGTTTAAAGTATTTGCTATCCAAAGCTATAGATTTTTAGAATATAGATTCATATTGACTATCAGGGAGGGCCAACTGTACAAAGAGGCCAACTACTGATCTAGCCCCCGACTACGTGAGCCACCTAGGAAATTTGTTTGGTACTGTCGTATCCGTGTAAGCGGGCGGAAGTCTCGAGGGTCGAGAGTGTCGTAAAATAAAGTACTTCCGGTTCAAGCAATGGCGTCGTATGGTTGGTTTGTGAATCACAGATAACAATCTATCACCATCTGAGCAATATAAGGCTATAGATGTGACAATGGCGACGAGGATTTAACTTCTGACTCTTTAGGGAAGGTGGATGATATAATTCTGACCACTGGGACCCTTTGGAGAGGAAGAAATCGAACATTGAAAACCATGAAGGGTGGAAGCCACGAGGACACTGTACACAAGGTGGGGGATAGATTTCTGACCACTGTGAATGTATAGTACAGTATATGAAAGACAGATGTTTATTCTGCTGCTGGAGATGTGGATTTGACCAGTAGTAGATCTACAAGTGTGCTTACAGTTTGTGTGTAGTTGTACCTGCTGCACCTGAAAACTGAAACTTAGACACTGTGCTAGTCTGTGGGAATGACCTGCATTCCAGGCTGGAGTCTAATCTGGGTCAGTCAGCTGTTTCAAGTCTACAGTGCTGTGTGTATTCAAGACCTGTGAGTATGAACTGCCACTCTGCCTATGAACTGTGAACTGTATAGAGACTGGACACCACACACATTGAACTCTAGGGAACTCAACCTATAGACTATACTATATTTAAACCATTGACTCAGCTGTGCCTAGGTCTATTGTGGTACTGTTTATTGTGATTTACCACTGTGTATTTGCAATTACTAATGTGTATTCTATTTCAGTGACACTGATATATAGGCCTAGGTGTGCGACACAGTGAGATTTAGTTTATGTGATATATAGTATAGATATTGCAGTGTTCCTACCGTGTGTGATTTTTGTGTGGTAGATTACAGTTCTCATCATGGCAGAATTTATGGACATTAGAGGCATGAAACCATTTGATGTGTCAGGGGATGCATCTACAGTGTCTCTAAGGTGGCAGGCTTATATAGAGGAATTTAATGCATACGCAGACAGCAGAGGACTGTTTATTGAAGCAGATGAGGATGACAATAAGGCCCAGAGGAGAGCCCTATTACTGTATACTGCTGGTGCTGAGGTGAGAGAAATCTTCGCTTCACTACCCAACACTGGGGATGCAAAGGGTTGGGCAGAGGCTGTTGCTGCCCTGAAAACACATTTTGTTGTACCGACCAACAAGACCTACGAGAGACATATATTTAGAAAGGCTAAGAGGGAGGACAATGAATCAGTTGCTCAGTTTGCCCTGAGACTGAGGAAACTAGCCTTAGGTTGTGAATTTGGTAATCTCAAAGACGATTATATATGCGATCAAGTAGTGGAGAGGTGTCGGGATGATAAACTAAAGAAAAAGTTCCTTGAGAAAGGGGCAGGCCTTAATTTAACTCAAGCTCTAAATATTGCAGCTACACATGAGGCGGTTGAATCCCAATCAGCGGACATGTGTGGGGCAAAAGAAAAGAGTGTTAATAAGGTCAGTTATGACAAATATCACAAGGGTTCCTATAGAAATGCACAAGAGAAGGGAGGTAATTGTGACAACTGTGGGTATAAGGGTCACTACGCTGGGGATGATAAATGTCCGGCCAAGCACAAACAGTGTAGAAAGTGCAAGGCTAAGGGCCATTTTGAGGCCAAATGTCCAAAGTCCAGTAGTAAGGAAGGTGACAAATGTAAGCCCCATGGTAAGAAAGGTTCCAAAAAGGGTAAAGTCCACCAGGTGGTGGAAGATGAGCCTGACAATTATAACTTCTGTGTAAATGTAGCAAAACCAAAAGGTGAGATGATCTCTGTTAATGTTGGAGGTGTATCCATTGATTTTGTCATAGATTCTGGAAGCGATTGTAACATCATTGACCGGAAAATGTGGGAACAGTGTAAGAAACAGAAAATTTTGTGTAAGAGTAAAGCCACAAAGAAGAAATTGTTCACGTACACATCGACCGAACCGTTAGAGGTTGCGGGTACTTTTATTGCTAAAGCATGTGTGGGGGACCGCAATGTAGAAGCGGAGTTCGTAGTCGTTGAAAGTGACGGGGTATCACTTCTGGGAAGAAAATCTTCTGAGAAATTGGGTCTTCTGAAAATCGGGATAGGGGTAAATAAAGTTGACTGTAGTCTGGGGGATGTAAAGAACCTCAGGAAAAGGGTCAGAGAGGAGAATAAAGATGTTCTTAGCGGCCTTGGTAAATGGAAGGGCGACCCAGTCAGTTTAACTGTAGATCCTACTGTGAAGCCTGTAGCCCAGCCTTTGAGACGTACGCCGTTCGGTTTGCGAAAAAAGGTCGAAGCAAAAATTCAGAGCCTCATTGATCAAGATATCATTGAGCCCGTCGAAGAAGCGACCCGTTGGGTTAGTCCCGTTGTTATAGCCCCGAAGTCTGATGGCGACATTAGGTTATGCGTAGATATGCGGCGCGTTAACGAAGCGGTACTTAGAGAACGACAGCCCATTCCTACCATAGACGAAGCCCTACAAGATATGACAGAGAGTAGAGTATTCTCTAAGATTGATCTAAAGTGGGGGTACCATCAGATAGTGCTAGACGAAGAATCGAGGGACCTGACTACGTTCATAACCCACACCGGTTTGTACCGATACAAACGTATGCCGTTTGGCATAAACACCGCTAGCGAGATTTACCAACGCATTGTTAGGAATGTCCTGCGAGGAATTCCAGGGGTGGTCAACATTTCTGACGACTCAGTTGTACACACTGTTGACGTAGCGACGCACTACGAGACATTGACAAAGATTTTCGGTAGACTGAGAGAACATGGACTGACCGCTAACCCGGACAAGACTGAACTGTTCGTGACTGAAATGACATTCATGGGACATAGACTGACCCAGACTGGAATGCATCCAACAAAGGAAAAGGTGAAAGCCATTTTGGAGGCAAGCGAGCCCGAGACGGTAACAGAAGTAAGAAGTTTTCTTGGCCTAGTTAATTTCAGTGCTAGATATATACCGGATCTCGCCTCAACCGCAGAGCCCCTGCGGAAGCTGACCAGGAGTAACGAGCCCTTTGTTTTTGGTCCTGAACAAGTCAAGTCATTCGAGAAGCTGAAGAAGCTGCTGGCAAGCTCCGAGACCCTTGGTTATTATGACGTAAATGCTAAGACTATTGTGATTGCAGATGCAAGTCCAGTAGGATTAGGTGCCGTGTTGGTGCAGGTCCAAGGGAAGGAGAAGAGAGTTATCAGGTATGCCAGTAGAGCACTAACTGATGTAGAGAGAAGGTACTCCCAGACAGAGAAGGAAGCATTGGCTCTGGTATGGGCATGCGAGACGTTTCATCCATACATCTATGGATTGGAGTTTGAGCTCCACACTGACCATAAGCCGCTTGAGGTGATCTACTCACCTAAGTCGAAGCCATGTGCACGCGTAGAGCGATGGGTGCTTCGAATGCAGGCTTATAAGTTTAAGGTAATACACATACCAGGGAAGACCAACATAGCTGACCCACTGTCAAGACTGTTAACTCATAAGACTCAGCGACCAACTGAGAAAGACAATGAGACAGAGAGCTATGTGCGATTTGTAGCGGTGAACGCCACACCCAAGGCAATGACTACTCGAGAAGTAGAGCGAGAGTCCGCTGAGGACGAAGAGCTGAGCGATGTTAGGAAATGCATCGACTCCGGCAAATGGGACGACTGCCCAAGTAAGATTTATGCGGCTATAAGCTCAGAGCTTTGTGCCATTGGGTATGTAGTACTGAGAGGTACTCGACTTGTGATACCCAAGAAGCTAAGACCAAGAGTGATAGCCTTAGCGCATGAAGGACATCTTGGGATAGTAGGTACTAAACAGAATCTACGGACTAAGGTCTGGTGGCCAAATATGGAGAAAGAGGCAGAAAAGTACTGCCGAGCATGCCACGGGTGTCAAATCACCAGTAAACCAGACCCGCCTGAACCAATCAGGACAACAACGCTTCCAGCTGGTCCATGGCAGGACCTAGCGGTAGATTTCTTGGGACCACTCCCAAGTGGAGAATCTATTCTAGTGGTAGTAGACTACTATAGTCGGTTCATAGAGTATAAAATCATGAAATCAACCACTGCGAAGGAGACCAAAGAAGCTTTGGAATGGATATTTGGAACGCATGGTTTCCCAGAGACATTGTTCTCTGACAACGGACCGCAGTTTATTTCTGAAACGTTTGCAGATTTTATGGAAGAATCTGGTATCAAACACCATAGAGTAACGCCTAAATGGCCACAAGCAAATGGTGAGGTCGAAAGACAAAACCATTCATTTGAGAAGCGGATGCGTATCGCCCATGCTACGGGGAAAGACTGGAAGAAAGAAGTCTTTAGATACGTAAGCGCCTATCGCGCTATCCCACACGCAACAACTGGGAAAAGCCCTGCGGAGCTTTTATTTAGCAGAAAAATAAGAACTAAGATTCCTGAACTGAGACAGGATGTAGTTGACTTAGAAACTCGCGACCGAGACGCTGAAAAAAAGGGCTTGTCAAAAATGCAAGCAGACAGAGGACGCAACGCGACTATGTCAGACATTGACTTGGGGGATAGTGTTCTACTTAAAAGGGACAGGGTCGAAAACAAATTGCAAACGCCGTTTATTCCCGAACCGTACACAGTGGTGTCAAAGGCTGGTAGCCAGGTAACGGTAGAAAGTCCCGAAGGGGCAAGGTATAAGAGAAACAGCTCTCAGGTTAAGAGATATATACCTAGTGAGGTTATCGAAGGTGAACCATCAGGTGACATGCCTGAAGTCGAGGTAGAGTCAACCCCGATAAAGACAAGACCAACACGTGCCAAAGTTGTGCCTGAAGTCGAGGTGGAGTCAACCCCGATAAAGCCAAGACCAACACGTACTAAATTTGTGCCAAAGAAATTCGACGGTTTTGTTATGTCATAAAGTATAACGAGTACTGTTCTTTGTAACCTCAGAACATTTATCAAAGCATAATTGTCATATTATAAAACTGTAACTTGAGAACTTTGAAAAAAAAAAGTGATGTCGTATCCGTGTAAGCGGGCGGAAGTCTCGAGGGTCGAGAGTGTCGTAAAATAAAGTACTTCCGGTTCAAGCAATGGCGTCGTATGGTTGGTTTGTGAATCACAGATAACAATCTATCACCATCTGAGCAATATAAGGCTATAGATGTGACAGGTACTAGCAATGGCTCTGTCCCGTATAGTCCCGGGCCTATAGTCACAGAAACTTATTCCGACTTAGCGGGATACATTATTGACCAATGAGAAAATTCCTCTCATTGACTGCCGACTTTTCAGGGTGCATTACGTAATAACTGGTACCCATCAGCTCGCTGTTATCAGTCCTTATCTCGCAAGGTGTCAGCTTCAGCAGGGGTCGGCCCACTAAGGAACACGCTAAGGCCATATATAGGAAATGTATGGCTCTACCGCACGATAGAAGCCAAGTGGACTATCGACGTTAGGGAGTGGTCATTATTTATCAACGGGGTGGGGGGTGGGTTTGAGGGGGGGTGTAAAATTTTCAGACCCCTCCCGAGGGGGGGCTAAAAAAAATTTGACCCCTCTTGAGGGGGGGGGCTAAAAAAATTCACCCTCTTTTTAGCAAAAAAGCCCGCGCGCTACTATAGATCAAAGAGGGGCGCGAAAACTCTCTGCACCTCCGGCGCGGGGGGGGGGCGCAAAAAATTTTGACTGCCGTCGAGGGGGGGCGTAAAAGATTTTCCCACCACCCCCCCTGTTGATAAATAATGACCACTCCCTTAGATAGATGGTAGATATTCCTATGTTTCAGGAACATGTAGAGGATGACAACGCTTTGGTTTAAGAGAATTTGGGCATGAATTGAAGGTGCTATTTTGAATCTGAGTTATCTACAGGTAATATATCCATATGCACACGACAAGAAATACTGAAAAACTCTGCATACAAGCCAAGGTGGCCATGGTACCTGTTGAAGAGATTTCTGCACTGCTATCAATTGGAATCTTCAAAGTCGGACACAATCTTAGCAGAGTCAGACAGGATAGCAGTAACAGGCTGCAGAACACTAATTATTTTTCCACTGTTGGCCTTTATAGCTTTTGGGCGAAAATAAAATACTTGTGCAAGTATCTGGGCTTAGCCACTATTATTTTCTTGTAGATATACATTTTTCCCAATAATTTAGGGCCATGGCATGTGGTACAATGTGATTAACTTTTGTGCTATAGGCCTTAGAGTGCAGACATACCCAGATTTGGGGTTTTTGCAGTGAATGATTTCAATAAATTCTCTAATTAAATAGAGTGCACCCCCCTCAACTTACCATCAAATATCAGCCTAAATAACACTCAAATCAATTAATATACACCCTAAGGATTAATTTGGTACCTGGTTTGCCTACCCACTGTCAGATTTTAGACCAATAATCATCGTACAACACCCTTCACTGCGGAGTTACAAAGTGTCTCCTGCTGCCACCTCCCGTCAATTGGTGTCCTGCAACCTTTATAAAGGCCTAGGATGGAACCTTGGTGGTCAATCAAATAGGTTGATGAGCTTTTATGCACAGCCCCAGTATTGTCTCATCCAGATATCCTTACTTTCATGCCATTCTGGACCCTCAAAGTACACTGGGAATTGATTCCCAGAGTGGGTATCAGTCTGGCGCTCCCCTCAAATTTTGCTGAATTCTGATATTCACATGCAGTTATGGTGTTTTTCCATAGAAAAAATAGACACAGGGCTAAGACATTCGACATGCTGATTGCCAAGGGACACCATGTGAGGCACTGAGTGTCATTTCTTCTCTAGGTGCTATAAAACATAGAAAATTATGGGTAAAATGTACAAAAAACCCTCGGAAATATAATGTTATAAAGGAAAAAAATCTACAAAATAGATCTTTACTCCATGTGTAATGGCTTGAACAGCCCCATTTGCATATTATTCAAGTCACCCCATGTGAGGACGAAAAAATAAACCAGATATGGTGAATACAAGGACATTTTATTAAGTGTCAGTAGACATTCATTGGCTGCATAGCTCGGGGATAGAAAAATGATGTTTTTCTCCGATGCATGTAAAGGCCTCCCATAGAGTGCTGAGGTCAATGGAAATAGATGGAAACAGCTTAGAATGTAAAATTCAGGTCATTTTGACCCTGAAAACTATGATTTTGTTTACCTGGTACCCCCTAGAGAGAAGTATCAGGCTCGCGGATTGACGGCAGAATATTTCTCAGAAATCTCTCCGAGGCCGAAACTCTGCTACTATGATTTTCAGTGATTTCACACTAATTACACTGATTCCCTTGCCCTTTCTCACCATAACATTGTCAAACAGACTTACCCTAAGCAAAATAAACACATTTTTTAGCTAGATTTGACAAACTTGGTAGAAGGCCCTATATAGCCCGTAGAGGCTGCAGAACACTAATTATTTTTCCACTGTTGGCCTATATAGCTTTTGGGCGAAAATAGAATACTTGTGCAAGTATCTGGGCTTAGCCACTATTATTTTCTTGTAGATATACATTTTTCCCAATAATTTAGGGCCATGGCATGTGGTACAATGTGATTAACTTTGTGCTATAGGCCTTAGAGTGCAGACATACCCAGATTTGGGGGTTTTGCAGTGAATGATTTCAATAAATTCTCTAATTAAATAGAGTGCACCCCCCTCAACTTACCATCAAATATCAGCCTAAATAACACTCAAATCGATTAATATACACCCTAAGGATTAATTTGATACCTGGTTTGCCTACCCACTGTCAGATTTTAGACCAATAATCATTGTTCAGTGTGGAGTTACAAAGTGTCTCCTGCTGCCACCTCCCGTCAATTGGTGTCCTGCAACCTAACATTTGCTGGTTCCACACAGCTCAATGGTGCCACCTGCAGGCCTGTTCCATTGCAGGCAATGCATTCTGTCCAACTTTATATGATCACCTCTCGCAAGAGGTAACCGACCTTGGGTACAATAGGGTGCACAGTAGACCGACCAGACGAATTGGTTTTTGGCATTTTTTTAGATATCTATCACCAGAATGGACCTTATGTTTGGGAAACAGTAAAACAATGTATGAAGTTATCATTTTGAAATTTCCAAAAGGAAACAAATTATGTCCTAATCAAGATATCTGTTCGACCTAGGGTGCCTTTACCATAGTGTCATGCCACACAACCATAACATTTTAGCAAAAAAGAATGCATTCCTTCATTTATAAAGAATCGATATTTCAAAAGTACTATGGGCCCCATTTTTTCTTTTTATTATTTTATTCTTTATGAATTATGTTGCAAATATACACCTGAAAATTGAGAATTTCTGGTAACCTTGACTAATGGGTAGCGAACAACTTTTGGCGCAATTATGTGGTGTAATGTACACATCTAATGCTGATAAGTGCAGAATTCTGCCACTAACTAGCATACAAAGTCACTGCACTTTGTTATTGGAATCGGTGCGCTTGAGAAACAATGTCTCCATGGTTATGTTAACCTCTGGAGCCTATTGTAAAAGATTGTAAAGAGGCTGATATGGGAGAGGTCCTGGAGACTATAGACCTCCCGTTCTAAGGCATAATTTAATGATGGCTCACTTCATTGGGGCATAACTTCACACTTCTGACACCAGAGGGCCCCACTGAGCACTACTCCTGGGATCGCTCATAGACTGGCAACCCCCGGGGCCACTCCCCATCTTTTCTATTTTTTTTATGTGCGAACAATCCCCCAGATTTGAAGTTGGTACCTTACTCAAGGGCCCAAAAACTCAAATATAGGCCCTTTTCATGGGCGAAAGGTGAAAAAACACCACCCTGATCGAGGGTGACTGAAAAAAACACCCCCTAACCCCAGAGTAAGTTAAACTCAGACATTGAACCTGCTTAGAAATCTCCCACTCCTGGGTAAATTGTCTATAATCTCAGAAAAAAAGTAACAATTTTGTCTAAAGATACACCTCTTTCCATTCAAAATTGCTTATAAACCACCCCTTAGCAAGGGCCTATGGCTATGGCTCAAAAAATGACCCCTTTCCCTCAAATCATGTTCGTACATGGTACCTGGGGTACCCATTATTTATAGGCAATAACATCTGTATGACCTCTGGCCAATGTCTTCCCTAGCTTAGTTGCCTACAAGCCCCCCCCCCCCCCGCCAGTCCGCCCCTTCTAATTTTGATCAACCAAACTTTGAGCAATAAAGGATGGAAACCTTCGTTAGTCCCTCCAGCTTACTTTGGAACTGCTTGCTATGTGCCTATCCCCAACGTGTCGGTGCCCCCTCCAACCCCACTCATCGGACTGAGAATGTATGTTTGCAGGAGAAATGACTCGATGATACATTGATTATTATACCTTATACTCACATGTATAGTAGGCTATTTAACCTGTGCATGATGCGCGTAATCTAAAACTTATTGTGTCTTGAACACACAATGTGACATTTTAATTTTTTGGTGAATTCACAATCTCGAATAGTGCCTTATAATATGACGCAAGATGCGCCTTATACGCCATCCTTAGCCATCAAGTGTTTTTTTTTTTTTTTACAGTGATCACTAGTCTTAATATCTTAGCACTGACGTACCTGGTAGTTAGAGGTTACCGTGTGTCGTACATCTGACCCCAGACTGATATGGTCAAGTCTCACGGAATCAGGTCACACAGTGAAAACCAAAAACGTACTATATGCCATATAGTATGATATACTTTCCATTCCCTGTATACGGTATCTAATTCTGGGATCAACTATCAGACATTGGATGTTAAAAGACGCTCGCGAAGCAAGAAATTAGATGGGCAAGTGAGAATTGAATCATTTGCAAACCATAATGAGATAAATGATATGATGTGCGGCATGTATGGATCCATGGTTCTGTGCCATGCACGTTTTTTCCAATAGAAATTTGCAGTCGTTTCTGAAACCTCCCCAGAGGGGAGGGTGATGCGGGCAGGGACAGTGGCTCTAAACATCTGGGCCATAGAGAATGAGAATAAGATTTCTCAAAATCACAAAATCATTAAAAGGTTAGAAGAAAAATAAACAGAAAATTTGAAAATAAATAGGAATTTCTAAACCTGAGGATATTTAGAGAAAATACAACCAATTTAGTAAAATAAATGACTCCCTTAAGAAAAATAGAAAGATTTGTAAACCAGGGGTCAGCAGTAGGAGGCCTCAATTGGACCCTTATCTTATCTCTTATCTCCGATCTTCTCAAAACTACTCCCGCCTGATAGATATCAATTGAAACATTAACAGAAAATACCTAACTCTTTTATGTGTCATAAATCCGTAATCACGGTAATGCTTTTGTCCCGATTTTCCAAATTGAATATACATTGGGAAAAATATGATATGTGGCATGTATACATGGTTCCTCACTGCCTGAGCCCATTTCTTGAGAATTGACCATAATAATGCAAATGTATTTGTTTCATTTATGTACAAACCATGAAAACACATGGGGTGACATGAAGGGTAAGTAACCTCAAGTTTGGTAAAGCTGTTGTTTTGCCCTCATCTCTCACAGACCTTAGCTTAAGGGCCCAGTCAGGACTTGGCACAGGAGAACAAGTTGGCCGCCCCCTCCCCCCCCCCACCCTACCCCAAACCACACACAATCCACAGCCCAGTGGCAGTCGAGTGTGGACCGCCGACCACAACGCATCCAGGGCGGACTTTTACCCACCATCAAAACCAAGGCGGATTCTAAGCTTACCATGCGGCAACTCCTGTGATAATAAACTTGGATTAAGTGTACCCTGTGGCCTGCCATGCTAGATAACGGGATACCAAACAGGTGCAGTAGGAGAAGTGATAACAGGACATCCTCCTGATCCTTACTGACCACTACAATGGCTAAACAAAACTCCAGCAACACCAGCACAACAGCAGTGGGGCGAGGCTGGCTGGTCGGCCTGGTCGCTCTTGCTGTCGCCCTTGGAGGTGAGTAAGTGGGAAGGTGCTGCAATGTGATCCTATGGTAGCCTACTTTTAGACTTATTGTATGACAAACCTGCAGGTGTTCCCATAATGTCTGGACTACCTTTTATTGCAGGTCAACCATTAATAATTAATGATGGTCAGGATGTATTCCCTGGTCACCACATTGACATTATGACCATGACTGCATGCATGAACTATTTTAGGTCCCTATCTCTGGTCACGCTGGATGAACATGCATTAAGCAGTTAAAGCTGACTGCTCTTTTCATGCCACTTTAGGATGTGCTAAAAGGGGGGAATAGAAAAGAATCTTCACTTGGATATAGTTAGGTTTTATCCCGGGGGGTTTATGGCTTATCACATATTGTATTGCCTAGGCTAGGCTAGGTCTACATTTAGTCAGCAGATTTCTGAGAAATATTAATAATACTAATAATAGTATTTCCTGTGGTAGTATAGATACAGTCCATAGGTTATGCGTACACATATTATGAATAGTCATATGCAATGTATGGTATTGTAAATGAAGGAATTAAGGCATACATTTGTGAAACAGTGTATTTGGCACCAGGACAAGGGTAGGGGCAACCTTCTTCGTGTATTATTTCAATGGGCTATGTGTTTACGTTGTGTATATAGGCCCACATACAAAAGTAAACAGCCAAGGACTAGACAAAACATTTGAAAATGGCACATGTGGGTGGTCCACTCTTTTGCCTCTATAACTTCTAAGACCAGTCATATCCTACCATGCAATCCAGAGAGGTAACCACATGTAATATTGGCACCTATCTAATAGTGTTAATCTATAGCATTCACCTTATATTATTAGGTGAATACTATAGATTTGATACCCATTATCATTGTATCATATCCTGTTTCTTTACATGGGCAGGTCCAAGCAGATGTCCTTCCGTGACATTTCCTATTTTAGACTCTGGAATCCACATCTAAAAGAATAAAATCCTTTCTTTTGGTGGGAATTTGGTGCCAGACCGAAAGATGAATTCTCACCAAAAGAAATAATTTTATTCTTTTAGATGTGGATTCCAGAGTCTAAAATGGAAGTGTCACGGAGGGACAAAATGGACCTATCTGCTTGGACCTGCCCACGTGCAGGATGGGCCACACACAGAGCAAACATAAGGCACATCATATCCTACATTACTCAAATATTCACCCAGGTGGATACATGCTAAGCCTATATGGTGCCTTTCCACATATCATAAAATAGGTACAAGAATATCCAGGAAAACTATCCATTTATTTAGCGTACTGCCGAACAAGAAGAATTCCTACAACAGTTTTTTTCAGTATCATTTTACCTCAAAATGGGCTTACTCCAAACCTTACAGCCACAAAACTTAGAGGTTGCCATAATCAATCTAAGAATATATAAACAGATGGGAGTACTGCTGCTCTGCTTGTTCGCCAAATATAAAGGTATTCAAAGAAGTTCCCATTTGAAAGGCACTTCGCCTGGGTGCAAATTTGGTATATTTTCAGCTGCCTTTTAACTATATCGGAAGATAAAAAGAAAATGCAATATTAGTACAACCACCCACGATATAAATAAGTGTGTATGCCTAATTTGGAGTCACAGGGTCCAAAGTCACTCCTACAGCATCAGTTGACATGATTAAATGGTGAGAGGGGGTGGGTGTGTGTAGGCCCATTGCCGGGGTCCATTAGATCGATATGTCATTTTTTCTGTACCAAGCCAGGCGGGTGGCTGGCACTCGTATCCCATTTCCTCCAGGGTAGTTCATTAACTGATATCACCCAGGTGTAAACCCATGTTCATGTATGGAGATGCCATCCTCCATGTGAAGTTTTATTCTGTACCCAGCATCATCTACCTAGTCCTAGTAATAATCTACAGCATCAAACATGGGTGTGGATATCATCAGTGCACTAAACTCCAGAAACCAACTGCAGGAAATGTGAGACCAATGCCATTAACAATGAATTTCCCAATATGGAAATGACAATGTGGAAAATGGAAATGTAGCCAGTCGTTGTGTACAGAGGGAGGAAATGATGTGAGGGGTGGGACTGAAAACATTTTATCAGCTGTTGGTGCGTTAATTAAGATGTGTAAACAGAGGCCCTGTAGTGATATAATAGACTCTTGATGTGTCTATTCATTTATGGGTGTATAGTGCAAAACAGAAGCTGCTAGAACCTGTAATATCACAATATCTAATCATCACTGTGCGATCAAAAACATGGGGAGCAATTGCACAGAGACAATACATTAAGTTTAATATTCCTCCTACAAAATACAAAATTGTATAGCAACAAGGTTTATGCAAGTAGAGGTATGTGTAGTGAGGCATTAAGCATTATGCAATTATTTAACATCTAGCACACCTGTAACATTGCATCACAAGTGTATAGGCCCCGGTATAGGCTAAGGTATTAATCTAGATTAGAACAGGAACTCCTTGCTCTATCATACTAAGCTGTGAAATTAGTTATTATGATATCTCCACAGATCCCTTGCCTTCTTATCATGGAATACAAGGGTAAAATAATGGGGGGACAATAATGAAATAATGGATGTTCATGGTCTCCTCCAAAGGACGTTATCTCCTTCAATGGATGTACTTGACCTTGATTTAAGTATTTATAAAGGCGATTCCATTCAACAGCAATCATCAGCAGAAGTATTGCTAGCCAGTCTAAAGTATTGCATACACTAAGCCAAAATCATTTGATCATAAACAATTATTCATTCCACGCTATAGACCTATCATATAGTGTTCTATTTTGTGCAAGTAGGCCTTTCAGATGTGGCATATAGCTGATTCTCATTATACAGTACTTAACACTAAATCCAGCCATTACACGGCTTGTCAAGAGCCAAACTGGTGAATCTAAACTGTTGTTCAAATACGAAACAAAAATAAAGAAAGAAGAAATCCATATCAAATGGCTCCTTACGGTACCTCCCTGGTTGACAGTGACACACACCACCTGGTTGTTACATGTACTATATTACCAGTGTCTGGAGTCTATTTTGATAGTATAATCGCGTTCACTGGTGACAGACCACACCGTCTGGTGAAAGTCCCACCATTATTTAAAAGGTCCTCTCTTTGATGAAGGGTCAAAGGGATCAAATCGTGGACATATGCCACATAAGTGATGAAAGTCCTTTCCATTGGCGAAGGCCCTTTTCCATTTGTGGAAGGCTCAGACTGTTGTTAGAAATCTGCACCACTACACGATTATTGAACTTAGATTGGTGAAGTACACCATTGAGAATATGAAAAGTAGCATTTTGCATGGCACACCCTAGTTAATGTTGAAATAGGCTATATCATTACATTGCAACTTGTATGAATACTATTGTTATTATGGCATAGGGTACTGAAGAAATCTTTATAGAATGATACCAGGGGATCAAAGTCAGATATGAGCCAGAGGCGCATGCACAAGCAAACCGGAAGTGCTCCTCCTACAGCCACGTGATCCTGACCCTGCTGGCTGCCGTTATAATGACCTTTAGCATTTCCCACGAGGTCATTAACAAAGCCACAGACAAGGGGGGATAATGAGGGGTCAGGGCGTGCACCATATCGCACTGATGCCCTCCCCCCCCCCCACCCCCTCCCTCCACCACCGCCATACACACCCCCACCATTCCGACTCCAGGGCTCAGACCATTCCATGCACAGGGGAATATGAATGACAGTACCCCTCCTCTGATACAATGCTAACAAGCCAGTCTTCGTATTACTAATATTAGTGTTAGGGGTAGGGGTGGGTGGGGGCTCTGGGTTGATGGGGAGAGTATTATGGAGGTCATGGTTATAGTTGGCAGGAGGGTGGTCACAAGAGCAGTTGAGGAGGGTGACCCCTGGTCAGGATAATTGCTTCATATGCACGGTACTAATAGTGAAATTGGCAGACTAATGGAGCTGAAAAGCTTTTGGAGCTACTTCATCAAATATTTTATAGCCCATTCTGATTTTATCGGATGAATAGACATGGGCGTGGAAAGCAGGGGGGACAGGGGGGACATGTCCCCCCCCCCACTTTTGACCAACTCCTCAAAAGGTCAAAACTAAAAGGTCAAGCAAAGGGAGGTCAAAAATTGCAGAAAACCCCCCTGGTCCCACCCACTCTAAAACTGCTTCCCACGCCCCTGATAGACTAACCAAATCCTTTTGGTGCATTTGGGATTATGTTTCCATAACAGTGAAAATTTCTCAGAAAATATAGATTAGTTAATCGAATCTGCAAGAAAAGGGACTGCTCAGCCATTGCATGGAAAATGATGATTGATATCCCAGACAAGGGACATGTGCGTGGGTGATTGGCCAATGGTGGTGCCAGGCTGTCACTATGGTGAGCTTCAATATCCTTCATGGAAACCCAATTAATTGTAACAAGGGCGTCGTCCTCTCACATGACATGTCAGTCATGCTTCTGACTGTATTTGGTAGGTTTGTCTTTCTTTCATATACATATGGATATTTTTTCCATGTCTTCTTGGAACATTGTCAAGTGATCATCCTACTCTCACAGATAACGTGTGCAGCGATTGTCATGGAAAATCCTAGCATCATGTAGACGTCATTATGATTTTATCTCTATTAGTCATCAATTAAATAACACTGAGCGACAACATAACATATCATACTTGTATATATACCTACAGCGGGATACCTTTATACCAGTTCAGATCCCTCAGAGGTGTAGGCCTGTTGCCAGAGGCAGTGTTGACCATGTCAATTGCTCTCCCAAGCATGTAATGTCAAATATGACCAAATGAGGCGTACAGATCCGCGACTCTATGCCCTTAGGATATAGCCAGAGGAATAGGCTATTCCTGTCCCCAGTATAGGCTATAAAGCCGCTGTGGCTTCCTTGGAACGTATCGGCCTACTAATATTGGTTTAACCTGCTCGTGGTCTGTATTCCTGTGGTTATCGTGGTCATCTATAATTCGGTTAAACATCACACTAGATCCTGTAAAGTGAGTAGTGGACACTCCTTGATATTACCAATGCCATGCTCTCACAGAGAGTTAACTTTTCACCTTAGAGCATATATCGGGGTATCATCATTCCCAAACAACTATGAGAGGGAATGGAATACCGTTATGCGACGAGTGATAAGGAGGGTGGTTCTCAATTTATAGGAATGGAATCAACCATAGGACCTGGGACGTAGGATTTAGATGTGGTATTGTCAGATATGAAAAAAAAACTTCTTGGAGAATAACATCAGGGCGAGACAGTCGTGTCCTGACCTAGAAATGATGCCTGAAACCTTGTCCATAAAGAAGACTTACAAGTAGAACTCAGGAGCAAATATAAAAAGAAAGATGCCTGTGATCTCATTTCATCCTCCCCCATCCTCGCTATAGTCATTCAAATCCTGTTGCCTGTGCAATATCAGCTGAGAGTTAGACATATCTATTGTGGCCTGAGCTTGCATTACTATCACAATATGCAGAGCTGAATCGCTATAGGCTTCTTTTCACTAGATCCATTCTATAATCCTACATTTCGATAGCAGTTTTTCAATTCAACAACAATGCAGCCTATAGCAGTAAGTCCTTTATCACAGTTCCACATATCGCATGCTGTAGAACTGCTAGTATCTAAGCTTTAAGTCGACGTAGTCTACTACAAGTCATGAATAACGAGCTACATAACCCCCTCAGCATGACTCTAGGCTACTTACATAACACGTGGCAGTTTACAGCTAATAAATGATGAGATATGCTACTGCTACCTCAGCCTGGGCCTGATTAGGCACTGGCTCTATGTGAATTACTGGGCTTGAGGCTTCACAGGAGTCCCTATCATAATCTATAGATATCGGTAGGTGGGTAATCTGTGTAGAATCCAACACAAGGGATATAACAGAAGCAGGTGTAGTGCCTGTCACGGCTTGATTGAAAAGCATTAGAAAAGAAATCAATGGGGAATCTATTATATGGACTGGGTGAATGTTTTACAGATTTCTCCTTGGACATATAATCTGTGATAAAAACTATAGCCAATTTTACCCAACATTGCCAGAAGATACAGGTCACGTTTCATAGTGGAAACTGTTACCCTCAATGTTTAATACGTGTAGTCGTAGTAAATGCACTCGAATGAAGTGTAGTTGTTCATAACAATCTGGATCACAGGGTCGGATCCAGGATTTTGAAAAGGGGGGGGCGCCCCTCATTTAGCCCCTAATTTTGGCTAAATTCTAGGGTAAAAAAGTTGGGTAAACTGTTAAGTACCGGGGAAAATGGGGGGGGGGCACGCCTTGGCGCCCCACCCCCTCTAAATCCGCCACTGATGATCATAAACCCTAATGGTAACTGACTAGACTAGTACATGTAATCATAACAGAATCATTTCCATGTGTAAGTCAAGTCCAATTTAAGTTGTAAACTGTGGATTTATCACAGTCAGTTTTCTCTTTACAATCTTCTGACAGCCCCCCACGCTCCCCCTCTTCTCCAACATGACAGAACTTGTAGGTAAAAAGAATATGTAATGCAGTCTTGAGAAAAATTAAATTGCCTATTATTGGGGAGTAGTATTAGAGCCCAGGTGGTAGTATTAACCATGGCATGCGTTGGTTTGGCCTCAAGAGTCAATATGCTCTGAGGTACTCCAAGTGGTCGGTCTGCCCCTAAATCTCCTCATTCACATGTACATGCTGACTGACATGGTGATTTTGGAATCTGCCCCAGGCCGTCCAACCCTAATAATGACCACACTCCGTTCTAGCACGTGCTCAAGGTACACGCTCCGGTCAAGGGGTGACTATGGGGTGCTTACGGTAAAACTATAAAGGGGTTTCATATAATGAAGAAATTGAAAACATTGATGTTACCATATCGTGTGGTCATTCAAACATAGATTATTAGAAAACTTCATTCACAGACGTAGGGAAAAAAATCATTCGTTATGGGTAGGGAGGCACAGGGAGGGGCACTCACGAGAGCTAAATGTTTTTCAATCATGATAAGTAAACTTATGAAATCATAATATATATTGTATGTGTGTGGACTTTGTGGAATTGCAAACACTGCATCAATTTTAAGCAAACCGTATGCCATTGTGATAGTTTGCAGATCATCAGTGAGCGTGTGTGATATATGATATCCCACACAATCTGGGGCTCGGGTCATTGAAGGGGTAGCCGGTAGACTGACTGTTAACATGGCATGGTGCTGATCGTGCTGATAGTCATGATGGGTGTCTCAGGTAGGCCTAGACCGTCCAAGGGACCGTTGGGGAAGAGGTATTTGCAGCCCACCCCCACCACCTAGCAACCCAAACTTAGCCCCTTTTTCTCATGTTTTCTATTCTATATTCATTCAACTAAAAAAGGATGGTCATTCAAGGTTTGTCAGGATTTCCTTCACCACTTCAGTGTGCCTGCAATGCCACCTCCTTAGTCTCCCCCCCCCCTTCTTTTTGATTCCTTCCCCTCACAACCTACCAATGTAAAATTCCATCTATTCCTCACTTTCTCTTTTCGATTCCCTTCTGCCCTCTCTCCCCAAATACCTTGGAGGGTGAAAGAATATCCCTCTCCCTCCCCATTCCCATTTCGTCCATGCACACATGATACCAGCTGTTCGTAGACAGCCCCACCCATTTATCACTCTCACACTGACCACTGACCTCCCCACTGACCCCTACCTGTCCGCCTGTCACTCCCACTAGGTGCCGACACGCATCCAACTGCTCCACTCTCATAGCAGAATACAGACTCTAAGATAAATATCATTTATGAGTATTATGGACTCAATGACTGGGAATGTGCTTAGAGTTTGCTGGATCCGGAAGTGAATGTGGCATAGTTCACCTGTTGTAGTAATGTGGGTACTGGCAAACATGAGTGTTGCATTTGCAGCATAATATAGGCCTGGTGCTCTCACAATTATGAGGCGGTATTGCCCTGCACTGAGAAAATAAAGTTACTCACTTGAGTCTAGATCCAGACTCAGGCAATGTCGCCAAAATGAGTATCACTTGAGACTCATCCTGATCCTTGCATGATACTCAGGCAAAACCAGAGTATCAAACAAGGACCATCCTCACGATCTGCCTGAGTATCATGCAAGGATCAGAGTGAGTCTCAAATGATACTCATTTTGGCAACATTGGCTGAGTCTGGATCTAGACTCAAGTGAGTACATGTAACTTTATTTTGTCAGTGTGAGAACAGTGTATTGTTATGGTATAAAGGGCCGGAGGTTTCCTTCTTTCACGGAAGAATAGGAACCAATTACATCCTATAATCATTGGGTATATAGTCTGATGTTATTGGGAACTGTCCCTTTTATATGTGTCACCAATTTAGGAACCATTTATTGGGAGGGGGGCTATACATTTTAGTCATGATATAGAATCTAGATCCTTTAGATAACAAACGTGCTTACAGATTAGAGAGTGTTTAGTACATATTACGCACGTATTACAGCCCATGCACAATAAGAATACTATTCAGAATCAGATTTTGATGCTAATAAAAAGTCAGGTGCGTAGACCCACATAAATCCTTACCATCAACCCCATGTACGTGTATTTACAGCATAGATCTACAAATCTTAAGCACGATATGTGTTAGACGGGTTGCCTATTCTGTGAAACCAAGTCTACTCCTGAAGGAGTATCGTTTATGCATAACATGGCAGAAACTCAACGACCTCTGCATAACTGCTCAACATGCTTGGGGCTAGACTTGTCTTGTGCTCCTGGGACAATGTCTGACCGTAACACTAATAACTAACGATTGTCAATCCTGATTTCACCTACATAACTTTCATTGCTTCATCAACTATTATTGTATGTTTTCAAAACTGTGCCAAAACATGTTTGGAGACAACTTATATAGGTAACCTTGGCTTGGATGATCACTCCCCCAGCACAACTTACATGTGGGATAGATGGAGTGTCATGTGATACCTTTTCTGAACCCTGGGGGCTTTTCTAGTGTATGGCCCCATGACCTGACATGTTTAGGGAATTATAACACATGATCTCACTAGGGTTACTGGGACTATAAAATATATGAATTCCAGACATCCCACACCTGATTCTATCATGGTACACATGTGAAAATCATCAATGTTTCTTATGCATTGGAGTTCTGTAGCGTATTTTAATAGGAGGGAAAATTCACAAAATATTGAAAAATATAAAATGTTCATTCCTGCTATAAAAGACTAGAGGAGTTTCTCAGACACTTTAGCTAACACACGTTATGAAGGATGATGTCCCAGTCCAGGCCGGCTGGCCACTTCCCCACTACGTCACACACAAGTAGGTTAGCTACAGTAAAAAGGCAAACTTGACATAAATCATGCTATCTCCGAGGACGCCCTCAGGAGCTGATTGGGCCATCCCAGACCGGGTCTGGGTGTTTGAGGGCACTGCAGCCGGCTATATAGAATAGAGAGTAAAAAGACATGTTTGTTCTGGCCCAGGTTGAGCTTCTTTTTCCAGTGCAAGAGCATTACATATATTGAAGGGCAGGGTGTACTTATAGGCTATATGCCCCAGGCATGTAGTTTGGAGATGGATCTGGTCCCAGTCTGGGTACTATTCAGGTTATGGTGCCATCATATTCATGTCTATGGATGTATAACAGAATATGATTTGTTTTTATAAGGCACATTGTACTACGTAAGGTAATATGTGTAGAGTCTGTTATCATAATATTCTGTTCCAAGAAGGGTTTTAACAATTATATAAGTTATGTAGTTTGCCCAATGCATTCTAGGAAAATACCATTACATGTAGAACTATTATAGGCCCTATAGAGAGGCACTTTAAATGTAGTTATACTTTATTTGTAACATTGATGACATGATATTTCTATTCCTGAATTCAGTAAGTTGCATGCTTCTGTCTTTCACATTTTCAGGATAGGATTATGAAAGAAATCCAGCATATAGTGAACCAAAGTAGACCCCTTCCCTTTGTAGCCATGTTCAAGAGTATAATTTGATCAGCCACTGCCTCGCTGTGTTTATTGAATAAGCGGCACACCAGACTATTGGGAATGTCGATGTATATACCACTTTGTCCAACTATGCTGAAGTTTCCAGACTATTAACATGTTCACAAAGGACGTTACTTAAAGAATACAGTACTTGGAAATCTATATAATGTCTAAAGGTTTAAGAATTCAGAATGATTTTGAGAGGGCATTATAGAGAACTTTTGGTATCCCTATACATATATAACTCAGCATATGTGCAATCCTTTTGAACTTTAACTCGAACGATTGGGAAATGACCCACAAAAGCTACACAAAGTGGACAGCAAAACAAGAGGAGAGAAAATGGACTATTTTTCCCTTTTGTCCATTTGCCCTCGCCACAGTTAGCATCCTTGATGTAACACTGGTCCCGGAAAATAAATAATGGTTACAACAGAGGCCATCAACGCTGTTAGTTAACTTTACCCCTGGGGGTGCTCTTCTAGCTAAGGATGTGTGTGGATAGTCTCAGGAGGGATCGTCTCATGGGTGCTATTCTTTGCACTGAGAATCTCTGTGGAGAGTGTAGACACCAGGTTATGTCAACTGACCAGTGTCGAGATATGGTGTCTAGATCACTAGTGCTCTCATATGAATTGCCTCTTCAAATTGGAAGAATTGCACTGGATAGTAATCCATCTGTTTCCTTCCAACCTCGGAACAACTACAGGTACGGATGGATAAGAAGATATATAGGATTGATTCTTGGTGATGCTATCAAAGGAAATACTCTTGCTCCATAATTTCGTTTGGGAAAATCACTTTCAAAACAATGACGTAAAAAATAACCGTTTTGTAAGTATGAACTATTTGTCGGGCGGCTTGGGATGGCAATGTGTGAGGAAAGTCAAAATACGACCTTATTTTGTCATAATAAATCTGGCAGCATGGTGAGTGAGTGACATGTTAACCATAATAATGGTTATACTGTAACAGGGTATCAGAACTGGGATTTTTCTCCTCACACACACACTTGTACTAATACTACTCAGCTGTAGAGCAAGCTCTGCATTGCTCTCTTTAAGGAGCTGCTACAAACCTGTTCTCTAATAGAGCTAAGCCCATTAAATTTCCTCTCCTGGAAGATCTCCCTTTACTGTATTTTTGTTTGTTTTAGCTTTTCTTTTCATATCAAATTTGACCACAGTTCAGGTTATCAAAAGCTGCCTTTAATTTGTACCAGTAACCATTTTTTAACAAATTGGTTTCCAAGTGGCATAATAATGAGAGCCTTAGATATAGGCATCTTAACTAGTATGGTCGAAATTCATTGATTAATCTTATTTTCAAGTGATCGCCCCAAATCTGCAATCCCTGGTATACCAAATTGAGCTCTTGAACTATGTGTCTGTTGAATTTGATTTGAAAAATAGGATCTTGTAATTAGGCTTCCTGGTGACACAGTTAACTTTCATTTGCCTTGCTGAGTTAGCAACTGCAGTTACCCCTGTATTATTTGTCAGCTGGATGTAGATGGGTGGTGTCCTGCCTGGACACGGCCTGCTGGTAACCTGCTGTAACCTTGTTGTTGTGGGAAACCACCACCAGCTGGGGCTGATGGATGCGACATGGAGAGTCCAGGGCCCTAAAATATCAGCCATCACTAAAACAGAGGAGAGCAAACCTAGGAGGAACTGATAGGGAACCCGGACATGACTTTTCTCCATTTTGCATGTTTTGTATGAGAAAAGCTGTATATTCTTGCTTCCTTATTATTAGACCCCCTGTGTAAAGTCCATACATATTACATGTGCTGGATATATGTATTTGGAATTATCTCATATCTCTGCAGTTTTCAGGGTAGAATAGGTTTTCATAAGAAGGATTCATTGTTTCCTGCTTTTCAATTTCTGAGACCTATCAATAAAAAGAGTTGCAGTTGAATATGAACTATTATTTGAAGTGCCTTTCTCTTCTTAGTCTCTCAATATTTATATAATGGATATGGTTTTATAGTTGACATAATCGTTATAATCGTCATTATATATGTCTAAGCATAGACCCCCAATGGAAGCCCTATACATTTATTACTGAGCAGGCTCCGACGCCCTCATGTCTAGGATGAAGGTTGTAAATGGGTTCTGTACGTTTACCCCTATTATCCGACGTGTCTGTCGCCATAGAAACTGCCATAAACAATGAGAAAAGGGGAGGACTCAAGTAGGGTCGTGCCATTCAACTTAGTGTCCTTGGCCGTGCCTTAGAAATGTTACAAGGTCAAACCTTAGTGTTTACAAGGTCGCGACAAGGTCATGACTGGGTCTTTATAAGGTCAGGGCTAAGGCGTGATCAGATCAGTGAAGCCAAGTAGTGCACATCCGATGGTCAAGGGTTGGTTGGTAATGCTTAGCTCGTCCTTGTGTCATTAGCTCTGTCAATGTCATTTAGAGTCTTTGCAATAAGGCAACCCCCAATAAGTTTACAATTTCAGCTTGTAACTTGGCTGTTACTACCAATCCATCTGCACATAAATACGGTAGTACAAGAAAGGCAATCAGATATCAAGACTAAAATCAGAGAACTATGCTCATTTTAACCATGAACTATTTTGGAAAATGATGTGTTGAGACCCGCATCGTAGCAATAAGTAGCACTGGCACCCCTAAACCCAGCTCTAACATGTAGAATGCCAGCTCCATCTGATAAGGCATATGGAGTTGTAAAGGGGATGGAAGCAGTCATATGTAATACTACCCACATAACAGGGAGCCCTTTATTGTGACAACTAGATATGCTTATCGCGATCAGCTATGATAGTGCTTAAGCTTCTTGTTTATCCATCCTGCAGCATTTCATTTGGTATTGAGAAATACGATGTAAAAGTCCCTTGGAATTCGATGGGGTATCCCTATACATATCTGCCCTAAATATGACAGTGTCAGCCCCACCAGAAGTGTGGGTTATGGCCCTTTGTGTGAGAGATTGTGGTTGTCATGTCATGTAGCCCTCATGGCACCCTGTTGGTGCTAAACGCTACATGCTGGTAACAATTCCAGTAGTGGGGAGGGGGTGGTGCCCACCCCTGTCAGCGCAGTCCTGTCACACACAGCAGAAACATCAAAGAGGAATCCCTTATCTATATAATTGGGTATGTGAAATGGACGCTGAGCATAGGCACTTTTTTTTCTGCCTTCCAATTATCAATATGTCAAAATCGGATACGTTTCAGACCATTTCCAAGCAAGCATATGCACAGTACTTCGTGTGTATGGACATTCTAGTTTTTCTTTAAAGAGTTGATCATACTTATGATATTGAGATTAGTATATCTACTAGCTGGGCAGGACATAAGTCGGATTCATGTGGATTCTGAATAGTTAATCCTATTCCCTGTCTCTATGGTGTACCCCTAGTGTGAGCTTTGTGCCTATCGTTCACAGCCTACCTGTAAATAAACATTGATTATAGTAGAGATAATCCCTCCTCCTGATTCCACTACTAATAGAAGCCTACTGAGCGTGCTCTATCCCACCTCTAGGGGTACCATTATAGGCTCCTTGATCCTATCAATCAGCTTTAAGGTCATTAATCGCATTAAACCTAATTAGTACTTATCGATTAATGGGTCCAAATGTTCGTGGGAACATTGCACTCTACATAGTAGGTCTAATTTAGGATGATATTATTATTATTGAAAACTCCTCTGGGATGATGATTAGCAGTATTCAAACATATCATATAGTGGTTCACAATGTTCACGACGACAGGTTCTAAATTTTCGGATCGAATCGAATCACTGGTCTTTCTGACCGACTGACCCTGCTCTAACAGCCCTGACAGAAAGGGGGATTCCTACTTATCAGGTGGGGAACACACTCATTATAGTGCTTCTAATCTCAGTGTAGTGGATCCTATTATTTGAATTGAGCATCGCTAAGTTATGTCAACAGTGTAATCTCATTCTCCACCAGCAAAATAATTCATACAGGGTAGGTCTATTTCTCGCCCCTGGTGAAAAGCCTGTGAAGGAAATTGAGTTCACAATGCTGCGGGGTCAAGGACGCTAAAAAGATCCCAGATCCAATCTCTGGAACGAGCAACTCTACTGGGAATGGCACCCCAGACCCATGAGGTCAGTGGGTCATGCTTTCCTTCTTCTGTGACTCATTCTGACTTGGGAGATAATTCTGGCGATAAGCAGGAAAGAAATTGTCCCAAATTGCCCCCAACAAGCACGACTCTGAGATAGGGAGACTGTGGTCGGATGCGAGCTTTCAGACCTGCCTAGTACCCTTGCTGATAACATATCAGACAGTGGCCCAACATAACCCTGTTATCATGGACACCCACTGTATATGTGATTATTCCAATGGTGACCATCTACAGACTGCACACCTATGTATATATAATGTAGGAATCAATTCTGTCATGCATGAATAGCATAATACAAAGGCTATACTTCTGATGAATATAAGCAATGAATGACATGAATCCACTCCTTGAATAGTAAGTGGGGATTGTGGTATGTAATTGTGAGGTTTGACTCACATAGGCAGAAAGTGGGCATTAAATATTCTTATCTTAATTTTCAACGAGCACGTATGATGCATTTACTTAGTCAGATAGCATTGCAGAATCTAAGTGTTAATTCTTCATGATTCCTCCATGGTGCAACAGGACGTGATGCTGCTGCAGTGGTGGTGGTGGTGGTTGGCAGCATGCATTGGCTTGGTCAGACAGGGGTCAGCTGATGGGGGGCGGGGGGGGGGGGTCAGCAGCCAGTCTTCTTATCACTGTGTCAGGGCCTGCAACTAGAATACCACTGTTACCATGGCAACTGTGATATATGGAGACATTGACGAGTCCATGTTCAAATTGACATAACCTGGGTGGATTCGTGTGAGGAGTGAGTGAGTAATAGATGTTTAACGCTATTTTGACAGCTAAGGTAATATTTATGATGAGAACTACATTACACAATTTCACAGAGGGATGTGCCCGTGCATATTTTGGGCACTACATACATCCGTGCGGATAGGAAATAAGAGATATAGACCCTTTTAAGTGGGCTAGGTCTAAGGAAGCCCGATGGTGTGAGGATGGTGTCTGTGAAAAAGAGTTACAGTAAAACTTGGTTACAACGAACTAGTTGTCACAGCCTTAAAAAATTCGTTATAACCAAATTTCGTTGTAACCAAGTTTAGCACTTCAGGAAGATTTAATGATAGGTAGAGTAAAATCAAGTTATACAGGCTAACAATGTCTGTTATAATGAAATTCTGGTTATAAAATGCATATGGTTTTCTCCCAATTTTCTCCCCTACTGCTGTCTGCTAAATAAGTTCCTTTATAGCAACCATATAATAAAAACATGTACAATAATGTTTAGGCTTTCTCAAATGTGGTGAAGGTGGGGAGGGGATTCAGCCTCACTGCCCCATCATACCCCCCCCCCCCCCCCGGGAAACTTCAGAGGGCCAGAGGTCCCCTCATACACCTGTCCAAACTTCTCCCACCTCTCCTGCTGCTCAGACTACACTGATAAAAATAGAGTCTAATATCTTAGTCAGTAGTGACTAACTTAAGATAGTCAAATGATAGTGCGATTTTTGGCTATCCCTCTATAGTCACCTGTGACTAACTTAAGTTAGTCATATAGTCAATACATAGTCATGCCTTTAATCTATTGAAATAGTCCTTAGTCAGATGACTATCATTTTGTTGCTAAGCAACATTTAGTTAGTAAATATGACTCATATATACAGTCAGTACTGACTATACCTACAAGCAAACATTCATCCAATCAAAGATGGCTGCCATATGCCTTCCCATTGATGAACAGTTTGAACCCAAAATAACTATTATTATACTGCAATGGCCACAAATATCACACCAAATAGTTAACTTACCTATCCATTAATGGCCAGACATATTGAGTTTCCATGGATGGACAGGTTGAGATGATGATTTGGCCTGATTATAATTGTCTCCTCTTAGTCCAGGCAACCATAAATATGTCCTCTTTCTGGATGATGGTTTTTGTGCACAGAAACCTGTGACATCATCAATCTGTGAGCTCTACATATAGTCAAATTGACTATCTTTCTGACTAATATGTGACTAAGGTATATAGTCATGTGACTATGGGGCTCAGAATATGTGGGTATAGTCACTACTGACTATAGGTTTTATTATCAGTGTAGCTCTAGAGGCGGGTGACACATTCCCCTCCCTCCCCCACCTCTCCTGCCGCTCAGACTAGCTCTAGGGGCGGGTGACACCTTCCCCTCACTCCCCCACCTCTCCAGCCGCTCAGACTAGCTCTAGGGGCGGGTGACACCTTCCCCTCACTCCCCCCACCTCTCCTGCCGCTCAGACTAGCTCCAGGGGAGCATTTATATTATATTTTCCAACTTTAGAGTTCCAAATAACTTCGTTATAAGCAAGTGTATGTCTAAAGTACTTCCTTGTAACCAAGTTCCTTTACTATAGAAATGTATGAGACAAATTTGTGATTGGGCATTTTTGTTTGTTATATCCAAATTTCGTTGTAAGGGAGTTTGTTATAACCAAGTTTCACTGTATCTGGTTTGCAGTTGGTCTGCAATCATGCACGCATTACTTCATGATAGTAATCAATGATATTTGATATTTGTATACAGTCCTGGAGACAATCTTCCCATTTATGTTGAAAATGGAATCAGGTTAATTTCAAATGCTGGCTGTTCTAAAATACAAAAGAAATGTAGAGAATTAGGCTGACCAAGAAGATGGCGTCATTCTATTGACATATCCTGGTACAATGTAGTGTAGGTTAGAAGAATGACGCCAAACAATTGATTGTGAGGTAGGTGTTCCTAGGCCATGTACACTGTTCAGACCTCCTGTCCCGTTCCTGATTAGGTCGACTTCATTCTTTATCACATAGTCAACTCGCTGACATCTCAATCAAGTCTGACAAAGGTCTTACATTCTAAAGCCATTTCCTTCTATTATCGTTTAGGATTAGGCATCGGCTAGCCTAAAACCTCTTATAAAGATAGAGTTTGGTTGTTTTTTTCTCTCTATCTTTCTCGTGTGGTTGATGCTGACACCCCGGGTTGACACATGTTGGGCAATGGTATTCAAATGGATGTAAAAATTAACTGTCTATGGCAAGAGAAAACGAAGTTAATTTGAATCAAGTTACCGACCGTCACGTGCCCCTTTTGTGCTCTGAAGCCCCCTACATTGACATTGTTGTATGTTCTCCTCACAATACACTGCAGCCAGGCTACGTCCTTTTTTCTGTCCCAAAATGTGTGGTTCCGGTAACACGAGATGTTATCTAGTGTCCAAGTAAAAATACACAAGTGGTCATAAAAAAACATCAGCGACACCCAATAGACTTACAGACCATATCAGATGTTATTTGTGCGGTATACCTTTTATCCTAGAATGCTTTTACACTGGCGAAAATAGACAATATGAAAATATATGTCCATCTTATGCAATTCAATACAGGTATTGTGAGGATGCACTGAACAACCCCTGTGTTAGAAATATCACCGTGGATCCCTACCACCAATCACCAAATTTAACGCTAGTCTGAACCCTGGATACTACTTTTATGGGATGACATAAAAAGGGACACCCACAATAGAAGCCCCAATTCCCAATATTCATGGCAATGCCCCTATATCGACAGCATGGAATTTCGATTGCCTCATCACATTTGAATTGTGGGCCTCTGTTTCCATGGCAGCAGCTGTATTTTGAGTGATTTATAGTTACTATAGCAACGGCAGTATTGAGCTATTGACATCTAGCATTACTGAGTGACACAATGAGTGGTGTTTTGTCTGGACATCTGCCTCAACAATAGGTGTGTGGAAGGGGGGGGGGGGTCTTGATGATGATGGGGGGTCTGGGTGGTTGGGGCCAGGTGGGCGATATCAGGTGAAGTAGCAGGAAGGTAGATAGATGGTGGTTTAATTGACTGCTCTGCACCTCATTTATAAGGAATCACTATGGAAGTTGGGTTTGGGGATGCTAATGGCTATTTCAGGAGTTAGTCTGATGATGCACCCCTAGTTCTATCAGATAGGGTATAGAAATGAAAGATATTAATGCATAAGAAATATTGTTGTCCTAACATGCCTAGTTAATGATATATATATATATATATATATATATATATATATATATATATATATATATATATATATATATCTTTGTGGGGTGTATAAATGCATGTTAACATGTTTGATGATAAAGAGGACGATTACACTTTGTTGTCATCCCTTATCAATCTTTAGATTGGAGAAGACAATTCCAATGTTGTACATGTATGTAAATATGCCACATCAGTGGAGATTCCCCACTAGAAGGGTAATAACAATGCCTTTATTCTAGTTCCAAGGTAGATTTGTAAGAATCTAAATGGTAGAAATAAAATGTCATACTCAAATGTGTTTGCTATAACCGAGTTTCACTGCATTCATGTTAAATGGCTGTCCATGTTCTCTCTCTCTCTACCTCTCTCTACCTCTCTCTTTACCTCTCTCTCTACCTCTCTCTCTACCTCTACCTCTCTCTCTACCTCTCTCTCTACCTCTCTCTCTACCTCTCCATCTCTACCTCTCTCTCTACCTCTCTCTCTACCTCTCTCTCTCCCTCTCTCTCTCTACCTCTCTCTCTACCTCTCTCTCTCTCTACCTCTCTCTCTCTACCTCTCTCTATTTAGAGCTTCTAGGATGAGAACTCTCCCTATGGGGAGCAGCCTTGATATGTCAATATGTGATCTAGCTCGTGAGTGGATTGTGGATTCTCTGGGCACACACAGGGTGCTATCGGCAGTCATTGGGAGCGTCCACAGTCATATCTCTAATCTTATCACCACAGTGGGGTTAGACCAGCAATACCTAGTGGCGAGTAGTTTATGGTATTTCTACTGATTCAGGGATTTACCACTCTGGCCCTGCACCACAACAGAGATTTACATCTCAGTCCATTAAAGAAAAAGAAGATATCATGCTCTCATAAGCAGTCTGGATTTTTACTTGTTACATTTGTGCTTGTTCGTATATTGGGCATGAAATATAATAAGCAGTGACTTAGAGGCCCCCGAGGTGTGGTAATCGTCCTCCAGATATGGGTGATTAATTCGCCACTGAATAAGATATCATCGTCTACACCTCTACTTCCCACTATCCATAGGCTCTCCTCTATTGCCTTCAATTCCCTTCAGGTTTGTGTGCCTTAATCAACTCATGAGACCAACATTGGAGGTCCTTGCTAGACTCTTTCCATTCAATACGGTCTGGCTGCTGGCTTGGTGGACTGTAAAGTCGATATCAGAGGACAAACAAAGAGATATCGTGATGAATCTACCCCTAGTGAATGTAATGAATATTGAAGACCATGTCCTGCAGTTGACAGAAAATTGAATCATTATATTGTATTGATATAACATTGTCCTTGTGCGGTTAGAATAAGAAACAGTTACTTGGAATCTCACACACATAAATCGGTGATTTTCTAGCAGTCTGTTCCAGTTCCTGTTAAAGTCAGATAAATGTCATTTTGAAGTGAGGATGGTAATAAAGCAGGACATGGTCTGAGTGACTCATGAGCTGCTCCTCAAGTGCATTCATGTAACTCAACCAGGATGGAGCTGCTCACAGAATGGTAGGTGCCCCTGGGGGAGGGATAATGAGACACTACATAGCTGTCTTATTGAAAAGGCTGGCAGGTTTCCAGTGCGGATATTGGGCATTTGTGCCTTTATATTAGTCATTACATGGTGGTGCAATATTAGCTGATTAGTATGGATTATATCTGGGGACCACTCAAAGAGTCCACGCCATCCCTTGATTGGTTTAGGTCCGTGGTATGCATGAAATGCTGAGTTCCTGTGCTCCCCCACCCACAGTGTTCACACCTAAACGCCATTCAATATCAATACATTACACATTTCATATATTACTTATAAAGCATCTTTTATGTGTGTAAACCAGGAAAAAATATGTAGGCCCAAGTACACATATGTACCTGTATAAAGATGTAATGTTCACTATACAAATCAGGTTCAGGAACTTTGCCAATCCATTATGTCTACCCAAAGCTCAGAATACGCTAAGTTCAACAGTAAAAAGGGGTCTAGACGGACTTAGGCCTATACCCCACCAGGTGTAGCATGTAATTACAAAATAGTGTGGCACATGTACAAAGGCACATGGGGCTACACATCTACTTGTACACCTGGGATCCAGGTACCAACAGCAGCAAACACAGCTGACACCCTCCTCCTCCTCACCCTCCATGTAGGTCAGGGTGAGCACACACTACTCTGGTACTGGATGAGGATTACTGAAGTCATGTCTCTATTGGTGTCAGGACATAACACTTCAAACATCCCCTCCTAACATGTTTAGATTATAATACTGAAGTGGGGAAAACTTCTTGTATGAGTTCTTTCTGTCACCTAAACCTATATAGCTCTTCAAATGACAGCCATCTCCATGAGTTATACTGTACATTGTAGTCAAGTTAGCATGGGGCATTTTTCAGCATTGAGGTAGCCTTTACATTTCTCTAGATAGATATGACACTTTACGTAAGTGAATTTTAGAATCCTGAAGAGCAACCGTTGAAGGCCCGAGCATCATAACGGCTTCGCCGAGCTCGGAGACAGGTTATGTTTTTACATAATTTCTGTGAACCTTAATAAAACACTTAAAAACTTCAGGCAAACTAAGGAGCATGATTGTCTTATATTTCTTCCATGTTTTCATGTAGGTGATTTGGGTCACTGTGACTAGGGACCAGTTTTCCTTAATGACATGTATTTCCTGATGCCCTAGCACAACCCCCATCCCACCCCCCCCCCCCCCCTAATACCTCAGATACTGGAGAGCACGTAACAAGTTGTGTTGTTTTGTGTAATGTTTTGCCATAGACCCAACTACCACCATTCCCACATCCACCTCCCACCTGCCAGCCTGATTGGGGTTCACATGGGGCTCTGGGGGTGAGCAGACAGGTAGGAGTTGGGTGAAAGAGCCCGGCCACTGTAGACGGTATGAGGGGCATATGGTCTCGCTATGGGGACAACTTGTAGCCCCAAAACTAATTTCCTGCCAGCAAGCATCCCTGGAAATTCCCAGCAGCCTTGCTGTTAGGGGTTTTATTATGACGTCTGGCAGCCTCCAAGCAGATGGCTCCTTGACCAACATGCTTAGGAATGTGCATGGAGAGTGTACAAATGCCCTACACTTGCCATGGATCCGATTTCCGAGACTTTCATCCCAGTGCTCGATCGTGGAGCAGATATTGTGGAACTGCTGCCCTTCCACGTCTACGTGACATGGCAAATGCAATATTTAATCCTCCCATCTCACACTGCCAAAAAAGTCTTCAAAAGTCTTCTTTACTGCACTGCTATCTGGGGCTTCATTGTAGAAACTACACCGATTCACTGCATTGCAATTATCTATAGTGGTTCAATGTCCAATTTTACTAGGATCCCTGGTATATTCAACTGTTATTTCTTAGAGCATTGCAAGGAAAAATGCATCTTTGTAGTTTAGTTTCTGAGAGTGACTCCATTTATACTGCCCTACATACTGGGAAGCTTATCAGTAAGATACCGAGGGGCTATGCATCCCAGCCGGCTCTATCTTTTAGTAAATGTCCCTAGAATACGGCAGATTGAGGTCCTAGGCCCTTTATTATTGATACATAGGGTTAGACTGACCATATATGGTCAGTCTCTATAGAGAAACAATCAGTATTTGTGAAATGTGTTCGAAGTTGACTGATTTGAAATCTGTATGTAATTTCCTTTCGTATGATACCATGATACCTGGTCTTATGTACCCCCCCCCCCCCAATGAGAAGAGCTGGGGGAGGATTAAAATGCCATTATATACATAAAATGCCATCCTCATAGTGCATTAATGCACTAGCCGTATTTTACTTGGTATTGCATTAATGCACTAGCAGTCTAGAAAGAGTTAAAGTACTAGCCGTTATCGAAATGAAGTGATAATTAGGTTGAGGTCAATGGATGATATCTATCCTAATGAGCTTTATGATAATAGCTTTTATTGACAACAAAGGGTGTGGTCATTGCTGACCTATGTGTCATAGGATAGTATAAGTTATATGATAGTAGCGTTAAATTGATGTATTTGCAAGTCTCGATAGTAATCTGTGAACGTACGTCTTAGTAGCTGATAGAAGAAGCCCCTAACTCTCAACTAAAAAAAAACACCAAAAAAACTCGAGGGGTTAGGATAAGAGTTAACCCTGTATCACACACTGACATACCATAGGTTTAGGGCTACAGGGTTCGTTGACAGGATGAGAGACCATATGGGATGGAAGCCACACCCTGGAGGCCTGCCTCATTCACTCAGGGTAAAATTGGATATGGCAGTCAATCTGCAGCACTGCTCCTCCTGTGTAGAGATAATTCTCTCCACAAAAAAGGCTGATTGTGCTGATAGATTGATGTTGCATGAGCAAAAAACGATTTTCCATTTATTTTCTATGTTTAACGCCCATGTGGTTTCTATTTTGGAAGCAGATAGGACTATAAGTGTGAATAAGAATCAAGTTTTTATTAGACCACCATCCCAAGATCTATTGAATAAGGGGGGAAAGAAAACCAGTGTACATGTATAGTGCAGTGGCTACACAGTTAATCTGTATTCCAAATATTCTTCAGTATTTAATATAAAGAGGACCTCATTAGAGATAAAACATAAGTAGAGCTAATACGGTCACCATTTTATTTAGCAGTGCTTCACTTTGTACAACTCTACTGCTAACTAGCTTGTGCTAAAACAGACCTTGGGGATCCTCCCATCCCTTCGCATGGGAGATATTGTGGTGCTGGGACCGGGCTGTAGGATCAGCTGTCTTGATGCAGACCACGGGACTGTTTAGACACTGCCGCCCTGGTCCTCAGTCACAACACGTGAGGTGTGGTGGGGAGGAGAGTCGGTGAGAGATATATACACATGGGCGAAGTAATGTGTTAAAGGGAGTTGAAGAATGTTTGGTTGGGAAGCTAGGTCCTAATTGAATTATGGGTAATTCAATTAGCAATGTTAATAATAGTTAGAAATCCATTCCCCTTGACATTTACTCTATACCTATAACTGGGATCTATAATGCATCAAACACTGACTAGTCACTGCGACATATAGGATGCATTTATTCAGGATACTCCGTAGAGCTTATTCATGGCAACACAAATATCAAATGACAACTGATACAAGGCAATCAACACATGTAATATAATAGCACAGTACCTTATAGTGGTTCCTACCACAATAACACAGTCCTAATACAGAGTCCTTATGATATGTCTACTGGTGCACACCCAGGCCACAGGCCAGCCTGGCCTCAGTCCTCCAGAGTGTGGGTGTGGATAATGGTGGAAGAGGTCTAAGACCTTACTCCATGTAGTCTTGAAGATAGCTGGATGTGGTGTGTGTCAGTGTCAGGGATGCAGGGGTTTAAGTAGTGCCCCACCAGTCAGGTGTGACAGCAGCTTTTCCCCTCTCCTACTGCAGTGGGCTTTCCAGCTTTAGCTCACACAGGGGATTTCACACCCCCTTGGCCTACTGTGCACTACACCCCACAGAAAGCTTTCTGACATGTGACACTTGGTTACTGTTGACATATAGTTCATTTTGATATTTGACAAATATCCATCATTTTGATACTCATAAAATCATAATTATCATAAAAAGTGATAAATTATAATCCATATAAATCCACAATTATGATTATGATATAATCATAATTGCTACTCTCAGCAGTAGTACACCTTACATTACATCACAATTCCGTTTCTAGCTGATATATACCTAATATTACACCTCGGGTACTAAAATCTTTTGTACCACTCAAAAGACACTCAAATCGCACCTTGTCGCTTTATGTAGTTTTGCAATTTTTATGTGTTTTCAGTTTGGGTATACTTGACTTAAGACTAGGTGAAAAAGAATTCCATGTTTTCATAATGCTCACACATATTCAGCATAGAAGATCCATTACCAGGATCTTATTCTTAAATACATACTCTGTGATAAACAATTCATTATTCATATACTCATCTTAATCATTTCAACACAATATAGTAATAATCATATATCCATAACCCCAATAATATCATTGGGAGAAATATGAAATTCTCCGGATTGTAGGTCCAAGACCAGGATCTTAAATGAAACGATCAGTCACACACTCTTTTACATGGAAATCCATCATCAGGATGGCAATCAAATCAATTGTTCAGCATACATCAAAGACAATCCTAAAATAACACTCTTGTTATAAAAGTAGATCCACCATAGAAATCCACTCGTATCTGGTCCTTTATGAACCAATTGATATTGATACACCTTAAAATAAAACATTTCATTTGCAAAATAAATCATCTTAATCCTATATGTTTCTAAACACTTTATGTACAGTCTCTATTCATACCAATGGCTAACTGGGGTTACCATGGTATATTTCTGTCCAGACATGGATGTGGTGGGGAGTCACTCCATGTAAATACATATTATCTTCTTAAATCAGCTGGTCCTCTAAGTCAGTCATGTGCTAGGTGCAGTACGTCGCACTTGGGTCCAAGGTACATGACCGCTTCGCATGGTAGCATCTGGGCGTTTTGTGAACACAAGCATCCCTCGACTCATTGCATCTGCTCCGGCTCTGCATCAGTGGTCAAGAGGCTACAGGAAATCACTATCTGTAGATCAGAAGGATTGTGAAAAAGATGCACAATTTAGCCAAATAATGTACACAAAACATAATCTCAACAGTGACATAGGTAACAATGTAAGCATGACAATATACAACCAGGCTTTTGTTTCTACATGTATCCTCCTTCACATAATTATTCTTCATTAGAACTTACCTTCTGAAAACAGCTTTCTCTCACCTTTGGGTGATGCACTCTTAAGTATGTCAGGCATTTCCAAGCCTCTCCTCTTTGACATACACATCTAGACACTGTTACTTCATCCTTGGGCCCGCGTGTCTCAAACTTATCTTGTGTGCTCTCTCCTACCCTTCATGGTGGCATCCTAGCCTACCAGGTCTTTCTTACTCACCAGGCTGCCCTTGACACCTGTCAAGCACCTATATCTCTTATCAAGTCTCAGTACCTTATTGTTGTGAAATGTCAAATTAGGTTATTGTGTGTCTTAGAGATAGGCCGAGCTTCATAGTGATGACCTTTTGTGGGGTCCTAATGTTCCATTGAAACATGGGCCCTGCCATTACCATCTCACCATATCTCAATCCAGGAAAACCATAAGGATAGTACATGAGATACAAAAATTCAACAGATGTACCTTTGTTCTGTAGCATGTTTTAAGTACCCAGTCCTATTCTGAGGTGGGTAAATAATGATTATGCCCAAACTGCCATTGTTTTCTTGCATAGTGGTGTACCTACTCCTTTTGATTTATAGTTCTTGTCTTGTTAGGCTGTGCTACTTATAATAAGTAGTCTGTGCGCTCATAATAGGCTTTGCTAGGCTTTGTGTCTAATCTCTAATCTCTGGCTTGAGCTGGAGAATTAGTAGAAAACCCCTTTCTCCAACTAGGGTCTTAGAGCAGCACTTGATACATTTCTGAGACTGGCTTGCCTTAGAAATGGTTTGCTCAATAAGAAATTTACAGTGTTGTCAAACATCTGCATTTTGTTGGCATTATAGTAAACTTATAGGCTGGATTGCTTTATAAGATACCTTATGCCTCTATCACATAAATATATATTCTGGGTATTGTTCACAAAAACACTATATAGCTCACCTGCGTCCAGGTAAAGGTATATAGGTTAAGACTTGTGATTCATCACCAGTTCACCATACATCTGGCAAATGTATGATATGAAACAATAAATTAGAAGGATAGTTCCTACTCTACGAATGGTTGTAGTAAAGTGACAGTTATCACACACATTAAGCACCTAAACATAATATGCCCGGAACACCTATGCTTCCAATAAGCACCATAAAACTGCCATCTTTCCACTTCCATTTAGAAATTATATACACTCATTAGAAATTCTAACGAGATCGTAGTCGGGGGACATCGCGTATCTTTGAAGTCAGGTCACTTGTTACAAACTTGCTTTGTGCCATTGTATCTAAATGTTCAATTGGTAACCATATAATGTCACCATCTTTGAAATGGACTAAATATTTCATGTCTTCACCCCTTGGTTTGCACACATCTGTAACACTCTTTATCTCATGATATGTGGGTGAGCCATCAGTGGGTATAGTTTTAGCTGCTTTTGGTACAATCCTGTGACTCACTGGGATCTTGACTGACTGTTGGACATCAATTGGGATGGTATCTATGAGAGCCAATTGTTCATCACCTGTCTGTCCATCCTCTTCATGAACATCCCCATCAAGATCTTTCATAGGTACAGCTTCTTGCTGTTTCTCCTTAGTATCATCCAGTGTGAAACTTTCATTTGGAAGATCTGACTCATCCAACTCCTCTGGATCTTGCATATTTTGTTCTTCCTCCATGACACCAAGCCATCTCTTCTCAACCTCTTTCCTAGATAAGCCTTTCTTAAGCCTCATGATTGTGACTGGCCTATTCATAAACTTCCCTGTCTTGGCATGTTTCAAGAAGACTGTGGTTTCTGTGTGGTATCTCACAAGAAGATAGGGTCCATGGAAGACCCTTGCTAACTTGAGTTTGGTTTTCGGATCTTTGATCCTTGGCCAATACAACCAACAGATATTTCCTTCTTTCATCCTTGGATCATAGGCACCACGGTCATATCTCTTCTTCATTTGTTCTTGAACATGCCTCATATGTCTTCCTGCACACTCAGCCGCCTTCTCCTGGGATTGTAATATGTCTGCAAGATGTTCATTTACAGACTTGGCTTCTTTTGCATCAATCTTAAGCTGGTTTTCTGTTGGAAAGAGGGGCTCAATTCCATGACAAAGCATGAAAGCTGTATGTCCCGTGGCATACGCTGGTGTAGAATTCAAGCTGAATTCCACTGCTTCCAAATGTTTGTCCCAGTCCTTCTGGTTTTCACTCACATAATTTCTGATGACACCTAGAATAGAGCGATTTGTTCGTTCAACCAGGCCAGAGGCCTGTGGATGAAGGACAGAATTGAATTGCTGTTGTATGTTGTAGGTGGCACAAACTGATTCAAACACCTTACTTGCAAAGGATTTTCCATTATCCATCACCAATCTCCTTGGTGTACCAAATCTACAGATGACTTTGTTGTAGATTGCTCTAGATACTGTTGGTGCCTGAAGATTTGGAATGGCAAAACAGATCACAAATCGTGAATAGTAGTCCACTAGTACTATTATATGTTCATTCATGGAGAGTGTGATTGGCAGTCTCTCTAGAGCATCTAGATTCCAAGTATCAAAGGGTCTGGGACTAGGGTCTCGAATGATGAGGGGTGGCTTTATTGGCCTTGTCATTCTCTTGGTCTGGGCACAGTCCTCACATGAGGCACAGTAGTCAGTCACATCCAAGGACATTTTTGGCCAAAAATATCTTGATCTCATTGCCCCTAGCATCTTGTTAACTCCTAGATGGCCTCCTAGAGGGTCATCATGATGTGCCTGTAAGACCCGTAGTCTCATCTCCCCTTGAGGTACAACAATTAATGCAGTAACCTCAGCCTTAGGCCCCATAGATACATCCATGAAATAGAGTATTCTATCTACTATGGTATAATGAGCCTCACGAAGTATCAATGCCCTGGCTTGTTTAGCAGCATGTGGTAATCGGCCATTATTTAAGTAGTCTATCACACCTGCACAAAAGTCATCACCTTCCTGTTCTTCACTCATCTCTTCTCTTGAGATACCTAGCAAAGGGAAATGTTCCCTTGATTGCTTTCTAACTTGTGAAGTGTACTTCCTTCTCTTGGCTTCTCTGCGTGTAATAGGCTCTGCACCGATTGCTGCAAGTTCTACTGGGTCTGGACTGTAATATTCCTGCTCTTCTTGTGACCTAGTATAATATTTTACCTCCACATGAGTGCTAAAATGCACACTCTTCTTACCACTTTGCTTCTTTGCCAACCTGTTCAATCGCCTTTCTCTCTTTGGTATACGATGTGTTGATGGGGGCTTTGACGTTTGTACCTCATTTATACTGATGCTACAAAGAGCTGGGAATGATTCCATCATTTCCTCAATGCCGTCTCTCTCATAGGGTTTGCCTTCTAGCCTACTCAGGCTATCAGGTACCACATTCTCTTTTCCTTTTACATGCTCAACAGTATACTGAAATTGTCTCAGATCAGCTGCCCACCTAATCTGTCTAGGGGATAGCTTACTCCGAGGGTTCAGTATATACTGGAGTGGAGCATGATCCGTCCTTATCAGGAATTTCTTGCCTTCGAGGTATACTCTCCAGTGCAGGCATGCATAGACAATGCCTGCGAGTTCTCTGTCAAGTGTCGAATAGTTTCTTTGGGCTGGGCTGAGCAGTTTGGCTGTATATGCAATGGGTCTGAGATTCTTCTCTTCATCATACTGACTCAGAGTTCCACCTATTCCATAGTCCGAGGCATCTGTTGTTACGATGAACTCCTTATTGAAATTGGGGTACATGAGTAGACAGTCTGATGTCAGTGCTTCCTTAAGATCTTCAAAGGCTTCCATTTGTTCTGTGCCCCAATTCCACTCCCTTTTCTTCTTTGTCAATTCATATAGACATCTTGCTCTAGTAGCATAGTTTGGTATGAATTTCCGGTAGAACCCTGTCATACCTAAAAACCTTCGGACTTGGGTTTGATTCCTCGGTGGTTTGATGTCTCTTATAGCTTGTACTTTGGCAGGGTTTGGGCGGATCCCTTCTTTGTTGAGTATGTGTCCCAGAAATGGAACTTCTGGTGCAGCAATAATACATTTTGCTGGTTTGAGTCTGAGCCCTGAACTTTGTATCCTGCGTAACACCTCACCTAAGTCTTCCAGGTGTTGTTCAAAGGTGTTAGAAAACACCAGGATGTCATCGATATAGCATATACAGTTTTTAAACTGTAACCCTTGTAGAACAAGGTCCACTACCATCTGACAACTACGGGCTGCATTTCTCAATCCCATACTGAGTCTTTTGTATCTGAACTTGCCAAATGGTGTGAGGAACCCTGTGTAGTCCCTGCTCTTCTCAGAGATAGGTATTTGGTGGAAAGCCATCATTAAGTCCAGTGCTGAAATGTAATTTGGCTGTATCTGTCCTACAGCGTCAAGTGCATCATCTATTCTGGGTATAGCTAGATATTGTGGTACTGTAACTTGATTCAAATTACGATAATCGCAAACAAGTCTCTGTCCTCCTGAAGACTTAGCTACCAGAAAAGCTGGACTAGCCCATGAACCATCATAGCTGGGTTCGACAATACCTAGACGTACTTGTTCATCAACCGCTTTCTTAAGATTTTCACGCATCTTGGGAGACACCCTAAAGGGCATCTGCTGGACTGGTTTTGCATCTGGGATCACCTCAATTTCATGTTCAATCCAATCAGTGCATCCCACTTTACCATCTGGACCTACAAAGGCCCCACAGTTATCTCTCAAGAGAGCATCCATCCTTGCCCTCTGCTCTTCTGTCAACTTTGATTTGGAATAGTTAACCTTGGGTGTAAAGGTGGGTGTTGGTTCTGTCTTCTCCTTGTCTTCAACCTGTGGATCAAATATACCTACCGAAGATATGTGGACACACTCATCACCTGTGAGTTGCCTCAATGTTCCCAGGGCAGTACCTTGCCCTATCTCAACCTCATGATCTGAAAAGTTAACAAATCTAACAGGTACAGTGCCTTTATGCACTCGTTCACAGCACCTTGCTGTCCACACCTCTGGCTGTTTTGTAACCTTGAACCCTACATAATTAAAGAACATACCTTCTTTCAAAGCTGAATCCACTGGGAGACTGCACAACATTTCAGTATGTGCTGGAATAGTCAGTATACTGTTAGACCTTACCACACACTGCTTGTCGTCTGGCGGTGTGTCTCGAGCTGAATACATGATATTCATACCATACTGTTTCAGGAAATCCCGCCCTAGTACAACGTCTAGCCTAAGGCCTGGGATGACATGAAACAATACATCATATGTGGAATCCTCAATTGTGATTATGCCCCGCATATCACAATGAGCATCCACAACCTGTCCTCCTGCAAAAGTGACAAATACACGTGAAGGATACTCAACAATCTCATTGTTAGCCTGTTTCACCCGGTTGTAATAGTCAAGACTCACACAGCACCGATCTGCCCCAGTATCGACCAATGCCCGTGCACACGTCTGACCTATGCACACCTGAACACAATTATCCTCTGTCAAGAGATGTGAAGCCATGTAGGCCTTACCTTTCTGATGAACCTTACTCTGGCGTTCGCAAATTGATGCTATCTTGAGTCGTGTGTGATGGAATTGAGATCCACTAGCGTCCGTCGGTACCTCAAGCGACCGGCCCTGTCTACCCTTTGGATCCTCATACGGTACATTCCCCATGGCACACTCCCGACTGCAACATAAATCTCCATCATTTAAACAATTTGCGCAACAATTATCAGTTTCAGGATGTTCATCATCTCTATAATACACCTTGCCTGTAAGAGGATCTTTCTTGTAAAAGAAACTATACCTTTGAGCTACATCAACCTCAGAAACAGTAGGATCCTGTATCTCACTTAATCTATTATCATCACACAAAGGATTCTTTAGTTTCCTACCTTCATTATTTACACAGTGGTTATCTTTATCTGACACAACCGATACACTTGTGCCACTACGGGTTACCTTACCCATACTAGAACCTTCCCCCTCTCTTTCCCCATAGGGAGGAGGAGACTCTAGTTTCCCTGGCTCTTGGAACCTTGGTTGCTGTTCCTGTAGTGGGATGGGGACTTTGACCGCTGTCTGGTTGACTTCTTCAGCATTTCCTCCAACCGCGCCAGTCGGTCAGCTACTGCTCCGAAGCTGTTGTCCTTGGATCCTGAGTTGTTGCTCTCACTGCTGGAATGGTGGTTGCCACCACTGGGACCACTGCTGTTGTTGTAACCACTGTTGTAGTTGTAGCCACCATTGTTGTTCCTCTGGTTATGGTGGCAGCCACCGCGGCCACGGCCTCGCCCACGACTGCGACCATGACCTTGACCTTGGCCCTGACCACCATTATTCCTCTTTGGAGCTGGACATCCCCTTGCCATATGTCCATATTTCTGGCAATTATAACATTGGATGTCCATAGCAGCCACATTAAAACTCTCTTTAAAAGAGGCAAGCTCCTGTCTTAGTTTGTCAACCTCACTGACAGGTTCACTAACTGCTTCTACAGCACTGACAGACACTTGCTGAGTTTTAAGTGCTGCCATCTGGGCTTGCTGTGCTGCATACTGATTCCGCAGTGTCTGCAGCTCCAGTTCTAGCTTAGAGAGAGAAGTATTATGAGTTTTACTCACATCCATTGTCTTTTGCATGATGGCCAGCACCTGCTGATTCTGGCTATGGTCCATCTGCGACTTATAGATGGCAAAGTCTTCATCTGCCTCACGGCAGATTTTGATTGCATCCTTGAAGCAGGTAGGGTTGCCATCCCTAATTTTGGATTGGTATGGTCCTGTCACAGCCATTAAAAAGGAATGTAACATCTTGGCATCACTTAGTCCCAACCTCCTATATGCCCTGGTGGCCTTAATTATAAAGTCTTCTATGGTCTGACTAGGGTCCATTACCAATTTGCTTAACTTGTCGTAGTCTTTAGGGGTGAGCTTGGCAAATCTATCTGTGAAGGCTGTTTTTACTTCTCCCCATGTACTCAAACCTTCTATCTGGTCTGTGTGATACCAGTCCTCTGCAGGTCCCTCAAGAAATGAAGGGAAGACCTGTCTTGTGGTCTTATCTGCATCCCTGTGTGGGCCCTGCAGCTCTATATACCTCTCAAAGCTCTTAACCCATAGTGCTGGATCTGATAATTTACTGTCTCTGAAATTAGGGGGAGGTCTGGCTCTAATAGACCGGCCCCTAACATCCTCATCCTGTATCACCACCTGCTGAACACCATTATTTTGTCCCACACCTACATTTTGTAGGGCTGCATTCAGCCTCTCTGTGAAAGTGTCTAAAGTTCTCTGCCCCTCCTGGGTCTGATTTGCCTGCATTGTTTGAGTTTTCTCCTCTAACAATTGGGCAAAACAATTATACAGTTCTTGGAATTTGGTCTCTAAAGTGTCTCTGAGTTGCCTTGCGGTTGCCATGATACCTGAATTAAGTACGACTTCTCCACCAGCCAAATGTTAAAGGGAGTTGAAGAATGGTTGGGAAGCTAGGTCCTAATTGAATTATGGGTAATTCAATTAGCAATGTTAATAATAGTTAGAAATCCATTCCCCTTGACATTTACTCTATACCTATAACTGGGATCTATAATGCATCAAACACTGACTAGTCACTGCGACATATAGGATGCATTTATTCAGGATACTCCGTAGAGCTTATTCATGGCAACACAAATATCAAATGACAACTGATACAAGGCAATCAACACATGTAATATAATAGCACAGTACCTTATAGTGGTTCCTACCACAATAACACAGTCCTAATACAGAGTCCTTATGATATGTCTACTGGTGCACACCCAGGCCACAGGCCAGCCTGTGTGTGGGTGTGGATAATGGTGGAAGAGGTCTAAGACCTTACTCCATGTAGTCTTGAAGATAGCTGGATGTGGTGTGTGTCAGTGTCAGGGATGCAGGGGTTTAAGTAGTGCCCCACCAGTCAGGTGTGACAGCAGCTTTTCCCCTCTCCTACTGCAGTGGGCTTTCCAGCTTTAGCTCACACAGGGGATTTCACACCCCCTTGGCCTACTGTGCACTACACCCCACAGAAAGCTTTCTGACATGTGACACTTGGTTACTGTTGACATATAGTTCATTTTGATATTTGACAAATATCCATCATTTTGATACTCATAAAATCATAATTATCATAAAAAGTGATAAATTATAATCCATATAAATCCACAATCATGATTATGATATAATCATAATTGCTACTCTCAGCAGTAGTACACCTTACATTACATCACAATTCCGTTTCTAGCTGATATATACCTAATAAATGTCTGTCTCAAAGGACCTGGTAGAAACCATAGAATAGATCTGTGGTAAACCATGTAGGGCATGGATTGTGTGATGTGTGCATATTTCCAGAAGCAAATGATCCAAGATAACGTTTTGAATGCACGGCTTGTTTAAGTATCAGAGGAAGTCTCAAAGTTTTCTGGGGTTTTCTTCATATTATATCCAAGAGTGAGGAATGATCTCATCAAATGTTCACAGAGTAGGATAGTTTAGTGAATATGTTCTTTATAAAAGGTATATTTAGGAACAGAGACACAGAAAATAGATGGCCTTGATTGGCAAGAGGTGAGATATGAAGGTAGAGTAAGGTTTAGAGTTGACAGTTGATAGGTCACATGTCTACACAGGTATACACTAACTTAACTACCTGGTTTGTCTCCTATATATCGGCAGCTAAGGGTTAAATCCTAACAAAGAAATAACCTGTTGATTGATGTGGTAAAGGAAGAGTAAAGGTTGATACACACGAGAAAATGTAGTCACAATGTTTTATTGTATTATGGAAATGTTCTGCACATCCTTGCCTTCCTTAGTAAAGATATGGCAGGACAATTCAAGTTTGTTTTTGTTGTTTTTTTCTGTGCTGTCACTTCTTTAATGTAGTGATCATATTCTGTGAAGGTAGCCTTTTGACTGCCTTAGGATGGGATCATCACCTTCTTGGAATGGTTGACAAGTATGAAAGGACCAAAATCTAGGCAAGTAATGCAGATGTCGTCCCATTTGACACATGGCGAAGAACACATAGCTCTTCAAAGCCTCGAGCTAAATGTCGGGGGGGGGGGCTAAATGTCTGTGGACCTGAGCAGAGATGATAAAGCAATCCCAACCGTGTGTCCTCCCATATAATCATGGCTAAAGCCATCTATGGAAATGTGACCATGCATTTCAGCCTGCCAACATCTCAATTGCTTGTATGAAGATTTTCCTTCCAAGTGGCTAAACATAGATGAATAGAAGCATTTAACTGAAATACTGATCTACTTCTTGTAAAGACTGACCTCTACCAAACCAGGTACATGGGGTCAACCCTGCCCAAGCCTACAATACTATGAATATGACATATTGTTTAGTGTAGACAGTGGGGATCAGCACCTGCCTGGTGTGTGTTTGTGTGTGTGAGTGGGGGGGGGGGGGGGTTGGTATTACACCTGAATGTTGATCTTGGCTCACACTTTGCCATACAGAAGAAAGAAGAATGGGCGATAAAGGAAATTGTATGTATGAAAAGATCTGTGTTAGTTAGGGGGAGTGTTGTGACACATAAAGGGGGAAACCATTGAATGCAATACACCATTTATAGCCTATTATTTGTAGAAATATCTCAATATCTGTGTCAGTGACCAGGCTTTGCTGAGCTGGACATGGCCAAATCCCTTACCTTTGAGTGAATTCGTATGTATAAAGGGGCACAATGTTATAAAGGCATTTTGAGTACGTGTGGGAATTACACCTGCACTATTTACCAGTAAAGGGGAAATGACTACACAGCTTTGTCTTGGGAAAGTGTGTATGAAGAGCAAGGCTTTTGTGGCATGTCCAATGAATAGTAGCAGGACCATATGACTATTTTAACAATCAATGTCGTACATGTATCCTCAAACCAACCCATTAAACGAAGATAACGGGACTAGCATATTGCTAGTACTGAGAAAATCAGCTAGGTGGCTCATGTAGTCGGGGGCTAGATCAGCATTTGGCCTCTTTGCACAGTTTACTTTGGTGGATTATATTTGATTGACTATCTGCATCAACATTCTGAAATGTATACCTATAGATAGCAAATACCTGAAACTTTAACAAGATAAGGTTAATATACAGGATTATTTCTTTAAATACAAAAGAAATCAAACTTTAAAGTTTTGTAAGAGAGCACATAAAATCCAGGCTGAGTAACACCAAGCCATTGTCTCCCTATCAGGCTAATCCCCTCCCTTCACACCTACTACAATGGACAGGTACTTAGGGTGATTAAGATAGAGGCCAAGGTCAGCTTATCACCTTTATCATTCTTATCAATCAGCATTGTTCAGACGTGTGAACAGGGGCTGATAAGAAATTTACCCAGAATGCACTGCTCTGGAGTCGGGGGGGGGGGGCTACCCATAATGCAAAGCAAGATGGCGGCCTCAATGACCTGATATGCTAATGCCCTATAGCAGGGGGGTGGGGGAGGGCGTTAAGAGGTGGATCTGGCCAGTTCAATTCAAGGTTGGCCACTAACTGGCCGATAAAATAATTATAATGAATCTAGCCAGTATATCTGGGGTGGGACAGGATGTGGCTATAAGATTTATCTATTTCCTACCTCAATTTTAATCCTACTTTAAAAGGTGAGTAGGATATCATCTCACCTATCATCACACATATGATTCCAATTACGAGGCTAAACATGATCTTATTTTTTCACATTTTTTTTCAGCTTCAGCAGCATCGGCTACAGAAGGTAAAAAGCTGGGGTGTTCAGGTGGGAGATGTTATGTCCACCATACAGAGATGGTCACCTGGGAGCAGGCGCGCGCCCTCTGCCGGGAGGACGGGCAGGGACGGCTGGCCGTCCTCCCGGACCGGAACACGCAGATCGCTGTCTCTGACGTTATCAAGTATAGCCGGATATACATCAGTATCTGGATCGGCGCGCGCAACACCGGAAGCTCATGGACATGGGCAGATGGACGACCATTCTATGGTGAGCATGCAATAATCATAATGTTTGGTTCTACAGGCACCCCGTTTGTCTGTCCTATTATCCATGTACTTCTTTGTTCGGAACATTCTTCAATGCAAATTAAAGTAAATTTCATAATGACGATCCAAGTCACAGAGAAGCCCTGGGTGCCCCCCCTACCTCCCCCCCCCCCTGATTTTAACAAATGGTGACCCACGTCCTACGTACTTTGATGGTCCCCCCAACGAAAGGATTACACTGTGTTTTGCATTGTTACCTGCATTTAAAACAACAGATTTTAGGCTATAGGCCTGGGTTCTTTTGGGTCTGAAAAATGCTTTTAACCTAGGTCTATAAGTCTGAAGGATTTATCCGTCGATTTACTTTTCACAATTCTCTCCCCTTATAGCTAGGATCTTTTAGATATAGATAATGACCTAAATCGTGGTCTTTTCAGGCGACGAGGTGGATTACTACGACGACCCATCAGCCCGCTGTGGCTACCTGTACACGGGCTTCAGAGCCCGGATAGCGGCGGCGACATGTGACACCGAGAAAAAGTATCTCTGCTCCACCATAGATGGTAGGTTTTTAACCCTTTATGGACCTCTTAGAGTTAGTGCCTTATAAATAGCAGTATCTCCATGTGTTTCATGATGCATGAATGCAGCAACCCTGCATCGTGAGTTCATCCACCACGGCTGCATTCATGCATCATGCCGACTCTATCTACCAAAGTACATAATGCACTAATTAAATTCCACGGTCTACATTGCTGTTTGGATGTGTATGCATACAGTGGGTGACTATGTTGTAGGCTATCTAATAATAGTCCAGGTAAATTACCTGTAGTTACAAAGCTTTCCCACACATTCTACTGATACCTTGACCTCACTCATACGTAAACCTGGGACCTTGGCGAATGGCAGTCTTCCAAGTGTATGTTTCCTAATTTACATGTATACAAATATCTAAAGATATGGGGAAGACTTTAATATTTTGGACCTCAATTTTTCCTAAAAGCTTAGAGTCCTGGATGCACCACATCAAGTAGATTTGACCATGTGTTACAAAAGGAATTACATACGTGTCATAGATATTCATATTGAGATGAGGTCTACTGTATTGCATGTATCACCTATGTATGGGTCTATTGCATTTAGGTCCATGCTGAAAATTCAATGTATGCTGCATGCCCATTATGACAACAAAAATGATATCGTCTGTGCACAAACATTGGGTAAAAATAGGATAGGCTAGTATAACATTCTGTCACCATATCAATATCTGTTTGTAGGCGATAGCAATTTTTCATGCCTGATATATTGAGGGTCGGGTTGGCCTTTTCGTCTAGACGTCAGGATAACCCTTGTTATCCTGCCATGACGTTGACATGACATGAATAACGTCACTCAGGTGTGACCTCCATATGGTTTGACATTGACCTCCTTCCTCTGACCTCTTGCCTAATTCTACGATGACCTCCATTTGTCCAATGCCTTTCGCTAGTTTCTGACAGGCCAGAAGTAACGTGAGAACATGGTGCTGTTAATCGTCGGGAACCAGCAAAGTAAAAGCAACTAGCGTTCCTGTGACCTGGCGTCTGGTTGACCTCAAGCTCAGCGTCTATGTGACCTTTATACGAAAAATGGCCTTGTCTCACACACAATTACTCCTGACATGATGTACAGTAGCACAAAGGTGGCCTGGTTTGGTGTTCGTGCCATGTTAACTATTAGAAATGTACGGTATTAGCGGCCCCAACGTGGTTCATGTTTAGCATAGGTCAGACATGGCAGGGGAAGTCACAATAGAGAGATCCATGTAACTAAGAAATTGTTTGTAGGGAATGCTTGGTTGGCCTGGGGTCTGTTGGAGCATAGTAGTCCTGAAGTTTTATTCCATTTTGAGTAACGTACAGCAACTAAAAATATGGAGAGGGGTGTTTTGACATGAAGATAATATGCACTGAAGCTGAACAAGATATACATCTATATGATATATAAGCATGGACAGTTGTCTCTCATAAGTATTCCCTTAAATATAGACAAATCCAATATATTTCTACCTTCTACACAGCTAGCTCTTATGTTATAATCTGAAATGTACCAGAGATATATCCCGTGAATCAATTAAATATAGATTATTTAATCAAAGAAATTCCTGAATACTCCTATCCCTGGAATAGAATATCAAGGGCATTTTGCTGTTTCCATGTCGATAGTACTAAAGTGGACCTATTTTGATTTATACCACACTTGGGTGGAAAGACAATGGAAAAGCACAGGTAATATATTGCGTATAGCTGCTGTAAGTTGATGCGGTCCACTGAGCACACACACCCTCCCCCATTCCCCAGCTTGTGAATGGTTTTGAGTGGGTCACAAGTGTGGCATAAGTGAGATAAACACCTCATTGGGCAGTGTAGCCAGTATATAGACAACAGGCTGTATGACAGCCTGTTGTCTATATAGTGAATACAGTGACCAAACTCGGTGTTTATCTACCACTTATTTATAATCTTGCTGGTACATCGCCTTGTGTATTGACCTCACATGCTGACTCAAGTCCCTTCAGTGCTACTGATAGCACTGCTTACAAGCCACCAACTCAGCATCAGGACAAGAGAATTGAACATTGCCCAAAATCGATATTTGACCATTTCTTTTATTCCCATAGGGAAAGTGCCTGCTCGTGGGGCGCGGCCCAGGACGTGGTACCAATCTAACCACGACTGTGCGGCCCGTCAGAAGGTGCTTCCCATGCTGAACCAGGAGGAGATGCAGAAACTGTCAGATCGCCTTGTACCGGACTATGGCCACGACGAGTACTGGGTCGGCCTCTGCCGCCAGGGATGGGTCTGGGAGGACCTAGGTGAGTGGATCCTTGACAATGTTGTAATGATGTCGGGGCAGTTTAGGTATGCGGATGTTCATCCCGAAGGGGATTCAGTCAGTGCAGCTTAGTTCACTGGTATGAGGCATTTGGAGCTTCTGTTTTTTAGTTGTATTTTTTTGCGTGTCCTTTTTTTCATGGAATGCACTTCCGGTTAGAAATGGATGCAGACACAAAGAAGGTTTTTTTTTCTATTGGGAAGTGAGATATGCTGATCGAGTGAATCCTGTTGTTACAAGCCTTGTTTGCATCTATTGGATGTTTGTTATTTGGCACAAATAACCTGCTGGTAGATTGGATAATATTATACGTTTTAAGCAGTTAGAATAGTCCATTGTAAAGCAGGCCCCTATCATTCCCCATTCACAGGTGAACAAAAATACAAGTTTTACTACAGATGAAAACAAGTACCATACTGGTTGGACTTTATATTACTCACAGAGATGCCACTCACTGGTCGACAAAAACCAGTTTATGCTTTTGGACAATTTTCCGAGAAAATTAACATAATTCAATACTGGAGTCTCTACCCCCAAACCAAGAATTCCTGATAAACGAGGAAAAGTGGCATCTGTGTACTTTGCCTTTCATTTCACGTTCCTGACTTGCCTCTTGTGGGTTGACCATGGGGCGTTGGCATGTATTTAATTTGGCAAAAGGTGAGTCCATGTGTCAAGTTTCCAAAAATCAGGTTCATCAAATCTTGAGAAATTTGGCCATGGCTGTATCAATTACCAGATATGATCACATCCATAATCATATCAGACACCTCAACCACCACCTCATGTCTGTAACCCCACTGGGAATCACAGGGGTTCATGACCTTTGATACCTGCAAAATGTCCTCCAGACACAGGTCACGGTCATGTGGTTGACCTAATAAGAAGGTCATCGAGAATTCCCCAGAATTCCTCACATAGGTTACGAATTTCTGTACGTTACAACACTGTGGGTGTTTAACATTTTACCACCTGTCTTGAGTCATAACTTCCCCCATCATGGTTCTTTTGGGTGAGATGATTATTACAGCCATGAGGGTTCTGCATGGGCTTTCGGCTACCTGTAGTTTAACCTTTTGACCCCTGAGGAATGAGTCACGTGACTTGTGCCTCCCTGGTGTGTCGATATGCTGGTGCCACCTATACAAAAAATAGCAGGAAGTGGATGAACATCTAAACGTCAGTATTTTATGGGCCTTGATAAAGAGATGTAGTTACTTGCTTTATAAAGAACCTGCTATTGACCTGAGAATCAATGTACATTATAGCATAGACCTACATCTCTTTGGAAAATGGGTAACATTGCTAACATTGTAGTCCCTTATTCTGTATTTAACCTCCTGTCGACGTCTTTGGTGCCACACCGAGAACACTCCTCTCTGTGAGCACGCTCCCTTATCAAGTAGGGTAGGGGTGGAGAAAGGTGTTCCCTGCTTGTGTTGGAGAGGGTGATAAGGGTGATAAGGGTTCAGCTTAGTGGCAGATGAAGGGGGCTAGTGCCATATATCAGGTCTCATGTCTGACCGTGTTGTCGGGGGCTGAGATAAACATTCACTGGATCCTGTAAATAAACAATCCCTTGGGGATCTCTTTTAAAATGCCTTTGGGTCTATAATATCACATGGATGGAATATTTTAACAAAATCTTTTCTCTCTTCATTATAACTTCAGGAAAATTGAAGTGTTAAGGTTTAAAGATAATAGGAAATGATTGGGGAATAATCTATCCCCATTATTAAAACCAAAGCTTAATCATACACAATGGACTAAAATCCACTATCACATGTATTTATTTACATTTTACATTTTCTAACAGGTGCAGATGTGACGTTCACAAACTTTAATGGCCAGACGCCATACTGCACAGAGAATAAGTGTATGTCTGTAAACTACAGAGGGCAATGGTTTAATGAGGACTGCTACAGTAGGAGAGGATTCCTATGTGAAATACGTAAGTTGTCATGTCATTGCGGGTATGTCCTTTGTCGACAAGTCTAACTGCATTAAAGGGCACATATATTGTTGCTTTCAAGATCTAGCCATCTATGGTAGATCTAGCGTCTGAGCATTGTGGGGAGCAAATCCACCATTTTCCCAGGAAAAGAAATAACGAGGGTGTCTCTGAAACTTCAATAGCTGTAACAGGTGTTGTGAATTCTGTAAATTATATTACAGTGTACATTGCAATGTAATACACATGTATACACCCTGGGTTAGGAAACCCAAGTTATAGTAGTAGAGCAATGGGGTTGTCTCTGCACTCATTGTTAAACAAGCCTGCTGTGATCTATGAATGTCCCTATAGTAATACATGTAGTATGGCTGTTGAGTAGCTCATTATTCAGACCTATATACTACTTATGGTGTAGCCTATAGTGTACCGGTGGACCAAACAATAATAGCTCACTTGAGCTGCTCACACCAGTCTACTCACACCAGCAATAACCTGTACACTCTCACGATACCAGGAGTAATTACTATCATGTAGAATTATTTCCTTTCTGTTGTACCCTGTGTTCCCCTGCCAAACAGGGTAAATTGATCATGGTACATATTATAGTTATATACATAAGTACATAGCATATATGTATAGAGGAATGGGTAGGCGCTAGGATGTTTATTTCTGTTATATATACCCCATGTAGGTCAAATTTGGATAAAATGCAAAGTATAGACCTCTGACTTAACAGTATTAAATGGCTAGATAAGCCAAAGCATATTGCCATTTATCTCCTAGCATGTAAGGGATATTACTGATACATGTAACTAACACTTTGACTGATAAGTATGGCTAATCAGGTCAGTAAATGTATCCCCTCATATCCTTTTATATGTTCAGTTGAGCAAATGATTAAATTCGTTTAGTATATATGAGAATGGGTACGACACAGCATTGGAAAGTTACATTGCATTTTTCTTTTTAATTTCAGCTGACACAGGAGTTCCCCCTGTTATACCCTCAGAGCCAACTCTCCCTCCACGTACCCCCTCTCCCCCTACCCGCCCTCCTCCCATCCGTCCTGTCACGCCCTCCCCAACGCCATACGTCCCCCCACCGGAAGTCGTGACGCCTCATCCTTTAGATGACAAGAAAACTACGTCAACGACGTTAGAGCCACATCCAGCACATGCGCAGGACGAAAATGATGACGAACACAGCCATAGTGAGTTCAACTTCAAAATGTCTCTAACACTGTCAAACTCTTTTTCTCCGTATGATGTATGGGAATTATCAAAACTTTGTCAAATGTAAATTACGAATGTATAATTATTCTAAAGATACCACTTACTGCCTGACTTTAACCAGGAAAAGTTAAATGTTTTACACCTTTTCCCAGGAAATGACTAAAATCTAGAAAACTTAAATCTCCAAAAACAAGGATGTCCTAGTAAACCAGGAAAAGTAGCATCTCAGAAAGATCCACCAAATGGCTTAGAAGTATGCTTGAAATAAAGATCCAGGTCAAAGATTCTTTTTTTAAAAATATGATCTATTCTAAATACTTGTAATAATCCAATGAACAGCTAAGACGTCACGTTTGAAGTCCCGTTTTAAGAAGGCTTATAGTATACACTACCATGGGTTTATCAAAATGAAATTATTTAGTTTTACTTTCCCAATCAAAGTCAATCTTACACCTAAAGCAGTTTGCATACACCCAGGGTCATCCTTTTAAGTGATATAGATTATATAGGTGAAACAGGCAGCCATATGATACGGTTTCACCTTGGAAGGTGGGGTGTGACCTACCTACCATTTTGGTGGCCGTAGGTGGCCAATCATCCTCAGTATCAATATCAGCTATATCTCAGTAGGGGTCAGCTGACACTGAAATTTTGACACCCATAGAGTAAACCCATAAATGAATAGTGAATATGTTTCTTTTATGTATATATATATATATATATATATATATATATATATATATATATATATATATATATATATATATATCGTAATCTCCCGCGTATAAGGCGCAGCCCGCGTATAAGGCGCACCTAGAGTTTGAAAATATTGCCAAAAAATCAAAAATTCATATCTTTTGTTCTACTGAATGGATTTTAAAAATTCAAAAAACTATGTGTACCTAGAGTCCCCCAGACCCCTCTGGCCCACATTATGTCCTATTAGGACTTAGGGGAAGTGTAATATATCAAAAGAAAGGTCTTGGTATCCCCCTTGTGTATTTGGGGATAACTAAAACCCCTCGTATAAGACGCGCCTTATACAAGGGAGATTACGGTGTATATATATATATATATATATATATATATATATATATATATATATATATATAATTATACTAACTCAGTACTAGTTTCTAATATACATGACTTGAATATTACAGGAAGCTAGCTTGTTATATTAATATGGTGCTAAAATGCCTTTATTCTTTGTTTGTGTTATACCAGAATTGTCCGGGCGTGAGTTTTCCAAAATCAAATTATACAAGGGGGTGTATATTTTAGAAGTCACACATTCCATTGGATAGGATAAATGCATGAGGCACTGTCCCTGCATCATATCTATTAATATTGGTGCAAAGAATACAAATCAAAAGGTTATGCTTTGTAAGCTGTGATTACAAGGCTATGGATCAGACACCAGATACTGCCTTTACTAAAGTCAGAGGCTTAGCTACCTTCAACTAATATCACAGTGGTATCCAAGTCAAACCATCATGATCTTATGCTTTATATCTATAGTTATTCTATAGGGTTGGCTGAACTATTAAGTTAATACTTGATAGTTCAACAAAGAGCACTGGCACTACATGTAGGAAATATATGTGTTTTTAACCATACTACCAGGTTTTGCTTCCTCTCTTTTATGCATTCAGTACTAACTTGCATAAAGTAATTATCACTGCCAAAATGTTCTTATTTTAATGCACGTTAGTACTTTTGGTTCTCTAGCATGATAGCATTAATGTAATTAGATATTTCTTTTTGTTTGACTTCTTGATTTCCATGACTATGTCCGTAAACATCTTAAACACGCTAGGTTGATTTCTTTCTTCAGAACTGAAATTCCACCTCTTGTGCCATGGCTCGTGTACGTGGTAGCCCTGCACACATACAATGACACACGTAGTGGTTCTTTGTAGACCTCCTGTCAAAATACATGACCCATACTTATTCGCTTAGTCAGCTGTAGTTGTGTGCTATCGTGCATTGCACTATTGTCCTAAATAATCATCTCTCCTTTCCTCGTGATCAAGTTGAAACATTTTAGTCAACTGTTCCCAATAAAATTCACCGCAGGATGCATGTGAATAGCACAGTAGAGAAAATATTACAAGACTAAGGAGTGATGGTTAAAGGATGTATGATAATGCGGATAAAAAGAAAGGGATGACTCTGTACAACGATGTGAGCAGCTCATGGGCACCATGAGCTACTCATACCCAGATGGAAGAACCACATGTCTATCTATATGGATCCAATCATACACGACCCCCAGCCCCCTTATGACTGTATTCCAAATGACAGACAATGGTTCCCATTTTGGACTGGCCCTTATGGCCCCAAGAGTCAACCATGCCATCCGTGGGATATAAGGGACCTTGTGTCAATGTTGTGAAAATCTATACCATTCTCTATATATGTATGTTTTGACCTTCTCCGATATTAAGAATTTATATTTGGTGCATGTGAGGGCCTATATGGCTAGATTAAGGTTTTAGTTCATTTTATCAAGAAAGTCTGATATCAAAATGCTGTCTTTGTGTCATTACTATACATTGTACGATAGTATAACACAACATACCAATACATTGTATTATTTAGAAATACATGCACATTGCATTCATTCAGAGGGTGAGGTCTAAACTCCTAGTGGATTACTGATGTGCTAGTCCATTTGCCATAATTGATAGTAATTTTGTCAATCCATCCCTTGTAACAATTGCCCCCTCTGTACTTGTAGCTGTGCTGATTGGAGTTATCGTCGGTCTGGGGGTCGTCATTACTGCCCTCATTGTGCTACTGGTTCTACTCGTCCTCAGAAAACGGTAAGTCATGTCATTCTCCCTCCCTTCTTTAGCCCTTAAGGGGAGCTAAAATATATCAATTGATCAATATTCATTCCATCATGTAAGGTCTGTTTCAAACAAGGTATTTGGAAATACAAAATACGAAAGTGATGTGTTCTCTCGAGCCTCAAGTCTCTCAAATAGCCACTTATTCTCACTTAGTTGTATTGTGTTGGAGGTCTTTTCTACTAATATTTTGGCACCCCTTTATCCTTTTGACCGACATCTTTTTGAGTAGTATGACACGCGCAGGAACAGGTGCTCTGAGATAGCACCATGTTCCCCTGCTGGGCTTGACAAGAGGCTGGTGTTGCCCCCTATAGGGTTCTCCACGCACTACTGCTCTGCAAAAGATGCTCCCCCCACCAGTCTGTCTGTATGCCTCTCACTCTCAGTACGTGGCTGGATCTCCCACCGTCAGTAATAATGCACACATAATGGCCTTTATACCCCATACGGTACCTGACCCAACCTAAGGGAGTGGTCATTATTTATCAACCGGGGGGTGGTGGGTTTCCGCGCGGACACTCGAAATCCCCTCCCCCCTCCACGGCAATCAAAACTTTTTGCGCCCCCACATCGGAGGCGTGGAGAATTTTCGCGCCCCTCTTTGAGCTATAGTAGCACACAGGCATTTTTGCTCAAAATTTTGTTAGCCCCCCTCGGGAGGGGTATGAAATTTTTACGCCTCCCCCCTTCAAACCCACCACTCCCTGTTGATAAATAACTCTCTAACCCACCTTTCCATACTGACACCCAGTGTTGGACGCCTCAGCTCTGTGGTCACTGGGGTCAGCATGGGTTATTGTAGGGGTCACCAAAGGTCATTGTCAATGTCATGGTCTACTGGGGCCATAGCAGAGAACCGGTTTGGTTTCATGAGATTACAGTACCCAGATGTCTAAGGCTACATAAAGAACCTTATCTGTACCCTTCAGGAAATATTACGAAAGCCCATCTCTTCAAAGCTTGTACTATTACGTACACGACGATGAACTGTATGAAGTATATTCTAGGTTCAACTTCAGATTAGACGGAGCACTGATAAGAACCATGTACAGAAAATGAGAATGGGGAGAGTCCAGATACATGTACACGCCCCTTCACGTATAAAAGCCACATATTCATGGTAGTGTTTTCCATGCAGGGCACCCAACTTGCAGGTGTGGTAGTGATTAGTGCTGGGTATACAAACTCTGAAATACATTCCTTTAGATTTATCGTGGGACAATTCGGGTTCATCCCAAGACTTAACAGGTAGTGTGTTAAGGTGCCACAGGGCGTGGGAGAAACAGTAAGGCTAGCTGTAGGAATCTGATCTGGTGTGAAGGTCTGACTGACTTCTCTGGGATCATGCCAGCACGCGCGTCCGTGCGTGTAAGCAGCCTGAAGTGCGTGTAACACAAGGGTCAGGAAGCCCCAAAGTCTAATCAATGTAGGGCATGCAATTGTCCTTCGGTGTAATTTGGTTCTATTTGTTATATCGTATGGTTTAATGTACAATGGTTCTAGTATCGGTCGTCCCAATTAGACGCAGGAGTAAGTCGTAACTGAATCTATGGGGCACGTCGTTGTAATAGATATATATTGGACAGGGGCATCCACTATATCCACTATGGCATTTGACGTAAAGGCAGCTCCTGGAGTTTAATAGAGCATCCAGGGTAGGAGAATGTGTATTCTAGCTTGTGTGTGAGAGACCCTACTGTATTCATACCACATACTATGGTTGTTGATGTGATAGAGGGAAGGTAGCATATTGTAGGGCCTTATTCGTTCCATAGTAATGGATTATAGCGATACAATATCATATGGATATTAAGCCTACAGCCTCTTCTTCAAAATTGGGAGTATGATCTTATGGCAGCCAATTACAGCTAATACACATGGCATAGAATAATGCATTATGATTGGTACTGTAAATCCCTTAAATAAATATGGCTAGATTTAAATTGATGCTCTGTACTATACCAATACTCAGAAACTTCAAATAACATGATTACATGCTGGTTTGCTGACCAATGTTGTATGAAGCATTAGGCATAGGTTGCAGATTGGTAATAGCTCACACCAAAGAGGATGCTGGAACGATCATAAGCAAAGCCATGTCTTAAGTCTGTGCAGTGTCTATGAGTTCAAATAATTTTGGTCTGAGTTCACATAAACCTAGACTGACAGCAGCAAAAAGCACAACTCCAGCCGGAAGTTGAGCAAATGCTTGTACCTGGCGGCACTGATAATGTTAGTGGGCTTTTTACTTTCTGCTGGTACCAGGCGTTAATACCAAGAGGCTGGGGTGGGTCTGAGGAATGCTGGAGGGGGTTTTGTGGAGCAGTACTGGAGGGTCACTGGGTGAAAGGGGACTCTAAGGCACTCAGGCAGAAGATCCAAGATGATCCGTACCTACTGACCTTCTGTGTGGCCAAGGGCATTGGCATCATCACTTTACATATAGGTACTCATGGCCTATTCCACAGGTTTACTCTATATGAAAATCATTTAAAAACTTTAAAAAAGGTAGTACATCAGTGATGGTGCAACAAATAAGGCCTATATAGAACTACTATCAAGGCAATGTGATTAAGATGTTACCCATATGACGTGCAAGGCTGTGCAAATAAAGCTTAAATGTTGTGCAAGTTGGTTTGTCATGAAAAAAATGTCCGCCCACTCAGTTCTTCTCACATTCCACATTGAAAGCGGTGCATTACTAAAATTGTATTTGCTCAAGTAAATATTGAAAACATAGTCCTTTCCTGAGAGAGGCAGATCTGTCTCACTATATACATTATAGTTATGTGTATGGGGTATATTTCTCCATGACTTGTTGGTATGGTTGTAGTTGGCGACATTCACTTTGCTGTCAATGGAGGGGAGGACTGTTGGCAAGTGGCCAGTGTGTCACAACAACCCCTTGTTGTACAACCATCACATAGCCATGTTTATTCACACAGCCTTCCCGGACACATGACAAAACCTGTCCATATTGGCTAAATACAAGTAGTATACACAATGTAGACTAGATATTACTCTGTGATAATACTAATTCAATAAATGCAGTAAAAATACATGTCCCAAATATTATCAATTCTTTTATTTTTTGCATTAGTCAACTTGACATATACAAACAGTCGCTGTAAAAGATTTTTTTTTACCAAATAACTTATCATCTTTGTCTAATATTAAGTAGAATAACTAACTCCACAGCTTCTGTTCCAACACTAGAACAACTGAACTAATCGTAACCAGTGAGGACCTTTTACTATATGACACAAGAGATATCTCATTCAAGCCATCCCTATTTCACTCAAATATTCTCAAACACTGCTGTCTAGCTAGATGAATCCTGTATTTCCAAATGTCCTACTTTAGTTAGCAACAATTGTGGTTGTCGGTTTTTATCAAACCAGAAGTAGACCTGTTCCATGTGTGCCCAGGGTAGTAGAGCTGCTCATACTGGCGTAATCTCTGTATCAGAAAGGTGTGAGTTGCTCTGTAGCACAGTGGGATGGTTGGGGTTTGAGTAAATATGTTTTAACAGTGAGTCTAATATTGCCCACATGTGGGGCTGCCTGCTGGGAGTTACTCTATGGGAAAATGGCTTGTTGGTAGAACTTGCCACAGAAAGTACCTTTTTGTACCACAACCACAGACAGTATATTTCATCCAGTAACTATTTTTGAGTCAATCTTGGGGTGGATTCCCGGGGGGGGGGGCACTGACTCTATTTAGGTCACCCTCAATTGCCGCCCTACCGCCCTATCTCCCAGAGATCTAGGAATTTGACCGCCCTACTTGACTGATAAGCTGGACATAGACCGCCCCCCCCCTTTTTACACAATCCCAAATATTGACTGGACCGCACCCCCTTCAAGCCACCAAGCTGCCTATTGTACTCATGTATTTGTATGGATCAGAATTTTTCATTGTCCAGCACTGTATTTTTTATCACTTTCATGCCCTCATATGTCTGGTGTATAAATAATACACTCTTTTTGAGATCTAATGGAATTCCACCGCCCTGCTATTAGAGATCTGATGGGAATCCACCGCCCCCCTTTTTCGGGATCGCATGGGAATCCACCGCCACCGCTCTCTGAAGTCGGGCTGCAGTCGTTAACCATTTCATATGGGCAAGTGCCCCCCCCCGGGGGTGGATTACTGTTTGAGACTCTTTTGGTCTAGGCACACCATGCAGCAGAAAATGGGGACACGTGGAAATAATCCATAGAATCTAGCTAATAAGTGAGAGAGTAACAGATGTCTAACTCCATTTCGACAGCTAATGTAATATTCATGGCGAAAAGAAATGACACACTTCACAGATGAATGTGTCGTTCCATATGCATATGTACATCAGACACGCTGAGGGGATGGGTAAAAATGAGATATAGATTCTTTTGTGTGGGATAAGGATGTCCAATCTAGCGCACAATGCGCCTGACATGTGGGGTGCGCCTTTTACCAGTATAATTGCATATTGCGTACTTTGTATAAGCTATGGCAGGATGACTGTAATGGTATGGATATTCTTTTGAATTAAGCTATGGATATCTCCTTTGAAATTTCAGCCCATTGTGAGTATTGGGATGCCACAAAATTAGCCCAATCCCTTTGATGATGAGGCAATGTCATATACATGTACTACAACAATATCACAATATTTACACTTCGGGTAGTGGTAGTTTATACAATCGTCATGACAAGACCTCACACTCAGGTTTCCCTGACATCCTCCTCTCACTCACTTCACCACAATGACGTCATTCAGCGTCTGTCTGGCGTCCCATCCATGACCTTTGAGGTCACGTGTCCTCTTCATATACTTTTAGAATAAAATGGAGAGGCACATTTGTTGGCAACATGATCTATAGGGAGAGGTTGACAAGGCCTGCAGCTACTGGTTTACTTTTCCTTACCCATGGCCCAGACTAATGATACCCCATTTACTTTTATCATACATGTGTGCCCATTCCTCATTTCAAATGATTCTATACGTAGTATACGTAATAGAAAACCTCCATGGAGCTGGAGGAATTGCCACGATGCCTCAGAGGTTTTGTGGCAAATCCTCCAGCTCCAAGGAGGTTTTCTTACTTATACTCCATCCACAGAAGGTAATATAACAGTAAAACCATGAATATAAGCATATTTTGACATAAACTGTAGAGGCTTAGAAGAGGATTTGAATCTTTTACACTGGCTGTGATACAAAGCTATGATAAATATATGGTCTTCCAGGCTGCAGCCACCAGCAATCTCAATAGTATAGTGCTTAGTATAATTGACTTTGAATCATAGAATGTGGGTTCAAGACTGCATGGGGAAAACGTTTTTAACATACACATACAAGGTAAAAGGGGTCTCTGTAAAAGGCCTCCCTGAAGCCCCTTTTATCCTGTTGGCATTCAGGGGATATTCATTATCATACATTATTTTTAGAATTTGTTGCAAAAATGACAGTGGCCAACTGAGAATGAAAATAAAATCACACCAGGGGTTTGAACCTGTGTGGTCTAGAGTTCTAGTCCCAGGCCTTAACCACTGCACTGCAAACTTTCTAATTGAAAGTAGTAGCATAGTAGTAGTATATCACCATTCAGTGGATGTTCTAGCAACCACAGTATCAGCTGAGGACTCATGGTGTAATGGTTAGCACATGAGACTCCCAGCACTGTCTGGTGCATGGGTACGAATCCCATATGCGACAGTGTTTTCTCAAGAATTTCATCTGCTCTTCAAAAATGGCCTAATTCATAAAACCTCCTGCTACAATTGGACTGTTTCACAAAACCTCCTCCCAGACCTGACCCAATTTACAAAACCTCCTGCCAGAATTGACATAATTCATAAAACCTCCTGCCAACTGTAGAATGTGGAAATAAACCTACAGTAGGAACAATGGGATACAGAGCCAGGTGGAGTATAACGTCAGTTAACCTTGAGGCATTTGGATACCTTGAGACGCCCACCTCACACAGAACTCTAAAATTTCTTTGGTGATATTGAATTCAACATTGCCCACTAGCTATTATTTTTGATTCAGCATTGATTCAACATTGATTCAGCACATTTGGATGGGATTGACGTCTCAGTGTATATGGACATCCAGAGTTAACCTACCCTATGCATAAAATGCTTGATTTGCTTTGCAAAACCCCTTTAACCGTAATAGATTCCATGGATTGAGTAAACTATATCCTAACTTAGTCTTCATTATCATTTCAGAAGAGGGAAGCAGCCGGAGGAGCAGGACAACATGGACAACATTTATGCAGAAATCCGAGAGCCACCTTCATCGCTACCACAGCCTCCTAACCCAGCGATGGCAAATCTCTACTTAGACAACCCTAGTCCACACCCCAGCCCCAAGGGCAGTCCTGTACCAAAGCCGCGATCTAAGCCAATGCCTCTACCCAAACCAGACAACCTAAAACCAGGCTTAGAGATGTCTACCTTCAAAAACCACAACCCTAAAAGACTCAGTATGGCACCACCCAGTGTACCCCCGCCTGACCAGCCACCTCCAGACCAGCCAAGATGCAATGGGTCTACATCTAGTGACCCTACAACGGGCCCCTATGCTGTATCCTACATAGCATGTACTCCCAAGCTGGAGGATAAGAGCTGTACATTAGACTCTTTAGCAGCATTGCCGATAGCACCAAAACCTCCTATTACCAATGGGGAACTCTCCTCTCCGGACACAGATGAGGAGAGAAGTCGGTATGTGCTACCAAAAGATGATGCGTCTAATAAGCCACTACTAAGGGACACAGCGGCGCATGGGCACAAGGGGAAGGGACGCAAAGGTAAAGGTCGGGAATCAGCGTCCTTAATGTTAGAGGAAAATGACCTTTATTCTGATGCCGATATGAACTGATAACCCAGACAAGCCTCAAAAACTACGTCATGAAAGTATGTCATGTAGATAGGGCAGACGGCATTTACGTCTTGAGAATATGTCAGACGGCATTTAGGGTACATGTATAAGACTGGTACCTTCCGTGCTGGTTTCTTGGAGTCCACTAATAATGTTTTATATTAGGGGCTATGCACATGACGTCATCAATTCCGACATTTTTCAACACCCCCTACCTCCTCCAGTCGTCATTTGTCATCAATTTCAGTGCACCCTCTGAATATCATGTCATTCATCTCTGGAACGCCTTCCCCAAAAGGCATTTTGAATTCAAGTCAGCATATTACCTGGTATATAGCATTAAATGGTCCATAGCTTTTGTTGGTGCAAACCCAGTTTTCACAAGAATTTCCTTCTGATACCCCATTCTCCAGCTGATAGGAAGGTACCTGTACTTGGAAGAAAACATTTATACCAACATAGCAATGTATAATCGTGTTGAAAAGAGTGAATCACAATGAAACTTCAAATGATCTTTATATAGTTTGCCCAGAATGACCTATAACCTTATTTTGGAAAAGGCAACATAAATTATAATTATTCCACAGATGGCATGCGTGATCCAGTAGTCCTATTGCTGAAAAGGTTAGTGACTACCCCTAGTCTCTATCACGGCAGTGGTTTATTTCATTAATACCCACTTTCTGAGGCTCATGATCACCTTATGTCATTAATTTAGAATATAAAGAGGCCCTGGTGGGGGAAGGCAACGCGCCAAAGCCAGGTGGGGCACATTCAATTGTTGTATGTTCACTTTTGTCTAATAAAACACCTTTTTTAAATCACCAGCCTCACACAAGGAATTGAGCTTTTGCTACGTAAGGTTGTCACTCAGTTCAGACATGAAACGAGATTTTCTTTAGTCTGGGATATACATAGACGCAATCTTAGGAAAACATTGACGTTTCTGCGCCCCTACACAGGTAGAATTTTATCGGTAATATCCAATGGACTATAATTCTATACCCAGCTCATCTTTATGGAGATGCATTATAAAAGTTCACATAAGGAACTAAGGGGTTATCTATCCGGGTAGGGAATAAGAAATGTTTAGCTACCTATGCTAGTTCCCCATTGCTGTGGCTCTGGACCAGTGTGCATTTCTCCAGGGGGGAAAAGCAACAAATTTTGCCCAATTTGCCTAGAAGTGAAGTTTGCTTAATCTAATTTGGAATATTTGAAAAGACATGGAAATTGATCGAGGGTATTTAAAGACCATAGCAGTTCAACACTAACGATCTCTGGTTGAAAAGGTGTCATCAATCCTCAGACACCACCCCTGGTAATTTTCTGGTCTATCATTAAAGTCTGAACACCGTTTGATGACGTGATTTGTGCATAGCACCTTAAGGTGGTATTCTGAAGTGTTATGGCCTACACAACCAAAAGGTCAATGCAATTACAGCACCGAGTATGTTACAATGTATACCCCTTCTTCATATTTTGTTTGGTAGTTACATATTTTAAGACATTACATGACTCAAAAAACTCATATTTGTGAAAGAACAGAGACTGAATAATGGGGAGTTCCCTATTTGAGAGAACCAAAGGTTGTGAAGGATTAATAAGCCTGTTTTAGTCGATATTCATTATGTCATACATTGACAATAACATGTGAGACCTATTCACAGAGAGGCGACAGTAGACATATACTACCTACAAATACACTGAGCTGCTCAACAAAGACGCTAGAGTATATGGATTTACAAAACTGGTCATATCACATTGTAAGGACCTACCCCATATATAACTTAAGTTCTTTGTGTGAAAGCGGAGGGCTTTCTGACGACCTCACCTGCCCAAATAGTTGTTCTAGTTATAAGTGAGCATCAAGTGTGAGCAGCTCTCAAGTGTCCTAGATGTCTACCTTTAAGGTTTATATAGATACACGAGCCTTATGATTGATAGAGAGCATTGGCGGAAGTCTTATATGTTATATCTCTCAGTTACATGCAACGGATACATGCTGAATGTGATTCCACATACTCTCACTCAAAAATTCTTAAATCGCACAAAACTCACATATTATGCACGCCTATCCTATAGCTCGTTATGACACCATTTCTAACCATGTTAATGTTGTTTCATATGTATTACCGTAATCTCCCGCGTATAAGGCGCAGCTCGCGTATAAGGCGCACCCACAACTCAGAGAATGCAAGTCCACGTATAAGGCGCACCTCTAAGGGCAGATTTTTGCTAATTTAGTACTGTTCTATAGTAAAAATACCCCCCCCATAAGGCGCACCCCAAACTCAAGGCAATGTCCCTCCCACGTATAAGACTCAGCAGCATTTTGTTTGGCGTATAAGACGCGCCTTATACGCGGGAGATTACGGTATGTTGCTTGCATGACGCTTAATGTATATAGCCACTTTAAGTCTAAGGATCATAGTTTACTCGGGTACTATTTTGTACTTCCCAAAGGATAGATATTTGTTATACACCTGTGTTATATTTGTCCAAAGTTTCATAATATTGTATATGACCGTACACCACATAACCCTCCATGAATGGTTTGATGAGATGTTAGTGTTTTGATACACATTGTATATGTTTGAACGTGTGAAAGTGTTTTATATGCTACATTGCCATTTTAAGGAATATATATTTTCTAGGGAATAGAAATGGTGCGTGGAATGGCAGGATTTGATGTTTCATGATGATGTGGAGCCAATGCATTGTGGATCTCTTCATTGCATTATATTATATGTGCATACCAGTAAGATCAACATCTTTTTATAAGCTTAAGTGCAATGAATAGGACTACCGCTAGTATAGTTTAGCCAAATGAGATCATGGCCGAGTGTAGTGGGAATTGCTTGTTCTTACAGACAGCTTGCATACTTTGATTTGAGACAGAACAATGGTATATTATTTTATTCAGAAGTGATTTATTCGATCTGAATTCCGCAAAGCAAGTGTTTTAGTCGATTGATCAGAATGAAGAGTTTAATTTCTTTGCTGGCTATACCTGAGAAAGAATCAATGTGTGTTGGGAATGGAAGTGTAGGCCTGCATTGAACCTGTTATTCAGTCACATTAATACACTGTTACATTTATACAAGTATCCTTGTGACGTTAAACCAGGCGTTGCAATTCATTTGATAAAGAACTGCCACTTTACTGTAGATACACAGACATTAGAATCAGCCATACCAAGTGCTGTACATTTGTCCACATCATATACTCCGATAATAGTCACCAAAAATACAAATTGGGCCCTGCTCAATACCATATTGGTCGATCAGGTGAAGCTTTCTTCAAGCTAAGCTAGTATTTTACATGTATTTATGTTCAAGTTTCTGTTGCATGATTTTAGTGTGTTCGTGATGGTCGTGAGAGTTGGGCAGGACCCAGTCTCAGTTGTATATACTGTGCCAACAAGACACCCAAGTAGCCCAGGTTTAGGATAGGCAAGAAGTGTGAAGTGTATAAGTGGAATAAACTTGTGTAGGAATGGTGTATATATATGAGATCATGACTATTTCCTATGTCCATAGTATCATGGTGAATACAATTGATAAGAGTATTCTAATCAATATTATCTGGCGCTAAAGTTACCTTATAAAAAGCCTCAAACATGTAGTGTGATATGAACTGTCTTCAATCTATATAACCTTATAGCTTTTGGAGAATATGTATGAAAGAAACCTACACTTTATTCTGTAAAATACAAGCAAAGAATACGTCAGTATATTCACATTGGTTCCATCGTAGTATCAATAGAGATACTACTCTATTCTTGTTATCCAAAATAGCATTACTTTTGGAGATTTTACACTGGACATTTTTCACTATTTTCTTTGGATAGTTACTCTTCTTTTTCTAGATGCATGTCCTAAATTTTAGATAACTCAAGAGTAGACTCTGAAGAACAGAAAGAAGTGCAGCCCAAGTTATACAAACACATACGTCTCTAAAATGTTACTGTATGTTACACCGGTCTTCACAGAAGTGTAGGGGTATGGTATTTTACACTTTAACGTTCATGCACCCGTGAGACTCAGACCTAGGTCCTTCGGGTGTGGTGGGGGAATCCGGATGGCAGGTGGCAGCACCTGCCTCTGGGTTCGTATCCACTACACCAGGGGGCCTACCACTCGTCCGCCACACGTCACGTGGCCGGTCTGAGTTTCGCGGGCTTTTCCCCTATATAAGGCTGGTCCTAGCCCTAGGTTCCTCAGTAGTGGTTTACCCACTGCTCAACCAGGTTGTTACCCGAAAGGGTAACCGAATGCACTAGCAGCATGTAGTCCTCTGAGGCTGTGATCGTATGTAACGCAAGCTCTGAAATAAAAGCTCGGTTGCCTACCCGGAAACTTTTCTCTCTTCGTTATGATTTAATCTAACTTAACGAGACGAACCACTACACTGGTGCCATGACCAGTTGGTCTTCGGGTAAGCGCAGTCAGAAATGACTGAGCTGAGCCCAGTTAGGGGAAATGGCTCAAATCGTGAGCTAGACTCCCCGATGGAGGATGGTGAAATCAAGTCACCACCCCAAGGTACGGAGTGGAGGGATCCACTAGAACACTACCCTGATGGGTTAGAAGATGTAAGAAGAAACTTACATCATGAACTGGATGAATTTGGAGACTCCTTATTCATGCCAGGAGGTACTTCGAAACCTGCACCAATGCATAAAAGTACTGCTCAATTTGGTAAATTACCATTTGAGGTACCAAAGCCTAGTGCAGGTATGTTTGAAACTCCATACAGTTCTCGAATTAAACACCAAAAATGTGGATTCGAAAAGAACAAAATGGACGAGCTTGAAGACATGAGAGCTGAATACGAGAAGATCCAGAAGGATCTTATTACACTGACCGGAACCCGAGACAAGATTCTGACTGAAAACAAACAGTTGATATCGGAACGTCTCGATTACGATCAGAGTTGTAGACGCCAACAACAATTGTTGTTGGATCAGATGGAGAAAGAAAAGCAAGATTTTCAACTCCAGCACGAACAGTATCGTGATGCACTATATACGGCGGATCTGGAATACAGAGCCTCGTATGATGAGTTGAATAGAACTAAACAAGAGTTAAATTCAACTCAATCGGCCTACGGCAAGTATCAAGAAGAGCTGAAGAAAATAGAATCAGCCTTCAAAGATGCTCGGGAAACGTACCAAAAACAGACCGATGAGCATGAAAAACTCAAAGATCAATTGATACGCGAATCCACAGATTTGGCTGTTAAACAGACTAAAATGATGGATGATTATTCCGAACTGGAGGCTAAAGCTATCCAGATGTCAAAGTATCTAGAAGATACTGGTCGTGCAGTAGGCACTCTTGAATCAGACTTCACTGTTTCAGGAATTGCCCTAAACACGACAAGTAACCAGATGTTCTCTTTGAGGGGCAATGACGGGGTAACAGAGACAACTGTACCTCGTTATGAAGGAGTAAAGAGTCATCAGGTTAGATTTACAGATAATACCTCTATACCTCTTGGTCTAGGTACGGGAAATAAAGGGGATAATTCTGCGAGTGGAGCTAAACAAAGCCGCTCGGCAGGAAGCTCCACCTTTGACGGCGGATGGCCACAACAGTCACCTTTAGGGGGACCAAATGGCCCGTATGCCCAGTATGGATGGAATCAGTCCCAAACAGGAACGAATCCGTCCAATGGTAACACCCGGAACACGTCCGGAGGAACAACCGGACGAGCACCCGGAGGTTCCAGTACAGCTGGGGGGCAATCCGGATGTGATCAAGGATCCGGACCCTCAAGCGATCGTTCCAGGAGCAGACCCTCTGCCAGTGGGACTGGTTTCAATAATGGAAATCAGTCGTATGGAACAGGAGGAAACACTAATCCCAATAGTGGTTTCTTTAGCTTTGGTGGAAATACACAACCCACCAATGGTCCAGGGCCGGCTCCCCAAACCAGTGGATACACCTTTTCACAGGTGCCTCCATACGGAGCAGGGGGATCAGGAGGTGGAGGAGGACCACCATCCGGAGGCTTTGGAAGTACTTATGGTACGAATCCTCCAAGGAAAAAGAGACTCAGTCGCCGAGTATCTCTTTCTCCAGGGTTACAAGCGCTGCATGATTCTAATGCAGCGATTGCTAACTTAGGTGTTGATTGTTACAATCAAGGTCTGGACGATACGGAGATCATGGAATGGAGTAAGGGTTTAACCCTTACTGGATCCACGAATCCGGCTCGTAGAGTAGCTAAGATACCTACCCCCTTTAATGCCAAGAACCCTTGGAAGGAGGAGTATCAAGGCTGCGCGGATGTCTTTAACTGCAATGGATGGGGTAAAGCGGAAGCTCTGCCTTATTTAGTATGCTGGTTAAAGGAAGGCGACGGAAAAGGAGCCGTGGAACAATGGAGAGATTCTCAAATAACAGGACTCTCAGCCCATATGAAGTATGATGAACTCATAGAGATTGCTTCATATTTATATGGGAATATAGTTGGAGAAGACCCTTGGCTGACGTTCACTAAAAGAACACAGAAGCCCAAGGAGTCTGCCAAAGTGTTCGGCTTAGAATGTCAACGACTGTTGCATAAAGCCAGACCTCAATGGAGACTAGATGATGAATGCTTCCTAGATGAGATGTTTAAACAATTCATTGAAGGATTGCGGAATCAAGAACACAGGACAGTAGCCTGTGAAGCTTGGAAGAATGATGCCTCTTTGACAGATTTGTTCCAGTCCCTAGATCATTATGATCGAAAGGCCCGTATCTTTGCCGGGAAGGTACCCCAACGGATGTCAGCAATGATAATCCCGGAGGGAATACCCGAAACCGATTCATCCGAATCAGGGGAACCTGACGAAGATGAAAACGTTGGGGCCATTGGCCAAGGGAACCCCCGGTACAACCGGAACTGGGGAAAGAAACCGGGTTACGTCAAGGAGAAAGTGATCACTTCTAAACCTCCTGTGACTCAACCCGATACCAAACCCACGACGGGTCCTTCTTTATCAGAGGACCTGGTTAACAATTTGGTAAAGAAGATTACTGAAAATCTTAGGAGGCCTAAGCCTGATAGGACTGTTGTGACATGCTTCCGATGTCAGGAAACTGGGCATTATGCTGCCGAGTGTGAGGCAGATAAGCCAGTTTATAGAAACACTCGTTACCGGAGCAATCCGGGTAAGGAGGACTCAGTGAAGAAGGAAAACTGAGAGGGGGTGTCCACAATGGCAACCGGATTACCCCCAGAGTGAGTGATTGCCATGACTGCCAGCCTATCGCAGCTTGCGGTACTGGCAAGAATCCTCTAGCGATTTCGCCCAGCAGTGAAGCTAAGGAGCCTGATCAGTTCCTTACTCATGAGGCTGGGGAGACTGATAGTACACCAGGTGTCAAGAACCGGCAGAAGAACACAGAGGGGAAACCCGATATCAGTCCAGAGGGAGCGGCCAATGAGTTGGCCAGGGTGGGGTGTGCCCAGTTCCCCCCGGGTCATCCTTGTCTCGAATTCTTAAAGGGATGTGGATTTGACCTCGGCGCTAAGACGGAACTTGCTAAGTATGCAAGTAGTCCTACCTACTTGAAAGGTAGGAGGTGGTACGCAGTTGTATCTGTGAGTGGTAGATCCGCTGAGTTTCTTGTCGATACGGGTGCTAGCCACTCCTGTATTGCTAAGAGATTCTACGATCTTTTGCCTACGAATCATGAAACTTTCACAACGGAAGGAAATGCTCGTACGGCCGACGGTAGCATGATACAAACGTTCGGTAGAACATGTATGAGGTTCAGTCTACAGGAAGATAAGGACTTCATCCTTACCCCTACTGTGGCGAACATCGCGGATGATGGTATACTCGGTCTGGATTTTGCTGCATTATATGGAGCAAGGTTAGATTCCCAGAGGGGAATATTGGAAGTGAGAGACCCGTACCATCTCGAAGTACAATGTGTACTTAGGCAAGTAAGCAGTGTAGCCAGTGTAGCCCAGACTGTTAAGATACCACCAGGCACAGCCTGTGATGTCTTATGTCGAGCGGACAGACAGTTTTCAGGAAAAACTGGAGTTGTAGAGCCAGACATGGCCATGTTGTCAAGTATCGGATTGGAATCCGCTGATGTTCTAGTAGCTAACGCTGCTTGGACGGTGGTTCCTATATCCAATACCGGTAACAAGACTGTCTATGTACAGAAGGATACGATCCTTGGATCGGTTGTCTTATCCGAATTGATAGAAGACTGTAAACATGTTTCGGCACCCGGAGCCCCTTCCTCACCCGAAAGGAGCCCGGAACTAGACACTCTAGTAGCCGAAAGCCATGTAGAAAGTGATGAACAACGTGAAGCTCTAACTGACTTGTTGTACAAGTACCGTAAAGCTTTTGCAGCACCGAGTGAACAATTGGGGCGTACCGATAAAGTACTGCATACGATTGACACTGGTGAGAATGAACCTTTTAAGATTCCTTATAGAAGACTCCCACTAGCCAAAAAAAAGGTAGCTGAGGAGGAGATAGCTAAAATGCTTGAACAGGATGTAATAATTCCATCAACCAGTCCTTGGTCTAGCCCTGTGTGCATGGTGACCAAGAAAGATGGTAGCATCCGTTTCTGCATAGATTACCGGAAATTGAATGGTATGACCAAGAAGAATTCATATCCCTTACCACGGATCGATGAGACTATAGACTCCCTTGGAGGTAAGCAATGGTATTGCTCTCTAGACTTACAATCCGGGTACTGGCAAGTGGGTATGCATCCGAAAGATATGGAGAAGACGGCCTTTTCCAGTCATATTGGATTATTCCAGTATAATGTGATGCCGTTTGGATTGTGCAATGCACCGGCGACATTTGAAGCCATGATGGAAACTTTATTAAGTGACCTTTTATGGAAGAAATGTCTCGTCTATCTAGACGATGTGATTGTCTTTGGAAAGACATACGAAGAATGCTTGGAAAATTTAGGTATGGTCCTGGAAAGGATCATAACTAATGGTTTGAAGCTGAAACCCAAGAAGTGCGATCTTTTCAAAAGATCTATTAATTACTTGGGGCGAATAATCTCGAATGAAGGGATTAAAGCCGATCCGGAGAAACTGGATGCCGTGTCAAATTGGCAAGCACCCACGAATGCGAAAGAAGTTAGGTCCTTCCTCGGATTCTGTTCCTACTACCGGGACTTTATCCCAGGATATTCAAGGGTTGCCTTTCCTATCCAGAGTTTGTCCCACTGGACACCCGGGATCAGAAAGGAACGATTCCCTTGGGGACCCGAGCAAGACGAGGCCTTTATGAAAATAAAGGATTTGTTTGCTATCACACCTGTGTTGAGATACCCCACGGAGAATGATCATTTCATTCTAGATACTGATGCTAGTAATGAAAGCATAGGAGCCGCCCTTTCTCAGGTCCAGGATGGGGTCGAAGTTCCTATAGCCTTCGCTAGTAACACGTTGAGTAAATCTCAAAGAAACTATTGTACCACTAAACGTGAGTTGTTGGCTGTGGTGGTCTATACGAAGAAGTTCAAGCACTTTTTGTGGGGGAGTGATTTCACTCTACGGACTGATCACTCTTCCCTCAGATGGTTATTGAACTTCAAAGATGCAGAGGGGATGATAGGTCGCTGGTTAGCGCACCTATCCGAATTCGGTCTAAATCACAGCCAGATTGAACACCGAGCCGGGGCAAAGCATTTGAATGCAGATGCTTTGTCTAGAATCCCAGTGAGGAAATGTGCAAATGCTGAGTGCACTGATTGTGGAGCACACAATGCTGTGTTGGCAGGGGTTCGAGTTCCATTCGAAACCCATCCGGAACATGTCTTGAATTGGTCCTTGGAGACCATCAGGCAGTTCCAGAAGTCTGATGCAGTCACATCACGTTTGATTAAATTCCTTAATCAGGGTATCTGTCCCCCAAGACCCGTAGTGTCATTGGAGAACAGAGAGATGAGACGATTCTTAGCTCAATGGGCCGAGCTAAAAGTCCGGGATGGTATTCTGTTTCGATGGAAGAACCATTCTAATAGGAACAAAACCTTGCAAGTTGTCATACCTAGTGCTATGCGACGAGATATTATGTATTTCTGTCATGGACATAGAACTAGTGGGCACTTTGGAAAGAAAAGGTCTCTAGAACGTCTGACCAGACGATACTATTGGCCCGGCATGAGTACAGATCTCACCCGATGGGTGGAGACCTGTCCCGAGTGCTGTAAGAACAAACCAGGACCCGGGTTAGGCAAGCTGCCATTATCCCAGGAACTGTTTGGTGTAAGGTTTGCTAGAATAGCTGTTGACATTATTAGTGGGATTCCCCCCACTCCTAGTGGCAACACGTGTATGATGGTCGTGTCTGATTATTATACCAAGTACACCCGAGTGTTCCCTTTACCGGATCATAAGGCTGTTACTTGTGCTATGGCCTTTGTAAAAGGGTGGGTGCTGCACCTAGGTGTCCCACTCATGTTACATAGTGACCAAGGCAGAGAATTTGAGTCTAGTCTGTGGCAGGAGATGTGTAATTGTCTGGCGATCTGCAAGACAAGAACTAATCCCTATAGACCACAGAGCGATGGACAAGTAGAGAGATTCAATAGGACTTTGATCCAAGTATTGAAGTCTCTGGTAAATGAGCAGATGGATGATTGGGATGAACAATGTGAATTCGTGGTACATGCCTATAATGGCACTGTGCATTCGAGCACAAACTGTTCTCCTAATCTCCTCGTTTTTGGAGAGGATTTGATTATGCCAGCCGATTTGGTGTTCGGCGTAATAAGAATGAATCCGGAAGCCCCTTGCCAGGTGATGTTTGTAGAATCCCTACGGGATAATTTCAAACAAGCCTATGAGAGGGTTAGAGACGAGTTGCAGAAAACTGCGCGTTGGCAGAAAGTTGGCTATGACACAGGTCTAAAAGCTAGATTTTTTAATCTAGGGGATAGAGTACTGCGTCTACACCAACCTCTAGCTAACCTGAAATTAGCCAGTAATTGGGATGGACCTTTCACTATAACTCAGGTTATTAGTGATTGCACAGTGATTATTAAATCACAGCTTGGTAAATGTTACAAGTCAAATGTAGCGAGACTACGCCCATGGAGGGGGAGGGATACCTCCACCGAAATGTACGGCGATGGTCTATTGGAAGTAATGGAACAGAGTCGTGTTAAGCAACTCGAAGTGGTACCGACCCGAAAGCGAGGACCCGGGCGGCCACGGAAGGTTGCAGACCCGAAGAGGGTGGTGCCCCCTGTCGTAACATCCGGAAAGCAGGGGAAGATACAAAAAGTCTCGGCAGGCGCAGGTAAAAATAAGAGGAAAGGTCCCTCTAAGGCTAAGAAGACCTTGGAAAAGGCTCTTATGGATACCAGGTCAATAAAAGAGGCCTCAAAACCTCTTAGACGCAGTCCAAGGTTGCTACAGACTGCCGTAACCTAGCCTGTTAACACAACGAGTGTGTTGTCCTGTACTGTGTACTGTTATATGTTGTAACCTAGTTCAATGTATATTTGAGCCGGTCAAGAGTCTCTGGAAAAGGTCCTATGACAATGAACCCATGGTTTTGGACGGATAATCCGGTGGATATGCTTATGCTATCCATAAACTCCAGAATACCTAGCGAATTGTCATAGTCGAACCCTGAGTACGGACGGACGACCGATCGGGTATTGTATTGTTTTTATGTAAGGGCGCGTGACCTAATTAAGGGCACGCGGGAAAGTTGTTGACCCATTTTCGAATGGTCACGTGAGGCGCCGGTTTGATCATGCGCAGCGATTCAAGTTCGAGTATCCCGCCATATTGTCTTATTCCTGCGAAGGAAGAAGACGTGGCCGAGGGTGGTCTTGCTCTTGTTGGAGTCTGATAGCCCGTGACAGCCATATTCCGAGGTGTGCCCTCGTTAAAAGGCACCCGCCTTTCACTGGGTAAGCAGTACTCACTGCTTATCCGGTGGATTGGGATATTTTATCCCCGAACAGCCACTTCTGTCGATGGCAGAAGAGGCCGTCCGTCTTGGCGGCGGTGCCGGTGCCAGCACCCCGCCAGAGTATGGAAGTGGTTCTCCCAAGAGTCCCACTTATACATACGACGATCAGCAATACGATGCTGATTGTGATCAAATGGATCAACAAATGAATGTTGATCAGTACTTCTCTGGAGTAGACGATAGCGACGTAGAATCGTTCTACGACGCATCCGACAACTCCAGACAAGTTAGTCCTGAACGCCGAGGCGTTCAACAACAAATTGATGTAGGTGAGCCTTATGTAGCCCCTCCATCCGAAGGTTTGAGTGGAGAACCGGCAGGAGCCCAGTCTCTTGACAGGGCTCTGATGCCACCTCCCCCTCAACTGCCGCCCCGTCTTGGTGGGAGTACCTCATTCGGTGCTTTGGGACCTGCTTCTCCGGTTGACAGGCCAATGCACCTAGAGCTGCCCTTCCCAGACAGTCCCGAATGGCATGATGTAGCCGGTCCATATGACGGACGGATGTTAGCAATTTCCGAGGAAATGCTGATACCCACCTGTTATGGGACGCCCAGAGAGGTTGACGAGCGTGTTGTCAACGCAATCTGGGAATGTGCTCATCCGCAGTGGGCTAATACCTTTCCGGAGTCCTGGTTGATGGATTACCATCATATGGCCAAAGGATTGGTAGTCCACTTATGGTTTCGTAAAGCCGTCTGGGACGCAGAAATGGCTTTCCGAAGGAATACCTCTTATAGGCCTTCCTATGTGTCTGACAAAACGGGTTACACCGGTGTCAAGGCAGATGAGGTCTCTAGATACATAGACAGAGACCAGATCCTACTGTTAAGCACAGCGGATGAGTATGAAGCAGCAGGTAACGCTGTTGTGGATTACTGTCCAGGGGTCCCTATTACGTCTCAAACCATTGAGGCAGAAGAGGCCCGTATTGGTGTGTCTCCACTAGACAGACTCGGGGTAATACAAGACCTCGTAGTACGTCTATTGGAGAGACAGTATGCACTGGCGCATCCGGAGTTAGTACCCGGACCCGCACCCGTGCAAGTAACAGCCAAGATGGCCGATCGGATGGACCGTCTCATGTCTCCTGCTGAAGCTCCCACCTTGGGAGGCGCAGCAGTAGTACCTGAGAAGGCCCTACCTGATGCAGATGTTTCCCTTAAAACTGCTCAGTCTACCCCTACGAAGACTGAGCAAGTAAAGGAGAAAGCAGCTGGTGGAAAGGGTAAAACAACCCCCACCAAAGGTAAGGGTAAAGGGAAGCGGTCAGGAACCGAACCCTCTACCAGCACGAGTGTGGACGACAGTACCCGAACCCGTCGGGTGTCTCCACGCTCGGCCAATAAGAAGGGCGCTAAGGCTTCGGATGTCTCCGGCAATGAGACGGACGCATCCGAGCCTGGCACTTCTACTAACGGCAGATCCCGCAGGAGGAATAAGAAGAAGGTTGACCAACGCAAACCTGAACCTATCGAGGTAGACGTTCAAGCTGATAATACAGAAGCTGAACCGGCTGTCCCAACCGTAAAAGTTGAGCTCGGTGTGCCAATCGTCAAGCTACACGACGTAATGGCCGATTTGAGTGGAGACGCTCAAGATGCTGCAGCCCAGGTCCTCGCGGGTCAACAACCCGTTGTGCAACCTGTGGATGTACCATCCGACCCGGAGGGAGAGGAGCCGGTTGACCCAGTTGTGGATGTCACTCCGACTGACGAGCAAGAGGCTGCTATCTGGGCTAACGCCAATAGCAACTTTGCCGACTTCATTCCTCTACACAGGGGACACCTGAAGGGGAGTAAATCCGTATGGAGACTGCCCCCTCGGATCACCTGTGAGAGGCAGGAAGATATGGAGGAGTGGCTTCGCAAGAAGCTCTCTGATAGAAAGCCGGCCAATATGTACTGGATCTATTGGGAATTCGTTAAGAATTCGCCCAATGGTCTGTACAATTATGACCAGAAGGGCAAGCTCAAGTTTGCTCTAGATGAGTACTACGGGGAGGGTCGTAAGGATTGTCCCTTCCAACGTTGTACTCAAAGTGAGGGTGAGGTTGAATTCTTCATCGAGAAAGACGCGTTCCTTCGTCATCTCGTGGAGGTTCATATGCACCAGAGGCCGGAATATGTCTGCGACCGAGAGGTTGGCAAGAAATGTGCTAAATGCACAGGATGTGTCACCCCCCGACGCGGAGACATGGTCCGGCACTATGTGACTTCGCATGGAGAGGGCCTGGAGGCAGCCATAGATCGGGTGATGAAAATTCACTCCGAACTCTATGGCAACCTTAGGGGCCTCAATGCAGAGAAGTTGGCTTCCCTCACACCGAGTACGAAGCAGTTTGCGCCTACGGTTCCTGGTACTAACCAGAAACTAAAGGCTCGGTTTGCCCAGACTCCCGGGTCCGGCAAACTAGAGTACGCTCAGGAGGAGTACGATCTGTTAAACGAATGGAGAAGCAACAAGGCCCGCCGTCGTGGTGGGGCTTATGTAACTCCATCCGGAGAACAGGTCCGAAGCCGCAGGGATTACCGCCAGGGACCCTCTGTAGCAGATAGGAAGAGACAGGCGTCTGAATCTCCAAGCCGAGCCAGGTCACCACTGGAGGCGCTGGAGAGACAGACAAATGGGGGAAGGAAGAAGCCACATCTTCCATCTCCTACTGGAACTCCTTCCCATTATGGGCGAGCACCAACTCCACGAGGTGCACAGAACCCGACATTCTTTGGTGTCAGTGGACCGAGTGGCCAGTCCGCCCGGAAACACGCGCCTTTGAATGTCAAAGACCCGAAGCAGTACCCTGCTATGGGCCCACCCGGACCAGAGATGCAAATCTTTGATCAGTACGGGAGGGTCAAGCAGGAACTGCCGACAGTAGGAGGTCAAGCTCCCCGACCTACAATGAGTGCTGTGGTGAGACAACGTCCACCCGCACCATTGTTGACGGCCAAAGACCTTAGAAGGGAATTGTCACGGTTGCCCCTGGTTCAGGGATTACCAACTCAAGGCCCTTCTTCGACCACTGCTAGTGCGGTTACTACTGCGGTTGCTTCTTCGCACACGCAGGTAGCTGTCACTGCGAGTGGGTCTGGAGCACAGCCGAAGCCTCAGGGTCAGGTACCCCCACCTGGTGCTGTGGTTCATCGGCCTAAGCTGATCCAGACAGTGGAGACCTTCTTCAAGAAGGAGGACAAATTGTCTTGCAATATCCAGAGCAAACAATTTGAGACGCTACAGCACCATCTGGAAAACCTCCACCTGGACATGTATCGTCGGACCGTGTCGAGCACTCTCCAGTGTATTGACGCGATCCAGAAGTCAGAGATCAACCGAATCTCGACTCAGATCAAAGCGGATGTTGCCAAAGATAAGCAGGAAGCTGCTAATCTGCGGCAGGAGGCCCTATCCGAGAAGGAAACAGCTTCTCAGATGCTCGACCTAGAACGAGCAACGAACATGAAGAACCAGCAAAAGTTCTTCAAGGTCTTCGGAGTTATCATGGATAACTGGGACGGTACACCTGAGCATGCTTTGAAGCTGTTCGAAGCACGCCAAAAGGTGAAACTTACACCTGCTGTCCCCGCATTGGCACCTACGGATGGAACTGGTATGAACCCCCCTGTTCAGCCACTGGCTCAACAACCGGGTCCAAACCAGCCACCCGAGGAGAACATGGAACAGTAAAAAACTGTTGCATGAAGATCGGACATAATTGTGTGTCCCGGGGTTCTATTACCCATGCATTGTTGGATAAGAAACCATTTTTTTATCCAACCCGTATTGATTCGGGTACCAAACTGTACCCTAATCCGGAAACTGAAAACAGAAGGAGAAAACAAACAAGTCACTCTGGAGGAGGAGTACGAATGCTGTAAACACCATAATTGTACTGTGTCACAATGTAATGACTGTGCCTATTATAAAATCATGGACAATTTACACTAATATGGACTTTTGAACTACAAACCGGATTTACTACTACACCACTACTATTTGTGAGCTAGCACTACAGGCATCAGGGTTTAGCTACGCCCATAGAGTCCATCAACAGTCTACAACTGGATCTACTATAACCTCCAGTTAGCTAGCACTACAGGCATCAGGGTTTAGCTACACCCACCAACAAGTTTTACTATAGCACTTCAGGCATCAGGGTTCAGCTCGCCCATACCAAGCCATCAGCAGCATCCGACTCCTGTTACATCCTCCAATCATGAAAACAAGTAACTTTGTTGATATTATTATATTGTATGTAAAATTGTATTTATAACTATATAATATCTTTTATAAAGATATATTATTATATAAGGGTACCTATAAATATACTGGATCTGCGAATCCTAAAAGTTATTTAAGGTAATCCTAGACCTATAACTGTCTATATAGGTCATTCCTGGTCTCAATATATTAAGAGACTATAATTCTTCTGTAACTTGTAAATATAAAACACTAAGGTATAAACTGAGCTGCGTCTCAAAAGTATAAATATTTTTCTATAAAATAAGAGAAGGTCCAACGGATTTCTCTAAACTTAGTATTGTATTACTCAGGTTAATACCTAATTGTGTTCATATAGTATCAGATTAATTGTCCATATCTGATCATTAATATTTAATTCACTCTGTAAAGTAGACAGAGCTGTTAATTTAAAAAGTCGAAATTTTTTTTCCGGGTTCAATAACCATAATACGATCATTGTTAACAACCACCGGTCCTTTTCAGGACCCTACTGTTGTCAAAACGTTACTATAAATCTGTGATAATTGTATATTTATCATTTATGGTTGTTATAAGCTAGTGATGGAAATAACATGAACGACACTCGATGCTATTATTGTATAATTTTTCAGAAATAGGATAGTCTTATACTATAGCCTATTTCACATCGAGCAAGTGTAATTAATACCCCTTTTTAGTATTGTAAACAATCACTTACTAGGTTATTAATACACTGCGGTTTAATTACCCCCAAGTTATTGTCTAAGGGGGGCAGTGTAGGGGTATGGTATTTTACACTTTAACGTTCATGCACCCGTGAGACTCAGACCTAGGTCCTTCGGGTGTGGTGGGGGAATCCGGATGGCAGGTGGCAGCACCTGCCTCTGGGTTCGTATCCACTACACCAGGGGGCCTACCACTCGTCCGCCACACGTCACGTGGCCGGTCTGAGTTTCGCGGGCTTTTCCCCTATATAAGGCTGGTCCTAGCCCTAGGTTCCTCAGTAGTGGTTTACCCACTGCTCAACCAGGTTGTTACCCGAAAGGGTAACCGAATGCACTAGCAGCATGTAGTCCTCTGAGGCTGTGATCGTATGTAACGCAAGCTCTGAAATAAAAGCTCGGTTGCCTACCCGGAAACTTTTCTCTCTTCGTTATGATTTAATCTAACTTAACGAGACGAACCACTACAGAACTATGCCATACAATTGTACTAAGGTTGTCATATGCTGATATCAATAGACTCAGAACTATATGGATTGTGCCAATCCACATTTTAGAGGTCATAAGATTATGTTAGGCTGTTAAGTATGTCATATTGAAGCTGTTGTGCTATAGACTCTCATTTCACATGTCTATGAATAAAGTCTCTATTAAAATCAAGTTTTGTTACGTTTTATTGTACATATATAACCGAGAAAAAAATGTCAAGAATATTTCAAATCTTTCCAACGATAAATGCCATCATTCTGTGCCAGTTTTCAAGTGTTAAAGAATATTCTTTACTATTCTCCAACCCATATTCCGACTCCCATTGTATCACAGTCTATGACGATATTTATAAGTACTGGACAAAAATGTCCTTTTCAGACATACGATTAGTTAAGTGATGTCATCAAGGTTTAAATCATCATCACTAAGATCTCCCCCAGTGGAGAACATGCTGGTGCCACCAAGTGGTGACACTGCCACCCCAGCACCCCCTAAGCTGCCTGCAGTCTTACTCAGCCCTGTCCCATAGGAAAGTCCTGGTGACATAGGAGCAGGTTTGTGTGAATTCTGAATGGTGTTAAACCTGTTAATACCCATAAGTGGTGACCTCCCTCTCCCTGAGATACCAGTATTATTTACAGATAGTGGAACAGTTGTACTTGTTCCATTATTATCATCAGTTAATACTCTATGATTCTTATCTGAGCTGACTGATGTGACTTCCATTGAATTGTTCAGATCAGGCTTGGCTAGAGTTGCACATAACTGTCGAAGCCTACTGTTTGACGTTTTCGATTTTACAATAGGTGGTCCAGTGTCTCTAAAAGTGTTAGCTACTCTCCTTAAAGATGTAATTGCAATAGCTGGGGAATCATCCTTTCCCTGCAAGCTGTTGGGGTTAGTGTTGGCCGCTGGTGTCTCCCCACTTAGACCCATGTCACCAAAGTTAGTTTCTCCTAGGCTGAACATAGAGGCCCCAGAAAGACCAATGGATGGTTCTGTCCTGTCTGCGTTGACGTTCTGCTTCACACTCTCTGTTTGCTCATAATTCCCAGGTTTAGATTGATCTGTCTTATTTACTGGTGATTGCTCTGAATGAGTTTCAAAGCTGAATGCACTGAGTTTCCGTAGAGTCCTGCTGGACACATTTCGCTTTCTACCCGAAGGCGGTTCACTACTCAGCGAATCATTCAAGAAATCATTTGGTGAATCTTTTCTCATTTGAACATTTTCATTGCTAGGGGTGCAACTTTCTTTCACTGGTTGCTTGATGGAAGGTTTTGAGAGTTTATTTGTTGAGGTACTGTTACCAAACATTCGTAGGTCCTGAGATTCAGGCGATACACTTTGATGTTGGAGTTTATGCTCAGTATTTGCTTTCTTGACAAACTTGAACTTTGAGAGCCGATCACCAGCAGCTGTATCTTTATCTGCAGCATTCTCTCTAACACTGGTGCCTTGGATTTCCTTTGATGTGTTAGGTCCTTTTTCTTTTGACTCCTCCAGTGTGCTATCTTCAGGTTCTGGTGATGATTTCAGCTGTTTGCTCTTCCTCCCCTTCTTACCTTTGGGCATCTGAACTGAGCCATCAAAGTCATCATCATTGCCATCATCATCAGAAAGTATTCTCTTCTTTTTTGTCTTCTTTTGGTGGGTGCCCTTCTTTGAAGTTTTACCCTTACCCTTACCTTTGCCCCCTGATTTACACACTGGTGGGTCAGGAGAGTCATTTACCTCCATTTTCTCTTTAGGATCAGTTTCCAGTTCTTTGTTTGCCACGTCCTGGAATTGCTGTTGTCTCTGTAATCTATTTTCAATCACACGCCCTATCTGAGTATTTGGGTATTTAACCTGAGCTGTCTTAGCTCTGCCAATCCCAGAATCTGCTTCAGAACTATCCTCCACCCACGCTGGGCTATTATCCACTGCCCTTCCTGAACTCAGCTTGGAGAAAAGCTTGCTAGCTATGGTCTCCCTACTGGCAACTTGTACAGGGGCAATTTTCTGTCGGCGGAAGGTTGGGATATTCTTGGGTAGGGGTGAGTAGAAACTTTGATTCTGGCCCTCGTCAACTGCAGTTTCATTCAGCATTTCTGACAAGGACATATTCTGTATATTCACAGATACATTTAGGTTGTTTCCAGTACTACCCTTCTGAGGCCTGGCTGGTGTGCTGGTCATTTGGTTTGAGGTTGATGCCCTGTTATCCTGATCACTGCCCATACTTTCATCACTGTCCCTCACATTACGCCTGGGAGGGCCAGGGGTCTCAATGTCCTGCTGATGCTGATTTTGTTCAGATTGTGCCCCATTTTCCCCAGTATTTACTGCATTTTCCACATAATTGGCAGTATTTTCTGCGATACTTGGGGGGTATGGGGGATCTTGTGAAGGGCCCTGAGGAGGTGGGGCGACATACTCAGCTTCCTCGGCAGCCATCCTTGCCATCTCTAACCCTAACAGATCCGGCAACTCCAGTCGTGACAGGATCAGGTCAACTGGAAGAGAAACGCCCCCAAATTGAGTCTTTACTGATAAATGCGGAGTTTTTTTTTCTTTGAATCAGGTGGTTTCTGTCTCGTTTTGATACACGAATCATCTCTATGTTTTCCCTTTGGTGCATAATAGGATTTGATCAGTTCGTTTATACTGGGTAACCTGCCTACTATCAAGTGTTGCTGGTAGTCTTATCATACACAAATGTGTGTGTATAAAATTTGAGTTAATTTCAACAATTACCGCAAAGTTAGGTAAACTTGACTAACTTCATCATCATAAGGCAAGCAAAGAGGTCTATTTCAGAGAATTTGGTCAGAATTTCTTCAACAGTCAGTCCAATATTAGTTTTCTTGAAACACCTCTTTCTTGCCTTAAAAACACACAGGTTTAACTTACCCTGAACTCGATATTCTTCCATAGGATCCTCAGGGAAGGACGTATGGAGAGCATTCACACCACCAAGCAAGGCAGCACCCTGTTAGCATAGGAATTAAAAAGTTTTTTTATTCTTTCCCTACAAATGGATTCCTATGCACTCAATTCTAAAAATTTCTTTTTATGGTATTATAATTTGATTAAAATGCGTTTCTTCTAAAGCTACTGAGTTGTTGTCGAGATATCAATGGGTACATTTAGGACAGTTTAAAGGTTTACCTGCATGGAGGATTCCATCAATGAGACAGCTACGACGGCATCTTGAATAAGCACTTCTTCACGACACATGAGGCGGGCATGAGCTAGGAATAAATGAAAGGTGTAAAAATCATAATTTGACAACTTTTTTTTTCTAAAATATATGAATATTGCCTGTCACATAATCTTAAAGTATGATTTTTTATCTCAAACATATTTCTTGTCAACTGTAGTGAAGTATAGACTAGAGAAGTTCATGAATTTACCTTGTGAAAGGCGGATCATGCTTTCTAACAGCCGCATTGTAGTCCTCGCGATATTCCTGCCATCAGCGAGTCGCTGAGCCTTGTAGTAGGCCGACAACACCCTGCCAAACAACCATTGTAGATTCCAATTACATAAAAGAACTTTCTTTACAACATGATTGTCTGTCTTGATTAATGACAAATGCTAATCTTATCAACGATATGAGGAACTTTATTACCGGTATACGTTATTAGTGTATAACATACCTTCCAGCTGCATCGGTCATCACAGGGTTCAATGTCTTTATAAGACATAAGTACGCCTGTACCTTTGGCATGTCCCACAGATCACTCTCCTGAACAGTATCTGAAATACATTGGTTAATATTAAGTGTAAGTCAATTATCACAATTACCCATTAGATTTCAGTATTATTCTAATAATTTGATAAAAAGTCTAAGATAATATAATAAAACATAATGTAGATACCTGAGGGATGTTTTCCGTGTAGGATATAGGAGGAGACGACCTGGTCCCACTCATCATTCTGGGAGTCTAAAAGAATCAACACGAGGTCGAAGCGGCTCAACAACGGACTAGCCAGCGCAATGTTAACACTTAGAGACTGAAACGAACAATGAGATCAGAGTTTAAGAAGTTAATAAGTGACCATACCACCATTAGGCCACACCAAAAAAATAAGTTGGTCTATGGATCACCCTCTCAACATGTTTGGAAATACAAATTATTTTTTTTCTTTGAAAAAAAATGTTGTCTACGGATTTCGCTCGTTTCAGTTTCTACAAGTTTTCTCTTTGTGATGTTTGGCAAAATTTAAAAAAAAAAAAAATTTGTTCGCTCGCCTCAATTTCCCAGCAAGGAATCCATTGGACGCCAAAAAATTCTTAAGAAAAAAAAAATTGCTCGCTCACACCATTTTTTCAAAACCAAAATCCATGGACCAACTTCTTTTTTTGGTGTGGCCTTAATGCAGATTCCAAAATTTATACTGAAGACCTAGGACAGTGTTTTCCTAAAATTATCAAAGCTGAAAACATGGTTTTTAAACTAATTAGGAACGTTTGGGAGCTTTCTATCTTCTTTTAGATATTTACAAAGAAGTCTTACCTAAAAAAAAAGTGAGGTAAAATTACTCTTTTCTAGCGAATATGTGGCATTTAGTAATACTTTTTTTTTGATAAGTTGTACTGTACAGTTAATATCTAACCTGCTCAGGATCATAGCGTCCCTTGGGGTTAGTGGCAGCTAAGATGGAGGTCCTAGTGTTCAGCTTACACACCAGTCCAGCCTTGGCCACACTGATACTCTGCTGCTCCATAGCCTCGTGTATAGAGGTCTTATCAGCCTCGCGGATACTGTTAAACTCGTCTATACAACAGATACCTCCGTCTGCCAGCACCAAGGCACCAGCCTCCAACTGCCATTCTCCACCATCCTTTAAACACAAATATTCTTCTTTTTTTTAATTTAGTGGAAAGTCTATTATATATAGAGTAGAAGATTAAAACATGAACATATGCATTTATATATGTGTTTAAATCCAGTAACTATCCCTTTGTGAGAAAAGATTGTTATACTAAAACTGCATGAAAGCTGTTTCGGATATTTAGAAAGAGCATTATTATGGTATCAATGAGCTCAAAAAAGCTTGAATACATGGAGGCCTACACACTACACAGAAAATGAGAGTAACGAGGATCTTCTGTCAGTGTCAAGTCATTTAGATTTCTCTCCAGGGCAGGATATCGAAAACTCCTATACACTATTTAATTGAGACATATCATGGTGTAAGTACCTTAACAGCTGTGACAGTCAAACCGGCACTGGTGCTACCTATACCAGTAGTTAACACTGAGCGAGGCATCACTTTGGACGCATACTTCAGGAACTGTGACTTTCCTGTACCTGGTGATGAGAAAAAAAAGGATAGCAATGTGCATTGCAGGTAACTCGAAAAGTCGATTTTTTTTTTGCTTGAGAGAAAGAAGAGTTATAGAATCCACCTTGAATTAAGACTTTATGGGGGGTGCAAAAATATCATGAAAACTGAAACTGTATATATATTGTTGTATTATCTCCCTTAGATAAGCTGGTATCAGTGAGAAAGTTAAGGCATGCCTACCATCATTACAAGGTGACGCTTCTTTGCTACAATGTTAAAGTTTATGTATTCCATTTGGAAGCCTTTGGGAACCTTTATCCTGCCCTTTTGTGGTGCTGTTAACCACCATGCACATTTACTGGCTCTTCAAGCAGATGTGTTGTGGTATTAGAACTACATTATAACCAGGTTACACTAATTGATATCTGCTTGGAGCTAGTTACTGCCTGTATGCTGATGTCATCCGCACCACCATCCCTCCTCTTCCTCCTGTTCGCACCACCTGCCTCAATGTGGGCCCTCATTTGCATGTATTTGCACCACCTTAGCCTATTTGCACCACCTCAGTCAAAAAGGGCGGGAATGTTGATCCATGGATCAACATCCCATAGGCTTAGCATTGGGCCTAAATGTGTCTTAACTCTACTCCTCTGAAAATGTGACTGACTACTTTGGTTGTTCCATGTACATTTTTTGCAATTTTTGACCTACTTTCATGCTTTATTTTAGACATTTATTTCCACTTCCTGTCCCCTATCTGCCTCCAACCAGAGGCACTGACAATTAGTTTTTTTTTTACCTGGCTCTTATAACTCGCTTTTCGGGTTAAATATCAACAAAAATCTTGTGAGAGCATATTTTCATGGAATTTGGCATGCCAGGATATTGAATTTACTTTCGAAACTGACATCAGTTATGAATTTGTAAGTTAGGGCACTTGCATTAATGCAAATAATCCTCCAATCTATATTGCTCATTGATCCCATCCTTGTTATCAATGTCAAATTTTTAAATACCAATAGTGTTATTAATTACCTGGGTCACCAACTAGCAGCAGGTGAGACTCCCCACGAACCTTTGTACCGGACTCATCAAGTCGCTGTGGACAAAATGAACAATGTCACTTTAGTTGGATACATTATTACATGAGAAAATAGCAGAGATACCGGGGTAGTCAAATCTAACACGAAATATATTAAGAATTTTTAAAGTCACAACATAATATAATAGACGTGCCTTATACGCGAGGTTTTAGTTCTCCTTTGATCCACAAGGGGGACACCAAGACCTTCATTTTGATATATTACACTCGTGAACCCTTTCGGGGAGAAACGGTATGATCAGAAGTGTGTCAGTGGTTCCGGTGGGAATGCGAAAGTCTACTGCTCATATTTTACAAGCGAAAATGGCGCCACGTTAGCGCTTCTCCCCAAAAGACGTAACCTATTACACTCCCATTGGCATAGTGGAGTTCAGGAGGTTCTGATGGGTTTTAGCTACACACAGCTTTTTGAATTTTCAAAATCCATTCCGTAAAACAAAGTAATGATTTTTTTTTTTTGGACCATATTCTAAAACTCTGGGTGCGTCTTACACGCGAGGTGCGCCTTATACACGGGAGATTATGGTAGGTCAACTATATAGGTCAACGATCATAGCTCCATGGCCATTATATAAGTTTATACGGTTCTCCATTAGTGATTTTCTTATATACAAACAATGCAGGAAACAGGACTTACCCGAACTCCTCCACAAAGGACCAGAGCAACAGCAAGTTTCACCACATATAGACCATACACTTGGGGACAGAGACTGGACAAGATATGATTGCGGCCAACCAGTGCACGGCATGTATGTCGAGCCCAAAATGTTGCAAACTCATCTCGCTGTAATGAAGTCTCTGTTAGACAAACATATCTTGAGGACAAAGGCCTATTTGATTATATGGATTGCAAATTATGTAACATGGTAAATTTTCTACTTTATCAATAAATCGCCAGTATTTATTTTTCAAAATATTATCCCATCTAAAGACACGTGGTACTTTAAGTAATTCCTTCCCTGTTATCTATTCATAAGGCCTGCTTATTGAAGCTGCTGAGTGATAAATGTAATGTTACCAGTTCCTGAGTGAGTCTGACATTGGCGTGTTGCTCATTGATGACCTGGACATGGTTGGCCTCCAAGACCAACTCTATATCACATCTTGACTCAGTTCCCATTGGACGCCACCGCTGCCGCACCACACCGCTGCATATGGACCAAATTATGGGAAAGAAGGCATAAAGAAACATGAATGCATCAATTGACTTTGAATGTACCAGTGATTTTATCCTAAGCTTAGTGATTACAAAGGTATAATATAATTAATTCCTATGTTACATACTTATATTTTAGATGATTTTTTTTTGTATACTTTGTAGTTAGGAATACACATAAAACCAGACACAGCCAAATTCAATTTCAAGTGGCATTTATTTACATTTGTTTAAACAATGGATATCTTTTTTATGTTTGTCTAGAAATGAATCTTAAGGTGGCTGGCGGCCTTTGAAATCGTGTCTACTGGGCAGCTTTCTGCGCACATCTAGATGCAGTTCCTCCGGAATACAGTAGGGGGCTCTCTATCTTCAATAAATTGCTACTTGATTACTGAATCAGGTCAGTCTTAACACAGTATAAGGAGCATAGTCGTGGTGGTCGTGGTGTCAGACATTCTCCTCCAACTCTGGAGGTATAGAGTTCTAACCTTCATCAGGCAACCATTTTCTTCTTTTTTTTTCATTACAATCCCTGTATGATTGAAAAATGCTCTAATGTTGCCCTCAGCGGGAATCGAATCCACCATCTTCTGATAGAGAGTCAAACCTGCTACCACTGCACCATGATGTCTGTGCTTATGAGTCCTGTCTAGGTATCCACTTAGCTGCCCCCTTTCCATATGTTAAAAGCTTCTTTCTTTTTTTGATGCCCCTAAACATATGAAATATTGCCGGGACCATAGGTCAGTACTACGTAACATTTAATGCAAAGATATTCTTATAATCGAAGTGCTCAAGAGGTTATAAGAAAATCTAATTACTTTTGGATACCAATTTGGGGATTTATGTAACAAATAGATATATAATCCTATATAAGGTTGAAGACTCTGTATCTCAAAAATATGCATGGGACCCCCATATTTTGTTTGTATATATGAAAAGTACATATCATTTTGGAACTGTGGTGAGAACATGGCGAAAATCTAATTACCGTAATCTCCCGCGTATAAGACGCACCTCACGTATAAGACACGCCCTGAGTTGAAGAAAAACCTGTAAGGCTCATCTAAGGGCAAATTTTTGAAGGTTAAGTACTGTTCTCTAGTAAAAATACCTCGCCTATAAGACACACCCAGACTTTGGGATGGCTGTACAAAGTGCTAGGAGCTTCTGATTCACGTATAAGACGCGTCTTATATGCGGGAGATTACAGTACTTTCAGTCTTTCCCCGCCAGCCACCTTAATACATGATATTTTTTCACTATACTACATATCAGCTGATTTGACACAATCAGTAGTACCAGAAATACTCACCAGATGGTGACGTCGTCTCCTGGTTTACATGTGTCTACCAGGTCGTCTAAGAGTACTACCCACATGGCGCGGGGAATGGTGCCCATCACCAGTTTCTGTACCTGCTCCTGTAACTTCAGCTCCTGGATGTTCCTACAGCACCCTGGGGACGTGCCTACACCCAGCAACAACATAATGCAGGAATTAGTAATTTTATTAAACTTTTGCTGAATAAAAGAGAAATTAGAGAACATCTAAATGAAAATCCATTTGCAACCTTTAAACCCAGTTGTTGTTGAATAGGAGTCTGTGTATTCAATGGTTTGGGCTAAATATATACATTTGTTTGTATTCTTCTATATACCCAGAGAATTTACAGGCCCACATGAATAGTGAGTAGTGGAGATTTAAGACTGAAAACTCAAATGACATGAAACACCTCTAAACCTCTATACTGACTTATTACTTCAGTTGAAAGCATGAATACTACCGTAAACTCCCGTGTATAAGACGCGTCCTCTACGCCAAACAAAATGCTGGGGAGTCTTGTAGCTTTCTCTAAAGTTGGGGGGGCGTCTTATACGAGGGGTAATTTTTCTATAGAAATGTACTAATATTGCAAATTCCATCCTTAAAATGTGCGTCTTATATGTGAAAATGCTTCCACCAAGAAGGGGGTGCGTCCTATACGCGCACTGCGTCTTATACGCGGGAGATTACGGTAGTATGTTCCGTAATTTCTATGTTATATATACACATTTTACTGATAGAAAGCAGATATTGAACACTACCTGATTCCGCCATGGGGGTGAAGTTAACCTTGTTTCCACATTCCTCATTGGGGCAAGCATCAGGCCTACATGACTGATAGTACTGCTCAAAGTCCGCCTACCAGAATACATAGCACAAGAGCGTTTCATAAGTATCAATGTACAGAAGTTATAAATCATTTATTTGAAACAGAAGATGACTTGTAGAGGCCCAGGACAGAAAGCTTACATTTCCCATCATTAATACCTCACTAATAGTACATTGTAAGGGGACAACAGTGGGTGCACCAGACCTGAGCCAGGTGGCGGTATGATCAGTTATAACTCACACATTAACCACAGGGGGACAGCACTGGGACTGGTACTCTCTGAGCATTCTCATGCAGAATGGATGTATGAAGGTGATCTGCAGGATACAACTTGTTACATCGGACTATGCCCTAGGGGCATACTGATTGCCGCGTGGGAGTGACGCGAAAATTACGCGGACAGCAGCAGCTGAGGCGTGTGCTTTCCCACACTCCCCATGGCAAGTCTGAAAAAATGCCCCCAGGGCATCCATGGTAAGGATGATGCTCCCAGGACATGTAGGCCTATATAGGGTATTGGACTATGCCCCGGGGGCATCATTTAGTACATGGATGCCCCGAGGGCATCATCAATTATTTTTATGCATGTATGATTATCTAAGCTTACTATGAATGCCCTGGGGGCATTGTCCCCCATTGTTCTCTGTACCATGCCCCTGGGGCATCCATAATATGGATGATGTGTGATGATGCCCCCAGGGAATGCACTGATAGCTAAAAATATTTTGACTCCTCTTGAGGGGGGCGGCTAAAAAAATCTTTTTTTAGCCAAAAAGCCCGCGCGCTACTATAGATCAAAGAGGAGGCGAAAATTCTCCACCCCCACTGTTGATAAATAATGACCACTCCCTTAGCTTAAAGTCCAATATTCCCTGAGTGCATGCATGGATGTCCCAAGGGCATACCCTTGTTTAATACCCCTTCATTTATCATAAAATTTATGCCCTGAGGAGTAACATTTGTAGACTGTAGAAGGAACCCGGGAGAAGGAAGATATATGCCCTGGGGGGTATGCATACTTAGGCCCTTCTTGTAGCTAGCCTACAACTTGTGGAATTGTACTACATGCCTGGAGGGCATGCTTTGGTCAATAATGCTTTAAAGAAGCAAGAAATATGCCCTGAGGGTATGTTGCCCTGAGGGCATGTGCATGTTTTTCTGGTCAATGCCAGAACGTCTAGATCTAGAGGTCAGGAATGGTCCTGTGTATGCCTATGCCCTGAGGGCCGATACACGATGCCCTGAGGGCATAGACTAGCATGGGTAAATTGCTGATTTCTGGAAGGCCAGCAATATGCCCTCAGGGCATGCATAATTCTGCGCGGCAGTCCCGAAAATATACGCGTCACCACAGGGGGCGGCACTGAATGCCCCCAGGGCATAGACCGATGTAACAAGTTGTATCCTGCAGGTGATCTCTCATTGGTACAAGCCTTCAGCAGGGGCACCATTCACCTAACAAGTTCTTAATGTAGACTAGGAATTACGGTAGTCGCAACAGTTTATCTTAACTTGGGTTTTTCACATGGCAAATACGTTATGGAGGGGTTATTTTTTGTGACGCACCCTCTGGTCATAGAATTCTACCTGAGGGCTAGGTTTAGTTAGACTTGCCTGTGCCTTGCTGATAGTTTTGCATTTACTGCACATGAACTCTCGTTCATATTCCAGCATCTTCACAGTGGTGAGCCTGATTACAGTTCCTAGAAACATTTAAAACATGATAACATTCTGCCTGTGCATTGTTTAACATCAAACTTGCAAGATGCTTATTTATGTTTGCAGACAATTTAGACAAACCTAAAGCAGTAGTACATAATCCTATATTATCTAGAGTTCGAAGACCTGAATCTGTGGGTAAAGGATTAAAACTTACCAGTAATAGAGAGGAAGGAACCAACATCTCCAGACTTGGGCACCATATCCCTACACAGCTCAGGACACACCGGCAGGCCTGTTACACGTGCATGTACATTGAGTTTGAGGCTCTATCATGAGAAATATACATTGTCATTAAAAAATTTGTTCCTGCATATAGATCAGACGAAACCTGACCCCCCTAGTCCCCACAGTAGTCAACAATATCACCTCAAGTATTTGCTGTGTAATACAGAGACATTTTACCATACGTGCACATGTACTACTGAGTTAGAGAGGAACCTAAAAGCTGCATCTAAGTGTTGAAAATTGATGCTTTTAGTACTGTTTTATAGGGTTTAATACCCGCATATGAACTGCATCCTGACTTTGGGAACATTATATAAGCCGCAGGAGGGCCCTGGTTCACCGCTGTAATTTACAATACTTTACTTCCTCTAATAGAAATGATAAAATACATACCAGAACATGTTTTTTTTTTTAAAAAATGTAAAATAGATAAATCATTATATATTTGGTAAGCTAGCAAAAATTACTTTGAATTGTACAACTTACCAGGTCTTGTCTCTCAAACTCTGACATCTCAGCCAACATGACTCGTTCTGCCCGACACAGTGCCGCGTCAAACTGGGTGAGGAATGTCGCCGGGGAAGAAACCAGAATGTCACCCAACATAGCTGATGATTCAAAAAGGGTGAGGGCACTGCAAAAAGACACATAGGTATATTAGACCTTGGTGTACCAATTCGGTGCCTCAGTGCAACAAAGATTTATCTGCATTTTTCAAGTCTCGTAGGAGAGGCAAAAGAAGTGTTTCAATTAATATAGCACAGAGGTGACACAACCGTATTGCAATGGGGCCTGTAGGCACACATATATGATAGACAGAGCTTCAATATTTTCATAGTAGGTAGATAAGGTTCAATAGATGTTCAAACAGAAGTAAACTCAATTTTGGCAAAATGTGAGTTACAACCTCTGTGCACTGAGGCGACGAATTAATATCTAGATGTGATGTTGATAACGATAAAAATTGGGCGATGTGCAGTGCGCACACAAGGCTTAGGGTGGCGCCACCTGGTGTGTAGTGAAAGAACCAGCGTCTCACATTTAGACGCTCTGGCTGCAAGCTGGCCCCAACTCTCCCACAATCATATAGGAATATAGAGAGAAAAGTCAAGCCCGGAGGTAAACCTATAGAGGACTGGATTGGAGAAAATATTTTTATGAAATGACTTTTTTCTTTGTTTAATTTTGTATGAACTCATGCATGGATTTTTGATTTTTTTTCTTTACTGTAACTAAAGACTGATATATGAACTACTCATGTATGGTGATTTTATTTGTTTACATGCTTTGTTTCTTGTAGAAAATTGAGATTGAAAATTGACTGAATTTTTGCCAATGCCACCACCTACCCGGTGGTATAGACTCAGGGTGGTCCCTGAGCCAAAAATACATAAGTGTCGGGATATTGATGTATCCTCCTTTTATATATATCAAATATGAGGTACTCAGTACATGTAGATATACATGGGATATATCCCAAATTTAGAGTACACAAAATCATTCAAATTCAAATCAACTACACATGAATAGTATATAATACATACTTAATTGTAACTCCATAGTGATCTGCTGAGTCTTCTTCCTGGAGAATCGATAGAAGTTCTAGCCGCAAATTTTCCAAGGTGAAATTCTCCAGAACCTCTGGAAAATGCAAATTTCATGTATGAGGGTCACTTTCGTACAGGTCTCTAATGTTAATAACGGTGCATTGTGATACTTTGATTTCAGTTACTAGTCACTTGGGCTCTCAACATTTTTGGCCACCTGTGACTTTTTCTTTTCTTTGATACTTCAAACTTTAGGATACTGCAGATGGGCTCGACTGGGTTGGCCGATTGTGACGTCGGGGGCATCAGCTGAAGACGTCTGATCCAGTCTGTCAAAATTAAACATGCTTAATGTTCCCAATCTGATCTGAAGTCCCTTCACTACCGATTGGATCGGCCCGTCTGCGGTCGTCTTTAGTAAAGGCATAAAAGCATGATGATTATATTAAAAAAGTCACTTGTGGACAGCCCTTATCTTCCAATGATTTTTGACAGGGCTAGGATTTAAACGTCCTTTCAGCACAATGCTACCACTCCAAATGACAGTTGGGATTAAAATCTGTGATGTCATCAGGAACATCATTGCTAGGCAACAGCCACTTGTGACTTTTCTCCATGGAGAGATGTACAAAGTTACCATGGTTGCTTGGCAACCTTGGAGACAACCAACAACACTTGGTTTCATGGTTTCTAAGAGCAGTTTCATCCTATTGGGACTCATCAGGCATTTGTTTGTGCAAAATAAAGTGGCAAAATTGCCAGTGGTCCCCATCTCAATGTTGGGATAGGTGTTATATTGTGGACCAATACAGTGCTAAAGCTCTGTCAGTCCTACTGGATCAGTATGTCTGAAACAGTACATTAGAGTAGTACCACAAGTGGCAAAACCCCATACAATCCAAATAAAAATTAAAATTATTTGAATAATTGTTTTGATGAGAATCAAAATATTGATGCCCATCCGGTGTTCCTATTTATATTATGCGATGCACAATATAAATTATGTAGACGTCTACCCACTACTCACGTGACCCAAAATTTTAAAGATAAAAATTTTTTTGACGAGGCTAGGTTGAGTAACATGGTTGTGCGGGGTAGAGTGTCAAGGTGACCCTATTTGGACATGGTTCTATAGGGTCAGAGTAAAGGGTCAATGTCACCCCCAGATGATTAGCCGGCACCAAAAGGGGCATCAGCTATATGCCCCCTTGGGGGGGGCATTGGTATGGAGCCTCTGTATCCAATTGAATTCAATGAGGTTCCGGTGGTAGGTAGCCTTCTCACTCGAAGGGTGAGCATGGATGAAATCCACTACAGTGAGTCCCACATCATCCAATTGCTTATGGTAGGCTGTGTTGAAGTGAGAACCAACAATGCTGGTTTTCACATTATTCCTGATGTTGTAGAAGTGGACTCGGATGCGGTCCATCAAAGGTCCTTTTGTTTGACCTACATACTTTTTGCCGCATCTCCTGCAGCCCAAGCTGTAGATCACATTGGAACTTTTACAACATACATTGCTTTTACTGGTATGTGCGGCCGGTGGTATCACACACGATTTTTCCAGTAAGGTTCATCCTCGTACAATATCCACATCCCTTTGTTTTGCAGACATTTGTACAGCTTGGTACCTTCTCCCTAGGGGGAGGGGGTAACTTTGCACGGACGACATAATCCCCTATATTCTTAGGTTTTTTGTATGCGGTCAAAAAACCTTTTGAATGAAGGTTCCTAGTGGTGTAGGATCTAATCAGGGTGTCCCAATTCTTGTTCACTATTTTCCTCAAGCAATCAGAGTTTGGGGAGAAAGTGGTGATTAGGATGTGAGGATGAGGAGTTTTCTTTTGGGTCTTGGGTTCTAGAAGGAGGTCTCTAGATTGTGCCCAAGCCTTCAGGAAAGCTGACTGCACCAGGCAAGGATCATATCCTCTCCTCACAAAGTGGCGACCCTTCATAATGCTATGGCGTATGAAGTCTTCGTCATTGGTGCAAATCCTACGTATGCGTAGGAATTGACCAAAAGGTATACCTCTTAGACAATGTCTTGGGTGGGCGGAGTCGAATCTGAGGTAGTTATTGGAATCTGTTGACTTCACATATAGATCTGTTATTATCCCCATGGGGTTATTTTGATCGTTGTGTCGAGGAAGTTTACAGAGGAGTCGGAGATCTCACCAGTGAATTTAATAAAAAAAAATAAAATAAAAAAAAAGCCCTTATCTTCCAAAGGGTCTAATCCATGGGTTGCAACATTCGAACTCATATACTACCCTATAGTGAAGTAAGTAAATTGGAAAACAACCCTATGCCTTAGGCTAAGGAATCATAGAATCGTGGATGTTGTCAAGATCTGCATTATTTAAAAACAAGTGGGATGATGTTTAGTATGGTGTACAATTGAGAGGCCTCAGGGACAGTGATTGGCACTTGACTAGAGTGAATAATCCAAATGTAGAGCAAATAGTTTAAGACGAATGTGTGAGTATTTAACCAGGCTTGCTGATCCACCTCGATACTGCCGCCACTCTTCAGCCTGGACCCATATGGCATATCTGACGCTGTTTTGTCATCGACACCCAGGCGATGAACTCATTCTCTCATCAGATGCAGTACCTTAATAGTAATCAATACATGAAAATCATAATATTGTTATCACCTATATTGTGAACATAAGTTGCAGAGTGAATACATATACCGGTAGATTTACAGCCTATAGGTTCAATCAGGTTCTTTTCTAAGCCTAGATCAGATTAGTCAAGAAACTAGAATACACATCTAGACAGACTAGTGGAGTTGTAGACTGAGTATCGTCTGAGTCACGGGTGGGCCGTTCTCGTAGGGCTACGAGAGTGGCTAGTGGAATTGTAGAGCTGACCCCAGGATTTTTACCTGGTATCAATACTACCCGCTGGCCGAGGCTGACATTTTCCACACAAACACAGAGTATCAATATCATTACCGAGTATCAAGGGAGCGTTCAGCTAAGGCAGACATACTTTGGAGTTGAATAACAAACCAGTGCCCACCATTGGCAATCTACCTGACACATCATTCATGGGGGTGCAAGAAATATCATTTTTCTCTCAAACTATTCCATCAAACTATTTAGGACTTTAAGCGAGTAACCTAAAGATATGAACGAATGTTATGTGTGGATATGAAGTAGTTTCCCTTCGTAGATTTTGATTTAATGAACTTTTAAATCATTACTCCATTGCACCTTTCACTTGCCGATCCTGCAGAATCCATACCCCGACTTCCCTAAATAAAAAATGACAGTTCTATTCATAATATTTTCACTAAATCTTCAGCGAGTAATCATCAAATGGTAAACTAATCGTGTGTGAAGTTTGAAAGCCATCTGATTAGGGGAAGTATCGAAATAATCGATTCTTGTTGTGTATTGTTTTTGAAATGTAACACCATATGCCATGCCTTTGCTTTTTGTTACTTGATATCTGGGGCCCAGGAAGACTAGGCCGAGGCCTCCACTGACTCAGTGGACATCAATTGCTGGGCCTCTGAATGAATATATCAGGGACCGGTTAGCTGGTTGGGCTAGTGTCAGCCTTGCAGTACCCTATGGCGGCCCTGCACGAGGGTTCACCTCCAAAAAATGGAGGTGGTACCAGTTGCAACAGATAGCAGACAACTTTTACTTCATTTAGCTTGGTTTTCGTCCGTACCAATTGACTGTTTCTGCGAGAAAACACGCACGAGAGTAAGTCACAAGAAATTTACCATAGTGGATCCCTAGCTTTAGTCAATCACTGTCTGAGACTCTGACAGTGACAATTCAAGTGACATTGTCATTGACTACGGTATTAAAGAGTGACTCAGTGAGACTGAGTCTGAGTTACACTTACATAGGCCAACTCTTCCTACCGGGAGCGGCAGAGCGCAAATGCCTTTGTGGTAGTCTAAAATTCGCTACCAATGGTACCAAATGATTGTTAAAAAACTTCAAATTTATGTCCGCTTTTCAAAATTTAGCCATACAATTATGATACATTTTCCTTGCCACATGAGCTGAGATGGAATGATTGGAGCTTTGATTGACTTATAATCCTCTATTTTGTATCTGCTGGCTGCAGCAAAGCCTCAAGTTTGGCAAAGGGATTGGCCTGGCACTGTGACAAAGTCCAGCTCACAGCCTCAAATTGCTAGATTTTATCAAAATATGGATAATCAATGCAATGAAAGTGACAATTAAGTACTACAAGAACAAAATTAGGACATTTAAATGTTACTTTAAGTCTGTGAAAATTTTAAAGATTGACAGTGAGGGAAAAGGGTATTTTATCATGTGTTTTCTGCTGTCTATGAGGACAGCCAACTTTGCTGTCAGCCGTAGTGAGAGGCTGTCATCGTTTGACTTACACTTACACTGACAGTGACACTCACTCAGTCACTAGCTTAGAATACTAAACTTTCATCTCTGTACCGCCGTGAGAGTTTAGAAAACCGGATGTTTACAGATGGGTGAGGAGCTCTCTAGTCTGGAGGAGAGAAACCAAGGAGTTCTGACATACTTTCAAGTGTATTTATAGACCTCCACCATTTTCCCGCGGAGATGGCAAGGTGGCAGAATGGCAGGAGATGTGTGCAGGAAATCTGCTTTAAAAATTTTACTATAAGCCATCCGATCTCCAAAATCGGTGGTTGTGTACCTAACAGGTTAGGCTATGCAGGGAACTTGAAATTTTCAAGAAATTCTAAGTATAAGTGTCCGAAAATGTGCGGTTTTGGTCGGGATACGCAGAGCTTTCACCCACTGGAAAACATCTGGTTTTCTAAACTCTCACGGCGGTACAGAGATGAGAGTTTAGATTTCTTACTCCGTAGACGCTCTGAGGGAACCTCAGAGACCAAGTGTGTCTGTTGTAGTCTGTTTGGTCAGCCAATCTGGCAGAGTGGCCATTTCTCAAAGAAGTACTTACTGTTCAGGTCCAATGCTTCCACCAACACTTCCCTCAATGTATATCCAAAGATTCACAATAAACAAATCACTTGAAATACTTGTAATAATTAATAATCCAGGTGATTTTCAAATCTCCCTCCCTAACTCCAAATCATTGTCGGCCATCTTGAAGGGCAGGTGAAGCCACCTAGTGCCAAAAAACTACACTATTCTTGGTTGGTTAGCCCTATGTTTCAAAAGGAGGCTAACACCAGGTGGAATCCCCAGCATGTTGACAATGGAGGCCATTGAGGTAGTGATATCTAAGCTCAAGATAAACATGTCAGATTTATTGGATATATCTCATGCTTCAGTCAATATAAGCTGATGTACATGAAAACTACATGTTTGTGAATAGGAGGGACAATTTCCAGGAACTGACAGTGAGTACTTAGTTCAGACTAGCCATGTGTTTGTGCCACTATTATAGTGACTATAGACTTGTATACATCTTGGATCCTGCCTGTGAGCAGGCAGGTATTTCGGCCTAAGATTTCTAAGCTATCAGTCACTGACACTGTGACAGTGACACTGACTGAGTCAATGAGTTTTCACATTAACATTGGCTCTTTTGGAGCTACTCACCGTCGATTTCCTTCACTTCAACTTGACTTAGGGGTTGAGAATTCATATTTCATTTAGAAGAAGGGATGTCAACCTGGTATTTCAATGATATATCACTTATTCGGGTTGTTTATTCCCATCTTCAGAAATCAAATTTGCGCGCTCGTCCTCCATTGATGTCAACATTAAGACCGCACTGAAGATATCGATCTTTGTTAAAATTTAGAAAATGCATATTCACTCTCATGAATATTTGAAAATATTTGGAGAATATTATTCAGAGAATTTGAATGTGATGGTATAATATTTCTAAATAATTCTCGCTTATAACGTCTACGTAGCAGCTCCGCAATGAATAACTAAACATGGCGCCGACTTGATATTTTGATGTTTCCTACGGACGGAGAAAATCCCCGGAATTACAATAACCATGGTTTCCTTAATCAAAAACCAGATTTTAAAACATTTATCAAAGTAAGTACTACCTGCCATATACCCCCAATTTCATCATAAACGCCAGGAGTAAGGTGTATCGTATTTTATTCAGAGGCTCAACCACTGAGTCAGGTCGCTGAGGCTGATTCGTGTTGGATCACTGTCAAGTGTATTGACGCCGTAGCTTAGGACGAATCTGGTAGTGGCGGTCGATTTTGGCCCATACGACTGTCACTGTAGACAGTCTAATCTCTATGGAATACCACAATATGTTGTGTTTGCTGTTGACTATTGCTGATACACATTCTATAAAAAAGTGAATCCAGTTTTCTCAGTATAAACCTGAGGCAGAGTGGGCGTGTCCGGTACCGGGACCGATGCCTAGCCTAGGGACAGTTGGCCTGGGACTGATGGTCCCAGAAAATGAGACTGTTGGCCCCACTTTTGGGACTGATGGCCCCACTTTCATTTGTCTCCACTCCACTCCACTCTCCAGTTAGCCACTTTCGTAGCCTACCCATGTAGGGCTACTGAGCGAACCCCATTCATTTTGAGGGGAGAATTTTGAAAAGGGTTGGTTACATTGAAAGCATCATCTTTAGACATGAAGTGATACATGTTTGGATAGATCTATCGCTCACCTGTGCGGGTTGCACCAATTTAGAACTGATGGCAGTGATGACACTTTAATAAAATGTGTTGGTCAGATTTGTAATAGACTCTCCACCGGTTGCCAAATCTCGGCCTTATCTCGTGGATTCACGCAGCTCTCAGTCAGGTTCCCAGGATTTTTCCCTCTTTGTGATGTTTAATTCTATGGCCACTGACAAATGACTCTTACATTTCTCAATTTATATCTGCATATATTAGGTTGTAGGATGACAGTCTATGGAATCTACAGTGAGAAAAATGACAGTGGCCATTTTGACGTGTATGTGACATACTGTTAGTTGCCATGGTGATATCTCCCTGGCCCCCAAAAAGCCAATATGTCACAGTCAGTCTGAGAACGGCCCACCCGTGACTCAGACGATACTCAGTCTACTCTCCAAACCATTTTTATTCGCTATCACTATACCAAGGATACACTGTAGACCTATGGGTGTTCCGTACCTCCACAATACCCACAGGGAACAGAGTCTGTATGTAGGTCACTCTACCGATGAAACGACGGGAGACTGGGGTCACACTGGTTGTGTATTCCAACTAATAATTTAATTACTTTAATGACCCCCTTTGATCTAGATAAGAATCTGATTGATCCAAGTGTTTATTACAACCACACACCTCCCCTCCCCTCCCCCTACAGATAAGGATCTGATTGAAGTTGAATGTGTATTGGGTTTCCCTGACCCCAGTCTCCCGTCGTTTCGTCGGTAGAGTGACCTACATACAGACTCTGTTCCCTGTGGGTATTGTGGAGGTACGGAACACCCATAGGTCTACAGTGTATACGGAGGAATGTCTACGTTGGTACCACTACAAACCACAAGGGGGCGAGTGTGGGGTTCTATTAGTACCCACCAGGGGACTCCACTAGTCGGGGGCCTACACCAATCCCAGGTCATTGCTAATGTATGGTGGACAATGGTATTACATTGAACTTATCTTATTTATATGGTAATCTATGATCCAAATTAATTGAAATTTGAATACAGTAATTTCTACAAGTTTATAGATGTCTATGAATACAGACGGTATTCTACCTATTCTCCCGTGTTTTTTTGTTTGTAAGCCCATGTTAGGGAGCGTTCATTATTTATGGCAGGGGGGGTGAGCATTTCGAGGGGGGCAGCTCATTTTGGGACATTCGCGAGGGGGAGGCACTCTATTTAAGGGTCTTTCTGTGGGGGAGGCACTTCATTTTTGGATATTCATGTAGGGGGGCACTTTATTTTAGGACGTTTGTGCTAGGCGATATTTTATTTTAGGGCACTAGTGTTTGTCATAAGCCAGATTTTTATTCCTATTTTTGAGCAAAATCGGCTTCTAAATTATTTTCTTCCAAAGTCTCCCCTGGATTATACCAGGGTTTTATTGCTATAAATTGTAGAGAAACCTCTTGAAATTTCAACCCAAAATCAGCTCATCACATTTTCCCAAACTCTACCCCTGGCTTATGACTGAGGTTGGCTTATGAACAGGATTATACAGTAATTCCTAGTCTAAAAGAGGGGGTATGCACTTATTATGGTATCATATGTGTGCTAAAAACGGTATATATTCTAATATGCTTGTAGGATCAATTAAAGGCAAACACAAAGACTTGTGTGCTGCAAATGTAGATATTTTTGCATGTATAAATTTTCACAGAAAAGGTAAAAAAGACATTTTCATGTACTTAAATTCGCAGATTTTTATTTCAAAAGTCTGTATTGTCAGGATACAGCAGGCTAAGGGAGTGATCATTTTTGAAGAATTTTTTCAACCCCTTGACCAGGGAGGTCAAAAGAATTTCACCTGTTTTCTGCGAAAAAGCCTGCGTGTTACTATAGGTTAAGAGGGCACATTCGCACATGATTTTTGACCTCTTGAGAGGGGGGAGAATTTTTTTAGCGCATCCACGCACACACACCCACCAGCCCCCCTGTTAAAAAATGATTACTCCGTAAGTATGTGGGCCACTTAAAATGGCATCCATTGGGGCAACAATCCATGTTTGTAAGTGAGTGGTACCACCATTGGTAGTGATTGTGTCTACAGGAGTTTTCACACCTTCTACTACACCAGCTGGGGGGCGGCGCTTTATTTTGGGGTATTCACATGGGGGGGGGGGCAATTCATTTTGGGGTATTTCTGTGGGGGAGGCAGTTCAATTTGGGATATTCACATGGGGGGGACGCTTCATTTTCAGGTATTTGCCGAACAAAATTCTCACCCCCCTGCCATAAATAATGAACACTCCCTTATTCAGATAACTTAGATAACGGATTTTTGACTCTTCAGTTTGGTCGGCCAGAGGCAAAAAAAAGAAAGAAAATGTTCCAAAATTGGTCCCTAAAATCCCAGCGGCCAGAGGGAAAAGTTTCGTTTTGGGGCATCAAATGTATGTTTTAGCCAATAAAATGTAGATTTTTTACAACCATCTGTCGAACAAAAATGATAAATGTTTGACTTATAGCTATAGTTGGGGATCCACTGCGACAAATTTCTTGCAAGTTGCATCCGTAGTGAGAATGTCCAAGAGCTGTCGCAAATATCAAATTATTTTAATTTTTGCTAATGATGTTGCACGCCACCTTGACGTCATATCATATGAACATTGTAACGATTGTTGCAGCAGTTGATCCACTACTTTAATATCACTGCTCGCTACCACTGCTACAGCATTAGCCAGAAGTACATAGAACCGAACAGATGTTTTGTTGTATCGGTAATCCTAATTGTATTTCTAGACCCATGTGTGTACATACATGTACTGGGCAACCTTTGTTAGTCTAGAACAATTTATCATCTTTGTTTAATTTAGAATATTTACGGCTCAGAAAAGAGAAATGTCCAAATTCTAACCGGGTCCGATATAACTTGGTCCAAGTCCAGCCTCCAAGTCTTGCAAGCTTTATGTACATGTATGCTGTGATCAATATTTAACTCGTTGATAGCACTACCACTGGGTTGTTCGGACTTGTTCCTACAATTATTTTCATGATATTTAGCAACCCTTTCTTTTTATGTGGCTTGTTCTATGCCTAGATGTAGTATTCAATTTGACGGCTTTACCAGGTACCTAGCAACCAGGGTTCTGCCCCCTAGAATGACCTGTTTAAGGTGCACCCTCATGTAAACTGCACTGCCTAATGATCCTGCGTGCCGAACCGGGAGCTTTAAGGGGGAAAAAGACATTGGTATGCAGTGCTTAAATGCACCCCATATACACTGCACATAACTGCTCAGTGTTCACAGTTGTTGTTTTGTTGTTGTTGTTTTGGTTGTTTTTTTAAAGATCCACCTGTGTCAATCTTGTGATTCATCCAGATCCAATGTCAGAGATCTCATTCATCACTTAACATGATGGGGGTGGTGTCTTGCAAAAATTTGATAAACTCATTTTTTTCTGGGCAGGAGTTTGCAGGTATGGCTGCACCCTCTATGCATGTTTTGTTTCAATAGTGCCTTTTGAAAGTAAAAGGGAAGAAGAGATGGTGCCAAGTTGGTACGTCCATATGTTTATCATGGACAGAACGACTGATATTGACCAGTCAATCATAAATCCCTCCAGATGGTCGACCTACATTGAAATGAACCGTCAACTGCACCTTTATAAACTCGAAAAACGTATCTGATATGTTAAGCTTCTATACAGCCAGGCCAAAAAAAAAAATTTGTGGTTGGTTTTCTCCTCTCCTCCCTACCCCAATCCCTCCCTTTAATAAATGGGTTAAAATTCTTTTCTCGACAAGCACAACAATGGTCATTAATTTAGCTCGCCCCGACGACTTTTATTTTATTTTTCTTTCTTTTTATTAAGATTCATCAGTTCATCTTTTTTCATGCCCCCTCTCTCTATTAGTCCCCCCCTCTTTTTTTTTGAAACCCTGGACCTCTGAAATAGGAATAGAAATAATCAAAAGGAGATATCGTGTATATCACCTGCACATGCCCTACAGGGCCACATTCAGAACCCCACGTCTCCTCTAAAATCCTATTCAATCTCTTATGTTGTTTCCAGAGATGTAGCAAAACTTAAACATAACGGTAGATAAGCACTACTGGTAGATAGAGCTGAGAAGAACAACGTGCTGTGCTGGCTATCAGGATATTTCTCCTACATCTAGTAGGATTTCCTACACTTTTGGCCCAAAAAGTTAGACCCTCGCGATTTTCGGAAATCCATCGAGAGAAAAAAAATGTAGCATTTATGGAGGGGGGGGGGTTGTTGATATGTTGAGCTCGATGAGAGTGGCAATGGCCAAACTGAAATCACATCCCAGCTCGTTTCTCAACCACTGTGGCACATACACATTCTTAACTGAGTGCAATGTGTATGAGTAAAAACTGTGTATAGCCCAATAATGATGCTATCAAATGTTATGTTTTTTTTTTAGATAGTCTTATAGCTTAACACCATTCTACCAAAGACTAGAACTCCCCCGCTCCAGCTTAAGAATTACAGAGGTTCCTTTGTGTGGTGCTTTACAGTCCATTGAAAAGCAGCCAGCGGAGCATGTATTCCCGTCACGAGCTCATTAACTACAACAGCCCCCACCCACCCTTTGTCCTTATTTTGACGAGGAGATCAATAGAGATTGCCAAGTTTCCCACCTGAACCTACCCATACATCTGTTATAAACCATCTGACTTCAAACTACCCGGTATTGAATAAGGCCCTGGCTGTAGTGGTAATATAAAGGCATGGGGTACTTTGCTACAGCCTTTTGGACACACTCAAATAGATTCAAGTCAGTAGGGGTGAAATTAAACATGAATTTCTTCATGGTCTGTGGTTTCCTTTGAGAACCTCCCAGCCTAAATAATGATTCCCAGATAATACGTATGAGGCCTTCTCTATGAATGGGTCGCTGAGGGAATGTTTATGTCGCTGAAGACTACATATACTGTGTGATTCTAAGAGGTGAAAGTGAAAAGTGGATTCCTATATAAAGTAAATGGAAAATACTTATTCCATAACAGACACCCCTCTACATATCAACAAAGGGGGGGGGGGGTCTGTTATGGAACAAGGCACAATTTTAGACACGAAAAACGCCTTGTTCCATAACAGACACCCCTCCACATTTTAATGAAGGGGTAGATAAGCCCAACTACCAGAAACCACCTACACATAGAGCAACGACTAGACCCCGTCAGAAACACTAAGTAAAAGTCACATTATACTTCCATCAAGGTCCTTAACCCTTGAGGGACCGATAGCCCATAAATTCAGCATCAGCAAGTAATTTCCCTGGACCCCATTCACACATCATGTTGAAATGATGGGTTGATAAACTCCTGAAGGGTTGGCACATGATGATTCAGCAGCCCTAAATGATTAACACTGAGACTCGACACCCCAGTACTTACTACATGTTTTACAACGTTGATTTTTGTTGGCAGGTTCACCAAGAACTTGTCTCCAGACAAGATCCACCTGAGCACGTTGAAGGGGGAGGGCGAGATGAGTAACTTGGAGCTGGATGAAGTGGTGCTCATGGAGCTGCTCGACCTCCCCACCTGGCTCCGCCTCACCCGCGCCACCTGTAACAAAGTAGCCATTAAGGTAAGCACATTAGCCATTAAAGTAACCATTAAGGGAAGGATGTTAACCAGTCAGGTAGCCATCAAGGGAATAGAATTACCGGTAGCAGTTAACGTAAAAGGACGCCTAGCGCATTAAGGTATAGTGCCATTTGATCGGAAATGGATTTACCGGTAAATTTGGAGTCATCATTAGCCTTTATCTTAGGCGGAAAGCTGGGGTTGGGGTATACATATACATATACCGGGAATTCTAGCTGATAATGCATGATCTTGGGTGGTGCTACAAGTCACTAAAGTACGACTAAACTCACGCCATATTAACATGTGTTATCTACTGTCAAACACTGTAGTATCTACCAGTATTGTACTATAGATACCTCAGTGATAGCCTATCTAAATATTGATAGACAAAACTTCATATTGATGCTTCATATAATGTTAGGATTTTCATTCCTCTCAATGTTACCCAGTTTCCTCCGAAGATCTCTGACTTCTATATCCAGGGATCCTCCAAATAGGAAAAACGATCCCCCACCCCCCACTTTTATTTTTGATTTAAAGGAAAGGAAAAGGAGCACCGTTAGTATGGCAAATATATGTGAAGACCAAGGTATTCTGGATTGTATGTGTCGAACCGACTAAAAGGATTTGACACCACACCAGTGTTTCTTGTATACACCTGTAGAATAAAATGAGTAGTGACTGATTGTTTGGCCATGCCTGTTACTCCTATCTTATGGTGACTAAGCGGTTGTCAGAGTTGTGCTAGGAGTCAAGTTGATGGCCAAAAAGCATGGTAGACGAAACGAGAGCATTTTCCCCACCTCAAGACCAGTTTAAAAGACCCTCTCACTTTCAATAAGCGGGCCAATTTTGCCCCGAGATGATCATAGGTAGAGATAATCAGTTAAACACCATACCACACTTATGACAGTATTCTAAAGCCTATGGAGCTGGCTAGATCTAAACCTGTGACCTTAACACATTCTCATTATCATATCCTTTCTGACCTACCGGTAATGAGTTAGTAACGAGGCGATCTATAGAGTCCCAATACTGGATAATACTACCTACCAAAGATTCATTGTCTATAGATAATTTGTTCACACGTAATCAACGATGTAATCGATTTATTAGCTATCACAATACACACCCTCCATCAATCACGGGTTGTTTATTTCAGCATCTATTGACATGATAATGATGGCATCGGGTGGCATGCTGTGTTAAATAAGGGTAACGCACATATAGGGCAATACCTGGGGGTTAATTCCCCCGCATCTGTAAAAGTAATTGATGTAGACACGATATAAGCAGACCAAATGCCATAGACATCATGTTTCTTTTTCGTTATAGTGCTCTGGGCCGTATCACGAGACAAATATTGAGTAATTGGAAAATAATGAAGTTTGTGGTGAAATCAAAGCACAGTGGCATTGCAGTTTTATCGATGGCTTCCCTAAAACACAAGTTTTAGCTAGAAATAAGAGTGAATAGGAACCAATGAGGCCAGCTCTGTAGTTACTGTTGTATTTGCATGTCAAATTAAAACATTTCATGATGGCTTCAGTATCCTATAATTGGAGTATTGGCTGTAGGGCATTCACGAGCATTTGACATGACATAAGGTGATTAACAATTAACAAATTAGAGAGCATTATTTGATAAGGCATGTGATTTGCTTTGATATCGTCAATAGTTGGTAACACGTGGGCACCATTAGCTTTGTAATTAGAGGTTCTATATGACAGATCATGTGTGGATTTGCAAGTGACCACATTTTTTTCATAGCAATTCCATGATTAATAGGAAGGAATTTATGATATATATCCGCAGAATTGTTATCGTTATGAATCAGACTATTGGTATAACCTGTACTTTGCCGAGAGGTCCCCAGAGTGATTTATGACAGAGGATAAAACAAGTTTCCCACTGATCCTGAAGTCACAGAGTTTCTAAATGAGATATGATATAGCTTCATATCATGGACGCAAGAGGCCAGTAGAGAAATTTGACAATGGAAGTCAGATGTTAAACGAATCACACTACCTCTTACCTAAAACACCATTGCCCAACAAATGAATGATAAGAGAGATTTAAAGATTATAGATAAACCATAGGGGAAAGGTATGGTTTGGGGTCTGCAACCAAAACTGCAGTGTAAAACGTGGGTACCCTCCCAAAGAGGCCTTGCACACATCATGTATAAGCTGCTACTTGACCCGACAGCCCAAAGTAAACAGCTGCAATCAGTGCACAATCTACCTGCACAAGTGACCAGTGTCCACTTACACTGATCTACCTGGGAGGCAGAGAGATAACACAGAGACTGGATGATAACGTCATCTCTACCTACCTCATGGTGGTCAGTCCTATTGGGGCAGTGAGTCAGTGTAGCGGTCAAGTTATCTACCTGTAAATGTGTGTAATACGCCAAACTTCAGTTCGTTTATTTCCTTTACTACCGTACAGACTGATTTGTAGCTCAAAGTTCGTAGAATATAGATGTGTTTGCATATTCAAGTACCGGTATAGCAATATGATAATAGATGGCTGCTTCTATTTCCCAGAAAGAAAGAAAAAGAGAATCAGAAAAAGATACCCGGTATATGGGTGTGGACCACTAAATTTGACATGGTGACATGGCAATTTCTTAAAATCGACATGTGACATGAGAGGTTCTTAGAGGTGACATGGGACATGGGGATTTAAGTGACATGTGACATAACCATTTCTTAAAATTGACATGTGACATGGGGGACCCCCCATCCACACCCCCCGGTATGTTTTCTAATATACTGGTAATTGTCTGATATCACAAATTGGTATTGACTTCTGTATATCTGTGTTTCCAATAAAGCACGTACACAAGACATATTCTATCACAACTTTTAACTCCCTTCTCCTGCTTTTAAAAAGTCACAAATGATACCGATTCCAGGAAATGGCAAACTCAGTGTAGTTTTACTTCTTCCAAACATAAAATACTGGTATGTTTTGTACTTTTTAAACCTTGTATCATCAAATTCTACCCAACATACACACTGTGGTGTAGCTCCTGAGTGAACTGGGTTAAAGCTGGAATAGGGAACGTAGACACACCAAGCAGGTTAGATGCATTAGTCATAAAGACCACGTCAGCAAATACACATCAGTGAGTCGGAGGGACCCACAAAGGTCCCCATGGATATGCCACTTCAAAACTTCTTATCTTCATCTTTACAATATGCTCAAGATACAAATGGCATGTGTTTCTTTATATGCATGTTACACGAATTGATTTATGTTGGTGAATTAAGATAGTTTAGGTGATTTATGGTTGACTCTAGTTTATGAGGGCAGATCCTGGGACAGAGGCCTGTTGTACAGGGATATGCATGTTGACCATGCACTAAAAATGAAAACACCCACAGCAACTTCCTGCTAACCGTGTTGACTCAAGAGTTGTAAGTTGATGTTGGGAAACCATGACCTAGTGACTAGTAAACTTGTCCATCTACATATAGCTGCTTTTGTGTGTTTGAATAAATGTATCTGGAAGTCTACCATGTCTTCAATATGAATTAATTCTCCCTTTAAAGGCTAGCTTATAAAGGCAATCAGGGAGAAAACATAATGGAGTGTCATAATCAAGATGCTATAGGATTATGAAATGAATGGTTAAAGGAAGCACACAGATCAATATAAAAATACTTTTTCCACATAATACGCATTGTAACATGATAAAGGCATTTTGATAACATCCCAGGTGTGAGCTGTTGATGTGGAAGTAATGCACAGCTGTACACTGCTATGTGCCAATAGACAATCATCCCAACATAGACAGCTTGCCACTGTCTGCCTTACCCCTCCCCTCATCCCCTACCCACCAATAACCATACACTCAGCCGCTGTAGCCCTCTATAGATCTTCTATTGACCAATGCTCCACATACCATCTCCTAGCAGATCATCCAAATGATATCCATTATGGCAGTGAGAAGAGCAGTGTTCTGCTTGGAGAGCAGCATGTAGTCCCCTACTAGTCCCCTCAATGATCTTTGGTGATGATCAGTCACAGAAATGGCGCCGTGCATGAAGTTTGATCCATATCAGTAACATTGTTATCTGCAATAATGATACCAGTTTAACCGAGAGATACACATTTTGAATGTGATGATTGATTTAGCCACCTTGAATTTATTTTCTAGATAACAGAGTTCACAATGGGTCTTGACCATTACATTCATTGTTTGGGCATGGGAACTTCATTGGTGGATTTACAGGCGCGCTCACCCCCCCCTTTTTCCCAGTACTTAAGAGTTTAATTAGATATTTTAGACCCTAAAATTTTCTCAAAAATAGGGTGTGCGCCCCCTAATTTAGGTTCGCGCCCCTCCTCTTCTAGATCCTGGATTCGCCACTGCCCAGAACTTCTGAAAATAATAAATACCGTAATCTCCCGCGTATAAGGCGCGTCTTATACGCCAAACAAAATGCTGCTGAGTCTTATATGTGGGAGGGACATTGCCTTGAGTTTGGGGTGCGCCTTATGGGGGGGGGGGTATTTTTACTATAGAACAGTACTAAATTAGCAAAAATCTGCCCTTAGAGGTGTGCCTTATACATGGACTTGCATTTTCTGAGTTGGGGGTGCGCCTTATATGCGAGCTGCGCCTTATACGCGGGAGATTACGGTATGGTGATTTCTTACAATTGAGATGGGTGTAGCTGTACAGAAATGCCCCCCTCCCCCCATTCAGTCCTCCAGTAGACTCTGCTTCTTGTAATAGATTGGGCTCCAAACCTTTCGCTATGTACATGTATGGCAATTGTCTAACAAATAACTTCTGTTCAAATAAGAGCATGTAACCCTACCGTTAGTAGCTGCAACGTAACTCTGCATTATTACACTATGTATTTGAGCTAGATTAGAGCAGTAAGATCAAATCATATTTCAGGACAGGAAGACAGATAGAACAAAATTCAGCTTCATACCTTAATAACTCTACATGTAACCAAGTAAAGCTCAACACCCAACAGTTCCCACCTCCAAGGCCCTGCAGATTTCTGATGACTCACTTTATTGGTTTTGCTGTAGGATCTAAGTGGGCAGAGATCTCCAATAGTGGTAGAGGGAGGGGTCACAGAAGCATTGCATGCTCAGATCTTGCTGTTTACAATGTCTAGTTCTCTGTAAACACCCTTATTGGTACAACTGTACTGCTAGTGCACTAGCACCCGTGTTAACGTGGATGCCTTCATATTAAGACTACATGGACAAATAGAGTATTAGTGTTTTTGTGTGTTTTTTTTAGTTAGGACACCGAAAAAGGACTATTATACCCCTCGTTCGACCTTGACATTTTTACGTATGTAATTATAATCTGCATGTATACTCTATCCAAATACCGGTTGTTAGAAATTAAGAAAACATCTTTAGATTAGACATGTCAAAGCGTTCATTGAAAAAAGAAAATATAAGCAAACATAAGAAGGTGCTCTTTTGCTTGTGACATAAAAAAGACACAATGATGAACATAGGAATATGGAACTGAAACGCTTTAGGGTTGTTCTGTTCAATTGTTGAGTGGATACCCAGGTAGGATTCATACAGGCATAGCTGCAATAATCAGGTCACCAGTGGTACACGCGGAAGGTTGCCTGCTAATTCTAGGACTCTCAAGCTTTGACCTTTTAGAATTTAATGACTCAAATCAGGATCCAGTCATCTCAACTCTCAAAATATCACAAAATATTTTTTTCTCATTTTTTCACGCCCCCTCCAACATAATAGTTTCTGGAATTTTCATTCTTGATGGAAATACGGTAAAATCTAAGTGTAAAGTATGAAAATGTGTTATCTAGCCATCACCTCCCAATCAAAAATGCTTTATTTTCATATCCTTCATGTGTCCCTACATAACATAATATGAAGACCATATTATTCATTATTAACACAAGAGAACGGTGCCAGATCACTCTGTAAACTCCAATATCTATAATTCATTCGAGTCTTTGACAACTGCATTTAGTGCTCAAAAAGCTGTGGAAACCCGTCAGTAAATTTTGTTTTATCGTTGGCTGATTTAGATAGAAGTGTAGGTATGACTTTGGGAGTGTAAAAGATATACACATGTCCTGATACATGTATACTGGAAATAACCGTTTATTACTTGATTGACTAGACGTCAATTAAGTATTTAATACTTGATTGGCAAGACGTCAGTCAAGTAATTACTTCTATCTAAACCTTACCATATTTTTTTGATACAGTGTCTCCATGAGCATTGCAAAGCTGTTACCTTATAGGACAGGGACACTGTATAAATCTATTGTGCTGACAAGGCATATTACGAGGGCTACCAGCAGATTATTTACACATAGGAATAGACTATTGATGTTGTCACACTATAGTCACACTATAGTCAACACCATGGCAGGCCTAGCGACGACTATAGTCGATGCCCATTATATAGGATTAGTATAGGAATTGAAAATAGGTTCGTCCTCTAGGAACTATACTTTTTTCATAGGCCGTCCCCATGGCTAGGGCAACATTTGCTCTGCCCTTAAAGGGTTAACAGGCCACCTACATATATGTACAGCCATACAAAGGCCTAAATACCCTAAGGTTAGTATATTGCACTAACACTCTGTGTCCCTTTAGGTACTCAACTAGTTCCGCTCTAGCCAATCTCAAAACGCCACTACAAGAGTGTTGTTCAGTCCCCACTGCCACTCTTAGCCCCCCCCCCCCCCCAAACCTTCCAAACTCCCAAGCCTGGCCAGGCGCCTCTCTGAAGGGAACCTTTAAACCTTGCACATATGCATCACTGACTTTTAGCACTTTAAGAACAGGATCACTTACACACTCTTATTATCTGATTGACTAGACATTAATGTCTAACATTGCAGCCCTGGTGAGTTATGGCCATAGTACATGATAGTCAATCATACTTGTGCCTGTGGCACAGCCTTAGACATTTTTGCTGTTGGGAAATTACACCAGGGGCTAGGTCACGAGAATAAGCACCAGAATTCTAACTTGAATTCAAATACAATGTATTTGAATTCAAAAGTTGATTACTAAATTGAATACGAACCAGTATGTATGATTAAACCATGCCTTGATAGTTGATACAAGTGTGGCTAGGGCTAACATTCCTGACTTAGCACTAGAGGCCAGGGGATTTTCTTAATTCCTAGTCCATATTGTCTGATAACAATGGTCTCTTTTTATCACAATGCCCCATCCATGGACATCCTGAGTTCGGTAGGAAGTGATGCTGGCCCAGATAAGGGAAGCTGATCCTCTTCAGATAAGAGGTGGAGTTACTGTTAGCTTCCTATCAGTAATGTAGGTATCTAGGTAATAGCAGACGTGGATCAGCTTTAGGTAGATATCAGTCAAATAGAGAGGAAAAGTAATGAGCTGAGATTAACTATCAACCAAACCAAAACGGAATTTATGCTGAGCGGCACCCATGAGAAAAAGAAGACAGTCCAGGAACATCCACTAAAAATAGGTAGAAAGTTCCTAGAAAGGTGGAAACTTATCAATACTTAGGTGTGAAATAAGACCAATCTATGACACTAGAACCTGCTGTAAAAGAAGTAGTTAGTAAAGTAAATCACAGGTTGTTTAAGTTTGCCAAGATTAGATGTGACCTTACACAGAAAGCTGCCATAATGGTATATAAATCTTCAATCATGTCACTCTTTGATTATGCAAGTTTCTTACACTCAGGCGCAAATACCAACCTAACTGTGAAACTGCAAAGGTTACAAAGTAGGGGACTTTGTATATGTCTTCGAAGTAATGTTAGAGATATGTCCATAGATGCATTACATGACTTTCATGACTCTAGTATAAATTACTTCACCGTACCACCACGAATGTCATGTTTTCAGGCTATGAGCCCTGCTTCAGGCAGCAATCAAAGTTATGATCCGTGTTGGATAAAGATGATATACTATACTATTATATATATCTTTCATTTCTGTGTCTTCTTAAAAGTACAAAGGAACTGATTGGTTACTGATGGAGCACTATAATGGTATCTAGTATTGTATCACCAATCAAATGCACTAACTGGAGCTCATCTCGGCTTCAATATAATGATGAATTAATTTACTGAATTTACTGTATTCCCTGTAATCTATACAGCGCACGTATAATAATATGTTTACTACGATTTTTAGTTTTTTGTTTCTAACGAAATCTTATCTTTTTCGCTGAAGCGCCCCCATGCTTCGTAATAAGTCAGGATGACTCTCTCCCCTGTGGTTTCAAAACCCGCATGGGAGCTCAGAGTAGGTGGGATAAGGCATGGCCTCAGAAATCTAAAACTGTGCTATGCTGTCATTTTAATTTTTAGATCTCTCATTATTCCTTTTGTACTGGGTATCACACACTGTCCTCATGAAACATTGGGAGATGCAGGAAACTTATTGGAATTGTACAATGAATTTTTAGATTGGAACACCTCACCCCTTTTAAAAAATGATTTTAGATAGAAATTACAGAGTTCCACAAATGAAGGGTATAACTTTTGCCCATCTGAATTGCCGCAGTATAAATAAGAAAACTGATGACATATTTCCTGCACTGAATTATTGTGACTTTATTGGGCTCACCGAATCTTGGCTAAATCCTTATTATGATGCCGCGCTGCTAAAATGGGAGGGTAAGAGTTTCCACCGCATAGACAGAGTAGGAAGGGCAGGAGGGATCATTTGTTATATGACGGATAAGATATACAAGTATGCAGTTGTAAATGATAAATTGAGTGTCATAACTCCCGATATCGAGTGCCTAGTAATTGATATTGATATACCAAACAACAAGAAAATGACAGTCTCCACAGTATACAAACCTCCAGATGGAGATGTGAGTAATTTTGTGGATTATCTCAAGAAATTGTTTAGGCGTGGAAGGGAAAACTGGTTTCTAGGGGACTTTAACGTTAATTTCCTGGACAATAAGGATCCGGGAACACGTCAGGTAAAAGGCTTTTGTAGGGATTACTCACTATCTTGGCTTTTTTTCTGAAATAACTAGAATAAACCCTGGTGCGCCAGACCATGGAACATGTTTAGATAATATTCTGACAAACTGCAAGTTTATTAGGCACAAGAGCGTTGCCCCTATTCTCATCAGTGATCACCTCCCTGTGTTTGCTTGCCATAAGAAACGGAAAAATACAAAAGAGCTAAACACATACATAGGTAGATCATACAAAAAATACAACAAAGTACTCTTTGAAAAATATTTAATGGACACATGCTGGAACTCATTTTACACTGAGGATAGCGTAGATGGTAAGTGGTGCATGATTCTTGAACATATACACGATTTTCTAGATATACACTGCCCTTCGAGGGAAGTTAGGTATCGAGATTATAAAAATCTTTGGATGGATAATGACACTTTAGCGGTTATACAAGAGCGTAATACATTTATTAGAAGATTCCTAAAGTACAAGAATAAGACAGACTTTAAGGAAGCACAAAGACTGAGATGTAAGATCAGCACTATGGTACGTAGGGCTAAAGGAAAATTCATCCAAGATAAGCTTGAGTCATATAAAAATGATCCTTGTAAATTCTGGGCTATAATGAATTCCTTTTTTAAAGGCCCTAAAATGCATCCTCCCCCTGCCCTGATCAATACGGACACTGGGGATTATGTCAGCAACAATGCCAAATATATAAATGAATTTTTTAGTACTGTTGGAGAAAAGCTCTTTGAACTGAAGAAAATACAGGTGGCACCGTTTGAAGACCCAGAGGAAGATAATTATATACAACTAGACCACTCTGAACCTAACTTTGACCAAGCTGAATATATGAAATCTGTCAAGAGTATTGATATTGGTAAACCCTCTGGTGTCCCTGATATAAACGCTAACGTCATCAAAGATGCTATGCTGATATGTCCAGACCAGTTTATACATCTGAAGGAATACAGTCTATTCTCTGCCACACTGCCTGGTCAGTGGAAAGTAGCCACTATAACACCCTTGCCTAAGTCTGGAAACCTTAAGTACGTAACAAACTGGAGACCAATCTCCATACTACCTATTCCCAGTAAAATAATGGAAAAGATCATACAGGCATACTTAGTTAATTTTATGAATACTTTAGACTGCTTGTCCACAAAGCAATATGGTTTTAGGAAACACTTTAGTACTGCAGAAGCTGTTTTTGACTTCACAAATGATTTATTTGTTGCAAGAGACAATCATGAATATGTGGCCGCCGTATACATAGATGTCCGCAAGGCATTTGACTGTGTCCATCACAATATGCTATTACATAAGCTAAGGAGTGCTGGCATAAATAGATCAGTATTATTATGGCTGCATGACTATTTATCTGCTCGCCAACAATGTACTAAGGTTGAGGGTAGTCTCTCTACTATTTGGAGTACCGCAGGGTTCGGTGTTGGGCCCTATGTTATTCATTTTCTTCATAAATTCATTATTAAACTCTCCTAAATCATGTAAAGTACAAATGTACGCGGATGATATAGTCGTATACAGCAACTCCCTGTACCCTGCGGTGGTGCTGCGAAATCTGCAAGGGGACATAGATATTATTAGTAGAGAATGCAATGGCTTAGGGTTGACTATAAATCACGACAAGACTAAGTTAGTCTGGTACTGCGCTGCTCATAAAAAAGTTTATTGCACTGGCAGGTACCTCAGTGTAAATGGAACTAAAATCCAAGAGGTTGATGCCTTTAACTACCTAGGTGTGCATCTAGACTCTACCCTGAGCATAAAGAAACATATTGAGAGCATTGCGAATAAAACAAACTATCTGGGCTTTAAGTTTTCCCGCTTGAGATATTTAATGAGAGAGCCAGATGCTACTACATTGTATAAACAAGCTATTTTACCGCATTTTGATTACTGCAGCTATATTATAGATGCGGGAAACAAAAGCGACATTGATCAGTTGCAAATCATACAGAATAGAATGTTGAGATGTATCCGCCGTGTCAGGGTCTGGGAAGATTCTGTAAAAAATCTGCATGATATCTGTGAAATTCCCTTTTTAGGACCCAGAAGAAATGAATTGCTGATGTCACTTATATACAGTAAAACCCAAAAATCCCCACCTGTTAAGCCGGTTGCATGTAGGAACAGAAATGACTATAAATTAAACTATAAACTCCCCTTCCCTCACACGGCAAAGCTCAGAAAGAGCCCTAAGTATAGAGGATTAGTATTATGGAACAAATTATCACATAGTATCCAAACAGCGGAAACAAAAGAGAAATTCAAAAAGAAAACTAAGAACTGGTTCATGACTAATATGAGAGGGAAAAGGGAAACTGCTCAGAGAAACCGTCAGCGCTAGGACTTTAATGCTACATATAATTGTGATTATGATCAGTGCTGATTTGACCTGCTGAGGTCCCTTATAACCTGATGAGGTTGTGCCCACAAACTCTTGTACATGCTCATGGAGGACACATTTTATTTCCCTTTACTCACTCATTTGTAAATACCTCATTGAACTGTATATATCGTGTAACTTGATGTTAATTGACAGCCTGTCTAAACATTGACAGCCAAACTCCAACTGCAAACGCTACAGATCAGTCAACTATAACATGGAACTTTGGAGTTATCATGCAAAATTATAAATAGTACTTGCCTGTATATACTGTAACCTCTGCAATAGAATACAACAACATAGCACTAATGTATAGCACATGTAGATGTTATAACTACAATTGTAATCGACAACTCTGACCGCTGTATGTTTGTATGAGGACAAAAACTGAAAACGGAAGATCATCAGTAAACGGAAAGCTAATGATGTTTTCAATAAAAAAAAACAAAAAAAATGAAAAAAACATGACAAGTGCAATGTTCCAAAACTTGATAGAAGGTGAGATCAAATACTTCTTATGTATATGTACAAATATGCCAAAAACGGCAAATTTGTTAATACCACTGGTGATAGACCCACCAGATCAAAAAACAAAACTCAGTTCAACCTGAAAAGACCTAAAAGGGACTTTTTCAAACGGTCTCCTCTATATAGGGGTTGAGCACTCTGGAACAACTTATCCACCTGGCACCAATAGTCAGAACAGAAATCTCAGTTTAAGGCCAGAATCCGGAAGATCCGGGACCTCCACAAAAAAGTCAGGAACCATGTCGTGATGAAATTCTGGATGAAAGCCTGCTGATAGAAGATGTTACAGACAACGAAAACTATGAGAGTGAAAATTGATTACTATCTCTATTATCCTTGCTCATTTCATCTTGTGGCAAATTGCAAATGGCAATTGGCTTGGCTCAGTTTCTGATTAATATTATAGAGAGTACTATGTGTTGAAAGCTATGTTAGTAATATTTGTGTGCTATATTGATCCTAGTGAGGGAGAAGACATGAACAAGATAGCCACTTGGGACTGCGCGAATATGCCGGCCTATTTATTAACCAACTTAAATGATTAAACAAAAAGAAAGAAAAAATACAGAACTGAACTGTCTCTGAAATGAGGTGCTGACTGAATGACTGCTGTGGGGCCTGCCTGTGCAGGTGAGTGGAGTGTGAGGTGACAGGTAGAACTGGGTCACCCTAGTTGAACACAGGTTGGTGGCCTACAGGTCCAATACCCCCGAACAGTGCGTATGACTACTGTTCGATACCATTACCAATCAGATTTCTTTCACGACTTGATAGTAATGCTATTTAAAACCGCTACATTTAACCCCGTTGTATTTTATATTCTCTCTTGCTCTTGTTATTCTTAGGTCATGATTCTTTGTATATAGATAATTTGTTTTGTAGTGTTATCCAACAATCTACTGCTAAACCTTAAACTAGGCCAGCTGAAACAAAACTATACAGTCTAGGTACAGGTTGTTTTTGTTGTAATTAATTGTAATTTGTCTTGTAAGTACTTCTAGTTTCTCAGTGGCATTGTTCCATTGAAAGTTTGCGTTACTACAAATCCTGCATTGGTATGACTCAAAGCCCCAATATTTTGAACAGGCATGATCATTCTGCAATATGATCAATCCATTGCAGCTAATCAGTTTGTAGTTTTCCTCATAAGTCATTTCTATGTTGATCATTTCATCTTTTAGTGTGTAATAAGCCACATCATTGGTTGAGGCTGTCATTTCCTTTTTTGATTCCTCATATGTTTCTTGTGTTTTGTATTTGTAAGAATTTCAAGTGAAACTGAGCCTAAATTTATTTGATCGCAGTATTATCACCTCCTCGAGTAGAATAAAGCGTCTTTACAACAACAAAAAATTAGTCTTTGGTATCTAAGATCAATCGATGATTGCACACCTCCACCACCACATGTAGTACAAGTACATGTATAACAGTTAGTGTTTGTACATGTTACATGTTATAAATCCACATTTGAAGGTTCTCCTTTCCCTAATCTGCACATAACAGCTACATGTGTATCTAGATATCAAATTCAAAATACCTGTTTGCATATCTAATTCATGTAACATAAAATCTAGCGTATGAAATGCCGCATATGATACACATGACTCGTACTCTTCAGCTGGGCCCACTGCACACATCATGTATGCGCCTTTTGTACACGGTCTTACAATATCAGAAAAGCTGCAGTTGACCAAAATTGGAGACCCATCCTCCCGAAACTACTGTACAAAACATAGCTAAGGACATAGTTCCAATGTCACCTTGGTGTTACACCAATTCTGTGGTCAGGGGCCGTCCATAAATGACGACAGGAGGATGGGGGGGTCCCAGCTTCCTATTCATTTCTATAGTATAGCATGAACAAAGGGGAGCGGGTTAAAATGGTTTAACAAAGGGGGGGGGGGGAAACGAAGCATGACGTCATTCATGTACGACCCCTCATGATCTGCCACCTGACAAGTGGAATAAACTCGTCTCCATTCCCCAGCACCTGAACCCGCATCCACTAACCGTTTATCTCCATTTGTAAATAGGCAGGGCCATGTGGTTTTAATCCAACATCGTTTTGAGTTGGCACCAATTGAAAAAAGACAGACCACAATCAATTGCGATGTGATGAGCATTCAGTTTAATAGGCGGGCACATTCAGAGTTAACTGCCGTAATCTCCCGCGTATAAGACGCGTCCTCTAGGCCAAACAAAATGCTGGGGCGTCTTATAGCTTTCTCCCAAGTTGGGGGTGCGTCTTATACGAGGGGTACTTTTACTATAGAAATGTACTTATCTTACAAATATCAGCATTAAAATGTGCGTCTTATACGAGAAAATGCATGTGCTGAGTTTGGGGTGCGTCTTATACGCGCAACGCGTCTTCTACGCGGGAGATTACGGTGTCAGAGTTTCAATCATAAACCACTGCGTGATGATTTGAATTTTTTCACAACCATTACCAACATAATCAAATGCCAAAGGCTAATGAGAGAGTGTACATGTGCTGGTATATTTGAAATGCTCTAGATCAACGGTTAATGTTTTTTCGTTTGTTTTTTTAGTGTAATATTTATTCTGGAGGTTAAGGTTAGGTTCACAAAGGATCCCATATACTCCTGGCTCCAGAGGGCCTATTAAGTATTCTGCAGTTTTACAGGCAAATAGCATGCACTGAGTAGTCACAAAATTTAAGGCCGGCGCAAACAGTAAAACGTGACGAAGACTGGACAGGGACTGGACGCAGATCAGATTGTGGTCAGATAAGGGTGGTAGTCCGTGTCCAGTCTGCACCCCCTTCTGCCTCACAGCAGATAAAGATTGGCCCCTCTTTGTAGAGTTTAATATCCAACCGTCTGTGCTGCATCTGCCCTGCGTCTGTGAATATCTAACAATGTTTGATATTCCAGATTTCCTCCAGACGCAGACTGGACGCTGAATCTGCGTCCAGTCTGAGTCTGTGATTCCCGCAAACAGCACAGACGGGACTGGATTAGCATCCAGTCTGCGTTGCGTCCGCGTCCGCTCCGCACTGTTTGCGCCGGGCTTTATACAAAATATGACTAGTATACTATATCGTATAACAAACATAGCTTTGAAATGTAAGGAACAGCCAGTAGGCCTATAGATGGACATGATGTAACCATATTAAGATCACCAATTAAACCCTATAATTATGTCGTATTGAGGCAAGATATTTTGACCTATTAGTTTTAAATGCTTCTAGGTCAGAAATTAATCGATCATGTACCCCTAGGTCGTTCCAATACCGGTAGCATTTATATAGTATGCTTGTGTATAGCATAGTATAAATGTGTGTTTTTTTTACTATTGATATAATCCTATTTCTTAACTGAGTGTTGAGTAAATATAACACATTCCGTTGTAGCTACCCTGGACTGTGAATCAGTCATGCAAGCACCACTTCACTTAATACAGGAACACACTCGCTAATCTTAAGATGGATTTTGATTTATTTAGTAAATAAAATCACCCCCATCCCGCCTCAAAGTAAACTAAATATGTGGCTGTCAATCCTTAAACGAGGGTGCGGCTTATTGGAGGGAATTTACTGTACTTTAAACTTTACTTAATCACGATAAAGCACACATGTAAAATACACTTCACGCATATTGGACACTCTCTGAATGAGGGACATCCTAAGTACTGCCTGTAGGACCATAATACCTCGCGTGAAAACGTTACTGTACTCAGAAGACCAGAAAATTGTTGTAAGTGGAAAAACATATCCCTTTAAATAAAAAAAAAAGGTAATAAGGTGCAGCCGCGTATTAGACACACACCAACTAGAGCGAAACTATATAATAAGGCACATCTCTGGCTAGATCTTGAAGACGTTAGTACATGTGCTGTTCTGTAATAATACAATATCCTTCCTTATAAGACGCAACCAAACCTTTGTTGCTGCTATAAGGTACACTAGTGGTCTATCCTCGGGTATAAGCCGTACCTTATATGGAAGGTATTATAGTACAACATGTAGTACCCCGGTATGCCCTGTGGCTGTGTGGTCGGCAGGTGACAGCAGGGTGTATTGTTGATGAATGTGCCACTGCTGCAGTTCCGCCCTAGTGCCTGTGTATACAGTGTGACTTACTGAGCTCGGCTTAATGTCAGTCCTACTCCTCCACTCTATGGAACGTTCACCAATTACCTCACTGTTATTTAGGCATTTTTCAGGACCCACTCACCCCCCTTGTCACTGTTTTTGTATGGAACATATAGAGGAACCCAAAGACCCCCCCCCCCACCCCCACCCCCTAAGCAAGTGACGTACTTGTTGAACGTTCCCCTACCTCATACAGTACTTTTAAATTACAGCCATCTAATATTGTAGAGGTGAGGAGTGAGGGCTCTACTTTAAAACCATAATTTAAGCATTTCTATACAAAGACATCCTTTGCATCTGTAACGGATTAAATCTTTATCGGATTTCAAGAAGCCCAACCCACACACCCAACCCCCCACAAATATAGTGTAATAATACTGGTACTAATATTGGTACATGCGAAGGAACGAAAAACATTTGGAGTCTGCTTCAATGACACCCTTGATGCAATGGCCATCATCAGCATAGTAACTTGGTATGGTACTCCATGGGTTAATAATGTCACTATGGCCAGCATACAGACAATAGGTGGTAATCAATGGACTGCACGTACAGCCACAGGTTCATATGGTAGTACAGACCTAATTAGATCACTGCTAATCAGGAACCACATCGATCCAGGCAAAATGACTCTACCATCTCTACTCACTGTAGCCTCAGTCTCTGCAGCTCTATATAGTCCCCCATATCACACCGCCATGGCCTCCATACATGCTAATACTGATACAACTCTGCCTTTTTTTCATTCTTTTTCATTGGTCTAAGACACAGTATACTATTGGTAGAAATTTGGAAAAGGACCTTAGGTGGGGAAAAGGACCTTAATGAATTGATCAAGACAGCGTCAATTATATTTTGTCCCAAACGCATGGGGGTATATGCCTTTCTTAACAGTAATAACAGAGACTTGGAGATGATATTTCCATGCTTATTGTTTATAAGGAAGGATTCAAGGCATGTCAAGGATTTATAGTTCTAAAAACTTGAAACGCAAATTAACAGTGATTATATGTAAAATGGAGCGGAGCTCTCTGAGAGGAATAAGTAGGGAGACAGGGATTGGCCATCGACATTTACTTATACATAGTACCGCCCTAGTGCCTGTGTACAGTGTGATGAACGCTCCATCCACCTACAGCCCCCCAATCTGGCCCCACCTCGACCACTAGCGTGAGTCGTCTCTGGCGACCAGCGTTTCTGGGTAAAAGTAGTTCTGGGTGCTGGTTGCTGTAGTGGTTAAATGTAGGCAGGTACACTGCGTAGTAATATTCCCCAGAATATGGGGACCCACAATCCCCAAACACAAGAGAGGGAGTTCCCTGAATCCCGACCAGACGAGACTGACAGCCCCCTTAGAGGCATGCAGCACAGGAAATTATGCTAGGCAATCCTTCTTGGCCAAGCCAGGTGTCTCATATTCCAGTAATTGATCCTGACAGTACTGAGCTAGATAGGCCATATCCATCCACTGCCACTGCCTTTCTCTGAGAATATGCCGGGTTTCTTGGTACACGAGAGGCTTGATTAACATGTTTTCTCAGAAATATGACATGTTTGCAGTGATAAATGAACACGAATATTAGTAAAACTGTGCTATGAATAATGGATAATTCTTAGAGCGTCGCTTAACCTTATATTCCTTTGGCAACCTGTCGTAGCAGGCACGCCCTTGTTCCAGTGTCAATCACAACAGTGAATTTATGTGTGAAATAAGTCAGTCCTCCCAACGTGGTAGTGCCATTATATGAGAGCTATGGCGTATGCAGTAGAGTATAATGTTTGATACAATGTATAATGTGTGGGAGGGCAGGGCATGCTTTATCATTATGTGTGGCAGGTGATCTGCTCTATGTATTCATGTGCAGACTGCAGCCAACCCCACCCCAATATCCTACCATATTGGTTAATAAGGGAGCTATATGTGAACTGAACTGTATATAATATGCCCCATTTGGTCTATGGCTGATGGTGGATTCAGCAATCCACTGCCGCCCACAGCTGTCCAAACCAGAACCCAGTAGTACAAGACAAGTGGACTTTGCCTTTAGGGTACCACCACCAGAGAAGCCTGCTCCCAATGGTTGAGGACAGGCACTCAGATAGGGCTGGCCAGTGCCTCTTTATGGGCTTGTAATGGCATTGCTTCTGGCAGTGAGTGCATCTATTTGACCTTTTTTGTACCTGACTTTGCAGGACTCACCACTGGCTCTAGCACATCAGGAAATTGAATAAATCACTCTTAATTAGTATAACCCAATAGTAACAAGGACTAATTCCCTTGGTTATAATGGGTTTATATTTTTATAGATTTTGAGGTCAGCCATAGGGATTTGTCAGTAGGGGAGCATGGGGTGAGTGCCTACTCAGACGGTTATAAAGCAGCTGTAGATGAGTCAATATACAAACATTGGCGATCCAGAAATAATAACACTCTACAAAGACATGGAGTGTCTCCACCTGGAGCTGACTCACAAGTTATGAGTAGCTACTAGACATTTTAATCTAGCCATGAGTAAAAAGGAAGTAAAGAAAAGCAGTGCCTCCTTCCCTAATAGATGTCCGATTGAGACCCGGTCTTGAAGTGTCAAGAGCCTTAAAGTAACCGGGAGTATATGACCATTCAGGTTCCCCTTTCCTGTGATGTAATGTACATGTATATAGAACTGAATTTTCACTCATCTTTGTTCAAAGACTCTACTTCTGTACATTTGTTATGCATTTTACTTCGTGTGTTGTAAATGATCGGAAAATTAATATCACATTAAGAGGACCTCTCTAATCAACTATAACATCTAGATATTTGGGTCAGACTGGAAATAAAATAATTGTGCAGGCAATTATGTCCATGGTGCATGTTAAATATGTTGATAATGGATGGGGTTTCCTGACATGATCAGCACAGTGCAGTATTTGCTGTATTTGAGACTCATTAGTATCTGTACACACTGAACTCTACTCAGGGACTGCTACAGTCATTGCTGGAGCAGCTCAGGATCAGATATGGCTGCATGCTATGTTATAAATAGCATCATGCTGCTCCCAGGGCTCTCAGTAAAAAAAAAATGCAGACATGGGACGGCAATATCAGGAACAGATCTATTCCTGATTGTAATATGTGTATTGCTAGGATATTCACAGATGTCAAGATCACTCTCACATATTCATTTCAGAGATATACTGCTGGTATATTGAAATGGCTGATGCCGTACATGTTTATGTTAAATCACGGAGCGAACTAAATTTGTCTTGCTTGGGATGGGGTCACTCTTTCTGGTCAGGTGGTGTTACCTGTTTCACAAGTATTTTGGTCACAAATAGCAAAAATAGTTTTTAGAGACTGTCATAAAACTATTGTTCTAAAGTTAATGTAACTGGTTTTTGACTAGACGGCAATGAGTGCGGGAAGCTTGATTGTCGTGGACTTTCCCTCTAACCCATTTTTGAAGAGTATTAATCTTATCCTTTCTGTACCTCTGTGTGTCTGCGGCCCTTATGTGCAGGCACAGCCATACACAATACATTACAAATACTTGTGAAAATTCAAACTTTGTGACAGTCGGGGTACCCTATTGTACCCCTAGAAAAGAAGAAAAAGCTTCATCGCCAGGTTGTTGTCATCATAAAAAGGGGACAAAACGTGCAAACTGGCAAGATGGGACTGAAAACCTTTTGGCTACAAATTCCCCACTTAGTGCAGACGGCTGGACTTTTTGCATGATGTGGTGGTTTACTGCTACAAGAAGAATGATACAGCACATGAGGGCAAGATGGTAGCTAATCAGGGGTAGACACTAACTTTTCCAGCCACTTGCCACCCAAGCACATAGATTAAAAAATCTATGGGCCCGGAGTTAAAATTGTGGGCCCAGAATAGACAGGTTACATTTTTAAAAGAGAAATTAAAGGTATTTACCATTACTTCACACCACAACCTAGCAAGAATGGCTACTTTCCTGCTGATTTTCTCTTGGAAACAATATATAACATGTCTATACTCATATGAATTAACTTTTATAGATCTCTCTCTCTCTCTCTCTCTCTCTCTCTCTCTCTCTCTCTCTCTCTCTCTCTCTCTCTCTCTCTCTCTCTCTGCGTAATTCTTGAGAAAACTATGGCCCCACAGGCAAAACTGCGGGCCAGTGGCTCCCGGGCCAGCGTTAGTGTCTACCCCTGCTAATTATCTCTGACTCAGTTATCTAATTTGTAAAGATACCAGGGAGATGGGACTCTCTGGTGTGTTCTCTAGAGTGTTTTCATATAACTGGTTAACAGGAATTCACTTCTTAGTGCACACCTCCTCTTTCAAACACAATTACACGATTGAATACTACTGCCTTCTGTACATGCCCATTGAGTTTGCATCATTAGATAGTAACATTCAATTTTTTAATATTTTCAGATCCAATGGACCAAACTAAAAGCACAGCCAATATGTTTGGTAAGTATACATCTTCATGATTGTAAAATAGTACAGAAGCTTGCAATGCCGGTATTCTTATACCTCTGCGGTATTGTGGATTCTGAGGGTTTCCGGTCATTTCTAGTATATGTAAATATAAGATCCTATGCAGTTAAGTAAAGACCATGTGCATGGTAAAGGCAGATCTCATCACAACACATTAAAGTTGTCACATCAATGTAACGTTGGAAAATCCTTCTCAAGTTTCATACATCACTTATCATCTACGGTTTCAATCTTTCCATTATATACCGCTGGTATCCGTAATCTGATATGACTTGTACAGCACAATGTAGATACACCCCTGCTAATGTTTTTTTATGTGTATTTTCATTCAGTACCTAGATGAGATTGTGGTGGATATGGAGACATGTGAAAAACCAAGACAAACGTCCGTAAGCTCCAACCTCAGTAGTTACAGGTGAATAGACTTCTTTTTTAATAATCTATCACATGCATTCATTATTTTTATGTCACTCTTTCCTTCATATTTGAATTCCTGTAGACAGCTTCCTAGCTAAGTCAGTATATATTTAGAACACAAATAAGGTCACATGTGGGTCTACACACTGAATTGTAAACTTGACATAATATTTCACATTTCTAAAAAAATACAAAAAAAAACTTAATATGCACAGTCATGTATTTTCGTTCTAGATTGATATATCTATTTTAAAGCGATGACATTGTGATCTTAACACTGCCTACATTAGAAACCCTCTATAGATTTGCCTTGTCCACTGGTCTGAATGTAACTTGGGTGATGTATTCTCACTTTAGTACTGGATCCGTCCCACCTCCAGAAAGGTAAAGGTTAAGCTGAGAGTCCAGCAGATGCATGACACTGCTCTAGTCCCTTCTGTTGTCATGTGGATTCCCTGTATTAGACAACCCATCATATGTTCTGTATAATGAAAAAAAAAATCAGTACACATGTGATAACTCTTGTTATGTTATCGGTAGTTATAAAGCACCGCCTAGACCCTACCGGTTACCCTTATGTCCTCATTCTAATCCCCGATTTAGCCGGTTGTATTTTGTCTATGAATATGATGACCATGCCTGTGGTAGTACACGTATATGTAGTTACAAATGTAGTTCATTTTACTGTAGTAATGAGCATGTTGTTAAAGTGTTGTAGTACTTACCTAAGCTTACTCTTAGGTGTCAATGAAACTGTCTAGGTCATGCATTCTATTTTTAGCTCATATTAGAGAGAAGCACCAGGAAATGTTATTTAGAGATACTTTTTAGGAATTCCGAATTTTTGGCTGGAATTTCTACAGTTATTTCCAGTTCAAAGTTCAGAAAATTAGGATACTTTTCGAATTTTTAGGGATCAGTGAGTGGCATCCCTGGTTATTAGACTTTCCTTTATCTACTAACTGCTAGTTATCACCATTACCCCCCTCCCCCCCCCCCACACACACACACCTTCCACTTCATTTCCCCAGGTATCCAGATATGTTCAACTCCGATATATTTTGCACGCGAGAGCTCAGTTTAAGTTGACTGTTAGATACATGTGCCTTCATTCACTATTCGTTATAACCTACCCCAATGCCCCCCAAACCCCCAAAAGGAACGTAGATTTTGGATGTTTTAGGGTATTGTCTTGATTTTCCTCGTTTAACATTGTGCTTTATTTTGTATCAACAGAAAGTGTGTTGGATGATAATAGATACACACATAAATGTAGCCTCAGAATGCACCGATATCTCTGTTTATGTACTAGTAGTATGAAATACATGTCCGCTATCCTGTACAACATCTATACTCGTATCAAATAACTTTATCACAGGGATATATCCTAACTGTCTAATACATTGATCCATCACTACTGGGGTTTGTTGTATCTTGGTATTAGATGGACGAGACAGATTAACCCCCACACATCTCTGCATCAGACTGATCAGTACGAATTGGTCCATATTCCTAAAACCCATTTTATAACAGAAAAAAAAGTAACCCTGCCTTTTATATCCAGTTATTAGATATATGAGTCAATGAGGTCGTTATTATATTAATGAACACTTTCAAATTGCATTTGAACGGTCACCAGTACAAAAAACTGAACACAGATATGGGCCGGGAAAAGTCTCTGTCGGCCAAAACACAGGGGACGTGGTAATTTAATGTATATTGCAAATCCAAGGCAAATAAAAGCAATTTGAAAATAAAATTTGTTTGGAAAACTTAATCTTAACAGAGCAGAACACACGAGGAATATATTATAAAGTTTGTATGTAAAACATACGGATAACATTGCATTGCAGATAGATTAAGACTAAACGCTACCCATTGCGACATAGACAGTCTGTGGAACACACTAGTTGACCACGGCATGTCAGCTGTCCTTGGTATTGGATGGCATTAAGTCAAGTTAGCACAGACATAAAGAGTACCTCCTAGTTAGTAATAAATCATGTCATATCACCACGCTATGCTCTAACCTTAGATCGAATGTCTGTCATTGTCATTTTGGGTAGCCTTTTTGAGAACACCAATACTATGTATCTGTTTATATATGTTAAAATTCTTAAAGCGAAAAATCTGGGAAGACTGTGGTAATAAATTCAAGAAATGAATGTGGAGAAAGGTTAAGTTATGAAAATGACTGAACATCACATCCCCGATTGGTTGGATGCTCATTTCGCTTTACTTGGGCAAACGTCCCGCCTTTTATTAAATGTTCAGAAATTAAGATCGTTTTCAAAAAACAAACCTTTTATTTTGAATTTTAACAGCTCGGGAGGCAAGTATGGCTTCGCTGAACGAATCATTGACGGCATGTTTGTCTCCATCAACTCAGTCGTTGTAAACTTCCGGGCGCCTACCTTCCAGGCCTCTATACAGGTAATATACATTGTAGTTCCACTGTATTGATTTTCCACGTACATGAACCCCCTGTAGTGGTAAGAATTAGATCTTAAAAGAGACGTGTACAGTCTAATAACATACTTATTCCTTGGTAATATAGTAGATATTCTAATCTCTGGTAGAACTATAGTTGTTTCCCACCTGAACTAGTCTATAATATCTGTTTCTCGCAAATTGAATATTTATTTGAATTTCTTCTCGTCGATTCCCGGCAACGCTGAGGGTTCTTGAGGAATAACCAATTTTAAATTGATCAACTCCTACTGATAAGTATATATATTTAAATAAACGGTATAGTTATTTAAATAAACAGTATAGTTATTTAAATAAACTGTAGATCAGAATAAGCCCACTCTCTGGATGTATGTATAGTAATATATCGGTCTGGTTATGGCAGGTATTGACAATAAAGGTAGGCCATATACCAGGGAGCACAAGAACAATATCTGTGTTTTGAAAAGGTTTTTTCCCCTTTTAGACCCCGATGCATGATGTTCAAAGTCTGTCCCAATATGGTAGAAGAAACATGCAAACGGTTCTCCCAGGGTTTGATTTTTTTAAATTACCATAACCGTAAACTCCCGCGTAGAAGACGCGCTGCGCGTAGAAGACGCACCCCAAACTCAGCAGAGGCATTTTCACGTATAAGACGCACCTCTTAGGGGTGATTTTTGTCAATCCAGTACATTTCTATAGTAAAATTACCCCTCGTATAAGACGCACCCCAAACTTCAGTAGATCATATAAGACGCACCAGGCATTTGTTTGGCGTAGAGGACGCGTCTTCTACGCGGGAGTTTACGGTAGTACCGTTATCTCCCACGTACATGTATAAGGCACACCTCGCGTAAAAGACACACCTAGAGTTTCAGAAAATAGTAAAAAAAATTCCTTACTTTTGTGCTACTTAATGGATTTTCAAAATTCAGAGAGCTATGTGCTGCTAGAGCCCCTCAGGGCCCCCTAGATCCTACTATGACTTATAGGGGAGTGTAAGATGAAAGGTCTTGGTGTCCCCCTTGTGGATCCAGTAAGAACTAAAACCTCTATAAGACGCGCCTTGTATGCAGGAGATTACGGTACTTGCATTTTACTGACTCTGACTTTGATAATACATGTAACGTAGTGTGTATAATCCGCATACAATTAAATGGTGACCTGATTTTATTTCTGTTATCAGTACCGGGTATTCATTTGACAACATTGATAACTCAACGATCAGATATAGTATACGTGTTGAAGCACCTTGGGGCTAGTGGTTAGGGGAAAATTGGCTACAACACATTTCTCACATCACAAATAAATGCACTTAATATTGCTCTTGCTGGGGAGGGTGGTACTTATGTGCACTTTTCTGGTCGGCCGAGCTGGGCATCTATGAGAATATGTACTTTGAACAATGAATCAAATATAAAATTTGTTTCACCCATGCCTAAGATTAATAGGTACGAAATTTGAAAAAAAAAGTGTGGGGTTGGGGATTGAAATCCAATCATGAAATAGAAAATATGCATCTTAAAGTTACTATTTCCTCTTGATCTGAAGGTTCAGCTATGGTTTTTTAACATATGGATGGGTATAGTTACTATCAAATGTAATCCTAGATATTTTATTCTGTAGAGCTAAGTTTTTCTTCGGAAATTACCCTTTCTGCAACGTTTTGAATTCTAGTTTATTATTGTTCATCTCCTACCTAACATGAGGTGTCCGACTGTTGTATATGTGTAAAATATGAGAAGAGGCTCTTTTCCTTCATGCGCACAAAGACACCTTGAATTAGCACTTCATGTCTCTTCGTAAAATGACTTGTGTGTCCAGTGGAGATACTAACTTTAATTAACTGAACAAATGTATCATGTCAGTGAGGGTTGAAAACCTGACTACAAGCGGTCGTCAGCTTTAATGTTGGCAGTTCAGTCATCTCACATACTTATACTTATCTGTGAATCTCATCATTCTTAATTGACCGCAATAAAAATAAGTTGGCATAGTGAACGTTATATCTATTAAAACAATGTCGGCAATGTAGCATTCAATTGGGGATGTCTTAAGAAGATTTGCCATGAAGATAGAAGGATGGCGTTATGATGCCATCAGCTTTCTAGGGTCTGTGGTGCAGGGATGGCATGGTGATGTCATGTGGTCGACACACAAAAGTCATGGGGACGAGATGTCATGGTTTAGTGTTACAGGGGGGCTATGGAGGGGAGAAGCATGTCATATCCAGGGATGAAAGTCTTCAGGGAATTCCCTGATTTCAGGGATTTTGAAGTTCCAGGGCCCTAAACATTCATATAGAAACCCAGGTTTTTGGGGCGAATATAGGACCATTTCAGGGATTTTCGTGCTCTGTGACTTTCATCCCTGCATATCAGTCTTATGTAGGATAGCATAGGGATGTTATGGATGCCAGGGTGATAACATGTTGATGTCAAGGTTATTTCATTGAAAGATATTTCTCTCGTTAAGGGCTAATTCATAGGTTTTTGAATAATAGCTGAAATTGTCATAAATATCACTATTCCTTGATACTTGTCTGTTCTTTTGAAATAAAGGTAAGCATTCGATCCATCAAGAACAGTGTAAATGCCCATTTGGGATTATAAGTTGCTCCTTTTAGATGCAAGCTGAGAGATGTGGATACAAACTACCGGTATTAATTGTTATACTCTTTTTCTCTCTGTACATAGATCTCACGGATTATAATACAAAGTAAGACGCCGCTGTGGCAAACGGGCGACCTGCGTCTAACGCGTATTAAGGACGAGCTGAGGGGAGAGATCCTCATCTTTAAGGAGGCTGAGTGGCAAACTCTGAGGATAGAAGCCAACGCTCTGGACGTATCAGACCCTAGTATAGCTACCACTCCTCTCCGTCTGATAGCCAACCAGAGTAAAACCAGGATAACCATTAAGAAGAGACTAAACGGTATGTTACATGGGGTTAAATAACAGGATAGCTTCTTTATTCCCAAAATAACGTTAAAACCACGAATAGCTGCAAAGTACTATGTGAAGTTATTGGGCGATGAAGTACAAAATAATAATTTCTAAAATGATTGGGCGATAGAATCTTTCTTGGAGGGAGAGGGGGTTGGCTATACTTTACCTTTATTCCTTCCCTTTGTTTTTTTCTACTAAATCCACCTGAAAGACATTGATTTTTGAACTGTGCATTAATCACCCATGTATTATAATGGCAGACTGTGGAATGGTGGCGTCCCGTGTGCAGCTTAATCTGGATGACCTTCTCTGGGTGCTCACCGACTCACAACTCAAGGCCGCCCTAGTCTTTGTCAACTCACTCAAGGAAGTCATCAAGAACTCAGCCCAGCAGGCCAAACGTCAGGCATCAGACAAACTCAAGGTATACATCTCTTTACACTTTATACTGGTTATTATCTATTTATGATCATTCTGAGAATTTTCTCAGAATCATAGATAAATGCAGTCGCTCAGATAGCTATGCTAGAAAATCAAGAAGGTGCTGTCATGTATTGTTACTGAAAATGTAGACTGTCCAGAGTTCTAATGTATTAAAGGTCTTTTAAAAGTAAGTTTAAAAACAAAGTTTAAATGATACAGACACAAGGGCCACCTGTGTCCAGCCAACCTCGAGCAGCACCACAGCAACAACAACAACGACAAGGCACCAAAAGTCAGATGGCTATGGCTAAACTGTTCACCAAGTATGACGTGGTAGAAACCTCATATCACCTTTACACCGGTCGGGTGGACCTCCACCTCTGTGACGACATGGCTACTGGTAAGATGATCTCCTGTCTATTAAGTTTTCTTTTAAATGGATACCTGGAATTTAATTAATAATTTTTTTTTTTAAGTTTATTTAGGATATTGCTCAGGGTTTGGTTAAATCAGTTGGTGGGAGAAAAATCACCACTTTTGTGTAAAGTGTCCATAAAAAGGACAGGTTCAGCTTTTTTGCCTTAAAGGCTTCATGCATGCACCACTCACAATCTTAGAAATTTTATGTTGCTGTCATTCAAGATAATTATTGCCTTAGGCACTTGTGTCATGATATCAAATAACTTAATCACCTTGCACACATTGATTCCCATATCTTAACCCAGCACCAATGTGACTTTGTACATATGCCACTTCCAGCAGAGTGTTATGAAAGCTCTCAGAAAGAGGGTACGTCAGGTATAAGTCACCACATTAAGCATTAACCCAGTTGACTTTATAATCCTGTTCATTCTACCTGTTATATAAGGCCCAGGTTTGCAATGTTTGTGTTTCCTTGCTTTGGGCATGGTGTTCTGACTTTGGATCTTGGATTACCCTCTACAGAAGGGCTCTACCTTATAGCATTATCCCGATAGTTAAAGGCAGTCACTCCCAGGAAGAAATGTAAAAGCTTTGCTTTAATAACATTCCCTATGCCGTGAATGTGGGATAAGAAAGGTCGTCTTAAAATACATATACTTTAGGTTGTTGAGAAGTTCTTGGTCACACCCCCTTTACGCGTTTCCTTTGCCTGCTATGGAGCAGCCTGTTATTAAAGGGGACAGTCCCATGGTGAATGTATCGGGTGATGGGATGCAATACCCTGGGAAATAACTACAACCTTGTTCATCATAGTTTTCTCCATATCACTTATGAATTTCATTATCTATTGAGAATGATAAACCAGTGGGATTCAATACTATACTATCTGTATGTATTACGGTATTTTGATTGATATTTTTATGTTAGGGTCTGTATTACATCAGAACAGTAGTTTGTGTTACTGTTATTATGTTAAGATTACAACACATGGGAAAATTGTAACATAGTAAACCACGATCAAATCTGTTACAGTTAAAATCATTCATTTTTACAGGCTTATTTCCTTATAATACAAGACATATATTATGTCCATATTTTAAGTGTGATTTTCTAGTTCCATGAGAATACATTGGCTCAGTCAGATTCAATGAAATAGCATAACATGTCCTATCCTATTTTACCCATATAATCGTCTTATAACTGAAATACTCCTTCTTTTTAGATGCAGGAAGTCGAAGACGAGTTGAAGGAGGGGCGATGCAGGTTACAATCCACAAGATGTCTTTTGACCACTACCCATTCCATGCTGCTGGTAAAGGCGATGTTATTCTCTATTATACCATTTATAAACATACTATAGCAATTACAAATGCTACAATACATGATGTAGGTTTTATCGTTTAGGCCTAACTTTAAGCAATTATGATCTTACTACAAAAAAAAGAGGATAGCTCAAAGATATCACTTTAGGCATAGTGATCTCTAAACAGAACTTGCGAATGTTATTGCAGGTGTTATGCAGTTTACAATAAGAAATTTCATTATGTAGACAAAATACAGAAAGTGAACAAACTCTCTTTGCCTCTAGGTGCTGATCGGGTACATTGGGTTAAACATGATGAGAATATGATGGCGCGTAATGCCTGGGCCCAAGACCTGTTGAATGTATTTAGAGAGGAGGTACGCAGAGTTCGTGAAACACTCAGTACCCCACCGCCATCCCCCGGCCCCCAACCACCTCCAGATCAGACACCCAACAGGCGTCAACAACAACAGGCCGGTCGGGGCTCGCGGGGTCAGAAACCGCCCGGTCTGGGCCGCCTCAACACGAAACTGCTGGAGAGCTGTGTGGTCTTACGTATCGAGGACTTTGTCTTGTATCGCGTGTCAACAGCCAGAGACAAAAGGACTTCGCCCAAGAAGTTTCTGGCGTCAGACAAGAAGCAGCTTCTGCTTCCCCAGGAGATGTCATCGATACATGTGGAGTACACAGACTATTACTTCCCTGAAGGGATCCACTTTCCTGGTAGGAGTCTTCAGACACATTCTAATGATACTTGATGTTAGGTCAAGATGGTGAAAAGATATTGTAAAAAATAGTGTGTAAGAGCCTTCCTGAAATCGATAACTCAAAGAGAAATCACCAATAGTTACAGGATTCAGATCGTTCCAATTGCTTGTAACATGATTAAGATGCAACCTTTATTCATATGAGTCAAGATCATAAGCCCTAGAGGAGAAACCAGATATTTTGTACAGTTCATTGGATTCCCAACTCCCCTTCCTGCCATAGGCCCTTCTGAACCTTAAAAGATATAAGAACACTATGATATATATTGGATAAGGACTGCTGGCATGACGAACCTTGAAATAGGCTTGCTCTAACTACTGTAATCAATGCTGCTTTAGGTTAAAGTTAACCCCCCCACCCGTTCCATTCTAAGAGCATAAGTTAAGTAGGCATGTCCTTCCCAAGAGATAGGGTTTACTGCAACATGGATTACCCTTTTGCCTTGAACTTCAACTGACCTCTATTTCAGAGTGGCCCCCGCCTGTTATGGACCAAGTGACGTGGGATGCCAACACATGTTGTGGCTTCTGTAATAATAGCTTTTGTGCTCTCCTCTCTTTGTTGTGTCCTCTCTGCCTGCTAAAACTCCAATGTTACACCCACAACTATACACACCGACACATCCCCGGAGTATCTGCTTCCTTTAGTATTTTGGGTTTATTACCCCGTCTGTAGTCAGTGGCGTATGAAAAAGGGGACCTTGGGGGAGGCAATAATAAGAAGGCCCCTAATATAAGCCTATATATAAAAGTATAGCGCACCCAACTCCAATAAAAAATGCTTCCTACCCCTCTGGTAGTGTCTGCTTAAATGCACCCATGATACTACCGTAATCTCCCGCGTAGAAGGCGCGTCTTCTACGCCAAACAAAATGCTGCTGGGTCTTATACGCGGGAGTGTTATTGCCTTGAGTTGGGGGTGCGCCTTATACGCGGGTTTTTCCAACATCTCAATTGGGAAAACAACCCAAAAATAGGGCAATTAAAAAAAAAAAAAAATTCAGTTTTTATTGCCGGTCGGTGTACGCCCACCGTGTGCCGATGACAGCTTGAACTCATATAGCCAGCAGCGCGGCAGACCGGGAGGTGTCGACGGGCGCTCGGCGGCTTCAAGCCGACCGTGTGCCGATGACAGCTTGAACTCATATAGCCAGCAGCGCGGCAGCCCGGTCGCTGTAGATTTGCTCGGCGGGTTTGACGCCGACCGTGTGCCGATGACAGCTTGAACTCATATAGCCAGCAGCGCGGCAGACCGGGAGGTGTCGATGGGCGCTCGGCAGCTTCAAGCCGACCGTGTGCCGATGACAGCTTGAACTCATTTAGCCAGCAGCGCGGCAGACCAGTCGCTGTAGATTTGCTCGGCGGGTTTGACGCCGACCGTGTGCCGATGACAGCTTGAACTCATATAGCCAGCACCGCGGCAGACCGGGAGGTGTCGACGCGCTTGGCGGGTTCAAGCCGACCGTGTGCCGATGACAGCTTGAACTCATATAGCCAGCAGCGCGGCAGCCCGGTCGCTGTAGATTTGTTCGGCGGGGAATACGCCCACCATGCGCCGATGACAGCTTGAACTCATAGAGGTGGGTGGGGAGGGGGGGCGCCTTCTACGCGAAACAGCCCCCCTGTGAGTTGGGGGGGCGCCTTATACGCGGGTTTTTCCGGAAATCGATCCAGAAGAGGTACGTGCGCCTTCTATGTGAAAAGGCCTCCTCTGAGTTGGGGGGGCGCCTTCTACGCGAGCTGCGCCTTCTACACGGGAGATTACGGTAGTAGGAGCAGGATGAGTGGGTTGCCTTAGTATATTGTATACCGTCAACTATTTGTCTCAATCAATTCCCTCATCTATAGAGGCTGATATTTCGAAATTGGGCTCCTTTGTGTTCGTGGTGAATATGCCTCATAGCTATAGCAAGACCGAGTAACAGGTTCTAATAGAAGAATTGGTGGGTAACCATTATATCTCAGTATCAGGGATTCTGTACGGGAATGTAGCGGGATCTTGAATACCTTATTTCTGTTTCCCCTGCCTGAAGCCTTCTCCCCCTGTACCCCTCTCTATATATGTATTCTGTTCTCGTGTGATCTACCCAACTTTACCTATAGACTAAGGTGTCCATTCATAGATATCGACATCTTATTTTCTGTATTCTGTTTACATCTGATCATACCACTGAAATTGAGAAATAGAGAACTGGATAACATAGCCTGTGCCAGTATCTGTCCTTTGACATGTGTCCACTTTTGTGATATGCAAAACAGCACACTGCAGACAATCTCCAAATCTTATATTAAACTTTAAGAATTTCTAGAATAAAATACTAAACTGACGAAAAATATTCCAGCTGATTTCTGAACTATTTTGTTATATAATTCATACATTGTGTATGTATTGACTGGACATTTGTCGCATGAGTTTGGGTTGACCTAGAGAATTGTGTAATTTATTTTTAGTTGACCCTTTTCAGATAACAGTGTTCCATCCAGTAGTTAACAGCGTGTGGTTTTAGTAGCACCGAGATTTCCCCCAATTTGTTTAAATTTGAGGTGTCATTAATTTAGCAATGATTTACAGATTCATTTCGTGATCCCCTATCACAGTCATTTCTTTTTCGTTTTGACAGAGCCATGCTAGAAATGCATCTTATATCCTTGTGTGTCTATTTTGATCACTTAGGCTGATCACCCATTGCTTCCTGAATTTCAATATCAGTCCTAGTACCAGTGACCATCCCCCACTGTAGTTGTGTCATTATAACTTTACAACAATAACTGAACACATGCATCTTGACTTAAATAATTACTAAGTTTGACAGTAAATATGCTAATTTTCAGGATCTTATTGTATGTCTATTTCTTGTCTAATATTAATTCCTTGATATATATGGGAATCTAAAGCAGGATAGAAAGAAAATGCCCATTAAATGATGTCCATGTGTTCAATGCCTCATTTGTTATTTCAGTGCCACATGCCAACCTGTTTATTGTGGTCAACCCGCTTAGACTTAACCTGGACTGGGTAACTCTGCTTTGGCTCAACGCTTTCTCATTGAGTCTATTACAGAGTCTGGTGAGTATCTTTTATCTAATCCTGTTCCTATTTAGTTTAGCAAAGAGGAGTCTTCAAAATGAAGTATGAGAATGGGGCTTGAAGGTGTCTAGATATATCTTACCCCATTCCCTTCACAAGGACATAATGATAAATACAAGAGAAACAGTTTAATCTATTAATTTGATATCGCCTTTGGAGAGCCCAAAGTTATTTACCGTAATCTCCCGCGTAGAAGACGCGCTGCGTGTATAAGACGCACCCCAAACTCAGCACATGCATTTTCGCGTATAAGACGCACCTCTTAGGGGTGAAATTTGTAAATTCAGTACATTTCTATAGTAAAATTACCCCTCGTATAAGACGCACCCCCAATTTCAGTACATCCTATAAGACTGCCCAGCATTTTGTTTGGCGTAGAGGACGCGTCTTATACACGGGAGATTACGGTACACCTGAGTTAAGAATTAGAAGTGGGTATCCCTAAATATGAGGTTATGAAATTGGTACTGTGGGGGAAATTTGACTTGAAAGGATTGCCTGGAGGGTAGATCACTGGTGTCAAGGATGCTTATGTCCAATCATAATTAAGCTATCAAATTAAGTAAGTGCAAGAAAAATGTTGACAATACAGTTCAATTACTGCTTAATGAATTTTTGAAGCATATCTAGGTCTGTTATTGCCAAGTGGAATCTAGTTTTCCATTGAAATAAGTAGACAGTGCGTATTTACTTCCCATTAACACAGCTCAATTAACATAATTCGGTACTAAAGTAGTCAGGTATCCCATACTCTGACGTCCATTTTCTAAGGTACATGTACTAAATGAATGACGCATGTCTCTGAGGGATAATGAAGCTACACTAATGGACTGGTGACAACGTCTAGAATAATGAAATGGAGATATCCACTGTACGTTATTAACAAAGGGTAACATAAACTCACTCATTTCATAGTGACGAGCATGGAGAGAAACAGATAGATGACACCTGGAAGATATAAGTTATGTGTATGTTAGATATAACATTGAACATATTTCAGGCCAACCTCCAGGATGGCCTACTGCGCACAGCAATGCGCGACCTGATGCCTCCCATGTTGGAGACGATCACCGGTCTACCACAGGCCGTATGTACTGCGTGCCTTTTGCGTGCTGGCATGTGCAGTGCGAGTGCTTACTAACAAGCTAACCCCTTATTTCACTGATATCCACTTTGGAACAGTGCTATCTGTACATGCATTGTTGAAGAATGTTATAAAATTCTATATCAGAATCTCCTCTTGTGGCTAATCTCTCCAAACTTGCTATGGGTATAAGCCTCTGTATCATTAGAAACTATGAACTAATGTGTGGTATGCTGTTTACTGAGTTCATAAAAGGAAATGGGTTCTCTTATGGCTATTGGAAGGCTCTGCTGCATGAAGACTACTTAGCCTGTGGGGCCTGTCTACTTTTGCCCAGAGGATCCCAATTTGTTACCCGACTCTGAGTACATAATACATGTATAGAAGCGCATATACGCAGAACGACCAGAAGATACATTTTCTTCGATCCACCCTGAGGGGGGCTGTCTTGGGCTTTGCCCTTGGGGGAGACAGACCCCCCCCCCCCACCTCGGGGTGGAGCGGGGTGTTATTTTGATTTAAAATGGCTTAGATTCCCTTGATTTAGCGTCTAAATTAGTCATGTGACCAACAGTGGCGATGGAGACATTTTATGCCACTTAGGGTGTGGCGATCGGCCCTGAAACGTTATATCTAAGGAAAGTTATTATTTACATGAAATAAAATGGATATAACTAGTTCTACTCGTTACAGCTAAATAATCCTGAGCCGTCAAAGGTATCATATGCTTTTCTTTTTGATTAACTTCATCGCATGGAAACTTACATCAGAAATAGAGTACGGGGTACGGACATTAAAACACATAGTAATCCATTTTTTGAGACAGTTTTCCCAATCAAATAAGTATCTGGTTTCTTTCAGTTTTTATCTGCCACAACTAATTTCTTAAGACTTGGTGACGGGGCTAACAAGGTGTAACACGGGGCGGGGGACCTTGTTTTTCTTCTTTTTTTTTGGGGGGGGGGGTTAAAAGTATCAGAAGCCTCACAACAAAATATCAAAATACCCTGGAAGGAAAATTGAGTGGAAAGTTGAACCAATAAGAAAATCTAGGCATGATCTTTGTTCTGACCGTTCTGCCTGTACTTTGCCATTGCTGCAGCCCAATAAGGGCAAACGAGTGAGTATAGCACCTTCCTGTAGGCCTGGGTCTAACAGTGGATCGTATGTTCCAGTTCTTGTCCTGTTCGAGTTTAAATCTACTTAGATAGCTGTGTATAGACCTAAGCTAAGAGTCCATCCTATAATCATTGATAGCTCTCTCTAGTCCATCTTTTACTGTGTTGGGTCCTTGTAGCTACTGTGGTATGAGTATTAATGACAGTTAGTATTAGTCTAACTTTGGTACTGGTATTAAATGTGATACTTGTGTGACTATTGAAATATGTTGATAACATTTAGAAGCATACTTTGTTTTGTAGTATGTTTCCGTATAATCAACCAACTATTTCCTATTAAGTTCAAGTATTTTGCTTGTGTTAGATAATAAATAGACATTTAAACGTCATATGAGTTTTCTATGGTAACCATTCCCTTGCAATGGTTACATATCTTGATATTTGCCTTAGTTTTGATAACATGTGAAATAAATCAAATATCATTCCGTCATCAATTAAGCATTTTCCCCCAATTCAGGAGTTGCCGGAACCCGAAGGGCCCCGTATCCACACAGACATCAAACTTGACGCTCTCATGCCAAGGGTAGGATGAAAACCTGTTTTGTATATCCTTGCAATGTTATGATTTGATTATTCAATTGCCTACAATGTATGTATTTCTATTAAGATATAAAACCCATACCATTCGGTCAAACTGGTCAGTTGGTGTTACACTGGTACATCCTTGTTAAAATACGTGTGGCTATAGTTGTGAACACATTGTCTAAACAGGCGGTACTCGGTAATGCTGTTTTCTCACTCACTCATCCCCATTAACCCAAGTGTAAGAAGCAACAAAGCCATAACATGACTGAGATCTATTACAAGCGGAAAAGAGAATAGAGTAACGAATACAAATTTAGAAAGATAACGTACAATACTGAATATAATTCAATTGATCTACATCCACATAATGTGTTTCAGATTGTGTTACCAGCAGAAGTACCAATAAAGGGACAGCCAGACAGACCAGACAGTCTGCAGATTCAGGCCTCTAGACTGACCCTCACAAATTGTCACATAGAGCCCAATGCCTCACTGCCTGAGCTGGGCTCTCTGCTGCAGATCTATGAAAACTCACACTTCTTCTGTAATTCTAAGTGTGATTTTCCCAAACGTGAAGATGACATGGTGGCTATTCCAACAATCTTTAGGCGCCATGCTCTCAAGGACAATGACACCTACCTAGATAGCACGATAGGTGACATTGTGATAGGTCGACGTACGACAATGCCACCAGAGACCGCTCCGACAGAGACGCGGACAACTGATGGCCTGACTTATTACAGCATGAGTACAGACTCACTCAAACTAAATGCCACTAAGGATGTGTGGTGCTTAGCAGTAGACCAATTCTGGATGGAATTCTTTGGTGTTCCCACAGCACACAACAGACCAGTGGCTTTTGTGGAGTCCTTTCCACTCACAGTCTGGCTTGCCAACCCACTCGCTAGTCGCCAACAGCAGCAGCAGCAGCAGCAACAGAGAAGTGGGGTTAGTAGTGGCAGGAATGTGCATCGTCCTCTGGAACGAACTGGCTCCAACCACCTCTTAAAGCAATATTACCCGCTGGACGGGGAACGAACAGTACCAATGGGCTATGTAAATGGTGATGTACACCCGGGTAGTAGGGACTCCTCGCCAACTGGCACACGCAACCGGCGCTCGTACCATGAGAAGTCGTGCGCTGACATGCACATGCTGGTTAGGATAGGTTCTAAGGTGAACGTCCAGTTGAACCACTACCAGTATGTCTTCCTCATGCGCCTGGTCGAAACAGTTAGCAAGTTCTCTAATGAGATCAAGGAGGACACATCGGCTATCGTACAGGTGCCACCTGCACAGCGGACAATAGTGGTGGCTGTTAAAGTGCGGGAGGTAGAATTGGCACTTATCTGTCCACCCATCCCAGAAATGCCTGGCGGTGGACTCGGTTCAGGGAGTCGAGAGGACTCTGATGAACTTAAGATGTTGGATGAACTACCAGAGGATGCTAGCAAGATGGGTATGAACTCACGTAGTCCTACGGATGACTCACAATTAGGCTAGTATAGTCACTTGCAACATATGATTCTCAATGCATTTGATTAGAAATAGGACACTCTTCCCATGAGGCCCTACGGGCCTTAGGACGTTAAACAAATCATTGTAAGAAAACACCGTTTCTTCATTGGCCTTTGAGATGTACATGTATGTCAAATAGTGAAGAATGCGTAGCAGGTGATTACTAGTCTGCTGGTTGTATTAAATGCATGAATTCATATGGTCAAGATTTCCTTGTAAAATTAATCTTATTGTAACCTCCAATAATACGCCCTGTGCCTTTTGCAGCCCGGGGCATCCATTCTAACAGTCTGAACACGCCAGCTCAGATCCTCAAGTCACACAGTGATACTGAACTGACCGGCCAGGATCAGGGTTATCCCGGTAGCTCCATCCTCAGTACCTCCCCTGGACACAGAGGCTTCCCACCAGATCCCCGTGAAAGACATCCATCGGGGGAGTACCCGCGTATACAGATCTCGGATGGCTCAGTTACTATGTCTCTAGGCAGCGCTCAGGACCTCTCCATGTCTTACTCGTCCTCGCCACAGCACCGCAACAGAAGTGCAGAGAACCTACATTATGATAGCGAGAGGGACAAGAAAGGAGGCGAAATCAGAAAATCTTTTAACAATGCCTTCTCCAACCTTACCAAGCTCACTGAAAAGGTTAAGCAAAATGTCAAAGGTATGTATTTCTAATGCAATGTAGTTAAATGATCAATTGTAGTTCATATCATATGAAAAATGATATTATCTTCTTATTACTGTAATCATTGTGTAGTTTATAAATATATCATTTATCTCTTTGGTACAATCGACTGTGAATTATCGAAACTTGAAATAATCAAGATAATTATTGGTACTCTGGGCCCATCAGTGAAACTCTCCCCTCAAAGAGACTGTAAAATATTTGATACAAAAAATTAAAATGTTGATGAATTAGAAGTAATGGGGTAGGTATTTTTCAGTCCCATTCCAATTCAAGGAATTAATTGACTCCTTTGTTGACTTTTAAGCTCTGGATGTGATGGATGATGGAGATGACTGGGATACTCTTTCTATAAAGAGTGGTGCCTCCAGTGATGATGAGGAATTTGTTTTCCTGAAATTACAAAATGCACAGGAGGTGCCAGCATTTGAGCGACACCACAGCTCATCTGAGTCTGTGTCAGTGGCAGACAGTGATGGCAACCAGGAGTCGCCCAACATTAATATCTTCGGAAGCTTGGCTGACCGTGCCCGAGGCGTTGTGAGTTTGATCAAATTTGATGAGTTTGATAATCTTTTCTAACTATAGTCCACCCTCAGCATGTTTTAAATCCTTGTGACAGTGGTCAAAGCTTTTTAATACAATGATTAAAAACACTATTACTCATTACTGAATACTTTTTGGTTTGGTAGGTGTCGGTGGTCTCCTTTCGGATGCTAAACACAGAGACAATCATACAAATGAGAGGTGAAGATGTCACCCTGTCTTCTCAAGTCTACAGGGTCATGCCACATGAATATGGCAACATAAATCTGGACCAATTCCACCAAAAATTTACAAGCTCTGGTAAGTTTGTTCAGTCTTCCTTTCAAAAGGCACTGCAAATATTATGTATCAGCCAAGGCTTAAAATGAATTTGAAATTTATATCACCTTATAGAATCTTTTTAAAGTTAGCGGGTGGCTCGCTCATATAGTAATGAGGTATCTCATACTACAGAACTGAACCTGAGACCTTTAGAGTTGTAATGGTCTACCTTAGTTGATATCAGCGAAGGGCTATTAAATCTTTTATATGGTCGGTGATTAAACTTTATCATTCCTGTCAGCCAAACAGTTTTAACATTTCTATAAGATTTACTTTTAAGGGTGGAGGAAGCAGGTCACTCGAAAGGAAATAACATAGGTGTATTAAGAATTTGCATCTTATCATGGTGTTTTCATATACACTGACCTCTATTTTCACCACTTAGATATTTTCAAACAAAGGGTCTATAACATGATTTGTACCAAACTTGTATTCTATGGGAAAGTTTTGATGTTTATTTTTCTATAATAAGCATACATACTGTATTCTATACGTCAAAAGGATTGATATCCTAGTCCTGTGCAGTCAAGTAATCTTGTTGTTATCAACCTCTATCAAGTACATCCTTGGCTATTTCTAAGCTAAATGCAGTTGTATAAGAAAAAGTATCCCTCAGGTAGAGTTCCCTTAGATATGACTTATCAACTACCTACCTAAGTACTACTGGGTACATGCATGCACTCTCAGCCAAAGCTTCACCTCAAAACAGTTTTTTTTCTTTTATTCCTGTTTTTCTTTCACCTGTCAGTGTATTTCTGCAGATATCGTCCCACCATGCATGCATTACAGGCTTTAGGTGGATATCTCTCTGCGCTGGTTGAGCTTAATGTTTCTTATGCTCTCCCATACACATCTTATTTCTGTTTCCATGTGAAATGACACTGTGTGACATTTCCATCCATGCTGTGATCCAACCACCGGTCTTTTAGCACAATCAACTAACCCATCTCCAGACTGCGTGTGGTATTCCCCTTCAAATCAATAATGACATTGTTGTGTAGAGCATTATATACACAGATTTGGTTTCATGCGTTATAAAAGATATAACCATGTGGAACTTTAAAGTGTTAGAATTAAACTATATAAGACTTTGGTTTTCCATACTTTGTCATTATTGTATACAGCAAGATATTTCATCTTGTGATATAGCAAGGACCCCACCCCTGCAACTGCACTGAAGTAAGAGGAATCAGTTTAAAAAGCATACTATTTGTACCATGCTAATTCTCATTAAATCTATAAGAAAGAATTTAAACGTCTTTAGAATTTAGTTGTCTACATTCTGAAGATCAAGAGTCGAGGAACATTTCCGAAAATCATGATCTCATGATTTAGGAGGACAGGCATTTCTAACTGACGATTTACATTTAATATTCAAAGAACATGGTTTAATTTTCCCACATCACACAGCATGATGTGTCATTATTACATATGTTTTGCTTTATTTTATGAACTGTGACCCTTTTAACTGTCAACAAATTCTTTATGAGAATGAAGAATAACCCCCAAAACAATAGGGTATAAGATGCGTGCCCAACTGATCCTTTGGACAAACAGTAGATAGCATGTGAGTTAACATTGAAAAACGGTCTTACTTTGGGCATGTATATCCTGTCACCCAGGCAGCACTTGTCGGCCCAGTATCATCACTTTGCTGACTATGGCTTCAGGTAAAATCTGTGTTTATAGCAGCTGTCTGCCCATCCTTCTTCCTACTCGTCCTTGCTAAAGCTTGCTTTACATGGAACCACAATGCCTGATGTAATTTCAAATTGATGTAAAGTTATGCTCAGAAGAGAATAAGGCCTTTCACTGAGATTTGAATGTATATAGTCATCCTCATCAACTGAAGCAACTAAAGATTGCAGCAAAAGAAAATAAAAAAGTGATATGAATAACAATATATACCGTAAATTCTCTCGTATTAGCCACATTCCTCGTATAAGCCGCACCCTGAGTTAGTGGGTGAGCGATAAGCCCCATTCAGGACTTGAAAATTGATATTTTAGTACTTTTCTATAGTGTCAAATACCCTCATATAAGCCACACCCTGACTTTGGGCTGTAACTTTAAGCCTATTTTTTTATTTGGGTTCTGGTATAAGCCCCGGCCTATACAAGAGAACTTACGGTACCGTAATCTCCCGCGTATAAGGCGCGTCTTATAGGGGGGTTTTTAGTTCTCATTGGATCCACAAGGGGGACACCAAGACCTTTCTTTTGATATCTTACATGCCCCCTTGGTCATAATGGGACAAAATGGGGCCCAGGAGGGTCCAAGGTGGCCCAAGCTACCCATAGGTTTTTGAATTTTAAAAATTCATTCAGTAGAACTAAAGTTTTTTGAGAATTTTCCAAAACTCTAGGTGCGCCTTATACGCGGGATGCGCCTTATATGCGGGAGATTACGGTAGTATATTGCCTTTGGAAATGACATACAGTCTTTCAGTAATTTGATAACACAAATGACTCCCTGATCTCAGACACAAATTACTCACACATACCCAGCTTTGAGGTTTTGAGAAACTTACTAATATATGGGAGGACAACATTATGGTTCCATGGCTTTTGTTCCACCCCGTTCAGCACCAGTTTATTATGTTTGATTGCTGTTGTAACAGCTCATCCCTGCAGCAATCTGACAGGGCGGAACACCTGCCAGTTTGTTGCAATGTACCCTGCATGGTGGTTAAGGTTATTTACTGCATGTTATTCTAAGATTTACTTTCAGAAAGTTCACTCTATTGGGTTAAATGTGTGGTCTGTCACACAATAAAGAAAATAAGTCTCGCTATCAGAAGGACGTTTTCACATGGGGTTAGCATTATCAGTAGGATAATGGTCTATGGTGTAGGCTTAAGAGATCAAAACAATCAAACCTACTGGATGGTTGGTCTTTGATTGATTCACATACATTAAGGTTAGGTTAAGTCACAGACATTTAAGTGGATATGGTACAATGGTGGGGGTTGGCAATGAGGTCCCAACAAGTAAAAGAGTTTCTATATATTTTCCCTTGGAGAGGAGTTTAATGAAATCTTTAATTTCAGCCACATGAATATCCAAGCAGTCAATCTAAAGCTCTTTTAAACATCACTTAAACAAATTGTATTTCATTCTATCATAGTACCAAGCATATAAGGCACAGATAATATGTGAGGATGGATCCCTAGTGTGCCTTATACCCTCAGGTTGAGTTGCACCTTATATGCTATGTACGCATTATATGCGAGGTCCTACAGAATCATAATTTAATTTTCTATTCACGTTGTAGTGTAAGAACTAGCCATTATGATAGTTAACATGAGATAAAGGCGAATAACTCCTAGTTGACAAGTAAATCAAATGTGAGCATTTGTCACTAATCAAATCTGTCAACATAAATTGGCTGATTATATATCAAAAAGTAGCATTGGTAATTTGATAGTTGCATCTATATCATACCGTAGATACTCCAGCATTGCTAGGTCATTGCAAATTTGCTTGATGTAGGCTGAAGTACTCTATCCTGTGGACCTATAAGTGAAAGAACCCTCTCCCTCTCCTTTACCTCTGAGTAGAAAACTATAAAAAGTAGCATGTAAGTGTCTGATCAAAATTTGTCCGTCTGGTGATTCCTGTGCTCCAAATAGTCTGTGTATCAAAAGGTCCAAAACGGCATGAGTCTAGTTTGGTGCTGACCTCGTTGTATCTAAGTGGTCAAATCTCTGAGAAATAGTGCATGGGAGCCACATGAAGAATAAGGATTTGAAGACTAAGCAGTTCATTGGAAATTTTAACCAAGTTATTGCATGTTATGTCTACAATGATTCATAAAACCTACTAAAGATAATTCAACTGTGTTGGCTATTCTAGCATCAAGGTCTGACATGTTTGCAGATTCACACATAAATGTCCGAGCATGATTCCGCTTAACTGTCTTAGATACTATACTAGTCTAAATGATAATAGCTCAGACTTATGATTTAGATAAATAGACCTAGAACAATAGACAGTTAAATTATTTGTTGCTAACTAGCATTGCATGGTATGTGATAAAAAGAAATGCTCAAAATTAAGCAAAAATAAATAACTGGAACAAAAAAATGCTGCACACAAAACTGAAAACCCCAAACTAATCTGGTCAAATAAAAAGTGGCCACACGAGCAACAGGGTATTAAATTTTAGGATGTTAATATAAACCTATCTTGATCTGTGAGTTTGTATCTTAACTTTCAGCTAACAAGGAGTGTGAAGATGTCCTTCCTCCTGTAGCTGAACCACCAGTCAAATTCCGCTATCAAGTTGGGCCCTCAGCAGAGACGCTAGCGCCCTCAGCAGGGGACCTTGGGCATCTCCGAGCGGCTGTCACTGGACTGCGGATGAAACTTTCTATGTCAACCATTACCCACCTAGTGGACCTCATTGAAGATGAAGTCATACCTCCACCCATGCCCCTATTTATCAACGTATCAGACTGCACATTCACTATGCAGGTACTAGAAAAATTATATTTGACAAAGATTGAAGTTCATATTGACTGGCTAGAAGGATAAAGTAACTGTTAAATACCTTGAATGACCTAAGCTCTGCAGTGGTATCATTGTTCACTTTTATCAACATTGAATAGATCCTCCATTCTCTTCGTTTTTCCTTCTTTACTATTAATGAAACTTGAATATATTGTACTTCCCAATACAGAATGATGGTCCTCCAACTCACATGACATCACCAGAGCCTGTGCCACTGGACTTCCATGTTGACCGCCTTGTTTTAACACGTGGGCCTGACGGAGTATTCAGAGCGTCTGCAGGTAAAGACTTGTATTTTTCTAGGTCTAGAAATGTACCAAGAAGGGGGATGCATGATTTTTAAGTAAATGGCTCCTTTACACTACCAGTCCCCCACTGGCAGTAATGGACAAAAAAGGATGGGGTGGGGGGGGAGAGAACATTGCATCCATTCGATACCACAGTTAGCTGGAGGGGCAGAGCAAATATGATGAGAGTGAGAGAATACCTTAGATACAACCAAAAGGTTGATAGAGATAGAGGATTGCCATCATTTTCCATGTGTATGAGAAAACATGTGTCATATGTTTCAAATACCAGAGCAGCTGTGTCTAAATTCCTAAATCTTTGATTCCATTCAAAGAATAACCCAATATTTCCTCCTCCTTAGGTCCCAGTACCAGGGAACCAGAAGTGCCAACAGAACGTCAACGGACACTGTCATCAACACCCCCTGGTGTGCGCGGTCACGAACAGCGTGCAGGGACACCACCTGGCGGGAGGTCCTACGATGGACGGCCATCCACCCCACCTGGTGTGAGGGCTGCATATGACCAGCGACCAGGGACCCCACCTGGAAGTAGGCCAGCATATGATCAGCGACCTGCAACCCCGCCTAGTGGTCGCTCGCCGCACGACCAGCGACCTGGCACGCCCCCCGGAGGGCGGTCACCGCTGGCTGAGGCCATGCGCCAGATCCAAGGCCAGGCAACATCATTGGACAGAGTAAAACGTGAGAATTCTGCTCTGCGTGACCGTATCCTCCAAGTGGAGGAAGAATTGGACTTAAAGCTTAATCAGCAGGTGACCAAAGAGAGTTACACAGCCCTGCAAGATGAAAATAACATGCTCCGACAGCAGCTGGAAAAGATCGCCTCGTTAGATGGTGGGCTCTACCAGCAGGAGTCACTTCAACGTGATGCGCAGCGGTGGCGTGAGCAGGCACAAATGGCTGAAACTGTTCAACGTGAAAATGCTCATCTGATTGCACAGCTACAACAACAGCAAGATGACATTCATATCCTAAAGCAGGAGCGTGACTCACTGCTAGCTACCCTGCAACTACTGCAAGAGGAACTCACCGCTTCTGAGACGATGCGCTCCCGAGGAAAACCCCCTGTGTCTTGATAGTTTCTGGAGCACTAGCTTCATTGAAAGTTGTATGATAGTAAATGGTCAAAATAAGATGATTATAGAAGGTGTGTTTAAAAGAGTCAGGTATCATTTCAACCACATACACTGAGAATGATATCAAGTTTGGTGTTGACCCCAATATTGATCTTGGCACCTGCTTGGAAGCTAGTGTATTGGAAACAATGATTACACACAGTTTTTTTAACTGCAAGTCAATATCTGTATGAGGGAGCTGAAGTAACAAATGAATCCAGTGTGCAACTCAAATAGAGTATGGTTATCTGTTGTATGAATTAAGCAATCCTCCAACAGTTATGTCAAGTGAAGGAATGTGTGCAAGATTGTGAAAAATGCATCATGGCTAAATTGAGCCATTCCATCATATCATTTTATCTTATCACAAAAATGCATTCCGTAGAATAAGTGGTAGGAGAAAAGTCTAAAACAGCAGCATTTCTTTTAGAATTCTGCAGGTATCATTGAGTTAATGGAAACTTATGTTTGTAAAAAAGTCAATACTCACATTTCCCTTTTGAAAATAAGTCATAATTACACATCATGAGTAGACATAAGATATCATATTAGCTACAGAGGAAAAAGCCATATTAAGCATTTGCTTTTTATTCAATTCCAAAAAGGAATGGATAACTAGAATTAAAATTGTAGTTTCCTAGTGCAGTAAAGTAGGGAAAACAGTGTTCCTAAGAACCTTAGCTAGTCTCCTTTGAGGTATCTGTGTAAATAGTCAGTGTACATATGTTATAAGTGAGTGTACATAAGTGTGTAAAGGCCAGGTATGATGTTATGATGTGATATGTAACCAAGATCCCCACACCTTCTAGGCCAGAGAATGGTCAGGGGTTAAAGGATAAAGAACACTGTTGAGAAGTCTAGGTAACTCTGTGAATTAGATGATGTACACATAAAAGTCATCACCATAGCACATGCAGAAGGTTTACTCAGGTTAGTTCGCTTGAGCTGGCATGCAAACAAGTAATGTCGAAATCCACTCTTTTTCAGTTTTAAATTCTGTGTGCACAACTAGTTTATCATGCTTTGTGCTTATTCTGGAAATTGGATTTGAAATTACTCAAAGAAAAGAAATATTCATAACTGTGTCATGCTGATCAGATAAACAAGAAATTATTGTGGGATGATGTCTATTTTAGATTACAACTAAAAGCCTTAATTAATTCAATTATGGTCAAATAGGTATTTCCTGAAGTACAAAAGATGAAACATGCAATTACCTGTTGTTCTAAAAGAATGTTTGTGGGCATACTTGGTCATTTAATGATTAGTAATAGTGCAGATGAAGATGTTCTCCAGTTTTTGTTTCCAATGTTATTTTTTTAATTACATTTTTCAAGATATTTAAATATTCATAAAACCTCTATGCCCTCAAGATACATGATTTCTGGCAAAGGTCTGTGTTTCACAGTGCTTCATTATGGATGTTATCTTATTTCGAACAAGTCCTGATGCAAAAATTACAAAATTAATCCAGCAATAATTTTAGATCACCTCAATGCTGCAGCCTGACCTTATGCTGTGAAATAGCATCTTGATGAATAGAATATACTAGGATTACATGTTGTAGGGCCCACAATACAGGTGCACCATCTAACATCCATGTATCATGTTTCCCTATGCCTTTGCAACACGGAGAGTACAAAGAGAAAAACAAGTTGATTACTAGTAGTAGACCTATCATTGCATAGTCTTGGATAACACATGTAACTTCTGAGGGTCTAAATCTGTATTGAATTCATGTAGAAGAAGTGGTTGGTTGACTTTACCCTGACATGGCAGCTAAGCTGTGCACTCTTTGTGCTTCGTACAATTAGAAATCTGTTGACTCAAGATATGACATGTATTGCCCAAGTCCATTTATCAAATTAAGAGAAAAAAATCTTGGACAATGTCAGGAAAAGTCAAAGGAGAACAGATAGGCTTGTATTAGAATAATCATAGTTGTTTTGTATGAAATGGATTGTCCCACCTCTCTGTAGCATAGATTATAGAGGAAATGAATTTAAACCCATATATCAATAACCATACTACCAAATGAGGACCAATGTTTGCTTTGATTTGCAGGCTTGTTGGGTGAAGAATATCAATAACTAATCTATCCCTGTCAAAAATAATGTGTTATAGCTTTAGTGTGTCAGCCTTGTACTGGCTAGTTGTAGTTTGATGTGGGCAGTGATGGGCATATATGGTTATGAATGGCAAATGGGTGTGGGTCTCATATCACTCTGTATGTGTGAAGATAGGCCCTAGTCCCTGTGCCCTATGAGTGTCACTGTGAGTGAAGAATAGTGTCATGTCCTTTGTTATTACTGTGTGTGATATCCTATTAACTAGAGTTCGAAGTGTGCTGTGATAGTTTTAGTGGTTTCTAGCATCCTAGATAACAACTATTTTTGTACTCACATCAGCTAAATAAAAGTAAAGTCAAATAATGATAGGTCAAGCACATGGAAAGAGGAAATCATTTATGTATAGAAGATAACATATTAGATTAGAGTAGAGCTACATAGCATATCTGCTGCTCATCCAATCAATGTACCCTGTGGAAGGAAATAGAAATATAACTAGGACACTTAGAGAGAAATGACATCTTTCATATATAGATAAATGTATTTGTTCTTATGTGAAATAACACTGATTGGTCATTTTATGCAGGTAGGGCTATACATGCTGGCACTGTACTTGTAGCACTTGTTACCAAAGTATACAAGGGACAATCTGTGCTAGTCATTCTCTATGTATACTACCGTATTCTCCCGCGTAGAAGACGCGCTGCGCGTATAGGACGCACCCCAAACACAGCAGAAGCATTTTCACGTATAAGACGCACCTCTTAGGGCTCAATTTTGTAAATTCAGTACATTTCTATAGTAAAATTACCCCTCGTATAAGACGCACCCCCAATTTCAGTACATCGTATAAGACCCCCCAGCATTTTGTTTGGCGTAGAGGACGCGTCTTATACGCGGGAGTTTACGGTATGTAGTATAAATAGGTAATCTCAAGGTGCCAACATGGTCCATGCACTAGGTGTGCTCATCAAAAACTCCAGGAGACTAAAGTAAAGATGAGGCTCAATGATACAAGGACAGTATGGTCATCATGTAACCACATAGGCGATTGCTATGTACAATTTTAGAACCGTTGAGAAGTAACCAGTGGGAAACAGTGCGTCACATTTCAACTCCATTCAGTATTGGCATGAACTTTCAGGATGCAGGCCTAGATGCTGCATCAGTTTCAGTTGAAATAAGATTGCAACACTTAGAATTTACTTCAGCATGTTCAGTGACATCTCACTAGATGGAATTTAGGAACAATATTAGTGTCACTTTCTCAAGTGTCTGCTTGATTAATGTATTCTCATAGAGAGCTAAACAGTTTTATTTCATTCCCCCTCATAGCTCATCATATAAAAGTTAGGAGCAATGTACTTAGTTTTATATACAACTAAGTTGTTTGCACAAACTGTCAGTATATTGATTCTGAGACAATATAAGGTCACTACATTCTGCTATGGTGCTTGTTGATCATATGAACATGTACAAAACCAAGTTAATGTCATTGTTATCATAAAATTCCCCTATGTCTCTCCATATAAGTCATGTACAGTTTTCCTGTGGTCGCATCAATGTTTCTCACTTTCAAACAACAAATGTTAAGTCAACATAAAATCATGAAGTGATTTTAATTAGTTAATATTAAATATAAGTACCAGCACTCATAACTTCAATTTTCTTTTAAATAATTTGGTATCTTGAAATCCTTAGTATTCTAGTCAGCACCTACATTAATGATTGCACCATCCTCTTCCATCCAGTGTGCAGTATAGTCATGGTGGATACTACCTAATACACTCAGCAAATATTTTCCCAGTTCAGTTGGTAGACCTGTTAAAACTTAAGTAGTTCCTTCTGTATTCTAGATGAAATAGATCACTGTAAAGAAAACAAATGATAGGTGTATGCACCAGTAGAGTGTATGTAGAAGAAACGATGAGATGATAACCATGGGTTGTCAAAATACATAAGGAGGAATTGAGGCACTCTAGCCCCCATGAGAAATATTTCTGTCAAACTGTGATCACCAAATATATACATTGTTCTCCGCTGTATAGCATGGATGTCTGTCATTGGTTTATGGACAGATTGATCCTCTGCTTATCATTAAAACATCCTGGCTGGTGGGTATGTGATGTTCAAGTAATTAGCCTGACAACTTCATGTAACAAATCAATCAGTTCCTGACTATCAGACTGATGCCTGCATAACAGTATAGTGACGGTGGTCTTATTAGGTTATGTTACTAACAACTTTACTGTTAGTATTGGAACCCCTCATTGTAATTGCTTTGTAGATTTAGATTGCCAGAGAGCTCATTGTTTGCATTTGTAAAATCCTTTATTCAGATAAGAAAAATAATGTGTTTGAGCTTTTCAGCCATATTCATAGATCAAATTTTGAAATGACAAGAAATCTTGCAAGAGTAGACCTTTCACTATGTTATCACAGTTCAGTCATTTTTAAGTCTCACTCTATACATATATCACAGTTTATATACCAAACCATGAGTTTGCTTGTTGTGATTTGCCTTGTTATGGATTATGCTGTTTATATAATAATTTGATCTAAAGGTTTTGCCGTCTAGATTTTGAAGGGACAATGGAACTTCCATTGACATATCCATAGGTAAACTGTTGATAGAATTGCAGTCTATTCAGATTGATGTACACCTGCAATGAAAGTATTCATCAATTGTGGCTATAACTGGAGGAGTGACAATTATGTCATACTTATAAAAAGAGAAGTTCCTGTACACAGCTTGGACCTTGTAACTTGTCCTATACAAGTTTGTGGCAACGGATGGAATTTGACTTCCTAATGTATACTGGCAGTAATGGATAATGAACTAATTTTGTGGTGCATGACCATGTTTGTAGTATCATCACATTGAATTCATAAACCAGTGATAAGTGATAAATGACAGCCACTGGTTAAACCTTAAATTTTAAAGTAACATCACATTACTTTAATTGAATAAAATGTTATCAATGGATATCACGCCAAGTGCTACATATTGTAGATGAATTGATGTTAGTGCTCCTTGCGAGTCTCGTCATGCAGATCACAAGTAGATATATGTACAAGAAATAAATGAATAAAACATTTATAAATGGTTTTTGTGTGTATCTCTAACTCTCGAACAAGTCATGATGCAAATATTATAAAATCAATCCAGCAATAATTTTAGATCACCTTAAATCTGCAGCCTGACCTTATGCTGTAAAAGATTGCATCTTGATGAATAGAGTATACTAGGATTACATGTTGTGTGGCCCATGATACAGAAATGCACCATCTGACGTCATGTATCATGTGTCTGTATGCATTTACAACACAAGAGTACAAAGATGAAAACAAGCTGATTACTAGTAGTAAAACTATCATTACATAGTCCTGGATAACACATGTAACTTCCGAGCATCTACATCTGTATTGAAGTTATAGTCCTGGATAACACATGTAACATGTGAACAAACAAACATCTGTCTTGGATTCAAGAATTCATGTAGAAGAAGGGGTTGGTTGATTTTCCCCCTACGTTGCAGCTGTGCATTCTCTGTGCTTCATACAATTGGATGACTATGTTGGCTGTCAAGATATGACATGTATTGTCCCAGTCAATTTATCTAATTAAGAGAAGGAAACAAATCTTAGACAATTTGTCAGGAAATGTCAAAGGACAACAGATAGGTTTGTATTAGAATAATCATAGTTGATCTGTATGAAATGGATTCTCCCACCTCTCAGTAGCATACATGTGTAGATTATAGAGAAAATGAATTTAAACCCATATATCAATAACTATACTACCAAATAAGGACCAATGTTTGCTTTGATTTGCAGAATATCAAATGATTTCTCCCTTTTGAAAATAATGCATTACAGCTTTAGTGTGTCAGTCATGTACTGGCTAGTTATAGTTTGATGTGGGCAGAGATGGGCATATATGGTTATGAATGGTTAATGGGTGTGGGTTTCATATTATTTGTATGTGTGAAGATAGGCCCTAGTCCTGTCATGTGTCACTGTGAGTGAAGAATAGTGTCATGTCCTTTATTATTACTGTGTGTGATATCCTATTAACTAGAGTTGGAAGTGTGCTGTGATAGTTTTAGTAGTTTCTAGCATCCTAGATAACAAGTACCGTAATCTCCCGCATATAAGACGCACCTCGCGTATAAGACGCACCTAGAGTTTTAGAATATGGTCAAAAAAAATTAAAATTCATAACTTTAGTTCTACTGAATGGGTTTTGAAAATTCAAAAAGCTGTGTGTAGCTCAGGCACCCAGAAACCTCCTGAACCATATATCATATTATGACATACTGGGAGTGTAACATATCAAATGAAAGGTTTTGGTGTCCCCCTTGTAGATCCAGGGAGGACTAAAACCTCACATATACACGATGGATTATGGTATTTTTGTACCCACATCAGCTAAATAAAAGTAAAATCAAATAATGATAGGTCAAGCACATGAAAAGAGGAAATCATTCTGTGAGTGCGTATTGGTTAGGTTGCTGTATTGCTGTAGTATTGTTAGCACTCACAGATTATGAGATAGAGGTCCACGACATTATGTAACATTTTGGTTTAATTCTTGTGCTATGGTGCTATATCTCATTGCATGCAAAAAATTACAATTATAGACCAGTGTTTTCATTGTTTTTTGGGCAAATTTGCCCAAAATCTTCCTCCTTGCACCCTTTATAGCCAGGGTTTTCCCATTCACTTCTATAGTTAACCCAGATAACCCTAAAGTGGCAATTTTTGTCATAGAGTGATAAAAATTATTGATAAGTAGACTAATATATGACCAAATATGCCATTTTAAAAATTTCGGACCTTTATCTGCACCGTGTCCAGAGATATGAGGGATTGCTTACCGTCCTACATGTAGGACTTAGGACTACTGTCTTTTGAAATTTATGTTCTTTTGGTTGCCATGGAAACCGCATTTCCTGTACAAGAGTGTCGGAAACTGATAAATAAGCTTATATATGGCCATTTATGCCATACAAGAAATTTCAATGCTTTAGCTATAGCGGATCCAGAGATTAGCACCGTCCTACATGTAGGACAGTAGGACTTTGGGCGTCTGTCTCCTCTGAAAAGGTCCAAATCTTTACCAGAGGGTAATTTTCTAAGTAGTAGGTATTTTGGGACATGTGTGTAATGTCATAAAAGTACCTAAGAATACCCATATGGAACATTTTTGGAAGCCTTGGGCCTAGAACTATAGGATGCAACATTTTACTTCCATATCTGTTCAGTATACTTGTGGATATAGACCTCTTCCCATGACGTCACCTAGGCGTCCTACATGTAGGACAGTAGGGCTATCTGGGTTAAATCATGTCCGCTTTTTCTAAGTGCTCTACAGCTCACAGTTCTCATTTTTTGTTATATTTCTCACCATATATGTGATGTCACTGAATGGTTCTGTAAGGGACAGTTACAGGGTTATGGTAAATTTTAATTGAAATGTGCTTTTGAAGGCTGTTAATACAGACATCATCGAGGTTTTGGTTTAGCAATGGTGTATACGTTTCCCTAAACATGTATGTGGATCATCAAGGCAAAAGTATGGTGGCCCAAGAGTGACATTGTGTTTCGCGTTTGTGTGTTTGCATGTTTCATGTTTGGTCTTTTCGCATTTTTGTGTTTTGTGTTTCAGTGTTTTGTTGTTTCATGTTTGCAAGATTCGTCTTTTCATGTTTGTCTGTTTTGACATTTTACACTTTGGGTTTCGAGTCTGGAGTTTGCACAAAGTCACTCTTGGGCCACCGTACAAAAGGATCCTATATGCTGCCTCACTGATGTCCCTTTTGCCTTGTTGATCTTCAATGTGGAGACAGAGCCCCTACAGGTTATTCAAATGGGCAGACGCAATCCAAATGTCCCAGACAGAGTGGCAGATCATATTACTGTAAGTAGGGGCAATAGTTTCAAGTAGTTTGCCTTATAAATTGGGTGAATAGGGTCGTCCAGTGCGAGGAGGGGATGGGGAGGCACTAATTGTCTAATATCCAGGCCATATAACGACCCTGAACTGCTTATATAATCCCATAAGAGGTACACTGTGGTACTTGGTCAGGAACTCGTTCTTTGCCTTGGTTTATGGACAGATTGATCCTCTGCTTATCATTAAAACATCCTGGCTGGTGGGTATGTGATGTTCAAGTAATTAGCCTGACAACTTCATGTAACAAATCAATCAGTTCCTGACTATCAGACTGATGCCTGCATAACAGTATAGTGACGGTGGTCTTATTAGGTTATGTTACTAACAACTTTACTGTTAGTATTGGAACCCCTCATTGTAATTGCTTTGTAGATTTAGATTGCCAGAGAGCTCATTGTTTGCATTTGTAAAATCCTTTATTCAGATAAGAAAAATAATGTGTTTGAGCTTTTCAGCCATATTCGTAGATCAAATTTTGAAATGACAAGAAATCTTGCAAGAGTAGACCTTTCACTATGTTATCACAGTTCAGTCATTTTTAAGTCTCACTCTATACATATATCACAGTTTATATACCAAACCATGAGTTTGCTTGTTGTGATTTGCCTTGTTATGGATTATGCTGTTTATATAATAATTTGATCTAAAGGTTTTGCCGTCTAGATTTTGAAGGGACAATGGAACTTCCATTGACATATCCATAGGTAAACTGTTGATAGAATTGCAGTCTATTCAGATTGATGTACACCTGCAATGAAAGTATTCATCAATTGTGGCTATAACTGGAGGAGTGACAATTATGTCATACTTATAAAAAGAGAAGTTCCTGTACACAGCTTGGACCTTGTAACTTGTCCTATACAAGTTTGTGGCAACGGATGGAATTTGACTTCCTAATGTATACTGGCAGTAATGGATAATGAACTAATTTTGTGGTGCATGACCATGTTTGTAGTATCATCACATTGAATTCATAAACCAGTGATAAGTGATAAATGACAGCCACTGGTTAAACCTTAAATTTTAAAGTAACATCACTTACTTTAATTGAATAAAATGTTATCAATGGATATCACGCCAAGTGCTACATATTGTAGATGAATTGATGTTAGTGCTCCTTGCGAGTCTCGTCATGCAGATCACAAGTAGATATATGTACAAGAAATAAATGAATAAAACATTTATAAATGGTTTTTGTGTGTATCTCTAACTCTCGAACAAGTCATGATGCAAATATTATAAAATCAATCCAGCAATAATTTTAGATCACCTTAAATCTGCAGCCTGACCTTATGCTGTAAAAGATTGCATCTTGATGAATAGAGTATACTAGGATTACATGTTGTGTGGCCCATGATACAGAAATGCACCATCTGACGTCATGTATCATGTGTCTGTATGCATTTACAACACAAGAGTACAAAGATGAAAACAAGCTGATTACTAGTAGTAAAACTATCATTACATAGTCCTGGATAACACATGTAACTTCCGAGCATCTACATCTGTATTGAAGTTATAGTCCTGGATAACACATGTAACATGTGAACAAACAAACATCTGTCTTGGATTCAAGAATTCATGTAGAAGAAGGGGTTGGTTGATTTTCCCCCTACGTTGCAGCTGTGCATTCTCTGTGCTTCATACAATTGGATGACTATGTTGGCTGTCAAGATATGACATGTATTGTCCCAGTCAATTTATCTAATTAAGAGAAGGAAACAAATCTTAGACAATTTGTCAGGAAATGTCAAAGGACAACAGATAGGTTTGTATTAGAATAATCATAGTTGATCTGTATGAAATGGATTCTCCCACCTCTCAGTAGCATACATGTGTAGATTATAGAGAAAATGAATTTAAACCCATATATCAATAACTATACTACCAAATAAGGACCAATGTTTGCTTTGATTTGCAGAATATCAAATGATTTCTCCCTTTTGAAAATAATGCATTACAGCTTTAGTGTGTCAGTCATGTACTGGCTAGTTATAGTTTGATGTGGGCAGAGATGGGCATATATGGTTATGAATGGTTAATGGGTGTGGGTTTCATATTATTTGTATGTGTGAAGATAGGCCCTAGTCCTGTCATGTGTCACTGTGAGTGAAGAATAGTGTCATGTCCTTTATTATTACTGTGTGTGATATCCTATTAACTAGAGTTGGAAGTGTGCTGTGATAGTTTTAGTAGTTTCTAGCATCCTAGATAACAAGTACCGTAATCTCCCGCATATAAGACGCACCTCGCGTATAAGACGCACCTAGAGTTTTAGAATATGGTCAAAAAAAATTAAAATTCATAACTTTAGTTCTACTGAATGGGTTTTGAAAATTCAAAAAGCTGTGTGTAGCTCAGGCACCCAGAAACCTCCTGAACCATATATCATATTATGACATACTGGGAGTGTAACATATCAAATGAAAGGTTTTGGTGTCCCCCTTGTAGATCCAGGGAGGACTAAAACCTCACATATACACGATGGATTATGGTATTTTTGTACCCACATCAGCTAAATAAAAGTAAAATCAAATAATGATAGGTCAAGCACATGAAAAGAGGAAATCATTCTGTGAGTGTGTATTGGTTAGGTTGCTGTATTGCTGTAGTATTGTTAGCACTCACAGATTATGAGATAGAGGTCCACGACATTATGTAACATTTTGGTTTAATTCTTGTGCTATGGTGCTATATCTCATTGCATGCAAAAAATTACAATTATAGACCAGTGTTTTCATTGTTTTTTGGGCAAATTTGCCCAAAATCTTCCTCCTTGCACCCTTTATAGCCAGGGTTTTCCCATTCACTTCTATAGTTAACCCAGATAACCCTAAAGTGGCAATTTTTGTCATAGAGTGATAAAAATTATTGATAAGTAGACTAATATATGACCAAATATGCCATTTTAAAAATTTCGGACCTTTATCTGCACCGTGTCCAGAGATATGAGGGATTGCTTACCGTCCTACATGTAGGACTTAGGACTACTGTCTTTTGAAATTTATGTTCTTTTGGTTGCCATGGAAACCGCATTTCCTGTACAAGAGTGTCGGAAACTGATAAATAAGCTTATATATGGCCATTTATGCCATACAAGAAATTTCAATGCTTTAGCTATAGCGGATCCAGAGATTAGCACCGTCCTACATGTAGGACAGTAGGACTTTGGGCGTCTGTCTCCTCTGAAAAGGTCCAAATCTTTACCAGAGGGTAATTTTCTAAGTAGTAGGTATTTTGGGACATGTGTGTAATGTCATAAAAGTACCTAAGAATACCCATATGGAACATTTTTGGAAGCCTTGGGCCTAGAACTATAGGATGCAACATTTTACTTCCATATCTGTTCAGTATACTTGTGGATATAGACCTCTTCCCATGACGTCACCTAGGCGTCCTACATGTAGGACAGTAGGGCTATCTGGGTTAAATCATGTCCGCTTTTTCTAAGTGCTCTACAGCTCACAGTTCTCATTTTTTGTTATATTTCTCACCATATATGTGATGTCACTGAATGGTTCTGTAAGGGACAGTTACAGGGTTATGGTAAATTTTAATTGAAATGTGCTTTTGAAGGCTGTTAATACAGACATCATCGAGGTTTTGGTTTAGCAATGGTGTATACGTTTCCCTAAACATGTATGTGGATCATCAAGGCAAAAGTATGGTGGCCCAAGAGTGACATTGTGTTTCGCGTTTGTGTGTTTGCATGTTTCATGTTTGGTCTTTTCGCATTTTTGTGTTTTGTGTTTCAGTGTTTTGTTGTTTCATGTTTGCAAGATTCGTCTTTTCATGTTTGTCTGTTTTGACATTTTACACTTTGGGTTTCGAGTCTGGAGTTTGCACAAAGTCACTCTTGGGCCACCGTACAAAAGGATCCTATATGCTGCCTCACTGATGTCCCTTTTGCCTTGTTGATCTTCAATGTGGAGACAGAGCCCCTACAGGTTATTCAAATGGGCAGACGCAATCCAAATGTCCCAGACAGAGTGGCAGATCATATTACTGTAAGTAGGGGCAATAGTTTCAAGTAGTTTGCCTTATAAATTGGGTGAATAGGGTCGTCCAGTGCGAGGAGGGGATGGGGAGGCACTAATTGTCTAATATCCAGGCCATATAACGACCCTGAACTGCTTATATAATCCCATAAGAGGTACACTGTGGTACTTGGTCAGGAACTCGTTCTTTGCCTTTATAAGGCACCAGTAACAGAATCCATTTGATCATATTCCCTACAAGATGCATATAGCCCCTACAGATCGTCATAGTGCCTCAAAAGGCACCAGTAAGAGAATCAATATGATTATATTCCCTACACGATGCTTATAGCCCCTACACATCGTCATAGTGCATTTAAGACAGAGGTAGCTATACTATATAAAACAGGACTGTGCTTGCCACTATGAACTCCTGAACATCATACAGGCATATGGGACTGCTAAGGTGGTTAAGTTGCCTTAAGATATCATTGAATTCCCTGCATTTTGGAAGCCAACTTTCTCACGCTTGACCATGATGATCGCCAGCTCGAGATACCCTGAACTCACACTATGGGAGAACTCCTATATGAGGTTTTTTGCCCCCTAGCCCCCCCCCGCCCCCCCTCACAGGGAGTGTCTGAGGAAAGTGGCGAAAACACCCCCCTAGTTAAAAAAATTATTTCGCTTATTCAGGGGTGGGCACATCGCGCAGTGCTGGAGCAAACATGCAATGTGTTTTCAATGGGGTTCGGGGGGCAAATCGCTCTGATAAAATTTTCAGCTCCTACTTGTCAAAAGTAGTGATTTTTGGGAGTTTGGGGAGGCATATTTTCAAATTCAGCCTTAGAACATTAGTGTGGCTTTGGGGATTTATGTGGTATGTGGTTATGGGGGACTTTTGCACTGCAGCGATGTTGCCAATTTAGAGCTCCTTTAAAATAGGTGTGTTATGGGAGCATTGGGGGCAAATTGCCCAAGGAAAATTTTCAGATTATCTGTTCTAAATTGGGGTATTAGGGGATGGGGAGGAGGCATCACACCAAAACATTTCTGATTCTACTTCTAAATGGGTTATGTTTTAGAAGATTTAGGGGAATATACACCAAGACAATTTCCAGATTTCACCTTAAAGCGTCAGTGGAGGAACAGGTTGGCAAATAGCTGTCAGAAAATTTTCAAATTTTACTTTAAAATGAATGGGTTTGCAGCAATTTGGGGGTAAATCGCTCCAAGAAAAATTACAGATTCTATAGGTTGATGTAAATCAAAATTGGTGTGTTCTGACAGTGACTGATTTAGAGTCAAATATCTCCAAATTACTCCCAAAATTCTTTTTTTATTTTAGCTCAAAGCATTTGTGTGTTCTAGGGATTTTGATAGCAAACTGCCACAACAAAATCTTTCAGATTCTTCCTTTAAAATCTCAACAGGTAATAATTTAGGAAGGTTTGGGAGCAAATGAGGAGTATATTGCTCCAAGGTAGTGAGAGTTCGGACCACAAGGTGAAATCACAGTCAGGATTATTTAGATTCTACCTATATTTGTGGGATACTATGCACTGAAGGAAAAGTAGGAATTCCATCCCTAATTGATTTGAAGTGTTTTAAGCATATTCCCCCAAGACCTCTCCCTTTAGAATTGTGATTAGACATGATATTATAGGGCCTACTACATTTGTATGAGGGAGTATAGAAAATCTACACTTGCATTGTTTTGGTCAGTGTTTTATATATTTTAGGGGATAATCGGCATATATTGAAAGACTGATAATTTTGGTTCTATATTTGGATATCTACAAAATTCTTTCAGATTAGGCATATGTTGATAAGGTCATAACTTTGGTTCTAGTTGGAGTATTTACAAAATTCCTTCAGATTTAGAAAGCCCATATTGTTCTCAATGTCACTGACACATTTCCCAAGCTCTCTGTTGCACATTTTTTGCGACTTTGCGACAGCTGCCCACCCCTGTTATTCTTTTTCGAATCCAATTTTTTAGGGGGGCATAATTTTTAGAGAGACAAAACACCCCAAACTGATACCAAACACTCCATATCTGCACATTATTATTTGCATAATTAGCATGTCAAAAGTCTGAGAGAGAAGGTATATTCACTTAATTTACTATGCCTATGATCTAAAAAGTAATGTTGATCTTATTGACAATAGGAATTTACCAACCAGTCGTTTCGATGGTACGAGGTACCATTATACTCGCATCAAACATCCTGTATATGATAAATCAACCAAAATAACCTCTGTGCAAAATACACTAAAATTCTGGAGAAAGAACTATTCAAAAACACAATCCAAAAGGATTTCCCAAATTGTTCTATTATACCAATTAATACAGACTGGTTCAGGTGAGTCTAGTAGCTGGTATTACCACTTCTAGACAATAATCTCATAATTTGCCACTGTAGCAGCTATTATTTACCACTACTCATTGTGTCATTATCTATGTCTTTTCATACTGTTTTTACCCCATTTCGCGGGGGTCCGCATTTAATATGCGGCTATCCATATTTCAAAAGGTGTTTTAGTTCATTTGTCTGCTTTATTTTCATCTCAACACGGCCCTCCGTGTTGGAATGCGGAACTCCGCGTTCTAATGCTTTCTCATGTTTTTCCTCATAATGCGGACCCAAACACGGACCTCCATATTCAATTAAATTGTCTTTGAATGCAGTGGGGGGTAGGGGTCGTATGTATAAAAAAAATGGAAACACGTTTGCACGTTTACGTCCGTATATGAAAAAATTCTATTTTTAGCTCTGCGTGTGTCCTTGACCTTCTTACACTGAATTCGATTCAGTGAGGGTAGTGCATGTGTGTCCTCCTCACAGTTACCATGCCTTATAAAATAGGAACAACCAGAGTCTACTTCAAAAGAGTGGACCCTCTCAGCTTCTTTTTGGACCGTAAGTTTGTTCAAAGATACAGGCTGAGTAAAGAGGTTGTGCGGATCCTCATTAAGAACTATGTTGCCACCAGACAGAGGAAGGTTCTCATAGGGAAGCATGCAGTCCCCCACTGGATCAGGGTAAGACTTCTTTCTACCTTCACTTTAGTCCCTTTTCTATAATGATATCCATGAAATAAGAAAAAAAAAGAAGGGAAATTCCTGTGAAAAGTCTTTTATTGCCACTTTCATAATTTTTTTGGGGGGAAGGGTGGTCTGAAAAAAAAACTCCAGCTTTTCTGCCCAAAAATTCTGTAGCCCCCTCCTTTTATAGGAAAAAATTATTCGTCCCTAAAGGTACATTGATAACTTGTGAACTCTACTTTTTTCAGTTATGTATAGCGCTACGCTACTTTGCCACTGGTGCAAACTACCCTTCGGTCGGGGACTGCCACGGTGTTTCCAAGAGTGTTGTGTCGCAATGCATCAGAGACGTCAGCGAATACTTCCGGGAGCACCTTACCAAATATGTCCATTGGCCGGACATGAGAACAGAGAAGGCTAACAAGTCCGTTATCTTCTTGCGTGAGACCAGAAAACCAGGATGCTTCAGTCTTGTCAATGGCACCCATATCCCCATCCACTGCCCCAGAGGCCTCAGCCAAGATGAGAACCAATATTATTGCTATAGATCTTTTTATTGATATGTTTTTCTTGAATAAATGCAACCCTTTTCTGTTTTCTAATTACAGATGTCTAGACGCTAGCGGGGGCTACCTGTTTCATGAGCCGAACCATGCTGCAGCTATAATAGAGTCATGTGTAGCGCTGCACAACTGTGCCAAGGTTGGCCAGTGTCAGTTGCTGAAGGATTACCCTGCCCCGACGCTTTTAGGCCAGTGCAGACCCACATAGAACAGCCAGACAACCTCGTAGGCCAGCCAAGGCACTACTTCCATAACTTGAGGCAGGACTACATCAAGGAGTGGTTCAAGCCAGAACAGGAAAGGCCCCACCAACATCGTCAACCTTCTCGTTCTCAGCGCCCTTAGAGTACCAAAGACTAGACTTTGTGCCTTGCTGAAAGGACCATTTCTTAGCAACAAACATATTATGTTTGTTGCTAAGAAACTCTTATGTACATTAATGCCCTGAGAAATGTAACAATGTTTTTGTTATCCAAATTGGACAATACTTTGTGTACAGAGACAAATTAACGTGGACCATGGAATTAATTTTTTTTAATATCAAGGTGAAAAATAATCTTTTTTACTTAAAGACAAAGAAAAGATTGTAAAATTGTTTTCCGAACGCTTGTAAATTTTTTTCCTGAATGCTCACATTTGTTTTTTGTATAGAGAAATAGCTTAAATCCAAATTATACTGTGTGTCACATCGAAGTTTGCAAAAAAAAAATCAAGTTGACAAATAATACTTTTTTCTGTAATTGAAGTCAGTGCGCTGTGAACGCTTACTTACACAAAATATAAATAAACTTATGACCTACAGGTATATGTATCAGTTGTCTCCATTAAAAGAATGAGAATAAAAGGCTTCATGTTATATAGTATACCAAACTAAAAGGGGTTTCCAAGTAACTCTTTTAAAGTTTAAACACAGTACACATGTACTTTTGTAGTACAGGTGAAGGGAATAATATATTTTTTCAATGTTTATCTCTGTTGATATAACTGAAACAAATCTCACAAAGTCTTTCCTTACACATATACATTAATCGAGTTCTTTTTTACAAATTGCCCTGTTGAAAAGAAATACTTCTCAAGACTACTGAAAGTTAGTCATTCCCTTCACTATCCCCTTAATGTCTCTCTTAAGTCGAAGGCGAACAGACCTTTTAGGTGCATCCCCTTAATGTCTCTCTTAAGTCGAAGGCGAACAGACCTTTTAGGTGCCTCTTTTCTATCGGACACAGAACCATCAGTCTCTGTCTCTGAGTTCTCATCTGTGTTACACACAGCTAGGTCATCCTTTACGTCCACATGTTTATCCCCTGCATGACTCTCAGCCTCATGAGAAAAGCCTGCTACAGCAATATTGTGCCTGGGAACAAAAGCCTGCTGACTATTTAGGTCAAAAGTGTCATTTAGACACTGCTTGTCTTTTAGATGTACAGTATGATTGACCGGCTGGTCCGTGTTCAGGACTGGTTGTCAGTGTCATTTACAAGCTGCACCATATTCAGATTGTCAGTGTCATTTATAGGCTGTTCCGTGTTCAGGTTGTCAGTGTCATTTACAAGCTGTTCCACGTTCAGATTGTCAGTGTCATTTATAGGCTGCTCCGTGTTCAGGTTGTCAGCATCAGCTGCAGATGACAGGCTTTGAAGAATACAGATAGACTCATCCTCCTCCTCTTTGGTTTCAGGTGGAACTTGTTGCACTATAATAAGGTCCTCAGATCGCATCACCGAAAAATAGGGCAATCCTTCCTTCCCACTGTCAGATATCTTGTTTATTTCTGAATGGGAAAAAAGAGCTTAACTTGTTGCAAATTAATCTTTCACAGCGAGTACAGTAACAGAGGCCAGTTAAATTAAGACAAGTGATTTATGTTCACAATTATTAGGGCGTAAGCAGTCATTTCTGATAATAGCAATATGTAATTTTTTTTTAGATACAATGGTGCATGTGTTAACTTTCAAAAAGTGATAGAGTAATTGAAGAAAAAATAAACTTACCTGTTCCTTGCAGAAGTAGGTAGCCGTGCTCTTTGGCCTGTTGTAATGCCTCAATGTCCGACACTGTGCGGTAAGCAGATTTCACGCCCGCTGAAAAAAATTGAAGTGGATAAGTACATATACTTTGTAAAAGGAAATGTACAGTGTACAACAGGAGACAAACCGAGAAAAGTAAAAAGAAATCAGATGAAAAACCTAAAAAATTTCAAATTTCATTTATTTCTTGTTGGTGAGTTTCATTTATATGTACTAAGTTTTTTTCTGACTTACCCAGAGGGGGTTGGGGATGAGTCAGGCTTAAATTTTGAATATGATCCTCACCTTCCCGAGCAGCCTGTACATACTCAGTATGAGCCGCTTGATTATAGGAGCGAGTGTCTCCCTGGACGTCATATGAGGGGTTCTCTGGTACAGTGTTACGGTCCTCACCATCCTGAGCAGCCTGTTCATACTCAGTATGAGTCACTTGATTATCGGGGCAAGTGTCCTGGATGTCACGTGAAGGGTTGTCGGGTACAGTGTTACGGTCAAGGGAACGTTCAACAGGGGCTGTGGTATAGGGCCTCTGTCGATTGTTACCTGTAAGAATTGAACATTAAAACACCTATGATCAAGGTACGGTATGATAAAAGGAGGTCATCTGCCCTGCATGATCAATTTCTTTGAGCCTTAATTTCTTCAGTGTGTGGATTTTACTTTTATAAAAAAAAACTACAACACAGAGTATCACAAATTCCTATTTAAGAAGTTAGTTATTCTTTTCTCTGAAACACTTACTATCAAGGACTGCTTTAATGATGAACTGGCGGTTACATGTCTCCATGGATCTTGTGAGGTGATCTAGGTTGGCAGCGGTAGTTTCCAAGATCCTGTCAGTGTTTCTTAACACAGAATTGGCCCGCACTTGTGATTCGCTGAGCTGCTCATTATCCGAAGTGAGTTTTTTAATCTTTGCCATGATGCCACTCAAAATATGTTCTGTCTTGTCCATTAAATGGTACCCTATTTCCTGACGTTTGGCGAGCTGAGAAGCCTGCTCAGACACACTCCCCAGGCTAGGCTAGTTACACAGTCGTTCAAATTGATAACAGAGACCACCATTTTCTCCTGCAAAGTTTTCAATACCTTCTGCCCTCACTTGACTCATCTTTTCATTCAGACTTTTTAACGACTCATTCATGGTTCTTAAGTTTTCCTTAGCTATTGACTTGAGACTACCTGTCAGAGACTCACTCACATCTGTTAATACTGTCTTGAATGACTCTGTTATGACCTGTGCTAAGTCTTTAGTTGAGTCTGCTAGTTGACCTTTATAGACCATAACCTTTTGCATCACCATTTTTTTGTTCCTCATTTTTTTTCTGGACATTTCTCTATTTCAGTTTTAATCTGTGTTTTTATGGTACATGTATTAAGTTTAGGGCTATAACAGGTTAGTGTTAGTGCTATGATATGATATTAATTACTCACTATTTGTCAGTGGTTAATCAATATATATTAGTAATTACTCATTATTTGTCAGCTATTAGTCAATATATGTCAGTATTTACTCACAATTTGTCAGCAATATACATCAGTACTTAGTCACTATATATCAGCAATTATCAATACATGGTAGTAATTACCTACATTTTATCAGTATATAGTCAATATATGTTAGCGATTGCTCACTATTTGTCAGCAATTAGTTAATATTTGTCAGGGGCATAGGAAAAGGGGGGGCCAGGGGGGCCCCTAATCATAAAGGAGGTGGGGCCTGAGTATGTCTGGGCCCCCCAAAATTTGCCAAGAGTTCATAATGAATTGAACAAGAAGCTAAAAATTTTCATCTTAAAAATTATTCTCATAGTAATGGGATAGGGAAAATGATGGCCAGCACCTCAAATCAGATCTAAAATTCATCAAAAATCACTTTTCTATACAACTTTTGTATATGTATGTGCGCCGACAATTTAAAATGGTTGAGGTAGGGGCCCCGCTGGCCCCCCCAATGAAGATTTGCTTACTACGCCTCTGTTGTCATTATTTTCTCAGAGTAGTTCTATTTTTCTATACTATAGTTCTATTGTTCTATAGTTCTATTGTTCCATAGTTCTATAGTTATAGTTTCATAGTTCTAAATGTGTGAGCAGGCAGGTAGAAAGGGACATTCATGTGGTTATCAAATCACTTCCTGCTAATAAAACTTTAGCTTATAATAATGGACATACGCACTCGCAGTTTTGATATATACACATATAGTACCATGGACTGCTATAGAATTGGACTGCTGTAGAATTGGACTGCTCTATATTTTATGTATAGAAGATAACAAGGTAGATTAGATTAGAGCTACACAGCATATCTGCTGCTCTTCCAATCAATGTACCCCATGGAAGGAAATAGAAATATAACTAGGAAACGTAGAGTGAAATGACTCCTTTCATATATATATATAGATAAATGTATTTGATGTAAAATAACACCGATGGGTCATTTTATGCAGGTAGGGCTATACATGCTGGCACTGTACTTGTAGCACTTGTTACCAAAGTATACAAGTGACAATCTGTGCTAGTCATTCTCTAATGTATACTATGTAGTCTTGTTTATCTCTGTTGATATAACTGAAACAAATCTCACAAAGTCTTTCCTTACACATATACATTAATCGAGTTCTTTTTTACAAATTGCCCTGTTGAAAAGAAATACTTCTCAAGACTACTGAAAGTTAGTCATTTAAAAGGGTCTATATCTCCTCTTTCCTATCCTCTCGAATGTGTGTGGTGCACATGCGTGGGCACTGACACATTCCTCTGTGAAATTGTGTAATGTAGTTCTCACCATGAATATGACCTCAGCTGTTGAAATGGCGTTAAATCTTGTGATTGGACATTGTATTATGATAAAAATTTGAGTACTGATGTGCTGTGGGACATGTTCCTAACACCTATTAATCAGTATCTGGATAAATATCATCCCTTTGTTGAGAGATTAGTTAAAAAAACTAGAAAAAGTTGGATAGATGATGAAGTAATGGATCTTGTTTTTGAGAGGGAAGGGTGGTTAAGGTTGTATAAGGTGAATAAAAGTGATGAAGAGAAGCAGCTATTAAAGATTGCAGGAGAAAAATTAGGAAAAAAATAAAAGCTAATCAAATTGGTGGTATTATGCAAGAATTACATGAATGTAGAGGAAATCCTAAGAGTTTTTGGAAATATATTAATAACATGTTTAAGGGTAATGGGTCTGAGATTTATCCAGATATGAAGCACCATGTAGATGGTGTTAAGGTCCCATCCGAAACTGCTTGTGAATATATTAATCAATACTTTTGCAATATTGGAAAAGACTTACATGTGGCTTCTGTTGGTAAAGTACAGTGTGACATGGATAATAATGTGAGTATAGAGGAAATCATTCAGGGTGGAATTTTCTCTGAATCGAATATAAAGATTAATTCCTGGGATATCTATTATACAGTAAAAGAGATTGATAAAAATAAATCATCCGGAATAGAGGGGATCAGAGGTGATATACTACAATGTGCAATAATATGCCTGCTAGATCAATTTACTTTTCTTGTTCAGAGAAGTTTTGATAGTGGTGGTTTTCCTGTCAAATGGGCTTCTGCATTGGTCAAGCCATTACCCAAAGACGGAGATTTATCACAAGTTAAGAATTGGAGGCCTATTTCGCTATTGCCAATGCCCTCAAAAATTATTGAAAAAATAATGTATTATTATTTAAGTTGTGCCATGAAAGATCACGATAATTTTTCAGATGAGCAATATGGTTACAAGAAAGGTAGTGGTACAGGTGATGCCACCTTTGACTTTGTTAATGATCTATATGAGTATCGAAATGATGGTTTAATAACAGGGGCCCTATTTATTGACTTTACTAAAGCGTTTGACAGTGTAATCCATGTTAGACTTCTGGAAAAAATTAGCAAATTAGGTTTCAGCAAAAATAACTTTCTCTGGTTTAATAGTTATCTAAAAAACCGCAAACAAAGAACTAGTTATGGCAATAATCTCTCTCAAGAATCTGAAATCAAATATGGTGTCCCACAAGGGTCTGTTTTAGGCCCCCTGTTGTTTGTTTTATACATAGATGACGTGATTAAAAAGTTGAACGAGTGCAAAATTATAATGTATGCAGATGACATTGTTTTATATCATGCAGCGAAAACACCCCAAGATGTAATGAGAGTGTTAAATGATGATCTTGAACGCTTTAAGACATGGGTATTTCACAACAGGTTGACTGTTAATCCAAAGAAAACAAAATTTATGTGGTTTTGTAGTGCTCACAAATTGAAAAATTGTCCAGATACAGATATTGTAATAAATGGTACCAGAGTAGAAACTGTAAGTTTTTTCCCCTACCTAGGAGTTACAGTAGACAGTAAGTTAAGTTTTGACAAACAAATTAAGCTTATTAAAAGAAATATTTGTAATAAATTATTTAGATTTGCTAAATTAAGGAAATATCTCACACAAGAAGAAAGCATAAAAATATATTGTTGTACCATCCGGCCGATTATTGAATATTGCTCTTTTATAAGTACTAGTTGTAATGAGGAAGGTTTAAAGGCATTACAATGTTTACAGAATAGAGCTTTGAGAATTTGCCTTAGATGCAATATTGTTAAATATAGTGTTGATGAGTTACATGTCATCTGTAAAGTGGAAAAATTAGAACAAAGATTTGATATGTTACTTTTAAGTTTGATGTATAAGAAATCCAAGGATCAGATAAATCATGGTCATGCATATAATACAAGATCGCAAAATAAGATACGTTTTAAATTGCCAAGAAGTATATCTCGCCATTATAAAAGATCGCCATGGTACAGGGGTGTAGTCCTCTGGGACCTACTATCTGAGGAGGTTCAGAGGGCTACCACAAAAGTTAAATTTAAGAATGAGGTTAAAAAGTTAAAAAACCTCAGATCAAGGCTAAAGGTTGGATATAACTAAGGAACAAAGGTTGATGGAGACGGTGTAGTCACTGCGCCGCTCCAAATATTATTTATGTGATCAGCATATTTTCATCATTATATAATATTATATCATTGATGATCATTTGATTGTATTTTGTGTTTCTTGTGTCATATTGATATATATCTCAACAAATACTATGTGATTGATTTGACACACTTGCCTGCTTCCTTACTGTTATTGTACATAATGACATATGTCTGATTATGTGGAGTCTATATTTACTTCAACTGTTTGGTATCTGTTTGAAATATAAATAAAATTGGTCGGCTCTATAGCGTTACATAAATGAACCTGACAGTTCATTAACGCAATGAGCTAGTCCAAAAAAAAAAAACATCTATTACTCACTCACTCACGTAAGGTCCCAACATGGTCCATGCACTAGGTGTGCTCATCAACAACTCCATTCAGTATTGGTATGAACTTTCAGGATGCAGGCCTAGATGCTGCATCAGTTTCAGTTGAAATAAGATTGCAACAATCAGAATTTACTTTTGACATTCAGCATGATACCACTCGATAGAATGTAGGATTTTGTTTGTTTTTTTAGTTTTACGTCCGGGGGCCATCGAGGAACTCAGACATTCAAAGAATGTAGGAACACAGAATCAACACTAAGCTATGGATAGAGATACTGTAAGCCTCCTACACAGCCTTGCAGTATTTCTATACATGTCTCCCAACAAATTGCTTCATTGTGTTTCTAGAAACTGTATTCTTCCACCAGTGTCTGGTTGATTAATGTATTCTCATAGAGAGCTAAGCCATGTTATTTTTTTCTCTCTAATAGCTCATTATATAAAGGTTAGGAGCAGTGTACTTAGTTTTATGTACAACATGCTGTTTGTACAACCTGTCAGTATGTTGATTCTGAGACAATATAAGGTCACTAGATTCTGTTATGGCTTGTTGGTCATATAAACATGTACAAAACCAAGTTAATGTCATTGTTATGATAAAATGCCCATATGTGTTTCCATATACATCATGTAGTTTTCATGTGGTTGCATCAATGTTTGTTTTTTTTTACTTTCAAACAACAAACGTCAACATAAAGTTATTAAGTGATTCTAATTACTAGTTATCAACAAATATAAGTACTAGTATTCATAACATCAATTTTTTTTGAATAATTTGGTATTTTGAAATCATTACTATTCTAGTCAGCACCTTCATTATTGATTTCACCATCCTCTTCCATCCAGAGTGCAGTATAGTCATGGTGGATACTACCTAATACACTCAGTATCACTGTCTGTAGCAACCTGTAGTTCCTCGAATGTAATTGGTCCATCAACACAGTACTCCTGTAGTATATCACAGATTTACTCATCATCAGCATCACATTCATCTGCTTTATGTACTCTTGGAGCACGAGATAAGCTATCAGCCATTTTGTTATCACTACCTGGATGGTACTGCATACCATAGTTATACCTCAGCAACCTTGCATACCACCTTGAAATACACATTGATTTTTTATCAGTACCTTTACTTAACAGAGTTTGTTTGTTTGTTTAGTTTTACATCCGGGGGCCATCGAGGAACTCAGACATTCAACTTAACAGAGTAGTCAAAGCACTATGATCTGTACGTATGATAAATTTTCTTCCCCACAGGAACACATGCCACTTCTCAACAGCAAAAACACATACAAGAGCTTCACGCTCTACAGCTGAGTAATTCCTTTCAGCTGCGGACAATGTCCGATATGCCCATGCGACAGTACTTTCTTTACCATTTACCACCAGACTAAGTACAGCACCTAAACCATATGCAGAAGCATCACGTTATATAAACCTTGTCTGCTTTTGTATTGAATAATGCTAAAATACAATTTTGCTGTAACAGATTCTTGACACGGACAAAGCTTTTCTGTGCACCCTCTGTCCACAAGAATTTCTCATTTCTCAACACAGCATGCATTGGTTCTACAACATCTGCAAAATGTGGAACGTAAATGGCAAAATGTCCAATCAAACCAAGAAAGGACTGGAGACACATTTTGTCTGTAGGCACCTTGGCCTCTACAACACTTTGAATTTGGGACTCATCCATCCGAATACCATCCTTGGTAATTGTATGCCCAAGAAATTTAAGCGATTTTACCGAAACTTTTCTTCATTCAGTTGCACTTTGTATTTCCCCAATCTTGCATAGACATTTTAAGATTCTCATCATGTTCCTTTTGTGTTTTACCATACACAATAATATCATCAAGGTAACACTGTACACCTTTCAGACCACTTAGAATACAAGACATTATCTTTTGGAATGCGGATGGAGCAGATTTTTTGTTTGTTTGTTTAGTTTTACGTCCGGGGGCCATCGAGGAACTCAGACATTCAAGAATTTTAAACTATTCAATAGTAATGGTAGGCTGCAGGCCTACCTCGGGTTTGCGCATATGAGTGGGTGGGTGTGTGTGCGCGCGTGCATATATTTATGAGTCTGCTTGTAGCAGTGGGACATGGCTCGTAGCGGTGAAATACCACTCATGACTCAAGGCCCCTCTTTAACGTGCTGCCTCACGCAGGTAACATGTCGCAAACTGTAGACACATCACCCGGTCGGTCACATTATCCTGACACCGACGGACCAGCCATTTTTCGATTTTTTTTTTTTATTTTTTTTTTTTTTTTTTTTATTAAATTATATGTATGTATGATCTATATGTACTTATATAAGTTTGATTCTTTGAGGAAGTTCAGGAGTTCTTTTGTTTCTATTGTGTTGAAGACAGCTTTCAGTGTTGTTGCATTTTTAAGATATTTTCTTCTGTTGCTTGCAGTCCTTAGACAGTTGAGCAAGATATGCTTAACTGTGAGTTCAGTCTTGCATTCTTGGCACATTGGTTGGGCTTCACGTTTCAGATGGTGTTCGTGTGTAAGCCTTGTGTGGCCAATTCGTAGACGTGTTAGTTTCACTTCGTCTGATCTGGATAGTTTTCTTTTTTCACCCTTTCCTTTCAGTTGAGGCTGAATGGAGTGTAGCTTGTTCTCATGCTGCTTCTTCCAGTCAGCTTGCCATTTCAGTTTCACATATTTCTTGATGGTTGATGTCAGGTCCGTGTGTGGGATTGGCACTTCTCGAGGTGTCAGTTTCAGTGCTGACTTTGCTGCTTCATCTGCTGCCTCGTTTCCGTCTATGCCAATATGGCTCGGCAGCCAGCAGAAAACCACATCTTTCTTTGCTTTCTCAAGGTTGTTGGTTTTGTCCCTGATATCTTGTATCAAAGGATTGTTTGGTTCATATTGGTTCATTGCTTCAAGGCATGACTTGGAGTCTGACAGAGCAATGAATTTCTGGTGAGTTGATATCTTGGCATATTCTAGAGCATGTAGCAAGGCGCTAGCCTCTGCCGTGAAAATGCTGGCTTTGGGATGGAGGCCTCTTTTCAGGTTGCCATATGGCGTGTGTACTCCATAGCCTACTTTGTCACCCTCCTTAGAACCATCTGTGAACACCGCCAGGTGTTCACTATGGTCTTTTTCTATCCCATGGAGTTGATCTTTAAAGGTCACTGAGTCTGTTTCTGCCTTTTTGTTTTTGCACAGGGTGAAGATGATCTTTGGTTTCATTTGTAGCCATGGGGGATTATCGGGTGGTTTTATCTCCCTGGTTTTGATCACATCTATTTTTGCTGCTTTCATAGGTCTTTTCACTCTGTACGAGTATGGTTGGGTCATGTTCGGTTTTTTCCTGTACACTGAATTGTTTTCAGTGAACAGTGTCTCATATGTTGGGTTTCTTTTATTTGATCTTACTTTAACTGCGTACTGCATAGACAGCATTTCTCGCCTAAGCTCAAGGGGGGCGATGTTTGCCTCCACCTCTAGACTTTTTCCTGGAGATGTACGGAATGCCCCCAGGCATAATCTCAGTCCCTGGTTCTGGATAGGCTTCAACCTGTCCAAGTAGCTGGGGCAAGCTGATCCATATACGATAGAGCCATAGTCTAGTCTTGACTGGATGTAGGCCCTGTATAAGATCAGTAATGTTTCTTTGTCGGCACCCCAGTCGGTGTGGGAAAGCACTTTCAGGAGATTCATGGCTTTTTCACATTTCCTCCTCAAGTATTCGATGTGTGGTTTGAAGTTGAGTAGTCTGTCAGATGGAGCAGAAGAAAAACCAAAACAGACTCTTTTGTATCTGTACAAACCATCATGTGTAATGAATGCAGTCATGTCTTGTGAATCAGGATGAAGTTCAACCTGATGGTAGGCACTTTTCATATCAAGTTGTGTAAACACATTTGCACCATGCAACTCACATAGCAATTCATCGCCATTGGGTTTGTATGCAACTACAATAGGAGAAACCCATCTTGAAGCATCTTTCTTTTCAATAACACCTTGAGCTTCTAGCTCTTGCAACTTTTTAGAACTTTGTCTCTAACAGTAAGAGGAAATCTATGGAGTTTCTGTTGAACAGGTGGAACAGTGTTATCTACTTTCACTCTGTGTTGAAACCCTTTAATTGTGTTCAGTAACTCACTTTGTACCACACTAACAGTCAGTGTCTTGCCTTGAATACACAAATGAATAGACCTAGTAAACATCTACCCTTTTTCACAACCAAAAATTTGATAAGAGCAGACCTGTCCTTGAACCTTACCTTAGCTGTATGCGTACCCACCACTGGAAGACTATCCTTTGTATAGGATTTCAGTGCATCATCTTCACCTGGTGGTTCCAAAGATTCATCTACAAAGTATTTCTGAAATGTATACAAGTCAAGAATAGACCTATCTGCTAGACTATCTAAATGCAATTGAAACTGTATACCATTTACATGAAACTCATATTGTACATGTTTAAGTCTTCTGGTTGTAGTGTCAGTAGACAAAACCTGAAAACCAATAGGATCATCTGTACTAGTATAGTCTGAATATCCTACTTCTTGTAACATCTTTTGAGTACAAACATTCTTGAAATGACCTATTTTCTTGCAGTTCAAACATGTTTTCCCTATTGCAGGACAATGCTTAAAGTTTGCTTTATGGTCCTTAGAACTACACCTGTAACAGAAATACTTTGGCTTCCCAGAAGCAGTTTTCATTGTAGTGGAGTCATTATGTGAAATGGTTTGGCACTTTCGGCAGAAAGCATGAAATTTAGGTTACAGGGGTTTTTGGGTATGCTAAATCTAAGTCCAAGTGGATACATCAATTTTTATGAAGGTTTCTACTATTAATGTGGTATGAGAAATATGTAGTATAAAAGCACTGTTTAATTCTTGATAAATACAAATTAATTGTATTGTAAAATGTTCTAACACGATAAATAAGGTAGATAAACTATAAAATATACATTCATTCATATGGAGTCTAGATGATCAATAATGATGATTTGCATAAAATCTACATAATTTGGATATCATATTCAAGTAACAACACATTAACTATTTTAGCAGTCTCAGGCATTGTGCATACACTTTTACCCTGACTGCAATTTTAGTTCATTGATCAGAGGTCTTAAGTTGTGATTTCAGTCATTTGCATTGTGCCTAGTTAGTATAATTTATGCAAAATTGTAGAATGGTTGAGTACAGACTTCATCAGAGGCCGAGATCAGAGGTCTGCATGGTGATAGTACCTATGCATGGTGATTTTGTTATGGCAGTATTGTTAATGTCAAAGTGACATAAAAAATCAACATTGCCATGTGTTTACAATTCTGCAATTGTCCATATGAAATATATGATTCCAGAGACTAATCTATGCTAAGTATGGCATCACAGGCATTTTCTTTTCCTAAATTGGATTCGACTATGTCATGGAGGACAAGTATTTCATTCTTTGCTAGCCACAGTGTCAAACACTAATGTGTGACCTTGACCTTTGGAACCAATCACTTTCATATTGTGACGCATACTTTTTTTTCATTTTCCTACAATCTAGTTAAAACAAATAAAACATTGATTATCTCTCTGTTTGTCTATATGCACAAGACAGATGTCATGATAGTAATGGCCTTGACCTTGACCTGTGCTAGGTGAAGGTCATTTAATTGAATATATGGACTGCAATTGCTGTTGCAAAAGATAGCTTAGGTTGTGTTCCATGTATTCTGACAGTGAATCTTAGGAAAATCTGCAGTATTTAACCTTTGCCCTTTGACCCATGACCTATGAAATCTTGAATATCGTTAAATAATGTGCTATACTATTCTAGTATGAGAATATATAGAGAAAAATGTGATTTAAAAGTGAAATAATTTTTTTCAAATTAAATGATATTTCACTACTTTTTTTTCAATTCTCTTTTGCTAAGTTTGTCCCCAAGTTTATTTGTACACACCACAAATGTGCATGATTAGAGCTTTCCAGTGGTACCAATTGTATTCTAGCCTTTTTTTGGTGACTGGTGGTCTCAGAAATAAGGCCCCTAGCAGCCCACTGCTGCACCATTATAAGTCCAGGCCTGGGTGGAGATCCTAGAGGACATCCTTTTGGTGGGGGGGGGGGGGGTGTCAGGACCCCCAGAGCCACCCCTCCCCCTCTGGATACAACCCTGTAGACAATTCCATCTGTCCTGCCACGATCAGTTTTGCATACAGGTTTAGGCTGATACTTGACTGGCTAAATACTTACCTCTTTGTTATATGCAAATTCGGTCATTATCATTGGTGTTACAATTGAAATGTTATATTATTTACTAATATGTTTAATTCTATGTATGATGTATGATTTCCATGGGTCAGTTTTGCCAATTAAACTATTGCATAAAAGATAAAAGGTTTTTCACAGAATTATTCCATCTTCCATACATGTTCAACTTCAATTTTAAAGGGCAAACACTCCTCAAAATTCATGTATCCACTTAGATCTTAGTTCAGTCTTGTCTCAAGACCCTGTATGCAAAGTTTCATGATTTCCGCCACATGTGCTTAAAACACCTGGAAGATGTTACATAATGACTGCACTATTGTCTTTTTAGGCTTTGTAGTCTTATCCTGTTGAAGTTCTTGTATCTCTGCTTACCTTGTACCTCAGTGTAGTGAGCAAAACAGTGCACTGTAACAGTGTCAATTTGTAGTTCAGTGTACAGGCACTCAGCAGTAGAATCTAGGTCAGTGCACACTGGCCCAGAAGGTTCCAGAAGGATGCAGTCCTTGTAATGGCAGCTAGCTCACGCACACAAAATACCAAAATTTCCATTAACTCACCCCCTTTTGTAGAATCCTGGTAGTCCTCCGGTGTCTTTGATCCCATCCTCGTCGCCAGTTTGAGGTAGGCCAGTAAATGAGACACAGGGTGAGCTGGAAATGAGATATTTATTTGTTTTGCTCCTATACACTTTTAATCCAATATGGCTGCCTGAATGCTTCTCCTTTAACCCACAAGGTGGTAGTAGTATAGCTAGTACAAATCAGGTGGCCACCACAGTGGGTATGTAAAGTTCAAGTACTGGTAATTAGCCTGACAACTTCATGTAACAAATCAGTTCCTGACTATCAGACTGATGTCTGCATAACAGTATAGTGACAGTGGTCTTATTAGGTTATGTTACTAACAACTAGACTGTTAGTATTGGAACCCCTCATTGTAATTGCTTTCTATATTAGATTGCCAGAGAGCTCATTGTTTGCATTTGTAAAATCCCTTATTCAGATGTATTCGAAATAATGTATTTGAGCTTTTCAGCCATATTCATAGATCAAATTTTGAATTGTTTTTGTGCTATGTTTATGATGTTTCATTGACAAAAAATCTTGCAAGAGTCGACTTTTCACTATGTTGTCACAGTTCAGTCATTTTTGAGTCTCGCTCTATACATGTATCAAAGTTTATGATATACCAAACCATGAGTTTGCTTGTTGTGATTTGCCTTGTTATGGATTGTGCTGTTTATATAATAATTTGATCTAAAGTTTTTGCAGTATAGATTTTGAAGGGATAATGGTACTTCCATTGACATATCCATAGGTAAACTGTTGATAGAATTAGTCTACTCAGATCGATGTACACCTGCAATGAAAGTATTCATAAATTGTGGCTATAACTGGAGGAGTGACAATAGTAGTATATAGTGTATCGGAACGGGACTATAGCTAACTACAGGATATTACTCACCCAAGATGCAGCCAATCAGAGGCCTCCCTTTTGGTGGGAAAATCAAAAAGGGGTCATGTGACCTAGACCCCCCGTTGTGTGGCCCCAAAATGGACCAATCAGAACCGCTGTGGGGCGGGGGGTCTGATGGGTGAGCTGGATGGGGGGGGGATCCCCACATAAGCGTCTTTATGGTTGAACGCCATGTTACCCGGCGTGTGTGTAAGGGGTACCTGCCATCCCCACATAAGTGTAATGGTATCTTCCAAACGCTACTGACATTTGGGTATAACCTCGGGACGGTCCTAAGTTATATGCTTGTGGGGGTGGCCGGTGGTCGATGAGGTGGGACGGTGGTTTCCATCATGAACCGAAGCCGGCCATGTTGGATTGGTAAGTCGAAATTTTACCTACCATTGACTATGTATGGGGCCCTCTCAGCCAGGTTGAGTTTAAACATATATAGATAGTTGGGGTGCTGGGCTTCTTGGGGTTCAGCGGAGCCAACTTAGTGGGCTCGATTCGCTTTATCGCCGTTTGGGCCCGAGCCTTTCTATCTGGTATGCTCTCCTGGATTGGGGGACGATGCCGGGGCCAGACTTGCCGAGCATTCACTATCACAGCGTGGGGATGCCTGTTCTATAAATAGAGTAGGTGTTTCCCCCGTTGTTATCGTTACGGGTATACTGACAAATGGAGTTTGTTTTGATTTTGCCAGTGCACATGTACTCTCCTGCAATAGTGATCCATACGAGTTTTGATTTTTGGGGGGGAATAGGGCTTGGGTGGTTGAGTAGAGGGGGGGGGCTTAGTTTTGTGTGAGAGAAAAAGGTGGGGTGTGAGGCGCAGTGTGTTCCGGGAATTTTGGGTTGGAAAATGAAAAAATTTATACAAATTTTGGGGGGTCTGCTTGTTTCGGGGTGGTGTGTTTGTTGATAGGACACTCGTAGGCGTAATTCTTAAATAGACTAGTTTGTTAGGTTAATCTATGGCTAGTAATTGATGTATTTTTACCCTGACTCTTTTGTAAGAGGTTTAGTGACTAGTGAGCTAAGATGGTTCAATACAGTGGTGGGGGCGTTTGGCCGGACAAATTGAGCGAATTCAAACCTTCAAAGATTGATAGCTGTGACCAAACAGATCCATAGCCTTGCTCCTATTGCCATGTGGGCCTAGAAGGCTATGGATGGTCCCCCCTGGGTTGAGTCCATATGACTTTGGTGCCTCAAGGCTAATAGACAATTTTAAATTGATCGTTAGTCTAAGGTAGGATAGGTTGTGTGTGGGGTGGGTGAGGTGGATGGGGTGTTGCCAAAAGGATGATAAGTAAGATCTAAAGTGGTCAGGCCGTCGTAGAAAAGCATGAAGTGGACTGTGAATTCAACTATCACATTTTACAAAGCACTCTGAGTGCACACTACCATTGGCATGTAATGGGTATCTGGGTAACATGATGGCATAATCCATCATTGTCATGCTAGAACGATTGATGACGCTACTAAATGGACACATAAGACAAATCCTACCTGGGCTGGTTGCATGGCAGCCTCGGCATTTGGCCGTGGTCTCCGGATACTTGCTCCATGTGGTGACTGGGTTTGGTAAGTTTGGTGTGTTGTTTGGGAAGTGGATAAGATTGGGGTGGGAGAGGCCTATAAGCACTTCATGAGGTTGGCTAATTCCTCATTACATGCCTCCCGATGAGGTATGTCTCACCCATATATGGCGCGGGGCTTAGCTATTGGTTGGTTTGCATATAACCTTAAATTTAATAAATTTAATAAATTTAAGGGACCTTGGCCGAGGTACCGATGATCATAGGATGATCTGAATATTGTAGTATGAATTGGGGGGGTGGGTAATGGCTGTGACGCTGAAATTAGTCAGCTTACCAGGGGTGCACTTGCTCCTGTTGTGTTAGGGAACTGTGCTGAATTATTTGATTAAGTGTCTCACCAAACATTCCAGTACCAATGGTAAACAGAGGTATAAACACGGATCAGGATGCAAGAGAGCTGCTCTCCTACAGTAGGCCGTCATTTGGTAATACCTTAGGGTATAGAGGAGCCCTGAGCTTGTAACAAACCGGCGCATGCATGTCCCAATTTAATGGGACACAAACCGAGCGTACGCTGTGACCGTGGGTAATTTATGTGGCATGCCAACCAGATCATCCAGTTTACGGCTGCCTGAGCCTTTAGGAAATTAAATAAAATTTTTGGCAATGTCACCCACTTAGTTTTGGTAGTAAGGTTTGTGTTGTGTTGCAGGGAATAATTGGAATTTGTGGAAAAATAAAACATAAAAAAAAGGTGAATTTGGTGGTTCTAATGAATACTCTCCATTGAAATAATATATGGGAAATGGAGAGGAAACATCTATTACACGAAGAAAATATGCCTATAGTGTCTGGGTGGTGTTATGTATGTCTGTTTCAAGGGTGGTAAGAAGGTTATTATGGGTGAGTTTGTTAGGAAATAATAGAGTGGGGTGTAGGGCTGGGGGTCTGTACTCTGAATATAGACATTGTAGGATGCTTTTGGAGGAAAACGGGTCCTTATCAGCCAGTAACACTGTGAGTCTAAAGTTTCTAACATATTTTTAAAATATGTGCTTGCTATTCTATCAACCATTTCTGGCTAATAAAAACAGGGAGGCGCCAGAATCAACGAGAGCTCTATACAAGTGGTTGTCCATGTTTAACAGATACTGCACTCTTAGTCAATTCTGTATCAACGAAAATGGCCTTACCTTGCTGTCCATATTGACCAGACTTGCTTTTAGGCTTCAGAATCGAGGTTTTCTGGCTGTAGTCCTCATATTCGTGCTCTTCATCGTTAGTGCAAGAGTCCTGGAGGTGTGAGAGTCAATTGAGTTAACTTCTGCTTCAGTAGTAGGAACAGGAGTAGTGGTGGGCGGTCGTATGGTCGGGTCCTTTATGGTGGGGGCGGGGACTATAGGTGCTGTAGTTCCGTTCCCTGAATCCTAATCATTGCGACTGCTCCTGGGGCTGTCGCTGTCAGCGTCAGATTGTGGCGCTGTATAGCTTCTACTTGGTGTGGCAGGTGGGTATAACTGGATCATTTTGAAGGCGTCAGGTGATGAAGTTTGCCTCTGGAAGTGATGTGTAGTAGCACTTGTGGGGTGGTTGGGCGCGTCTAGCCCAGGTGATGTAAAGGTGCGTTGTTCTGAAGCTGGCTCCTTGGGTGATGTCTCACTATTGCTCATGTTTAATGAGAGGTTGGTAGTGGGATATTCTTGGAGGGTTCATCCACCATCGTGTCAACGGACCGTTACAAGTGGTGAAGTGAATATACACGGAATCCAGAGAAGTTCATTTGATCCTTTTATTGCATAGCTGACATGAGTGTTTCATAAAGATGGTAACAATGATAACACTCGCCAATATCCAAGCTCTGCCTCTGATCCTATAGCTCAACCTGTCGTAGGTTCTAGGTATAGGTGTAAGGTGTAAGTTGGGAGAGATGAGCTTAGAATAGATAGATTGTCAGCTGCTCAAGCTGCCTTTTATATTAAGGGCTTGAGCAGCTCACAGTATTGCGAAATGTTCTATACACGTGGTTCAATAGAATAGTAACACGTGTCATAAAGAGAGAGTGCCACCTGTGGGTAGATTATGTTAATGAGAATTGAGAGGAGATTGTGAAATATCCTCTCATTCCAAATATGGCACCACAGGTGGGTCGCACTTCCTCCAGTAGGACTGTGTGGATGTAGATAAGGTTGGAATGTTATTACATCCGTGTACCTTATGTCACAGAGTTCCATGGGAGGGAGTAGGGTTGGTAATAGCTTATGGATCCTGGTTTCTGTTGGGAACACAGGAGATTATTGAGTGTAGATCGTGGGCAGAGCTTAGGCTTTATATGGCGAAGAAATTAGTAAATATGAAAATATTAATAATACCCAGAATGGTCCATTGACAGTAGATTCCCAATTTCCTCCAAGATCCAACTAGCTTCCTTCCTCTTTCATAAAGCAAATGGTCACTGTATCCAAAATTCATCTCGCCCATGATACCTTCAGCATGTACACTCACTTCACATATGTCAGAGGAAGACAGGGAGGAGGGATTTTCTAAACTCATCTCATCTGCAAAAACTTCAGAAAGCACTCGATGAAGGTCGGTAGGCAGGCAGGAAGGCAGGCAGCTGGCGGGAAGGTGACATGGCGGTGCTGGTGATGGTGGAGAAAGTGGTAGCAGGAGCGGTAGTCGTAGTGGCCAACAGTGATATATCCTTTCAAGAGAAATCGGGGTGCTTTATATAGGGTGATTTAATCCTATTTCCAGCTGGATACTCCCCACCACCTTTACCTTTCTGTGTAGCGACTTATCAGCATGACCCTTTGGATCTGTCAAACAGGAGGAAAGACACTGTGACAAGTGTATTTGGTGGGATTACGGGTGATTGCTTCCATTCTGTGTAGTGACTTATCTGTTGACATAAAACAGGTGGAAAGGTATTGTGATAACTGTATTTAGGTGGGATTACAGGGAGTTAAAACCTGTGATAATTATCTTAATGCGCTTTACAGGTGTAAGGCAGGCTTGCCTGTTAAGGTATTATGAGATTCCTTAATTTCTACTCCTCTCCTTGTTAACAGGGGGTGTGTAAATGGGACCAACTACTCTTTGAATTTTTCTGATCCTATTCAGATGAACTTTCATCTGGATCCTCCTACGGTTTGTGGAGGGCAGGTGAAATCAGATTTATAGATACCCTACCGAGTGATCATAGGATAAGAGCTCTTTTCTAAAAGATATCAAAAGCCGACTTTGATCCTGCTGGAACACTTTTTCCTCTGGACCGCCTTCCCTTTGATGATCTAAGAGTGGAGTGAAGTTTTCTAATTTTTTTCTTTTTTTACATCCGGATTCTCCTATTGTTTATTTCCCCTGTGGAGGACAGGTGAAATAAGATTTATAGGAGTCCTACCAAGCGAGGGTCTCTGTGACTACAGGATTAGATCTCTTTTCTAAGAGACGTAAAAGCCACCTTTCATCTATTCAAACTGCAGTAAGGGGTTTATCTCCAGAGGAATATATAAGGGAGGAAGAAAATTTCATTCACTCACTCTTTCTCTGCAACCCTCACCATGAGTAGAAGACCGACTAAGCTACAGCTCTTGAGGAAGACGAGAAGGACCAAGAGTTTATTGACTTCTCCTGCTGCTGAAGATGCTACCGCAGCTGCTCCTGCTTACGACCTAAGTGGTGTGGCGGGTGGTGGTGTTACTACTCCTGCTACCGCTACTGCTGCTGCTCCTGCTACTACTGCTGCTGCTGATGAGGACGGCGCTACTGTTGACGGAGGGTCTTATACATCTCCTTACTGGTCACCAATGTTTTATGCCCCCGTTGCTGGTGCTGGTGCTGGTGCTGGTGCTGCTGATGCAGGTGCTACTACTGCTGCTGCTGATGCTGATCATCATCACCCTCACGCTGAAGAAGACCGTGCTGGTGCAACTACAACTGATGCAGATACTGACGAATGCAGTGATACGGATTATTTGGAGACCCATAAAGATCAGCAGACCCAGCATGTGGGAGGAATAGAGGGAGAGGAGGAGGAGACGGAGGGGGAGTTGACTTCTGCAGCGGTTGCTCAAAGATCACCTGATCTACTCACCACCGCTATCGTGAAGTCTCTGAGAACCAACGGCTTCTGCTATCCACCAGGGGACACCGACGTCGAGCAGAGTCGGAGCGAGTTTTTTCTACCTCCCCGACTTACTCCCCCTCCACGACCGACAGCATGTGGTTATCCTATTCCAAGAAGTCCCGAGATACCGACGCGTGCGTTGCTCCTGTTGCTGGTTCTGCTGTTGATTCAGCTCACACTGATGGCCCTACTCTTCTTACTTTGAAACCCTCTATGGGTATCAAGAGGAGTTTTACCAAGAGTGACCAGGCGTCCAAGAAGAGAAAACCGGTAGTGAAATGTGTACCACCAACACCTTTCACAGTCCCCAGATTGGAGTTCTTCGTTGACAGTTTAAAGCTGGAGATCTGGCTCGACTGGGTTAGGTTCTCCAAGGAACGCTACAGCACCATAATGTGTACCTCAATGCCCACCAGGGAAGTGACCTTCAGAACTGACACACTCCTCAAGCTAATAGCGAACATCACTGACGTCCAAGAGATCGGTCTCCCAAGGACTCCCCAATCACATGACATGGTTCATCATCCTGGATCCGGAAAGCGAGACGTATGACCCATAGTCACAGATCGTCGTCAAATAGGTTGCCTTTGCCTCCCTGTCAATAAATTCTTCAAAATAAGAGATGTAGTTGTGTTTTTCATGCATTCTGGTCCCCAAGGCTTAGAGCTTGAAGGGGAACCATGGTTTTACCTATCTGTGAAGCATAATAAGTGAGCTACAGGGGTCAGAATAGCCAAAAAGGGTGATTTTTGGGGTAAAAATGAGGAACAAATTTTTTCCTCTTGCTACAAAAAAAAAATAAAGAGGCAAATCCTTATTTATTTCATCTATGATATCCCCCTAGGGTATAGAAGTATTTTGTTATAGTTGGGGGTCCAAGCATTCTCTTATGTGGTGACTGGGTACATAAAACCTTTGGTGTATTCGTCATGAGGACACGTCTACGACCTTTTTCAGGTTGTTTTGCACCATGAAAGACATAGTAGATGGACTAATGAAATTTACCAGGTAGAGACCTTACATGTACCTATGTAGGCCACAAAAAAAAAAGAACTTGCCTGTACAACTGTATGTTCCACAGGCTATGATATGGTTTTGGGGTAGTTTACGCACTGACACGTCTACGACCTTACATGCACTCATAGCTTCTAGGGTTTTGATGTTTAACTATCCTTATTATGTGGGCCTTATACGTTAAGTTTGGTTAATAGATTCCTTGTAGAACCAGAGATATCATAAGAAATGTACAGGCGCGGACACGTCTACGACCGCGGACACGTCTACGACTGGTGGCAAACGCTGGAACTAAACCCCGCTACGCCGTCTGGTGTGGTTCCCGGGTGTTAGGCAGTTGGCGTTCGTTCCAGTGAACAATCTACAGCCGAAAGCAGGTAAGAAAATGATGAATTTAACATATTAATAGCTATTCTCTGGTCGAATTACTCCTCAAATTAATGAAATATACCTTTGAGAACATGATGGTGAAGTTATTTTGATGATTTAACCCCTCAAAATTGTATAAAAACAATGTATTTGCGTACCGGGTTGAGTCAAATTTACTTCTGCTGGTCCCTGTCATGTTTCATGTAGCATTTCTATGGTAAAAACCAGCGACATACGAAGTCGTAGACGTGTCCCTGTCACATACCTTGCTATGTTTTCTCAGTCTTACAGTGTATGTATAGTGTTGTTAATGGTTTGCTTCTATTAGATAGCTATCCTGACATGTTTCTACGTAGAATGGAATATATGACTTACCCTTCACACCTGTTCTGGTACATAAATGAACAATCTTCAGAAATAATATGGAAATAAGCAGGCAGCATGTGTAATTACCCCATATTAAGATGTTTAAGGCCCTATATTTATTTTAAAAAGACTGTATTCTCACCCTCCCTCTCTGTAAAGTTGATTTTGGTACCCATAGATAGTTAAATATAAGCTAGGGCTGCTCAGTGCCGGTCGTAGACGTGTCCTTGTCACGAGTCGTAGACGTGTCCTCGTCGATCGTTCCTTGGGGGTTCACCCTCCACATCTACAAGTCGTAGACGTGTCCATGCCTACTAAGCTGGTTGTATTCTTCACTTAATATGTGTATGTACTTATTGTTCACAGAATGCCATTACAGAGGCCCCTCACAGAAGCCAAAGCGGAGGAGGAAAGGGAGCGACAAAGGGCACTTCATCATGATAATGCTCACAAAGAGGCTTACAAACAGCGGCGAAAGCTGTCCCAAGATGTGGGTATTTCTTTATTTTTTTATAATAATAGTAATAATAATAATAATAATAATAATAATAATAATAATAATAATAATAATAATAATAATAATAATGATAATAATAATAATAGTGTCTGTCTTGATAATGCATGTCTTTTATAATATAGGAATTTATTGAATATAAATGTAATTGTTTTTGCAGAAGACCAATGCCAAGCGCCCAAAAATTGGGGAAATGTCAGCTGAAAAGGCCGCAAGGCGGCGTGAACAAAAGAACAGATCTGCAAGGGACATCCGTCGCAGAAAAAAAAAAGGTAAGGAACCCCATAGAAATGACAAACATACATGTACATACAGCATTATCTCTCATGTTATTGTGTTTAAGGCCCTAAAGAAGTGTGTACTCTCACCCTCCCTTATTGTGTTTAAGGCCCTAAAGAAGTGTGTACTCTCACCCTCCCTCTCTGTCAAGTTGATTTTGGTACCCGTAGACAGTTAAATATAGGCTAGGGCTGCTCAGTGCCGGTCATAGACGTGTCCTCGTCACGAGTCGTAGACGTGTCCTCGTCGATCGTTCCTTGGGGGTTCACCCTCCACATCTACAAGTCGTAGACGTGTCCATGCCTACTAAGCTGGTTGTATTCTTCACTTAATATGTGTATGTGGTGTATGTCGTAGACGTGTCCTCGTCGATCATTCCTACAACTCTAATGATGTATGAATTCTCTTCTACAGCAGAGGTAGCAGCTGCCCAGGGGGCACCAGAGCCAGTCGATGAACCCGGTGAAGATGCACCACCAGCTGCCCCACCGGCTGCCCCACCGGCTGCCCCACCGGCTGCTCAAGGTGCTCCCCCACCTCCAGGGCCTTCCTCAAAGGGCAAGGGACTGGGGAAGAGGTCCAAGCGTCTGGAAGGTGGCAAGCCACAACCCACCCCTCCCTTGCCTGAGAAGAAAAGAAGCAAGCCCGAGGCTGCTGCTCCAGGTCCTGAACCCCGGTGGGTATTTTCAATGTACCTTACAACATTTTCCCAACATCTCTTAACCTTGTTTGATTAAAAATTTGCTGGTATTAACCTGATATTATTTCTCTTAAGTTGTGTTAAAATTTATATTAATATCATATTCTTTCAGCAAGTCACGCCGCTTGATAAAGAAAACCCAGACCAGTACCCCCCCCCCTCACCACGTGAAGAATTTATGGCCGTGATTGGGCTCAAGAAGACACCTTGACTTTTAGAATTAAAACTCTTTAACCTAACATATATTAACAGCACTTTACATAATTGTAGCTTTTTTAGTTTATGTACAGATTTATGATCACATAGCGGCAGGGACCGAGTTCTATTTTCTTCTCCTTGATATATACTTAGAGATATTTATTATTATAGTAAAGACACCAACATATAAGAAGATATATATATATATATATATTGAAATTAAGAGATATATAATGTATGTTTAAAAAAGACACAGAGATATATATATGTTTAAATAAAAAGATATATATATATATTTAAATAAAGATATGTACACTTTTAAATCTTTTTTCTCTTTGTCATCTTTGAGTGAAACAATGAAAATTAATTACCTTTTGGGTACATTCATTAAATTTCTAGACGGATGGTGGTGGCATTGCCCTTCTCGCGCTTGCCTAAAGTGAGGAAACTCAACAGGGACCTTGATATTGCACACCGTGAGATGGAAGCCCTGAGGAAGGAGCTCGAGAAGGAAAAGAAAAAGTCTACCACACATCCTAAACTTCCACAGGCAGCTCAAGCACCCCAGCTACCCCAGGAACCACCTGTGGTACCCCAGGCGCCCCAGCCACCCCTGGAACCACCTGTGGCGCTCCAGGCACCCCAGCAACCACCTGTGGCACCCCAGGTGCCCCAGCCACCCCAGGAACCACCTGTGGCACCCCAGGAACCACCTGTGGCACCCCAGCAACCACCTGTGGCACCCCAGCCACCCCAGGAACCACCTGTGGCACCCTAGTAACCACCTGTGGCACCCCAGCCACCACCTGTGGCACCCCAGCAACCACCTGTGGCACCCCAGCCACCCCAGCAACCACCTGTGGCACCCCAGCAACCACCCCAATCCATGACTCCTAGGACCGAAACCCGCAAAATTTTGGCCGAATCACCCAACATAACACCAGACCAGGACAGGGTAAAAGTCCTGCTACCTTACACTGTCACTAAACAGCAGGTGCAGAACAGTACAACAGATATAAAAAAAAAGCGCTGTTCCAGACCCCAGCCACGGAGCGTGTGCATGGAACAATAGGCCCCCTCTCAGATACCATTAGTCTCAGCAGAGACTACATCTTTAAAAGTGGTAGGGTATCTGAAGCCCGTAAATTAACATCGCAAGAGCTAAAGGAGGTAATCGTAGCATTCCTGATCCGTGAAGATAACGCCTACGAGTTACCAGACAAGAAACACAACAAAAGGCAAAACCTAAGCCCTCTCCGATACATTAGTAAATTTACACAAAAAGTATTGTGTTGAAAATCCTGTCAAACCCCCCAGCTTCTCCACATTCCGGAGGGCTAGGAAGGACAAACAAAAGATGATCAAACTCAATAAGTATATGAAGCGCAGCGTCTGCCTGTGCAAAATTCATGCTAACCTAGGATTATTGCTAGATGCTGTCCCAACCCTCACCAAGTCCACCAAGTCTTCCCTGATTGAGTCGTATACTGACGATGAGATCAGAGAGATCATCGAGGAAGTGCCTCAGACAGCATTCACATTTCAACGATGGGAAAAGGTTGAGAAGAAGCACGAGGGGCGCACAGTCACCCACACAAAGCTTGTGACAAAGACCTTCCTCAAAGAGGACTTTGTAGTACTGATGGAGGAATCGCTCCCAATATTCAGGGAGCATTGCCGGCGTGTAGCCATTAAATACGAACAAATGCAGATGATGCTGCAGATGCTTCCCGTGGGGCACTGCATAGTCCAGATGGACTATGCGGAAAATTGGAACTGCAGCTACCTGCGGGAGGTGTCTGCAGCCTATTACTCAAAAGACCAGGTGACTCTACATCCCATGGTCGTTAAATGCAGGGCACAGAATGGTGAGATTATTACCAAAACCTACGTCGGTGTAACCAGTGTGACTGATCACAAATTTAGCACCACATGGAGCTTCATTCAAGAGCTCATTCCCAAACTGAAGCAGGATCATTCACGCCTTCAACATATCAACTTCATCACTGACTCCCCTAGCTCGCAATACCGCAATAGGTTTACAATTAACATGTTGTCAAGGTTCCAGGCCTCCTTCAACCTCAGCGCAGCCTGGAATTGGCTAGAATCTGGCCATGGCAAAGGCCCATGTGATGGGGTTGGAGGAGCCCTGAAGAGCCTTGCAGACAGACTTGTCAAGACAGACAAGCCCATCCAGTCCGCCTCTGACTTCTGTCGGCAAGTCTCGCCTGTGACTAAGGTAAATGTCATCCACATTACCAAGTCACAGGTTAGAACCTCGACAAAGGCTGTCAAAGCCTGGAATTCCCCTGAAGTAAAGGGCATCAGCCACATCCACCATGCGATTGTGCATGAGGGCAAAATCTTCATCCGGAAGACAAGTTGCTATCGCCCCTGCTGTCTGGTGAATGGGACCCTAGAACCCAACTGTGAGGGGTGGATGCCCACTCGCATTCTTGAGGCCAACGAAATTGATGATACCATACCTGATGATTCTGAGGATGAATTTGACATTATTGATAGTGGATATGACTCAGACGACGATGCCCCCCTGGCCGCTATCAGAAAAACCATTGATGATGAAGACTTTGATGACTTGCCCATTGTTGAACTTATCCCTCTCAGCAAGAAAGCTGAGGCACCTGCAAAGGAACAAACAGCAAAGAAACCCACTGCTCAGAAACCCACTGCTAAGAAACCCACTGCTAAGAAGCCAAAGATAGAAGTTGGTAGGAGGTGCACCCGGGGCACCAAGAAATGAACTCACATTTAGTCAAACTTAATAATGGACAATGACAAATATGGGTTGTACATATGTTCCAGCCTTTTACGGTGTGATAACCTGTTCAATAAATCTTTTTGTGTTTTTGTTACATGTGTGTGTCCCTATTCTTAGCTGGAAACCATAAAGACAATCAGGGGAGGGCAATGGCCAAAGAAATGACCAAGGGAGGGTAATGCCCAAAGAAATGACCAAGGGAGGCAGTAGTGCTAAGCTATCTAGCGATGCGAGGACACGTCTACGACCGCGAGGACACATCTACGACCGCATATTAAGCAACTTAGCCCAGATTACATGGTCTCCCATCCTTATATTTCAGTAAATAGCACCAAGAGGTAGTGTACCAAACTACTTAGCCCCCAAATACCATCAACCTATAAGTAAGAAAGTCATATTTTATGGTTTTCCGATGAAAAATACTCTATAGCAAAAAAAAAATGACCAAACATGTACAACTTTTATTTAATGAAACCAGGCTAATTCCACTGTAAGAGGGTGTAACAGAGGTGAGCTGATGTATAGTAAACACTTAAGACCAGTACATATCAATGGAATATCATAGGAACCAATTACAGGCATTTTCACTCTATTTTGCATTCTCGCGGTGTCTCGCAAACGCGACGAGGACACGTCTACGACCTATTTCTAGCTCTGCTGCCACACACACACATCAATCTAGGACCCCCAAATCTATATACCATTGTAAAGCTGAAGGGATAAGCTATCTGTTCATGATAAAATAACTTGCATATGTCTTCTTTTCAAGGAGTGGTGCTAACTGGAAAGAAGCATGTCAGTTTATGCTAGGCTTTTCAGAAGACGTGTTATCCTCTCTGTAGCTAAAAATAGCATGAAAAGGCCAAAAATGTAGAAGAAACACAATTTACTGTAATGCTTGGGGTGTTTTCTTAGATATCATTAACAAATATTGGGGTATAATTAATGTGGAATATGTGTTTCCCATGTATCTCTGCATAGGGGTAAGGTCTTAGACGTGTCCTCGCGGTAATTGACATACCTCACTTCGGCGAGCTGGTACAGAAAAACTTAACATATTTAACCTTCCCTCATATATGGGCCCTATGCACCAACCCTTATAATTTATGTGTGCAAAAGGAATAGATGGTACTACTGTTTTATTTTGGCACCCCCTGGCACACCTATTTGACGACGATCTGTGACTATCAGTCGTATGTAGCTGTCAGCTACTACAAGGGTAAGAACGTCATCCACGTGCGCAGGTACGAAGGACCCCAGAAAACTTCAACACAGGACAGTGTGACGCTTTCGACCAAGGCGCTGAAAGAACTGGGTGATAAAAAAGAGATTATCTTTGAATTTCTTGACAGAATTTGATTGAGACGTGTGTAAGATAGTGTTAACGTATGTTTTATGTCGTGTATGTAGGTGTATATACTTTGTGTAGATATGTTGTGTATATAGGTGTACAGGTAGATAGTACAGGTAGAAAGAAAGAAAGATAGATAGAAAGATGGAACAACATATCTGTGAAAAGTGTTTCAAAAAATTTAAAAGGGTGTACAATTACGATAGACACGTGGAAAAATGTAGGGTAATACCTAAATTTTGTCCTCTATGCAGCGAAGGTAATTGCAAAAAAATTACCTGTCGACGGGAATCTCTGGACAGAGTGACTATTCCTCCGATAATATGCACTATATCGCAGGGTGAGGAAATATTCACCAGGAATTGGCCCGCAATACAAACAAGAGTCAGGACACACGGGGCTTGCGTGAGTGTAACAAACTTAAGACTACCAACCGGTGAGTTGAGTGATGCTATAGATACTATACGTCAGATTCACATCACGCAAAGATTCAGATACAAAGTGGGTTTGTCAGTAGGGTTAATTTTATAACACAGAGAAAACAGAAACAAACTACGCTACTTTCACGCCTCCCAAAACAATGCAACTCTTTTACATCACCTCCCCACTATAACTAATTCAGAAACTTTGGAAGAGTTCCTCTCCCTCATGGAAAACACTATCACTTCCGAAGAAGTAAGGAAACTTTGCGACACCAAGTGGAAAGTTCTTTTTTCCACCAATTTGAACATGTGTTTACATGGGACCCAGAGAATTCCCCATAGGGGTTACCCAATCGGGTCGACTTAAAAAGAGAGGAGGTGTGTTAGATTTGCCCAACAGGGACAAGTTATGCGTCTTTCGCTGCATATCCTTTCACTTATACAAGACCGGCAAACATGCTTCAAAATTGTTGCGTCAGTTCGATTCCACTGCGAAACCTGAAACCTTCCTAGGTTTGATCATCAGCGACTTACCCACGTTAGACGGGCCTCCCTAGCCCACTTAAAAGGGTCTATTTCTCCTCTTTCCTATCCCCTCAGGATGTGTGTGGTGCACATATGCGCGGGCACTGACACATTCCTCTGTGTAATTGTGTAATGTCGTTCTCGCCATGAATATGACCTCAGCTGTCGAAATGGCGTTAAACATCTATTACTCACTCACTTACCCACGTTAGAGAAATTGTTTGATATACAAATAGCGGTTTACACCACCCATAAAGTGATCAGACCGCCTTCCAAAACTTCGGCCACCCGAGGTTAAGTCAACCTTCACCTGTCCGCGAAACACGGCTTGCACGTGTCTCTCATTACGGATTTCAATTAATACACTGGCATCTACGAATGTCCCAAGTGTAAGTCGGCATTTACGACTAAGTTCTTACTGAAAAGACACAGGAACCAACTTTCCCCTTCCAGACACGTTGCCTTGAAATATGTAGGTGGAATCTACCAAAATTCGAAATCGATTTTCGAAGCTCTAGCAGATTTTTCCATTTTTCCTCCCGACGGAAATTCGAAAATGTACCCTTACAAAATTACCTTCAATTTCGAAGCTTTCTTCAGACCGTCCAAAGAACCTTCGACTGAACACGTGTCAGTCCTGTGGGAACACGCCCCTCTGTCGGCTAGCGTCGCATCTGACTGACGCAGATTCCGACCCCTTGTTGAATAGGGTTTTGAATTACATAAACAACACTGCCAAGGTCAGCAAGGAAGCACTGCTAGAACTTTACTGGCCGACGTTAGCGAAGTTAGCTCTCCACCTAGAGGAGCCGTTCAGTCCTCCCGGCAGCGACTTCACTGAAACTCGGAAAAGACACCCTTTAGTTGAACTGAAGAAGAGACTTTTGAGATATCTCTGCCAAGTTCCGGTCGTAGGTTTCAACTCGGGGCGTTATGACTTAAATCTGATCAAAGTACAGCTTCACTCGTTCTTCTCCTCCAAAGACCAAAAGAACGAAGAATTCAGCATCATAAAGAGAAGTAACCAATACTTGGCGATTTACATTAAGCACACTGTTTTCTTGGACGTAGTAAACTATTTGGCACCTAGTTATAATTACACGAATTATTTACTAGCTTTCACCAAAAATCAGCGTAAAGGTCACTTTCCTTACAAAAGGATGACATCTACCAGGAAACTGGAAAACAGAACACTACCACCAAGATCTGCATTTGACAGCAACATGACTGGCACCAAGATGTCTGAATCTGACTACGCGAAAATGTGAAAAAGTTTGGTCCGAACAGAACATGTATGCAAACTTTCAGAGATTACTTGATCTACTACAACAACAAAGCCCTTCATAGAGGCACTGAATAATCACGCTAAATTTTTCAGGGATCACAACATTGACATGTTCAAAGACGGAATCTCCCTTCCCGGTTTGACTTTACGGTTCCTTTTTCATACCACAGAGACACCGTTCGTAACCTTCCACCACTTCGACTCCCACCTCCACTCTCTGATTAAAAAAAATCTGGTCGGGGGTCCTTCCATAATCTTCCATAGATTTCATGAGAAGGGTACCACGCTGATAAAGGAACACAAGTACAGCGAAGAAGCGAGAACGTGCGAGCACATCTTAGGTGTAGACGCTAACTCTCTGTACTTGCACTGCATGAGCGAAGCACACTGCACAGGTTATCACCTGGTGAGACAACCCGAGACCGACTTCAAACCGAAAATTAGGCAAAAAAGACCGCTTTAGAGTGGTTACGCTACGTGGAGCACGCACACAGCGTGAAACTTCGCCACGCTTTCAACGGAGGGGAGGTATCTCTAGGTTGCCGAAAAATTCGCGTAGATGGTTTTCACCCGTCCTCTAATACGGTTTTCCAATTTCACGGGTGTTGGTTCCACGCTCATGAGTGCATACCGCTGTGTAGATATCCGTGTGCTTCAGACAGGGACGAGAGACGTGACAGAACAGCTAGAGCGCTTACTTAAAAGCTCTAGGTCACAAGTTGATTGTCGTATGGAACGGTGAATGGAGGAAGATGAAATGCCAGGATCCGCAGGGTATGGCATCCGAACAACACTGGAAGGTCGATGACTTGAAAGTGCTTCAAAATCCCATGACAGAGTGACATCATATCCTCTGTGAAAGATGGGAAAATGTTCGTTTTGATTCAGGTGGACATCACTACTCCTCCTCACCTATGTGAATACTTCGAAGAAATGACTCCTATTTTCAAGAACGTGACCATTTCGAAATCCGACATAGGAACTCACATGTTGATAGGTAGTAACCACGGAAAAAAGGTTCTTTTGGGAACACCTCTTTTTAAGTGGTATTAGGATCATGGCTTGATAAGCACCGAAGTGCAGATGTTCATAAAATACCTTCCTAGACAACCCTTCGCCGGTTTCGCAGACCAAGTAACCATGGCGCGAAGATGTGATGATGTGAACGCGAACGAGAAAATTCTGTCAGACTGTTACAAGTTGATGGGGAACACCACGTATGGTAAAACAATTTGCAACAAAGAAAAACACACCACTGTGAAATACACTAGAGGTCGAACCTTCGAATTATTAACCAATTCGTGGTGGTTCAAAAAGGGTACAGAGTTGACCACAGATCTATTTGAAGTCGAACTGCAACCGAAAACAGTCAGGAACAATCTTCCTATTCAAATAGGGTTCATGGTGTACCAGTTCGCCAAGTTGAAAATGTTTACGTTAGACTTTTTGGATAAATTTATCGATCGGCGCGATTATGCTCTTTGTCAAATGGACACTGACAGATTGATTGATTGATTTGTGTTTTACAGCACTTTAGCGGCACTAAGTGGCTATCCCGTGCTTCACAGGTTGATAATTTCACAGAAGAATGTGCCGGTGCCTGCGCATATGTGCACCACACACATCCGAGGGGATAGGAAAGAGGAGAAATAGACCCTTTTAAGTGGGCTAGGGAAGCCCGTGGACACTGACAGTCTTTACATGGCTCTCAGTGGTGAAACATTGGACCAACTTGTGAAACCCAACCTAAGAGAATCGTACTTTAGAGAGAAACGGAACTGGATTCCAACAGCGGTGTGCAATAATCACTTAGACCCTTTCGTAAAGATAAAAGCCGAAGGTGTGCAAGAATGGACCCCCCCCTCACTTGTTGTCAGAGACGATACGTTCAGAGAACTCCGGGTCTTTTCAAATCCGAGTGGGAGGGTGATGGGATTCTCAGTCTCAACTCCAAGACTTACATTTTCTACGATAAAGACTCGATAGGTGAAAGAAAATCCAAAGTGCAAAGGGTGTCATGAAAAAACAAAACGTTCAAGAACCCAAATACTTCTTGGATGTTCTTTTGAAACGAAAAACTATCCATACTATTAATACAAATTTCAAAGTAATAGGAAACAAAATGCACACTTACACAATAGAGAAAAAGGGACTGAGTTACTTATATGTGAAACGTTGTGTTCATTCTGACGGAGTGACGACGAGTCCTTTAGAGTTATGAAAATGAAAAAAAAAAGAAAAAAATATGATAAAAAAATTAAATAACTGTAAAGATGTATTTCAAAGAGTGATTGGTGCCACCACAGATAGAGCTATAGGTGTATATCAATTTCATATCGAAAACACATATGCTTTCGTCAAAAGGCGGTATACAATAGAATCGATCAACACGTTACTTTCTCTTCTAGAAGAGAACTCAGACTTCTTGAGAAAAATGTGTCATTGCTCAAAGGAAACATTCCACTCCTTTTGTCAAGAGTGTGTCTTCAGTGGATTTCACTTGTAATATTGATGAGATGTGGATGGGGAATACGGCTTACACCTATCCTTTATTTCAAGAGGGTACTTGCTGCAAAGTTGTACACCAAAATTATACCATATACAGTCTGAATTATGACAAACAAAAGTTGAATGTGTACAGCTCAATGTGTGGTTTCTGTTATGTTCCTCTCCGATATTCAACTATGTTATGTAGAGAGTGTGGACTTGTATTCAGCAACTTGTAAATATAATTGAACGAAATGAAAAATATGAAAGTGGACTTGTATTTAATGATGTGTAAATATAATCACTCGAAAATGAAATTATGACAAATAAAAGTGGAATGTGAACTACTCCATATGTGGGTTCTATTGTATTCCTATTTAATATTCAACTACCTTATGTAAGTTTTATTACCAGTTTGTTTTTTTGTTTGTTTAGTTTTACGTCCGGGGGCCATAAAGGAACTCAGACATTCAAGGTTTCTCGGACATTAAGTCCTTCTTTTCTGTTTGGACAGATATTTATATGCTGTTTGCCCAACACAGCAGTGACTGTATCTATGAATGACCAAATCTATGAGATGAATGACCGAATCTATGAGGAGGGGTGGGGGGAAAACCGCTACCGGGGCTCCGCCCCTGTCCCAAGGGGCGGGTCTTTGGTAAAAATAATTAATTTCCCAAAAAAAAAGGGCCCCCTAAAGGCCCCCTCAAAGGCCCCCCAAATGTTTTTCAATTTTTTTTTTTTTTTTTGGCAAGCTTTCAGCTTGCCTTTGTTTTTTATTCATAAAAAAATATCTCACTATAGTCACACCCTCATCTACATAATAAACCACACCTCTTTATGCTTATGAGGTCACATGACTACTTGCATACAGCTGATGGTATGACATGTGGACAGCCAACCAATCACAGGTCTCCATTTTGGCAGAAAATTTAAAAATAAAGTCACGTAACCAAAATTCAAATTTCCCAAAACGATGACCTCTGATTGGACCATTCAAATTAGGGTCATGTGACCTTATTTGCATAATAGAGGTCACATGACCTTAACAGCCAGCCAATCAGAGGGCGCCATTTTGGCAGCACACCACAGGGGGTCTGGGTCACGTGACCATTTTGAATTTCCCGCCAACAGGGAGGGTTCTGATTGGTCCATTTTGGGGCCACACCACAGGGGGTCTAGGTCACGTGACCCCCATTTGAATTTCCCGCCAAAAGGGAGGCCTCTGATTGGCTGTATGTCAGGTGAGTAATATCCTGTAGTTAGCTATATTCCCGTTCCGATACACTATATACTACTGACAATTATGTCATACTTATAAAAAGAGGAAGTTCCTGTATACAACTTGGCAGATCACAAGTAGATATATGTACAAGAAATAAAAGAATAAAAGATTTATAAATGGTTTTTGTGTGTATCTTATTTAAACTCTCTTGAGTGCAAATACTGGGTGATGTGCATTCTCACTCTGTAGGTGAAATCCGACCAATGCTGGGGCATCTACCCACATCACATGATGTAGAAAATAAAATGCCTTTAATAAAGAAAAGTTATTCGATGAACGGAATAACCATGAGGTGTCACTCCTTGTTGAGAGGGTGTCTGGAGGTTTTCCCCCTGTAAAACCCCCACCTGGAATTCTCCTGCCCAGTACATGTATATCTCCCTTCCAGGAATTCTCCCACTCGAAGACCCAGCTAAAAGTCGGTTAAACCTATTTTTCTTTAAAGGTCAGTTAAAAAGATATTTTGGGAATAAGTCAGTTAAAAATGATATTTTGACTGATTTAGTGGGGTGATTGTCAAGATTATGTGCATATCTGCAAAATTTCTTAAACACCCTGTGGAGAGAGTGGGTGAACTTTTTTATGAGCTTTGTAGATTATCCAATATTTGGTCAGTTAAAAGTTGATAAATGTCAGGTAAAAGTCAGTTAAAACCATGACCCATAGATAGTGGGAACCCTGTTACACATCTTATTTCTGATTCCATATGAAATGGCACTGTGTGACATTTCCATGAGGAAATAACCTATGCTGTGACCCAACCAGATAACCCATCTACAGTGTGTGGTGGTCCCCTTCAAATCAATAATGACATATCAGTGTAGAAAATCATGTATTTTACAGAGTTTTAGCTTCTTTAGTTATGAAAGTGATAAACCTTTGAAACTTATCCTTTGAGACTTACAAACTAGCAAGCTCCCCACCTCTTGAACCGTACTGAATCAGTTTAGAAAGTTATGATTCTTTGTCAGAAGCATATTTTTTCATGTCATGACAATTCTCAATTCTACCTATATGAATGAAAGAATGTAATCATCCGATTTCGTTGTCTAGACTTAGGGGCGGCGAAACGAGTGTTAAGTTGGGGGGGGCCGGGCCCAACATTACGACAATTAATCTAAAAGAGACATGAGTTGATGTCTTTGGGCCAAAGGCTCAAAAAAATTTGTAATTTTACCATTTAATTGCCATATTCTGAGTGGATTTTGGATTGTATCAGAGAAAACTTATGTCCCCTGTTCCGCCACCTATGAAAAATTGAGAAACGTTTCTGAAAATCTTATCATGATTTAGGTGGACAGTCATTTCTAACTGAAAGCCCTGTTCAATTTTCCAACATCTTGCAACATCTCATTAAATTACACATGTCATTAAATAACATATGTATTGCTGTTTTTTATACAATAGGGTATAAGAGGTGTGCCCAACTGATCCTTTGGACAAACAGTTGATAGCATGTGAGTTAACAATGAATAATGTGGTCTTACTTTGGACATGTATGTCCTGTCACCCAGGCAGCAGTCGGCCCAGTATCATCACTTTGCTGACTATTGCATCAGGTAAAATCTGTATTTATAGCAGCTGTCTGCCCATCCTTCTTCCTACCCATCATTGCTAAAGCTTGCTATACTTGCAACCATGTCTGTGCAACTATGATGTAATTTCGAATAGATGTAAAGTCAGCTTAGACAGGAATAAGGCCTTTCCAATGAAAAGACTGAAATTCAGTCATCTTCATCAACTGAACCAAATGAAGATTGCAGGAAACATGATACAAAAATAGAATATTAATAATTATGTAGTGTGTTACTTTTGGAAATGGCATAGTCTTTCAGTAATTCAATAACACAAATGTAATTCAATTAATTTCAGTACTGGTAATTCAATAGCCCTTATCTCACAGACAAATTACTCACACATAACCAGCTTTGAATTTTTGAGAAACAGTCATGTGGAAAAGGAAAACTTACCAACTTTTAACCAACTTATGATGGTAGGACCACATTATTGTTCCATGGCTTTTGTTCCACCCTGTCCAGCACTTGTAGGTTTATTATGTTTGATTGCTTTTGTACCAGCTCATCCCCACATTCTGACAGGATGGAACACTAGCCAGTTTGTTTGTTTGTTTAGTTTTACGTCCGGGGGCCATCGAGGAACTCAGACATTCAAGGTTTCTCGGACATTAAGTCCTTTCTTTTCTTTTTGGACAGGTATTTATATGCTGCTTGCCCGACACAGCAGTGACCGAATCTATGAATGACCGAATCTATGAGATGAATGACCGAATCTATGAGGAGGGTCGAGGGGGAAAACCGCTACCGGGGCTTCATTCCCCTACTCTTTTCGAAGGATAGCAAGTGTTCTTTTATTTGCCTGGTCCCATAGGCAGGGCCAGACAAACCACGGCCTTTGATCACTCAGACGTGGTTCACTGAGGGGGAATCCCATGGCAAAAGACAAGCATGTAAGCCCAGGCCCGCGCATATGGACACCAGCTGCCCACATGCTCACCCCAAGACACAAGAAACCCCAAGTTTGTCGCCTTTTACGAATCTGGTATGCCCACTGTTAGTATGGAAGGAGATTTCTCCTTGTGGACTCCCAATGAAGTTATTCTGCTCCTTCATGCCCTCACATGAAGGTCCCCACTCCACAGGGGGAACACTAGCCAGTTTGCTGCAATGTACCCTGCATGGTGGTTAGATTATTTACTAAGTTTCTAAGATTCACTTTCAGTGCAGAAGATTTTAGTCTATTGTGTTAAATCTGTAGTCTATCATGTAATAAAGATAATAGTCAGGCCAACAGAAGGACATTTCCACATGGGGTTAGCATTATCACTAGGATAATGTTCTATGGTGTAGGCTTGAGAGAAAAAACAATCAAACCTACTGGATGGTTGGTCTTTGATTGTTTCACATACATTAAGGTTAGGTTAAGTCACAAACATGTAAGTGGATATGGTGCAATGGTGGGAGTTGGCAATTTCTCTTTTAAACATCACTCTTGTATCTAAAGTGTTATATACCCTTGTATAAGCGTTTGTTACTGATAATCAAATTTTTCAATATTAATTCCCTCTCCTCTACCTCTGATTAGAAAACTATAAAAAGTAGCATATAAGTGTCTGACCAAAATTTGTCCATCTGGTGATTCCTGTGCTCCAAATATTCTGTATATCAAAAGGTCCAAAACTGTATGAGCCCCTAGTTTGGTTCTGACCGTGGTATCTAAAAGGTCAAATCTCTTAGAAATAGTGCATGCACCACATGAAGAATAAGGATTTGAAGACTAGGCAGTTTGTTGGATATTCTGACCAAGTTTTTGCATGTTATGTCTACAATGATTTAAAAAATATCTATTAGAAATCTGTTTTAACTATTCAAGCATCAAGGACTGACATGATTGCAGATTTGCACATAAATGTCTGAGCATGATCACACATATTTGTCTTAGATACTTTATTAGTCTTATTAATAATAGTTCATCTAACTAGACTAAGAATAATAGACAGTTATTTATTGCTAACTAGCATTGATGCATGTCACTGATGTGATAAAAAGAAATGTTCAAAATTCAGCAAAAAATAATTGGAACAAAAAGGTGCTGCATAACCGAGTACCCCAAACTAACCTGATCAAAAAAGAGCAGCCAGACCTGGAACAAGGTATTAATTTTCAAAATGTTAATATGAACCTATGTGAGTTTGTATCTTAACATTCAGCTAACAAGGAACCATCAGTCAAAGTTAGCTATCAAGTTGGGCCCTCAGCTGAGATGCTAGTGCTCTCAGCAGGGGACCTTGGGCATCTCTGGGCTGTGGATGAAGATTTCTATATCAACCATTACCCAGCTAGTCCTACTACCGGTAGTAATAGAAGAAGAAAAAATGAGACAGTGTGAGAGTATAATTGATTGATTTTTTTCAATGTCCAGAGGAATCCCCACTTCATTGGACTGGGTCATTAGTTTACAGACATTCAGTCATTTCTTTCTCAGACTGGACAGATATTTGAAAGCCACTGGTCCAAAACACCCAGACAAGGTATGATTTGTATGCTGCTTGTCCATCACAGCAGTGATCGCATTTATGGATGACTGAATGAGATAAGGAGGGGCGAGGGAGTAAAACAAAGAGGGAAGGCAATTAGTGAATGACAGGAGAGGCAGTATAGAGATGGAAGGAAAGGGAGGGAGGGTTAGGGGGTGAAGATGACAATGAATGATGTCAGGGAGGAGTAAAGGATATATACAATAAAAGACCTCTCTCCATCCCGCCCCCCTAAAATTGTCAACAGGTAGCTATTGGAATGTGGAGGATGGGTTGGGGATATTTTTGATTGGAAAATTTGCTTGATTATAGGAATAAATAGGGAAAAGTATGATACCGGCTACATTGCATATGAAATTTTAAAAAAAATAAAATGCCTCTGATGAAAAAGGACAAAAATGTTATCAGAGAAAGCCAATAAGAAGTCTATGCTCTTCAATCAGATTAGATAGCTGTGACCAGGCAAGCAAAAACATGGTGCATTTTAAATGAGACCGTTGAATTCTGCATCAAAAAGGTGTTCTCCCTTGATGGGTCACTGCTGTTCTATTTTTATGACAGGACACTGGGAATGCTTTATTGTCATACAACCTCCTAGGGGGTTCCCACTTGGCATTAAAACGTTTTTTAATGTAAAAAGCACGTTTTTCTTAGGTTCTTAAGTACCAAACATGTTTACATATAAAAAACCTCAAAACGTGTACACAAGCACAAATAGATGTTCTATAAAAACGTTTTGTTAAAAAGCACAATTTTAACGTAAAAATAAAGACTCTTGTCATTTGAGAGAAAAAAAAACCTGTAATAAGCTTAATGTACACAATATGATACGAAAGTGGTTGTATGCCAGATATAAGTATGTACCCCTAATACGAGGAGGCGCAAATTTGAGGAATTTAGGATCTTTTTTAAGGAATTTTCACAGCATAGCTGTGATTAATTATTTTATTATGGTTAAGGAACATAGTCACCATAGAACTATGTATACATGCTGTCTGTAAGGGGTTATTGTATAGCATGAAGAATAAAAAATCATGTTGCCTGTGAAGGGTTATCATATGGTGTGTACTGCCTGGTCACGGCTGAGCACTCCCAATGAGCTATCACGTTGAAGTATATACTTGTAGTACGTCTCAGGTGTGTGGAGGCCGTGTGTACTGCCTGGTCACTACACCACAGGGCTGACCATACTCTTGGCAAGTCTATGACTGGCTAGGGGTCACTGAGTACGACATGGACAAAATTCTAGCGCGTGGTGTTACATGTAAATGAATTATTTTCAAAATGAAAATAATTCAATAAACCCAGTATCATGGATAGGAGCTGTCTGCCAAGTGTGATGCACTCAGCTCCTATACATGATGTTGCCTTTAAGCTCCCCTGGAGTGTATCGTGCAGTCTCTTCGCTGTGATTTTATATCTATTGCAACGAATCAATAAGACACAATTTTATAAAACATTACAATTTATCTATTAAACATGCCTTTTTTTTTATAACGATCCTCTACAGCAATTCTGACATTGTTTTTTAACATTTGTTTGAATAGACATGATATCAACACTATTATTTAACCAACCATCCATTGAACAATTGTATAGGTAAAGTTTATTAAGTTATTAACAATTGTTTTTTTTTTATATATATTAAATGCATGAATCATTATCATATGATCAATTATGGGCTCTTTTTAGATTGATAACCCTTATATTATGAACTTATCGTTCTTAGTAAATTTTGATTTAACAATTTTTAATAGCTTGAGTAATTTAGATTAATAATAAACACAACTACCTGTGTCTATTCTGGAAACTATATATATCACCAAAGCACATGATAGTATTTCTGATATAAATAGATCCATACATATCAACAAACTATTCACTACAATGTGTAGCTATCGCAACAATTACCTCTGAACTTAGGAAAGTTCTTTCTCTATAACCCAAAGGTTTTCTAGTTTATATCTTTTAGCAGCTATTTAATAATACTCTGGCTTTGAATAACAGGCATCCTCTTGTACTGCCGTATGTGAAGGTATATATGCTATGTTTAAACGAGGACGGCTTTAGCAGCGATGCTAGCTTTCCTCTTCCTCTTTGGTGCAGGTATGATTCCGTTGTCGAACTCCTGTGATGGGTCCTGACTATTGCTCACCTCAAATTCACTTTCCTATAATGAGAAAACACATATAGCAGGTCAATATACTCTGTGAATAACTCAAACACAGACCTGACAGAAATTGCTGATGATCACTAAGAGGAACCAAGGTCAAATATGAAGTAAAGGAGCGATAATGTGAAGAGATTCATATACATATAAAATTTACCACGAAGTCCACAATACTCTAGTCACATACAACACTTACATCACTCCTGGCTTTGGCCCTCTTGCGTCCCCTTCTTGCCTGCTCTGTTTTGTCGTCTTTCTTTTCTTGAATGAGCTTAGAATCAAGGACAAATCAAACTTTCATGTTATAACAACTCTATTCCAACAGATTGCTACTACTATCCCGATATATGTGATGTATGCTATGTGACTGACAGTTCATATTATCTTATAAAGTTGATTAAACGTTATTTTCCGTGATGTGTTAGCAACACTAATGACAGCACAATGATAAAGGTCAAAATCAAATGTTTACCTTGCCATCTTTGTTTCGCTTCCCACGACGTCCATCAAGCTTCATCTCTTCTGTTCGCGATGCTAGACTCTCGATCTGAATCATAAATATAAGGCGAGGGTGGACATGCAGAATAATTTTAAAATGTAAAGGAATTTGTTATGTTTATTTGCAGAAATGATATCACACAACCCAAGATCAACTGTGTTTGAAATTCTAAAAGTCAAAGTGACATTACCTCTTTGGCTACACTTTCCTCGTCGATAACATTGTCCTAAAAAGTTAAAGATACTTGAGATAACAAATGAATATTTCAATACATACCCAGTTGACAAGCAAACATTTTTTAGGAAAGGGAAAAAACTTTTTCCTGACATTTGGGTACCTCGTACATCTGAGGTTACTATTGCTGAAAACGTAAACATTTGGTCTATTTTGATGATTATAGACAATTACACATATAAGGGAGAAGTCGGAAGCAGTAGCGAATGTTGCCATTCATAAGAGAGTAATGAATGGGCTAATGGGCCTGATATCCTGGATATCAGCACTCCTAGGAGTGCCGATATCCAGGATATCAGCACTCCTAAGACCTGCAATATCGACAGGTATCAGAATAGGAATATCCAGAAAAAGTACCCAAAATCACAGGTCGTGTAATAATATAGAGGTATCCTATCTTATAACTACCTACAGTCAACCCTCACTTCCTCGACCCTTTGATTCCTCAGATCCCTCATCACCTCGGACAGAAAATCTGGAACTACCTGCTATGTTTTCTATTATATTTGGACTTAACGCCTCAGATAATTTGCTTCCTCAGACATTTTTCCTTGCATTCTTCCATATCTGAGGAAGCAAGGGTCGACTGTATTCTTAGTGCATTCTATAATGGAATGAGTGAGTGAGTAATAGATGTTTAAAAGCTATTTCGACAGCTAATATCATATCCATGGTGAGAAGTTGACCTTTTTAAGTGGGCTATGTAAGTGCCCTATAATGGAATGATGGTGTAGAACTGCATATACCATATTGCATGAATTTAGATAATGATGAGAACAGAAGATATGCCATTTTAATTCGGTGTGGGGGGGGGGCAAATCTGTGTACGTTTAGGTGCATCTTATGTGCGGGTTGCCTTATACACTGGGTATTTCAGTAACCTACTTTGGGTGGATCCTGTGATAGCTCAGACGATTCCTTTGGTGTTTCAAGCTCAAGATATTTAGGGAAGCCCTCGCTCATCAACTTGTCTTTGTCCACTAACTTGCCCAGCCTGTTCAAACGATGATTCCACAGACTTAGAGTAAGACATACTCAAAGAAAATGATATGATATGATATATAGTGATAAGCATTACGAATATGTATAGCCAATTCAAAATTTGGCACATCCAGTACTTGAAATTGCGTAACATTTGGCAATTAAAAAGGACGGTTCTAATGACGAGATGAATGCTATATCACCTTTTGCCCTTTCCAGCTGCTTTCAGGTAACCTTCCTTCTCTAGGCGGTTGACGAGGCCGCTGGCAACGGTCATCTCTACACCAAGACGCCGGCTGAGGGTGGTCTGCTGGATGCGGTTGGTCTCAGTGCAGGCATGGAGAGCACGTCGCCACAGACACTGTGCCTATAATGTATGCAGTTGGGTCATCAGAGTTCAGTTTAAATGATGTATTAGTAAGGCTCCTTGGCATTTAATTACTTATTATCTGTACATAGTCTCTTACAAAATTACTCATCTTTGGCTAATTACTGCATTAGGTCGCCCATAGATTATAAATTTGATAATTCATGCACAATATTGAGGTGACTTTATAAACTGGATTCTTAATGACCCAAATGGAATAATGATGACTTTAAATATTCCCAAAACCCTCCTCGGGTTTTTTGTGTCCAGAAATTAAACACTGAGGCGAAAATTGTTATCTGATTGGTCAACATTTCGGCCCTTGCGGGCCTTCTTCAGGACTCAGGAGTCCTGAAGAAGGCCCGCAAGGGCCGAAACATTGACCAATCAGATAACAATTTTCGCCTCAGTGTTTAATTTCTGGACACAAAAAACCCGAGGAGGGTTTTGGGAATATTTAAAGTCATCATTTTTAGCTTTCTATCCCCATCGCATCCCCCCGGGATCCCCACCTCGCCAAGCTACTCAAGTTGGCGTGTTTTGGTGAACAGACCTTTTGTGTCCAACCCTCCAAATGGAGTAAATCCTTTTTATTATTACTTTTAAATAAAGAATAGATCCCACTGAGTAAAAACATATGAATACATCCTTTATTTCGTTATCTAATTGCCCCTTATGACTTATTTAAAAGATAAATTGCCTTTATTCCGTTATCTAATTGCCTCTCATGACTTATCTAAGACAGAAATGGCCTTTATTTGTATCTAATTGCCCCTTATGACTTATTTAAAAGATAAATTGCCTTTATTTTGTTATCTAATTGCCTCTTATGACTTATCTAAGAGAGAAATGGCCTTTATTTCGTTATCTAATTGCCTCTTATGACTTATTTAAGAGAGAAATGGCCTTTATTTGCTTATCTAATTGCCTCTTATGACTTATTTAAAAGAGAAATGCCCTTCATTTTGTTACCTTATTGCCTCTTATAACGAAATAAAGGCAAATTCTCTCTTCAATAAGTCATGAGACACTCAGATAACGAAATATAGGTTATTTCTCTCCATTGAATAAGGCATAATGGACAGATAGTAACTACTTATTCAAATCTCCCATAGGGCGAAATAATGCATTTTGGGGCAACTAAATGGAATAGTTGCCCCAAAAAACATATAGGTCGCCCAAAAAAACCTAAAAAAAAACCATGCCCCTGTTTTTATGTTCTTCCCATAAGGAAACCCTTTCCCCGGGATTCCTTCCCTGGCATGTTTTAGGATTGATTTCCTGCCCCATCTATATAGATGCACTTTAAGTCACCCTAAGGGTGACCTATTGCATTTGGTCGCCCTAAATGGAATAGGTCGCCCAGAAAATGATTTTTCAATCTTCTTACCCCAAAAAAACCCATGCCCCTATTTTGATATGTTTTTCCCCATAAGGAAACCCTTTCCCCTGGGGGCCCTTCTCTTACACGTTTTAAGATTGATTTCCTGTCCTCCCTACATAGATACTACCGCTTTAATTTCCCCTTAGGGTGACCTTTTGCATTAGGCCACCCTAAATGGAATAGGTCGCCCAGAAAATGATTTTTTTAACCTTCTTACCCCCAAAAACCCATGCCCCTATCTTTATATTTTTTCCCCATAAGGAAACCCTTTCCCCAGGGATCTTCCTTGGATGTTTTAAGATTGATTTTTTTATGTCCTCGCTATATAGATACTACCGCTTTAGGTCGCCAGTGACCTAATGCAATAGGTCGCCCAGAAAATGATTTTTCTAACCTTCCTACCCCCAAAAGGGCGACCTATTGCATTAGGTCACCCAGAAAAGTTTCCCATCAACAGATACAGAAGGATCTGTTCCATTTGATTGATGATGATTCCACTTTTTACATCCAACCCTCAGGGGACTTAAAGCAGTAGAAAGCCTTATCTTTTTAATCTTATATGCGTATGCATGATTTAGATCCATTTCAGTGCACTGATAAATCTGATAGGCCTTACAGTATTCTTTAGAGAGCCTGACATGAACGAATTATTCATAATGGGCCATTGTTACATTGTAACGATGGCCCATTACCCATTTTAGACATACTATTTAAAACTCTACACCATCATGTTTTGACACCAGATTTTTAATAAGCACCCATCTCATTTAAGCACAGGTATACAGCGGGCAGATCTCAGTCTCAGCTCTGAGCTTGAATGATTATATATGATAGTATGTTTGATAATACTTTGCAAACATAAACATCCATATCCATATACCCGGCACTCTTTATAACCTCGTGGTGTCACCAGACTGATGTCACTTTGTAAGCCTGACATTTCAGTATACTATTTATAAAATCCTGGTGTCACTTTGTAAGCCTGACACAGGCTCACATTTCGATATACTACTTGTAACCTTTTGGTGTCACTTTATAAGCCTGATGTACACCCACATTCCATTATACTACTTATAAACTCTTGGCGTCACTTTATAAGCCTGACATTTCCCAAATTTCAATATACTACTTTTAAATGTCCTTTGTCACATTGTAAGCCTGACATAGACATGCATTTCAATATACTACTTGTAAATGTCCTTTGTCACATTGTAAGCCTGACATAGACATGCTTTTCAATATACAGAACTACTGTAAAGTCTGATATGTAAAGCAGCACCTGAGCTTCTGAGGAAGCCATAGACGTACAAACGGTCTGAAATGGTCTACAAGCTGCAGCTTATATGTGAAGTTTTATTGTACTTTTATTTGTATTTTTATTTATAATATATACTCCTAGTGTCACTTTATATGCCTGACTTATATACTTTTTAACTCTTGGTGTCACTTTGTACCCCTGACACAGACCCACATTTCTGTATACTACTTTTTAACTCTTGGTGTCACTTTGTACCCCTGACACAGACCCACATTTCTGTATATTACTTTTTAACTCTTGGTGTCACTTTGAACCCCTGACACAGACCCACATTTCTATATACTACTTTTTAACTCATGGTGTCACTTTGTACCCCTGACACAGACCCACATTTCTGTATACTACTTTTTAACTTTTGGTGTCACTTTGTACTCCTGACACAGACCCACATTTCTGTATACTACTTTTTAACTCTTTGTGTCACTTTCAGAGATGCCACACTCTGGCCGACAAAAACCATGAAAACTGGATTTTTGACACCCTTTCCCAGGAAATCAACATGATTAATTACAGAAATCTGGAGAAAACTAAACCAGGAATTCCTGGAAAACCAGGAAAAGTGGCATCTCTGCACTTTGTACCCCTGACACAGACCCACATTTCTGTATACTACTTTTTAACTCATGGTGTCACTTTGTACCCCTGACACAGACCCACATTTCTGTATACTACTTTTTTAATTCTTGGTGTCACTTTCAGAGATGCCACACTCTGGCCAACAAAAACCAGGAAAACTGGATTTTTGACACCCTTTCCCAGGAAATCAACATGATTAATTACAGAAATCTGTAGAAAACTAAACCAGGAATTCCTGGAAAACCAGGAAAAGTGGCATCTCTGCACTTTGTACCCCTGACACAGACCCACATTTCTGTATACTACTTGTAAAGTCTTGGTGTCACTTTGTACCCCTGACGCAGACCCACATTTCTGTATACTACTGGTGAACTCTTGGTGTCACTTTGTATCCCTGACACAGATCCACATTTTCGTATACTACTTGTAAACTCTTGGTGTCACTTTGTACCCCTGACACACACCCATATTTCTGTATATTACTGGTGAACTCTTGGTGTCACTTTGTATCCCTGACACAGATCCACATTTTTGTATACTACTTGTAAACTCTTGGTGTCACTTTGTACCTCTGACACATACCCACATTTCTGTATACTACTTGTAAACTCCTGGTCATTTTAAAAGCAGCATATTGAAATGTAATTCTGTGTCAGGCTTATAAACTCTTGCTGTCACTTCATAATTTATAGTTTTTATGTATGGATCATCTTAAATAGGAAGTAATCCCTCACCTGTACAGCTACTTCAGATAGACCCTGGAGTGACAGATCTGTTGGAGCAAGTTCCTCAACTTTTGGCTGGGTAAATCAGAGTACATAATCGTGAGCATCCTGCTTCATAGCATACATTGTCGGTTGGCTATATAGCATTTTAACCATCAATAGATGAGACATGTTATTACTCCTTCCCCGGTAATTCATTCATTTTGTGAACATATCGACAACCATTTTAAATGCAATTAACATTTTGGGGTTTATGCATTATGCAGCCACCACGACTATCCAAGTAGTCAGTGACGGAGAGTATGTTACAATGATACTTACATTAGCACAAAGGTTACAGATGTGACGGCTTGGTGCCTGCTCCTCTTTGGTGATGCAGAAACACACAGCGTGCTGCCAATTCTTACATACAGCGCAAAGAATCATCAAGCCGTCATCCTGTCAGAGGTATATTAAAGTTACTGTATATAAAAATCTAACATTCTTCTGTCTACTTTCATAAAACAGAATTTGTATGGCACACATATACCCACATATGGTTAGAATTGGTTTAGTTTTTCTTTGAATACTATGACCACGCATAAATAAAGGAAACAAGTATACCGCAGTTTTTGCCGTACTATTTTCCCAGTGTTATCCCAGTTACCATGGTACTACAAAATAGTTGTACCTACAATCATACTTCCAGAATCGTTTAACATACCTCGTTACCACCACATGGACAGTGGACTGACTCCTCCTGGCCGTTGTTGACTACTGTAACCCCCTCTGACGCCTGGTCATTTGTTTTCTGGCTGCCTGCGTCTGAGGAGAACAAATAAAATGTCAACATAAATGTATTAGAAGGTTGGAAATCTTAAATGTTCACGTCAGCTTGGACTTTTCCTGATTTTTCTTGACTTAATATAAATAAGCTGGGTTACTTAGTTGTCTCGTTACCTGGCTTCATAGGCGTCATGTTGGGTGGTTCATCAGCCTCTGTTGGCTCTGCGACCCTCTCCACGTGGTCTGGTGCATCCTCAGTTACCATGTCCTGAGAATATAGGATCAAATATCAGGAAATTAAACCAATTCCAAATAATTTTTATTCTTCGATTCTATATAAATTTTTACTGGTTTAAAAACGCTGAGTAAAATACGCTTCTGGTGAAGGATAATCAAAAGCTTGTCTTACTGTATGTGCCTCGGGTTGTGCAGAGTTGGTGGTCTCTGGAACAGGCTCTTCCATTCCCTCCTCATCGACCATCTCAAACTGCTGGGCGCTGGTCCTCACGCGCATTTTCACACTGATTGAGAGGCCATGAAACTTCATTCAGTTCTGTTTTATTTTTCTAAGCAGACCGCCAATTGTAATTTGAGTTCCTCTTCGCTTAGGAGACTAGATAAAAACTTTTGAATTTGAGTTGGACTTGAGTCAGTTTCCACTGTGACCAGTGCATCAGCTGTATTACTGTATTAGTTCTGATAAGCGCACATGCTCTAATAAGCGCACGTCCCACATATTGGGACCTAAAATCATGCAAATACAGTGCAATAACAGAGATTTTGTGGGCAAAAACATTGATTTTGGGGGCAAAAGCATCGATTTTGGGGGCAAAAGCATCATTTTCGAGGGCAAAAACATTGATTTTTAGGCTTTAGGGGGTGCGCTTATTAGAATTAATTTTGTATTGATGTTTTGGAAATCTAACAATTAAATTTCCGCACATGTGCGCTTATTAGAACGAATACGGGGGTACATGTAGTATTTTTGAGCTGAGAACCTCACACTTTTTATATTGAATTATTTATTACCTTGAACTAAGAGTCATAATACATGTGTTCAACGTATATGTGATGTTAAAATGGTCCCCATAAGTTACCCATCACATAACGTAAGTAAAGGATAATGAAGATGTCTAAATAAAACCATCTCAACTGTAACAAACGTCTTGATGTATAAAGCCTGAGGAAGATCACGAGACAAACTCATTATGCAATATGGTAACTCAAAGTGAAGGAACTAAAAACACTCACGTATGGAACGGCTACATTTACACATGGGATATAAACAGGTTAGTGATTTGAAGATCTAGACCAAACCGAATCAAACAGCAATCTGGATTTCAAGGAATAAATTCGCGTGAAATCTTGACAATCACCCCCTTAAAATAGTCAAAATACCATTTTTAACTGACTTTTCCCAAAATGTCTTAACTGACTTTTAACTGAACTTTAAAGAAAAATGGATTTAACTGACTTTTAACTGGCCAGTGGGTAACCCTGTGTCACTTATATCGATATATGTATTTGAGACAGAATGATTTCAGTGAAGCGGCCAACATATAAACACATACCGTTGCCACATCACCAACGTGAATGTTCAATGGTTCGTCCTCAAATTTGAAGGTGTCAGTATCCGATGAGGTGAAGCCTGGAGGTTCATAGTCTGCTGGTGTTACTGAAAGATGATATATATTGTTTGCAAAAGTGTCAAAGCTTGAACATAAAAGGGAAACTTTTTTAGATGAACTAATAATCGGATATTCACTAGACCTAACCACCTGGAGCATATTGAAATTGGATGACGTCATGCAGTCAAAGAAACCCACCAACATGAGAAAATGACTACGGTAAGTCTGATAACACAAAAAACCCAAAATTCCGTAAACAATTTCAGCTATAGCATGGTCGAAAAAAGGAGATCCAGGCTACACATCAAATCATTATCGTAAAACTCTTATTACAAGCAGAGGTTTACTGGATATGGTTGTATTCTAGAATGGCGTAATGGGAAAGGGAATATGACAAAGGAAAGAAAAAATTCTACAAGAAAATCTTAACATGACTATGGTTTGCTATGTTTTGTTATGGTAGGCCGGGCTATCTGAAACACATTTTCTGTTTAAAGTGCTGTCTTTAGATTTAATATTAAGATTATTTGAGACTTACCTGTAAGTTGAGGTATAATCAGGATTATACCGAGGGAACCTGGCGGTTCAGGGAATACACGAGAGGAGGAATCGCACATGCGCAGTCAGCCTGTGAAGGGGGGTCAACTAACTAATACCTAACCTTACTAGGGGTAAATTCCAATAAAACCCCCCTTATTAATTAATCTGAGACATCATGATTAACCGAGGGAGGGAGCGGTAGGGCGTGTATTCCCTGAACCGCCAGGTTTCCTCGGTATAATCCTAATTATACCTCAACTTACAGGTAAGTCTCAAATAATCTTAATTTTATCCCTCGGGAACCTTTGGCGTTTCCGAGAATCCACGAGAGTTTCAGAGCAATTGACTTCCCTGAACAGAAAACACAACAACATATTTACATTCAACTTATATTGTCTGTGACAATATTAAAGTGGTATGTGGAAGAAAATATATAGCCACATACGACAATAGCTTGTCTATAATAAGTCCAACTTGACTTAACCAATATGTCATCTTAAGATGCCAGTAAACATAACAGTTCTAAAATTACAAATTTCAAATACTTGCAAGAGTAACTTTCAAGCCCTACAAAAGGCAACTTCCATTTTAAGCCAGAATGGCTAGCACCCCTAACACCCATCTTGATAGAGTGTCCCGACTTATCGGTAGATGTGGTTGTATATAACTAACAGGGATGTAAGTCAGGCATGGGCAAAAATCAGGAAGCCATATATTTACTTGATATAAAAGCTTTCTATTTTTCTACACAGCCCTCCTTACCACTCATATAAGGAAAATACATGTCATTCAAAATTTTCAGAAATCAGGAAATCCTGATAAAACCTGAAGACTTACGTCCCTGAACTAATAAGCAACTGCGATTCTTCAGATCGAATTGTCCTTGTTCTTTCAAGGTACTGTTCTAGGCACCGTACCACGCACACCCTAGGGTTTTCATCAAATTTATGATGTACCAGTGTGTTCAGCGGATCACCTTGCTGGTTGCTCTTCAGTAGTTTCGTCATGCGGAACACTGCTTTGTCCTTAACAGACATGTTTTTGATTGACATATTTACTATGGTCTGTCCTCCTCTCTGGGATGTCACGAGAAGTAGTAAGACGCTCAACTTCATTGAGAGTTTCTTAAGTGAGACGGTTGCATTGTCCCACTGCTGAATAACGTCAATGACGTCCCAAAAGGTGTGGTAGCGCAGACCCAGTGGATTCATTTCATATGCTCCTTTGATCAACAGTTTGACTGCCTGATGTTGTCCCACCGGTTTGCCATTGACATAATTGCAAACCGCCGAGAGAGCACATCTGGCTGCGTTCAGGGCCTGGTAACTTTTACCCTCGCGTTGCAGTTTTGAAAGGAACTGACACACTTGCTGAATAGTAGGCTGGAGCACTGGAATGCCCCTTTCCACGCAGAAAACGCACCAGTCTTAAAGATTAGTCATAAACGACTTCCTGGTGGCAGGTCTCCTGGCATTAACTGCCAGCTGGATAGTATGACTGTCAAATCCTCTTTTCACCAGTTTCTTCTTTAGAAGGAACTATAGACCACCAACGGGGTACTTTGTAGCCTTAGCTTGTTTGCGGGCTTTCCTGGATGACACAAGTTTCCTCTGTCTCTCCTGAATCGAAGTCTTCTCCAATTGGTGCGTTGGAGCCCGCCGTACCAAGGTTGACCCAGCCAATCGGGGGTGACCAGAATCGCTTGTACCCTCTCCAGCCTGATCCTTTGAATTACGGGTCCCAACAGACTGAAAGGAGGAAAAATATACATGTATTTTCCCTTCCATGAGATTGACAAGTCATCATTGTCCCAGGCGCCAGGTTGTGGCTCCCAAGACACAAAACATGGCAATTTAGCATTAGCACGAGAGGCAAACAAATCCACTTCTGGTGTGCCACAAATTTTTTGGACTCAATTCCCATTCCAGATCTGGTGAAAAGTGTCTTGACAGGTAATCTGCCAACACATTTTCCTTGCATGGTATGTGGTTGATGGTCAACCACATATCCCTCTCGGCACACCAGTCCCAGATTTGCTTTGCCAACTCGTTGCATTCAACAGATTTGATTCCACCCATTTTTCGGACATATGCCAAAGCAGTAGTGTTATCAGTATGAATTTTGACATTGACCCCATTTTCTGGTACCAATGCTTGTAATCCTAATTGGATTGCCATCAACTCATGAATGTTACTATGAAGGTTCACTTTCTTCTCCTTCCAAATACCTTTGGTGGTTGTTTTACCCCTGTGAGCCCCCCACCCAGTGCCTGAAGCGTCGGTGATGATTTCAAAATCAGCACCCTCGTTTCTAATCTTTTTGGAAGCAGTCAGACGGTTTTCTAACCACCAGTTGATGTCATCCATACCATGTGAACCTACAATCATTTCTGCATCAAAAATCCCTTTATTTTGTTCCAGAACTAGGTTCTTTTCTCTCTCAAGACCCTTGATATGTGCCGGCCCCTACTGCACTCCTGCAGAATAGGCCGTCATCAGACCAACAATATCCCTTATTGTGTAAGGCTTGGGACCATTAGCCAAGTTCCACACCACCATGTTGAACTCAACAGGAACCCCAAAAACACAATTTCTTGTGTAGGCGTAAATACTGATTTATCAGGGTGCACCACAAAACCTAGAGAATCTAACTCTTGTCCAAGCCTGTCAGTAGTAACCCTACACTGTTCTGCTGTATCTCCCAAGATAAAAGTCATCAATGTATTGAAAACACTCATGACCTCCCTCTCTTAGGTTGGAGAAGACTGGATTCAGAATTTTTGTAAAAATTCTTGGGGCACAGGCCAAACCATTGGGCATGCCCTGGAACTCATACAAGATTCCTTTCCAGTAGAATCTCAGGAACTTCCTATTGTCAGATAGTTATATGTCATAAACAGCCATTCGCATCAATTACTATAATTATCCTTTTAATGAAAGTTACCTCCCCCACTCAGCTGTAAGCCCATGTTATAAGTTGGATGGGACAGGACACCAGTGTATTTGGGATATCAGCATCTGAGATATCCGACAGAGGCCAGTGCATGTATTTATAAAGCAGCATACCCTGCATTCAGTGCTCAGTGTGCTCAGTGTGTACAAGGTGCTCTGTGGGTTCAGAGCACCACCACCAACTAGACCTGTCACCACTTTCACAGATTCACACACTGTACTATACCATACAAAGTTATATAAAATGTTGAAACCATATTTCTCTGACTCTTGTTCTCTTCATCAATATCATTGAGAATCATTCCGACGTATATGTAACATCTACCAAGCCAATTAAAGAGGACATAACAACAGGTTGTAGCCATATATTGACTAGTGGGATTGAATGAGTATATCATACCGTACAATAAAATTGAAGGAGTCTTGCTATTTTTCAGTTGCCAAATTCATTAGCTCTACTCAAGGAGACTAGGAGGAAAACCAGAAATACTCCGTAAATAACAAACCGCATTTCATACTCTAAGAATAATAAAAGATGTTTAAAGTAAGATTGAGATTGGACAATCAGTATACATTGAACTTCGAGGGACGATCTACCCAAAGTTAGAGAATACGATATAGATGGAACAACTACATCTAGATATGAACAGGCTCAACCTTTGGTAAGATTGTATGAATAGAAAGCGTTACAGAAATATTCAAAATAAAAAAAAATATAAAAATTGTCTTTAGAATTGGATAAAAGAATGAAAATCAGAATAAAGGACGTGAAAAAAAAAGGAGATAAAAATTATAAATTGAATGGGACAGAGGTATAATCTGTATATGATTGGAAGAGCGATGGCCACAGTTACCATCAGCCTACTTCACCCTATACATGGTAGGGACCCCAAATATAGTGTCCAAAATGGCCACCGCATTCCAACCGGCGCATTTCAGACCCCACCCAAAACCTCCCAATGTTACACACCCACTCTCATCCACTCATACCCAATCACGCCACCAGCACCGTTTCAGCCGAAGACTCAATGACCTAGATGTGAAGGTCATTGCGCGCTGTGAGTTGGTTTTCTATCGTGTCCTTGAATGTGATGTTATTTCAGAATCTTATGATGTTACAGATATTGGCAAATGTCTTGTTCATCGGACGGAGCAATGCACTCAACCATGTAACCTGTAATGACCAGTCGGTTGACCAATCTTAGTCCATCGATGCAAAGGCACACCCTTATACGTTCCAATCAATCCTCCAGTGGTAGCACAAGCCATAGTATAGCTTAAAGACCATATTGTGTCACAATTCTCCTTACCAAGCGATGACCAACTAACACCACAAAAGTAGCCCTGATGTAAAGGCTCGATGGTCACCATCTTATGAATGTATGATGACCATCATGGCCTAAGACATGAAGCAGAAGCTAATGCTGGCTGTGTCTCCGCCGACCACCCACCGACTGATGGGAAAAGTATGTTATTAACCAAAACAGGGACACCCACGTGATCGGGTCATGCACAAACAAATGTCTCGGGAATCTAAATGGGACGCTGTAGTAGACAAGCTCAGAGTCTCCAAATTTTATCTGTGTACATGAATACTTTTCTGGTTGTGGCAAGTCAACGTCCTAATTACCTCAAATACTCGTCATATAGAGATTTGTGGGTAATGGGAATTTATATACGCCAATATTTAACCAACCCGATGTCATTTCTATGCCATTATTGATGACAATTACAATGTTTCCCTTGTTGAAACTAACATAAGGGGCAACCCACCATATAGGGTTATCTAATAAGCCTGAGTTGTAATGCTCAATGGTTGTATTTATTCCCAAGTTTGTTTGTTTGTTTAGTTTTACGTCCGGGGGCCATCGAGGAACTATTCCCAAGTAGACAATTCAGAGGCTTCATATAGTCTCATAAACAAACCTACGCAGGGGACCAATGTCCATTACAAATAGACAAAAAACTATCAATTGGTAATTGAATGACACGGTGCTTAAGGCGATCATTTAACAACCCACATAATGGGACTTGTCACACCATTAGCCACCTCTGTGTTTAATTACACTGTATCAATATATCCCACGACATGTCAAACGTATGATTACTGACTCTTGGTTAAGAGACTCATTTCAAGTCACTTGTTTTATTTTATATTTTAAAGTGATTATATTTTGAGAGCTTTGCACTCAGGAGACTTTGGACCGAAGAGGGGAATTTTGTCAGCATAATACATACATTAAATTCATTACAAATCTCTACCTATAGTAATTCCTATACAATTATCGCCTCTACCTATTAACCAGAGATGTCAGTTGGGTATGGGCTCAACCTCTGAAAATTTTTGGGTGTTAGCAAAACACCCATTCTACCAATGTATTATGCTATAAAAAGCACCCATTTTGTCTTCCTTTCAACCTATTCCCCTCACTCAAAACATTTAAAACCTCTCTGGAGTGGATGGTCATAGAAATACAATTAAAAACACTGCATCAGAATTTCAGCCAATCAGCAGCCAGCTTAGATTCATGTCCTCTGAAATGAGATTTCAGAGATCCTCTGATCTCTGAAAGGTGGTTTGTCTAGAAAAAGCTAGAGGGCAGCACAAGGCATGCTTAATTCCACCTGCTGAAGCCTGAATTATGCTCAGCCTTAGGCTCCCTAGAAGTAGAAGGGCATGTTGTAAGGGTGTAGCTATGATCTATGTGATCCTCTCTATCCATATTATGATCACAATTTGGAAGAAGCCTCTGAGATGTCTTAGTTTTAGGGAAGTTTGAACATCTGAAAATGGACAGACCTCTGAAGGTCTGACATCTCTGATTAACCACCCGTATTTCACCTTTCTGTACAATTAGACCCCATTAGAACAATTACATGTAAACCATATTACTAATAGTCCAGAACGTATAAAGAACATACAGGGGATAACCATTAGGCAGAAGACCCATCACACAGGATAACCACAGGGGAATCCCATAGTGAGGCCCATGGACCGGTTCATTCTAGTATGAACCAGACCTAGCAAGCCCATGGAGCAGGACATCCATATCCCCTATGTAGTAGATTCATTAGCAGCCCCGACGGTCATCCAGCGCGGACGCAGGTTGTGCAGCGCCACCTTCCGGTATGCAATAGCATAGCCATGCAGTGCTATGTGCTGCACCCTATAGGTTAATTAATATACACAGGCATGCCAAGCCTAGAACCATAGACTTCCTATGGTAATATCAGAGTGCATGATGGAGATCATCATCACGACACGGAAGGACTTATTCATTATATTGTAAGTTGAGTATGGAATCTCTCACAATGGAAATGTGTGTCGCCTCATTAGCCAAGCGAGAAGTATTGTTCACTATGAATGCATCGATTGTTAAGCCTATACAATAAAGATATATAAATTGTATTTACGGGTTCTTGAGTTATCTCTTCATCAATGTCATCAAGAATAATATTAAAAAGGATGTCTCGACCCGGACACTATCCTCTTTTGACACCAAAACCGAATAGTAAGCATCCTTGAGGTCAATGGATGCCATAAAACATCCAGGTCTCATCATTTCAACCGCCGTGTTTAAACTTGTCATTTTAAAATGCGTGTACTCTACACTCTCATTCATTTTTGACAGATTCAAATTTAGTCTGTACTAGCCATTGGGTTTGGGCCTTACAAACACATTAGAAATGAATTGACCTTGAACTGGTTATACGGGAACTATGACACCTTTTGTGAGCAACTTAGCAACCTCTTTGTCAACATGCTCCTCCTTCTCTGATCCCAGATCATAAGGGAAAGGCACTATTTGTTAAGTGGTTAAAACTCCTCAAAAGGTATCTTCACCCCTTTAACCATGTCCAGGACCCAAGGGTCACTAGTTATCATGGACCAGCAGTCTACATATCTAGCAATGCTACCAGCAACAAAATTCTGAGCAGAATGATTGAACTGTAGGGGACTTACCTGCTCTGCTAAGGACCCTACTTCTGAAAACCTGAGGTTTGCTTCACCTTTGCTGCACTACATGCCGCTGCTGGCACTGGTGCCCTGGGCCTTGGTCCATTCATCTTTGGTGCCACATTGTGACCCAACTGGGGAATCACGAATGGAAACCTCATACCAGCTAACGGGTTGAAGCCCCTGGGCTGATGCTGATGCCTCTGCTGGGGAAACCCCTGCCTGCGCTGCTGTTGCTGGCCTTGCTTGAAGCTACTCTTAGCTTTCCCTGGCGCTGCATGTTGCTGTGCTGGTTTCTCAAGTTTTTCGGCCATCTTGTGTGCTCAGTCCACAGTTTTAATTGCCTCCTCGAGATTACCTCCGAATAAGAACTTCGGATCATCTCCACCATCCTTGAGAAAGTGCTCTCTATATTTAGCAACTACCATGGGCTTGAGCGCCTCCGTTCTACGAGCAGTGATGGCATTGATTGTACTGACAATCAACTTCATAGTCATTAAAAGCCTCACTCAGTTCATCCAGCTGACTGTCTTTATCACCTCGAGAGATCCACAGATCCATGATCGGCACAAATGCCAGCATGGCCTCTACCAGGTGCACTTGCAACTTCTTCAATGCTTCCTCACGTTTGAGAAACTCAGAGTTCTTGCTTTTATTAATCAGAACCATAAGCACTGGTTCTAACTTCGGAACAACCAATTGGCCAGCCTTCTCCGGCTGTGGGTACTTGCTATGCAACGTTTCCAGGTCAGACCTGGTTCTCTTCTCCTTGAACATTGAGTTTAGAAACTCGGCCACGAAGGGTCTGATATCCTTTCCTTTCTTCCCTTTCTCTTGTTCCTGCTCCACACACTCTTTCATGAGGTTGTAAAGTTTACTGGAAGGTTTAGGTACCTCCTTAACTTCCTCAACTTCCTCATCTTCTTCCTCTTCCGAGGGGTCAGTGGGTGTTTGCTTCACAGCTTACATCAGTAGACTGCCCAAGAATTGGCCCATCATTGCCGATGTGTCCACATTCTGGAACAAGGATTGGAAGTCAAAGCCTTGAGTACCAGAAGTCCCTGCAGTAGATTGGGTCGAAGTACCTGCAATAGGAGACATAGTCGTAGTACCTTCTGTACCAGCATGACCAGCCCCTGACGTGCCAATGGGCTCATTGGAGTCAAGCATCTGAATGTCAGATCCTCACTTATAGTATGTTTCCTCCCAGTATTTGGACCTTTCTTGCCCTTGTTCTCCTTCTGATCACTCATGGTGAATCTGTAAGAAACAGCGCCCAGAGTCACTAAAATTTAAACACTACAGTGTTAAAATAGGAAGAATCACAATTCAAGTTAATAGTTAGAAGTAACTAACCTCAACTGTAACCAAGAACAAGAGAACAGGCCCAGTAATGCCGGTCGCTAAACCAAAACCTTCGGTAATGCTGATCGCTAAACCAGCCAACAACTGCCTTCAGTTTGTCACTTTATGGTCAATCGGCCCACGTACTGGGCGCGTCCTTGTCTCCGTCTTAACAGAGAAAAACGCAGGACCCAGTGCCAAAGTTTTCCGCCAACAGGTCAGCGTACTGGGCATGTGCTCGTCTCCGTCTTAACAGAGAGATTCGCCGAAACCAGCGACAATGTTTTCCGCCGACCGGTCAGCGTACCGGCGCGTGCTCGTCTCCGTCTTAACAGAGAGGCCAAAACCAGCGACAATGTTTTCCGCCGACCGGTCAGCGTATCGGGCGCATGCTCGTCTCCGTCTTAACAGAGAAAAACGCCGAACCCAGCGGAAAGTTTTCTACCGATGGGTCAGCGTACCAGGTTGGGAACTTCCCATTTTCTGGCGAAATGAAACAAAATAACTCGCCAAATGCCCGCAAAGACCACCTGGGGGTGGGCAAAGCTGTTATTTGCCCTAAAAACGGGCAAAATTCCACTCTTTTAACACCGGGGGGTGTAAATCGACAGGGATTTTGACAGGGATTTTTGCAATGGGCCAAATGGCACACTCCTGGGCAAAAGAATGCGCCCTTCTATAAATCAATGGGCCATCATAGACTAAACATCCATTAGAGCCCCCCCCCCAAAAAAAAAAAAAGTTTGTATCTCAGCAAAAGGGGACCAGCCAACCTCAGACTTTCCTCATGGTACTAATAATTTGAGAACAGTTTTACTCTGGATATTCAGCACTTCTTCCCAAGCTCCTATCTTTTGGCTGGTATCGATAGATCGAATATTATCTGTGGGTCAATTATCATTAAAAAAGGTTCAATAAATGGGCCAAAATGCTTTTAAAAAAATCTGACCCACCTACCTCAACTTTTTGGTCTACTAACAAAAAAGAATGGCCTTAGTTCATACATACATGTACATTTAACAAGACATGATAGCCTTCTCAATACCAGTGCAGGTAGCTAATCAAGTAAACTCCATGGGAACTTTTGCAAAAAGTTAGGAGCTTTTGAGTTATTGGAACTTTATTTCTCATGTTTCTGGATTTTAAAATAAAGCTTGAAATATATAACAATTAGTTGGCAGAATCTGGGGATTTGTATCTTTCCAAAGAGGGGTCTGCTTTTTCTGTATCCTTGATAGTTTGCTCCCCAGGTATCTGACAGATAGGAAAAGCACCTAATGGGCCATAGGGCACATTTTTACAGACTTTATTGCGCTCTTGTTTAAAATCGGTTGTAAGAATGTCTGGCTCAATCCTTATGTTTGGTCAAAGTCCTCACTCAAAAACAATAAAATGTCTAAGGATAGGGCATTGCCCTAAAATGATCTATGGGCAACTGTTTTCTATGTGCTATGCTAAACTATGCTTTAACTAATTGCTGACAAATAGTGAGTAAATACTGACATATACTGAATAGTTGCTCACAAATACTGCATTATTCCCGACATAGGAGGAGGTACTGGCATATATTGACTGAATGATGACAAAAAGTGAGTAAAATACTGACATTTATTGACTAATTGCTGACAAATTGTATGTAAATACTGACATGTGTTGACTAATTTCTGATATCTAGTGACTGAGTACAGACATATCCTGAATAATTGCTGACAAAGAGTGAGTAACTTCTGACATATATTGACTAATTTCTGATAAGTTGTGAGCAATTACTGACATATATCGACTAATTGCTGACAAAAAGTGAGTATTTACTAATATATATTGAATGATTGCTGATAAATAGTGAGCAATTACTGACATATAGACTAATTGCTGACAAATAGTGAACAGTTACTAACATATATTGATTAATACCTGACAAATTGTGAGTAAAATTATACTGATAAATATTGACGAATTGCTGACAAATAGTGAACAATTACTAGTGCTGACAAATAGTGAGTAAATACTGACATATATTGATTAATTGCTGACAAATGGTGCATAATTACTAACATATATTGACAAATTGCTGACAAATAGTGAACAATTACTAACATATTTTAACTAATTGCTGACAGATAGTCCATAGATACTGACATTTTTTTACTAATAGCTGACAAATTGTGGGAAAGGGAGGATGCACAATTGAATCAATCATGCTATTCATAAAGGGTTAACTGCACATCAATGCCTTGTCTATCAATAAAGGGTTGACTGTGCATCAATGCATCATGCTATCCCTAAGGGGTTAACTGTGTATCAATGCATCATGCCATCCATAGAGGGTTAAGTGCATCAATGCATCAGGTTATCCATGAAGGGTTAAAGTGCATCAATGCATCTTGCCATTCATAAAGGGTTAAATGTGCATCAATGCATCATGCCATTCATAAAGGGTTAACTGTGTATCAATGCATCATGCCACCCATAAAGGGTTAAAGTGCATCATGCCATTCATAAAGGGTTAAAGTGCATCAATGCATCATGTTATCCATGAAGGATTAAATGTGCATCAATGCATCATTCTGTCCATGAGGGGTTAAATGTGCATCAATGCTTTGTAACATCCATAAAGGGTTAACTGTGCATCAATGCATCATGCTATCCATAAAGGGTTAACTGTGCATCAATGCTACATGTCATTCATAAAGGGTTAAAGTGAATCAATGCATCATGTCATTCATAAAGGGTTAACTGTGTATCAATGCATCATGCCATCCATAAAGGGTTAAAGTGCATCAATGCATCATGTTATCCATGAAGAGTTAAATGGGTATCACTACATCATGCCATCCATAAAGGGTTAACTGCACATCAATGCATCATGCCATCCATAAAGGCTTAAAGTGAATCAATGCATCATGCCATTCATAAAGGGTTAACTGTGCATCAATGCATCATGCCATCAATAAAGGCTTAAAGTGAATCAATGCATCATGCTATTCATAAAGGGTTAACTGTGTAACAATCCATCATGCTATCTAAAAAGGCTTAAAGTGAATCAATGCATCATGCCATTCATAAAGGGTTAAAGTGCATCAATCCATCATGCCACCAACAAAGGGTAAAAGTGCATCAATGCATCATGCTATCCAAGAAGGGTTAACTGTGCATCAATGCATCATGCCATCCATAAAGGGTTAAAGTGCATCACTGCATCTTGCCATCCATGAAGGGTTAAATGTGCATTAATGCATCATGCTTTCTATAAAGGGTTAGGTGTGCATCAATGCATCATGTCATTCATAAGGGTTAACTGTGTATCAATGCATCATGCTAGTCATAAAGGGTTAACTGCACATCAATCCATCATGCTTTCAATAAAGGGTTAAAGTGCATCAATGCATCATGTCATTCATAAAGGGTTAACCGTGCATCAATGCATCATGCCATTCATAACGGGTTAACTGTGCATCAATGCATCATGCCATTCATAAAGGGTTAAAGTGCATCAATGCATCATGCCATTCTTAAAGGGTTAAAGTGCATCAATGCATCATGCCATTCATAAAGAGCTAAATGTGCATCAATGCATCATGCCACTCATAAAGAGTTAATTGTGCATCAATGCATCATGCTATCCATAAAGGGTTAAATGTGCATCAATGCATCATGCTATCTATAAAGGCTTAAAGTGAATCAATGCATCATGCCATTCATAAATGGTTGACTGTGTATCAATGCATCATGCCATCCATAAAGGGTTAAAGTGCATCAATGCATCATAGGGAAGTATGTGTGGCCCCTGGACAGCCTGCTAATCATGTAAGGATCACAGTGTGAATCAATGCATTATAAACCCTATGTACCACCCTATGTATACCCAGACACCAGTGCATTTAAGGGTTAAAATGGGTTTTCACAGCTATATCCAGGGTGAGTAGACTTTCTTTGTCCAAGCACTAACAGCCAATATTAAAAGGATAGGTTGGTCCCTGTGCAACCCTATGTGCAATCCTATGAGTAAAAAAAGGGGAATATGTGGCTAGGCTATAGCAAGTCTACACTAGAAGGGCGATTCAACATCTGTGAACATGGTTCTTGTAAGTATTCTTTGGGCAGTCTATGCCCAAAGAATAATAAAGAGAAGGTTAAATGATGCACATATTCAGAAATACAACCAGTACATTGATAACCCAGAGAATACTAGCAAGTGTAGAATTATCAAGATGTGTAAAGATGATCTCAATGACATTTATGAAGAGCATGAATACCTAACGCATACAGAATCACCTAAAATTAGAACCATTATTGCTAAACTCCGGACTGACAATAACTGTATACTTGACAGCCTGTCAAGAAGATAAAGAGGAAAGAAACCTGTCAATTCTAAGTGCACATTCTGTAATGCTGTGCAAGATGTCAATCATGTCTTCTTACATTGTAACATGCCCGAGATGAGAAACGCACGGTCAGTGTTTGAAACAAAATACCTCAAGATTGTTGATTACTATAAAAGACACGATGACACTAGGAAACTTTCTCAAATACTAGCAGTGGCCCCATATTGCAAATCATCTAAAAGGCCAGGGGCTGTGAACTGTATATACTCATATATAAAATCTGTCTACAACATTGTAAATGAAAACCTGGTGCTGACATAAGTGTACCTGTACATTAGTCAATAAAGCCATCTTGAATCTATTGCCGATTTTAATGTGTGTATGGCGCAGGGCGCGGCCCTGTCAAAATCCCTGAATCGAATGAAATGTTGACGACCGCGACAAACAAGATGGCCGCCTCGGATGAGGATCGGTCCGGTCGTTGAAAACTGCTCCAAACACAATTATACGAGCAGAAAGGGCAAACAAAGACTCGCCCAAACAATCTATACCATAAAATTAGTCTATGGGCTGATAAACAGCCCCCAGACCCGAAAAAATCTGTACTTACAGCCCAATTTAGCTGTCGGCTCTACAAGTGCAGACAAACGCTGTATAAGCTGAAATCCAAAGACTAACTGCGCATGTGCGAATCCTCCTCTCGTGGATTCTCGGAAACGCCGGAGGTTCCCGAGGGATAATTCGTTTCTATGTCTTATAAAGGTTTATCTTGTACTATAGCCTCACTCACCATCATCATAATACAATAGCTTCATCGTCATCATTACGTCATCAGGTAATGAGTGTAGGGTCTGTGTGAGCACCACAATGGTCCGTAAGAGCCGCATTGTCGCCTTTTTAGTCTCGGATTCACTGTGGGCGCTTGATAAATGCTTCTTGTTTCTGAAAAGTTTTATATCAATTTTGCTAGGATCTGGAAATTACGACAGTGACATGTACATCTATTTTCTTTCTTCTTTAGGTGCAGAAAGGTGAAATTTATAATAATGATAATGAAATAGAAGAATGCATTTGGTGGGCATTCTATTCATTATGTATACATCGAACAAGAGAAGGTAACTAAGAGGGAGGTACATGATTTTTTTTAGGAAATATCCCTCGTTTTCCTGCGCTCCATTACAAAAGCTATGATTCTTCCTCTGTAAGCCCTATAATAAGTCGTTTGACAAAACATACAAAACCCCATAACAACAAATCTGGCAATGCATGTATACCCTGAAAAATGAGTGTCCAGGACTTAATTTTATATTCTAACTGCAGCAAGCACACATTCCTAAGAAGAGAAAATTTGTTGGTCTGAGGAATACATGACATTGCTAATAAATGTCCATTTACCTGAATACATCGATTCCTCCCTTTGCTCCATAGGTGAATTTGAAGGTGTACGACTCAATGACTGACTGAAAAATATATTTAGATTGCTCAAAATATGTTGATGAATAGAAACCACTCCATCTGTAAAAGCGAAACCATCGATATTTTGGAAAGCACTGACGTTTGATATCTAATTCTACTCAGAACAGTTATAATGATATCCAAAACATGTATATCTTACTAATCTTGTTTTTCAAATTCTATCTGAATACCTCAGAATATCCGAAAGCCCACAATGTGGGAAAGTGCTGCCATCTACTGTTGAAGTTGTCAACAAACTCTAAAGATTTAACGTGAGCAATGCATGACTGGCCCAGGTAGCCCACTACCTACCGTAGGGGACTGTCAATATAGTTACAGTGTGTCGAAGACTCAATGCTTAAGGCTATGGAGGATGCACCCATTAACGCTCGCATGTTTCATTGTTTCACTACTCTCCTGGCGAGTTAAGCATTGTGCAATTGCACAATACCAGCAGGTCTTGAATAATGATCCATATTAACCATACAAACGCATGAGACAATGTAATTCTCCTCCATTTTGTTATAATCCAGCAGTTTCGATGGCACTGTGAGTCGATCGTTCTAACACTCGAGTGTAGTTGTGTCGCCTTTCCTGCAATCTGATTGGTCGAGAGCGCATGTTGGGTCAGGGGACCCAGTAAAAGTCGGTACGTTCGACCCCTGGCTTCGTAACTTACGGAGTTCTGCTCCAATTACCAACTGGGTTTACTTGAGTAAGGAATGGTGCACTGTGGGATACAAACAGAGGTCTGAGGCTCTGTAACTTACACAACAACCTGCCCTGACCCATTTATGATGTCACAGACTGGTAGCCAATCCGATAACCCGGCAGGTTACTCAAGTAACTAACGCAAGTCAGTTTGGCCAGGGGTCGAACATACCGAGTACTTCCGGTCTCACTTCCTGTTTGTGGCTTTTCTGTCTTATTTGTGAATTATTTTGAGGAAAAATCAAAGCTTTTTCTCGTGTCAGAACATAAACAAAGGGCTTCGGTTTGTCTCTGTTCCGGAAACCCAAGGCCCTCGGTCCTCGGGCCATGGGTCTCCGGACAGAGACGCACCGTCGCCCTTTGTTATTACGTCTCACTGTCCGCCATTTTGAATTTCAGTTTTCTCTGCGCATACGCGAACCCTCCTTGCCGGAAGAAGCATTTTCGACAGAGAAATGATAGATTCTATCGATTTGACTTGAAATTAATGGCTTTTTGAATATAATCCTTTTATTTCGGGCAATATTAATCGATTTGAATAGAATACATTGCCTCAATTTACTTTTATTAACCTACTTCTTCTAAAAATGTACCGAAAACATGGCTGCCCCGGAAGTTTGATAACGGAAGTAGAGTTTTGCGAGATGGACATATAATCAGGGACTAATTTTTTAAAATTTCTCATCCCTGTGAATTACATTTTACTTCATCTCCCTACACTCGGTGAAATGTCCTATAGACTGTTAATCAATTCTCATGGGATAATGTTCTTTCTAGACATCTCTATTAAGAAATGATAAAATCTTTTTAACAAATGTCTGAAGATTTGCAATCTCACTCTCCTACTTGCAGGTAACCAGCTATGACAGCTGTCCCTGCGCTCCCTCTGTAATTAAAACGAGAACTAAAATTTTAAAAGCTTATTTTCACAAAATGTAATCTAAGGTAGAAATCTATTGGAGAATATACGGTTATAATGAAGGGTTTGTGAAGAATTTCTGAATCGTGTGAGCTGCCAAGCCTCTAGAGCCATCATAGAAATATTCACCAACTTCTTTGGTTCTATTCATAGTTTTGTATGTCCCGTCATGCACAATTACTGTGAATATAGCGCAACTGAGGGTTCAGCCAAAAGCGAACTTTGCCAATCATAATCACAGCGCCTTAGGCACTGGTATGAAAAATTGAAAGACGTGCATTGGCACGGAGGGCTCAGGGCGACTTTTCCCGCGTTTTTTGAAAGGCATCCAAACCGTCTCACTTTTAGACGCTGATTTTGAAACAAATAGGAACAAAGAGAGAAAAGTCCAGCCCGGAGGTAAACCTATGGAGGACTGGATTGGTGAAAATATTTTCATGAAATGACTTTTTTCTTTCTTTAATTTTGTATGAACTCATGGATGGATTTTTGAATTTTTTTCTTTACTGTTAGTAAAGACTGATATATGAACTACTGGTGTATTTATTTACATGCTTTATTTCTTGTAGAAAATTGAGATTGAAAATTGTATAACTGACTTTTTGCCAATGCCACCACCTACCCGGTGGTATAGACTCAGGGTAGTCCCTGAGCCAAAAATAAAAAAAGATTACGACGGACCACTCTGTGCGCATGTCCAAACTCGCCTTGCCAGAAATGCGATAGCCATAACAAGAATATGTCGGTCTGTGTTAACATATTTGATACATGAACGGTCTTAACCGGTCCTATACAAAAATTTAACAGCTTTTCCTCCATCTATCGCATTATATGGACGGTCTTCTGCCCCCACCTGCTGAAAAAAAAGTGTCTTGATTGGACAATTCCCATAGGAGCCCATGTGTTATGTCTATCGCGAAACTCTATCGCACAGTGCAATCCTATGGAACCTCATTTTCATGACAAAGTAAGTCAAACATTACAGGTTTTTTCTTCAGCTTTCTTCATAGGTAAAAAAAAAAAATTTCCGGGAATTGCTACCATCGACAGAAAGACAAGGATCTAAGAAACATGCATCAATTTTCCATTAATTTCTAGACCCCTTCTTTCTATAAACAATTCCCACTTAAAGTCAGCCATTTTGATCGACTAAAAATGCTGAAAACCCGCCGCCAATAACCCAGGAGGACCTGGGCCAATTAGACTAGTCACAAACTGGTCTTACAGATAAGTGCAAGCTTCCTATACTCTGGTCTTTTGCATCATGGGAAGGGGATTGATGAAAATGATACTTCCACAATTAATCACCAGATGGACGAGTTATTCTCCATAGTTAAGGATGTTTATTATAAGTTCACACTTTACAGAATATTAGATGTCAATCATGGCCCTGAGAGCACAGTATATTAAAGGTTTAATGGTGATTCCATAGCGATTTAGTGAACGGACTGCTGTTAGTGATAGGCCTGCCGTATTAATGATTAGGCCTACCTACAATCCTATCCTAGAAGGTTGCTCCTGTTCTAATCTAAGGCCAACTAAAAGTTTTCGTACCTTTTGAGCAAAGTCATTGCGCCCAATTCTAAAGAAGCTTTCATTTGTGTCTGTTGGCACTAAAAAGGCAGATTTTTTTCCCAAAATGCCCATAGAATAGTTAGGGTAGGGCCAAATTATAGGGTAGGTAGCATTGCCTGAACACAACACTTTTTAGGCCTTGGCCTGTGCAGGCTATAGCACACAATACATGGTGCAAAAGATCAAAGGTTACTATGAGTGAGGTAGTAGTTCCTCATGTAAGTTTGTAGACTAGTAGAAACAGGTTCTGTACTTACTTCAGTATTTTCGGGATCCTGGTATATCTGGAAAACAGGTACAAAGAGCTTAGATATGCTTTATAACTGGCAGAAGGACTAGCATATTTGATTAAATTTGGAATGCTGTAACGCCATCTAAAATCACATTGTATAAACGTGAATCAAATAAACGATGTAATCAAGAATCAAAAATTCAGATCTAGGAACAAGTACTAAAAACTACTGATCACAGGCTGAAACGACACAGAAAACTAGACTACTAGTGCATGGTTATAGACAATCTGGCCCCTAACATGAGTCATCTCTGGCGACAAGTGTTTCTGGGTAAAAGTAGTTCTGGGCGCTGGTTGCTGTAGTGGTTAAATGTAGGCAGGTACAGTGTGTAGTAATATTCCCCAGAATATGGGGACCCACACTCCCCAAACACGAGAGAGGGAGTTCCCTGGATCCCAACCGAAAGAGACTGGGTTAAAGAATACCTCCACCATCATCTTTGCACACTCGGTGTCACCACTATCCATAGTATCGTGCATAAAAGTCACTAGGGCCATCTACTGTGATACAATTTGACCCTAACCAGTGTCGTACCTTTACCATTTCACCCAACATATTCAATCAGCAGCCTAGTATTATATTTTGTTTCAGCCTATGCCACTAACTTACCCCTATGATGATAGTTTTTAGCTGTTGAGAAACAAAACAATTCATCGTGTAGTTAGACATACATCTTCCTGTGTGATAGCCATTTATCTAGGGGATTAAAATAATATATCTCAAAATTATCTGTTTTCTATATTGATGCAGTATAATATGATCATCAGCGATTCTCTATCACCAAGACTTACATACATGTAAAAAAAGAGTATATTCGTTTGGGAAATGTGCATATGAGGGACATACATATCTATACGTACATATTGCTTATCTAGGGCATCAAAACAGCCTTTGATCCATCGAATAACTTGGCAGGCACCTGGACATGAGCTGTCATCACGTAAAACCTTTAGATGTAAATCTGAAAACGAATATATATTCTTTTTTTCATAGCTACCGTAATCTCCCGCGTAGAAGGCGCGTCTTATACGTGAATCAGATCGTTCGAGGGTCTTATACGCGGGAGGGTAATTGCCTTGAGTTGGGGGTGCGACTTATACGCGGGTTTTTTTTTTATTATAGAAATGTACTAATCTTAAAAAATTCAACCTTTATGGGTGTGCCTTCTACGTGAAAAGGCATTCTCTGAGTTGGGGGTGCGCCTTCTACGCGGGAGATTACGGTAGCATGGTGTTTGTTTCATGACATGATTAAATACTTTTGCTAGATGCTCTGAGACATATTGAAATTGAAAGTAAAAATCTGTCTTACCCTCCAGACTTCTATCCCCAAATGCATTTTCAGGGAAAATTGCCCTGAGGTAGGCGATGTTGGAGACAGCTACAGCCAACAACTTCTTCACAAATAACGCTGACTGTTGGCGTGTCACTTGTTCATTTGGGAAGACCGCAGACCACTTAAAAGTTGAAAAGTTGTATAAGACTATGGGTACATATGTGCATCATGCAGGGGTGGGCATATAGCAAAGTGCTGGAGCAAATCTACAAACTATTGTAGCAAGGTCTTTTCGGGGGATCGGAGGGGGGGGGCAACAGGGGAAGGATCTAGGAATTTGCAAAGGGAGGGGGCGGGATTTGGTGATGAGGCCTAATGTTGGGGGTGATGCAACCCCCCCCCCCCTCCCTCACCCATGAGGAAAATTTTGAAATCTCAAATGGTGCATTGTGGTGCACTCTAGACCCTAATAAACAGGCTAAATCTTATAAATTTAGACATTTTCCTCAGCCCCCTAGATCCACCACTATGTTTTAGAGGATTTATAGGGACAAGTTTAACCCAGAAAACTTTCAGATTCTACTTCAAAGTTTTGCTGTGTTCTAATGGCAGATAGGTGGTCAATTGCCACAAGAAATATGTCAAATTCAACCTTCAAAATGAGTGTGTTAAAGTTATGGGGGCTTTGAGGGCAAAATGCTCCAAAATAACTTTCAGATTTTCCTAAGTCTGTGTCTTATAAAAGGATGTATCTGAAGCAGAGTATATGGCTCAAAAACATTTTTGATTTTGAAGAAAAGGTCTAGATTATACCTAATTAAAGGATAGAATTTTTGCTGCAAAAGCTCTCAAATTTTTACCTTTAAAATGAGTGTGACAGAAGCTTTTGGGGGCATATTCCTCCTACAAATTTTCAGATCCTATCAGTTATTCAGTAATTTTAGATAACACTTACGCTGCCAGTCTTCTCTTGAGTTCTCTGCATCGTTGTAGTCGCTGACATGATTTAGTCGACTAGGCCTTTTTCCCCAGTGGCTGGAATAAATGAGACTAGAGCGGGTAATAAATCACAATTGATATTGCCCATGACTAGATCTATACCATAAGATAAAATAAAGTGTTAGATTCTCAAAACCTCGTCCAAGAATGCTACTTAATGCCCCGGGAGGGCCTTGTCTTGAAAAGACAAGTGAGACTGGGGGCTAAAACAAAAATGTGTTCCAAGACAAAAATGTTTTGCAACAAAACCTTTCGTTTTGAGATGCCACAACAATTTGTTCCCGTTTTCAAGATAACTGACAGGTGTGCCCTAGTCACTCTTGTAGCCCTACCAAAGCAGAACCATTAGGCATTACAGACGATACTCATGCATTCTAGCCTAGGTGTGACCGGGCCTTTAGCAAAATCCCTCTTGCCATTGAAGGTACTTTTTGGGGAAAAACCCCTCCAGATCTTGCAAGGGCCACTTTTTGACAAAAGCAATCACGTGCTTTTTTTTTTTTTTTTTTTTTTTTACCAATTTGCTCCAAAAACGGGCACTTTTTTATTTTTTACCAAAAGTCAACCCCTCTGCTCTACAATTTAACCAAGCCTAAGGGTCAGTTTTTGGTTATCAAAATTTCTCTAACCTACTATTAAGACCGACTTTCTCACAAAAATCCTAGGGCTAGTCTGGATTATTTAATTTTCAATTAATTTGAGAACCACAAAATCTACCAAATGGTCTATAGCACTATCACAGAACCTGGAGGTGACATCTCTGTATACAGGACATCAACTCCCATGGTCTATTTCACCTCTATAGAACCTGGAGCTGACAGCTCTGTATACAGGGCATGCCCATTTTATCATAATAATGCACAGGCTTCTTCACTGAAAGGGGTGACACCCCCACTCCTCAGAGGGGTTACACCCCCACTCCTCAGAGGGGTTTGAAATATTTTTACCCACCACCCTACTTCTTGATAAACTGGTCATTCACACCCCTCCCAAAAAAATCAACCTGCCTCCCCCCTCTCCCCATGCAACGACCCTGCCCTGCACAAGACATGATTTTTCTAACCCCTCTTCAATTTTTTACACCCCCCCTCAAGAGGGGTCAAAATTTATTATGCCTCCCCCTCAACAAGAGGGGTCTGTAAATGTTATGCACCCCTCATCCCCACCGTCCCCCTGTTGATAAACAATGACCACTCCCTAATAAAAGGCCCCCCTGAACTGAAGAAGGGTCACAAGTTTTTACCCCCCCCCCTCACTGTCTGTTGATAATGACCACTCATGCACCACTCATTCAGAACTGATTTTGTGAACTCCTGAAAAATGAATGCTCCCTTGACTTGAACAGTGCCAAAAATGCATCCCACCTCATGTGTTGTAACAGGTTTCCCGATAGCACTTGTCGGTGCATTCGGGCAGCGGTTTTCAAAGGATATCTATTGCATTATGGGTAGGGGTGACCTCGAACGCTAACTACACAACCTTAGCTTGTTCCCTCCACCCCCTTCCACCCCAGCCAGGTCTGGCTAGGTACCAGTCCCTAACTATGCTTGGAAGTGTAGTAAGTTGACTCAGGGATCAACATTGACCCACATGGGGAGGACCAATAGGGGGTGGCCTTACAAACCAGCATTGATCCCTCGGCCATACCACGAACGCACCGTGTATTTTACGCATTTTACTAAATAATACTTTTTTAGGTGGGCTAGGTGTAGACTGAGTATCGTCTGAGTTACAGGTAGGGCTACGAGAGTGGCTAGGCTAGGTGCAGCTCCCGGGGGGGCCACTTGGGGATTTATGGAAACCATGTGTGTACAAGAATCAGCGGGAAAGGGGGTACTTTTTACACCTTGGGAGCGGATCCGCCCGGACCCGTTAAAAGGGGTCCTTTTGGGCCATTTTTTGGATAAAAGGGGTACATTTTTCAAGGGCTTTGCAATGGTGAAGGAATTTTTGAAATATTCCCACTAGAACCAAAGTTAGGGTTTGATATCAATTACAATAGGTCACTATATTTCTCAAAATCTTGACTTTTTTTCAAGCAAATTCGGCCAGGAAAAGGTTTCTTTCTTTACAGAAAATCTAAATTTTTTGGCCGGGAAAGGGGTACCCTTTTCACAAAAAATACAAATATGGCCAGGAAAGGGGTAGTTTTTCCAAGAAAAATCTCAAAAAATGGCCGGGAAAGGGGTTTATCTTATGAGAAAATTCCGTTGAAAGGGTGCTAAATTTGAGGGCTTGTCTGAACAGCAGGAAAAAGGGTACTTTTCCAAGCTGATTCCCGTCAAAAGGGGTATATTTTGGTCAAATATTGCCCTGTTAAAGGGGTGCCATCTCAAGGGCCATGTACACGCATGGTTACTATAGAGGTGTCAGGGTAGTAATCCGCCCTGGTAAGCCTAGCTAAATAGTCCCAACTAAAAACAGTGTTTTGCTTGGTATAATCAGTGCCAGGGGACCTTATTTTTATCGCAGATTAATAATTTTGGTACCAGAAGAAAGGTAATGATTTGGGGGGAAAAAGTTGCAAAAAATTTTTGGTCACCATGGAAACCTATTTTGTCAAAGAGGGGTCCAAGGTCACATTTGTGACTTGTCAGGGGCGCCTGTATCATTTAATTTATTCAACATGGTGATTTCCATGGCAACTGGTGCAAAAACGGATCTGACTCCGTTATGGTTGACCATGCTAAAAAAATCAAGAATGAATTCAGCTTTAATTTAAGCCTTTATTTATGAACGCCATCAAATTAGAACCCAATTGACGCCAGTTTTATGGTGGAAGATGGGGGGGGGGGGAATCAGAACGTCCTTGGCCCTAGGCTAAGTATTAGTACCGTGACACCTAGAACATAATATGGAGTGGCCCCCCTGGGGTGCGGCTAGGGAGGAGTACAACACTATGTTACACGAACATCAAATGGGAGTTGACGGCGGAGTTGACGACCCGTTTAATACGAGTCAGTCCCCCCCCCCCCACCCCCTAGCCCTCGCCCACGCAGACGACATTTTGCACGGAGAGAATGCTCAGCCTCTGGGCAACAGACTGACAGAGAGGAACAATCGCTAATTAGATGATACAACAGCAAACATTTTAGCTGCAATGTCCTAATTCACACCTTCTCTTACCCTTTTCGCAGTTTTGGGGACGAAAATCTCCCACAAAATCGTTCTGTCGACCAACGCCGTGACGCTCCAAAATGTCTGCTGCTTTCCGACGCAGAAGTACCGTGTCTCAAAACAAAAATAAAAAAGCAAAAGTTGTTCTATTAGCAATTGTAGGGGTCTATTTAGTGAAATGCAGTTAACTTAGTATATGTAAAAGTTGTTTATGATTATACTAAGGCTAAGCTTGCAGTTTTAACGAGTTTTCACAAAATAATTTAGGCTATTATACGCGAGACAGCACCGGATGTGATGCCAGTTGCTACCAACAACGCCGCGGCAAAACGAACAATTTGTTAGCGCACGGTGATTTTTCCTCGAGTTGAAGGTAATTTATTGTGTTTTCTTCATATTATCTTTCCGAAGTAACAAGAGAAATATTCTCCTCATTGATTGGATGTATTTTATTGCAGTTTTGCTTCATAAAACATGGTAAATATAAGTTGAAGTGCAAGGCTTGTGACTGTGTACACTGTACTGTGAGTCTGTGTACAGTATTAATTCGTATTAATAGTAGTAACTGTCACTCACTAGATCTACGTCAAAGGTGACTATAGCTCGATGCAGCAAGTTGGGAACCTGAGTGTTTTCCAGTTTTGGAGGCAGCTGTGCACGTAAAATGCCTTCATTCAAGGTACATTTTTGTATATGCTGCAGTCTTGCAGAAGGCAAGTCATGTGTATGATTCTATCTCAAAAGTCATAACAAAAGGCAAAATCATACTATAGCCCCCTGTCTAGGCACTTACCTAGTTTTTCAAAACTTTATATTATCTTTTCTATCTGCATACTATTGGATAGATCTCAAGAAGAGAAGTGGATTTGCTTTTTGAATGAAGTCTCTATCTTAATTCAAAGTGATGTTATGACCATCCAAAGACCACAAAATGACCCCAATATTCTGCCACAATAACCCATACTTAAGAGTTTAATCAGGGTTCAAATTTTGTGATCATGCTAGTTGTGGTCAGAAATGCCTGGAACACTTAAATCACTGTTTCGCAGAAGATATTAACACTAGTAAATTGAAATAAAAACTTGAGAAAAGGTCATTAAGGGGTGGTTCCTATGGCCTGACCTTGATCTAGGTCAGGTCAAGGTCATTTCAAGGTCAAAGGACAAATTTACTCATTTTTTTTTTTTTTTTTTTGTAAATGAGTAAACATTTGTTAATATTTAGCTAGATGAATGATAGAATCAAGGTCCTCCATCTTTCAATGTAGACTTCAAGGGGTCTTGTCTTCTAGGCATGATGCTGCTGAATGATGCATTCCTGTCCTCCCATCCATATTTAAGGGGGACTACTGATGTCCTATTAGTCAGAGATCTCCTGGCCTAGGCCCAGGCTAGGGGAATGTTCACCTGACTAGAATGGAGTTCACCCAGCCTCAGGGAGCAGTACCTGGGGCCTTCCCCCACCCTCTGACTGATGTTCATACTTCAAAGTATAGCCCTACAAGTCAGTCAGAGAAGTCCTGGTAGTCAGCCCTCCAGTAGGGGCCACCTACAGGTGTCCTCTCCAGTGGTGGCTATAGGTGTGCTGCAGTGGGGGAGGTGTTAGAGCTAATCTCTCACTTCCCCTCACAGAGTTAATAGGTCATGATTTTGTAGTTGCTTAAAAAACATACTGCTGCCTATTAGAAAGAAGAAAACTAGACATTTTCTAGACCTTATTTAACCAGGGAATGTGTGAGTGCCATTTTTAACTATGTGAGATGCATACTTCATACCATAAAATGCTCCTGAACTTAAGTTTTGAGTTCACCTGGGAGAAACATGATTTATTTCTCTTCAATCTATTAAACAAATACATGCATATTGAAGCCCTCTTCAAGCCTGTTAAAATGATACCCTAATTGTCCAAATCCACCTGTAAACAGCTTCAGAATCAATAAGTAAAGACATGTCAACTTCAGCTGCTCCATTTTTGCTAAATCACACTTTTAGCCTCCGCGCACGGCAGACCCGCGCACGGCAGCTATGTCAGTGCCTACCCTGTCAAAGCAGGGATCCTGTACTGAATAAACGGAATACACCTTACTCCGTGACAACTAACGAGAGATTCTAGCTAGAGAGGGGGCTAAAGTCGGAGTATTCTAGCTAGAGAGGGGGCTAAAATCGGAGTATTCTAGCTAGAGAGGGGGCTAAAGTCGGAGTAATCTAGTCAGGGAGGGGGCTAAAGTCGGAGTAATATATACCAATGCCTCCATTCCATAATACAAACTTAAATCAGTACCAGGGGGGAGGAACCCCCCTCAAGGTAAAAGGGCTCTATAAGGGGGGAATTATAGGAAAACGGGGCTTGGTCTTTTTGGGGTAGTTCATATGTGTTCATAACAGTGTATTTTCGACATAGATGGGGCTAAAATCTGAGTATTCTAGCTAGAGAGGGGGCTAAAGTCGGAGTATTCTAGCTAGAGAGGGGGCTAAAATCGGAGTATTCTAGATAGAGAGGGGGCTAAAGTCGGAGTAATCTAGTCAGGGAGGGGGCTAAAGTCGGAGTAATATATACCAATGCCTCCATTCCATAATACAAACTTAAATCAGTACCAGGGGGGAGGAACCCCCCTCAAGGTAAAAGGGCTCTATAAGGGGGGAATTATAGGAAAACGGGGCTTGGTCTTTTTGGGGTAGTTCATATGTGTTCATAACAGTGTATTTTCGACATAGATGGGGCTAAAATCTGAGTATTCTTGTCAGAGAGGGGGCTAAAGTCGGAGTATTCTAGCTAGAGAGGGGGCTAAAATCGGAGTATTCTAGATAGAGAGGGGGCTAAAGTCGGAGTAATCTAGTCAGGGAGGGGGCTAAAGTCGGAGTAATATATACCAATGCCTCCATTCCATAATACAAACTTGAATCAGTACCAGGGGGGAGGAACCCCCCTCAAGGTAAAAGGGCTCTATAAGGGGGGAATTATAGGAAAACGGGGCTTGGTCTTTTTGGGGTAGTTCATTTGTGTTCATAACAGTGTATTTTCGTCATAGAGGGGGCTAAAATCTGAGTATTCTTGTCAGAGAGGGGGCTTAAGTCGGAGTATTCTAGCTAGAGAGGGGGCTAAAGTCGGAGTATTATATACCAATGCCTCCATTCCATAATACAAACTTAAATCAGTACCAGGGCTATAATATACTTGCACCTTATTCAGTGACAATTAACAAAATGAGGGGGCTAATGTCACGGAATAAGGGCTATGATATACATGTACCTTATTTAGTGACAATTATCAAAAAGAGGGGGCTAATGTCACGGAATAAGGCCTATGATATACATGTACCTTATTTAGTGACAATTATCAAAAAGAGGGGGCTAATGTCACGGAATAAGGGCTATGATATACATGTACCTTATTTCGTGACAATTATCAAAAAGAGGGGGCTAATGTCACGGAATAAGGGCTATGATATACATGTACCTTATTTCGTGACAATTATCAAAAAGAGGGGGCTAATGTCACGGAATAAGGGCTATGATATACATGTACCTTATTTCGTGACAATTATCAAAAAGAGGGGGGTAAAGTCATGGAATAAGGGAAATAATATATGCATTCATTTCATTCTATTAATTAAGAATGGTTCCTTCCTTTATAATACGATTAAAATAGAATGTAGATGCAGCTCTGGCCATTGTGGGTTGTTATGACATTTCCGTTTGTGATGTATACATTCCAGTTTTTACCAAAAACTCATGTAAACAAGCAAATATGCATGCGTGCGCACTGCCTCGTGTAACAGAGGGGATTATAGTAGGAGAATGCCTAACAAAATATGAAAATATAATCATTTGCTATGCATTATTCTCTCATAATACATGTGCTGTCATGTCAGACTAGACAAAATGCCCTCTGTAGGTCCCATATGGGCTGGAAAAGCACCATGCTCATAAATGCCTTCATCATTTTCAAGATAAGAATATCTGAAGACCTGAACAATGTGAACAGGTCCATGGTGCAAAACACTTTTGTATCTATTAAATTCCATCATTAATTGTTGTTTTGACCTGATGACCCATTGAAAACCATATTGAAATGCTATTAGAACCCCATATTAGGCATGTGAGACCTATTATAATGCACTATTGAGCTATTTAGATGTAAATAGCAACAAAAGCGCTGTCGGCACCAAAGACTAGAATCGTAAGATATGGCTAATTCCTCTCACACTTATTGTATCACTTAGATATTTCACATGGCTTTAAAGATGATCAGGTAGACCATAAAAATGGATAATTCTGGTATCAGTGGGTGATCATGCATCCATATATGGTGATCTATGTGGTCCCACATCAAAAACCAAGCAGAAATTTTGCTGAAAATCACAGATTTTGCAAACTAACAAAAATCACATGTCTCCCATAGTGTAATAAGCCACCATAGAGGTAGGGAAAAAAAGCATACTCATTTATAAACTTGATGGGTCAGTATTATGCACTATCTATCAAAAACTGATGGTTAGATTATTTTTTCACAAAATATATAGGGCCAAACTTTGAAAAACAGCAATTTTTTTAAACTAATGATTTTTAAATTTATAATTTGTACTTCAGTGGTAAACTGTGCACTATATAATTGTAATACCATCTACCCTGGCCTGAAAGCAATGAGTTTCATCTTTCATTTGCTGCAAATATTGTGTAAATCGGATAATTTTTGGCTAAACTACAGCATTTCTTAGCGAAAATTCAGGAAAAACTAAGTTTTAGGTTCCCAACTTGCTGCATCGAGCTATAGCCTGACAGTTGTATGCGAAATCTGGTCCATGGGAAATCTGGTCGCCGAAGTTCAACGATTTCTAAAATCCCACTTTGCCTACTCCGTAGACGCTCTGAGGGAACCTCAGAGACCAAGTGTAGGTACGTGAATGAAAGGGCTGCTATGAGCGCGGACCATGTCCTAGAAAACTGTGACAGGTTTGGGAGGTGTGTGCAGGGATAGGTCTCAGTGATTAGCTTTAAAATTATAGAAATAGTTGATGAATAAGGTTCCTGATATTTTATCTGCCAAGAAGACAAGATTTCCTTTGATTTAGTGTTTCAACTCTAATTAGTTAATTAATTACCACCTTAATTAGGTCAATGTTTTAGTAATCTCTCATTCATTATATGATAGAACTTAGGAAGTCGAACAAAAACATATAGAACAGCAAGTACATAGTCTTAACCTCATCTCTACCAAATATGAAGGAATTCTATCAACGAGCACATAGGTTTCTAGGATCAGCCAACTTAAATTTCAGCTAATTTTGATGGTTTTTCTCAACTTTTTATATTCATAAATTCATATCTCTGACCCTAGTGGTCATATCAGCTACGTTTAAACTGCATTGTATCCGTTAAGTCATTGGCTTTCAGGAAATATATGGTTTTCTATGATATATCTCTTTTCAAATTATGGCAATAATGTAGCTAAAGGTCACAGACAATTCCTCTTTGTAGAGTTTAAAGTGACATAGTCCGATTTTTTTCATTTTTCAAATTGTATTCAAATGTGTTTTACACAATGTAATAACACCATATTTAGGGGTTTGTGGACAATTTATTGTTGCCTTTAGCTCATACACACTTAAAAAGGGGGTCCCATGGACCTTGCAATGGGCATTTTACAGTGTATTTCCAATGGATGGAGTTTTGGCGTGCACGCCAAAAGTAGGAAATGGGGTATCAGTCTGAGAATTCTTTAAAATATGAGCTTGATTATGAGGAAGGAGAGCCACTAAAGTAGTCACCATAGGATGTATGATCTATGTGAACATCCTGGTTCATTTTGGAGAAGATTGATTTTTTGGCTCCAACCATCGGACTATGCCACTTTGATTTCATGACGAAATTTGGCCAACCTTGTCTCACAAAAACCTCAATAACTCACCCAAAAATGACCTTAAAATTACAATTCAAAAAGCATGTTGCTTCTCACATATGTGCGGAAAAGACTGTGCCAAAAACCAAGAGCTCTCATGTGTTTAAAATACCTACCAAGTGTGTCTGTTGTAGTCTGTTTGGTCAGCCAGATTGGCTGAGTGCCTAGTTCTCACAGAAGTACTTACTGTCAGGTCCAATGCTTCCACCAACACTTCCCTCAATGTATATCCAAAGATTCATAATACATAAAGCACTTGAAATACTTGTAATAATTAATAATCCAGGTGATTTTCAAATCTCCCTCCCTAACTCCAAATCATTGTCGGCCATCTTGAAGCCAGGTGTAGCCACCTAGTGCCAAAAAGACTACACTATTCTTGGTTGGTTAGCCCTATGTTTAAAGAGCAGTCTAACACCAGGTAGCACCACATCATGTTGACAATGGAGGCCATTGAGGTAGTGATATCTAAGCTCAAGATAAACATGTCAGATTTATTGGATATATCTCATGTTTCAGTCAATATAAGCTGATGTACATGAAAACTACATGTTTGTGAATAGGAGGGACAATTTCCAGGAACTGAAAGTGAGTACTTAGTTCAGACTAGCCATGTGTTTGTGCCACTATAGGCTTGTATACATCTTGGATCCTGCCTGTGAGCAGGCAGGTATTTCGGCCTAACTTTGCCCAAATCCTAGTTCTAAGGCATAAGGACAGTATCATTAGGGTTAGGTATTAATCAAATTCTATTAGATCTTGGTGGAGGATGCTATCATGGTTCTGTTCCTTCATTTATAAAAGGCACATTCCACATTCAGCATAAAGCTCACCACCACTCTCAGAAACTACTGGCGTTCTAGAGCAGACAAATTGATCACAGAATATCAAGAGAGCTTGACACTCTTCAGAACAAAATGCACAGAAGAGGAAGTACAGATAGTAACCACGGCGGTAACGAGCATACAGAAAGAACTGAAACAACAACTACAGGAAACAATGGAAAGAAAAACAGGCGATTCAGAAGACCCACCGGCCCAACAGCCAACCCCGACTGCATAGTCAACCTCTCCACCTACCAATTAAATGATGACGAAAATAAACTTTTATCTAGAGGAATTAATTTCATACCCACCCCCAGAGATCCACATCCAGCCCACACTTTGAAAGATTGTTTACTTTTCACAAGAAAAATCCGTCTCAATGAGTTACACAAAAATGACACTCCCCCTGACTCTGAACCTACCCCAACTCATCTACCACCACCCATACTTCCTGACAAGCCTGAAACAGGCTGGACTCCTTTCCCAGGCAGAAATGCCTATGTAGACTGCTACTCCACCTCTCTCACTAATAAAGTAAAAAACTTGAAAAAGTCAAAACACACCAAAGACAACCTCACCCCCGGTGAAAGAACAGCTTTAAAATCTCTAAAAACCAATACAGATATTGTGCTGAAAAGTGCAGATAAAGGAGGGGCAATTGTTATCCAAAACTCTACTGACTATGAAAAAGAATGTCTCAGACAACTGGATGATCCAAATTACTACTGCAAACTCACAAAAGATCCCACCACTTCATTCAATAGAAAACTACGGAAGGAAATTGACCACCTGACAAAATCTAATTTCTTACCTCCAAAATCCAAAACCAGCCTAACTACGGAATATCCTAGAACCCCGATGTTCTACACATTGCCCAAAATTCACAAACCAAATGTACCTGGAAGACCCATAGTATCAGCCTGTGGGGGCCCAACTGAAAAAATCAGTGAATATGTAGACAAACTAATTAAACCTTTGGCCAAAATTCTACCAAGCTACATAAGAGATACCACCGATTTTTTGTGCAAATTGGATGATTTGCCACCCCTTACCAATGAGGATCAACTGGTCACCATTGACGTGTCATCTTTATACACGTCCATACCACATGCTCAGGGCATAGCAGCCTGCAATCATTACCTCAACCAAAGGACCAGGGACTACCCACTAACATTTGTAGTGGCAAAACTAATACACAACATATTATCTACCAACGCTTTTGAATTCAATGGTCAATTCTACATTCAAACACATGGCACTGCAATGGGCACAAAAATGGCACCAAACTACGCCAACCTCTTCATGGGACATTTAGAAACAGAACTATTGGCACAAAGTTTCATCAAACCCAAGATCTGGCTGCGCTATATCGATGATATATTCACTATCATTGAATCAGAGGAAGCTGTTAACCACTTCACCACCTTCATAAACAACTTCCACCCTACAATTAAATTTACAGTGGAATCCAGCAAAGAAAACATCAATTTTTTGGACACTACAGTTTACAGAGACCAAAACAACCACCTAGCCACTAGATTATATACCAAACCTACTGACGCCCACACATACCTCCACTTCAGCTCATACCATCCCATGGCATTAAAGAAATCAATTCCATTCTCACAACTCACAAGGATAAAGAAAATTGATACTGACCCAACAGACTATGAGAAAGATAGCAAGAAATTGATCCAGACTTTCAAGAAGTACGGGTACCATGAGAAAATTCTCAGGGTTGCCATAGCAAGAGCCAGCGCACTCACCAGGGATGATCTTCTTCATCCCACCCCAAGACCCAAAAGAGACACCACATTGTACATCACCGAATACAATCCAAAACATATGCTGATCCCGAAAATCTTGAAAGAAATTCACCCAGTCCTAGAAGCTGACCCCATCATCACAGAAAAATATCCACCAAGAGTTACCATGACTTATCGCAAATCACCCAACCTAAAGGACAGTTTGGTACACTCAGCCCATCCCCATGTCCAGAAAAAACCAGGTTCTTACCCATGTGGCAAACACAAATATGACCATGTGATCACCAACTCCACTTCAATTACAAGTACATCTACAGGAAATATCTTCCGCATTGTTGGCCATTTGACATGCATGACTAACAATGTCGTGTATGTCTTAACATGTGCTAAATGTGGAAAACAATATGTTGGGGAAACTGGACATTCAGCAAAAAAGAGACTAGGACAACATCTAAATGACATCAAGAGAGTTACCCAACCTATTACCGGTACCCACAGAGACTCTGAAGATTCGTCTGATGAAGACCAATCTTTGGCCAACCAACTTATAAAAGAGACAGAGGTATCTAGACACTACCGCAACGACACAGGTTGCGGTGGCAACAACGTCACCATGACTATAGTAGATGGTACGGGCGTAACCAAGAACAACCGCTTACGGTTGGAAGAAGCGTGGATACGACTTTTGAATACTTGGCAGCCGCTGGGTCTCAACATAAAGGCCTAGTACGATTACAGGATGAATACCAACACACCTAATTGTAGATACTGTGACACCACTTTTGAAACATTTAATGGATTACGTAGACACATAAGTACATCCCATGGACAGGCTAGCAGGTTAATTTGCGGTATCTGCCACCAGGGTAGCGATCGTCTTACCAATATCCGACGTCACTTCAGAAGACGTCACCCAAATGACACTGTTGATTATTTTGTGGATTTCCTGGATCTACCACCGCCCAAACGTAAACAAAAAGTACCAAAAAAACTCAAAGTACCTGCACCACATCTACCTACTGAGATTGACAAACTAGTACCATTTTTAAAAAGCCCAGAACCAGCGCCAATAACAAGACCTTGGGATATACCGGTAAAAATCACCAGTGGGCTACTCTCTGAAATCTCCCACGTTGACACTCTCACCTTGACACCCCCTATAGGAGTGTCACAGTCCAACCCCGATCTCTCACTACCCACTACGGATGTACCACCATGGAGAAGACCTAAACTAACCACTATTGACTATCAATCCCTGGAGGGACTATTACAATTGGACCCTGAATATTACCCTACTGCTTGCCAACCTCTTCAACCAACTGACAACACCCCAGTGCTAGATGAGAAGCCAGAAATGGCTCCCCCCACCAGTACTGATACCTCAACAATGATGAAATTTGAACTGCCACCTCCACCACCAAGAGATGATGAATATTTCCCTTGGGTAAATATTCCTTTTCCCCATGAGGAATATCCCCCTATGCTGTTCAAAGACTTTGAAAACACTACTGATATTGATCAAGTTTTCCCACCACAGCCTACCAATGAAAGAGACTGGCATAAAGTGCCCACTAAAGCATATCTGGAATACAGAACCCGCCTTACTAAATATGTCTAATACTCCATACAAAGATGTTAACCTCGTTATACAAGTATTAAAAAATGATATGTACAATTTGTATCAATTACTGTGATAATGTTATATTTTTCCAAGACCCAGTTTGAAACTGTGTTTTTTTATATATAAAACTCATGCTGCCAAAGAGCTGAGTATTTATTTATTTATTATGGTAATGTATTAAAGTTTACAATTGTTTTAAAAAATGGAAAGCTAACACTGGTTGCTATGTTGAACTCGAAATGACTCCACCACACACTGGTCACATGACATGTACAATCACCATTGTTACCTGAAATGACTCCACTATTCATGTACCTCCTAGAGCTCTTTGAAATAAACATTCCCTGATGAAGAGTAGAGATACTCGAAACATGTAGGATAATGTTCAACCTGAATGATGCACTTATTATCATTGTTTAATACCGGGAACCACTCCAGATTTTAGGGAATATCTAAAATTATTCTCAATTTATAAAAATACTTTGCTTCGAGGCTATGATAGACTTATCACTCTTCAAGCAGATAACTGTACCTGTTAGCATTGGATTACAGCTTAAGGAGTCTGTTTGGAGAATGACCAACCAGATTTCGCTGGACCAGATTTCGCATGCGACACCGTAAATGCACTATTTGACTGTAGACTGTAGTCTACAATACTAGTACTACAACCTAGGCTTTTGTTTTGTGTGTAGATCGAATGCATATAGATCAAGGTTCCAAGTTAAGTCGGAAGGAGACAGGATTTATTTAGTGTGGCCGTGGGGGTTTCCACACCGTCTGCCGCTCAGGGAGCTCTTTACGGTGTGGGTGGGATACTTATATTGGCAAATATTTCAGTCCTGCGGGAGCACTCTCCGAGCACCTCTCATGCATTCCATCCTTAATCAATCCTTCTAAAAATTTAGATATGCATACATCCAACCCTCCTTTAGTTTCACTGAAAGTTTGGACGACCCACAATGAGAATAAGATATGAAAAATTAACATCTTACAAGCCTGGCGATTTCCGATTGCCAGCAGGGGAAATACCAGTAGCTGAAAGACTTTGGTACAGAGAGGAGCCGGTCCCTAACATCATATGCCTAGGGACCGATTGGTAGGTGTAGATTTATTAAGACATTTGTCAGTGATTTGAGAGAAGCCAAAGTCACAAGTCAAGTGTTGCTATTCTGTGGTTGGGTGGCTTTAATACTGGCTAATCAAGCTGTCATAGCAGTGTGAGTAGTTACAGTGTGCAGAGAACACTGAGGGATATGTATTGTCATTGAAATTCCTTTAGATAAAAGCTGTTACTCGTTAGATAGTGCAGATGTTCCAACAATACATTCACTGCAAGGCGACGGTTTTGGGCCACACAATCAGTGACAATGCTCAAGTGTAAAAATCCAACCCTTTTGTGGTGTGATGAAAGAGGACTGTTATGATATGTCAAAATATTATCTGTATAATATTTCTAAAGACTTTGGTTACCTCAAATGATTATTTCTATTCCTGGTAATATTGACCAATCAGAAGCCAGCACCATCAGTATGCTGCAGAGAGTTGTTTGTCCTTGACCTCACACTGAATACAATATGGCGGACCAATCCAGATCCCAGACCTGTGTTGTGGTTTCTAAATATCTGACTCCCAAGTTGGGTACAGTGAATAATTTTGAGAATATGTGGTAGATGGATATGTAGACAACACCTAGAGGTCAGGATTTTTGCCAGATGGTCAAATGGGAAAGGAGATGGAAACAGATTATGGTGTGGTATTTTTCATATGAAATGTATACATGTGCCTAGGGCTACAGACCTAAGGTAAAAAAAAAGCCTTTCTTTCACATTTCACACCCATCTGCTGTGTTGCCCAATGCCAAGTCAAGCTGAATTCACCAAGGCAACATAATTATTGACAGTTTCTGTTGTAAAGTGACTGGAGAGAGACTTTGTCAGTGTCACTGCTCCAGAGCATCCATACTCCATAGCCATAGCCACCTGTCTCAGTGAAAGCCCTTACAGACTGCATTGCCTTTTGTTATATTCTGAACCATGGCCAAGTTTAGTCCGCCTGACCCATTCAACTTTGAGGAGCCCTCAAAGTGGCCAGAATGGAAGGAGAGGTACATGAGGTTCAGATCTGTCACTAAACAAAAGAATGAGGATGGGGATGTCCAAGTAACATCACTGATTTATTGCATGGGTAGACAAGCTGATAACATTTCTAAGTCATTCCGGCTCGACCCCATCGCACAGCCAACCGAGGCCGTACCATATCTGATAGACCCTAAAGACAACTTCGATGTAGTCATGAAAAAGTGCGACAAGTATTTCATTCCCAAGAAGAACACCAGTACAAAGTTTTACCACAGAGTCCAGGAGTCAGGCGAGTCGATCGAGTGTTTTCTTTGAAGCCTACATGCAATAGCGGCGCATTGTCGGTTTGAAGATAAGGAGGATGAGCATATTCGTGACAGGTTCATCAGTGGCCTAAGCGACAAGACAATGTCGAAGAAGCTTCAGCTTGAACAGGACACTCTCACCTTGGACAAAGCGGTGCAGCAAGCCCGACATCGTCCAGAGTCAGAACGAGCCAACGCCGGCCCTCAACGTGAAAGGAGAAGATGGAAGCAAGGGTTGTCAAAAGCTGAAGATCAGAAGTCAAACGGCCAAGGTCATCGGTCAAATGACCTAAGTAAGAAGTCAAACACTAAGAAGTTGAAGGCGAAATGTGGTAATTGTGGTTATGTCCACCGATCGTCCGAACCAGCCACATGTCCAGCGATTGGTAAGACATGCAAGAATTGCAACATGAAAGGTCATTTTCAAGCCGTATGTCGTCAGAAGGTCCAAGAAGTCTATGGATATGACCAGCAGGATGATTACTTCTGTGGATCCATTGACTGTGACGATAGCGGCCCAGCATGGGAAGTTACTTTATCCATCGGGGGTAGTCAGCCAGTAGACTTTAAGATTGACTCTGGTGCAGATGTCTCTGTCATGTCATACTCCAAGTATCTAGCGCTGAAGCCGAGACCGCCACTCAGCGAGAGTACGTCAAACCTTTCAAGCCCTGGTGGTACTTTGACTTGTAAGGGAGACTTTACAGCCAGGATCCCCCTGTGGAGTGGGGACCTTCATGTGAGGGCATGGAGGAGCAGAATAACTTCATGGGGAGTCCATGAAGGGGGAATTCTCCCATTCTACCAGTGGGCATACCAGATTCGTAAAAGGCAAAGGGTTTCTTGTGGCTTGGGGTGAGCATGTGGGCAGCTGGTGTCCATATGCGCAGGCCCGGGCCTACATGCTTGTCATTTGCCATGCGATTCCCCCTCAGTGAACCCCGTCTGAGTGATCAAAGGCCGTGGTTTGTCTGGCCCTGCCTATGGGACCAGGCAAATAAAAGAACATTTGCTATCCTTCAAAAAGACTGGGGGAATGAAGCCCCGGAAGCGGTTTTCCCCTCACCCTTCCTCATAGATGCGGTCATTCGTCTCATAGATTCGGTCATTCATAGATTCGGTCACTGCTGTTCCGGCAAGCAGCATATAAATACCTGTCCAAAAAGAAAAGAAAGGACTTAATGTTCGAGAACCCTTGAATGTCTGGGTTCCTCAATGGCCCCCGGACGTAAAACTAAACAAACAATTTACAGCCAGGATGCAGGTAAAAGGCATACGCTACAACTTCTGTGTCTTAGTCGTCGGAAATGAGGTCGAATGCCTTCTCGGAAGAGGAGTGCCTGAACACCGATCCTGTCAAGATCGTGTTAAAGGAAGATTCAAAGCCCTTTGCAGTAGCAGTTGCCAGAAGAGTGCCCATTCCAGTTCTGCCTAAGGTAAAGGAGGAGCTAGATCGTCTTCTCACTTCTGGCATGATCTGTCAGATCACTAAACCCACAGCATGGTGTGCACCCATGGTAGTTGCCGTGAAAAAGACATACAAAGTATGTTTGTGTGTGGACCTGAAGAAGTTAAACATCAGTGTCAGACGTGAGAAGGTTTGTTCTACCGACTTTAGAAGACCTCACATTAAAACTCTCAGGAGCTACCATGTTTTCCTGTCTAGACGCCACTAGTGGATTTTACCAAATTCCACTCGCTGCGGAAAGCCAAGAATTGACGCCGTTTCTGATGCCGTTCGGAAGGTATTGTTTCAGACGACTACCTTTCGGGATTACGTCGGCGCCAGAAATCTTCATGTGAAAGATGACGGAGGTCCTAGATAGGCTCAAAGCTGTTTTCACCTACATGGACGACATCCTCATCTATGGTAATACTCCAAAAGAACATGACGATAAGCTAGCTACGGTGCTAGCGACCCTAAAGAGGGCAGGATTGAAGCTGAACCAAGAAAAGTGCTCTTACAGAAAGACAGAGTTAAAGTTCTTGGGACATCGGTTCACAAAAGATGGAATTTCAGCCGACTCAGAGAAAGTGGAAGCAATTGTCAAGATGCCGCCACCATCATCTATGACTCAATTGCAACAGATTCTCGGTATGGTCCACTATCTGGGGTCATACTTGCCGGATCTACATGTAGTCACTCATCCTCTGAACGATCTGCTAAAGGGAGATGTGGCGTAGATCTGGGGTTCAGCCTTCAGCCCAGAAAGAAGCCTATGCAAAGATGAAGTCACTCATCTCGTCAATTCCCATATTGGCTTACTACGACATCAAAAAGCCAACAACAGTGAATGCTGACGCCAGTGCATATGGTCTAGGGCAAGTACTGTTACAAGACCATGGGGGTACTCCTAAACCCATTGCCTTCTGTTCCAGAACACTTAGCCCTGCAGAACAAAAGTATGCACAAATCAAGAAAGTGTTTAGCAAGTGTGTGGGCATGTGAAAAGTTTGACCGGTTCCTCTGACCACAAGCCGCTCATTCCTCTTATCAACACCAAAGACTTGGATAGTGTGCCGATAAGATGCCAGAGACTCCTCATGAGACTAATGAGGTACAATACACAAGCAAAGTATGTCCCCGGAAAGCAAATGTATGTTTCAGATGCGCTTTCCAGGAGTCCAATGTCAATGACGACCGTCAGCAGCACAGCTGAGGAAGTTGACATGTATGTTCAGTCTATAGTAGCAGGCTTTCCTGCAACCCCTCAGAAGAGAGACGATCTGAGAGTGGTGACACAGAACGACTCAGTGCTACAAGTAGCGATAGTGTTCACCTTGACGGGTTGGCCAAAGTATGAGAAGGATATTCCTGATAGCTTGCGTTATCTCTATGCTCATCGAGCTATGTTGTCTGTTATTGATGGACTGTTGGTTTTTGGTAGCCGGATAGTCATTCCAGCGGCCAACAGAGCAGAGATTCTTCAAAGGATCCATGATGGACATCAGGGAGTGCCCAAATCATTAGAAAGGGCCCATTTAGGAGTCTGGTTGCCTGGCTTGACTGCAGATGTCAAGAGGGTTGTTGGCTCTTGTGAACATTGCCAGACGCTGAGACCAACTCAGCAAAAAGAACCGTTAATGCCATCACCTTTGCCACAAGGTCCCTGGCAGAGGATTAGAATAGATCTCTGTCAGTTCAAAGGGAAAGACTACCTTGTGATGGCCGATTACTACTCAAGATGGATTGAGGTCTTGCGCCTATACAAGACCGCAGCCAAGTCAGTGAAATACCGCATGGAAGATGTATTTGCCAGGTGGGGTTCACCGAGAGATATTGTGTTGGACAATGGTCCCCAATTCATCTCGGCAGAATTCAAGTCCCTGATAGTAAAACATCGGTTTAATCATGTTACGTCATGTCCATATTTGCCTAATTCTAATGGGGAGGCGGAACATGCAGTCTAGACTGCCAAGCGAATTCTGAGTCAAAGTGATCCTTGGTTAGGTCTGATGGTCTATAAAGACACCCCAATTGCCGCCACTATATGTAGCCCGTCTCAGCTCATGATGGGTCGTCACATCCGCACAACATTGCCAGTGATTCCTTCTATCTTGGAGCCAAAGTGGCCTGACAGAGAGGTAGTTTTATCAAAAGACTAAGCTTATAAGGATTCATACACCGACAACAGTCAACATGGTGTTCGCCCACTACAACCTCTACAGGCGGGGGAGAAAGTTGTTATGAAGAGAGATGACCAGAAAGGCTGGAACCAGCCAGGAGTCATCAGTGGTACTGCCAATGCTCCAAGATCCTACATCGTGCAGACAGAGTCAGGAGTCGTCCGGAGGAATAGACGCCATTTGGCACCGAAAGTATCATCAAGCACAGCGCCAAGTACGCCAAAGAAATCAGGGAGCCCGCAGATTCTACCACCTCCAGCGAGTCCCATACAAATGTCAGATACCGCTGCGGGTGAAGCGATGTTGAACCAGCAACAGCAGTAGCTGCTCCAGAGCCATGCCGGTCCTCGAGAACCGTGGAGAAACATTGGCAGTGCTGATGACACACATATAGGGGCACACATATAGGGGTAAAGTGAGAGATACGATCACAGTCGGTCTGCTCTGGGCTTATATATTAACCATCCAGCAATGAAACATGGCAGAGAGTAAACCGCAGAGGTATGGCATGCCTTTGCCAGCATTATTTTCATTGAATATGCCATAGCTAAGGAGAAATTTGGTGAAACATTTACATCTTGTCAAATCGTCATCGTTTTTGGTACATGCTTTTTGTCTCGTCACCTCTCGCCAGTACGCCGAGAATCAATGCGCTTGTGTACACTCTCAGGATATTCAGTCTGAGACCAATGCGCGCTACATTGACCGTTTGCGCAGTTTGACAAGGCATATGCCGCTGGGTGTACAGTCTCAGGATGTACAATCTGACAATTGGTCACCGGGGAGGAAGACCGGAATTGCGACGAAATGTTGACGAGATATGTGAGGGGAGGTTCCGCCAGAGCAGTCCGCTGCAGGCGTTATCCCTGTCTGCCGCCGCCATGTTCATTCCAAGCCCTGGCGTGGAAACAGTCTATATTATAAACTTCCTTGTAAGGCAAAAAAAAGTGTGTTTCAGGTAACATGCTGAAAAAAATATACTTCAAAGACTCAGGGATAACTAAATTGACTGAAAACTTGGCCAAAACCCTATATTTTCTTCAAAAATGGAGAGAAAATAAAAGGAAGGGTCGGTCCTGTTTTGCTAAGTAGGGTCAGGTTACCTGAAACAATTTATCTTCTTGGACCTAAATAGTTTTTGTCATGCGCGCGCATGGGCATGCACATACGCACGTGTCACTCGCCTATACCAAGGCTTTGTAGTTCGCCAATGCTTGAAGAGTGATATGCAAATCATAATTTATGATAATGATATTCAGTGAAGTCACTAGCTCTACCAGAGCTAGTGACATCACAAGGTCAGTTACTAGCGTGCGACATCAGAACGCCCACGTAGTCACGTGGTACAGCTTATCTAGTCACGTGATCTAGCTTTAATCTCGATCCAGATAAGTAAGGCCGTACAAACCATGATTACATACTCTAAACTATAATAGAACTAGAAACAATTAAAGGGCTAAGGATACTGTCCCTACGCCGTAGAACTACTTTTGCCAAAACTATTAGTTTATAAAAATTGGATCAAGGCTATTTGCTCTGACAGTGACGCTCGCAAGTCTGCACTACGAGGGCTTTCTGAGAATCACGATTTGCGGCTACCTGCGGGCTTATCGCATCGATCCCACAGCGGGACCAGCGAATGGACAAGTGTCGTCTGTTGGTTTTGTGACCCAACAAAATGGCACGCAGGGGCATACACAGACAAATGAAAGTTGTGATGTTGCATCAAAACAGACATCTTTTTTGAGATGTATGTTTGGTTGTAAGTCTTGCTTGTGTCAGAATGTAAACAAAGAGCTCTAGTTTGTCTCTGTTCTGGAAACCCAAGGCCCTCAGTCCTCAGGCTGGGCTGATTGCCATCAGCAATCTGGCCCAGCCGTCAGACCTTGGGTTTCCAGACAGAGACGCACCGTCACCCTTTGTTATTATGACCATTTCAATTCTATGTGGGCAAAAGCTGGCGTGCCAACATCATTCTGGCAACAGTGAGTTATTGAACATATATCATCTTCATGATTTATCATCACGCATGGGATTCTTCAGGATATAACCAAAATCTCGGATATTTCAATATCCAATGAGAAAACATTCTAACATTGAGGGGGGTGGTCTGAGACTCTTGAAGGGACCCATCCCATAAATTTCATCCCAAATACCACCTGGGGGGGGGGGAGATTTAGAAGCCAGCTTGGATGTTTCCTCAAAATCCAATCCCATGCCAGTAGCATTTACCAGAGTTTAATTGCCTTGTGTGTGTACACATGTGATTCATATGCTATACTTTTTTTCTATTGCCATGCAGATGCCCCAACCGGACGAGCCTTACTACTGCTCTCAGCAGATCAACATTCCACCTGAACTGCCAGACATCCTCAAACAATTCACCAAGGCAGCAATTCGCACACAGCCCAAGGATGTATTGGCCTGGGCCTATGCCTACTTCAGGGCAATGGCCAACAACGAAACCCCACCTGTCAAGGAGCGCCTTGAGATGCCTGTTGCTACCCAGAAAACAGACACTGGCCTAACCCCTGGTCTCCTCCGTGTTCTCAACAAACAGGTATGTACGAGGCATTGAGAGCCAAACATTGGGCACTGGTTTGCATCAGGGAGATCATATTTTTATTACCATCGCCATTACATTCCTTATTCAATCTAAAAAAAGAAATAATTATAAAATGCAAGTGGTAAATTTTTTCCCTTCCTTTGATATTTCGTGAGTATTAAGTCTTTTTTTTTAGAATAGTACAGTTTTGTATTACATGTACATACAGAGTACATATATCAACTGTTGATGTATTGATAGAGTAAAATAGGTTCGCCATATCTTAAAATCAACCTCCCCATTTTGTTTCTTAAATCAGATCTCTGAAAATATGCAGCAATACTTTGGATTTTCATTAGATCCTCATTGCTAAAACTGTCAATAGTTTTGATTATCGAAAAATATTATATTTCATCTTCAGCTTGGCCCCAAAAAGGTGGTGCCACTGTCCTTAATTGAGGAGAAATGGAAGGACCTTGCACTCCCAAAAGAACAATTTGATGAACTGGTGCGCATCGGCACATTCTCCGGTGACGTCGAGTGGATTAAATTCTTTGCCCTTGCTTGCTCAACATTAGGAGAGGTACATCTCTTTTTCTTTCTTTTTTTTTTTCATTTACACTTATCATCACCCCACCTATCGTATGAGCTGGTGATATTGACTAATGTTTAAATAACATTATTCAGAAATCAAATGGTGTACATTCTTTTTGAATGATCATAAAAACTCTTAACACCTTAGAATATCTCTCTGCCGCATAAGAAAAAAAACACGTTTATTTACATTTGAATACTTCTGTTTTATCAACAGAGCATCACAGATGCCATGAGGACAATCTGTGAGATTCTAACAGCTGACCCTGAGGGAGGTCCCGCCCGTATTCCATTCCCACTCTTCCAGGACTTATACAAATACCTTGCACAGGTTAGTGTAGAACAGATACTAAATATAGCCATATGATATGGTCTCCAATTCAGTTATAAAGTAAAGTATAACCGGTAAATGATTTTGTAGCATGAATCCTATATATCAAGTATTAGAGCGATAATGGTACCGGTATATTCTTCTATGAATCAGTTCTCTAAAGGATTTATGCCCAGTAGTTAAGAGTTTAAGTGGGCTTCATTATTTTGGGTCATTTCTAGTCTAAAATGTGACCAAAACGGGGTATCTCGAGTAGTGTGTGTATAATAATGGCACATTTCACTGTAAATGGTGGAACTGGAATATCTGCCTCCTGCCACATCTTTACCTGCTCTTCTCCCTCTGGCATGACGATTGTCATTACCAAAAAGTTGTATAAATATGATAATCAAAGAGTGGAATGATACAATTTTAATCTCTTTCTCACACAAACAGGTGGATGGAGAGATAAGTCAGGAACACATCAACTCCGTCATCTCCCACCTCCAGTATGATGTAGACAAACAAGACGGACTCGTTCAGCCCAGAAACTTCCTCAGTACAGACTGCCCTAACCTCTCATAGATTCCCTCCCACCGTGCCTGTCAATCTAATTCACATCATAAATATTTATTAGCCAGGTTTTACCTCTTAAAAGGTAAACAGTGGTTCAGTATACCATTCTTGAAATCTATGGAGCAATGACTAATCATACACGAATGGACTTTTAATGTTTTAATCGTTTGCGGAGAAAGATGTTTACGTCAAAAACGCTGAAAGAAAATCCCTATCTGTCTGTGATAGTAATGTTTCCAAAGGAAAGGAGCTAGCATGTAAATATATATTGCGTCCAATTAATGTTTGTATATGTATATAACTTAAATAAATTGTTCATGTATGAAAAACAAATAGTGTATGCATTCGTTCCATTGTCTTTACGGGGCAGGCAGGAATGGATGATAATTTAGTCTTGGAAATAACAGATTCCACGAGGCCAGACACTATCTATGACCTACCACATAAGCCATGTTTTGTGCGCAAGGATAAGCCCTAGCTACACCTTTCGTACCTGAAGTCAGGGTGCGTAAACAAAGATTATAGTTTATTTAACAGTCCTAAATTCACCAAAATTTTGGCCCCAGGTGCATCTTATACCGACCTAGCGTGATTAATTATCAGCCAATGAAGTAATCCCCACTATTCACTGCAGTCCTCTCGGAGGGCAACTGGTGCCCATCTGGTAGCTCTCATCAGTTGAACTCGCTGGTAACAAGCTCCAGCAATGGCTGCATCCAGATGCGAGGTGCACTTTAAATTGAATGGGGTTTTATGGTAAAATACACAAATATGTGATTCCATCGTCCTTGATAAGTACAGCAAATAAGACTGTGTTCAATAGATCCGCAATGATTGGTACATTGTGGTAATTTCTAGTCTTTAAAAGAACCCATGAAAGGTGTACGATAAGAGCATTTGGGTTTAATAGGCTGAAAAGGCAGCCCAATCTAGCCCGCTTGAATGGATTAGGCCAGCAATATAGAGTTTTTTCACGTGACGTCAGTTTGACGTGCATGATGGTGCTGGAGATCGTCCACTGAACACCCTACTCATGCTGCCATAGAGAATGCACTGTGGCGATATACTACCCTGTATAAAATCCTGGTTTTCTCCTAATCCTGAGGCTTGGTCAAAAAATGCTTTTCACTACTTATATTAGAGATCTAGGGGAACATGCAAAACTAATAATTATGAATGTCCAATTTATCTACCGTAAACTCCAGCGTAGAAGACGCACTGCACGTATAAGACGCACCCCAAACTGAGCACATGCATTTTCGCGTATAAGACGCACATTTTAAGGCTGAAATTTGTAAGATTAGTACATTTCTATAGTAAAATTACCCCTCGTATAAGACGCACACCCAACTTGAGAGAAAGCTACAAGACCCCCCAGCATTTTGTTTGGCGTAGAGGACGCGTCTTATACGCGGGAGATTACGGTAAATCTTATGTGGAATTGGAAGAATGTGCCGTGCAGGATCAGCAGGTGTATGTGTGGCTTGCCCCACTCAATTTTCTGTGATGATCTACATACCCTGTATAAAATCTGTATTTTCTCCCAATCCAGTAGCTTGACCAAAAAATCCAGTATTACAGATATAGGGGAGTATGCTTAACTAAGAATTATGAATGTCCAATTTATATAATGTCAAAAACTATATGTAGAAGTGGAAGGATGGCCTGCGCAAGATGTGACAGTGAGCAGCTTGATTTATTGTGGCAACTTTCTACCCTTCAAAAATTCCTGAAATTCTCCCAATCCTTTAGCTGCATGAAAAATTCCTTTTCACCAGTAACGGTAGAGATGTAGGGGAGTATGCGAAACTAAAAATCATTATGATCTGATTCAAATAAATATTAAAAAACTAATGTGGAAGTGGAACTATGTCTCCTTCCCCCTAGACTGCAGTGAGTGTTCTGCCTTTTGTTTACACTTGGGATCTCCACCAGGCTGCCGATGGTGTGAATACACATTCGCTGAAAAAGCTCTATACAGTTACACCAGGTGGTTGCATCAATTTGTGGGGTGGGAGAGACTATTAAAGGTACATATCCCGGTTCAATTACTCATGATCTACCAACAATATCTCTTAATTACTCTGGATTATTTTATTTTGATATATTATGTTAGAAAAGCAAATAAATCTGAACCTTATAGATGTAGATTTTGATTTATGGAATTCTGTAGAAAGGACCTTAAACTATTACTTGGGGAACCAGCCTGCTGAAATGTCGATATTTATAAAATACCTGGTGTTGAAAGCAGTACACCATATAAGAGTTGGATCTGAGTAATTTGATAGTGCTGATTATGGATCTGGGGTGCGTATCTTGAGATCTAGGTCGGAAAAAGGTCAGATAAAAGGTCAAAGTTCACCATACAATTGCAATGGGTCCGAATCAACTTGGGATACATATGAATGGCGAATCCACCATGCACTAAGGACCTCTAGTGTTAATGAGTGGAACAACGCCCTCTATCTGTTCTACATTAAATACCAGATCGTGACCTTTGACCTTTAATTTGACCTTGTACCCATCAGCTATTTTTTTCTGCAATTTCCGATGTTTATAATGTCATGTCTCGAAAACTTCTGAAGGTATAGACTAATGGGATACACCATTGTAAAGCTTATGACTTTATGTTCAAAATAGACTTTTTCTTTGAAGGTCCCTTTTCCCATGGCTGTTCAGATATCCCTTTTATATTATTCAGTGTCAATTTCTTTGAAAAATAGTAAGTCCGATGTAAAACAAATGAACTTATTATTTTGTTTCTTGCTCGAGAGCAGGGATAAAAGACAGACAGAAATATTTACCTCCACCTCTGCTTTAGTTGGCTTATGGTCCGCTCAACCTTGCTGCGCAACTTCTTCTCCCACTTGTTGACTTTCACATTATTACATTACATGACCCCGGATTGCTTGCGTTAACATGGAAGATTATGCAATCCCAATCGCAGATCACCTGTAGAAATAAAATAAGAAGTCCTTTCAGTCTCTTTTTACATCTTAACTTTGTTTGATTTCTTCTCACAAAAAAAAAAAATTAATAGGAAAGTATGACATAGTTATCGACATGTGCCTTTAGAGTGATAGATATATTTTTTAGTTACATGGAGTTCTATGTACATCTATTATTTTTAAGAGCAGTAAAAGCTAATATCTCACCATAGTGTATTTTGAATAGTAACCTTTGTAGCAAAAGTATTGATTTTTGTCTGCTACAACGCCCTTTGGGCACGCTATAGGGATGTGCGTCCCATTGACTAGTCCAAACACACCAGGCTTTCTCTTTTCACGATAGAAGAGGACAGCCTTGTTATTCTTCTCCAGAGGAATTGGGCCAGACGATGTAATCCTCCAGGTGGTCATGAAAGTAGTTTGTTATCTCTTGGACCGAACGGCAAACGGTGGACCGTGAAACCCCGTGGCAATCAGCTATGGTAGAGTAGTTTGCCCCTTGGCAAAGTACCGGAGAGCAATGCAGAAATACAAAAAAAAATAGACAAAAACAATTAGACATAACTTGTTATGAAGCTCACAGACATGTATGCTATTACATTTCCCCTCCTTTGATATACCGGTACAACAATATAGGGCTGATTTATCAGTTTGTCTTAATAAAACAACCTGATGATTCCTTTAACCCTAGGTGCCAAAGCGCGCATTTAAGCGCAGTTTTGGGCCTAAATGTATGTATATTGAAATAAATTATCATTCACAAACTTCTACTGATCCTATCTGCAAAGTTAAACCCTTTCCAGAATGGTCCTGACCTCCCAATTACGATACAACCATCCATTTTGCTCTATCTCTACTATATCCAACACAGGAAGTCAAAACTTGAAAATGAGCTGTCATGTTATGTGATTCTATAGAGGGAGCTAATATCTGACATGATACCAAAATGATCTTGGATCATATGCACCCAATTCTCCATACTCTAATTAGATTTTACCAGAACTGTTTATATCCATAAAAACAAGCCATGCAACAATTGGTACTAACACATTATATTTCCTTAGTGCAGTACACATGCAGGGAGAATCAGCTTTGAATGTGCTGTAAGACTCAGGATTGCAGGGAATATGGACAAAAATATAGCCCGATAGAGACCAAATACTAACAAATGACAACAAATGGAATGTTTTGGTAACTATGGTTACCAGACCTGACCAGAAATGGCACATCCTTGACTGAAAGTCATTATTGAGTTATAATTATTCAGAAAATACAATGCAGAGCCCATATCAAAAGAGAAGATCAAAACAACACATTTTCTTATCAATAATGTGATACAATTGTGAAATAATGTAAAATCTTCAAATAATTCTGGACACAAAAAGGTTAACCTCAGATGAGTATTGTATTCCCGAGTCAAGTGGTGTTACCATGAGTGGAGACCTATTCAAGTAGTTGGTATCACCACGCGTATCAATCTCAGAACTGTCCCATCACCTGACCGCCCCATATACTGCTAACATGTTACACCACTGCGGCGCTGCACTAGCCATATGCAATACCAATTGGTTTACAACAAGTTTTCTCTGGGACTCCCCAAGTGAGTTTTTTATTCAAGACTGCCTGCTACAGTAGTTAATTATCATTATCAACCTGACAACACACACACTGATGTCTTTACTTCCATGAGATGAGGTAGCAACAACCTTCACCATTCACATAAATACCTATGGTCTAGTAGAACATCTATTTGGTTGGTTCAGATGTTTACAGGATAGTGTTGAATAGTCTTGACAATGTTTATACTACAACCCCCATCTCTTTATTTCAATAAAAGTAACATATGATACAGCCTTATAGGAGACTCTAGTGTTAAGGCTAATGTATTACCGTTTCTTGTTGACAATATCACACTTTTTGCTACCAATGTTTCTTAGGAATGGTCATTTTTTAACAACAGGGGGGGTTGGTGGGTTTGGGGGTACAAAAAAATTTCAGGCCCATCTTAGGGGGGGACAAAAAGATTTCAGACCCCTGTTGGGGGGAACAAAAAAATATTTGCCCCTTTTGAGAGAAAAAGCCAGTGCACCACTAAAGAATAAAAGGGGGGACGGAAAAATTTCAGACCCCTCCAAGAAAATTTTCGACGCATACACGCGGAATTTCCCCAACCCCCTGTTGTTAAACAGGGGGTTTGGTGAAATTTAACAATTTCAATGAAATTTTACAATTTCAATGAGATGAAGTCCACATTCTAAGATGTTAAAGTAGTTCACATAATTATTTGCCTACAAAGATTATTGTTCCATTTAGTGGGGTCACCATCAGGCAAAACACTTTAAGATCACCAGGTACCTATAATAGGAAATTGTAATAACATCACTTCAAGATATTCACAACTAGTTTTTTGGAGTATTTCTTTTTGACTATGGTCCTATTCACTACTACCAAAGCATTTTGGGGAGTCTTCTCTCTGATTTGAATTTGGGGCTCAAGTTTACAATGTCATGATAGGTGCCCACTCATTGGAATGTGGCAGGAACTAAGTTTGTCACAGAATTCTCACATAATGGGGATAGGGCCAGAATGGACAAAGTTTTATTTGAATTTTAGTTTGTGTAATAAGATTGCATTCACTTCCGTTTGAGTTAGTGGGGTGGCACTTACCCAGTTGTAACAGAGAGTCTTAACACCCATTTGGTCTACATCATGCTCAGCATTCTTTCAATAATTGTTCTTTGATGACGACATTAGAATGATGGTATAGGACAAGCACATTAATCTTTAACCAGTACACCTTGAGTATCAATGTCAGCGGACACCTGTATTATCCAAATTCACCTCATCTTTATAATTATGTATCATATTCATCATATCATCACTTTGTTATATAATTGTGGTCTATAATATACATCCTTTTTTTATGAAAAAAAATCACCTATATACATCTTTGAGTAGTAATACAGACTTTTTTGTTTATTTTTGTTGGCATATCAATCATTAAAACTGGAACAAAAACAACCCAAATCAACTTAAAAAGAAGGAAAGATGAGAATGTTGTAGGGTATCATTTTAGCAACTTCGCTTGTTGTGGATCATTCAAGCCTTGCCATGTGTATTCTATTACCATTTTCATTTGTTAAAACTTATGCTTTCTGTATTCGTATGCATATGTGTATACATTTAAATGTATACATATACATCACTTATGCCACACATGTGACCCACTTAAAACCATTCACATGCTGGGGAATGGGGGAGGGTGTGTGTGCCCAGTGGACTGCATCAACTTACAGCAGCTATAGGCAATATATTACCTGTGCTTTTCCATTGTCTTTCCACCCAAGTGTGGTATAAATATAAATATATATATATATATATATATATATATATATATATATACAAGTTGTCATTTAGACTAATCGATCCTCATTACATTGTTGTAGCATGAATGTTCCAAGTTATCATGTGGCTATCGTTAATACAAATTTAGGCAATATATTACCTGTGCTTTTCCATTGTCTTTCCACCCAAGTGTGGTATAAATATAAATATATATATATATATATATATATATATATATATATATATATATATATATATATATATACAAGTTGTCATTTAGACTAATCGATCCTCATTACATTGTTGTAGCATGAATGTTCCAAGTTATCATGTGGCTATCGTTAATACAATGGCAATATGTTACTGATACTATCCTCAAAAGGGTTTTTATCCCTTTTGATTCTGGTATTGGAAAGGTTAGTGATAGTCCATAGAAATGCTACTAATTATAAAGTGGTAGTGGGAGGGGTAGTTCTTGTGCTGGGTAGGCTAAGTCCTCTGTTACTTTAAACTCTGATGTATTGTTTTTTGTATGAATTTGGTATGCATGTGGCAGGATATGCAGTGGTTGTGTCATGTCCATAGGCATGCTGTTAGGAACTACGGAATCCACCAGGTGTGCTGCTTGGGTGTTGTGCACGGGAGCAGCCTTTTTCTGTGCACAGGATGTTTACCAGAGCCCCCAGACACTGCAGTCAAACCTCTCCTATGGGCAAGTTTTTTCGTACTACCCTATTTTAGGTAATGACATGGTTAGACAGTAAAAAGAATTGTGTTTCCAGACATACCAAACACCACTAACTCAAGAGAAAAGATATTTCCATTTTTTTGTATATGTGAGTAGGGTATTTTCAGAGCATTAGCACAGTATGACATTCTTGCTGCTGTTGGTTGCCAATTTGGATGAAGATGCTCTATTAGGTACTTCATATGTGTACAAAGTCTCAACACAATAGGGGGATGCTCTCTAGTGCCCCAAGGCCACGGGATGTAGGTAGTCCTCCTGCCAATTCTGCTTCTTTCACTGTAGGAACTGGGCCTGTACACAGCACTGAACCTACACAGTTAAAAAAAATCCCTTAAAATACATTGAATCACTGGCAATGCCGGATGCCCTGCCCCTGCACTCCCCATTTCAACTGACACCATCCTCGTTACAGGAAATTAAAAATACCCCCTGATTTTGGAGTTGAAAAAGTACCTTATTTGCAGTGAAATAGCTGATTTTTTTGTGCCGAAAAATTACCCTATTGTTAGGAAAAATGCTAACATCAAAAATATTCTAAACAGAACACTGACCAGTTAAGTAATGCTTTCTCAGTTAGGGTGAATCACCGGAAACTTTTATGGAGTTTCCATACAAAATTTAGGCAAATTTATTACAGTGTAGAGAAGAACACTCATACAGCCCTATGTGCATTCTCAACAGTACTGGATGGGTGGTGACCACTCAGTCATGCCTCAGCAGTTTTGGCAGGACAGGTTAGGGTATGTGGCTTAGTCAATGACCAAAGGCCAATTTGGTGGTCAGTGGTCACAGCTTCTGGACACCTGTATAATAGGAATATACAGGGGCAAAATTGTTGATTTTTCAGACACAAATCATTTAATATCTCAGGTTCTAAAAAGGATAAGAAAATTCCAAAAGATTTGTTTGACAGGCTCTATGGTTATAAAGAAGGAAAATAGAGGATATAATGAATTAGAAATTTTTCTGGAGTCCCTAATGCTGTGAGGTGGGGGTGGGGGAGGGCCGGGCTCGCCCGAGTCCTTTGGACGTGCAGGACCAATCTTCTCCTCGTCAGGCTGAAAAAGATTTTACAAAATATCTTCTAAAATAGGTCCAAATATTTGGGCCTCTGACCCCTCCCCCATTCATCCATATTTACCCCTTAGTCAGGGAGGGGGGGAGCTAGATCAGTGACTTGAGTATGAATGCAGGGGGGGGGGGGGAGTAGTTCCAATGCGTACATGGTGCAACAGGTTGGGGGGGGGGGTCAAATTTTGGGCAAAAAGTGTGTATGTAATTAGTGGATGGTCCCATAGGTTTATAATCATAGTGGCAGGTGGTGAATGGGATCACATGTTTATAGCAAGCTGGGACTAATCCTCCTCGCACCTTTATGCCTTAGGTGGGGGGGGGGGGATGGTGGTGTTAGCGACTTACATGTGTGTATGTAGACATCTTTGTTACATTAAAAAGGAAGTCAGGGGGTATGCTATAATTAAGGGTGAGAGGTAAGGCTTTTAATTATAAAGTGTCAATAACTTTGATTGAGGACCACCTTAGACCATTCAACTTATGTATGGGCCATCTAATGTATGTGACGCCCAGAGGATACTATCAGATATGACCCTGCGCATTCTATGGCCTGAGCACTCATGACTGATTCGACACTGCAAAATGCTAGGAAAAACTGATTCTAGGCTACACTCTTCAGACTGCAAATAATTCACCCCCTGTTCCTACTCTGAGCAAGGTTTCCTTGAATACGAGATCTGGTGATTTTTGAGCTCACACCCATACCCTCCGTAGTAAAAGCCAAAAGGTCCAAGCAATAGGAGGTAAAGGACTGGTTTTCAGTAGTTTTGGAATTTGCCATCAGGGGGCCTTGGAGTCATTACCAGGTACATCTCTCTAATAATATTTTAAAGATATCATTGTACAGGGATTTTCTTTTTTGGGATCCTTATGCAAATCTTTCTAGTGCTTTAAACATTTCCTACAATCCTTTTCAACCATTTTCACCCATTTTGCTAAGTTGGAGGAGCCAGATCCAAACCTTGAGGTACAGGTTCGAAAGGACATAGGCCTTGGGAAAATTTAGGATTTTTTTACCTTTACACAGCTGCATTCCCTAGAATGCCTAACGGAGGAGATTGGACCCCTGGTTATTCTGATACCTTGTGAGATAAAGACTGATAACAGCCAGGTGATGGGCACCATGTGTTATATAATGCACCCTAAAAAGTCTGCATTGAATGAAGGGAATTTTCTGATTGGTCAATAATGTATCCCGCTAGGTCGGAATAGACTCCAACATATGTTTATGGTGACCTATACCATGCAGATCTGCCCCCTGTAGTTAGATCGAAGCAATAAAAATAGTATGGGATAATACTAGGCTAATATAATATCTGCCAATCTGGCGATTTTGGTCATACTTTGATTAGCCAAAATCAGTATAAATTAGCCAAACAACAACTTTACTAAGTTTCTCTATAATATAAACACTCAAAGGTTACCAAAATGTAGCCACTCTCATAGCCCTACCAAAGTAGGAGAATGGCACTCCCAACAAACTATGCTCAGTCTATCTAAAATGAGGAACTACAGTAATTTTATTACCAATCTCATCATATGGACTACCTCAGGATGTAAAACCACACATACAATCTCATAAATTTGAGGATTTTTTTTCGGATTATAGATATGATTGCAAAAATTATCTCGACAAATTCTCGAAGCCCAATACCTTGAAATCCAAAGACAAAATGGTGTAATCTCGTGGATTTTTGACATTTCAGGGCTGGGATTTGGCTTAAGTGGCAGCCAGAGTACAGGACCTACACACCCTACTGAAGGTAAACTTTTGAACGCCAAAGTGTATGGAATCCTACAGGCTCTACTGGTTTGCACCCATTATTCAGGGCTAGATTCATGTTGAGCTGTAACAGCTTTCCACTTTTTTTACTTGTTCAAGGTTCAGAATTCCCAAAATGTAATAATTCACATACCAGGCACTTGCAACAACAAAAAAGGGCATCTCCGTGAAAATGGGGAATATCTCACTACAGTATTTCATTTATCATTAATGAGTGTTGCTCTGGTGAAAAGGTCGTCTGCTGTTTATGTGCCAGTATGCTACTCAGTCAAAAATTGGTTATTGAAAAGAATTAAATTGTCATACACAGAATAAGATAAAATGCACATTTCTGAAATTGTACTAAAAAGAGTAGTATTGGATCAAACCTTTCTCTGATAATACTGTTTGATATTCCACAGCATCTTAGATTGTGCTGCATACATGATAACTTTTTTTCAACTTTAAATCATTTTGTTTCTCATTTGTATATAACAGAATCAAAACAAACAAAGCAGAAGGCGCTCAGTCATATTAATTCATTTTTATTTTAATGTCATAAACGTGTAACAAAAGCTCAGAGAAGTATAGTATTAGAAACGTCTCTGGCATTGAGGGGTTAGGAGTGGTTGAATACAGAGGCATAGCTAGAGCACAAGCCACTTCATTCGGGTACTGTACATTTAATTAATAGTAGGTTTTTATAAGAGTAACAAGTGCGTATACTAATTAGGTCTACAACTGTCTTCAGCTGGCCAGGGCCCAAGGTGATATACTACCATTGGGCTCCATCCCAGCGAGGAACAGTCAATCCGTGTTATGCCATCCATGATGCAGACTTGTCAAATAATTCATTTTGTTTAACTCTCTTTTACAATCAGTCGCACGGTTGTAAACGGTATAACACAATAAGAACCAAATCCCTTTGTCTTATATATGCACATATATAAAAATAATAAACCCAATAAAATGGCCATCCTTTTGTTGGTGAGACAGTTTCGGTAAAAGAGTTGGGCACTGTATGTCGGCGATCTCCTGTGCTTTTTTTGTAAGTTAGTAATGTCCTTAGTTTGAATATAATTATTAGTTCAGTCCCTCTGAAGGTAAAATAATATCTATAACAAAGAGAATGAGACAGGAAGCAACTGACAGATATTAAAACCATGCTAATAACAGCATGCGCACCATATATAGCAGGATGCACTTCAGGTTTGCTTCTGAGCTTTGTATCTTTCTCTATACCTATAATAGGGATTCAAGGACTCATTTATCTTCAGTTTGATCAACAAATTAGAAGAAAATGCATGAGCATGGCTACTGATAGCTAATAAGAACAATAATCATGGTAATTCAGCACAGGAGACCATCCTTTGGAAGAGGGGGCATTGGCATGATGTAACAGTGATCATGGCAAGATTATCCGTGCGCCCCATGCCAAGTCCCATCCCAACGGTGCCCTCCTCTCTCATTTAAATATATACAGATATCTCCTGTAACAATTGGGGACTTTTGTTCTTCTCCGGCAGGGGCCCCTGCAAGGAGGAAGTGGGAGGGGCAGAGTGAGGATGATGACTTAAGTGTAGCTATAACTATAATAATACTGTTTTGTTTTCTGGGGGCTACTCTGGAGGGATAGGTTGCGGTAGGCATCTGGTCATCTTGGAAACAAGACAAAATGAGAGTGACCGACACAATGGAGCTGTTGACAGGAATGGGGAGAGGGGTTGGAGGGGCCTGTGGGTGATGAGTGTCATTCCCACTGCACTACACCTTGGTCAGGCTATCCCTCCCTGGGAGCGTGAGGAGTGGTCGCCAGGATGTCCCCTGTTTGTCAGAAGCTCCAAGCTGAGTGAGCACCACAATCCATTTACATCTTATTTATACATCGACTTGATCCCATGTGGCAATCCTGTTTAACCAACAAGGCCATTACTAAAAATTTTCCCTCCTTAGATATACCGGTACAACAATATAGGGCTGATTTATCAGTTTTTCTTAACAAAACCCATGGTTGTTTAATTACTGTGTCTTTTACAGTGGCATTTAATATCTTCTTTTTTTCTTAAGGTCCAGCTATTACCGATTAAAACGAGATTCAAGGATTACCTTTTAATAAGCGAATACAACAACCTGATGATTCCTTTAACCTCACATGAGTATTGTATTCCCGAGTCAAGTGGTGTTACCATGAGTGGAGACCTATTCAAGTAGTTGGTATCACCACGTGTATCAATCTCAGAACTGTCCCATCACCTGACTGCCCCATATACTGCTAACATGTTACACCACTGCGGCGCTGCACTAGCCATATGCAATACCAATTGGTTTACAACAAGTTTTCTCTGGGACTCCCCAAGTGAGTTTTTTTTCAAGACTGCCTCCTACGGTAGTTAATTATCATTATCAACCTGACAACACACACTGATGTCTTTACTTCCATGAGATGAGGTAGCAACAACCTCCACCATTCACATAAATACCTAAATGGTCTATTATGGTCTAGCAGAACATCTATTGGGTTGGTTCAGATGTTGACAGGATAGTGTTGAATAGTGTTGACAATGTTTCTACTACAACTCCCATCTCTTTATTTCAATAACAGTAACAATGATACAGCCTTATAGGAGACTTTAGTGTTAAGGCTAATGTATTACTGTTTCTTGTTGACAATATCGCACTTTTTGCTACCAATGTTTTTTATTTACAATTTCAATGAGCTGAAGTCCACATGTTAAGTTGTCAAAGTAGTTCACATATTTGCCTACACAGATTATTGTTCTATTTAGTGGGGTCACCATATAAGATCACCAGGTACATATAATAGGAAATTATAATAACATCACTTTAAGATTTTCACAACTAGTTTTTTGGAGTATTTCTTTTTGACTATGATCCTATTAACTGCCACCAAGGCATTTTGGGGAGTCTTCTCTCTGATTTGAATTTTGGCCTCAAGTTTACAGTGTCACGATTGGTGCCCACTCATTGGATTGTGGCATAAACTAAGTTTGTACTAAGAATTCTCACATAGTGGGGATAGGGCCAGAATGGACAAAGTTTTATTTAAATTTTAGTTTGTGTAAAAAGATTGCATTCACTTCTGTTTGAGTTGGTGGTGTGGCACTCACCCAGTTGTAACAGAGAGTCTTAGCACCCATTTGGTCTACATCATGCTCAGCATTCTTTCAATATTTGTTCTTTGATGACATTAGAATGATGGTATAGGACAAGCACATTAATCTTTAACCAGTACACCTTGAGTATCAATGTCAGCGGACACCTGTATAATCCAAATTCACCTCATCGTTATAATTATGTATCATATTCATCATATCATCACTTTGTTATATAATTGTGGTCTATTATATACATCCTTTTTTATGAAAAAATTGCCTATTTACATCGTTGAGTATACAGACTTTTTCGTTATTTTTTTTTGGCATATCAATCATTAAAACTGGAACAAAAACAACCCAAATCAACTCAAAAAGAAGGAAAGATGAGAATGTTGTAAGGTATCATTTTAGCAACCTCGCTTATTGTGGATCATTTGAGCCTTGCCGTATGTATTGTATTATTATTTTCATTTGTTAAACCTTGTACAGTATCTGAACAAGTACTTGCATCAGCAATAACATCTGACAGTTCTGAGTTACACTTACATTAAACTATTACATATATATATATATACACATACATGTATATACATACACCCATATACACATACATGTATATACATATATACACTTATGCTTTCTGTATATGTATGCATATGTATATATATATACATTTATATGTATATATATACATACATGATATATACACATATATACACATATACATATATATACACACATACAGATATAAATTGAACTGACTGACATTTACATCTTCCTCTTTTGGCTATCTTAGTCCTATAGAATTTCTCTTAATATCTGAGACTTTAAGAGTTCACACTACGGCCTCGGCCAGCCAATACTGTGGCTAGATAATATACATGCTAATGAGCTAGACGGGGTAGTCGCACATCATTCTGATACTGGGAGATCTTGCTCCCTTACTCTCGGACACCATCCATACATGCAACTCATGATTAAAAAATGGCATCTGCATAAATAACATTCCTATTGGTGTCAGCCCTGTGTAATATATATATATACAAGTTGTCATTTAGACTAACCGATCCTCATTACATTGTTGTAGCATGAATGTTCCAAGTTATCATGTGGCTATCATCAATACAATGGCAATATGTTACTGATACTATCCTCAAAAGGGTTTTTATCCCTTTCGATTCTGGTATTTGAAAGGTTGGTGATAGTCCATAGAAATGCTACTAATTATAACGGGGTGGGGGTGGGGGGTAGTTCTTGTGCTGGGTAGGCTAAGTCCTCTGTTACTTTAAACTCTGATGTATTTTGTATTGTATGAATTTGGTATGCATGTGTTTGTGTGTCTGTGTGGTGGTGGTGGGGGTATACTTATCATACCATGGCCCGTGGAGTGGGTTCAATGGTGTAAATTGGCGGTCCTGTCTGTGCATCATGGTACAGGAGGTGAGGAGATCAGCCAATCACTCTATGGGATGGGTAGGTTTGGGCCGCTAGGTACTGAGACACTATGTAAGGGTCATATAATATGCAGTCATGATGGATGCACTTCCTGCAATATACACAAAATGTATATAATTTGGATCAATGCAAAAGAAAGAATTATTTCCAGGTTTTAAATTAAATGAAAAAGTTCTATCGTTAGCTGCGCTAATGTGTACACTCCCAAATATGGGATTTGATTGGAGGCAGGAGCTCTGCCTCTTGGTATTGAAGCGCCTGGTGCTCTTTTTGGGATCACAAGCACTCCATATCACTAGGTGCCCAACAGGCAGGCTTTAAGCTCCTCCAGGGACTGCTCGGTGTAGTACATGCACATACTTTGCTAGCACTTATTCACCACACTCTTTTACCATTGATATTGTGAACAGGATGTCACAGAAGGATCCCAAAGCTAGTGCAATTATAGAGAGGGTTATATAATATGACAGTACAAAAAGTCTCCTCACCATACACTCTCATATGTCAATGATAAAACTGTAGTAATTGTTACTTAGTGGGATAGATGAACTATTATTATTATTATCGTGGATGAGCATACTGAATCGGATGGTAGCCAGATTTGCATATAGATATAGAGCAATCTACAGACCAATGGCAACGGGATGTTCAGTCGTATGTCAGTGGGTATTCCACCTGGAGACGCGAAGCATATCCCTCAAGTCAGCCCTACAGGACCCTGAAAAGCTGACCAGCCTTCCCAAGGGTGACATGGTGGACTTACTAAGTGTGCCAGCCCTAGAGAAGGCTGGGACACTTATTAAGTGTACCCATGTGCCAGGGGCCAGCTCCAGTAGACTTATAAAGTACACTAGAGCTATATGTGCTATTAAGGTAAAGTTGACTGGTTAGCCTGCCCCAAGTTTACTGTGCTCATCATATTCAGATCTCCTAATCTTATATTATATATCATAATTATAATATTGTTATATAACATAACATTATAAACATCAGGTATTACATCTATTTCCATACGTAGAAGGTTATTCGGAATTAGATTAATTGAGTAATGTTAACCAATAATTAATTACCTTGATTAATCTGACTTACACTAGGATCCTTATTATCTAAACGTCTGCAGCTATATAAATGCATCTACATTACTCACTACCTTGCCTCATTCTTGCTTTGCAGTGGCCCATATATATATATATAATATACATACATATATTATATATATACTTTATTATCTCCTGTATTATATACACACACGTTTGTGGTCCAACAGGCTTTTTCGCAGGCTGTGCATAAGGGATTATTTAGATTCATGGCGGTTGCTTGGCCGAGCCTCCTTACACACTCTTCTCTATACAGCAGCCGTGAACAAAACCTGTCCACTGCATCGTTATAATATTTATTCTCGCCTGTAGCTCTAGGTCAGTCATCAAATACTTTGCACAACGTGAAAACTCTTTGAGGTAAAACGTCCTGAAAATAATACACATTAGCCCCGTCCTCATTCCAAGGAAGTATCTTAGTTTAGTGTTCTTTGTTTTTAGACTTAGTAAGTATATACACGAGACATTGACGTTGTAACGGTATCACAGTAAAGGGGGGTAACCACAAACTAAGTAGTGACTAGACAAGCTTCGTATAAATATGGAAAATATATACCAAAATTTGTGCTCTCTCTCCATATCGCCATCAGCCATTGTAAAAGTTGCCCGCTTTCACCCACACACATGTACACACAGATTTAACCAGTGCCAACTAAAATGGAACATGCCAAAAAAGGTATATAATTTTCTTTCCAGTCGCTCTACAACCCCAGTTGTCAATGCCTATTTTGGGGCTATAGGGTTTGGGTTACACTAGTTTTGAATAGTTTACATCCATGTAACTCAAGGCTAAATATACCAACAACCCATAGATTTGTCAGAAGATTGTTATCAGTTTGGATTTCGTTTAAAAACCTCATTAATATAGAAAGGAGAAAATAACAAAACACTTCGGTAAAACAAGTGTGATAATAATAATGACGATGACTCGGCATCCTTCAAACATACAAATATAAGAATGGGTTGCTAGCTAACAACATTAACAAGAGTATAAGAAGTTAAACGAGATTCTAGGCCATACAGAAATAGTTCATGTTTGAGATGTAGAGCATGCTGGGACAAATAATAACAAACCAGCCTTGGGCGGCCAGTTCTAAATGCGTATAAGTGAAATTCTCTATAATAGCAAAATTAAAGTCATTAATAAGAGCAATACAAGCTGTATGTGATTTCTGTCTTCCAGATGAACAAACATGAGATTCACAACAACAATCTCGGTTTTACATAACAGACAACAAGCTGGTATTTCTACATTTCAAAATAAGGGATTGTCTTCAGTATTGTTGCTGTCATCTCCCTTCTCCATCTTTGTGATTGATTGGCCCTTGTGGAGGCTGGGCTGTCATGATGCGCTCTACTTGGGGTTAACGTTGTGTCGTAGTGTGGCTAAGACAGTCATACTGTTCTTGGGATGGGATATTGTTGGAAGCCGTTCTTGCAGACTTATTTGGATGCGTTGATTCTGTAATGACTGTTCGAGCCACACGTACCCACAGTTAGAGTCGTAATGGGAAGCAAATAGCCCATGATCCTTGACCATCCAAGAGGCCATGTGCTCGTCCATGCCTTTCTGGTGGTGCGGCCTTTTTGCCTATCACGGTCCCTGACCTTGGTATGAGTAGGTGACTGCCTGCTCTGGATGCCCAATGGTAGCGAGCAGTTCCGAGCAGCTCCCTTGGATCAGAGACGGGCTAACTGTTACCACAATAATCACAAGTGACAACGCTCACCACTAATGGCCACTAATACCCATGGAACAATCTGGGACTGACTGGGTTTATTCAAACTATAGCATACTCTTTCGTCTAAAAAATGAACAAAAATATTGCGAGAATGCTAATAGTAATACTAGTCAGAGTAAAATCACTGGGCCCAGCATTGAGCATGGAATCACCTATAGCGAGTGTGGCACTAGATTATATAAATACGGGACTTCCTCTCCTTTCCAAGGTATTAGCATAGACAGGTGACGTGAAATACACTGGCAAAATCAAATACTTCAGAAACCAATATAACCGTGAGTGTGTTTTCACTGATTTTAGAGCCAGTGCATAGCCAACACGAAGCGGCAATGGGAATATCCAAAGTTGATGTCTATGTGGCGACAGAACATTTCTGTATTTTCTTTTAAAATCACAGCGAGCATTCATCTCTTTCTGGAACCTTTACTCCACCAAATCAATCACATTAAGTTGCTTGAGTAGTAAGTTGTAGTAGTAGTAGTAGTAACAGTAATAGTAATAGTAGTATACTAGTAGTTTTGAAGCTTCAAGCCCACATCAGTAGGAGCTTGGAGAAGTAGGACCGGTGTAGCTGGGCTGTCATTGAGCCAAGGGTACGGACGTCGCCAACAGCAGACCGATCAGAACCTTACTGTTATCAATTATGTTTAAAATAATGTAATGAGAACTCACTGATGTCCATCTACTACTGAAAAGCCCTTGCTTTTATCCTCCTAAGACACATTTTCAATGGGAATGAGCAACCTTCCTGGTCATTTAACTACATCAAATCTTCCTATAATTCCAGGAGACATGAATGATTTCGAGCAATTTATCATTAGTCTGGTTTAGCACTACAGGACATTGGCGAGCGTCTGGATTCCTCAGAGGATGTCAAGAGATTTGGGAAAAGCAATATCCGAATACTCTCTATGTGTTAAGCACTTGTGAACAGCCATACACAATGCACCTCTGGATGTGAGCGTAACGCCACTGTTCAGTATCACTCTCTCCTGGTGACAAACTGCCACCAATACACATCCCATACTACAGGTAGCAGCATAGGGAAACCGTGATATTGTGCTGGTGATGTTGATATAACAGGTATCCTCACAATTGGAGAGGCCTCCGGTTTGATACTTCTCAGCGATGATACATCATGCCATTGAGAGCAACCAGAGAGCAGCCCAATACTGCTTTGGGCAGCTTAACTGACATTAGGTGCAGCTTTCCATGATACCGCCAACATCAGTAGAGTGAAAACGGCACAGTCTCAGTTGGTGTTAAGGATAGACGCGACCATCCACGGTTGTTGGTTATCAGCCTTGTTTGGTCGTTCCAGCTTCACCACCATTCTGGAAAAAAATAAAAGAATTCACATTAATTAGTGGAAGGTCAACTGCTACAGTTTGGGCATAAATCAGATTTAGATATAACCCTACGGAACACAAGTAAAAGGGAATTCAGGCGAATCTTGGGTTCATCTAGTCCCAGAAATCTATTTAGTGATTTTGAAATTTCATTACAATGATCAGATGTATTCGACTTTTACTGAAGCTAGAATACATACAAATGAACAATAACGACATTGCCAAGATTCACCCGATTCAACTGAGCTACACATCGACATCCAATCAGTGCAATGATAACAAAGTGGCATCTAACAGCAGTTCATTCTTTTTTAATATCTCAGGGATTTTTCTGTCCTTGAGGGTGAAACCTATTTTTATAATATGCAAAACACAAATTTATAAGGAACATAGAGGGGGAGATGACTCTAACGCACTATAGTCTCAATGGCACTGAATAAGGGTTTCATATGATGTGAGTGAGACAAAACAGGTATGTCATCATGTGAGGCGGTTAGTTATCCTGAAACCAATCACCCTATGGGAGCTATAGAGACGGTCCTCCTTGGCCAGACAATCGTGTTTCATTATGAAAAACGAACAGGGATGGTGTGTAAATATTCAACGATTTACAGTCAAAGAGTCCCAGATGTGGTAAAAGTTGATGGCATGCCATTGTTAAATGGGGGTTTAATCTGAAATCGTGCAGTCTGGGTCAATCGTGAGTTAACTGTCATGGACACCAACACGGAGCTGTCAAATAAATATTAATTTGGAACAATTGTTGTCGGAGGTGGGGAGGGGCTAAAAAACCTAAGCAGTGCTGTTTCCCTTGCTACTAGAGGTATTATTTTTCCCAAAATATGTTGCCATAGTGGTAGCGCTGTCTATAACACTGGCTTTAGTTGGTTTTCATCCATTTGTTTTCTTCATTAGTAGGCCCTACTCTGAGACCTTATAACTATCGAGGGAGTTCAAAGTCATTGATTCAGCATGTATAGTTACCACAACTGCACACTGCTTGCAATATATAATATACAATGCCTAGGCATTAACTGCACAAGCCAGATCTCCTCCTACAAATCTCGAAGATCACATTGGCTGGTTGGCAAACTCCCAAAATGAAGTATGCACTTGAATTAGAGATCCCGTCCACTCAAGCCCCCAATGGACATGCAGTTATTAGAGAAGCCCATTTCACCCCTCCCCCTCATCCCTAACCCCCATTGAGGTTCCCTACCCTTGGCAGGGCGAGACAGCGGTTCGATAACGCCAACAGCGTCCAGGGGGCCCTCCACCATTCACATTATTGATCAGCCACTGCCTGTTACGTCACTACCGGGCGTCTGACGTCACAGTAAGCCGGCCTTTTTAGATAACTAACCCTGCCACCCGGCCCAGCCCCGCCTTTCCCCATAGGGCCCTAGCTCACACTGCTGCCAAACGCTCCTTCATCTGCTGGCTGTATAGCAGGATAAGATACTTCCCCCGAATGTCACATCATTGTACCCCCCCCCCCCCCAACCACACCCAGCCTCCAATGATAATATCATAATAGCATGCAAACAGGGGAGAGCTATTAATAGCAACGGTCGGTTCGATGCCAGTAAGCCTATGTGAACTGCAGAGGGTGGGTGTGTCTACGTGTGCCGGGGGAACATGGATAAAGTCGGTACATGTGCTCTATATGAGAGTTTGTGTTGACGGGGTAGTAGGAGGGTCCATGGCTCTGTATGATAGTAAAGGACGGCAAGCGCTATTCGGACGAGGGTCTCGTCCGAATAAGCACCTTATTCGGACGAGATTTTCTGAGAAACAGGACATATGAGTATTGGGGGTATAAGAAACAGGACATATGAGTATTATCTAAGACACAAGACAACCCTATTTGCCCAATCTAAGACACGGGGACTTATAATTATACATTCTTAAATATTAAGAGACAAAGCATCAGAATATACTACTCATACTCTGTCCTGTGTCTTAGATACTCTACACAGTCCCGTGTCTTGGATCTTGTGATATATGGTCCCATGTCTATATGCATTGAACAGTCCTGTGTCTTAGGTTTTTCCCTTATGGTCCCGTTTCTTAGAAAGTCTTGTCTGCATAAGATCCTTATACGGACGAGACCCTCGTCCGGATATCATCGGCCGTAAAGGACAAAGAAGCAAGAGGCCTCAAACAGAATCAGAAGGACGTAAGGGTCAAACTCATGTCACAAGGGGCAAGCAGAATGTCAGAGCCCCACATCACACACATACGGCAGCAGGGAATAGAGGACACTGCCTTGTGCCATTGCCCAATGCCCCCCCTCCACACACACACACACACTTCTTTACCCTACCACCCCCCTCCAGTCCCTCAGTCTTCAAACGCTGCCTCAGCAGCAGCAGCATCCCTGCACATCAATACGACTACTGCCCAACAGACACCGGCAGTACCACCCCCCTCCACACACACACACACACGTATACCATCCTTGCAAATGAAGCTATCTATGTGTGTGTTTCGAGGTTGGTGAGGAGGGCATCTCAAATACATACTCTATTAGTCAATCACTAGCACTTAAACCTCACTACAACCAGATCATCACTTCCTAACAGGCATTTCACAAAAGCTATATTTAAGTCCAATGAAGAAAAAAGACCATGTATTAACGTCAAATTATATGGCGGCTGTGTATGCTGATGGTAGTATGATGGAGACTGTATGAAGCAGTCGTCCATTTGCTACCCTGGATGAACCAATAATTTCAATGTGACCCACAATATGAACAAACTAGAACTCAGCCAAGCAACCACACATCCGAACAACCTTGTGCCACCACCCTTCTACAGGACATTGAACTCTCGCGACACAAGCCACAGCAGGAAGCCACTGCTGAAGCCACTTTACGTGTTTGTGATATCTGCTGGCCATAGAAGCCACTGACTCGATCTGCCCCAAAATCTCAGGGATGAAAATGAAATGTTCAAATAGAGGCCCATGTGAAATAGGTTTTGAATAGGAATGAATTGGTATTTCGGACCTAAATATTCATAAAATCCCTGGTGACTTTCATTCGTGAATCCCAAGCGCAATGAAACAAGGAATCAGAACGCTTCATTGTTTGGGAGAGGCAGTGTGGGGTGTGTACAGGACGCCACTGTAGGAGCTACCTCATTACGACTGTAGAGAAAATGAACTGACTCTGCACTCACTAAATCATTGACTCCATTTGATGCTGTTACTGTCACTGGAGCAGTGCTGACTGCACCAGTCCCACACGCTGATATCATTTACCCCGATGTGACTGCTACACAGAAGGGGCATTTACTGCGCCAATTCTAAACACTGGTATCATTTAAATCCATATGACTGCTACATAGAAGGGGCATTTACTGCGCCAATTCTAAACACTGACATCATTTAAACCCATATGACTGCTACATAGAAGGGGCATTTACTGCGCCAATTCTAAACACTGACATCATTTACTCCCATATGACTGCTACATAGAAGGGGCATTTACTGCGCCAATTCTAAACACTGACATCATTTACTCCCATATGACTGCTACATAGAAGGGGCACTTACTGCGCTAATTCTAAACACTGACATCATTTAAACACATATGACTGCTACATAGAAGGGGCATTTACTGCGCCAATTCTAAACACTGACATCATTTACTCCCATATGACTGCTACATAGAAGGGGCATTTACTGCGCCAATTCTAAACACTGACATCATTTAAACCCATATGACTGCTACATAGAAGGGGCATTTACTGCACCAATTCTAAACACTGACATCATTTACTCCCATATGACTGCTACATAGAAGGGGCATTTACTGCGCCAATTCTAAACACTGACATCATTTTAACCCATATGACTGCTACATAGAAGGGGCATTTACTGCGCCAATTCTAAATTCTGACATCATTTACTCCCATATGACTGCTACATAGAAGGGGCATTTACTGCACCAATTGTAAACACTGACATCATTTACTCCCATATGACTGCTACATAGAAGGGGCATTTACTGCACCAATTGTAAACACTGACATCATTTACTCCCATATGACTGCTACATAGAAGGGGCATTTACTGCACCAATTGTAAACACTGACATCATTTAAACCCATATGACTGCTACATAGAAGGGGCATTTACTGCGCTAATTCTAAACACTGACATCATTTACTCCCATATGACTGCTACATAAAAGGAGCATTAACTGATTAACCTGATTTTAACCCATGCCACTGCTACATGGAAGGTACATTAACTGCAGAAATTCTAAACACTTACAGTTAACTGCATCATTACAGTTAACTGCATCAGTCACACACCCCGACAATATTTACACCTGTGGTGACTGCACATGCCACTGACATTAGACCAAATCTGACATAATTTTATCTGGGACAGGGATACATACTACAGTGGAAGACCATCTATTGAATAATGAATTACTAACTACTTGAGGAAATTCTTTTTAGGAGGGCAAAACCAAATTAACTTTTCACTACCGGGTGATGGTAAATTGCTCTTTGATCACAGAAAGCAAAACAGCCAAATCCCGACGAGTGGTGCCCATTGACCATGTGTGTTCAGTTTAGGATGGCGTACCAATTCATTTCCCCATAACTAGAAATACAGCAAAGCCGTATGTCCAGTTGGGAGGCGATTGGTTGTCTCTGAGCTATCAGAAAACCCACATTCTTCCAGTAATCGGGATACTACATTATTAATACACACCTCAGCTGGTCCCACCTGGACACCAAGACTTGTCTGGCTCTACAAGCTGGGTGCGGCCCTGTAGCACAAACACTGGGGTGCTTGGGGATCAGTGTGCTGTGTGTTGTAAGTGGCTGGCTGTGTGTGGGCTTCTGCATTACATTATACCACTACCCCAGCTGGGACACACGCCTCACCATCCTGCAGCAGTCCCTCATACTACTCACCTTACGTCCTTATAGCTAACATTCACCACTCAAATCTTTTATCTTTCTTTAATTTTTTTCTTTTATAGCTCTCCTAGGTGGTTCTTCGGGGTGGACCAAATTTCATACAAATAGCTATAAATGTTCATCGCCTGCTTCACAAAGGAGGTATTATCTGCCTTAAGCTTTATTTAAAGTAACACACGTGGATGTAGGCCAGGTAAGCCTGGCACGACCTTGCTGACGTCAGCAGACTAAGCAGGGCTTAGTTTTCCTGCAATGCCCCAATACAGGGCTGTTTCTGAGAAAACACGAGATGTGGGGGTTTCATGAGAAAAGGTTTAAAAGCACCCCTAGCTCTACAGAAAATGCTAGAGCATTAAAACTCTATTGAAAGCCCAGGCCACAATCGTTTCCTTGTTTAGTATAGAATGGAATGTCACATTCACACGTAGACCCCCACCACATTTACACATGTTATGTCGCCACACTGACACACCTAAACACACATGAGAAAAACTGGATGATTTGCAGCCAGCAATCATGGGCTGAAAGATTCTAAGATTTATTCACCAGACATTTATGAGCTGTTCTTAAACGCATAATTATGTGTCCTAATTACCATATGATTCTGTACATTCACATTTCTTTCTCTTTCCAATTCTTCAGAGGCCAAAAGGGGAGAGGTGTGCCTCAGAAGAGTGCAAATTCCTGACTTATAAGTTATTAGGCATATCTTTATGATTTTTTTTAAGTTACATTGCAACCTATAGACAATTTTCATCAACCATTTTCTTTTTGACCATGTGGCTTGGAATACACCACGTCTCCCCAGATAGAATGCCAAAGCAGATAAATTGCCTACCGATGAGAGTGGCGTCACTAGCGGCTGGTAGGGATGAGTTTCTCCAGCTGAGGGTCATCTCCGGAGCAACCCAGCTATGTGGTCAGCTGATACGTCACATGACGTAGGATCCACTAGGTGACATGTTGGCGGAGAGACAGCGAATCTCGCTAGAGTACCCATCTGTGGAAGAAAAAAAGTGTTGGACACTTAAATAAAATGACATTTCCATTTTCATTAAAAAGAAAGTTATGATAAATGTTGATACAAAGAAAGTGGCTATTTTAGTAAACAAAAATTGAACTTGTGATATAGATCACATATGGCCCAGGGCTTCATGCAATGAATTGATTTTGCTATCTACAACCTGTGAGTACAATGTATAAGTAGAAATATGTCACTCAGTATCTCAGTTGAGCTACCCACACTGATAAGTCAAAATTAATATCTATGCAATTAATATTTAGCATAGTAAGGCCATTATCATAAAGAACCAAGGTGAGAATCTGCTATATAAGCCCTTTTTCAGTCTATTTGTACAGTGATTTTTTTAATCTTACTCAAAGCTGAAATATGATTGTCTTCTCTTAATCTCCATCACACGCTGTGTCAAAATGATATACTACATTGTCTTGTACTCCTAGTATTAACAAAGATAGTGATTGTCAAGTTAAACATGCAGGTAATGCCAGTACTGGGACTGAACACACACACATTGCAACTCCGTTTACGCCTTCCGCAGCTGTAGGCAGCCAGTTGCCGGACATGGCATCAACGCAAGGCCTAAACACGATCTGGTTGCAGTAAAAAAGGCATAAAAACAGCTAAGGACATGATGTAAGTACATCAGCTTTTTTCGTAGAGAAAGACATCACTCACCATAAAGGACAAAATGTTGTCTGATAGATGAGATTTGAAACTTTCCTTTGGCTTTTGAAAAATGTGTAAACTAACAGTACATCACTGAATGATTACAACCTAAAGTTGGTGATTACAAATTTGTGGATCTGGCTGAAAACCCGGCTCCAATAGCCCAGGGGATACCCTGGGCCAATTATCTATAATGATGATATAGAAGACTGCATAGACCTGTCATTATTAAGCAGACCTCATAATTATGATGATATTAAAATTGGTCTGGCTTCAGAAGTCACATCATCTATTGAACAAACAATATGACTAAACTGCTCAAAATTTATCGCAGATGCACTCTGTTGGATCTGTATTGAGTATAGGATTTGCGCCTTATACGAGAGGTACCACAGCAGTTTTAAGGCCTGTTTAGATCCATCAACACCTGACCCAATGCAAATTGAATTTAACTTTCTGATTAAAAGGATGAAGAGCAGTGTTTTGAAAGGTATATAATATATAAAAATAGCACAGTCGTAGCACTGAGTGCTAAGTCCCTGTCCTTTATGACAATTTGCTCATCACTATGTTTAATGAGTAATGTCAGTTGGCCTCAAAGGTTTAAGATTATGAAAAAATTGTGAGTAAATACTGACATATATTGACTAATTGCTGACATATATGGCTAAGTACTGACATATATTGACTAATTGCTGACAAATAGTGAGTTATTACTGACATATTTTGACTATTTGCTAACAATAGTGAGTAATTACTAACATATATTGATTAACTGCTGACAAATAGTGAGTAATTATTATCATATATAGACTAATTGCTGAACTGAATCAATGACTATTTCTATGTTTAAAGCTCAATATAACTAGAAGCTGGACAGTGTAAGTTCAACACACATTTTTTACAGTGTAGGAAGGGTGGTGGTGGAGAGAATCTAGACAGTGTAAGTTTAACACACATTTTTTACAGTGTAGGGAGAGGGGGGAGAGAAGCAAGACAGTGTAAATCCAACACACCTTTTTTACAGTGTATGAAGTGTGGTGGTGGAGAAGCTAGACAGTATAAGTTTTAACACACATTTTTACAGTGTAGGGAGGGGGGGGAGAGAAGCAAGCAGTGTAAGTTCAACACACATTTATTTACAGTGTAGGGAGGGTGGTAGTTCATTATAGCACTATGCAGTCATGTAAGGGTTATAAGGGATCGTAGTAGAGGAGGTTTGTAGATGTTGACAGGTAGGAGAGCTGCAGACGTCCTGACTGGACCCTAGAGTGGGCTGTGGCTAGAAGGTGAAGGTAACCTTAGACAAAGAAACACAGGCTGTATGTGCTGCGATGGTAGACACACCATGAATAGGCCAACGGTGGTAACCAAGCATACTCAATCAGTACAGAGTGGGCAGACTACAACAACACAAAAGTGGGCGATTCATAGGCAATTTACCATTGTGATTTCATACTCTGCAAAATCCCAGTCCTCCTAAAATTTTAGTCCCTGACCACTCGAGTGGACAGGGACAATAAATTGCATGCATATCTACATGGTATCACGGATCTGTTTCATATTTATAATGCTTAAATTGTATGGTACAAACCATAGTCTACAGCCTACACTCAGTATACCTACCCTGGCCCTTACCCAAACTGCAGAGGAGGGGAACACATAAACAGTCCACTTATTTTTTCTCTCCCTTCTAAAAGCTATCCCACATTTGCAGGATTCAAGTCAGCTGGAAATGAGAGTTGTGGAGAGGTATGTGTATGCATACTAGCCTGCCCCATACTGTGTACACCTGCCGGCTCCAAGGATGGTATAGGTTCCCTAGGATATGCTACTTCATAGAGTCCTATAGTACAGACCACCTCCCCCAACCCCCCCCCCCCCCTTAAAAGTAGGCTCCCTTTTGTGTTCAGTATTGAGTCCTACATGAGATAAGGGGGTTTATGAAGATGAAAGGAATCTTTATCAGACTGATATTAAATGCAAACAAGCTACCACTTATACCAAAAAATCCTGCCAAATCCGAAATTTGTAATCTTGATTCTCAGAAATTGACTGAAAGTACCTAAAAATGAGGTTTGATGATGAGAATATTTTAAAAACGTACGAAAGTAATATTGAAAATTATTGGGACTTTTTATAAATGCAACATGCTAATCAAAGTCAGAACCTCATTCTACATATCCTGATGTCTTCCTATCTCTCAACCTGACAACTACTGCCTGTGCATGGTTCTGCCTATTCCACATACTGCCTATCCCTTAGTCTACTTATCACTCATAATACCTCTCTCTTGAAATCTAGAGATTAATCAGGTTTTCCCTGAAAAGGCTTAAAAGATCAAAGTTTACCTCTTACCTTTGTACCTAACTTTATCTGTACATTCCATTAGTCTACCTATCCTCGGTCTGCCTATCATTCATTTTACCTATCCCTCATGGTGACTATCCCCCAACTCTGCACATCCCTCATGTTTGACTTCTGTCATATTACCTAGCATCCATGTTAAATACTGCTCACCTTACTATGTACTCTCCATGCCTATCTCTTAAACTGTTCATTACACATGCTACCTATCACCCTTGTTGCCCATCCTTTTGAATACTGGTCCTATCCCTCATGCTCACTTTATAGTAGACATGAGGGCCTAAGGGATAGTCACCATGAGGGATAGGTAAACTGAATGATTGGCAGATTGAGGATAGGTAGAATAAGGGAAGTAGGCACAGAAGTTAAGGTGAGGAGTGAGCTTTAGCCTTTATGCCTTTTGAGGATAGCCTTACCTAACGCAGGGTGCTTTGAATTCAAGAGATAGGCAGTGTGATTGATGGGTAGACTAAGGGATAGGCAGTATGTTGGATAGGCAGAGCGATGCACAGGCACAGTCCTTGCCAGACTGAGAGATAGGCAAACATTTGGATATGTAGATTGGGTATGAACTTTGGTTTATGTGTTGTATCTATAAAATATTTTTCAATATTATTTTTGTACATTTTCAAAATATTTTCATCACCAAACCTCCAAACCTCTATTTTGGGTAATTCTGATCGATTTCTGAGAATCAAGACCAAAGATTTTGGACTCAGCAGAATTTTTTTATTTATTTGGTCACTTCTTGCCATCTGGTATCAACCTGATAAAGGCGTACCACAGTTCTATAAACCACCTAATCCTCTATAGGAATCAACACTGAACACACAAAGCAGCCTACTTTTGAGGAGGGGTAGAGGGGGGATGCCCTGTTACACTCTTCCCATAGACTATGCTTTCAGTAACACATCCTAGGGAACATATACCATCCTTGCCGGCTCTACAGTCGGCTCCCACGGCTCTTGGGCTTGTTATACTACTTCTTGTATTTCATATTTCTCACATTTCCCTAGTTTTCTATCTTTTTTATTCAGAATTCTTGGAGTTGGGTGCAGATGTAGTTCTAGTGAGTGTTAGGTGATGGCAATGGTAATGTAGGATTGGATAAGGTGAGGTTTTTGCCACTAAAGGCAGTGTAGTAGAGGTTGTGCAAATCAATGCTAACTTTGTTTATATGCACAGTGCAGTAAGCCTGTAATGCTTGCACATGCTAACTTTGCCATTACACTGACAGTGCAGTAGGTTTGTTTTTTTCCAATACTAACGTTGACACTGCACTGACAGTGCAGTAGACTTGTAGATGCTAACGTTGTCACTACACTGACAGTGCAGTAGGCTTGTAGATGCTAATGTTGTCACTACATTGACAGTGCAGTAGACTTATAGACAGTGCAGTAGGCTTGTAGATGCTAATGTTGTCACTACACTGACAGTGCAGTAGACTTATAGATGCTAACGGTGACACTGCACTGACAGTATAGTAAGATTGTAGATGCTCACTTTTTCATTACACTGTGAGTGCAGTAGGCTTGTGGATTGTAACTTTGTTAGTACTCTGGCAGTGTACATGCTCATTACACTGACAGTGTAGTTGATACTTCACATGCCACCTTTACCGGTACACTCAGGTGTGGTACAGTTCCCTGTACATGTGCAGAAATGTGAGGCGGCCATAGTAAAGTGTGAGGACTGACAGTGAGGCTGGGCAGATGTTAGTATCTGTAGGACGTGTCAGATTGGCTCAATGTGGCTAGTATGGTGTCATAGCACACTGACATGCTGGGTTCAGCAAGAGTAACGATGTGCTTTCTTTTTTTTTTACCTCTACCATGCCTATTAGCACACATGCCTCCTCCCCCGCGTAGCCTGACTAGGTCTGGGTACCATCTACCCCACCCAAATTACCCTGCATCCTGAGTCTAAAACAGACCCTGCAGGAGCTACTATAGACAGCGGTGATGGGGCAGCACGTGGCAGGGCAGAGCAGCCTTTATATGCAGCCCACAGACAGGATAGCATCTACAGGGAAACCTCACCCATATACAGACCCGCTAGTACTTTGCACTATACACAGTGTGAATATTCAAAAGAAATGTGTGATTCTTTTTAGAAATAACATTTTTAGATATAAAACTTAGTCATTTACTGGCTTCAGCAGTACACATAAATGAATACATTCACGGACGTTAGATGATTGTTCTCTAATTGATCCTTACAATGACCTAACTGATGCCAGGTATTGGCAAAACCTGTTGTTTCCCATCCCATATCTATGGCATTATTAGGTTGGATTATAAGACAATGCGGTTATAACAGATTATATAATGGGTGCAGCATTCAATGACTGTTACCTTCTTACATATTGGTATATTGATAATACTTTAGGAATAGATAGCAGGGAGCGTGGTTCCCACGGCGATTGTTTATTGTCAAGTGATTATCTCCTTAACCATCTCATGTACTAAGCAGGGGGGTTATGTTGATATCAGGCCACACTCTGGCCACAGGTGTTGTTCATTGCACCTGTACACAAGATTACATCAAGTTGTTCTCTGCTTCAGCTAAACCTTTATCATAATCATACCAAAGGCAAGGTATCTAATTTCTAGATCGTATAATGATCAATTACTCTTGTCAAAGGCATTAACTGCATAGCATATAGACCTTTGTTAGACTAGAAGAAAACGATCCATATTTACAGGTAAACTCAGACCTTTGTTATAAAACATGCTTTAGTGGTATATATAACTCATATTGCACATAACAGGGAACCAGGTCGACATGGTCCAGGTGGCCATCTGTGCTGACAAAAGCACGTTACTTTGAACATGTGCAACACTATGTGGTAGAATAGATAAGTTCCACACACTCCCCTTAAAACCAGGTGTTTGCATGAGGGAGGGGCTGAAGAACACGTCCATATTACCCCGGCTGGTTGCCGCATCTAGTCACCTGGGTATTGACATAAAATTGTACCTCATAAATGAAACCTTTAATTGATTGTTTCCTCACATGGTAACTGGACCTACATTTGTATATGGATTGGCGGTGTACACGATCACAATGTCATATTATATGTGTCAGTGAACAGCCTTGGGTAACCAACTCATTATCGGGTACTGGTATGTATGACAAATAATAAAATAGAATAATCTTCAAAAATCCCAGACATCGAAAAAGAGTCTCCTGAATCCCCTCCCTGTTTGCAACAGTTGAACAACCACTTAAATCCACTGACCCTTGCTTGTTCCAGCCCTGGGTCCTGGGTTCCCAGAACCAGCTACCCTACTAGTATATTAATCTTGCCGGCCATTTCATTCATTCTTGGTCTCAATCCAGCTCTGCATCCACCACCACTCCCTTACGTCGTGACTCATACTCCCATTTTCATTTACGCATTATACATTGTTCACTTTTTCATCTACAATGTATCAGATATTCAGTTCAGTCAGAGCTGAAGAAGCCCTTGGTTGATATTGATGCCTGAATAGAAAACCAATAGCATATGATACTGTACAGATCTAACGCGATCAATAACTTAGTGGTGTGGTGTGGCAGCTGGGTGATGAACTAGCCTCTGATCTGGTGATACATGCGAGGACATTAGCCAGATAACAGATCTGCAAGACAACAGATCTATATTCTAAATCAGACATGACAATGGGGGATGAGTTTAGTCCACGTTCTCGAGGCACTGTATAACACACCTGTGTCCACCAATACTCACAATCTTCTTAAGCCAATAGTAAAAGAGTGTTTTCTGATTGTCTTTTGAATTTCGCCCCTACGGATTTCCATTACACATCTCCGTCAATAGGGTTTGTCTAGTTGTGAATTCATATTCCATCACCTTCCATCCAAAACCTAGGTTAGCCTATACCCTGATGACCTAATTTTGATTCTTTTGAAATCTACTCCTTTCTCTTCCATCTTCTTGCCTACATATGTAACACTTCGAAAAAATATACTATCACCAAGTTTGTTTATGGTCAGAATATCACAAGCTATTTATATAAGAAAATTCTATACGGACTCTTCTAATACTAAGCTACTTTTACTGTATTGGCATACTAAAACCATTGCATGCCAGATACAATTTCTTCAAAATGACCTCAGTGCCCCTCCTCTTCCAAAACTACTCTGTCTCGGGTCCAACTATCACTAAATTCTTCCACACTAGAAAAACGTTTCTGTCAATATTAAGTGGCAACACACATCATCTACGGTTAATTCATAGAGCACATAATCATTGTGACACATGTGCATGCGTCACCACAACACACATTGAACTATACTTTAAACCGTATATTTAATTTGGCATAGTTTGATATGCCATATCTAACTTGACATGGCTTGACATGTGTATTGTTGCATGGAGTTGACAAGGGGCACAGCCATGTCAAAGGCAAAATTGATCAGTGATGGAATGTCTGATTTTACAGACATACTTGTTTAAGGATATATCACCGGGGATGGGGACAACAGCCATTTTCTTACCAGGATAACCACTACACAAAAGTGGTACTGACACCTGAGACATTATTGCTGAATCTAAGCCATTTTGTTTTCATGACATATAGATCTAGAACCAATGATTTTAAATGGTATTGTAAAGAAACGTTATTGAAAAGTACTTCATCATTAAGTTTGCCTGAATGGGATTCGATGATAAAATTAATACCCTAAATCCTAAATACCTCAATAGAAGAGATTGGACACCTTATATGTTGGGCAGGGAAATGACCACAGTTTATATACAAACTCCCTGATGCATAATACATGTACTTTGTGCACATAGCCTCAGTGTGTTCAACACAATGTAGATATAGGACATTGCTATTCATGCCCTTGTCCCCGGACCTTGTCAACTAGACTGAAAAGAGTTTGACAAGACATATTATGTAGACATGGAAGTAGGCCTTGTTGTTGGATACCTCTATGACTATAATGACCCTACATGTTGTTATACCTTAATTGGTCTGCTGGTGCATAACTATTTACTTCATTGGACTTTTACATAATCGTCTTATTGCATAACCCAGCACTGAGGTGCATGGACAGTGATGTACGACATGCCCTATTAAGGCATGTCAAGTTCAGTTGATGTACCGAATGTAAGAGTGTCAACTTAACTTGACATGCCTTCATACATGTCATGTGGTTACTGGTAGACAAATCCTGGCGTGTGCAGTAGAGGTGTGAGTCATATTCCTTTATTTCAATATTTACAACCTGTTCCTCTACATCCTGCTTAAAGTGGACTCACAGTCGATTATACACATAATGTAAACTGTTCACCAGGGGGAGTTTCAGGCAGAAGTAGTGGATTGAGAGGGAAGCTTATGGCTTCTACATGCAATACCCAATTGACAGTGACACCCTCCAACTGACGCCACCACATGGTGCTGCAGAACTGCTGCTGCACCAGCACTCAACTTCAGCACTGGTACTGTCGTCCTGACCATCTTCATAATGTATGCTGACCATGTGTCTCCCCATCTCCTCCTGCTGGTGCTGTTACTACTACCAACACCACCACTACCAGCACTGTACTACGGGAGGCAGGACGAGCTGCTGGTAGATGACTATGCTGGTGCTGTCTCCATAACCCAACCTCAGTCAGCGCTGCTGCTGCAGGATGAGGATGCTGGTGGTGGTACGGGTAACATAGGTCGGCTGCAGTCAGGGATGGAGGAGCCTGGGTGGTAGTGGTGGTAAAGTGGCGCTGGTGGTACACCGTCTATACTGTGACCCCCACCCCTCCCTTACCAACTGCCACCACCAACTATCGCACACACCTTACCTCCAATACACATTCCCACTACGACCACCAACATGTATACACCTTTACCTCAACACCACTAACCACCAGTCCTAGACCAGCAGCTGCTGCAATATAGTAGTATTGCTCTCTGCCTCTAATCCAGCCGACACTATCATACCTTCAATGACAACAATATGTCTCATGTCTCATTTATTGGCACCATGAATGGTGTGTGAATGCAGTACCGACGTGCAACTGCCGTAAATTCCCTCCTATAAGCCACTGCTTATAGTTATACGAGAACTAGATGCTCGTTGCAGCTTGTGGGAGCCTCCCAATGTCAGAGTGAGGCTTATACGAGGGTATTTGGCGCTATAGAACAGTACTATACTACCGATTTTCAAGCACCAAGTGCGACTTATAGCTTCCTTTTCCTCTCAAGGTCAGGGTGTGGCTTATAAGCGAGAATTAACGGTGACCATGTCTGTCATGATACTCAACATAGAGATTTGATACACTCCAGAGTCCCGAATGGTCAGCATGATACACAAATGCAACTTCAGAGGGTTGTACATCAGTGCCGTGTCAATAAACTAAGATGGCCATCAAACATTAATAATTGGGTCATGATTCCATAGTGAAATGGTCCATTGGAACTATTGAAGCTTTAGCTGCTAGTTCTCAAAAAAAATGAACGCGTGCAATGCACGACTGGCCCAGGTCTTCCACTACATACCGTAGGGGACTGTCAATATAGTGACAGTCGTCAATGGTTAAGGCTATGGAGAATGCACCCATTATCGCTCACATTTTTCATTGGCAAATAACTCCTCTCTTGGCGAGTAAAGCATTGCAGAATGCCAGGTGGGCTTGAATAAGGATCCATATTAACCATAGAAACACATGAGACTGTAATTCTCCTCCATTTTGTTATAATCCAGCAGTTCCGTTGGCACCGTAAGGAGATCGTCTCGCTGTCTGCCATTTTGGATATTGATGTTCCGTGTGCATGTGCGACCCCTCCTTGCCGGAAGTCGCATTTTCGATGGAGAAATGATAGATTATATCGATTTAACTTGAAATTAATGGCTTTTTGAATATAATCCATGCATGTTAGACAATATCAATTGAATTGAATCGAATACATGGCCTGTATTTACTTTTATATGAAAATTAAACCTTATGATGCACCTCTCTGTGCGCATGTGCGAACTCGCATGAGGATGTTCTGCTGGGAGGGAGAGTGTAAAGACTAGTACATATGGTACATATATAGTATGTCAGAGGGCCCACGTAGTAGCCGGTGTAAAGGCTAAGAGATAGAAATCATAACAGCCTGCGTCCTCTGACTATATTACTATGTACATAGAGTCCTACACTCGCCTTGCCGGAAATGCGATAGCCATAACAGACTTATGGCAGTCTGATTTACAGGGTTGGTCTATAAATGGTCTTAACCGGTCCTATACGAAAATTTCCCAACTTTTCCTCAAGCTATCGCGTTAGATGGACGGTCTTCCATCCTTAGGTACTGAAAAAAAGCGTCTTAATTAGACAATTCCCAAAGGAGCCCATGTGTTATGTCTATCGCAAAGATCTATTGCACAATGCTATCCTATGGAGCCTCGTTTTCGTGAGAAAGTAGGTCTATTATGTCAGGTTTTTTCATAGCTAAAGAAATTTTTTTCCTAGGAATTGTGCATGTACAATGAAAGACAAGATCCTAAAGAACAGGTTTCCATGATTTTTTGTTTAAATATCCCCCAATTTTGATGAGAAATTCCCATGTAAAGTTTCAATTCATGACCATCAGTTTTCGACCGAAAAGGCACCGCCAATGACCCAGCAGGGGCTGGGCCAATAATGAAAGTAGCTGATCTAAGAACATCGATTGGTGTTACATAGATATCAAAATGGTCATGGGGGCAGTGGTGCACTCTAAAGGACACTGGGTTATCATAGGTTTTACGACATTAAGTGATGAATGCTTCATAATGAACAATTATCCAAGGCTTTATATAGAAACAAGTGCGTTTTTGTTGTTGTATAAGATGATGCAGTGTCAGCAACTATTGGCCATACATTCGTAATTGTAAAAGGAGTATTGACTATATTATTCACTTGCGAGATCGACTTAGATCGACCTGTACAGGCCTATCGGTTATAATGTAAAGTGAAAAGTAGTGATTACTGGTGAGGACCTATTACAATGACTCTGCATGGCCATCTTTCCACTCCTGTGTATACAGCATCACCAGTGCCATGATCACAATCAGGGTTCACTGTGAAACACTGAAATATCCCCCGGCTAGTTCACAGGGTACCCGCTAGTAGTGCTTGAGCTCAGTTCACCAACAATAGCGTGTCATGTAGCCGTATATCATTCTTGATATAAATGATATAGGGGATAGCTGCTGATTTCAGTGTATGTAAATGGGTGTGATTACTCAGGGTAACAGACTTATAATCTAGGCTAGAACTGCCTGTCAGATTAATGACCCTAGGGTGGGGCGTACGCAGGTGTACCGAATCGGGTACATCCAAAACCGCTGTAACTGCTGCGGTCAGTGGTATCTGGTCTGGTCAGTGAAATATTATCTGAACTAAAAATGGCGTGGTCTTTGATAACAGATGCTGCTGCTGAGAGTACCGTTAGTTCCTACTTAATATTAGGCTGATGTGTGTAAAGCAGAATTCACGTAGGTTAGGTTAACACTGAAACGTCAAAAACGTCCGACCCATCTAGGGTTAAAATTCGGTTTGGTTCTAAACTCATGCATACTTCAATATCTTCTCATTTGGATAGGGACTCAAGGCCCAGAGTCCGGTTCCTTTCTAAATCATCATATATACCCTCAACTTAATTTGTATCACATGAAGTCGGACTGTATTAAGGACTGAATAGGCTATAGACTTCTTTCTCATGGATATCTCAGAATATAGGTGCTGTAGCGGCTGAAGGCCATACAGGCAAAGGGGAATAGGAGCCTCAAGGGAATGAGTCTATGCTATTTCAATTAGCAACGGGATATACCGATTTAGTAGGATGATATTACTTTTCCTGTGCATCCATATCCCTATGAGATTGAGGACTGACAGAGTGACTGTACAGAGAGGGTGTATGTCTTCTCAGGAGGGTGCTGGAGGGTGCTTCTGTGTATGACTGTGCAGAGTGCCCCAGTCGGCCTTCAGCTCCAGTACATTAAGCATTTAAAGCACTGATGACTTCTGCCTCTCCACAGCCACTCCGCCTTGGGAACCGGGAGCGCACTCAGACCAAGGTCAGTCGATCGTCCGGCACCAGTTCCTTTCTGGCGCTCTTGACAGTGCAGCCACCTTGTGGCAACCAGACATAAAAGGCAGCAGATTGTTGAGAGAGGCAGAGGACGAGGTTGGGGTCGCCGCCGTGGGAAACGACAGCAATTTGTTGTGGAGCTGTGGTGTAAGAAGCTACAGAGCGTCTGCCGTTTGAAGCAGCCACGAACTCCCGCCCTGTCACCAAACCTACCGGCCTCCTGGGCCGTTCCTACACTTTGATGACGATTGCTGATTAGTATTCTCTATGACATCTTCAACTGGGTCTTAAGCAGAGCCACGAGGAAAGGAGACTGTTGAGAATCGTCTGATGGTGCATGGACCTTTCCAAAGGGCTATGAGTAATATAAAACATACAAGTGTATACAGGAAGGTTTCGATTATACGTCCTCCCTAGTCTGTCTCAATCTAATAAGGAACTTCTGGAGGACCTAGGCCTATGCAAAGTAAACAACTCTTGTTGGCAGAAATACAAGAGCCGTATATTGGTTACCCACAATGTGCTATAGTCCTTATAATTCTGTTATTTTAGCATAAAAGGCTATAACAATGTTCCCTCTGAATTTCCTTAGGGGTGTCATCGATATTCATCATATCTAAATATCGGCAATATTTCGATGGTAAAAATCGTATCGACATTACCTTTATATCGATATATTATGACCTAAATATTTTATTTTTCATAATTCCTCAGGATACACATGGTAAATGGACCGGGCATAATTATTTGGTATCAAATTAAAGCTGATGGCATCAGCAATAAGGCTTCAAATACCTTGCATTCTACCATTTTCAAAGTGGTTACGTTTTATATTATATTTAACCTTATGATTTTATTTGTATTAAAAAACACGCTTAACTTGAGATAGTAGCCTCATATATTCACCTACATAATTATGTCCCAGCTTTACTGGCCCATGGTAGACCCCCAACCTCCAATACTTTAAAGATCAAGTGTTCCTCACACCTCTCTATATAGTCACACTTCTCTTATTGTGATTTTCAAATAAGTGAAATGCTGATAATTGCTTACTCCGTAGCCTTTCATCACTTCTTTACATATTACAACCTCTTTACTTTGCTAACCTGTATTGAGCAGGAGGTGCCATAGATCATCTCACCTCCCCAAAACTTTATACCAACTATAGTATAAAATAAATGTATTCTTTCTTCACTTATATCCTATTCAAATATCGCAATAAATCGTGATATCGACACTAAAAATCGCGATAATTGTCATCGGAAAAAAAGTGGATGTCAATGACATCCCTAAATTTCCTATTACGTAACCTCAGCATTCACATGTATACACTGGTTTCGAAGGTGAGCGGCAACGAAGCCGCCTCGAATCACCGTTGATACTGATGTGAATTCCCGAAATATTGAGCACAATCATATCAGTAATTGGTAATACAATGACGTCGGTACAACATCATGTGGAAGCGATGGGTGTGAACGCGTATCACTGATAGGGTACCCGGGCAGTACGCCACTTTTCACGTACTACTCACACCACGCGGTCTGCATACAGCCTCCGCGTTAGCCTTCTACTAAGTTGTGACGTCAGCAATATTTATATACCATTCTCGCCAAAATTAGGAGAACATATAGACCCTATCATCCTATTTCGGCTCATTGAACAGTTATTTCTTATCATTCCTTTGATAATCTCATTAGAAATTATGTTAGCCACACGGCACGTGTAAAAGTATTTTCAAAAGTGCGAAGAGTACCATCATGATCGAAATCTAATTCATGTATACATCGAGAATTAAGCTTAACCTACATCTTCCTAAATCAAGCTCATTCTATATCTATTTTCTATACTATATAGGATATAGGTTAAGCTTGAGTCTATGAATCAAGGGCACGTGGTTATGATATAATAGTGTACCCAAATCACCGTCTATGCTATCAGTCATACAAATCACTTTGTGTCCCACAGAGAAGGTCAAATTACGTTTGACAAAATAGCACTTAGTAAAGGTCACTGATGGAACAGTAGCTAGTGCAGTCTGCCACACTGAAACAACCAACTGACGAGCCGGGAACAAGCACAGTGTAATTACCCCGGGCGTGCTGACAGTCAGCCGGAAGTGACGTCAACGGATATCCGCCGCGAGATGGCACTGGGTACAGGAAGTGTGAGCATGACTGAGGGCGGCGTTGTTGTACATGTATATATATATATATATATATATATATATATATATATATATATATATATATATATATATATATATATATATATATAGCGGATCTCTCCATAAATGCTCTAAGGAGTGTCTGCGATGTGCAGTCCAACTACCCTTACGTTTTCTACTACTGCCATCGAAAGGCATACTAAATTGCAACATGCATAACTTCTAAACCTTAGCGCACCTTTATCATGACTGACCTCGATGTCCCAATAGGTACATTGACTGAAATACCATTGACATAGGATAACAAAAACATATAACCCCTTCTGCTTAGCACTGCCCTTAAAGTGTGGCACCATCCTATAATATCCATACCCTTGGCCGGATTCCCTTGGCCGCCACGATGCATCAATGGAGTGCTGGCTAGTCTGCTCGTCAACACTATATTGGAGCATCATTATGACCTTCAGGGATGTATGTATCAACCCCATAAGGGCAAAATACATTAATACACTAAGTGATCCTTAATGGGGTTAAAGGCATTACAGACAGCCCCTGCCTATATAACACTGACGAATAATTAGATGAGCTTCCATCAGTATTATAACATTGTGTGGATGGATGGCTGTGTGTGTCTGTGGGAGCTGATAACACATTACACACATGGGGTCGAGTGAGGAACGGAAACAATGAGCATATTGATCCCCACTATTGATCAACATAGGGACAGGTCTATAATTGGATAACGAAGTGAGGTGTGGCCAGATGTTGGAGTGTATATTATGTGTCAATGGCCATAACTCACTTACTATTGTCGTAAACCAGAGCTGGAATTGAGGCTCTATCTCCCATTTGGCTTGTGCTATATGTATAGATCGATTCTATAGTTCCAGCTCAATGTACCTAAGCTATGCGGTAAATGGATTTACAGTTTTTTCGTATAACTGTTTATGTTATTATGTTTTGTAATGGTGTGTTATGTACCTGTGCCAGTGCACACAGTACACAAAAAAAAGTATACAACTTCTATATGTGGTCCATATGATCGATATCCGAAACTGAATACTGAAGATTACATCATAGTTAAAAATGTGAGAGTTATAGAAAAAGAATTCTATGCGTATCATCAATATTACACTAAGTACTAACAATATATTTATTTCATGGTAGGAAAGTAGGCTACTAAAGAACAGTACTGGAATGCCATTCCCGAGGCGAGCGTGAAGAAACCCATTTGTATTCTTCACGGTCCGTCTTTTCCAACCGCTCCGGGGCTCGCGCATACGCGGCGTGCTCAAGGATATTATATAGATAGAACTAAACGACCGTGGTGTACGAGGTGGCCGATCCACCACGAGGGGGGGGGAGACTCCCCCCGAGGGGTGGATCGGCCACCGAGGACACCAGGGGAGTTTAGTTCTATATTTATTTTATGTTTTTAGAGTATTTAATTAACTGAAAATTAACAAAATCCGTTACCGTAGTGCCCTGTACAAGCGGCGGTCCGCCATTTTGAATGTTTACATGCACCCAGCACGAGGCTACGGTACCGGATCGGCTGCTGTGGTGGATCAACACACGTTACGCCACTGGGGGTGTGGCGATCGGCCGCGCAATGCTATCTCTACGGGAAGAAGTTATTCACATAAAATAAAGTATCTAACCTTCTTGGCGTGCTACCTTACGGAATCGAAGATGGCGACAATAACATTGCAGAGTGGGGAAGATGGTGAGCAAAAGTGAGTTTTGGGCTAATTTACACCATAAAACCATGAAATAAACATATAGTTCAACTCTGATTAGTCAGTTTCATGAATTTCTATACTTGCAGCTGTCGGGCCGTTCCCAACGAGGCCTAAACTGACAAATCATCGTTGAACTATGTTTATAAGCCTCTATGCCATGCTAGAAAAAGAGCTTTCATTTCACTCAATTGTGACTAGAATCGTGAGTAGATGATATGTAGTATCTATTTCAGCTAGATAACATGGCGCATTTTCTAGGAAAGGAATCCACACTCTAAAGATGTGTTTAAACTAAAACACATTTTACCTAAACACTTTTTGGTAAAACACATTTTCATCATCTAAACACTTTTCCTAAAACACTTTTACACTCTTCCTGCAAAACCTTTTATAATACTTGGTTCAAATCCAACTCACCAGGTGGCAGCGGCCACCAGGAGGCAGCGGCCACCTATGATGGTACTACTGTTACATTCATATGGACACAAGTGTCTTAATTTAAGTATAAATGATAATGATACACAGCATCTTGATAGAACATAACACTGACACTTTATTTTAGAATGAATTTGTAAAAGAAATATCTAAAAATTACATTCTCATTACATTGATTCTAAGGTTACCCATGATAAACACCCATTTTGTAACATTCAGGATTAATACATACATCCCAGTCCTAAACTCAGTGACTAACTCTGTGCACCAAAGTGTTTGAACTTATCTTGAGTGTAGGCCCAGCCTGGTTAGCACAAATTCAATGTTGATAACTGGATGATCGACATTCAATATCCTCTACCTGCAGAGACAGCAATATGGTTGGGAGGACCCACTAATCCTAAAACTAGGACCATGGGTTTATTAGGAAAATGAAATAATAGCAAGGACATTAATTTGCCTGAAATTCATTTTAAACACTTTCTGAACCTAAACACTTTATTCTCAGAATCATTTAAACACTTTTTAAACTAAAACACATTTTAATCAAAACACTTTTGAATTTTTAAACACTTTTTGATAAAGTGTTAAGTGTTTTGCCCCAAAAAGGATTTAACAAAGTGTTAAAAGAAAGTGTTTTAAATATAGGTAAAAGTCTTTAAAAACAAAACACATTTTTAGAGTGCATACGTTAAACCCTGAGATAAATGGCTTAAGGAAGCTGGTTGACAGTGAGAAAAAGGAAGGCCCTTTTGATACATCCGGCTGCCTTCCGCATACAACTAGTGCTAAAATCTTAATGTGCAAGACGAGGCCGCATGCTGGGCGTAGAGGCTGTCTGCACTGCTGATATTACAAGGAGTCTAGTAGTAGCAACTCTCACACTGAAGAGCTGAGACCCAGTCACTTGTACATTACTTATCACTTACATTGCCTCTAGTGGCCAAAGTGGGCGACTTGTGATGAGAGCTGTGCATATATCTGCAGCGTTGCTTAGCAACCCTGCCATTTAGGGAGGTTGTGGCATCTACTAAACAATATGATGACTGCCCCTGTGTCATATCTCATATGTTTATTACGAGGAAAGATATCCTTCTACTTTGTCTTGAGATATCATTCCTTCAGACAACTGTAGAATGAAGTCTAGGAGACTACCAGTACATGTATATCCTCCTCATACTTAATCTACACGGTAGCACATGTATATAGCTGCTAAACAAGCCGTATTCTAAACAACTAAAGCCCCGTCCTAAGTAAAACGTCATGGCTTAGCATTCCTGTTCTCAATGCATTTTACAAACAGCATGTCACTACCGCTGTGAGGTACACGAGATAGAAATCCGTGTATATCTGTAGGTAGCAGATAAATCTTAGCCGAGTTATCTGGAAAGCAGATATTATATTCCACCTTGGCATGGCGTGACACTGGCTTCGCGGTATCGGTACCGGAACTTTCTCTGAAGAGGCCGTCGGCGCTTCCGCTTTGGTCTCATGTGTCACTGACTGCAAAAAGGGGACGCCAGACCAGGGTTGGAAGGGTCTGGAGGAGCCGTAGGTATAGTGCAGTAGCACCTAGTAGCATCATGTTATCTTTGAGGAAAACAGGGGCACCAACTACAGATTTTGTATACGGCAGTTTATAGAAAAGATCTGCCAAAGACAGTCCTGACAGTGAACTACAATTTTTATTACAGAAACCAGGAAGGCTGGATTTTTAACGGTTTAAATTAAAATTAATCCAATCACTAACAAGTCAACATACATGTATGAATTCACCCCACCCCTCAAATCCCCTTGTCAATCAATGTTATCGACCATAGCGTGGGTTGTATAGACTCTGGCACACATGTACAAGGATCAAATGAAATTCTATGATGAGCCAAAAAGGTTCAAATAAATCGATATGTGCCTGCGTGCGGGGGGTGATGGGTGGGCCATAAAGTATGGATCAAGGTCCAGAGACAACAGCCTGATCCGCGAATAGAAACCAGTTCGATAGCTCCCATTAGCTTTTGCTGTTTGTGAGCAGAGAGATGATTAGGTTATTGATTCATAACGACATTTGTCGAAGCGCAAACCCACTCTATGTCTTCTTTTTTCTTTTATCTATGGTGCCTGCAACATCGCTAGTAATGCACTGGTTTCTTCGTACGTATCTCAATGGTTTCTTCGTACGTACCAAACTTTCTATCAACATAGCTTCCACTAGAAAGATATTCGGTGCAAGTCAACTCTTCAACCAATGCAAATAATGATATCGAGGAATGTCCTTCCTGCATATAACGACCCCTGGTGGAGCGAGAAGTAATACATAAACATCCAACCATTTTCTCATGGATAGTGGCTTCTCAAATGCGTTTAGCAGCGTTGACATTGAAGACATGACTTCTCTATGGTGTCCTGAATAGAATCCACAGCAATGCTGACATAACGGCACACAAAGCCGGTTTGACGTCATCAATAAGCCCATGTCCATGCCTGCTGTCAGGTGGTCAGTGGGCATGGGGTTGGTATTTCATGTCACGTTGATCTCCAAGGTCGACGTGTCAGAGCAGGCCGTCACGCCCACGCTGCTGAGAGCAGGTGGGCAGGGTGGCCGTCAGCTGTCCTGAGCTGCTCCTGGGTTTGGAGGTTGACAGGAGCAGGTTCCTGAGATGGATCTACATGGCGGGAGAATGACAGGGCACGCAGGCCACATATATACACCATGAGACGGGTGCCTGTGGTCAGGGGTAGGCCTAGGGGTATAATATAGGCCTATATATGGTAATGAGGATACGAAGGAATGTGAACAGTTTGACTACAGAATTATTGAAAATCAATCTTTATGCTATCCTCTTTGGGATTTCTTTTTTTTATGACTGTGCTTGGCCAGGATAAACGTGAGGGAATACATATCTTTCTATGGTCAGATTGCAGAGAGTAACATTTGCTAAACGCCATTTCGACAGTTAAGATCATGCTATTCATGGCGAGAAAACTGAATTGCATATCAATGGACGGATGAATACGTCGGTATCCGCGTATTATATGTCCACTGTCTACGGAGGATACTCTAATATCGAGTTTGATCACTTTTACACAGTAGAACTGATATTGTTGGAAGTGTACAACAGTTTTTTTTCTATCTTCCAGGTTTTGGAGTACTGTAAGAAAGGTAGGGCCACTTCCATCTAGGGGGTCAAATAGTGCAGGTTACCATCTACACCAAAGCAAATAGCAGGTAGATAGCGGTCCTGTCCACCCTTGCTAGGTGCTCGGCCTAAATCACTCAAGCCTTATTGGCAAACGTCACCAGACAGTGGTCAGCAGCGTCCAGGGTTTTGTTGGGAGGGTCAGATACTGCTGCTTAACCTTGGCAATTAAGTTCACCATTTAACAATGTTGCCAGGACTTGGCAGAGCAGACCTTTACATTGAGCGGGTCTATGACGACGCCACGCCCATGTTTGCCTCCTGGGGAACCAACCAGTGATCGAGCTACAGCTACCAACAATATCTAATCTCAAATTCACCTCCATATGAGACTGATCGTACCTAATAAGGCTTTCCAGATAGATCCTGTTCCTGTAGCTACTAACAAGTGCTAGCGCAGATCCTACCTGTTTGTGTAGCGCACATCTTACATTCTTAATAGGTTGGCTCCTAATAATAATCAGACCTGGTTGTTGGTAGCTCCTTATGAGGCAGATCCTATCTGGCTGTTAACTCCTATTGATAAAGATCTTACCTCAATGTTACTGTGGCTCTAGATATACCTTGATTGGGTACTTGATTGATTGGAATTATACGTACATTGTTTTATAAAGACAACGGAGATGCATTCGTGCATTATAGGACAACAGACAGTCTAGATGTGAAGAAGATCATTGTCTATTCTCTAAGTATAGTAACTGATGACACAGATCCTACACCTAACATTAAAGTACCCTATAGCTCCTAATGATATAGATTTAATCTCCCCGTTAGTGTATAGTATAGTAACTGATGACACAGATCCTACACCTAACATTAAAGTACCCCGTAGCTCCTAATGATATAGATTTAATCTTCCCGTTAGTGTATAGTATAGTAACTGATGACACAGATCCTACACCTAACATTAAAGTACCCCATAGCTCCTTATGATATAGATTTAATCTCCCTGTTAGTGTATAGTATAGTAACTGATGATATAGATCCTATACCTAACATTAAAGTACCCCATAGCTCCTTATGATATAGATTTAATCTCCCTGTTAGTGTATAGTATAATAACTGATGATATAGATCCTATACCTAACATTAAAGTACCCCATAGCTCCTAATGATATAGATTTAATCTTCCCGTTAGTGTATAGTATAGTAACTAATGACACAGATCCTACACCTAACATTAAAGTACCCCATAGCTCCTAATGATATAGATTTAATCTCCCTGTTAGTGTATAGTATAGTAACTGATGATATAGATCCTATACCTAACATTAAAGTACCCCATAGCTCCTTATGATATAGATTTAATCTTCCCATTAGTATATAGTTGTAACTGATGATATAGATCCTATACCTAACATTAAAGTACCCCATAGCTCCTAATGATATAGATTTAATCTTCCCGTTAGTGTATAGTATAGTAACTAATGACACAGATCCTACACCTAACATTAAAGTACTCCGTAGCTCCTAATGATATAAATTTAATCTTCGATCCTGGGGGTGTAGCAACTGCTGATGTAGATCATACCTAGAATTGGTGTAGCTCCTAATGATAAAGATCCTAGACTAAAGAACTTAACTCTCATCAACAGATTTCATTGTTGTGTCTATATTGAGTTATTGCAAGGAGGCCATTGATCATGTATTTGAAGTGACGGAATGCAATGTCATAGTTGATTCTCAACCAATCGGGAGCTTGATAAACTAAAAGTTGTAGAATCTGCCTGAAGTGAGAATGCGCCCTACAGGTGAGGATATATTATAGTACATAATAGTACTGAACTTCTCAAAAACAAAGACCCAGGTGCGCCCTACAAGTCTGACACGAACTCAGGGTGCGCCTTATACGCTAGGTAAGCCTTTTGCGAAGGGTACTACTGCGGGAGGTCCTGAAAATACAGCATCCAAGCAATGCGTACATATATGCTCTTTGACAAGAGTCGACCATAACCTCCTCCCAAGCTCACTCATACAGCACGTTCTGCAGACAACCTTTCCAGTGCACATTGACTAACTTCATTCACCATACATTAACCTGTGCCTTGCCCTTGCCCGCAAGGTCCACTGCCTTTAGGGTCCCACGAACCGGTTCACCGCATCCGCTGCAGGCCTGTAGCGCAGATTCCACTTCTTGTTTTCTGTACCGATCTGACACACGCACCCCTCTCTTCTTACCCCCCCCCCCCCCCTTCCCAACCCCTCGCTACCTCTCCCCCGGTCTCCTCTAAGATCAGTAATCAATAAGGGTGATGATGGCTATTGCCCAGTAATCATCCTGCTTCCATGATGAAAGGGTCTGATATAATAAGGAAGAGAGTTTCGTATATAATTCTACAGCAGTGGCAACGTCATTTGGTAGCATTGGATTGTTTCTCCATATACTTGCAATCATCCAATATCGAATAGCAGTAACAGACCAGAGAAACCTAAAGTGTTATTGAATTGTTAAAAACTTATATCAACATTTCCATAGATTATGACCGGAGGCATACTAACATTGATCACCCCTCCCCCTTTACTGCAAATCTAAAGCTGGCCTACCGTGTCATGTATACCTCACTCTATTTGATTAACGAGATTCATCACGATATGCAGTGGTATGTACATGTAACTTAATTCTAAATGCCATGAGGCCAGGAACAAGAAAGCTACCGTTTTTCGACTTTCAAGGCTATGGCATATTGTTAATGATAAGACTAGTACAGTGCTAGAGGTTGTATGATTAAACTGTAGTTCCACTGCAGAAGAGTGGGATTTGTATACTAGAGTGGGATGGTGGTTGTCCCGTACGGTCAGTGTACAAGTATACGGAGCGGCACGCTCAGATGGCTGGTCGGCGTGACGATCGATACGGCGGCCCGATTGATCGGGCCCCGGGACGATATGAGCGCCGCACGACACATCTCGTGCCGCTCATTAGGAGTGGGCGCCGCACCCCGGGGAGGGGGTGGGGGCGAGGGTTAAGATAGGAGAAGTGGGGTAGAGGCAAAAAGACTATAGGAAGGGGAGTGAAAAGGAAGGCGGAAGTCAGGGGGAGGGACTGAATGTGAGGGGATCAGGCAGTGATGAGGGGAACATCTGATAAGGGTTATATACCCCACCTAGATAGATACCGTAAAAGTACACTAGGTCCTTTACTAGGATTGAAGCATTATGTTTGAGTGAGGAGAAAGAGGGGAAAGGAGAATGCGTTTTAGATTTAGCTGGAGCGCGTGAGGCTGGAGCACCAGCAAGACGATTGTGCAACCGGAAGTCAAGAAAGTATGACTGAAACTTAGCAGGAATTATTAACTAAGGAGTTAGTGTAATATATACATTTTCACACATATTTATATACGCCTATTGATACCTCTTTCAGTTGAGAGACATTTTAGTTTCATATGTAGACCTATATTATCACCTGAACTTAGAGATGTACCAGTGATATCTAGACTTTAACCATACCCCAACCCTTACACGCTACATATTATGTTCCTCGAAAAGCTGTTTATATAGATAACCTTAAAACTAGGAAGTGTTCAAAACGTTTCTCTCTATGATGTAATACAATCGGTGTTGAAAACTCGCAACAAATATGTAGGAAATGCACAGTTGAGTGGCTCATTTCTCAGAGTAACTGACTCAGCGGTTTGTAACAGATTTGATGTAACCTGAGGCTATAAAAACTCTTATCTACAGGTTAAAAAAAACAACGAAATTCTTGCTAACACTCCACCGATATGAAAAATATTTCACCTTTCAACATTAGTCTGCTTAAATTCCCCTATTTTTTGCAATACCATAGCTACCGTAATCTCCCGCGTAGAAGAAGACTCACACAAGATAGTAACGGATTAAGTTAACTACCTAATTCTACCTGTATTTACAACTTAAATAGCACAATTTATCAGTTGAGATACTACAATTGAAAAAAAGGCATTGTTCCTACCTGCTGTGTTGAAACCCTCATGGTAATGGTAAAATCACAGTGCTTACCTGAAAAGCAAAGGGAGATTTAGATTAAACGTGGCCTACATGGATGTATTTAATTTCTAAAGTGTTATGAAGGAATATAGTTAAATGACTGGTTTCAACATATCAAGGGAGACAGAGCTTCCCCTGTAACAAGTTATACATGTGAATGCTTGAATTTGCAATCAACTTAACTCGAGTATCTGTGATACAAAGCGACTGAGCAATGACCATATCCTAAAGGCCATTCCGTGTCACCTCTATGGTATAAAGGGGAATTGGAACGAAGTACATTGTAAGAAGGGGGATAACATACCCATGCAGAGGGTATTCTGAAAGGAAAAAATGCATAGAAACCTATGACGCCACACCCTAATAACCCCTCGATGGTGCAATCATGGTATCACTTGCATGATTAAACCGGGTGGAGTATTTAATACAACTCGTTAGCGAAGCAATTAAACTACCAACACTGTTCACTTTGTGTCTGGTTGCACCTGAAGGCGTCTTCCTAGATATCCCCAGTTAAAGACAGCAGAGACGGACATGCGTCTAAGTATCCTTCCTTTATCTTTAGGCCTCATGTACAACTTAGGTCGAAAAAAATGACTGAAGTTATAAATATACTGCAAGTTGATGTATACAATTTCAGATCGCATGGATTTAAAGCCTGGGGGAGAAATGCAGGCAGTATTTGATATGTTAGTGAAACAGGGGAACAGGCAGGGTACATGTATCTTGGAGGATTGTGGAGGAGGACACAGGTGCACATGATGGGAGATAGCAGGGGACTGCAGCAAGGTTTAAACATTGGGCCCTGTGAGGGCGTGCCAACACATGGCACAGGTTAAAAGCATGGGGTTCTATGATCCCTGTGGCCAGCTGTGGCGGTATCTGAATGGCCGGCCGTGGTCAGTGAAAAGAAAGAGCAAGCTTATTCCAATTCTAAGGGCAATATTGTGAGGCATATATGGAATGCTGATAAGACTATCCAGCGGTGCACCTACCACATCTATACAGGAGTGAAATAAAACATATATGAATAGGATTTCGTATACGATCTCGATGCAGTTTTCTTTGTAGTAGCCCCTAATACATTCATTATTAGCTCATATCATACTGCTATGTGTGTATGATTCCTTGATCTTAGGACTTTTGAAGATAGGCTTAGTTAACGGAAAGGACTCATTCTGATGAACGTCGTGAACGTAGGCCACAGAAGCAGCAGTAGACAACATGATAAGACCATAATAATGGAATTAGAACACGCAAAAAGGAGGTGGGGGTAGGGGAGGAAACGCTTGAGGTTGCTTGGGATATCCAAGTGGTCAGTGGGAAGAGGTGACCCAATAGGTGACTGGAGGCGGGTTTAGGAAGCTTCACACTGTCCAATCAAAGGGTGAGGGGCGTGGACCGATACCTCATACAGACATAACATCGACAGGTCGCCAACCCGCCAACCGACCTTGCGTCCAGCGCACATCATCGATGGTGACCCAACGTCCAAGGCGATCCCCAGTCTGAAGTATTCCCACTTTCACCTTGTGTGGAGTCTACCTCAAGACACACAAAAGCCTTAATCTGAGATGATGGTTTAAATTGACTTTAGGCAGGAGCTATTTCACAGAGGGCGCTCACTGCATGGGGGATTTCATTATTACAGTAAGTGGGATTCAAGAAAATACAAGATCCGCATCTACTTGCCAGGCTAAAATTTCTAATGGACACAAGCCCAAAACCAGCATACTTCATTTTTGGGTGACAGTCCCATTCGATTAACTGCAGTACACAAAGTTCATTGGGAAAACTGTTCGGGCTAGAGTAAGTTCCGACCTCGGGTTACCAATTACATTTATTTTCCCTTTATAGAGCGCGTAGAGTAGCTCAACCACAACCGATTTGGCCCTTCTCAGGTCAGGAATGAGTTGGGTCTATAATGCATGACTGTGTGGCCTGCACGCAGTGCTCTATTGGCGTGTGAACACTGCTGAGGTATCAGGGATAGTACACGCTACTACCCACGTGTCTTAGCACTCACCTTTGGGGGCTGCCCTTGGGTAAGCCACAGTAAATGTTACCCACACTGACCTTTCTGCAAATACTTGTTCTAAGCTCCTATTTGAATAGTTTCAGACTACACTAAGTCAAACATCCAGTATTTGAATGGTACAAGTCGCTGTATTGCAAGTCTTACTCTATACGTCTATTTACAGTTCTAAACTTAGAAGGGGCCTGCCGTATATTTGTATACTTCCAGCTTAGTCTCCAAGTGAAATGAATGAGGCCTTGGTGAAGAAGTTCACTCTCTTTAGCCCCTTATGAATTACTGATCTATTTAGGGTCAGGAGAGATGGATACCCTGGCCAAAGCCTCTAGTTATCGCCTGGAACATCTTCTGTTAAAAGCCAAAGGGCTATGGCCATAGGTTACTTGGTGTATTTTGGGAACGTCACAGAATAAATAATTCAAAAGATCATTTGTTTGTTGACCTATTCATTCTCTCCAAGGAAACGCATGTCAGGTCTACATTAATGTCAGGCACTACCAGGGCTGTCTATAATTGTACTTAAGATCTCAATTCATTTTACAGTAATTGCAATTGTATAACTAGGTCATTTTGTCTCAAATTTTCATACTGGTGCAATAAGATGCATTTGGATATTTCCCATATTCCCCATGATGAGAGATGGGGTTTCTGTCATACAATACACAAAAGCAGATCTACCACGTTCAATATTATAAGGCAACAAATTGAGCGTTTATCTTTTCACTGGCCAGGGACCAATACTTGTGGGCGTTTCTCAATCGCTCAGCTGCCTCATATGATGTCACATTCAGCTTAAAATCGCTTCTCCTTGTGAGGTGACTTGAGAATGCCACTCATTTTTTTACACCCTATTTTTAACAAAATGTGGAACTGTTAAAATGATAACAAGACCCATCCCGGTCAGCGGAGCTCAATTAATGACAGCACCAGAACGCTGCAAGGTGGTGACCTAATAAGAAATACTTGCAAAATACAGAGACAGAAAGAAAAATGAATTATGGCCACAACAAACTTCTGCCACAATTCCAAAATCACTTGTCAAAACACGGACTCCCACGTGGTTCTTGGGCCTGAGAACTTGTTTTAAGGACAGGACAGGTTATAGTGCTGTTTACTTGGCACTGTCTCGATTAACCATTTAAAGATAGTACGGCGGCCCTTGATTGTATATCATTGGTCATCAAGTTGCACCATTGCCATATGTCACTGACTACATTCGTGCACCATACCAAACAGTCAGCACTATATCCCGAAGTTTTCATCCATCATTGTTAAATGATAAGTGCAGTTATTCAGTTTTCCCATTCCCAGCATATCTAATACAATGCATAGTTCTTTGCTGGTAACAACAAGCTTGGAGAGAATGGGGACAGTTATCTCATCAGGCATGCCCCTCTCAGGAGTTCGCTGTAATAATTTCCACAGCAAGGTGTCTTTGACTGAGATTAAAAAAAAAAAAGATTCAATACGATTTGAAACTGTCTGATCTGATCTCTATTAATATAAACTTTCTTTTGGAGATGACCTGGACAAATGCCAATATTTCTGCGATGCAAGGGGGTGACAATATCTGACAAGCACAGCCGCTTGTACATCATATTAGTCTGGGAACTTATGTTGGGTCTGTCTATAATATAGTATGCATGGCTGCAAGAGGTAGCCACCCTTTCCAATCTCCTAGACCAGATCAAAATCAGTCCCATCACCTCCCGCGACCTTGGTCAAAAATAACCTGTCAATAATCATGCCATAAAAGAGGAGGTCGGGAGAAGGTTGTGATCATCTCTCCGTGCCTGCCCCATCATAGTGATCACCTTGTGAGATGAGATTTTTTCTGGATATCGTTTTCCTGGTGGTAATTTGTCTTAGTTATCCGCCCCGGCCCACCGACACCTTCATCAGAGAGGCGAGATTAGATAGTGGCAGGTGAACATGTTTATGAGCAGAAATACCATACCTCTGCCCCTGACCCTAACATTCACCAACGCCAGACAGAAACATGAAGAGGGTGAGGCTTTCCATAATTAATATGGACATTATATTGATTATAAAACTACATGTTTGTTATGGGATGCTGTATGCATATATTCTTTAACACCCTGTACCGTATGGCGAAGCTGAGGGGGTATTAAATTTCTATTGCCCACTTAAAAATGGCTCTTTTTTTGTGAACAGAATTGAACCATTTTCATGCATACTGTTACCTGATGTACAGGAATCTATTAATATCTGTAGTCAGTCCGATAAAGGTGAACGGTAAGATCAGGGTCAGTCGTAGTTTCTGGTCTAATGTCAGTGTCTACTTTCTTCATATCACAGAACGTCCACAAAGGTCGTCACCTATATTTAGAAAATAATAACAATTTCTGGACCCACACATTCGTTTTCCAATATTTTTTTAGAAATCGATACATAGTCCCAGTAAAGACTCTTGACATAACTAATCATGTAATATCCAAAGACCCATTCACCCATCCAAAGGCTGGTGACATCATTTATGAATGTTCCATCTGTGGCAAGGATGACACCATACCGTCGCAAGGTAAGTGACCTCATTGGTGAACATATCGTCCACACAGAAGTCTGGCTTGTAGGGTGGATGGGGACTTGGGATAGGGCGGGGCAGGTGGTGGGTAGAATCAGCTGAAGCAGGTCCGGGTTGTTGGGCAGTGTGACTCCTGCAGTGACAGGTGTGGCACCATGTAACCGCATCACTTCAGTCTAGGACAGGAGAAAGAAGAGGCTGGACAATCAACTACCTGTCCGGGCGGCCGTCGGGCTGCAGGCGGGCCGGGGGCGGGCAATTCGGCCTTACCATATTGGTGACGACAGCAGCACCGGGCGCGCCCGGATACCGAGGATACAGTATTGATTCGCTGCCTTTCACCCACGGCCCAGGCCACATACCCTGCCGCTCTCCCTCTCTCTCCATGTGATGATGCTACTGTTGGTGCTGCTGCTGCTGTTCCTGTTCCTGCTGATGCTGCTGCTGATGCCACACGCGGCAGTCAACGGTATACATGTAGTGGCAACGCGTCATCTCACAGAAACCTGAAGCCCTCAGACACCCTCCACGCCCACATCACTGCACCTCCGCTATCAATTAGCCTGCCTCCCCCCCCCCAGTCCCCCTTCATACCTTTTTACACCTTTCTCCCCCTCCATTCACCTCCATCACACTGTCTCTCACACTGCCCTCGTTCTTCACGTGTCTCTGTGACTGACGGGGTATAACGCCATACGGTGCTGACATCTACAATTGATTCAGGACCACTGCTTTGCCAACACCAACCACTGTTATAGACAGTGATGTGATTGATTAACTCACTCTCGTTTTGCAGAAAGGGCCTCTATGGCAATCCAAGTGCTGCACGGGATACCACCTTTCTATGCCTACCTAGAAAGGATGCACGACTTACCAATTATATTAATACCTACTGATAACACATATCTATATATTGATAACACCTAAGTCTGGGGTTTCGCCTTTGGTGGTTTCAATAGTGAAACTATGAGGTGGGGCAGTGTATGAGGGCAGTGAGTGAGTAATAGATGTTGAACGCCATTTCGACAGCTAAGGTTATATTGATGGCGAGAACTACATTACATTTCACAGCGGAATGTGTCAGTGCCCGCGCATATGTGCATCACACACATGGGAGGGGATAGGAAACAAGAGATATAGACCCTTTTAAGTGGGCTAGGGACCCGGGGGAGGCATTGACTCTCTCATTGTAGGTCCCAACTGCGAAACTACAGCCCCTCCTTTTTGGCCATTTCACAGCCCCTTAAAATTGAGTCCAATTTTTACAGCCCCCCTTTTTTGAAGAAGTCTGACAACAGCCCCCATTTTTGGGCCTCTTCCATGTAAGCTGCTGTTCTTTGACAATACTATTCAGGGATTTCACATCACTGGAGTGCTCATATGAAATATTCAAGTTATTCCCTTTCCATGTAAGGTATAATGGGCATTAACAGCCCCCTAATCTCAAGATGTAATTCAGTCACTCTCACTGACGCGTTGACAGCCACTGCTCCGCGGGGTCGGTACCACAGTTGGTACCCAAACCAAGGCTCAGTGCCCCCCCGGGGCTAGGGAAGCCCGAGTGTATGAGGGGACATATGAGGTTGTGGATCTGAATGAGGGTTGGGGGTGGGTAAGGGTGTGTGTGGGTGGGGGGTACTCATTATCTGATACGGAAGCTGGTTGATCAGGGCCGTTGTGGCGTCTCCTGCCGCCCCAAGCCTCCATCCCCATGTGTGCAGCCAGTGTTAAATTACCTGTCAAAGCCCCAGCCAGCCTCATATCTTACATGTTACACTTGTTTCAGTCACGCTCCCTCTCCCCTGCTCAGCCGTCACTACCAACTAACATCAGCGATTGCCAATGACCTATATAACATTACATACATTAATAGGAAAGCACTCAAATAGCATGGCATATTGTTAGCAGTACATTCACCCACATCCATATTATTATTTAGATATGGCTGTTGTGTTGTTGTTTTTTTTTTGTGTAGTATACGGTACCATTCATTTGCTTTATCAAACTCGTAGCACTAAAGAGCAAGGGAAGCTGCGTATACTAGTCAACTCTCTTTATGACTACCCTTCTAGCCATTAGAAATATGCGAGAGAGAGAGAGAGAGAGAGAGAGAGAGAGAGAGAGAGAGAGAGAGAGAGAGTTAGCTGAACATGTGCGACAGTGTATTGGAGAGGTCCTTCCCTAAGTTCTTGAGTCACAATGCGCCAATACACTGCTGGCACTATATACTTTACATACATGAACCGGTATTGTGCCCACTTTTCCTTTACCACACGTGCCACCATACGTAAAATCTTGTAAAATGATCGATTATAGGGGTCTACATCACCAAACTCGTTATAAAACAAATGAACTCTGCGGAAGCAACCATTTCAAGAATACCCAGCATATTCTCAACCACCAGCTAGATAGCCCAACTGCTACCAAGTTCTCAGGGGACTAGAGGCGAGGTAAATATCCCTCCCCTGGGTTAGGTCATATCAAGCAGTGTTCTGCATGGGCGTCATGTTTAATACGTAACCCATCTTGGTTAATGCCAGAACCGTGTTCATCACTTGGAGGGCACCACTGGGAGGTCTAAATGCTGTTGCAGCAGCAGGAAAATGAGCTTCTAGGTGTGTATTAACCCCTTAAAAGCTGCTTTGGATGGACTACCCTCAGCGGTGCTGTGTCCATGCATCAGCTGCCTCCAAAGGGTTAATACGCTAATATAGAGCTATCCCGTAGTATGATGCACCAAGCAATAAATACCCTAGGCCTGTGACCGCTGCACAGCACTACGGTTGGAGCATCATGCAGGCAGGACAAAATGAACCCACATGGCCATCTTGCTGTCCTTGAAAGGTTCAAGTAGACTATGATCCTTAGATGAGAGATGTTGGTAATACTGCATTAAAGTTAGGCCATGGGTCTTATCTGAGGCCTAGAATGAAAGGCTTTAATGCCTGGGTAATTAGTCTTAGCTTGTGCAAGATGGGCAAGTGGAAGATTAAAGCCGAGGGGACTGGGAGGGACTAAAGGGGATTGTGTGATGTGAAGGTTCAGTGTGACAAAGCAGCATGGAGAATGGGAGGGGAGAGTACTGGTGAACTTTTGAAGCCGGCACCAGTCCGATAGGCCTTCTATGTTCTAGCGGAACGGGGCCGGAAATAAAGTACATGTATACTGCCGTGACACGCCCTAAGTTAATGCTACACACAGGTACGTACACACAGGTACGCTAACATGACTGGACGCATGACAATAGAGATGTTTCTTGATGATGGGTAGGCGCTGCCATGATGGTCGCCATCCCGCAATTTCTCGAGTGCAGGTAGCTTGATATCATCATCATACACATTCAGGAACTAGCGGCAAACGAAAAAATTCAGAGAGCTACCAAAAGGACAGCAATTCACGCACATATAATGAAAAGGAAAGCCATACATAGACCACCCCGCGAAATGAAGTCCCAAATCATTGCTATAGGAGTCAGACTAATCACAGGGAGCAGAGACCGGAGACGACGTCCTTGCCTTGAACGCGTAACGCTGCACTATGCACTCATAAAATCGACCTGAAGATAATGGTGCAGGCAAAAATGTCGATGAACCCTGGATGCATGTAATGTATAATGTAACATCCAACCATCATGTCTACAAAAATGTGAACTTTATTTCAATTCCTATTTCAATCCTCTTGTAATTAAATGCAATAGACTTGAGCAAGTCTATATGAGTTATTCAATGTAGTGCTGTCCAGGATCGACTTGATCAAGACATGACTGTCCTGACCACTAGCATACCATGCTGGTATGCGCTAAGGCCTCTTAGAGAGCAGTAAGTCTTCCCATAAACAGATCGATGGAGTCTAATGCCATTGGCAGAGACTTCGACCTCTCCTTCTACGTAAGTCTATCATTCATTATCCTTCCTGGCCAACTATCTAACAGGGGGGGGGGGGCAGTGATAAATTTCCAAGTCCATGCTTCGGTTCAAGAGGATGCTATCATCACAGTAAATCAAGAGGATGCTATTATTTATCACGGTAAATACAAAGTTTTTTCCTGTGTCGTACATGTACATTGTACTGTCACGATTGCCAAGCCCATGGCAGCTCAAATACCACATCTGGCTCATTATTCCAACTTAGGGTGAATCAGCAGGGATACCCCCCCCCCCCACTAAATATATAAATCTCCATAATGCGCATGGGATACCACCGCGTGGGCGTAAACTATCAGCTCAGAATCACTTGAGTGAATCAAGTCATGTTGTGGCAAATTAGATTGAAATTTGAGGCTGTAGACTTACGTCAACATACCCTACTTTCCCACCTGACATGTCCCGCTCCCCTCCCCCATAGACTAATCCATAGATCCACCATAGTGGAGCGTATTGACGATTGGTGTCTCTGGTGCTTTAGCCCCTGGAAGACCACCCGATGCGTTTAAGTTCATATTCCTTGTCATCATGATCATGGAAATAAAGATACAGGTCTTCATCACACTACACCAATGCAGTGCTTACAAGCCGCCAGCAATGTATACTGCAAGTCGCCAGCAATGCATTGGCGCATATCATACCGATCCAACGGATGAGTATCCACCCCAAAGCGTGTATGAATGGTACATTAATGCATAATGCAGACCATAAATGGTTTAAAATGCTGCAGCAGGCTGGGACTCAAAGAGCCATTGCTCCATGTCTGTTCCACTCCTGTCCCACCCCACAACACCACCACCACCCCTCCCCATCTCCCACCATAAAGCCACACCTTGTGGCACCTCTATGGACGGTAACTGCCTACGTCAACTCTATGAATGAAGCCATCATTTTCTGTGGCTCCCATCGTCTGCCTCACTGCTCTAGGATGACGTGACGTCACCGATGACGCTGGTTTCCTTAGCAACGGGCGCCCATGGCCTAGTCTATACTGGTTGTTGGTATAACGACCAGGGTCAATTTAAGGCACAATAAGGCGCCTCTTATCATACCAATAGTCTCTCATTCCTGTCTCAATAGTACAAATTGATATTACCATGGGAGAATCGCATGCTGTATGACGATATATACATGGTGAATGTCCTAAAACCATCAACCTGCATGTACCTATCATGCAACACAAAGGAGATCACAACAGGACAGGTATAACACATATGTATTGTGTAGGTAGTAGTATAAGAAATGTCGACTCCAGGGTTGTCATTCCTCTTATATAAATAACAATTACAATTAACTTCAGGTTTATAACTAATTGGCGCCCCATCCCTAGTAGATACCTTTAATATATTCATGTATATGTTCGCATTTCTCTCATATTTGCTGACTTTGCCAAATGGATAGGCAGATAAAACCTTTCCGTGCGTGTCTTGATTCAATTCCAACTTCTTGGTAACTATAAACAATATGATACCTGACTAAGTTGTCAGTAAACAAACCGATGCTGATCCCACCTGACGATTCCCTCCCGTCCTCTAGCTCTAGCACCCTAACCTAATACTCTCCATATGTAACACCTGCAGTGGGGATCTGTGCTGATGCTTTTCACCTGCAGTGTCCACATCTTCTGACATACCTTGTTACCCATACCCTAGAACCACAGTTGGTTCCTGGGGGATGCCAGTTTCAGGTCCCGGGTTTCCGCCCCACATGTGGGCCCTAATCTCATGAATAGGGGGGCAATGTAGCCATCTTTTATATTTTGTAAGAAACGAAATGAGAATCAAGACACATGTAAACTAAAAGCTATGCTTTTCACTATCTGAAGTTTTGAATTTAGTGATGGAAACTAACATTGACTATACACCTCCACTCACTGTTTCCTAATGTCACTGATTGTTTCATTTTATCACCTTTGCTTACTTCTTCACGTTTTTTCTTTTACATCTTCCTAATCCCCCCATACCTAATGAACACTCATGAGTATATTTTTCGACCTTAGGGTGGTCGGTGGTTCGACCACCCTGCCGTGCACCTCGTGCCTGTGGTACTGTACCTTCATTTTCATACATCTCACCAGTCACCTGTACACACCTGGCCAAACTCCCTGCCCCACCCAGGTGTTCATCCAGGTACCCACCTACCTGAGTCTTAAAATACACATACAGGTTAACTCCCCTCCCCCTTTTCCAAGGGACATCTCCACATTTATCACTTACGAGGAACAGTATCAACACAGGTCTTGGTACTTAACCTATACAAGGCAACATATACTGCATTAAATTTCAACCCATTTAATGTCAACATGATGTATGAATGCAACAATGGCGAATCGCTTTGATACCAGAAGTGTATACATTCATGCATCGGGACAATTTAAAAGGCAATGTATGTATGAAAGGAATTTTCGATGCATAATGTTTAACTGTATGCACACAGAATCAACTCGACGTAGTACACGAATTGTCGCTAAATATGATATTGCTTTTCTCATTAATATATTATTTGAAATACCTAGTTTGAATAGACTCATCTATTTGGTAGAGTTAACTTCTAACTCAATAAAGAAGATACTCGGGGTTGTGTTATGCACAGACTACACTAAAAACCGTAAATAGATGGTACAGTAGTGTAACAAATTTGCCTAGGGCCTTCTTCTGTCTCATTCTCAAAGACTTCCAGATGATTACATACACAACGCCACCTCTAATCGCAATTCCCAGCTAATTAGATATTTGCCTTCTAGGGATGGCTGCCGTGGTGGAATTTCCAAAGCCTTCATTTTACCTCATTAATTTTTAATGAGGAAATTAGCGTCTAGGGGAGTGGTGAGTGGTTATGTTGTGACTATCCTTACATCCTTACATGCTTACTTACAGTCTCCTCCCACGCACAGTAAGCGGGTAATGTATTACTACGCACTTCTCTTAGTGTAGTTGTGTCTGCAAGGATGGGCAGGAATATGAACCAGAGTGAAAAGAGGAAGGAAAAAGGAAGGTTGAAAATAGGGGAGAGGAGTAGCATAAATACAAGCCAGCTGTGATCGAGGTGTAGGTGTAAAAAGGCACACACAAGCAATGGATGCTCTCTCCCCGATGCAGCCTATGGAGCGCCAGCTGTGTTGGACGTGATTCACATGGCTGTACACTAAACACAAGTCATGTAGCCTGAGTACCAAAGACTCTGTGTTTCTCTTTCCTGTGATACAGTGCATGTATATATCATAAGTATTCAGTGGATCCATGGGAAGATGGAAACATAAGTACCTTGGTAATATTACTATAATGTGACATTGCTGTAAGCAGTCAATATACAACTACTCTTTTTAAAGTTCACCTGATAGAACAGATAGTAAACTCTGTTCATATTTGGTGGCCTGGGGGTGGGGGCTATCGATAACGGCTCCTCCATACCCTTGTCTACTCCCATTATCTTAAAGCGTTAAGGAGGCATACAATGGGCCAGTACCAGTCTGACATCAGTATGGAAAAGATGCCTCCTCAGGGCCGCCTAATACTATCAGGTAATGTCCGAATATCTTCCCACATTACTTACTCCCCTATCTCACGGGGACATTGAGGTTCTGCTACTACCAACAGCAGCCATGCACCCCTCCAGACGCCCCCGACCCTCGTGGGACAGGGCTGGGTGGAAGGTCAGGTGCAGGGTGAGATTCTTTTGGACCAGTTTAATCTGCAAGACCTAGACAGTGTTATTATCCTATAAAACGACCTCTGGCCGTTATTGATGTGTTTTTTTTTTATATTCTGCTTTCTTATCCCCATAAATGGCTGCTATTAAAGGGCCATTTGAAGGGGGAAAATAATGGCCTATGAAAATCTGTAAATTTGGCCAGAACGGTCGCCTATAAAACGTATCTATCCTTTATAGGCCATGAATAGGGTCATATAGGCAGAATAATTGCCTGACTGTTAGGCTGGTTGACTTGTAAAAGTTGTATGGCTTAACTGAATACTAGATAGTTCAATTGACATAGGATGTAGGCAGGTACACAGTAATGGATATCCTATGGACTGTCTCACGGTCTATCCATTTAGCTTGCCTGCTCATAGAATATCTTGTCAGCTACAGAATAAACATTCCAGTACTGCATCTCTGGAGGTTAATTCTGGATAAAATGAGGTAATGACCCACTAGATCAAATCACAGCTATGCCACGTGGTGGGTTTGAGCGTGGCAGTAATTCAACAATATCCTCCTTATACTACTTACGAGCCACTGTTGCCTTTATATAAATATATATATATATATATATATATATATATATATATATATATATATATATATATATATATATATATATATATATATATACATCACCTCTTGCCGGTCCATCTATAGATTCTCCCATTGCAACCCAACTGAAAATAACTTGAATAGGTAAACTTGAACAGCTTACAATTCTCGGTCGCTTCTCGTGAGTTTGACCAGATTTTGGGGGAGAAGAAAGTTCAAAACAATGTATGCATATTGCACCTATGGCCTTGTTTGTATAATAAAGGCTACGCCATGAGGTTGGTCTAAGTAAGCCAAATGCATACTATTTGTTTCATATCTTCCCGTGGAGCAACGTCTTAGCGTGACGCAGCAATGTATTGTGATGCAAAGATCTGGACGTCTTAGCGTGACGCAGCAATGTATTGTGATGCAAAGATCTGGACGTCTTAGCGTGACGCAGCAATGTATTGTGATGCAAAGATCTGGACGTCTTAGCGTGACGCAGCAATGTATTGTGATGCAAAGATCTGGCAAAAGTCGGGGGAAACAATTATCCTCTGACTTGCATGTATACCAGGTTTAAACTTTTTATGATATTTGTGAGGATCTACCGGCCCCGCTCCGCTAGAACATTATAGGGCCTGTCGGTCTCGTACCGGCTTCAAAAGTTCATCATCATCACTTATCAGTACGTACAATCTCACTTTAGTGTCCTCAAATCTCTTTAGTGTCCTCAAATCTATCAACAGGCTCAACTGTAGGCCTCCATCAATCGTCAGTGGAACCCCAACAATTACCATAAGTCTCTATAACCGATCAGTTCAGTGCCAACTGCTTATCATAATCCTAATAAGACACAAGTAGGGTCAACATCGCGTGTATGCCGCGTCTTATATGCGAAGATTATTAGGTGACTCTACCACTTACAAACCCTCATTCTGGTTTTGGTGAATGGCCATAGGCCGTAAGTCATTGGGGGCGATCAATTAGCTGGAGGTATTAATGGCACCCACTGTATTTAGAGTGTGTAGCGGCCAGAGTGGTCGGCTGGCTGTGTTTACTCTTATTGTTTGTATGTGTTTGGACGGCCAGGATACGGCTGTTGGTGATGTGGTGGCCGCCGACCTTTGGGCTGCGGCTCGAATGGCAACTGGCCCGACGCAGACTTCAACACTTGGCTGGCCGCACCAGCACAGCTTCACAAAGGGTTGAAAACAGCCACCTGTGTGCCAAATTAAAGGCGATAATTCCAACTGACATCCACCAGATGATTTCACATAAAAAGTCCACTATTCAGTTCATAAAAAGGAAAATACCTCCGAGACATTTGAGACGTGACTCTGGTTTATCACTTTTACCAGATGCATGTACTTTCGGTTTCCGAGGAGAATACAATCTCTCACTTGAACCAGCACATCCTATCACAACAGGTCACTATCCTGATGTGTTTTAATGATTTGGGACAGAGATCCCTCATGCTGATAGAGGCAATGCATTGTTAATAAATTCTATAAATGCTAGACCCCTAGTGCAGCGACTTTGCGTATATATTTTGAACTGCAACAGATACACCGCAAGTACACCTGTACTGAGTTGGTGCAGAGAAAAAAAAGTACTGTAGTGAACAGTCTAACTACATCATCTCTCACAGTGCGTCTTAATGTCAGAGGGAGGTTCGCCAATGTCGTCTTCACAGCAAATCACATTGACAACTTTCCAATTGGGACCTCCTAGATAATGATTAGCACGGAACAGTAGTGAGAGTTGACACACAAGAACATGAAATGATATAGGTCAGTTTCATGCTTCACAGCCTGAATATTCTAAAAAATTGTCCATACAATAATGATCAGGCTAAATAAAGATATTTGTCCAAATGTAACATTAGACAACACGACGGCTAGACAGAAATAGCACCTCGGTGTGTGGCCTTCTCACAGAGTAGGGAACGGGATCTTAAATTCCAAATACATTGTCATAATTAGTTTTGTCAGATTTACGACATACTATATAGTTTTAATCAATTTTATGTATACTATCCAAAATCGCTCTCTTTCTAAGGATATCTATGAATGTCTAAACTGATTGTAATATGAGCAAAAACAATAATATTTAATTATTAATTGCATTCTATCATTTTTAAAGTATAGATAGAAGATGTGGTCAGTTTCACTTAGGCCTACATTTTTTCAGGTAGTAGTACCTTCCCGGTAAGCTCCCATGTACAATACTACAAACACTGCGTTTACACATCACCGTACAAGAAGTCACCTGGCGTGTATTTTTAGCAGCAATACAGCGCCCAGCAGGCCCTGCTGAGCTACTCTCATGGTGTGATTAATAACTCACACTTGAGCTGCTCACATACCTGTATACTACAAAACAGTAACGGCTAGTACCCCCCCCCCCCATCTGCTCAAGAGATAGGCCTTCATTATGAGCACCTGGGTCACGACCAGCGGGTGATGCTCATTTCCTATTAACCTTCTTCAGCGTAAGAGTATGCACGACAACCTGCTCCCATCTACTCACAGCATGCGGCACCGCGGGGACGCCGCGAGCTGCTCGCTATTAGGGCTATTTATAGTAACTAGCCCACTTGATGATTGCAGAAGGGTGCATTAGCCGCCGCGAGCTGGAATCGTCACGGTGATCCCGGAGATGACCCGAGGATTACTCCGTACTAAGGCCAAAAAAAGAAAAGTTTTTGTTTCCGGTCACCGGACCTACCTCAGCAAAAGGGGGCCGACCTCAGACTTTTTTGGGAAAATTTTCATATCATTTTCATATTTTTCATAATCTTTCCATATTATTTCATAATTTTTCATAATAATTTCATGTTTCTAATATTTTGAGGCTTTGTTTGGGTTAAAATATGGAATCCAGCATTTCTACCCAAGATCCTAAGGTTTGGCTGGTGTTAGGGATGACATGGATCATCCAGCCAAAAAAAAAAAAAAAATCGACCTACCTACCTCAACTTTTTGGAGCATGTTACCGGAAACTTACAATACATTTTTTTGGGCCTAAGTATTGTATAGCCTTGTCTTTGTTTTCAACTCACATTAGTGCAAGCCACTTAATTCAGAACTAAAATTATGCCACTCAATGGAGGACCTACAATAGGAATCGTGGACATCGTTACCTAGGAAATTACAAACCGTGGTGTTTGTTATTCAGTCAATACTTGACCAGAGCCATTGCTGTAAAATCGCAGCCGGGCCTACGGAAATGACCAGACTGCAGGGCCGAATGTCTGGCTGTAATCTTGGGACCTTGGGCTACATTTTGGTTTCCATGGCTTGCAAATTAGGCCATTATTAAGTTTTTTACAGCCTTAAACAAAAGGCATTACCATTTATCAAGATCTAAAGGGATAAATGATTAAAATATTGAGTTGATTATTATTTTTCATCATTTCTTTCTTGACAGTAATGATCTTGAGGATTCCGGTCCTGCCAAAATCAGTCCAGGCCTGCAGAACAATATCATCTGCAGGACCGAAAGGCCTGGGGGGGGGGGGTTCGTATAAACTGTTAATTGCCATGATCCAGGACATAAACCTCTAAACAAAACAAGCAATTTCTGGAAAAGTAATAAATAGTGTCACTGCAGATAACATCTCAATACTTTGACAAAATCATTATCTAATTATCTTGACTGTTGGTGGTTTATAAGAGAAAAAGTAAAATTACCCATTTGAATTACTTAATGAATTCTAGGTACAGGGGTGTAGGAAAAGGGGGGGGGGCAAGGGGGCCTGCCCCCCCATAATGAGGAGGTTATCTATATAAGCCTATATAAAAATATAGCAGGCCCCCCAACCGAGACCCCCCCCCCAATAAAAATTTGCTTCCTACCCCCCTGCCGGTATGATGCACCACGTAGTTCCTTTGTGATAGAATCTGGCTATTTTTTACATCGCAGAATCGCTGTAACGGTTGGTGTACACAAGTACTGTGCATAGTCTCTGTTCTCGAGAAAAGATGCGGTCTTCATGCTTTGCTTCCTCGCTATTTTCCTCCAATGTAATTTTCGAATTATGTAAAAAAATAAATAAAATATGTCGACATGAAAAGAACTCGAGAAAAGATGGATCACAGCCGTCCAAGATAATATATGACAGGCATATAAGCTCTGACAATGATAAATCATGCTCGTATATACAGTATGTATCTATAGGAACGTTCACAAATGACCTCAATGGCAGAGAAAGGGGAAGGGCTGTGCTTTGCTCCAGGGGCTACTGGCTCTTTGGTGTCCAATACCAACTGTGAAACTACAGCACCCCCTTTTCAGCGATCCCCCCACCCCTGGACAGAAGGCAGCTCACTTCTTACACCCCCCTTGGTACCTTCAAGGAAGTCAGCTAGCAGCCCCACTCTTTCGAGCCCTGTTCGATGTATTAAGGTTTTATGTGATAATAATATTTCAAATTTTCACAGCTTTGTTATGATATGCAATATTTAGGTTCATTGATACAATACAAGCTATAGCAGATATCAAAAGCTACCTGATCCTAAAATATAATTAAATTGACAGCCCCCCCTTTCCCTGTTGATATGTGGCGGTCGGTAGGACCACAATTGGTACCCAAACCGAGGCCGAGTGCCCCCCCCCCCATCGGGGCATTCCTGTCAAATCACTAAATCTTTAAATCAAGCTATAACTGTCTATAGTGGTGGGACGCAGGGGTCACCAGGCACAGACCGTTGTTGTTACACTAAGTGGCTACAGCAGCATGAGGAAACAATCGCCTGGTGTAAGTACGGGTGTAACCAGGGTACCTTGCTGCCAGGTGAGACAAAATCTGACCATGCGGAAGATACTTGGGCCATTTTCAAAGTACCCCCATGCTAGCGCCTAACAAGAGCTGCACCCATCCACATTCACAACCCACAGAGTTTGTTAGTCAATGCCGTACCATGGTCCGTTTTCTCTCCTATCTCTCTTTTTTTAACCCCTTTGTCAGTCTTGCTAGGTTCTGTGTTGTTGTGTGTGTACCTTAGACGTAGGCAGTGTCTCTCGGTGCTATACCACCGACTTACATCACGAGAACATAGCATGCCTCACTAGACAACCAACCGCCTAAGCAGCTCACCCCATCGCCTCCTCACTGTTGCCGCACACACTCAGAACACTGCCTACAAAAACACCCTCACAAATGGTTTAGCCGAATCAATATCCATCGTCTTCAGTTAAGTCTTATCAATTCTCTTGTCTTAGGACATCTGCCCTATGGCCAAGAAAACCCTCTGTATGTGCTACTGTACACAGACCCATCCTGTATCACATACATCAAGCTCATCTTCATGGCGAGAAACTACACTACACATCAATTGATGTACCAGTGCCTACGCAGATGTGCACCAGACTCAGAGAGGACCGAAAAGATGAGAGTACGGCCATTTTAAGATGGGCTAGGGAAGCCCTACAAATTCACAAGCTCATGTCGGGAGCAGCTCCCACGGTGGTGAAGAGCAGCTCTCCCTATCTGTGTAATACGCGTACTTTTTACGGGTTACCTGTACTGTTTATACCCAGAGTAGTTCGTTGGCCCTAACATCTGAGCCGCCCTGAGCAGCTCTATACATGTACCCCTCCACATCAGCCTGCCTACCCTTTATCTCCACTCTAAGCAGCTCTGAGTTGGTGCTCCCGATCTGCCTAGAGTTCAGGTCTGGACTGGCCGAGCTGCTCGCTGCGGCCTGATTCGTAGGATGGGGGCGTGAGCTGGGAACAGAATAACTCGTACACTTACATTCAAAGACTTTCTCTGACCTACTGACTGCGACAGGCAGAGTAATGGGCCAAGTCTTGACTTGGCTCTCAAGCCAAATGTTTCTGCTCAAGTTTTTTTTTGACCTAGCAATGGGAGTCATACATATTATTCTTCACATGTATATTGCTAGACCCTAGCATAAAATGTTCTGATTACAAACACACCATTTCCCGGCGAATATAGATTAATAACATTACACGTGCTAACGTAGCACCAATATTTTGTTTATACGTGAACAATATAGGCAGGTCGGAGGTTATCCATACACTACTAGCTAATACTAACTTGAAGTTTACAACAGGTAGAGCACACATGGACCCCTCCAGTACATTTTTGTATTCTATAGCGCCACCCCTAGCGTCTAAACAGCTAATCCTTCACATCAAAACGAGCGCTAATTAGTAAACTCGACACTAGTCTTTAAAAAAGCTTCATCAGGCCGGGTGGTGGAGTATTTTTGGCAACACGGGCAGTCTCTGGGTGCTGTTAATGTATTGATTAGTTGTGGCGATGGATGTCCCTGGAGAGAGGCTACAATAACGTGAATGCTGAAAATAAACCACAAGGAGGTGGAGGAGGAGGATAATTGGAGTTTGAATACTGAAAATAAACCACTTGGAGGAGGATGATACTGGGAGTTCTCTCTTTTCACACCGCCATGATCTCCACGACAATACTCAGTCTCATCTTCCAGTTCAGCTAATCATGCCGGCCCTATGATTATCCCAACTCAAGTATTTTTAGAAAGCATGAATTAATGGCCTCATGGAGCTGGCTTTGAAACTGGGCACAAATTACAATGGGAGCAAGGTAGAGGCAAATATCAGCCATTCTCTCTCCATGTAAATTGTATGCATGGTTGGGGTTGTGTGAGAAGACGACAATGATGTGTAGCAGCAGTGGATACGGCGGGGATCGGCCAGATTTAAGGGGGCGAGTGGGTGGGGTGTGGAAAGGTAGAGGGTGGAGGAGAGGGAGACCCTGGAGGCAATGACATTCTCAGATGACACGTAGGGTACCCACACCTTTCTAAAACTGTTTCCAAGAAGGTGGCAATTAGCTCTAATTGTCTCCATGAAAAGTCCTATTTATAACTTTACATTGCTACTACGCTACTAGCCTATATGGTCATGGCTATTAGGGGTATGAGAGGACACAGTATCTATATTTACGTTAACAATTACAGGTAACTCTGGGATATAAATCCATAATCAAGGTAGTCTTCAATTACAGTCTTCCATGCCGGCGCTCTCCTGTCATATCATGGGTGCCAGCCTTTCAGCCCCTATCCAATTTTGCCCCCTGTCATTTGGCCCCTATCCATCTAGCCCCCATGTCAACAGGCCTCTATGTCTTTCGGCCCCCTGTCACCAGGCCACAATTTAGTATATTCCACCTCTGTACATCATACGTCATCGATGACGTACGATGATGTACGATGGTTACAATGTTGACTGGAGGCACTGATGACGTACTAATGATGTATGGTGACGTATGATGACATACTGGGGGCACTGATGTCATACTGGGGGCACTGATGACGTACTGGAGGCATTGATGACGTACTAATGATATATGGTGATGTACTGGGGGCACTGGTGAAATACTGGAGACACTGACGATACACTGCAGACCATGATTACGTATTGGAGACACTGGTGACGTATGCCACATGATGACGTATGGTGAGATACTGATGACGTATGGTGACGTACTGATGATGTATGGTGACATACTGATGACGTGATGTATTATGACGTATGGTGATGTATTATGACGTATGGTGATGTATCATGATATATGATGATGTATGGTTACGAAAAATAAGGTGGGCTACAGTATTTTGGCCAAAAGACATGGGGGCCAAATTGTTGTGTGGCTAAATGCATTGCGGCCAAATGACAGGGGGCCAAGTAACATGTGGCCATATGATTGAGGGGCTAACTGCCATGTAACCGTCATATCATACGTGCGACCATTCATGGAACATACCCTTGTATCACATACGCTGTACAGACGGCAATGCTACAAGTTGTACTCCAGGGCCCCCCCCCCACTACCCCTGGCCTGTACAGAGTAGGGTGGGCTGAGAGAATGGGGTGGCGGCTGGTTCATGTCCATGAGTATACCACCAATAACCCATCTCCCCAGGGGCAAGTCCTCACCAGACCACTTTGTGAGCGTCTGACGCGGACACATCTGTAACACTGACTATTGTACACTAGTGGAAAATGTGGGGGAATATGCATTACAGTTTTAATGTTACATGTCAGTGTGCACCCAAAGGGTAGTATACAGTAGGTACCGGTGGCTGGGTAGAGATGGAAGGGGTAATGATTAAAGCTAGTGATGTATTCTTTGTAGGTGATTAAGTAGGAGGCATGTAGCTGCTGGAGGAGGGATCTCAGGCTGCCCACCTTATCGCCCTTTCCTCCAGTGATGGCGTGTGGCACGCACCCACTGCCAGTTCCCTTGCTTAATCAGGTCAATGGACCATGCAAGGGAACCAGTGGAGCGTGCGGCGTGCCTCACTGCATTCAATTGCAGCCTGCGATGCAGCTGTGTATGGGATATTACATATACAGCTGCGGTTAAGATAGTGAGTAGCGATTTTTTGTTTGACACAATTGGCAGCTAAGGTCATATTACATATGCAGGTGTGTAAGGTTATTACATCATATGTATGTGTACGATAAGGCATCTATCAAATTATCTACACACAACTATGTATGAGATGTACCGGAAGCATGGGTACTCTACATCACAATGTAAGATGCGTACATATAACGTGCCTACTCCTCGGCAGATCCGAGGGGGCATGCCCCCCCTCTAGAAAATGGGCCTGGCTATGACTAGGAAATCGGGTACGGGACCCGGGCTGTGCCCCCCTAGACCCAATTTCCCTGGCTGTGCCCCCTAAACTCCTTCTAGATCCGCCCCTGCGGATCCAGGGGTGGTCGGGGGGGGGGGAGCACTTGCCCCAGCTAGGCCACTCCCTGGATCAGGGCTACTGAAAGGGTGATCATTGTTATTTATCAATACCGGGTATCGCCATGAATACGAAATGGCGTTAAACATCCATAACTAACTCATTCAATAACGGGATTCTAAGCAGAGGCACGAAAAGTCTTTTTTGTGCTACTTACTCATCCCTCTTTAGTTTCTTTTATCATAAAATTAGCCCCGTCTCCGACATACCATACCTCCATCTGTTGATAACAAATTACCACTACTACTGTTATAAGTCCGCCCACGCAAATCGAAGAGGTGTCTGGGTGTTGGTAGTTGACGGCGTCTCCTTCTCTCACATTTCAGCCCGTACCTCCTGTAAATCCTCGCGTATACGGCGCAGGGAATTCTAGCTTCGCCTTGTAAAATGTGACTGACCTCAGGGTGCGTCTAATAGGCTAAGATGTTATACTAAAGAGCAGTATGACCCTACAGGCGTCTTGTAGCATTTCTTTGACTCAGGGTGCCTTTTTATATGAATGCTTGGAGCTGGAAATTAAAAATGGAAAACCCGAGTGGTAGTATAGAAATATTACACTGTTATGCATAAGTGGTTATAAAATGGAGGTATTAGGTGAGTGTCATGGTGTAAGCTATATGGGTCCCTTGTTGTACTATACTGTCTGGAGCTGGGCTGCAGTCCCTACACGTATACATCCACCCTGGAGTGGGTCAGCCGCTGGAGGTGATGATAGCCTCCTCCAGGTGGGCATGATAACTGTAAAGGTTACTTACGTACAACTGAGATACCTGGCCACAACACTAGCTTTATACCCTCAGCTGTGCGCATTACTCTTAACTTATGTGGCGAAAAAAGCTCAACAAAGGGAAGTGGTGGAGATTTTCTGGTCTGGCTGACATTCACTCCCATAATAGTTACAGTCTGTCTGTTATAGCCAACGTGCATACCTAACGCTAAACGTGCCTCCCATGCACGATCGTGAAATGCCTGCGTGAACCTTTACCAGATCTATAACTCAAAGTTGTATGGGGGTGGAGTTTTGCTGAAACTATCCATCTCAGAATGTGTCTAACAGGTGGTTACCTCATACAGCCCATTTATTGCTGTCAGCCTTGTGTCTTGGCCAATTTTGTCTCCACGTGGCTTGTTGTGAGGGTGGCAGGCCTCTTGAAGTTGTAGGTAGGACCATGGAGACTAGAGGTCTTTTACACTCTATGGTAGGACAGGATCACTGTCTCGCCACACAGACTGCATCCGTGCATCATGCCGACCCTTAAGGACCCTGGAGGATCGGCGTGATGGATGGTGAAGTGAAGTATTACGTGGTACATAATGTAGAAGTATATGGTACACAATAAAGGGCCAAATCCCTGTCAAAATCTATAATTCCTTCAAATACTCTTCTAGCTACTACTAAACCCCCATTTTAGCTACATTTAAAATTTGAAGCTCCTCTGGCATTTGCTTATCAACATAATAGAACTGGCCTTTCATTTCTGACTTACACCTCCCCTACCCCCCGGATACCCCAGACCTTTCCATATCAATTTCCCTTCAAGCTGTCTCTTCATCTCCGACCTCCCCTCATCCACCATCTCTTCTTCTTCCCTTTAATTTCCCCCTAGTCTGTCCTTGTGTTCAGTTGGCTTTTGTCAAGTTGTGTGGTGGCTGGGCACGGGGTAGTTACCAAAGGCTGACGGGCCTTGGGGCTGGGGAAAGCGGCCAGCCAGGGGAAATCGTCAGATCCCGTTACATTGACTGGTCTATATGCGGCTCCACCTCCTGCGGACTGCACTACACCACCACACACCCTCCTCCAGCTCCTACACTACCAGCACCCCGGACCAGCATCTCCTCCTGTTCAGATCCCCACTATACTGTCCATACTGTAGCTGCTCCTGCTGCTGCAGCACTAGGCGTCCTACACCCCCCCCCCACATGAACACACAGCTGGTACACATACTACTAGTACCTCAACGTCAACAATCCACATTCTACGACACCTTACTCTACGCCGTCTATATACCCGACTCATCATCATGAGAACTGTCAAACCCCATGGAACTCAGAGAAACCAAACTATTGTGTGCGGGATCCTATTTTATTATCAAAATAATCCACCCAGATTGTAGGGTGAGGAGGTATGCCAGTTAACTGGCAGTTCACTGGTACTAAAGTATCTCTGCCTCTTAAGAGAGCCCTCTTATCAGGGATAGTTCTAACAGTTTAACCCTGTGGTGGTAGCAGAACGTCTCAAGGCCTAGTGATTCTTGTTGTTATTGACATGATGAGGGGGAGTATCTCGTCAGTGCTCTGCTGTGTGAAATGATGGCCTCTTGATCGTCCATCAACCAATGGGGGGGTCAACATGGTTTCTAGAGTCACAATGAATCATGTATCATCCCTACAACAGTGAAATGTACGAATGAACTTCACTGATCATAACCCATAGCACCAGACATTCATTCCCTCTTCATTCACATACAACTTCTTTCAATATAGCCGTTTAGCAAGTCTAGGTGTGTACAACAACCCCAGTTGATCGGGCTTTTGCTAGGTCGTAAGGTGCTGGGGTACTAGAAAGTAACCCAAGTAGTACCAGAGGTATGCTAAGACTGCTGGTAGAAGGTTGATCCTCCAGAGGATCAAGTCACCAAGCACATCAAAGTTACCACAGAATAACTGTATACACGTGTTTACATGCCTATGCCATATATGTAATTCATATGCTGGTTGAAGCACCCGATTTCCATACCATACTATGGATTCCTAACTTCTTGTGGAAATTATCCAGCCTACAATCACTCCTATATGATTTCATTCTAATGGTGTGCTTAAAAATATGAATGTTTCCCATTTAATGATCAAAACCAAGGTGGCTTACTGAGTACACTACATGTATATGTCGTCGCCTTAGTGCAAGAAGGTTGTAACTGCACTGTGTTCCAGTTACTACAGCACAATGCTGACACAACACTATAGTACCAGGTCTATAAGCACAAACATCATCTATAGACAGAGCTCTAGTACTCTTATAGTAGGTAGATGTGTCCTTGTACACCCCATTACACAGCATAATCCTATTGTTAATATTGTTTTTGTACCACATATGTATACGTGTATTATACACCTGGCTGTCAGTACACGTGTCCCGGGGAGGCACTGGCTCTATGTGGGTCACCTTCGACTGCCGCCCTACCGCCCATCTTTCAGTGATCTTGAAATCTGACCGCCCTACTTCAGAGGGTAAGGTGGACTTTAACCGCCCCCCCCCCTTTTTCAACAATCATAAATGGTGCCTGGAACGCCCTCCTCCAAGCCTCCATCCTCCACCAAGCTGTCTATTGTCCTCATTTATTCAATTTTTTTTTATTGACCAGCAATATGTTTTTGAGGGTATTTTATGCCCTCGTATGTATGGTGCATTAATAATATACTCTGATGGAATTCCACCGGTCTGTTATTAGGGATCTCATAGGAATCCACTGCCCTACCTTTTTGGGATCGAGTGGAAATCCACTGCCACCGCTCCCAGGAGTCGGGCTGCAGTCGGTATTCAACTCATGGGCAAGTTCCCCCCGGGACACCCCCCCCCACATGAACACACAGCTGGTACACATACTACTAGTACCTCAACGTCAACAATCCACATTCTACGACACCTTACTCTACGCCGTCTATATACCCGACTCATCATCATGAGAACTGTCAAACCCCATGGAACTCAGAGAAACCAAACTATTGTGTGCGGGATCCTATTTTATTATCAAAATAATCCACCCAGATTGTAGGGTGAGGAGGTATGCCAGTTAACTGGCAGTTCACTGGTACTAAAGTATCTCTGCCTCTTAAGAGAGCCCTCTTATCAGGGATAGTTCTAACAGTTTAACCCTGTGGTGGTAGCAGAACGTCTCAAGGCCTAGTGATTCTTGTTGTTATTGACATGATGAGGGGGAGTATCTCGTCAGTGCTCTGCTGTGTGAAATGATGGCCTCTTGATCGTCCATCAACCAATGGGGGGGTCAACATGGTTTCTAGAGTCACAATGAATCATGTATCATCCCTACAACAGTGAAATGTACGAATGAACTTCACTGATCATAACCCATAGCACCAGACATTCATTCCCTCTTCATTCACATACAACTTCTTTCAATATAGCCGTTTAGCAAGTCTAGGTGTGTACAACAACCCCAGTTGATCGGGCTTTTGCTAGGTCGTAAGGTGCTGGGGTACTAGAAAGTAACCCAAGTAGTACCAGAGGTATGCTAAGACTGCTGGTAGAAGGTTGATCCTCCAGAGGATCAAGTCACCAAGCACATCAAAGTTACCACAGAATAACTGTATACACGTGTTTACATGCCTATGCCATATATGTAATTCATATGCTGGTTGAAGCACCCGATTTCCATACCATACTATGGATTCCTAACTTCTTGTGGAAATTATCCAGCCTACAATCACTCCTATATGATTTCATTCTAATGGTGTGCTTAAAAATATGAATGTTTCCCATTTAATGATCAAAACCAAGGTGGCTTACTGAGTACACTACATGTATATGTCGTCGCCTTAGTGCAAGAAGGTTGTAACTGCACTGTGTTCCAGTTACTACAGCACAATGCTGACACAACACTATAGTACCAGGTCTATAAGCACAAACATCATCTATAGACAGAGCTCTAGTACTCTTATAGTAGGTAGATGTGTCCTTGTACACCCCATTACACAGCATAATCCTATTGTTAATATTGTTTTTGTACCACATATGTATACGTGTATTATACACCTGGCTGTCAGTACACGTGTCCCGGGGAGGCACTGGCTCTATGTGGGTCACCTTCGACTGCCGCCCTACCGCCCATCTTTCAGTGATCTTGAAATCTGACCGCCCTACTTCAGAGGGTAAGGTGGACTTTAACCGCCCCCCCCCCCTTTTTCAACAATCATAAATGGTGCCTGGAACGCCCTCCTCCAAGCCTCCATCCTCCACCAAGCTGTCTATTGTCCTCATTTATTCAATTTTTTTTATTGACCAGCAATATGTTTTTGAGGGTATTTTATGCCCTCGTATGTATGGTGCATTAATAATATACTCTGATGGAATTCCACCGGTCTGTTATTAGGGATCTCATAGGAATCCACTGCCCTACCTTTTTGGGATCGAGTGGAAATCCACTGCCACCGCTCCCAGGAGTCGGGCTGCAGTCGGTATTCAACTCATGGGCAAGTTCCCCCCGGGACACGTGTCCACTCTACAGCTCCCCTACCACTCCTCACATACAAACTTCCATAGCCAATCCACCTTCCTGTCAGATGTGAGGATCGAGGGGTGCACGAGGATCATCCTTTCAGTCTGGCCGTTCACAGATAAACAAGCAATCAACTGCTTTGTTTTTCCTCCCGCACCAGGAAAATCTGGAACGAATGGCAGTGGGAAGCCGCCACGTACACATATGCTAAAGCTATTTCACATTTTTTATATATCCTATTTCCTTTATAGTATCTTCCTTTCCATGAAAGTTGGGCCACCCAGGAGAGGTGTGGGAGTAATAATGGATCTGTGGGGTCTGGTTTGAGAGTTGGAAGAGATTCCAGATTTCAAAAAAATGTTTTGCCCTTACCCACATGTACAAGCATCTCTCTCCCTGTCAACATAAGGACCCAGGTCCTTTTGTCTCTCTCTGTCCCTTTCTTTGGTGTAAAAAACTCAAAATACAATGTTGTTAAAGTGCACCTAAATTTACAAAATGCTTTTCAGCGAGTGATTAAAATTTCTTTGGCCTTTCGCCATCTCACTGTAATATTAAAGCATTAGGTAAATCAATAGTCATTATATTTATCTGCACTGAAAATATAGGCTTCTACTAAGGTGATCACTATTGATGAGTTAAGGCCCTCTTTCCCTATTGATGACCTAAGGTATTCATTATGTTTACCCAACAGCTGCCCAATGTTATCATTATGATGATATTTTTCTACCACCAGGGGGCCCTAGTATACAACAATAGGATATGCAATATTTACTATGTGAGCTATTTTGAATGTGTATCTATAATACCCATGATCATCAGTGTCTATAGGATGAATGATGTGAAAAATGTCATCACAAGGGAATGTTAATTGATCAAAAAAGTCATTTGGTCAAAATTTTCAAAGACAAAAGCATGTTTCATAATTGACACCTCTATTGTCGCTCAAAATATAATCATAACCATGGGGATGAACTTATATTCCTTATACAAACAACTACATGTATCTCTCACCAAGGCATCATAAGTTAGCTGTAAGTGCCCTCAATGGATGCTTGGATGTGGCGAGGGAAGGGGATAATTATGTAAATTTATGCAAAGATCTTAATTAATGATGTCAGTTCAGACAGGTACTCTGTAGTGATCACCCAGGGTGATCACATGTGATCACCTAAAAGATCATGGGGTACTCCCCCTCGGAACCATCAATAAGATGACAAAAAGTGATCACTAGAGAGTATGTATTTAAGCCTTATCTTTTCAGTGTGGGCTATCCTTCCCACTGGGCCAAACTTTGCCTTCTATCTATTTGGAACAAGAACAACTATTTATCAAGATGTACACAATCAGTATACCAGCAGGACGGAGAACTCCCAGTTTTTTTTTCTGTTTCACTTAGTAACTTTCTTAGAGGAAAGGCATCAAACAAAGGCCACGTGGCAGATTCCTTTACAGCTATATTGCATCTCATAGATTCTTTTTTTTATCACAAATAACTCGCCTGATGTAAACTACTAATTTAGAACATGCTGGTCGATATGAAATACATACACTATAATTCAGATCACGCTGATCCATATAAGCTACTAATTTAGTCATGTTATTTTCGGCCTTGATTGTTCTTATAATTCTACCAAAAGGTACTAATTCAGATCCTTTACGTCAAAGCGATAAATATACTCATCGGTCAAAGCAACAAAGTAACTACTAACTGAGCGGCATGCCATTAATCAGCAAAGTCGTCTGCTTGTATCAATTCACCCAGTTTCCTATAAAAACAACACCAGCATTGATTGGCTTCATATGCCAGGTACACGCGGTGACCTCGACTATATTTGGCCATTGGCAGCTAGCGAACAGTGACATAATATAATCAATTAAATAAATAGGCAAGGCTGGCAGGTATTTGGATTAACCTCTGAATATTGACTCAGTGACCATTTTTAGAAATCGACATTGGGGATTGTTCACAACCGACTATACATGTAGTGTGTACATGTATAATTGTCAAAGCTAGTGTCATGCTCTTGCCTATTTATGATTTTTTATATCAAATCTCCGTTATCATTTTAAGAAATGCATTTGCGCCCAGCGTTATCATATTGAACCGTGCAGATGTTAAAGCTTTCTTAATGGTCCAATGAAAAGGAGTCAGTTCCCGTTTTCATCATACTTCCCAAACTAATTGCCATAAAACACTGATAAGGCCAGTCGAAATAGAAATATTCGGGAAAACACCACCTCCCTCTTTAGGTACAAAGTGTCAATTCAGAAGTTGATGAAATTATTTGACACGCGAATGCCTTGCATTAAAATAACTGTTCTCCCTGGTCAACGCCACGGTGACATTCACGCCCAAACAACGACGCGCCCCCCCCCCCCCTCTCCAATTATTTACTCCTGTTGAAAATGTCAAAAGAGCAAAATGACGAAGTTCAGAGGAGTTGAGCTGAGACATTGGCAAGGCAAAACAGCCCAGAAGCTCATCCAACATTATGAGTAGCTCACGAGCAGGCGGGGATTGGCTCGCGTGTCAGCGTTGTATCACAAGATGTAATATGTTTGTGAAGAGCCAGGTGGGTCGGGTGGTATGTTATTAGTGCTAGCATTCCCACGCCTCCCTCTCCAGTAGCTTTCCTGCAGTAGTAGTGGTACCCTGAGCCTACTTGTGCAGACCATTACAGCAGACACTGCTGAGAGAGGCTGTCTGACATTGTGAAGGTCAACAGACCGTTGAAAACGTTGATTGACCACCCACTGACTTGTCGTCAGCAGCAGCACAGGCACGTCCGTCCACCGCAAGGCGCCAATGACTCAGTTGGAGCTTCTTTACATATTGAACGAGTGGGATTTGCAACCTTTAATGGTCGCAGTGTGCTTCAATGCATCGTGGAATCTTGCAGGGGCAGCACCTTATCCCTTTTGTCTTTATTAATTATTCAGTTATTCTGGAGCCTAAAATATAATGCAGCAATGTAAATTGCTGATAACTCGAAAAGTGAAAAGCCTGTGATTGGCTCCCATGAGTTGTGCACTCATCCTGTTGCATCAGCACTCCCTTTGACTGTCACACCGTCCTTTACAGGGGACGCCATGGAGTCAAGCACTCCCTGACCCAGGTTATTCGCACCACCAAGCCACTATTCGCATTAATTCCCACCAAAACTGCGCTATTCACACCACCTTGCAAAAAAAGGCAGGAAATTTGATACATGGATCAGCATCATATACCTTCACAATTGGAGGCAAAAAGCATCTTATGGCTACCAACCGAGTCTGTACAATATTGACAATTTCTCAAAATTTACAAAACTTGGTAATAAAATACCTTTTCCTGCAAGACCCCTACATCTCATCCTTTAATGGCACTACAAATTCATTAAGTTATTCTGCCTCTTATACATAAAATTTCCATCTTTTTTAAACTTATTCGCACCACCAAAATGACTGAAAGTGCAAGGCCCCAGGGTGTCTCCTTATAACTCGCTTTTCGCGTTAATAATTCTCAAAATTACAGGGTGTGCCTTGGTGTAATGCATGCTTGAAATGTACTGCTCGAAACTGCTGATCATACCAGGGACATTTTTATAAGGAGCCCCCCCCCCAAAAAAAAAAAACACAACAAAAAACACAACAAAAAACTGAAAAAAAAGCTAAGGGCCCTATTTTCCCTAGGTAGGGTTAAGATTATCTGAAACACACAATGGGCGGTCTTTTAAGGCTTCAGCAAGTCATGGTCAGTTCACCCCAAGCCTCAACATGTTATGCCTGATGGATGAGTGTGGCAATGGAGGTGGTGGGTGGGCGGTAAGGTATATCAGCAAGAAAGGGCGCCTGGTAAAAACCATATCAACGCCACGCATTTTACCTGTGTGAAAAGACTTTCTATACAGACAGATTGGATTACAATAGTGATCATATCACCACAGTTTTGACAGTAAACGAAACAATATAATACTAATATAATAGTAGCCGGCGATAGAAGGACAGCTGTAGTGGAGAAAAGAAATATCACCGAGCAATTGTAATCAGGCTCGTTCTGCAAGCCACCACTATTACGAGCCCAACGCAGGGTTTCAATATATCCAGTGCGAACACAGGGACCGTATATGATTGATCGTCATTATATAGCCAATACTCCAAAATTACATTCCACTGTCTGGCATAGACCAATATGTTTGCATTGCTGTGACACAGTTGCAGTAACTACACTATCGTTTGTATCAAAATGGAAGTAATCTGCGAGCTTCACATGTACGAGCATCATTAAATACAACAGGGATGTTTAGCTGGGGCCCCAGCTCTGCCATTAATGGTCAATGGGTGCGGCTAAGGAGGCTGATAAAAGGGTATACTACTAAGTTGGGGGGAGGTTTTAAATTGAGGCCCTGGGATAGGGTACATTATACAACAATACTAATAGTACAGCTACCTTGTCCTACATGACTGACATTGAGTAACTGAACAGCAGAACATAAAAATTATGCCCTCAATGTTATAACACCCTCTGGAGGACGGCACCATCACCCCTCATCATCTGTGGAACAGCAGCAGCAGCAGCTGGAGGCTGACTGACATGACCAGGTGTGTGCCACTACACCATCCCATCCACCCAGTCCGAGCCAATGCTTAACTTGTAGATAAGACAAGGTGGGGGCTTTTACTACATGTAGGGGAACTGATCACTGCCATACCATTGCCCATTTACCTGCCAATGCCACTTCTACTGGGGAGAGGTAGTAATTCATATCCACTTCCTTCTTGTACTAACACTTGTTTTTTTTTGTGTCTCTTCATATGGCTTCCGTAGTGGCTTCAACATGGCAGGACTAGGGCAACCATAAACTCGGAACCACTTTGTTGCACTGTTAACACATATCATCTAGACAGCAATTAAAAGATATATGTAACAAAGTAGTACTTATATGGGGGACCGTAGATAGATTCAATAGGGCTCTACTACTATGACAGCAATACCCATAGTGGCTCGCAGCAGAGAGTAGGCCGGTTTGGCCTACGAGTACACTGTATCATAGGCCCGGCTTCTCTATACAGCATAATGTCAAAGTGCCCACCTTCCCCACTTTACCTTCTTCTATTTTTGGAATGGTACCACCAAATGTAATAAAACTTGCACATATCACTTCCTGAAACACTTTTCTGCAACCCTACATTATTGTAAGCACATGTTATAAATCTCTTTGAGTCATTTTCGGACAGTTATTGTCTGAAAGGTTTTCAAATTTCATCAAAGTTCCCACCACAAGGAACTGGAAGTAGAAATCATATCACAACAAACCTCCTCTAATTTAGGTACCCAGACTGTAAACAGTGGGCCTTGACAGTAACCAGGAAAGGGACTTTCCCATGCACATGCTCAGTGAGGCACTGCCGGACAAAACAAAAATGGTGGTTGATTCAATACAGTCAGGAAAGTGATAGATTCGACTTGGATTCTGACCAGCCAGTAAATTCAAGGTAGTACCAGTCATTTATCTGATAAAACCAATCACTAGATTTAAATGTGGAGATGCCAACAGTATAAAGAGAGATACTGAAAAGGGGACCAGTCACAGTTTACAGACTCCTCAATTCTAAGCGAGTTACTGAGAACAGAACCCAGAAATGCTATTAATCTGGGTTCATAACAGAACTAAGCAGAGAGGTGGCTATGAGTATTTACCCTAAACTACATAATTATATCCTTTGCTGTGCTGGTAGACCCTGTTAATTGGTCTAAAAATAGCTATGATCAATTTCACCTCAGCCACTCAAAACTCAACAGCCAATCATGGCCTGTAGTGATTGGTCTAGACATAGGGGCTACAGCTGATGCAATGTCTCTACCTATATGTACTGCTATGTACACTAGGCAACTGGTTACACTTGGAACTGATTTATATTGCATTTCATGAAAAAAACACTATCCCCCATTCCATACCAAAATTCAGCTCTACACCTTTCTTAAGATTCTGCTGTACAAAAACTATAGAAATGTATGGAAAAAACACAAACTTCAAGTTCCCCTCTCCACTACCCAATATTGAATTTCACTCAAAAACAAACAACATAATTAGACAACACTTCTGTACACTTCATTAAATTTTAATAAACTTCTAACGACCAGTTTCATCACAAATGCCATCAGAGTGATTACTCCTTTTTCTTGCCAACCCGCTCTCATAAAATGGGGGACCGACATCATATACTATTTATAGCTACAACACTCACAGTCCCCCATAATAATCTTACATTTATTGTATTGTAGCTGATTGATCTCTTACGGAGAGGTGTATAAACAAGATGAGGAATTGCTGTTTCAAATGAGGAGTAATAAGTCTGGATTTTTAAAGCCCTCAGTCGATATTCGACTGCATACTGTTCTAACTCTGTCACTTTCCTAGCCCTAATACCAGGGTTATCATGTTCTTGAACGATTTTACAGTGCCAACAGCTGATAATGAAGTTCGAATAGGACGCGCTAAATGAACCCATGTTGACACTTGGAATGAGAGGACATGACAGCAAGTTGACAGAAAATTATTTACTTCGATATTAAAAAAACAAACGTAGCAAAAAAGATTGAACGTGCGCAATGCACGACTGGCCCAGGTCTTCTACTACTTACCGTAGGGGACTGTCAATATAGTGACAGTGTGTCTGAGTCGTCAATGGTTTAGGCTATGGAGAATGCACCCATTATCGCTCGCATTTATCATTGGCGAATAACTCCTCTCCTGGCGAGTTAAGCATTGCACAATATCAGCAGGTCTTGAATAAGGATCCATATTAACCATAAAAAGGCATGAGACACTGTAATTCTCCTCTATTTTGTTATAATCCAGCAGTTTCGATAGCATCGTAAGGCGGTCGTCTCGCTGTCCGCCATTTTGGATTTTGATGTTCTGTGCGCATGCGCGACCCCTCCTTGCCGGAAGTCGAAATGATAGATTATATCGATTTAACTTGAAATCAATGGCTTTTTGAAAATAATCCATGCATGCTAGACAATATCAATCGAATTGAATCGAATACATGGCCTGTATTTACTTTTATATGATAATTAAAGCTTACAACGCACCACTGTGCGCATGTGCAAACTCGCACGAGGATGTTTGTATGGCGGTCTGATTTACAAGGTCGGTCTATAAACGGTCTTAACCGGTCTTGTACGAGAATTTCCCAACTTTTCCTGCATCTATCTCATTACATAAACGGTCTTCCGGCCTTACATACTAAAAAAAGCGTCTTAATTGGACAATTCCCATTAGAACCCATGTGTTCTGTCTATCGCGAAAAATCTACCGCACAATGCTATTCTATGGAGCCTCGTTTTCGTGAGAAATTTAGTCAAACACGCCAAGTTTTTTCCTTCAGCTTTTTTTCATAGATTTTCACAATCTGCCTGTCAAAATGTCCACCCGGAGTTGGCAATTGAACTAAAAGCAAGGTGAATTTGTGGAGCTGAGTTTGAATGGAGAATGGGAGCAAGCCTTCATTTCCAAAGTAGATCTGAAAGGTTCATATGTTTACTGTTACACTGATAAATGACGGCTGTCATCGATGATGTGACCACTATGAGCCTCCGACATAGTAATGTCATTGTAGAAGAACTCATCGTAGACGACCCATTCGAAATATTCCCACTGCCCGAGGTACCGGTAGTAGAACCACCTCCTGTAGAGCCAACTCCAGCAGTTCCAAATGAACCTGTGCCTAAAAGATTTGCCAATCTATGAGATGAGGACGTAAATGCCATGGAAACAGCAGCTAGAGCTGAAAAGACGCTTCAACCGACTTAATGGGGTGTTAACATTTTCTGCGGTAAGTTAATTTTTTACTACAGTAGCATACAACTGGGCTATAGGAAGGTGGAGGAATGCGAGGGGTTTGGAGTGAGTTTTGTTTGGTTACCCTGTTATATAAAGAGTTCCACTGTAATTATAGAAATATGTAATAACTTCTGAGTCATCCACCGTGAAGCAGCTAATTTTAGTGGTTATATGGGCAATTCACTAGCGTCAAGTGGTAAAGACTTGTCTAAATCTCAAAGCCCATACGAAAAGAAGACACAATGGGAAAAGTCAGCTCTGAAGTTTTATTCACACCCGCAGGTATATATCAGAAATGTAATTCCAGTCATTTCATTTCAATTTCATTGCACTGATTCGTGATAACTCCATCAGGTGGGTAGATTTTATTCACAGTTCTTAACCCATTGAGGGCTAGCATCGACTATAGTCCACACCATGGTAGGCCTAGCATCGACTATAGTTGACACCATGGCAGGCCTAGCGTCGACTATAGTCGATGCCAGTTATATAGGATTAGTATAGGAATTGAAAATAGGCTCGTCCTCTAGGAACTATAGTTTTTTTCAGAGGCCATCCCCATGGCCAGGGCAACAATTTTTGCTCTGCCCTTAAAGGGTTAAACCACCATCTGAACACCAGATTGCATTGGTTTTTAAGTTCTTCTTGTTTCCTGGTAGTTTCTCATTAATCCATAAACTTCACAAAATAGAACCTCTAATTGGATCTCAAGTAGTCTTTCATAAATTCTTATAACTTCATTGAATAATCCGAATCATAGACCTTTAAATTATTCATGGTAGAGTAAGGAAGAGCAATCTCAACATCTAATACGACGTATGTATCTGTAGTTAATTCATGATGGTATTGGATAGGTAGAGGAGGTGTAGATCTATTTGATTCCTTAAGTCCCCAGAGATCACTTCAAACTAGAAGCACCTGACCTAATAGATTTCCTCCAGAAAATATAATTTCTCCTTGTGAGCTGATGACTATACAATGTTCCCCTTTGATTCCAGGATGAACTGTGCTTCCAGCTACTCCCCGACAATTCATGCCCTTCCTGGCCCTGCACCTGCCTTATATACTCGTCTGACACCTCCTGGACTCTGCTCCCCCCGATGATATTGGATACCTTATAGGAGTCTGTACATAATTGATTACCCCATAAGGGTAATCATCTTACTGAACTTTGGACTCCACCCTGGAACATAGTCTTATTTAGGAACATTGGATCTTCATGAGTCACCCATTGACTCTGATCCCCTAGCTCCTAAATGTTATTTCTTATTGGTTACTTTTTGGTCTACTGGTTCTGGTTAGAACCGGATCCTTACATACAAATACTGTTCTCCAATGTTTTAATCCGTTATGTCAATATTATTTTCATAATTCTAACACGACTTATTTTCTTAAATAAAAGTACCTTCACTATTGACCCGCTTTTCATTTCATATCTTTCTGTCTCCCCGATATCCATTTTCTCGAAACAATGGCATGAATGGGAGCACCGATATGAAAGTAGTTCCGGCAGGCGCTGTAAGCAAAGGGAGCATTTAGTGTTTCTATGTGTTGACTTTGATATTAGGCCAAAAAAAATAAAAGCTATGTTTCCGGTAACATGGTCCAAAAGGTTGAGGCAGGTAGGTCGGAAATTTCTTTTTTTTTTTTAATTTTTTTTTTTTTTTGGTCCAAGGTCCCATATGGTAATTTTTTTGCTTGGTTTTCACTGGTGGGCATCAGAAATGTTTATTTCCTGCATGGGATATGGGAAAATGATTGGAAAATATAAGCATACGTGTCAAATAACGATTTTTTAAAGGAATCTTCGAAAATTTTGAAAAAATCTCAAAAAATATTCAAAAAATCTTTAAAAAATCAGGAAAATTTTGAAAAAATCCCCAAAAATTTCTGAGGTTGGCCCCCTTAAGCTGAGGACGGTCGGGTGACCGGAAACAAAACTTTTTTTTTTTTTTGGCCTTAGTTCACAGGTTATCCGCCAGGTGGCAGCACCTATATATAAGATAGAACTTATTTTTTTGGCGAATTTTTTAAAATAATAAATATTATTTCATTTCTTTTTCAGAATGGCTTATTGAACAAGGTGAAAACCATGCTTTCGTGGAGATAATGCCAGACGTATTAGCACCACTTCTCAGAAGCTTCTATGCGAATGTCAGGCAGAAAAATGGCCAGGAAACTCAAAAAAAGCCTTGTGTGTGTAAGAGGGGCTCTTCACCACAACCTGACAAGTAGTCCCGATAACGTTGCTTTCAACATTATGGCTGATGTGGTTTTTAACCAAGCTAACCAAACGCTGATTGGTCATATTAAAGTAAATAAAAGAGCAGGTTTGGATGTATCAACGAGCTACCCCCCATAACACCTGATGATGAAAAGAAAATGTACAGTACAAAAACTCTATCGCATGAAAATCCCACTGCCTTAAAGTTTAAGGTATTCTACGAGTTAGTGCTGCATTTTGGTCGAAGAGCCCGAGAAGGCTTACACAAGCTCAAGAAGTCGCACTTCATATTCATCAAAGATTCAAACGGAAAGGAATATGCCACCCTGAACCATCAACCACTAGAAAAGAATCACCAGGGAATTTCCTTTCATGACGATGAACATGAACAGCAAATGTATGGAACTGGTGAGGAAAGTCCCCCTGTGGAGTGGGGACCTTCATGTGAGGGCATGAAGGAGCAGAATAACTTCATTGGGAGTCCACAAGGAGAAATCTCCTTCCATACTAACAGTGGGCATACCAATTCGTAAAAGGCGACAAACTTGGGGTTTCTTGTGTCTTGGGGTGAGCATGTGGGCAGCTGGTGTCCATATGCGCGGGCCTGGGCTTACATGCTTGTTTTTTGCCATGGGATTCCCCCTCAGTGAACCACGTCTGAGTGATCAAAGGCCGTGGTTTGTCTGGCCCTGCCTATGGGACCAGGCAAATAAAAGAACACTTGCTATCCTTCGAAAAGAGTAGGGGAATGAAGCCCCGGTAGCGGTTTTCCCCCTCGACCCTCCTCATAGATTCGGTCATTCATCTCATAGATTCGGTCATTCATAGATTCGGTCACTGCTGTGTCGGGCAAGCAGCATATGAATACCTGTCCAAAAAGAAAAGAAAGGACTTAATGTCCTTGAAACCTTGAATGTCTGAGTTCCTCGATGGCCCCCGGACGTAAAACTAAACAAACAAACAAACAAAAGCTGCCCATTGAAGTAGTTAAAGCTCTATCTGTCAAAGCTTCCTATGGAAATTGAGAATTTCTTCCAGACACCTAAGAAAAAAACAACTTTCAACTTTATGGTACTCAAAGTCACCCATAGGGGTAAACACTATAGGAAAGTTCATGAGTTGAATTTCCGTGGATGCAAAATTAAGCGGGATCTATACCAATCATTGCATCCGCGCGACGTGTATCACCAAACTGAGGGATCAAGGAATTGCTGCAAAGGACATTAAATCGGTCACAGGACATCAGGCAGAATCATCTATTGATTTTTACTCAAAATGTATCGATAGTCTCAGAGAGGACATGTCACTTCGACTCGCAGGAGTTGTCAACAATCCCACAGCAGTGAGACGTGCCACTCAGGTGACAGCAGCCCAAGGAAAGCCTGATGAAGCTACCCTCTCACAGACAAATGTTGTCAATGTCAGCATTTCAAGCAGTTCACCAGCATTATTCTTGAATGTCAAGTTTGACAACTGCAATTTCACTATCAACATTAATAAGTAAAAACTTGAAGAACTTGTCGTTCCAAAGCCTCTAAGATGAGGTATACTACTTCTAAACTTGTTCACTGTTGAGAGAGAAAAAAATCTTGTCTTTCCTCTGCCTTTACACCATTGTTGATTTATTTAAACAACACTTCTACCTTTTCTCTAAATAAATTAATTTGTTATATATATTCTCTCTCTTCTTTCAGTCATATTATAATGCACTTTAATACAGTGCGGGAAAGTACTTTATCACCTAAATATAACTATATGCTCCCTCTGCCTATGTAGTAGTAGGTCCCTCGGGGGGAATCTCAACGTAGCTTTTTGTATCTGTGCGAGAAGCCAAACAAAGATGGGGGAGGAGGAAGAAGACGGTCGCTTGGACTTGTATTTCGTCAATTTCTAAGGTATTTACTTAAATTTATGGTGGAAACCCTGGTATAAACGCCATATTTGACGATTAGGGATTCACTCATTGATTTTAGTGGCTAGATAAGAAGGCACTCGGCCTACGGCCTGGTGCTTCTTATCTGCCACTAAAAGTCAGTTATGCCCATAATATATGAAAAGGCTGTTTATCTCCTCTGTTTTGTCCTCGCTGTGTGTCTTTTTCCCATAGGACACACACACACACACACACACACACACATCTATCAAACTGTTTTCTTGCTAGTCAGCTATCGAAATGGCATTAATGATTGATCCCTCAGTCTATAAGTCACTGACAACAACCTTGTTTCTCGAATAAACAGTATATATACACCCTGGTTTGTAGATAGCCATAATGAATGTGAAACACATGGGCCTAGCTTAATAATGGACAATAGTGTTCGTCCCATTCACATCAAATAGACTTAACACGCTGGTATGGCGCTGCCATCAGGCCTGCACCTTATCAGTGTATTGCAGCACAAAAATGTTGGTCTTCCAGTACATATTGCCAGCAGCCCCTCTCCACGCCCTTAATGCACTAGGATCCTGTCTAAACCACAGACCCCATACCTTATAATAAGTTATATTACATGTACACTGTATGGCTGAATCGGCAACATGGGGAATACGACCACTGTCTTCAACAAATGCTGTGGTCATATTCAGGAACTGTCCTTGTAGCCCTAGCTCAACAGGGCCGGCGACCTCTTTGTTTTACCTACATATATTGATCTGCACGGAGGTGCTTTCTAAACCTACAGAAAATGGACATATCATCACCGGACACAATGCCAAGGATACAAAGTGTCACAATCCCAAATATATGTCCTGTTGTGCCAGCCAGCTTTGTCATGTGATTTGTGGGTGGGAAGTGGCCCTGCTTTTGCTTTGACCTTCTTCAATTGCAGGCTGGTGCAGAAGTACAGACTGGACACTTGACCACTGCACAGGACTGTCGAGCAGGGATTTATCACGGTCTTGGAGAGCTCTCATCTGCACTTGGCAATACTCTATGGCACGGTGAAGTGGTCAGACACCTGCCTGTCTAAGCCTCCGAGTTATGAAAAATTACGACTGCAGAATTGCTCATTCAGTATAATTATAAGCTACTTCTGAGATCTTGATCGTGCACAATGTATATTATATTATAGAGAAAGCATATTTTCGAACCCGGTGCACCACCAGGGTATGTTGAGTTACAATGTAGTGCTCAGTCAATGTGTCTGATTTAGTCATTAAGGGCTGTTATTTTTTCATGAGCATCTTTTTGTTAGCTCTAAACCATCAGACAAAACTGACGGTTAATTTACCACGTCCCAACATTCTGAAAACCACCTTTCCCAAGTGGCCTTGATGGAACCCTTGATTGTGATACTAAACTAGCTAGAATAGGAACTCTTATTTCCTCTTATATATACGTTGCGCACAATGATTCCAATTCCTGCAAACAACTGTTATCTAAAGTGTTCTTAGCCAACTGCAATCTGGGCTGACTGAATTTGGTGACAGTAGCCAGCCAGCCAAGCAGATGACAACCAGGAGGAGGCTGGATCGTAAAAAAATCGTTGCTTGGGCTGAGCATGGCACGCGTCGTCGGCGTGAAGATTAAACAAGGCAATGGGAACGGTAGCCGTCTGCGGAAGCGTGATCTCATTCCACGCCCAGTTTTATAGCAAAGCGATCAATTGACGCCAATCAGCCTGGGCCCACTAAGCATTGCTAAGAGAGTCCACGCCAACATGACTATACAGGCATTGCTGCTACAGTGCTGGGTGTATGGGCTGCTCATGTGTATGCCCACATCATTACAAATTGAGCTGCTCATCCTTACGTACTGTGCTATTCTCCTATTGTACAATGTATGGTTTCATGAACTTTGACCTTATTAAACATCACATACTAACTTGTCAATTATATGCTCTTGAATACCTTTACATTGCTATTAGAGACCCCTTTATATAATACACCATTACATGTAGCCCCCCCCCCCCGCCATGTTACTTTATTTGCCATAATCACCCAGCCATGTTATCACCTAGCACAACCAGTGTGCTGTGCCAAAGAATCCTCTTGCTTTATCTCATTTCCCTCATCCCTTTTCATGTAGTTATGTGAGTTTTCTTTTTCATGTAGTTGTAATCATATCCGCTCCCCTTGTAGAAGTCCACATCACTGAATGCTCATTTCTATAACAAGAAAATAGATTATTCCTATCCAATTTTCCACAGATTAGAATCAGCAAGGATGCTGTCATGCAATGCCTGTGGTGCTTTGAGATTGTTTTCTTTAATAAAAAACGGTTTCTAATAAGGTTGGGTTCAACCCTTCAGTTTCCACTTGGTATGAAGACTGGTTACAAATTGGTTGTGGCTACAAAGATGCTGACTTGTATTTCTATAATCATCATGTAAAAATTATAATACTGCTTCACACACCCTGTCCACATCAATTCTACTTAGGCCATCCTACTACACAGACCGCTTCAGATGAGGCTAAAATGAAAAGAAGGCCAGAGGGGGATTCAATGCCAACTGTTTGAAACGACGACATACTGGGAAAAAGAGGGTAATAATAACGGCAGTAATGGTGTGATGGGGTAGCGATGAAGGGAATAGCGTCGGTCATCGACCGCCGCTCTGTTGTATTGATTCTATCCCCTTCCGCATACCGCCTCTCTCCCTCAGTCCACTCCCTTTCTCTCCAGTTTTCTCCACCCCCACCCCCCCCCTCCCAGTCGGCCAACGTCCGCTGGCCGGCGGCTGGCCTGGAGAGAACAGCAGAATAGGATAGAAGAGCCCGTCTCTAACGATTTTTGCGCGTCTTGCATGATGTGGTTGTCATGGTGAAGACGGAGATATTAGTCCGCGCCCAGCCCGCCAGCCGGCGCTGCGTCAAGTGCTAGGGCCCGGATGAAGTGGAAGAGGTGGCCGCTGCCATGGAGACCAAATGGTGTATGTGTGTATGGGTGGGGTGGGGTAGAAAATACAAATGTAAGACGGACTACATGTATTTTAGGTATTCTGCATAGGTATGCCGAGAGTTGATTAACTAGGGCCTACATGTTCAACTACCATATGCCTATACCCCCCCCCCCCATCTACACACACCACGCAAACACTAGCCTTATCAACCACCGTGCACCTTCCACATACATATACATGTACATGTATCTCATTAACTATAGTGAGTGAGACAGGCATTTCTCCTTTTTTTTCTCAATTACAAATACCACCATCATGCACTGGCACGACTAAATTCAATTAGACTCAGTCCTATACCAAGGTTCGCACGCGATTGTATAGGTGCGTAATATATTTATCTGATCACACTCTACCAACACCACCACACCCATCAGTTGACGTACAAGTCGTCTTTTTCATCCACTCAGTGTATTTTAATTTCTGCACCAAGATGGTGATGTGCCATGGGGGACCCCGGGGGTAGTAAGTCTATGGACGCTGTGGGAATACTGGGGTGGGAGATGGGGTGGTGTATCACTGTATGGGAAGGTACAGGCAATCTGTATTACCCCTATGGAGAAGTGCCCTGCTATACACAGTACCCCTTCTTCCTCTGGCGTTCCGCCTGTACCAGTCGTGTCGTCCCCTGGCCTCCTGCAGTTTGTCAGGGCATCACTGGGGTACCAGCGACTGTAACCCTAGCCCGCAGGTCGATGCCATAGACGTGGGTGTAGAGGGGTGTAACGGGGCGGGGGTACAGGGGGCGGTAAGAGATGCTGCCGTCGCTGCCGCAGCTACCACGGCCTAGCGTCAATTAAACACAATTATGTCGACCGGACCGAGTCCTGCTTGAGGGTTTCAATGACGGCACCGAGCAGAGGGCAAGGATCCACCGGCACCAGCCTCCTGAATCATTTAGACACTGCGCCACTGTCGCCGTCCTCAGGTCGTGGGGGTGAGGAGAGGGGGTGAGAGAGGCTGCTACTGGGGGTGGGGTCGGAGGGGCGGAGGTCTCGGTACCGTGAGGTGGGGTGGGGTGGTGGCGCCTGGTTAACATTTACTTTTCCTATACTACTACCACCTTTGGGGTTTCGGCTGCGGCAGCCACTGTCCAATCTCTGCGATACCCACATTATTATCGACTGCCGCGTGTTGGGTAGGGCTAGGGACGTGATCAGCACAGCATGATGACTGATTTTATCGAGTGAGAATGTCTTGGAATGTACCGGTATACAGCGAACAGACAAAGTCAAGATAAACGGATCTAGTACTTTGATCAGACAAAATTCCTTAGCCATCTTTTCCTGGTCCAGACTAAATATCGTACCTCTCTTATTTCAACTCATCGGTTTCATTTCTAAGATAACCTAACCAGAATTTAAGGACACACATACACAGTACGGCTGAGAGGTCATTATTCCTTCAATAGAGCTCAACAATATAGAGGGCTATATCCCGGTCCCCGCACTCATGTGCCATACAAGACACCAGCGTTCTGTGTCTCCAAACTGTACTACCATACTACGAGAATCTGGACCTGAAGTTCGGTATCCAAGGGAACTAACAACACAATGACCTATGATTATCTCCATTTGGCCGAGCTTGACATTTACATATCTTGCTAGTTTCACGTTCAGTGGCGCCCCCTTGTGAGTGCGTGGGCCGGCAGACGACAATTATTTGATTGACTTGTCGTCTACTGTAGCCTGCGCTATGCCTCAGCCGGGACCGGACGGCGCCGATAACTCAGTCAGAGCCAGTGGCAGATGGCCCTTTAGCTTCATTACCGGCCATGAAAGATACCCAAGACACTGACCAGGGCTCTCTTATATCCTGAGTAGCGAACGATAAGTATGTGACCTATTCCACACTAAGACTTTCATTAAAAACCTTCCAATATGGTCAAATACGTCTATATCAATCATGACCTGATTACATAATACATATCATGTGCAATGCCAGGGGATGCTATCTGTTTAGGGCTGGGGTGTCGCTCACTGGACGACAAATAGGTAAATCGATAATACATGTATATGTACTGGCCTTTCCCCAGGAAAGTGATAAAATTCAATACAATGACCTCTCTAGTAATCCGAGAACAGTGGCATCTCTGTGCTGGTATTGTGTTCGTGTGCTTCACTAAGATGGCGCTTTTGTGTTAATCATGCGTAATGTTGACTAAACCATGAAACACCCTTATCTCTAGATACCTTACAGCAATATAGGGGCTTAACTGTATGCCTCATATAGTAGGGGGCCAACATAGATTCATTTCAGTGATACTATAGCATGTCAAGCAAAACCTTTATATACAAAGTTGACATGCACAGTGTTTAATATAGCATGAAGTGTCCAACAAGCTCAGACTTAATAAGGAGTTCTAAGTAGGACTTGGGGCTTTAAACTAAGTACACACTGTATGGTATAAGGGGCTCTACTAAACCAACCCAACACGAGCACCACCATGAGCCTACCCTGAGTTCCCTGAGAGGCGTTAGTAATGATTATGTGTCCATAATCAGGCTCAGAGTCGCTATCGTGTACACCACAATAACTAGTTAATGCAATATGCATGAGTATTAAGTCTGTGCACACTACTTGTCATGTTGGTGTTTTATAGCAACATTTGTATGTGTAAATGACTTCAACCTGGGGTTGGGAATTATAATGATCACTTTCCAGTCTAGGGTTGTTTATCATGGTGTGTTTGGAAAATTGGAAAATTATATTGAATATTCAGCTCACTGTTGATTACTTTGAACTCAATCTTTCATTAGACCCATTATACCATTTTCACCTGACCACATATAACCGGTTGCTTCATGAATATGAACCTTTTGCTGAAGAAATTACCCATTAACCCCGGCAGTGAATACACTTTTATAATCTGTGTTTTAGTCCTCAGGTTTGAACAACCATAAGCCCTTAACCCATGTGATAACATCTATACTACAATAGGGAAAATTGCCACAGGATCCATATTGACCACCTTGGGTGGAATATCGAGGTCCAGGTTTGTGAATTAGTGTTGCTTGAGTGGACTATGTTTTTCATGGCACACTGTACACGCAGTGTATTACAAAGGAGTTTCATATAGGGTCGATAATACAGGCAAATTATATAATGTGTATCGCATATAGCGCCTATGGACGTATTCGTGCAGATATGACAGCTACGAGAACTGGGGCAATTGTGTCTTTGGCTATTTCCAGTACATTTAGCAATAGGACAATTTCCCCTGTCAAAGCAACGTTCTGAGTGTTTCTGCGTTGTAAAAAGGTCTATTTTTCTCTCCAGACAACCATAATTGTGTTTTCCCACCTCATCTCACTCGCCCCAGAGTCGTAAGTGCAAGTGTATCGATGATACTCCCCATAATCCTGGTCTCCCTAACTTTCTCTCCCCTGGCGCTTTATGGTCATATTGCACCCTTTCTCTCTTTTCCCCCCAGTATATATAGCCCGGATATTTAGTCGAGTTATCAATGATTCAGTTCATATTGACTAGGGTATTGTCATTGATTCAGACTGGGAAAGGTGCGAGGAAAAAATAACCCGTGCATGGAGACTATACCCCTTTATGGCCCTCATTACACCTCCCGGTTGATATTCCTTTGTTAGGCCTTCCGCCTAAATAAAAAGTTTTGTGTTCAGGTAACGCTACCTACCCTAACTTTTTGTGGGCCTTTTGGGGAAAAAATCCGATTTTTGGGCACTTATTGGGACGTGGAAGGTCTTTACTATCTCGCATGTCAAATTTGCGTTACATAGGCACAAAAATTTACAGCCAGCCTAAAAAGAAATCCGAACCTACTACCTACCCTAATTTTTCTCGACCCTGTTACCCGACACATTTTTTTAGGCCTTATCGTGATGCCCTAATGAAGTGCTGGTGAACCTACGTACAGCACTGTACTGGTGTGTCATATTGAAGCCAGTAAGGTCTGCGTGATGCTTGAATGATGCGAGTAAATCGCCAGAGCTATACATTTATGCACCATGAACAAAGGGCAAAATGCATCAGTGCACCATGCAGCATTTAAATTGATGTGGGTACTCATTGGCTAAGGTTACAATATCTGATCATCCTTAACAGTACTGACAAGTCCTCTCTGACTTTTCTTTGCTGTATAAGTAGCATACCCTAAGAATATACTTATATACAGTTCAATACTAACACCAGTGGCGGATTTAGAGGGGGGCGCCCCCCCCCTTTTCCCCAGTGCTTAAGAGTTTACCTAACTTTTTTACCCTAGAATTTAGCCAAAATTAGGGGCTCAATGAGGGGCTCCCCCCCCCCTTCAAAATCCTGGATCCGACACTGAACACCTTATGATCTACACACAAGATCCAGAACACAAGTACGATAAAACAACAATAATAATACAGTTAGTAAATGCTGAGTTGCAGCTTTAGTATGGCATGGTTATTTCCTCACTCTAATCGTAAATCCACACATTAGATGCTAGAACTTCAGCTTGAAAGATAAAGACATTTCTTCAAAATGTGTACTCTTAGTAAAACAGCACATACCTTCTCTTAAGTGAGGTGAAGTAGTCCAAGTCCATACTGTTGAATTCCATCAACAAAAAGCAGCGTAAAGGGGAAAAGTGGTATTGTCCTGTAATGAAACAATGATCGATGGGTTAGGTAGAGTTTTATAAACTGCAAACTTTTCAAAGTCAGCATCAGAGTTAAATCTTTCTATTTTTCTTCTATTCTAACATTTCCTCATCTCTTCTCTCTATATCATGTTAAATTTTAAATGTGAATAATGTATCTCTCTAAGTGAATCAATCATGAAATTTAATTCTAGTGTATGGGCATTGGTCTTAATTGTTATGTAGTATGATAATACTTATATTGGTTAACTTCACATTTAATCATACTATTATCAATTCAACGATTCTGGAAATGCCCCTAAAGATTAATTTCTCACAAAAAGTAAGATATCAGTCAATACGAAAACGGAATGGGTTGTATTGATATAGAGAAAGCAAAAGGAGGAAACTATCAACTGACTACAACGCACCACTTACCCAGTCACAATGTAACTTATAGTAAATGAGAACATGTACATGCAATCACAGAATCACCATTTTCATCAATACACAATCCTTTCGGGACGACATGATGCCTAAAAGCTGCCTAATCATTTGTCGGCCTGATGCAGGGGTGCAGTACCTGCAGGTTCTGCTGCCATGCATCATGTCGGCATCATGGCATAGTGGGTGTATCAACACACTATGATTCTCTTAAATGGGATAAGGTACTTGTTCAAATTCATCTGCATATACAGTTCATAAAGGCCTACATGTATATGCTCAGTCTCAAAGCAAGAGGGAAATACATAGATTGGATAATTAAATCACATTGTGTAAATCGTGATATGTATGCCTCCTTGGAAATTCTAATAATGAAATGTTCAACACTTTGTCACTATTTGGCGGGTATATTTGGCCCGTTGTACGTGTACAATGTAGAAGTGGGCTACGTATGAGGTATTGGTGAGGGGATGCAGCAGAAGGTAGCATGTAACTCATCCTAGCAGACACTGAAAACCCCGTACCCTTAGAGAACAGCGTCTACTCTTACTCAGCAGGAGCCCTTTCGACTGCTCCAGGGGCGTGTAAAGAGCAGCTCGCACTGAGAACCCCAGACACTACTGTTTCTGTGCAACTCAGTGAGCTGCTCTAGGGATGTGTAGGTCTACAGGGCAGCTCACTCATAGAGAAAAATATCTAAAATCTTATAATCATACTCTGTGAGGCTGTGTGCTACTGTAGGGGCATGTAGAGAGCAGCTCGGTCCCACCTGTACTATAGCTGCTGGGTGCGGCCGAACTGACATGGCAGTAGGAAGAGCAGCTCACCTGACCCACTTCCCAGGCAGTACATCAGCTCTACAGGTGTGTACAGGGGTGTGGCATCAGGTTAAACTACCTGCTTCCTTCTCCTGCACTCTACTTTGAACTTGACGTGTGTTGCTATACGTTATAATCAAAGCTATCGTCGACTCGTGTGGCTATAGGTTATGATCAAAGCCACCAAGGTAGTAAAGTACCCCTTGATATGGAGCCACATTTATGTTTACATGGCTTCTTCACTACAGTACATGTGCACGCACCAGTGATACCAGTATCATCATACAAATCATGATTATGTATACACATGCACCGTTAAATCTTATAAAAGGCAACCATGTGTGGTACTACACAAATTACTGAATATCAGTAGACTATCTATATCAGTTTTTTCCCCTAACTAGAACGTACTCAATGACCCTGGAGCAAGGCATATGCAAAGGCGCTCCTTATAATTATTAATGTTGATTGACAAAGACACTAAGGGTCATTTTAGTAATTATAGTGGCTCCTACCCATGACTGGCTACACATGATGCCCTCCCACATATCATATGTGGGGTGCATGACATAGGGGTGTGGTGGCGGACCTGAACAAGTCTATGGGTCGTCCTCCTACTACATCTGTGCCTAGTCGGCTATTTATACTAGGTATATTGTATAGCTTCTAGCTAGGAGTACAGCCATCTTGTCGGCAGATGGTAGAGCCAGGAGGGAATGCGGGCCTACAGCAAACAGGGTTGAATAGATATAGGGGTATAGTATATATATAATAACCTAGGTTCATGAACTACATATACTTAGCTCATTTATTCCACGCACAATACCCTTTATTACTAAACACTAAAAACATTCCCTGTGGCTTATTAAACCGGAGATGCCACTCGCTGGCTGACAAAAATTAGGAAACCCGGATTTTTGACACCTTTTCCCAGGAAATCAGCATGATTTTAGGTCAGAAATCTGGACCAACCAAAACCAGGAATTCCTGGAAAACCAGGAAAAGTGGCATCTCTGCTTACCGTACATTTCATTTGTAAATGCTGAGAATAATGTTTCATAACACACATTATATACACGTAATTATACGATCATAGAGAGCAATTTTTCCTGGCGGACCCCAACCCCTCTATACCACACACATTCTAAATGTGTCACAGCCCTTGTGTCTTCTCACAATCCTAACTTCATCCATAGCTGAAGAATGAATGGCCCTATGAAGGCTAAGACACACGTAGGTCAGTAGGCTTAGAGGTTAGACGTCTAGGCCACGAAGATGAGCAAAAAAAAAAAACACGAAAACATTTAAAGCCACGCACAGCGTTCTCTCTGCAAGCGAATCTTTGCTCTGTGCTGTGGGGCCACGTTTGGAGAACTCGCCGGATAACAGTCAAGCCGTTCCGCTCTGGTAGCCACTGTTTGGTGGAACCTAAATATCGCCTGTACGGTAAGGGGCGGGGCCTAGCGTGTGGTGATTGACAGCTGTGACGAAAACAAGTGACTGGTGCCTGCCATGACAAGTTGTCGGTCGGCCTGGGAGACTGCGATCAGTTTGCCGCCAAACACGCTTGGAACATGCCACGGACCGGCGCGACATTTAAAAGTCCACTGGAGCGAACATTGAATGGGCGTGGGCCGGGCTGGGTTCCGCCATGGAGACAGGGACACATGAAAAGTTGCTTAGGGAACGAACACGCATCTGCTATGGACGCGGTACTTATCCCGTATGTCTCTCTTATGTCAGAGCCTTGGGACGAATGTATAATATACATAGCCTAATTCTAAGCCTTCATGTCACCATGGAGGCCATAGCCTCCTTGATGTCACCAACAGACAGCCTGTATTGCCCTTCTGTCAAGTCGACAGTAACATCTCTTTAGGGTTAATGCTCGAACCGAAGCGATTTTGAGTACCCCCCCCCCACACACACACACACCCGTGTGTTTGGTTTTCAGATATTTCTTCCAATATTCTACATACTTGTGCATTAAGTAAAATGACAAATATTTACTTCCTCCTAAGTGTATATCTTGACAATGTAGGCAACGTACATGTATAATTCATGAGAACAAAGTATATGTATTTATATATAAGAATCTACACGTATACAGGCCTAGCAGTACATTGCATATTCACCTACCTCCCCGTGCATACCAGACTCAGTCCATATGCTATTACGAACGATTACGATAGACATTAATCCTGTCAAATGCCTCTAGTGGGTTGGGCAAATATTTTCCGATTGAAACAAGTTTATGTCACACTAACAGGCGATAATATGTTCTGGTGGGAATTGCTAGATCAATCTTCTGGACTTGAACTCACAACCTCAACATTGAGAGTTCAGCACTCTTCCACTGCTCCATGGAGGCTGTGTTAATAATGCACCCTTACATGTGTACCTGGTCTGCATTACGGACTTAGCTGGTTTGATTATCAGCCAATGAAATGACACCAACTATTCACTGTGGTCCTCTCGGGGGCCAACTGGTACCCATCTGATAGGTGTTATCAGTAGAATTTGCTGGTAACAAGCTCCAGCAATGGCTGCGCCCATAGGACAACCTGCTACTGTAGCTGCTGTCCCTGGCAAGATTTAACAGCTATCGATACAAGAGTATCATTTAGCTGTACTATTCACAGACTTATCTTAATATTTCCAAGAAAGGTAAACAGGCAAGTACTATAAAGTACACGGTCACCAATATAAAAGGTCATATTTTCCCATACACACCCTCAAAATATCAAGGTTTGAATGGCCCTATCACCCCGCCCCCTAATCAAACAGGTACTCACACAAATACATTTTTGTATAATTGAGTCTTACATCTAGGAGTGTACAGTCTGTACAGCACTATATGCCATGGGCCCTCAAATACAAGCCCAGGGCGGACTGAGAACATTGTTGAATGTGGATTATGTCTACAGAGACACCCATGCTAGAATCTAGAGGGTAAACACCCGGTGCACGACGTGCCTGTTGGGCACAGTGACATAAGACAGGCTAGGATTTGCTTACGTGTACGGGGGTAACGTCTAGTCTGCAATACTTTTCCTATTATTCTAGACGCACACGTTGCATATTGCACACGTCAAGATAATACCCCCCCCCCCTTGGCAGGACACCTAGACCTCCTGTATCTGTGAAGGTATGCGGGAGTGGCCGGTGGTAGCATGAAGCAGATTCGAAAGGATGATCCGTGGACCGAAGCATGGATGACCCTCAGGATCACCGTTTGCGAATAGCCACGAAGCATGGGCTTCTGGCCCTACCCCCTGCTTTTAAGAAAAAGTAAATAAAATCCTCCCTTGTTACATTTTTAACACTGGTACCTGTACTTCTGTCCGCCAGGTGAGATTATCTAAGATTATAAGAAAATTATTTTTGCCTGTTATAATGTGAATCATACATATATAGAGAAAATCGATCTCGTTTTCCCAATATTACCTGGACATAGCAACCTTGTAATGGCAGGATGTGTCTATGTCGAGTAACATTGGATCAGGGTGGGATGAGACCTGCAGAGGAGTCGGGTTATCACACCTGTGCAGGCAGCCAGTTTAGGTGATGGCGCGTGGACATGGACCAGTAGGTAGCCTGAATAGTTCATGATGGACAGCCAGAGTGGAGGATACCAACGTGAGTTCACCCTTTATGGACTGGACAGTGTATACATTATGCTATTATTGCAAAAGTGCCATTTATTTGGCACGGACCAAGCTCCAGCGCTGGTGAGCAACTCACCTGTATTGTATGTATGCGATTTGGTGAGCTATATAGGGAATCCAGGCATGATGCAGTGCAGTGCTGGCGAGTAACTCTCCCATCACTGGTTGGGTGCATCATGACGATCAATGGAGATGCATCCCGTCCGGAAGAGTTAATAGGATCTGCAATCAGGTGACCCAGCCACGCCACCCATTACAAATATTAATCCTTTTAGACATACAAATAGCCTACCCCGTCCCTCTGAGAGTCACCCTTGGTTATACCTATAAATCAGACTGCCATATCATCACTGACATCCTCTTCAAAAAAGATTTCAGGTTGCCGAATTGGCGGTGGAATAGGATGCTTTTCACTTCCGGTTTGAAACAGGGACGTAGGAAAAGGGGTGGGGGGCGGGGGGCCTGCCCCCCAATAATGAGGAGGTTCCCTATATAAACCTATATAAAAATATAGCACCCCCCCCAACCGAGACCGCTGGCCACCCCCAATAAAGATTTGCTTCCTACGCCCCTGTGAAAGTCAACTCATGTAATCTGCATCAATGCAGACAGACAGGGTGTAGGAAATATGCACTTCACAGATGCTAGAAATCACAATTTAATGGTGGGGACTGGGGCAGAGGTCTAGGCTGGTATACAGTGCATGGGCGTGGAAAGCAGGGGGGGGGCATGCCCCCCCCCCCCCACTTTTGGCCAACTCCTCAAAAGGTCAAAACTAAAAGGTCAAGCAAAGGGAGGTCAAAAATTGCAGAAAACCCCTCCCCCTGGTCCCACCCACTCTGAAACTGCTTCCCACGCCCCTGAATACATATAGTTTAATCCTAATTACCGGGGTACGCTACTTTATATCGCAGACTTCAATAGTAAATATACACACATTTATGTTTTGTGTAGATAATCAGGACATCGATCTAATATACTGTAATCATTTGCAATACACATGAATATACCGCACTTCATTGTTTCCATTTGCTGCTTTTACAGGGGGCAAAGCCGCTGTCCCTATATGCTGGGAGCCACTGGCATTTCCTACTTCCAGCACAGATCCTTTGGAAAATAGGAATAAGGCACACATAACCGGCCATCTTTAATCAGAGAGCTATAGGACTCAGTATGGAGGCCTAGTGGAGCCGCCATTTTGAATTTCGCTGGTTGAGGTAAACCCCACTGATAAGACATACCATGATGGGTACCTTGTCCCTGGTTAACACCAACTTCCAGGGACATGCTGGTCCCATCTTTTCAGTGTGTGTCACCGGAACCAGCTCAAGACTAGCTAGTGGCCAATAGACATTGCTATTGCACATTCCCATCCAACTCAAACGAGTAGATGCTGAATATATGCATGTGCCGTTTAAACCAGAGATATGTGTAGGCACAGACCCTGAATAGCCTCTAGACACCTGCACTGATGGATGGCAGAGCGTTTCAGGGGTTTCAGGGTTAAGGGGTTGGCAGTACAGCTTATGATCCCTTATGATACCCATACAGAACCAGCTGGATGTGATTATAAATTCATGAGCCCCACCCTAAACCCCGACCCACCAGGTAACACCTGGAACCAACCCACGCACGGCGCCAACCCCAGGCAGGCCAGTCAGTCAATTGTGTAATCAGAATACTTTATCAAGTCACACTAAACAGAGAGCCGAGCTGCTCGCCGCTGTGATAATGACTCGCCGAGCAGTTCGTTGACAGCCGCGCCTAGTCGACAACGGAACCTATACCACCATAGTAAAGTCTGCCCGCGATCGGAACGTCGTCACCGACGTACGGCCGCTATATCATGTTAATCCCACAGAAAACATGGAGACTGCACACAGAAGAGATTCTACTACAGTAGTTCAGTATTCACGGTCGCGCCACGTCCGCGTCTGAAAGATAAACGTCGTGTTTCTGACGGCATGGCACAACGCGTCACAATGCGCGTAACACCACCGAACCCCATTACATGGCTGTTAAAAGTCTGATTATCATTTTACACTATGTAAATGCCCAACTAGGATTTTTAGGGTATAGGGATGGAGGGGGCACTGGGGTTCCGAGTTGCGACCCGTGTACATTGTATTGGACTTTTTCATTAAAAATGACTAGCCTATATATATATATATGTGTGTGTATTTTGTCCGGATATTTGTACATAGTTAGGAGGCAAATAGGCTTCTGTGAACGTGGGGAGGGGCCGAAGGGAGAGGAATATAACAAAAATACAGCCTCTTAGTTGTAGCTACAAAATTTTGGTACGCTGTGTGCCAGCAGCTGTGATATTATCAAATCTTTGTCACGTCGCGTCGCTGGTGGTAGGGGTGGTACGACACATCACGATTTGGGCGCTAAATCTGGTCATGGCAGTGGTAGGCATTGACAGATCTCACTGCATCCCCAAAGGGCAACAACTAACTGCCATTGTGTTCCTCCCAGAGGAAGGGTACCAGGGAGACAAAACAAGAGATGATAGAGATAGGAAACGCGGCCCAGGACGCAGCACACCCCCGGAGCACACACCCCAACAGCACGACCACCGACGACTCATGTCGTGCCGGCCAGCAGTTCCCCAGGGCAGCCTTTGTCCGGGGTTAGCCACAAATTTCACCCAAGCGCACGTAACCATGTCAGGGGGACCCTGGAGGGGGTTATGATTGTGGAGGGATGAGATGGAGAGGCCAGGGGAGATGGAGAGACGTGGGAAACTCATACCATAGGTATAAAGTCCTACTTTGTCAGCACAAGGTGGGAGAGACCTCTGGGACAAATAGTTCTATGTTTGTCATCTCTCCTCCTGTTATTATATCAGATGCAAACTGCTGTCCCTGCTCATTTGTTCCACCTGAATACTACCCCATATTCACCTGTTGGTGTATATTGGGACAAGTGGAGGGGAAAGTGATGCCTAACAACTGGCAATCGACCAGCGAACATAATGGGCCCAACTGTGTTTGAGCTTCGGTCTGTATGTGATGTTTTATTCGAAAACTTCTTATCGTTATTGATGATGGGGACAACCAAATGACGGTAAGGAATGTCGTGAAAAAAAAGTCACTATAATGGACCTGTGACGTCATCTGCCAATGTGCTAACTAGACTTGCTTGTCTCTGATTATGCTATAATGATTATGATATGATGTCAGAAAATAGTATGAAATTAGTCGGAAAATAGTAAAATTAAAGATGTATTAAATGAGGGGGTGACAGAGGTACCCCCTTCTCCATCACCCCTACCCTGCTGTTGTCGTGAAGTAAAGTGGAGGGGACAGCAGCTAGACTAGATGGTAACCAACTCAGCACAATTTCATCTGATGACGTGGCGATTGTGATTGGCAGGTGATATTCACATAATAGTGTTTGGATAGATTAAAGGGGGTACATAATTGTGCTTATAGAGATTAATGGGGGGTACATACAGTTTTAATACCACCCATTGAGGAGTGATGAACTCAATCTCAGTAGTAGTGAGATCACATCCCTCTCCACATCTATGATTTACACCCGATCTTCTTCCCTATTTTTATCTAAGAAATAGGACACATAGAAAAGGTCAAATGTCCGTGTTTGATGACGTGGACAACCAGAGTGACGCACAATGGCGCATGCTATTACCGACTGGTTCTTGTCTTGGCTGTTAAATTTGCCCAAGTTGAAACCAAGATCTACTGTATATACGTGTATAAATACCCTTGGTAAGATAGGGATGACGTGGAACACGGTGGTCAGGTATGGGGACTACAGCTCGACTGTCTAGGGTTAGCATTGCACGTGATTAATGGGTCAATCTCATTACAGAAAGGAACTAACTACAGTTTGTATACATCTAATGGTGATAAATAATGCTACTTATCTGCTACAAATGCAAATAATGATATACTTAGACAGGACTGAAAGGGATGTATACAACTGTAGGACACAGGGAGTCTATATAAGGCTGTCTGTGTTATTATATCGCTGTTATAGCTCACATAGCCATTATTAGCTGGGGGCCGCCATTAGACCCCGACTCCACTATGACTAACACCTTCAGCCCCCGACTCCGCAGTTTATGCCAGGGATGCCTCCCATTGGTCAATAATACAATAGCCATGTGCCGTATATAACCCTGTCCTCGTACAATAACCCCTACATACTGTTCCATGATACTTCATGATCCATAGTGCGTTAACAAGCAGGCCTGAAACTACTTATTTCTATTTATATAATGTATAGTGGGATGATGAAATGTTGGCATGACTGACTGACTATACAGATGTATTTAGAAAAGGTAACAGTCGTACGTTTTACCAGAATACAAGAACATGGCTATAAACAACGATATTCGTGAATGTCCACCGAAAGCTTACAGGCAAAATGAATACCCTGGAACTATACTGGCAAATTTAACAAAATGCAGGGCATTATTTGCTCACACGGTCCAGCTTCATTGTTCATGGTTCACATGGGAATCAATCAAAATCCCAGCCAGATAAATATTTCTATATTAACAATGAATTTTGTCAAACAAACAAAATAGAGCATGCACGCCAATTACAAGAGCCTTGTCCCACGTCAGCCGACTGAAAATCACGCCATTGCAGGGTTAGGTTGGCTGGAGGTATCATGACAAACGACAGGCACAATGCTGTCCAGTCCACACGTGTGATTAGCAGCAGGCCTGTGTTTACAGCTAACATGCCAGGTGTACCGGGGAAACAGCCAGCTCCCCAGCCGCACGCACCCACTGGGACATAGTGGTATGAGGTGGGCGTTATAATGTTACATTGGCTGCACGTCCAAATCCCCACCTCACCATGTCACAACACCATGTACATTGTACCAGCCTGAGCAACTCACCAACCTGAGTAAGTCACCAGCCCAAGTTCAATCCTCATTTGAACATTTATAACCCTGCAGCAATTCGCTCATGTCTGTATTGCCAGAGAGTACTTTCATATACACCGTGCATGTACAATGGCTCTCAGACATAAAAATGGGAGCTAAAACAATTCGTCGCCTCTGTGCAACAAGGTTGTAACTGACACTTTGGCAAAATTGAGTTTTCTTCTGTTTTGACATTATTTAACCCTTATCTACCTACTATGAAATTGCTGAAGCTCTGTCTATGACATATGTGCCTACAAGCTGCAGGACAACAAAGTTGTGTGAACTGTGTGCTATAGTAATGGTAACACTTGTTGTGACTCTCCCGCAAAACTTTAAATATGCAGATACGTTAAGCTACTCAAAAGTAACCACATGAAGCATAACCTTGACCCCTGAGGGTGTTCATGCACCGAAACTAGTAGGATCCTTAACTCAAATCCTATAATCTCTCTATATTTTTGCATGTTCAGAGATCTTTTATATATTAAAGTGAAAAACTGGGGTTTTAGTTAATATCTTCATCATCTTTAGGTATTAAGTTCTAACACATGTAAAATGTGAATTAAGACATATATATTCTAATCTGGACCGATTCATAATGATACAGCTTGCTCAGGGAACACGACAGCGGAAACCACTGACAGGAAAGCTTTGTTCATTTCCCCCCATAGTACCCATTGTTATATAGGTCACTTGAGTTTATGGGCGACATTCTGCATGATTTCCAAGTCTATTACCAAACCAACGCCTGATGTCACCATTGGTCAATAATCCACAGAGTAGGAGCACTTGGATATCGCATCTTGAGGTAGGTAGAGCGGCGCGCTCCCAGAGGGCACTCAGAGACGCACGGGGGAACTTCCGGTAGTGACTTGTTGGAGGTGGACTGCGCCATCTTGGACTGCGGCCAGATGGTTGTCGGGCTTGTTGGTGGCGTCCTGGGTCGGCGTCCGTTAGGGTGGAACCGCCCCTAGAGCCCCCTGCCCCTTCCCACGCTGCTCCCCAAAGGCACCACGCCCAACGCTACATCTCCAACCCGTTTTCTCTGACTAACACTTCATTGGCCACCTCTATTGGCAGTAAGAGATGGACAAGACATTCCAGTGTTCCTTATGATAACCCAACTTCCAAATATAAAAGCGTTTTCTTGGACACCAATACATGTACATGGGATTCAATACACCATGTAGATGGCATTAACCTCATTAATCATGGGTTATCCAGGTGTCAATACACGTGAGGACTGTTGCATTATTGTAACAAATATGGAAATCGAAGGTTGCCTGAACACTTGAAGTATACTATCCGAAGAGAAATACATCATTAGAGCCAGTTAAATTTGAATAGAAGTACAAATGAATATACCCATAGAGTACTTATAACCAGAATGATTTGTCTGAACCCATGGAACAGCTTTAAACTATTAATACAGCTACATGTATTTTGCAAACTGCTTGGTAATGATTGCACACCATTCCACAAATTAAAGTTGTAAAAGCACAGGAAGGAGATATATTGCTTGATTATACATATGTGATGGATTTGCCTCTTTTAACCAAACCTCCTATGAACTACCGCATCTAATGCTAAGAAGATTTACCACAATTACCTGTCACATTTTGTAGTGATCCCCTCTGGCTACTACACCTGTAGCCATGTGCCAACTTTAATTTCTTAAAGCCTTAGTACCACCTCCTACCCAGAGAAGCTCAATTAACAGAATAAATCCACCAGAAACACACATTACTTTCAGCCCAGTGACTTTTAAGTGTCTGCTTCCAAGTGGAAGCACAGTGTTATGTACACCACCAAAACATACAGGTTTTATTAGTCTTTACTGTATAGCTTGGCTAGTTATTGCTTCACAAATTAAACTGCTCACTCACTAATACCATTAATCTAGTGCCCTATCGGCTAGCCATAAGTTCACATGCCTTTAACAGACTACCTAATTAAAATAAGCTGGTAAAGGAGGCCTAGTGACAGTTTCCATCTACAGACTTTGCAGAAAAAAGTAGTGTGTCAAACTGAAAATGAATGGCTACAGCTGATTAACATTTGACCCCAGACTCTTCATTATACATTTCCCTGAACAAGTTCTCTGAAAGGTCTGAAAATATAGACTGCTTTCTTAATTGTACATTACCCTGATCGAATTCTCAGAAAGGTCTAAAATTAACGTAGACTGCTTTTTTTATTGTACATTACCCTGATCGAATTCTCTGAAAGGTCTAAATATGTAGACTACTGCCTGTCTTCTAAATTCCTGTGAATATATTAGATACCAAGATTGGTAGGCCAGGTTTCCTCCAGACATTGCAGCAAAGACCAGCAGATCATGTTTCATGTAGTTTTAAACTCCTCTATCATACCAACATATAATTTAAATCACTAAAATCGCTTACATTATTATAAATCATAACCTGAACAATAATGTTTATATTGAATAAGTGAATTGTGTGATAGATTTACATATTTTGGACAACTATTGGAGAATTTTACCAGGCTACCTGCATTCATCACTATACGTGGCCCAAAAAAAATCATTCCATCTCCACTGAAAATATTCCATTTTTGGAACGTTGGTTGCCATGGAAACATAGAAATTTGGTAGATAATGTAATTTATGGTTGCCATGGAAACCTCTCCCCTATTCCAATTGGTAATTTTTGCCACAAACTTTTTTTGAAATTCCTTCAGGAACCCAAAACTGGAAACAGAGCTCAAAAATTCCCTCTTACATTATTAGTGTTTATGATAGGATATAATGCACTTAGAGCTTATTTCCTATTTTCAGTTGTACACACCAACCTATATTTGACAAGCAATTACAGCAAAACTACCAGGGATATATTAGCTGAAGATATCTCATTTTAAACCCCATAACTTAAACCTTAAAAAGCAATTTCCCCCCAGGAGGCATTTTCCCTCCCCTGGCCACATTATTACATGTAGAACCATATTGCAGGTATAATAATATATTATACACACAGGTTAGGTATCACTGACGTGAGGGGGTGTTATGGGTAGGTTCTGTATGTACTCAATCAGACTATAAAACTTTAGACATACAGTGCTCCCATAAGAGACAATTTACCCCTTCCAACAATAAATTGCTCATTATGCCTCTGTATCATGACTTGAGAGGATCCGAGAGGATCTAAATATCAGTGTTCTTATCCCTAAGAAGCACAGCACTTTCTCCTGTCAATGCCCAAGTATATCCTGTAAAATAACCACCTAACGAGACCACTGCTTAGCACTTGCCAGGGAGGACAATTTTCCGTACCATGATTGCTCATGGCAGAAATTCTCTCTCATGAATACCCCGCAGCTATTTCTGAGTTACTTAAGTGTTTAAGAGCCAACAGACTGAACAATCCAGGTCCAGGCCGACATCTCACCCTTCGTTATTGCCAACTGCAGAGCAGTTCAACGTGCTTGATATTCAAAAAAGTTTGCATAAGAGAATTATAGTGCAGAGTGGTGAACTGGGACCTCATATTAATCTGTTTGTCTTGGGCGGTTTACTTTAACGTGAGGCTTTTCAATAAATGCATTAAACGAGGTCGGTTTGCACATTAACGAGCACACCAGTGGACCCCAGGGCCGACCCACCAACCTCTCCACATCCCCAAGGGTTACACCAATATTATCCCTCTTGTCACCTGGAAAGCTTGACCTCCAGCGGTCTGGAGTCCATATCTGTGGCCAGAGGGAATGTGGCACACAGTTATACTCCTGAACATGGCACTTGCAAACAGGCTGTCCTGTTTCCCTGCCAGTATTAAAAGCGACACATGGTCCATATTGACACCCTCCAATGATCTGAGACTGAACTGTCGTACTGTGGTCACATTTAGAGGTGTGGCAAGGACACGCGATATTAGGGCGCACGTAGAATAATGGTAAAAGAATGTGTTAATATTGAGGGTGTATGGTGATGGTGGGGTGAAACACATGGATGTATTGGGTGTAAGCGGGAGTGGAGCTAGTTCTGGCGACTTTCACTGATAAGCTGATAACATGGGGACCAGCATGTCCCTGGAAGTAGATGTTACCCAGGGACAAGGTACCCATCATGACAATGCGTTATCAGTGAGTTAAATGTGGTACAGAGGCACCGGGTCAGCCTTAGATTATGTTGATAAAACTGCACTTACATACATGATGTGCTATTAAAGTCTGCAATTACATTAACGGGAGATCCAAGGGAGGGAGGGGGTGTGTGGATAGATGCATTATTAACGATGGCTGCTAGGCTATTAAAGTGAAATTAGCAGTAGACTAAAATTAGATTATTAAGAGTCTTCCATTGTGTTCATATCAAAATATGAACGTTGCATAATTGTACACACGAAGTATCAAAGCAATAGGGAAAAGTTAGTCTACACTAATGCATTAATCATTGTTTGATGCGTGGAAACAATAGCTGAATATGATCCAATAACCTAAATACATATACATATAGCACGTGGCGGTATGAATGTGTGTACTATTTGTACACATGTGAACGGGAGGGGTTGGGAAGCACCCCATCCTGTCAACCTGTGGGTATGAGAATGTGGAGGATTTGTTATGGTTGGCCAAGTGATCCCCAGCTAGACAGGAATAGCCCCACCCCTCACTAAATATACCGTGTGTATACATCCAGTGAGAGTTCTGTCTCTCAGCAGAAAAACGCTCCGTCAGCTGCAGCTGATACTGCCGCTGCAGTCATCAGGGTATTGGGGATACTATGGTGGCACCACAGGCTCACCAGAGTGAGTGAGTGAGTAATAGATGTTTAACACCATTTCAACAGCTAAGGTCATATTCATGGCGAGAATGACATTACACAATTTCACAGAGGAATGTGTCAGTGCCCGCGCATATATGTGCACCACACACATCCAAGGGGATAGAAAAGAGGAGACATAGACCCTTTTAAGTGGGCTAGGGAAGCCCGCAGGCTCACCAGACTATAGGACAGTAGAGGAATACACTTTAGACCAATGAAATGAATAATTCCCTCTATTCACTGCGCAATTCTAAGCGTGCAACTTGTACCGATCCTGATACCTTAAACATTGCTACAACGAACTTTATAACGTGGACTGGTTTTTAAATAAGGGTTATACAAGGCACCCTGTAACCCAAGTGTTGCTAAAGCTGTTGTCAGTGCCTCGTTCAGTTTCTATCTCGCCAGTTCTAGACCATGTAATGGCCGTGTCCATTGGACACTAGGCTTGAGGCACATAGAGCTGCTCATCTCACCAGTCTCACAAAACCCATAAACCGTGTTTTGGCCTCTTGACAAACACTGCAATTTTACACGCAAAATATTGTATATGTCTCTACAATATAATAGAGAGCTTAATCTTGGACTGGTATTGCATTTAGAGCCCATATACACCAGATATATATATATATATATATATATATATATATATATATATATATATATATATATATATATATATATATATATACACTGCTTAAATGCAAAACTTTCTAAACACATACATGAATGTATTCTGTAGCCAATTCATACACAGGAGATATTACTTTACTAAGACCACCGAAGGTTAACTGGGTTATCTTGTGGATCCCTTCTCTGGGCGATTCCTCCTCTACCTACAATGCCTCTGCTGACAGCACCCGACCTCTGCCACTAAAGGGGGCAACTCCCCTCCTGCAGAGATGGGAGCCCCTGGAGGAGCCGTTTGCTCCTGCTGCACCAGGCCTTGTCCCCACAGTAGTCATTGTCCCATCCCAAAGTGGTGAGGTCCAATCTTGAGATGGCGATGGTTGGGGGCGTAGTGTGGTTAACTATGTTTTACCCATTGTAGTGTGGTTACCTATGTTTTACCCATTGTTGTGTGGTTACCTATGTTTTACCCATTGTTGTGTGGTTACCTATGTTTTACCCATTGTTGTGTGGTTACCTATGTTTTACCCATTATAGTGTGGTTACCTATGTTTTACCCATTGTTGTGTGGTTACCTATGTTTTACCCATTATAGTGTGGTTACCTATGTTTTACCCATTATAGTGTGGTTACCTATGTTTTACCCATTGTTGTTTGGTTACCTATGTTTACCAATTATAGTTACTAACTTACCGATTATACTAGTTAACTGAGGCTAGTCTCTAATGAGTTTTATTGCCAAATACAATGTACTGTGGTCGTAGATATTTTCAATCGTATAATTTTTTGCAGAAATGGTAAAAAGCACTAGTTCATGTGTATTTAAATTTTGAAAATCAAAAATATCATTATCAAAGGTTAATGAATGTATTAATGATGACTGGTAAGAAAGGTCTGGAGTGACTACCCTTGTCAGACAAAATCTTAGACAAATATATACAACTAACAAAGTAATTTGCTATTGCTATTGTATATGATCGAAAATGACATTTGTCATGTTTCTTGTGCTACCAGTAGTCATTGTTTTGTTTGCAATAGTTTTCACAGTAATTGTGATCTGATATACAGAGGGCATTACAGTAAGGTGCTAAATGCTTTGAAGTATAACCCCCCCCCCCCCCACAGCATCGGTTTTACTTTGGACATAAATTCACTAACTTTTAATTTCCGTGAAATCCGTGAAAATATGTATAATGTGAAATAAAGTACGACCACAGGACAATGTAGATGCACAGTGGGCAAAAACTTATCATATCGGCAATCTCGGACCCACAAAATGTCTAAAAGCCCACTTAGGCTCCTTTACCAATGACAATGATTTTATTCTCTAAACCTCATTGGGGTACATGCGATACTAGACTGGCTACAGTCCCTGAGCTCTCCTCCCAACGCCACTATACCCCCCATGCCTCTTCTTAATTTTTCTGTTTTCTTTAATACATTTCAATTTTTATTTCAATTCTCTTGCATTAAAATTGAGAGGGATCTATACTACGGAAACTGATGCCACGCCCAACAGCCACAACCCCGTCTCAACTTTATTTTCTAGCACGTTCAGCAATGCCCAGAAACAGTACCCTGCGCATCTGCCTTTCTCCAGCCCTAATGCATGCTTGATATCATAGGCTACTCGGTCACCAACTTGACCTAACCTACTTCTAGGTTTGAGTTGCTCAGTGCATGGTATGACCAGAGTACATTACTGTGGCGAAGTCATTCTGTGTCTAGGTCACGTATGCCACTGAGTTGCTCACTGCGTCGTCGTAATACTCCAGGGCGTATAGGCCTACATGTACATGTATTGCTTGCTCTCTGTTAGATTTTGCTCGGGGGGAGATGCTGTGTACATGAGCCTGCTGCAGGTGCTATCCTGCCACAGACATGAGAACAGGCAGATCGCCCCCCACTCTAAACTGACTCTAGTCAACACATGCGTACACAATCAGCGTTACATAATCAGATCCCACTATATATATATATATATATATATATATATATATATATATATATATATATATATATATATATATATATATATATATATATATATCGACATACATGTATTAACTTAATGTCAATTGGGCGAAGGTCGCTCTAATTCGCCCACAAGGCTCACCTGGTGCAGTGGTTCTGATCGGACTATACCAGTGGTGAGCTGCTCAAGACGCACTTGCCATGTATACACCTGTAACACGCCTCGAAAGCTACTCAGTGGCTGCTCATTTGACTACTATGTACTGCGATATAATGCATTTGCCGGGTGCATTTGCTGTTCAAGATGATCTAATGGCGGTGCATGTAGACTATTTTGCATGCTGAGAGTAGGGGGAGCATTTCCATAGATATCATATTGTGATAGAGCTGCTACTCTCCCAGAGCTGGGCTGCTCACAAATCTGGTCGCCAGCTGCTCATGAAGCTGCTCAGCAGCCTAGGACCCTGGGAGGAGGGTAGAAGGGGTGTATGGACAGACACAGCAGTATACAGGCAGCTATACCCCGACTGTGCACAGCTATGGGTACAATTTAACTCATGCATTGTGCATTGTAGGCCTATTGCAATGCATGGTTGAGATAATAGTGGTTTCCCTGCTGTTTTACCTAAGCCTGAGTGCAGCAGTAGTGCTTTGCATGATCTGCATGAGAGGTTGGGGGTTTGGCTCTTTTGCGTGCTAGTGGAAATTGTGTAGAAATCAGGGCTTCCTGTGCTGGGGTGAGGAGGGCGGTGTGGTGATGGATGGGCAGGTCTGAGGGCGACGTGCAAGGCGTGAGGTGACTGTGGCACCATGGGGGAGAGGACGACAGGGGACCCAGCATCATGGCCGAAGCCTTCTCACCCCTCCCTCCCATCCCCACCCTCAGTCCCTCTTCGGGCTTCTGTCGGTGGTACTGGTGGAGGGGCGCAGGAGGGAAGCAGCCATGTTCACTGTCGTCGTCGTTGGGACGAGCAGCGGTCGGGTGGTGGCTGAGGCCATCGGCCCCCACCACCTACGACCACCACTGTAGCAGCAGGAGGTACAGCAGCAGCTAGCTCTGCTGTTCCTATCCGCCCCTACTGCTACTACAGCAACTGCTGCAGCATCACTGAGCATCACCACCAGCGGCAGCAGCTGCAGCTACACCCCTGCGTCCCTACAATCGGCAGCGACGACGGCTGAAGCCAGGGTTCTCCAACCAGCGGGCGACAAGGCATGGCGACGATGGGGTACAGTCCTATACTACTATGGTAGACAGGGTTCTCCCCGGGACGGGCGGGTGGTGGTCGAGGAGGCGCGGTGGCGGCAGCGGTGGTCGTATACTCCAGTATTGACTGGTGGTGGGTCCGACAGAGCGCTGGTTGAACTATACAGCACTAGGCGACCACAAACGACGACGACGACAACCAGATTTCCCCATTCCCTTCCCCCTCAGCTGCCGACCAGTGACCGACTATCGTCAACACGGACACTTCTACAGAACCAGAGGTGACTGATCCTCCCTCCAACTCTACCCCCGCCCCACCCCGTAGCAGGGCTCTCCCCTCCCAGTGACACTCCAACTGCTGAGAGGAGCTCTATAATCTGGGCGTACATTGCACACCCACAGGAGGGAGAAGCCAAACAAAAGGAGGGGATGGTGGGGTCCTCAACCAGGATGTGGGGGCACTGAGATGAGTGCTGCATATGGGGGGTAATCATAATGGAGAGAGGAGGATGTAGCGATAGAATTATCCAAATTCATGGTGGTACCAACTTGAACATAAAACTCATTTGTTGACATTTCCATCCAAGTGAATTCCCAGGCAAATTCACTAAACAACATGGCTATGCTCGAAAAACCAATGATCAATGGAAATACTGTCAATACCACGTTCTATTTGCCAGTTTTTAGTAATAGTTCAGAATAGTAAAAATTATGGCAATGGCCCTAATGGCAATCTACCCTACTTACGGATGGTGTCAGTCTCATGGTTCTGGTAACACAAATTGCCTACAAATTTCTGATCAATGACTCTGGAAGGTGAGATGGTGACTCTGGTAGAGCAGTCACAGTTACTTTGTGTAAACTGACTCCCCTTTCAGTCAGGGATCAAATAACGCAATATCTACGCGACTCTCATATCGGCATAACCATGACCCAGCTATTCACCGTTGGAAAGTGTAAGTGAGTGAGTGATCATGGTGATCCCTACTTGTCTACTTAATTATGTCATTTTGGAAATAAAAATAACATCCACTTCGTGTAGGCAGACTCAACCTGATCAAAGAGGATCAAGCCTCGTATAATGAAGGGTATATTCTTGAGCATTATGCGTGCATGAACTTTTGGTTACCTGAGGGTAAATTAAGCAAACCACGTTTCGCAATTGTGTATAATGGTAGTTTGTGGGCTGATCTTGCGGTCTGATGGGCAAGTCAATCCCAAAGAAAAAAATACAACAATGAATCAGTAAAATAGTATGGCCATGAAAAAAAAGGGGGGGGGGGTCAAACAAAGCAAATTGCTGCACACTGACCAATCTCCCCCGTCAGGTCGATTTGTCTCCAACCAGTAGGCTACCTTTTATACCGTGTTTTGGTATGCCATAATACTGTATGCCTATAAGGCGCATCCACGTAAGGACGCACCCTGAGTTGAAGCAAAGGCTATAAGGCGCAGCTAGGGGCCGAATTTTGAAGCTTTAATATTAATCTCATGTAATTCTATTCCGCCTATAAGGCGCACCCCCTCTTTTGGGAGGTTCTATAGGGCACACTAGGTCTCAGATCCGCTTATAAGACGCGCCTGGGAGATTACGGTAGTTTCTTTATGTTTCTATTCTATCAAAAACACAGGATTTAGACAAATACCAAAGGAATATGTTTCAAAACATCTTACTCTGTAACTCTCAGTTCCAACTCAAAACTATTTGTTTGCTGCTTTCACATACAGTAGATCTTCTGCACCCCATCCAATCAAAGACAGTTGATCTCCTTACTTCTGTGTTTTTCCAAAAAAAAAAGTTATATAAAAGACTAGATGCCCACGATAATTAATCAGCCCTAACCTGCGGTTAATGAAATAACCGGCAGGGGCGGATCCAGGATTTTGAAAAGGGGGGGGGGTGGTCCAACCCTGGGGCCTATTTGTGCGGTGTCGCAAGCGCAGCGCCATGGCATCGCAAGCACAGTGCTGCGGCATCACAAGTGCAGCGCCACGACACATGTAGGGGGGTCGGGGCCATGCCCCCCCCCCAAGAAAATTTTGAAATCTAGACATCAAATGGTGCACTGATGCATTTCTAGAGTCCAATAGAGTAAAGCATTTTGGTGTACCATCATCAGTTAACCCATGATTATGAGAACAGAGAATTAAAATATTTGATTTCACAATGGTGTTTGAGGGAGGCTTGGGGGAATGTTCCCTAGAAAATTCAGAAATATAAATATCAAACTCAAATTTTAAAGTATTTTGGTGTAAACCTGGGGTGGGCAGGTTTTCCATAAAGGGGATGCAAATCTTATGTGGTAATGCTGCAAATCTTATGTTGTAATGCTTTGTCCTTTGTAAGGTTATGGGAATGGTCCCTCAAGAAAGATATTGAAATATAGATGTTAGATTCTGAAATATTGGTGTCAAACACTGTAGTCTAAAGGTCCAAGGAATTCCTGTATCATTGAGTGTGAATCTAGCAGTTTCATTTGAAAGTGATTTGGAGACTGCCCACAAGAAAACTTTGGAATTTCAAAAATAAAGATGTTAACTCATTGTTTCAAGTATTTTTATGCACCCTAAGTAATGAATAAATAGGATGTACATCTGACAGAAAATTACCTGGGGAACCCCACTACGTATCCCACACATAAGGCACACCCAATGCCTACACTGAAAACATATTCTTACTCACTTACGTCTGGATCCAGATTCAGGCAATGTCACCAAAATGAGTATGTTTACAGACTCAGCCTGATCCAGGGGTGACACTCTGGCAGATCCTGAGGCTGATCCTGGGGACTCTGGCTCTGCCTGAGTATCATCCCAGCATCAGGCTGAGTCTCAAATCATAGTTTTTTTGGCAACATTGCCTGAGTCTACATCCAGACTCAATTGAGTAAGAATATTTTTTCAGTGCACACTCTCAGCCCCAATTGTAAATCGGCTATAAAGATCACTGTAGTGGGTATAGTACTGTAGGGTCATTAGATTTGTATTGACAGCACCTACTCATGTTTTCCAGAAATAGGAGAAATCTACTGCAAAAAGGTGGGCACAGTCTGACAGTGTAAATGCATATTGGGCTGTGTGGGTTGTGTTTATATGTATATTAATGTGGTATTAGTTGTGTAGTTATTATCAGCTCACTCCGCTATTCTCACGTATTTGGGAAGACTAACTCTAGTGGTATGATGTTGGCTCAGCCCATCCTTTTAACCAACACCAAGACGCCGATACAAGTCACCATTTATTGTTCATTGGTTATTCACAGTTACAGCTGATGATGAGTCCACTCATGGTTGTACAGCTTCAACGACATCAGTCTATTCATACAAGCAGTTCATGTTTAACAATCCGATGCTACTGGAGAGGTATAAGTGCCATAGAGATCCTGTTCAATTCGTTCTTACATTGGCTAAGTGTAATACTAAATACTAAACAGCTTCATCCTCGTCTACTCCAGGAGTATGTGTTGCCTCCTCGGCTGCTCCCACAATACTGACTCCTCCCTATCTCTTACCAACCCCTCACACCTCTCAGACGCCGGTGTTTGGCTCACCCGTATTCCCCCCCTCCCTCTCTACAGAATCTACCTGACCAGATCTCGCCGACTCCCCTCCGTCTACACATTCCACAGCCTACCATAAACTCTATACTACCATAAACCCTATACAGGACTCCTATAGCACTCTCCCATATAGCATATAACAAATACACACATAATACAGCATACAATAAATACCTACATAAGTGTACCCTGTTATACCCGTTCATTATAATTATTGGCTATTGATGACAAAACAGGTGCGGGCGCTCCCCTCTTGTGACGCGAGTCACACCAATTGTCAAGCATAAATTATGCCTGAATACATCTTTATGTATTGTTTTGTCACTAATACCTGAGGTAATCATCGTTATTATCTTATACATTTCAATAGTTATTTATATACATACATATGCAACACACTTATATAATACCATGCATTATTACTATATATATTTTCCACACTGCATTGGTGACTTATTCTTAGCGCAAACTTGTCCTCTAACATATACTTTATTATTACAATTCTCTCATTCCTTGATTCTCAATTTGTTTTTCTTTCCTTTGTTATTTATTTTACTCATTCACTCGCCTTTACTAAGCACTTTGTCCCATACTATGTCTATATATTCTTTTTACTATCCTTACCCGGGAGTCGACACCAGTTACACCCAATCGGGCCAATAAATCTCCTTACATCTGTCAACTCCTTGTTCCGAAACGTTCCCTTCTATCTAACCTTTGCCCCAAGCATCACTCTAAAACACACTCTAACGCGTCTTGGGTTACACCTGGCAACCTCTTACTTAACTCACGCGTGCACAGCTTGTCAACGAGTATATACATCAGAAATCTTTTCACTTGCCACATTACGTCGTAGTTAGTGTCTCATTAGTTGGTCGTACATTTAAATTACAGTTTCTTTTAGCTATATTATCTTACTTAATAATATACACTGGCACCATTCCCAGACATTATATCAATTCATTTGTAGATAGTCTTTGTATTGTCTATTCCATCCTTTCGTCTCACGCCAGCTGCACGATATCTCTCTCCCCCCCCCCTTTTTTTTCTCATGTCCTGACACCGTCTATGTCAAGTCTCTATCATGATGGCGTTTTATTCATCACCTTCAGTCTCATTCATTCAGGTCCACATACACCGATGACGATCCTGTCCTGGGCTCTTGACCTCGCAGAGCCACGTTCACCGACTCTTTATGACCCTTATTTACTGAATATGAGACAGCCGTAGCCCCATATGATTCTCCAGGTACTTCTGGTAACTGTCTTGATCTTCTTAACTGAGCCATGGCTCTGGCATGTCCCGTGTCAGATAACTGATGTGTATTTATCTCTCTGTTCCTTATTGGTGTCCAGCCCGCCGCTGATATCATAGGTATCTCTAGTGGTACACCTGTCGCCAGGCCCCCACTATACCTAATCAATCTTGTCATCACCGTAAATCCATAGTCACCGTTCAGTATCCCTGCTAACTTCTTTGACACCTTCACAGTGGCCGGTAATGGCAATGGCACCGCGTTTTCCGCCGTTGCCATCTCAGTGGAATATAACACTCGACCCCACTGCACTGTAGCTATGTACCTCGGGCACGAATAGCTTATTGCTACGTCTCTAATAAGAGCCTGTTCTGCTGGTCTTTGAAATACCTGGTCCAAAGGCATTAGACTCTCCCCCAATGGTATTATTTCTGTGATCTCTTTAGTTGCCACCTGTAGATACAGTCCATCCACTGGTTGAAGCCTCTTTAGTTGTCGCACTTTCCTCACCAGTAACGCTATTATTATTATCAGTACTATCAATATCAATGATAACATAGCTATTGTCGTTTTGTGTTCCGGATCTTCTTCCTCATAATTACCTCCGACATCTTCACCGTATTTTTCATAGTCCCAGGTTTCTAGACTCCTTATTCTCATAGGCATTCTTGCTAATATGTATGCCATTAATAGTCTTTTTAAACAAAAATATTGTACCACCATCAGAGTCATAACAATCACCCCTGCAATCATTATTGGTGAATAATCCCATAGTGATTCAGTAGGAAAATGGCCTCCACCACTCATGCCATCCAAATCAGGTAATGCCGATCCGTCTTCCATTGCACTCACCAAATTCTTCAGATTGACAGCTGCTGGCGACTGTTGTATCCTAGCCTTGTGCTTCATTTTGGTCTTTACTAATTTTGGCAACACTTCATCTTGCAATACCTCTACAGTTTCACCATTTAATACGGCCTTTATCCATGTCAGTTTCTTAACACTGTTCATTTGTAGCAAATCGTTATTTACAAAAGTCACATTAGTTTCCATGTTCACATGACCACATCCTGCCAAGCTGTAAGGCATCCACGCCCCGGCAGTCATGAATGCGCAATCACACCCAATGTTCAATATGGCGTAATGATGCATGTTCACCTTAACAGGTGGGCTTGATTGACACATCAATTGACCTTGTATGTCGGGTCCCGATACCAAAGTACGACCCTTTCCCAGTGCTATCGCAAATGAAGGAAAATTTGGTTGCACTATATAGTTGATCTCACATGTTTCTGCTATGGCCACCTTGTCATTTCTTATTAGTGCCGCCATGCACCCTCGCTCGGCTATTTTTCTCATGTGTGGAATATCTGGGCATACTGCTATTGAGTTGCCATGGCAACGCGCCCAATTCACCACTGGCTCTGATATATAATACCGCCCATTCTTTGATATGGCTACTTCTGATGGCAATCCCTCTATTCTCGTCCCGTCAGCTTCTTTATTGGCCAGCCGCACTGGTACTGGAAACACCTTTACAGAGTATACACAAAATATGTGTTCCTCTGACACCACCGGAATCCTTATCTGCATCTTCACACGACCTTGGTGCTGATATACTCGCACCACACTATTATCATAGTAATATTCAGGATCAGTAAAAGCGACTCTAAATCGTGGGTACGTAGCCTTTAGATATACTTCAGTGTTGATTATAGCTTCTTTCAAATCTTCTCTAGTGACCAATTTTGATGATAGTTTTCTTCGTGATGCCAATCTTACCTCAGCTGCCATATCCTTTATCTCAATGAGTTCATTTAATAAATGAATGATATACCCCCATTTGACCCTTGTCAGCAGGCTTTCATGGTTGTATACAATGGATAGTTCATATAATGCCACACTGTGCATAGTTTGAGTTCTTTCCAGCAACTTCCGTCTCTTCAATGATATCTTAGCCATTTCATACAATTGTAACTGTCTATCAGCCAACTCTCCCACTTCCGCCATGACGTCCTCCAAGCCATTGCTAGTACTGGTGGCCAATGTTTTAATAACATCACGCATCTTATAATATGATGTCTTCAGCAATTGAATATCCTTTTCATTTCTGGCTACATCATCAGCTCTCCCAGTGCCAAAAATATAGTACGACAACTCTCCTATAATATTTAGACCCGGTATACCTGCTCTCTTAGACCTTTTGACTTGTTGTTGTTCAGGTATGTTTTCCATCAGCTTTTCCACTTCCTCCTCTCTGGCCTGTATTAATTTTCTAATAATTTGATTCAACCATTCTTCTTTCTGTTTGATGTTGTCACAGGTATCTTCAAATAATAAGGTTCTGTTATGATGTTGAATATCACACATAACCTGCATATTCTTCACACATTGTTCATAAATACTTTCCATTTCCGGCTCTGGTAATCTATCTGGTATCTCTAATACAAACACTTGTGACACATGATTGTGCTCAGCCGTAGAAATACGTCTACCAGGTTGCAAAATGACACCTAATTCGGCTCTCTCTAAAGTCTCGAAAGTGTGCCTTCCAGCATCTACCACACCCCACAAGGAACATAAGACACATAGTATAGTTAGCCACGCCATTTCCTTCTTATTATGGCTTCCGGTTACAGTTCGAGTTGGGCTACTACGACTCCTAACTGATCGCTCCTGGAATTTTTTATGGATCTTGAACACTTAATAAGCCCTATCGTGTCAGATAGTTCACCAGTTCATGACCCTTTTACCCCTTCCTGTATATATTTTCCCGTCACTCTAAACACGTGTGCCTTCCTCTCCTATCTAGCTGTACGTCTCTTCCATCTGATAACACCAATTTATTGGATTGGAGTCTTTGTCTCAGCGACTCCTCCTAATGTGCCCTCAATTTTTTTTACTATAGTTTTCACTATATTTTTGTTTTCTTATTTCAACTTCCCATCCCCTTTGGTTAGATACCTAGAATTAAATTCTCAGTCGATGCTTGACTTCCACCCTATTCGCACTGAAGATGGCTAGCTATTCCAGCGTTTCTGTCAATGGCGCACTCGTCTATCTCCCGATAGATCGTCTCCAGCCCGGCTTCACCTACATCGTCGGCTGCAGAGACCTGTCCTCCACAGATGCTAACGTTACTCCGTGCATGCTAGTATGCACCGGACCGCAAGGCGCGACCATGCCCTCACACACCACCATTCGAGATCATCTACGCTTAGCTTGTAACATGACTGATATGACACTGCGCGTCATCCACCTGGATGGGATGCCCGATCCCAGTTACCGCCTGCAATCAACTGCTGCTGTTCCACCTATTCCTACTCCTGCTTATCAACCAGCTTATGTCGACATCACTCCGCCTCCAGTCAACCCTACCACTCCTTTCGTGCCACCTTGGAATCCCACTCTGATGTCGCCCATAGGTGCGCGTCCCACCTATAGCGCTATAGTGCCTGCTACCTCTGCTCCAAGCCTCGCATCCACCTTTACCTCCAATGCGCTACCAACTTGCACAGCGACCCTTCCTCTACGAGTGGACACCTCCCACCAATATTCTCTGCCTGCCAACTTCGCTGTGTCATCAACTTCTCGTCCATTGCCACCTCAGCATCACTCTTCATATGTAGACTACAATGTGTTTTCTCACCTTCCTGCTACTTCCGGTGTTTCGCCCTTACCATACACACCGTTGCTAACCACCACTGCACCTCTGACGTCCAGAACAACCCTAACATCCACATTTACCTATTCTGCCGCTGCTTCTCGTCCCTTTTCTACTACCAGCGCCACTACTTCCGGTCATTTTCCTGCTGTATCTTCATTAATGATGCCTCACATCACCATCCGAGCTGCTCCAGCTGCAGATGCCCGCTCCACCTCGGCTTCTAGGTCTCCGCCTTCCTGTCTACATACGCCCGCTCTGGCCCTGACCTCTTCCACTTCCGGTCGGTTTACTTCATCTTCATCCACTGCAGCTTCACTTCCACACCTTCCAGTAATGTCGCCCTCGTTCTGGAGTACTCTGGCTATCTCACCTGGACATCCACCCTTCTCACCGTTGACCTGTCATTCCAGCACCATGGCCTCTTCCTCACGACTGACTCACAGTTCTTCTACCATCATATCTCTCTTGACATCTTCATCTGCTACCACTACGCGACATCATCCCTATCAGCTTCCTGCCAGACCACAAACCTCCCGTTCTTCTAATCTTGGAGGTCCTATCCTTCCAACATTGGCTTCCCCAGCTTCTACCCTCTCGCAGAAGTAAGTATATTTCCCTAGCGATTCATACTTTGATTCCTAGAGACGCTCACTTCGTTCTTGTAATAAGATACTATACACATATTTTCTTTTAAAATATCTGCATAAGCTAACTCTATAAAGTCGCTGAGCTCCTCTGATTTGTGAGTAGTGGCGATCACATTCACAGTCTCAGGTGTATAACTGATCTCATTAATACACCCCTATGACTGAATTTTATGTGTCCTAATACCTTCTTAGAAAAGAATTTCACTCACACTTATTTTTGAATATATATCTACAGCTATAGACATCGTATTTCTTTTCTCAGAGTCTGGGCTTCCTAAATAATTAAACCATTATAGGCTCTGGTTCTTTAACAGAATGCCTTACTTCTGGACAAATATATCCTTTAAATTTAGGCCTCTTAATTATGGACCTTGTTACTGGAGTCATTCTATGTGTGTCGCGACTGTGGTCCTGCTGGTTCCGACTAGTGTTTCCATTCACCCTTAGACAACTTATAAGGTGCCCCATAGTGGTTGCCTCCTGTATGTGATGCACTTCTTTCTCTTTATCTCATATACCTGCTTTATTTACTATCTTCAGTTCTTCTCCCGCTTCATCTGCTGATGATGATGATGCCTCTACTCCTACTAGTCCTTAAATCTTCACTTCAGGTATGTATTTATATTAAATGCATCCTAAATGGATCCGACCTTTTACAATTTTCCACAAACTGTATTAAGTAGTTAAGTCTTATCCATAGAGTAGGGTGTATCTGAGCCTTAATATCTCTACCCTCTCTACAGTGGGCGATGATTCCTTTCCTTCAGTAAATTATTACTGATCTCCATTAATTCATCTCAACCGCTATGAACCTTCCGTTGTCTATGATCCAGGCTTTTCCACTAGAACTCATGTTTATAGCTTATCTAAACTGCTGATTATGTTGTCTTGTCCTGGTTATGTCCGCGTAGCATGCTAGTTGTTCTATCTTGTTAAACTTTTGAGTGTAGTCTGTATCTGTTGCTCGCCGATGTCTGTACAGCTGAAGTTCCACTCCTGCACTGCCAACTGTCTTGCTTGTCATTGCATCTTATCTCTTTCTTTACCTGCGCATGTCTGCTCTCTTCCCCCCCCCCCTCTTCTGTTACTGGGCTCTTAATATACATATGTCTGTCTCAGTGTCCGGCACTTCCCCCCCCCCCCTTTTTTTTCTCACTCTCGTGTTCATTCCCCCGCTGGCTCTGTTTCCGCGCCGTCATTCTCGCGCTGTCTTTTCTGTCTCTTTCCTCCTGTACCCCATTCTTTCCAGGCATCTGGAGCTGCAAATACTGCCATGGTTATTTGCTGTATTTTCCATGCAGTATTCTTACTTTCCTCAGGTAGTTTCCTAACCCAAGTTTTCACTTCACCTTTCATTCCCCACAATAATAATGCCACATATTCCATTTCCCCTAGATCATATATTCTCTTAATCAAATCCATGTCGTAGAAATATTCTTCTATCTTTTCTCCTGGTGCTCCTCTAAAGGTAGGTGGCGTTATACTGATACCTGCCATTTTGTACATTTCTTTAACCCCTCACAACGTTCCCTTAACAGGTATTGTATTTTATAACCATACAGTCCCTCTGTTCTTTCCTATCAACTCATATTCTTTCTAGTTATATTTATCAAAGTCTTCAATTACATCCTCCTCCTCCAGGGTCGTCTCATTGTCTTTAACCCCGGATGTTAATACTCCTTGGGTGATATGCTTTCCCTTTTGCTTCAGTTTAAACATTTCCCAAGTTTCATCTCTTTGTCTACACTGCCTGCATCGTTTCCCTCTACTAGTCTTGCGATGCCTCCTACACTTTCTTGAGAAAAAGAATGCATTAGTCACACTCCCTACTCCATATTTAAAGTGATGTCTGTTTACTTGTTCCCTCAAATATCTTGGCAATCTCGCGATGTCCAATTTCAGTTTTGATATTTTCTGCATTACTATATCCTGTAACGTCGCCCCATTGTATCTGAATACCTTCGGCAATGAATATCCAAATCCATATATAGCATCCAGCGCGTCTTCTACCTGTTGTCCCCTATATCTCCCTGCCTTTACTATAGATGGTGCTCTCTTTCCCGCATCCTCACTAGTGGACATTATATGAGATGTTTTATCCCATGTACCTGTTCCAGGTGTTTGGCCGCTCCTGCCGCTGTTGCTGTTGTTCTGCCACAAATGTGACAGAGCCTTGATGTCACTTGTCTTCTGCTGTAATACTCTTCTATCAATATGTCATCCAATCTGATTGATGTATCCAGCACAAATTCATCGTCTTTACTATAAAATATTGATGGTTCTGTCTGTGTCGCTGTTTCTGTGGTCTGGGTCTCTCTCTTAACTATACCACCGGTGCCTTGTAGAGTGGCATCCAACAACCACTCCCATTCTGTCTGTCCCACAGTGATGTCACGTATGCTATCCCATATGTTTCCCTGATGATTTACCAAGACCTCGGCTTGAGCTGCTTCCACCACCTGTATTGGCTCTTGCGCTGAGCTTGGTTGGCCTGACGTTGAAGTCGCACCAAATCCTTTTTCATTTGTTTCTGTTGTTGTTGAACTTGCTGCAGACACTGTGCTCCTTTCATTGTAAGTGCTATCGCAATAGTTGTCTTGAATCATCCACGTATTATAGTATTGTTGGTATTGCTGTTCTCCAACACTATCGTACCAGCTATCTGCCATCCGTCCATCAGCACCTGCTATTTACTGTGAGGTCTTATCTCGTCCCTCGTTGTGCGCGCACTGCCACCTCCTGATGCATCTCCTCCTGCATATACCTGTTGCGCTGGCCTCCCCCCCCCCTCCCCTCTTTTCCTACCTTGCCCTACTTTTCCCTTTTCTTTGTGTATCGCCCTCCTTTCCGTCTACCTGCATGAGTCAGCTTGACCTGCTCCTCCGGGCGGCCCCTCCCCCTTCGGCACCTGCATCACCCCCCCTTCTCCCTCATAGCAACACACGTGAATACTACAGGATTATCGCCCATCCTGTAGCATCCCGTCTAAGCTCACCCTATTCTCCATCGCTGGATGAGCTGAGCTCCTCTCTGCCTCTCCTGTGATGCTTACAAATCGGTCCCTTTGGAATGATATGTTCACTGCTAGATTCCTCACTCATAATAGCCCCTGCAGCCAATTGCGCTCTCCTATCTCTTTGCCTCCGTCTTCTCTCAGCCCTATCCTCTCTCTCTTTTCTTTTCTGTCTCCTCTCCATTTCTTCTCTCTCTCTTTCTTCGTCCATCTGCCTCTTCACCTCGACATTTCTCACTCTACCCTTCCTTTTCTCTTCATTATCCTGTCTTCGGCCACCCTCGACCTTATCAATATCACTATCCTGTAACCCTTTCTTTTTACACCAATTATCAACCACAGCTTCCTGCCTGTGCTTCTCCCGGCTATCTCGCCGTACAACTCCATCTTTCTCATTATCAGATTCCTGTATAGGTGCGCGCGGTCCAGCTCCGGCCACCTCTCTCTTTTTCTCATGTGCACTTCTATCGTCGTCTGACGTATTCAATTTGTTCTCCTTATCAGCGCCCGCTAACGCTGTATCCTCCAGACCAGATGAAGGATGTTCCACCTCAGTCACCCCTCTCGGGTTCTCATGTCCTATGTCTTCTTTATCCACTTGTGATTCCACTTCTGACTTATCCACTTCCACAGACCTCTCATCTTTGGCTACTCCTTCGTCATTTTCACCCTCCCCTTTGTATGCTCTCTTCAGTTTATTCACATTTACCAAGTGAGGTATCTCTTTGCCCGTCTTCACTGCTCTCAACCTCACCCTGTTATCCCCCACCACTTCTATTACCCTATGTGGCCCCGTGTATCTACCAGCAAACTTCGATGTATTATTCACCGCGCATTTCGGATCATAGTAATATACCCACTCCCCTTCTATAAAAGAGACAGGTCGTGCCCGTCCATCCAATCTACGTCTGAGCTGCTCCTCATACCTAGCAGTATGAGCGTTGGCCGCCTCTTGTAATAACTGTATGCTATGATTTGTTCTAAGAAACCAATCCCTCTCAGATGGAACTTTAGGCAGTGGCCTTTCCTCAGCAAAGGACATAGCCACTGGATCCCTCCCGAATTGTAGTGCATATGGTGAAAACCCCGTCCTCATACTAATATTGGAGCGCACTGTCCACAATGCAATGGGTAACAGTTCTGGCCAGTGTTCATGATCCTCGGTCACATAGCATCCTATCGTATCCTCTAATGATTTATGCAATCTTTCAACCCTGGCATTTCCGGTCGGATTCCTAGAAGACGTAAACCTCTGTTTGGTTGATAGTCTAGCTGTGACCTCACGAAAAACCTGACCCATATATGTAGACCCTCTGTCGCTGCACAGCACTTCCACCTTGCCGTACCTACACACGATCTCCCGTAGAAACACCCCAGCTGCCGTGTGCGCAGTTGTGTCTCTAGTACAAAATGCCTCCGGCCATCCCGTCAGAAGGTCTATGAAGGTCATAATATATTTATAACCTTCTTTGGACCTACGTAGTGGCCCAACAAAATCTGTCTGTATCACTTGCCATGGATAATCCGGCGTATCCCATGACCTTGCCTTGGCCCTAAAATGAGGTGCTCTTTTTCTCAACGCGCACCTTTCACATAGCCGCACGTACCTAGCTATGTCCACCATCATATTTTTCCAATAAAACCGAGCCTGTACCTTTGTATTCAACGCCACTGTTCCCACATGTCCTCCGCACATGATATCATCATGCATGAGATAGAGCACTCTATTCACCATAGCCTTAGGCACCACTATTCTTGGGTTTAGGTCAGCTATAGGCCCACCCCTCTTTCTAGCTGGTTTTATATACTTGCATAACAATCCATCCTTCATACCCATGAAATCAGCATTATGTAAAATCCCTCGCGCCTTTTCCTCATCCACTGGCAATTCATCTCCCGCCAAATATCTCATCATCCCCCTGCAGAATCCATCCTTCCACTGCTCCTGAATGAAGGTTTCCCTATCCAATTCCTCCCCTATCAGTTCCATCACGAGTAACTCACATCCCACCTCAGGCTCAAACTCCCCCGACTCCTCGCCAGGTATATCCTGTCCCACTGCCAACGGCACTCTGGATATAAAATCCGGCAGGTAGTGAGTGGCTCCCGGCTCATACCTAATCTCATAGTCAAAGTCAGTCATTGCTAAACCCCATCTAGTCAACCTTTTGGATGGAGCCTTACTGGCTTGTTGAAGCAAAGGTATTAATGGTTGATGGTCTGTTATTATCGTGATCTTAGCCCCAGTCAGCATATCCTCAAATTTCTTCAATACTCTTATAACAGCTAGGCCTTCTTTCTCTGTTATAGTGTAGTTTCTTTCAGCCTTTGTAAATGTATACCCATAATATGTTACCGGTCTCAGCAATCCATCCCTCTTTACACAGATGGCCGCTCCACATGCGCCATCCGAAGCATCTGTTAAGACATAAAAGTGGCCTCCAATCTCTGGGTGAACCAATAACGGTGTGCTTGCTAATGCTGCTTGTATTTTCTTGAATGACACTTCACACTCATCCGTCCACTTAAATGGCACCTTGATTTTCAACAAATTATTCAGAGGCATCGACAAAACAGCATAGTTAGGAATAAAACTCCTGTAATAATTACAAAGCCCCAGAAAGGATCGAGTTGTATGTTCATTATACGGTCTACCAAATTCCTGCACCTTTCTGATCACTTTAGATTGCGTCTGCACTCCTTCAGCATTAATAATGTGCCCCAAAAACTTGATTTCCGCTTTGCCCCACTCACACTTTTCTGGCTTGACCGTTAAACCTGCTTTACCTAAAGCTGCCAATACTCTGCCGACATTAGTAATATGGCTGTCCACATCTGGATCAAAGATAATAATATCGTCTAGGTAGGCTAGACAAGTACGTGGTATTAAGCCTCCTAGTGCTAATGACATAATCTTAGTAAATTGCCATGGGCTCTGCTTCATACCAAACGGCATCCTCGTCCATTGCCAAACCCCCGAAGGTGATTCAAATGCTGAATATTGCCTGCTGTCATGATGTAAATCGCACTGATGATACCCACTGAGCAAATCCATGGCTGTAAAGATTATAGGTTTTCTGTATGCCATATACAAAAACATGCTTCTGGCTGTGGGCATAGGATATGTGTCATCCGCCGTAATAAGATTCAACATGCGATAGTCTGTACATAATCTAGCCTTTCCATCCTTCTTCTGCACTACCACCAACGGACTTCTCCAGACGCTGTCACTGGGCTCAATAATTCCCAACTTTAACAATTCCCTCACCTGTTCATCAATAATATCCATTTTCTGAGGAGAATACCTGTATGGTCGTGCCATACACGGACCCTTGGACTCATCGACCCTTATTTTCATTGGAGCCAATGAACAATGACCCAACTCCTTCATAGAAAATGCTATAGTGTCCATGTTGACCACCAACATTTCTCTGAATACCTTCTGCTCCTCCAGCGTCATCATAGTGTCACCCAAATCAAGGCCCCTGATCTTCTCAATTTTATCCAGCCTCTCCTGCTCACTTAAGGTAAAAACACCACATCCACCACCACTGTCCTGAGGATCCTGCCGATGCTCTGACCCTCTCCTAGCATCTTGACCATTCTCCCGCCGGTCTTCATTACATCGTGCCACAATCTCACGAGCCTCATCCTTTCTATCCCTGCCAACATTAGCTGTATCAATTACCTCCAGCAAATTAAGTTCCGGTTCATCTATGTCTCCCGCATATGCTATAACCTCAGTTGTATCCACATACACTTGCCTGTCAGAGAGATTAGCAATTCTCATATACCATTTCTTCCCCACATAGTTCACCGCACCATCCGCAGCTACCACCGCCAAATTAGATGGTCTCAACAAGACCGTTGTTCCAACCCTTTCAGCCGCAACATCCCATCCTTTCACCGTCACCAATCTTTCCTCCCATGGGTCCAAAATCGCCGCTACTTCAATTGAGACCGGATCCTCAGTAAAGAGACGTACCTTTCCATCTATAGCTATAATCTGTGCCCTTGCGTCAATCAGAAAATTACGCCCTAGCACAATATCATAAGCCAGTGAATCCACCACATTAAAATCATAGTATATGCAAGCACCATCCATAAAACACTGCAGTCGCACCGTCTCATAAACTTGTAATGATGTTCTGTCCCCCAGACGCACCTTCCCCAATTGAGATGGCTGCCTGTCCCAAATTGCCGTCTCACCTATACTACTCACAACTGTCCGTGCTATAAAACAATCAGACGCGCCCGTGTCCACTAAACATCTGTATGTATTCTCGTCAATAGTACACTGAACCAACCATGGTGCTTTGTCTTTTGATCCCCTGTTTCCCGACCCATCCCCTGATATCAAATTTAATTCTGGGGTAGGAATGAGCCGTTGTGCCCGTTTCCCGGCCTGCGAACATCATTTCCCTGACCTCGTTGGTCTCTGTTCTGCTGAGAGGATGACAACTGATCCCTGTATTTCTTCAAAAACGTGCACTCCTCTGTAGAATGTGTAGTAGAGTCATGAATTAAGCAATAGATTGCCCCTCCTCCTTTCTGACTCTCTCCTGCATCTCCCATCATCCTAGCATATTCCTGTGCTCTTCTCTGACCTTTATCATCCCCCTGTTGACCCTGCCTGCTTCCTCCTGTGTATCTCTGTCCCTGAAACCTGTTATTGAAATACTGAGATGCGTTATACTGATTTCCACCGCGTCCCCCTTGATAATTCCATCCTCGGCCTCCACCGCCTGTAGCAAACTGCCTATTCTGACCATATGTTCCCGCGCCGGTCCCTCTGCCCGCCTGCGCCTGATACTGCCCTTGTGAGTTACCACCCCTTCCAGCATATTGTCCCTGCTGATTCTCCCGTCCATGTTCCATCTCCCTGAGCCCCCGTCTATATTCCATAGTGCACATCTCCACCACTGCTTTAGTTTGTTCTCTAGCATACTCTTTAGGATCGAATTGATCGTCCCCACATGCTCCATCCCGAGTCCCCTCAGACTCTAGCATGTGTAGCTGCGCCACACCTTTGGAGTTCCTGCCTTTCTCCACATTTTCCCAATAAGACGCCAGTCTGAGAGCCTCTTCAAAAGAATCAGCATTGTGTTTCATTAGGTCCTTATCAATGGGCGGAAGCAAACCCCCCACAAAGACTGACAATTTGATGACATCAGGAACATCCAACTCGTCATATTCCTTTATTTTCAATGCGAAGTCCCAGACCGACTGTCCCTTTTCCTGCTTCAGACAGTGCAAATCCCTATGTTTCTGCCACAGTGGCCTTTTGTCTTCAAAAACCCTCTTCACTATAGCCACTACTTTGTCCAAAGTATCCTTTTCCCCCTCTGGAATACCATCCATCCATTTCGATGCCCCCTTCTTCAAGCCCAATTTTGCATACTCAAGATGTTGATCCGGAGACCATCCAAATAGCTTTTGCATTCCATTCAATTCCTTGAAATATCTCCGATAATCCTCCCCAGGCTCCCCATTGAAGGATGGTAGTTTAACATTCGGACTAGGCGCCATGTCGTCGTCTTCAGAACCAATAATAGGTGCAATATCCTCCTCCACCTGTTTCTCCGCATCCAAATCACCCACTGAGCTCTCTTCACTATCGTTCCCCTGTACACCAGTTCCAACACCTGCAGCTACGGAGCCCTCGGCGGCTTCCTCCCGGGCCTCCCTTTCTATCTGCCGTCTTCTCTTTTCGTCCGCTCTCCGAGCCCACCAATCCTCCCAGTCACCCGAAACATCAGTCTGAAGATGGCTATTTAGAACATCATCTAAATGCCCCTCATCTGTAGTACGACCTGTACTATTGCCTGAGCGGATATTCGCAGTTACCTTTCTCCAATTCACAGTGTCGTTCAAAAACCTCTCCCTTCGTGCTACACGCTCCCGGTCTATCTCCGGCCTCGCGGGCGGCTCCTCCCCATCAATGGCCTGCCGATATCTCAGCTCTTGTTCCAATATGGCCCTCCCCCTCTCTATGCTTTGTCGTACCCTAATATTAGTGTTCTGCAGACCTGTAATAACTTCATCCACCCTTGTTTTACTCACAGACTCTCCCCGACGACTGCCACTTTGATCACCTGTAATGACCGGTGTAGTACAGCTTGTCCAATCCTGTCCAACTCCACCATCCTCATCCTGACCCACCAAGTTTTTATCACTTAACTTTCTCCCATTCTCAACAACCACCAAGAAACCAGACGGTAGCAATCCTGCACTCCCCCCTTGTGAATCACCACAGGCCTCCGACCCCTGTTCCTGTATCTTCCCACCGACGTCCTCGCTTTGCCCTGGCACTGCCACCACCATAGACGCCCCTTCTACTGAATCATTCTCCCCATGTGCGTCCCCCTCATCCTCATGACCATCCTTTGTTCCACTCTCATCCACCTGTCCGTCTTCATGTACTGGCTCAATTAACCCCAATGACGTTGCAATCGCTTCAAAATTCAAATCCTCATCACCAATATCCGCCACATCCCCCTCAGATGCGCGTCTGACTTGTCCCTGGTCCGCTGTACCCTCAAACTCAAGGCACCTAGGAGTAGCCTTACAGAAATTAATACTGGAGCTCCTAGCAATGGGCGTCGAAAAATACTTATAATTCACTAATCTGTCTCCTGTCGTCCATCCTTTGCAGAGATTATCAGGCCGTTCCCCTGCATCAGCACTCACTGTGTGCTCCTGAACCGCCGCCTGTTGCCCATCACTAGAAATATCAGCCCTGGTCTCCGACTCTGCCGCAGATGACTGATGCTCGTTCTCCACTCCCAATGCTGAAAATGGTCCAGAGGTATCGTCCACTACCACCGACCCTGCTGGTTCAGAATCAGCCGCAGTAGACAATTGTAGGCCAGACGTCCCCCCAGACTTGGGATCCCTTTGAGACGACGCCCGCTCCTCCTCTGACCGAGCCACGGGGAATCCAATCTCTCTAGACACCTCCTCTCCAGGCAAAAGCACCACTTGCGACCTGGGTCCTAATTGCACATGCACATGTGTGTGATCCGATCTAAGAGTGACACGTGATTGATCAGGTCCCGCTTCACTCACTCCGGATCTTCCACCCTGTCCCTCTGCTACACCACTATGTGCTACTGCTGCATTCCCAGGCAATGTGCGCGCTGCAGGTATGATAGTATAGACTTCCACACCGTCACTACTGTCAGTGTGTGGCGATGCCGCTGAGTCACATCCAGCGTCTGAGCTGTTAGGTATCGGGTACGGCGAGCCGCTCATCAGTACAATGATAAGCCCAACCACTAATTCTCCACCATCTGGGCTGTGTGGGTTGTGTTTATATGTATATTAATGTGGTATTAGTTGTGTAGTTATTATCAGCTCACTCCGCTATTCTCACGTATTTGGGAAGACTAACTCTAGTGGTATGATGTTGGCTCAGCCCATCCTTTTAACCAACACCAAGACGCCGATACAAGTCACCATTTATTGTTCATTGGTTATTCACAGTTACAGCTGATGATGAGTCCACTCATGGTTGTACAGCTTCAACGACATCAGTCTATTCATACAAGCAGTTCATGTTTAACAATCCGATGCTACTGGAGAGGTATAAGTGCCATAGAGATCCTGTTCAATTCGTTCTTACATTGGCTAAGTGTAATACTAAATACTAAACAGCTTCATCCTCGTCTACTCCAGGAGTATGTGTTGCCTCCTCGGCTGCTCCCACAATACTGACTCCTCCCTATCTCTTACCAACCCCTCACACCTCTCAGACGCCGGTGTTTGGCTCACCCGTATTCCCCCCCTCCCTCTCTACAGAATCTACCTGACCAGATCTCGCCGACTCCCCTCCGTCTACACATTCCACAGCCTACCATAAACTCTATACTACCATAAACCCTATACAGGACTCCTATAGCACTCTCCCATATAGCATATAACAAATACACACATAATACAGCATACAATAAATACCTACATAAGTGTACCCTGTTATACCCGTTCATTATAATTATTGGCTATTGATGACAAAACAATATGTGGTCACTGGTGCACATTGGGGATGATTTTTAGTAGATTACCCCTAACCTCATGTAATTATATCCTACATCCCTGACCCATTCCTATACCACTCAGACTCAACCTATAAGGCTCACCTGGGATGGGTTTAAGATATGAGTTATGCCTTATATATATGTTAAGCATTATCTATATATATGATATGACAGTGCTTTTTCTGGATTGGCTCACATTAGAAAATTTTGAGAAAATTTTAATACATTGTTGATACTGTAAAGTAATAAATTGTATAATTTGAAAACAATAAAATACTTTATCAATAAGAGATAGAGGTCATGACTAGGGGTATACAAAGTGGACATCTTGGGTGGGCCCAAAAGGGGGGGGGGTCCCCTTTCTGGGACCCCTATTTGGACACCTCCCGGGACAAGATCCAGTGGGAAGACAGTGTGTTACCAGTGAAGAAAGAGTTTGCCCCAGAAGTGGTCCCTGAGTGGTGAAACAGTGTAGTGTACAGTGATACTACAGTGATCACGAAGTCATTCCCCAGTTGGTAACTCACCCCTTACTGCATTCAGGCCATAGTTTAAAGAAGCCACATTGCAGTGCCTCAGCACTGTATGGGCAGTGAAAGAGCAGTCATGAAACAGCCTGTCCGAAATATGCAAATGAGGTAGCAGTGATAAAGCAGCCTACTGCTGCAGTGTGTAGGCAGGGGGCCCACTGCAGGGTGACTGATAATTGCAGAGGGAGTGACAAAATAGTTGACTGTGTTACTAGTGTAACCACTACTACTGGATGTAGCATCTTCCCTGCCCCTGTGGGGACTTGAACTTGGTACCTCCTGATTACTGCCCTGGCGCCTTAGACCACTCAGCTACATCCCCTGCCTATTAGGGAGGTGTCTTTACATCATACAAATGTGGAAATAGGCTATCTTGATGTTGAGGCATGGTCAAATACACCAACACTTTACAGTTATCAGACACACTATAGCAGTGCACTAATCATTTTGCTGACACCAAACCTCTGACTGTCAACAGATGACAGCAAAATGTGAATAATAAAAAAGAATCATCTTCATCTATTTATCTGAATGATCCTACAATGGGAAGTTATACATTATTGGATACGGGAACTGAGAGATCATTCAGGCAAACTATACAGAATACTGTTCGCTGATAAATAGAAAGTAAATACAGTTTAGTAAGGAAGAGACTAAAATGGAGGGGGGGGGGATCTGTGTCACTGTCTGCCTACTGTATGTTACATACATGGCAGTGGTGGCAGAGAGCCTAAGACATATTGCAGTAAGTGCACAGTGGATCACTGAATCTGCAGTGACAGATGGAGTGATGTAGCAGTGGTTCAGGAAATATTCAGTGAGATTGCAGTGAGATGCTGAGAAATAACTGCAGGGATAAAGGTAAAAGACAGTGATACCCCAGTGGTAACTCCATATGCAGGGGCAATGCAGCCATGGTGGCAGTCTCCACTGTAACCAGCAGCCTCCACTGCCCTATGGTCCGGGCTTATGGGTGGACCAGGACTGGGGGTCAGGACCCCCTCCCCCTGGATCCGCCCCTGTAACCACCCCCCAAAACTGCCAAGAAAAGGATTTACATCGACAGGAAAATCACATAGCACCTTTTATTGTGTAACTACCGGGTAATTCTGCCAAATTGGCTATTTTGGTAACGATCTGTATTTTGTATGAAAAATGGTGTTACGTTCAGGTAAAATTATTGGACAGAGCCCTTTCACATTGAAATAAATATTCCTTACATCGTGGCACGTTATGCTTGAAGGCCTACCTCTTCGCCTCAGTGAAACAAGGTTCTAACTGACATGTTAGCATAGATCTAGTGACTATTATCTACCTTCTATGAACGTCTTGAAGCTCTGTCTATACTTCAGGTCCCAGTGCAATAGGGTTGTGTCAACTGTGTGCTCTAATAATTGCCTGTCAACTGTGTGCTCTAGTAATTGCCTGGGAGTATGCCCCAGTAGATGGCTTAATATGAGGTGATCCACTTATCAATTGGACCCCATAGGGAACGTTCAACAATCATATCACTGTTATTTAGGCATTTTTCAGAATCCACCCACCCTGTTATCACTGTTTTTGTTGGGAACGTATAGAGGAACCCAAAGACCCCCCCTCCCCACCCCCTAAGCAGTGACGTAATTGTTGAACGTCCCCATGAGTGGCCTCATGCCCGGGGTCTAATGTACAGAAATGTCTACATCGGTCCTACAGGTTTTTAGATAACATCCCAGGGACTATGTCTAAGGTAGCAAAAAGAAAGTCCAAGTTAGCCAAAGGCGTATTTCAGCTGATATCCGCTGATCTCGAGAATACACTGATGTCGACTGCAAAACCAGGTATGTTAGTGAATTCGAGAGCTAAAGAATGATCGGCATAGGGTTCATACCCATAATAACTGTCAGCAAGTCAGCTGACAGAATAAAGAGGGTTAGCTTGGTTGATAAGTCTCCATTCCCAGTAGAGTGTGTTTGTAGCCTGGGAGGTAGCATATTGGGTGTTGGTTCATTACATGGTGTGGCAACCCGCTCCAGTGCCCGAAAGGAATGACGCCCCAGGCTACTCTTACTACAGCAGGCATATGTATTACTCCATGTATCGTGTAGGCCGGCGTGAAGGTTAGCTCCAACACCACCATCAGCGGCTCTGTACACATGGCCAAACACCCATACAACAACTTGTATAGATCTTTATACAGCTATCCACGTGCAATATAGTGGCGAGTTATGGAAGATCTTATCAGGACCTACCGGTAGTTTTATTTCATATTAAATCCCCCCACCCACTACTCCCCCCTGCTTTTTTCTTGGAAATAAAAAGATAATCATCATTATTCTTCAGATGAATAGATTGATTTTCCAAATAAGAGTCATCGGTCAATTGAATTCTTGAGTCAATTCTAAGAATTCACTTTAATTCCCATTTACTCACTTCGTGTGAATAATTATGTCGGATGTGGGTGTGGGGGGCACTGAGCCTCAGTTTGGGTACCAACTGTGGTACCAAACCCGCGGGGCAGTGGCTGCAGATGCATCAGTGAGGCGAAAAAAGGGCTGCGGTTGACTGAATTATAACTTGGGATTAGGGGGCTGTTAGTACCTATTACAACTTCATCGGGAAGGAAGTAAATTGAGTATTCCATGTAATCACGCCAGCGATGTGATATTCCTTAATATCATCGTCAAAGAACAATAGTTTACATGGAAGAGGCCCTAAAAGGAGAGCTTTTGGCAGACTCCTTCAAAAAGGGGCTGTAAAAATTGATCTGGATTTTAAGGGGCTGTGAAATGGCCAAAAAAGGGAGGGGGCTGTAGTTTCGGAGATGGGATCTACAATCAGGGAGTAAATGGAGCCCCTCCCCCGGTCGCATATTATATTGCTAACTCTGTCTACATAACAATTGGTATTTCCTAAAATCAACAGTCCCTCTCCTTCAATATTGCACTTTCTACCAAGGACATTTCACGCACGGTAGCTAAATGTAAAGGGTAGTTATCTATTTTACTGTTAATACTGTCTCCTAGACTAGATCATTAAGCCAATTTGATGTAGGCCTACCAACGAGACAGCATAACTTGCAGCCTTGGGCTTTGTTAACTACATTTCTTATTCATACTGCCACTTATAATGAATGCATATCTCATGAAGGCTATAGGGGTGAATCTAATAGTGGGTCAGCATAATAATATGAAGCTAGAGTAGGCTTATATAACACATGTTACGTGTTCCACAGTGTAGAATATATCATTAGAGTGGTACTAAGTATACCAGGAGAGCTATCGAGTTATTTCCACGCATCCCATTTTCACTACACAAAAGAATTCTTACAGAATCTATTTCAACCCACATAAAGAACGAGAATACCTATAGTGCTACATCTTTTAGCGACTGTTAGATGTATACAAAAGCCTATGCTGGTATCAGTTAAAGGTTGATACTGGCACCTATACATCTCCAATACAACCACCACAGAAAAACTGCTTTCACAATAAAGGCTGATAATATACCTGATGGCTCCAGTATGCGGTTGACCCAATATACATGTTCAACCACCACAGAAAAACTGCTTTCATAATAAAGGCTAATAATATACCTGATGGCTCCAGTATGGGGTTGACCCGATATACATTTTCAACCACCACAGAAAAACTGCTTTCATAATAAAGGCTAATAATATACCTGATGGCTCCAGTATGGGGTTGACCCGATATACATTTTCAACCACCACAGAAAAACTGCTTTCATAATAAAGGCTAATAATCATGTTGCATTATACTGATGGCTCCAGTATGGGGTTGACCCGGGATGCATTTTTAACCATTCAGATTCACTACAGATTTTTTTATCTTCTCTTTATTTGGTACATAATGTAAAAAGTGGTACCCATCACGCTGGTTTTTATTGGTGCTAATCTCATCAGGTGCCAGATCAAACAATGGCTGATAATTTGGGCGTCCATACTAAGGGTTATAGAGGTCAGTCTAAGTTAACCGTTGGCCGCCATTGCCTGACCACCCAAGCCCTGGCTAGAAGCATCGTGGCCTGTAGGACTCCAGGGGGTCCTATTCAGATGGGAATCGAGGCCTGGATCGTGGTAGCGAGCAGCTCTGGATCGTTATCTATGTCGTAATCTGTATAGAAGTCCGACTGGTGAGTGCTCTATGTTGATAGGGCACAGAACTGGGAGCATACCCATGGCAATAGGCCTCAGGAAGATGGGCACAGCATAATATAAAAGGCCCCATGCATATGTGCTTGTCATTAGGCAGCCTAGTTTTGGGGGTCTGGATGGGGGTCCCCCATGTCACATGTTACTTCAATCCTCATGTCCCCTGTCACCTCTAAGAACAATTCATGTCCCATGTCGAATTTAAGAAAGCACCCATGTCACTTTTTCACCTGTCACTAAAGCACATGCTACATGTCGATTTTAAGAAATGACCATGTCAAATTTAGTGGTCCATACCAATAGGTTTGTTCAATTGCTATGTCTATTTTTTGTTGGCGAATTACAAAATAACCAAAATCCGACTGCTCATGTTCAGATGATAACGCAATTGGTTAAATAAATATATTTCTATATGCTATGATTACACATGTTAATTCCTGATTGCTCAACACCTTTTGAAGGCCAGGTGCATAGGTACCGTATACTACCGATGCGTAGAGTAAGCCGGGCAGGCGATAGTATAAGTTCTTTACGGCGGGGTTTGTTGGGGTATATATATATGGGTGAGTCAAAATGCACGTCACACACACCAGGCGCAAGGTAGAGACCTGGCGGGCGTGCCCCCTCCCCCCCAATGCCGCTACCGGCACATGGAGGCCCTGTGTAATCATTGATTTGGGCCTGGAGTAATTAGGTTGGGTGCAGGGCTAGGGGCCTCCGGGGGCCTAGCACCCCTCCCACCCCGCCCTACCAGCTCTTAGAACCCACACACCGCCCCCATTTGTCAGCGCTAACGAGCTGCTCGCTACAAGAGCCGAGCAGATAGTAGATCAGTGGCTCACGGGGAGCTGCTCTAATGCCACTGATGGCCACTGAGTTACTCATATAACTGTATGCAGATGCTCCGAGTTACTCCTACTATAGAGCAAATGCCTGAAGAGGGGACATGTCTGAATACATACCGGTAACTGGAGGCTATGCAGATTGGGCGGACAAGGATCCAAGTATATATGCAGATGAGTGGGTAACTTGCCTATCTAAATGCAGATAGACTATCAGGACTTAACATGTATGCAGTCCAGTAGCTACTGCTATACGATAAGGCAGCTTGTATACCCATTGACGATGCTGCTATTTTTCACCATATCCATAGATTTCAGTTCCATTTCACCAACACCTTCCTTTTCAGGAAGCAGACAGGAGGTCTGGTGCAGTATCTGCCCATTTACAAGTTTCTGGTTACCAAAAATAGCAACAGTTACAATAGTTGAGCCAATAGCAACCGTATCTCGGGTCTGTAAATGAAAACTGTTTACAAAAGAAAATATCACAAGGACTCGGCTAGCTAATATTTGATGAAAAGTCTGTGCTGTGGCAACTTGTATTGCACACCAAAGCAAAAGGCCACACTGAAAGCAATTGACCCTGTGAGCTAACTACATTGAGAGTAATTTCCCTTTTTCTTCTCTTTTTAATTTGCACGCCCCCGCTTTTCTCCCAGGTCTGTGGCACAAGTGGCAAACGACACAATACTATCGAGAATTCGAGGCCATCAAAAAGAAGTCTTTGATCTGGCTTCGTTAACAGCTTTCAACTAATTACCTGACCATCATTAAGACAGGTTGGAAACTGGTGGTGCATCGACCAGGGCAAAAAATGGACGAGACACATGATTATGTCGTCACCTCTCCCTGCCCCCTTACCTTTCACATGGACGTCCGTTTATGAAAAGGTGTGTACTAAGAAGGCTAATTGTAACAGGCACTATAAAGTGCCCCCAACTGCTTTAGGAAGTCCCATTAGTGCCCCAACTGCCGCAGAAACTCCATTTAAAGGTATCAGCACTACCACACGGTCCCCCTTTATAAGTGGCCTTGCTTCTATGGGAACTATAAGTACATCCTAGTGTTTATAAGGAAGTGCATTGTAGACTACCAGGTAAATCTAACTGCCCCGCAACTTAACCATTCAAGGGAAGCAGAGTGTTTTGGCAAACAGATCTCATAGTACTCGCGATACAGAAAGGCAGTACTGACTATAGTCAATGAGCACACACCTCAGAGCTGCATGAATACATCATCCTGACCCTACAGCGTAACATTCCTGAAGGATCCATATGATGCACCATAGAGTGTTCCTCTAGACTCCATGCACCAAGGCAATCTGACGAGTTACTCGTCATCACTGCTTTGGATGGTGCATTATGACGACAAAAAGTACTTTATAATAATTCATAATCCTTCTACCCCCGTCCCAATCTTGATATGACATCCACACACCTATACATAAACCTTGAAACAACAGGAAGACTAAACATGTAGCCAGTAAAATAGGGGGTACGAAGAGATCAAAATGTGTAATGTATATGATGATAGACTAAGAAATGCACTTTACCGTTTGTTTCTATGGGCCGAGCTGTGGAGGATTCGTATTCTGCTGATGTGGAGGGAAGAGTAAATACATGTACTACTATTGAATTAAAAGACATAGCTCCATGGTTTGCTGCGCCAATAAACAACAACAACAATGGGGACAAGAAAGGTTATCGTCACATATATCCACTAACATGACCTGAGCAGACCTTCACTGAGTCAATTATCAATATTGGGAATCCTAAGTTATGAAAATAGTACATTCATTTCAATTTACGTGTCAAAAGGTCCTAATGATTACCATTGGATAACTGTCTGTACTTGTGAGAATTCATTGGGCCATAATAGTCTCAAGATTATATACAAAGCTGTCATATAATTACACGACAGCCGTTTGTGCAGAGGTATATATAGATCAAGTCCACTGTCAATTAAATTCAAACTGCGAATCATTATCAATGCAATAGATTGTACTTTGGGTAAGTTTTGGGGTATGTAAAAGTGATAGTTGTTACTGGTACTGCTTTTTTCTGTTTTAAATGTATCTGTACCTGGGTTATAAGTTATCACTCATTAAGGTTTAGAGGTAGTCAAAATGCATGTCTATCTGTTATCAGTTGTTATCAACATGGATATACACGCATACTTTGGGCCATTATTCCCAGTTATTGAATCAGTGTCCTCAATGTAACCTGTCTTAGGAAACCTGGGTAAAGTGGGATATAATTGAATCAGTTTGAATAAAATGCGTATTGATAAAAGCTAAGGAGTAAAACTCTACTAGAATGTTCTACCATAATAAGAAAATGCGAATCTAGATATCATAGTAGGAAAGTTGTTGAGTACGATTTTGAAAAAAAACGGAAAACGTTGCCGACTACTTCTACCGATTATTACATGCATAAAACATAGGCTACGGTAACCATGGGGACGAAGGGTGTAAACATGGCGTTTTGGGATGAGAATGGCAGACCCCCAGGGGAGACCAAGGGCTGGAGAGGGAGGTATCCTTTATCCTATGGGGCGACATGGTGCTTCACGTGTTATAATCTATTCATTGCTAAGATGCTGCAGTGTGCAGTGATGTTGAGTAAATCGTCACAATGATGGCGAGAAAATCGTCACAATGGTGGCGAGAAATCATCACCACAGCTTCAGTGAATCATGCCGACCCCTTTGGGACGGATCAGTCTCTTAGGGCTCGGCAGGTTGTAAGAATTCAGCCCTGGTGCGGATGTATCCCCACATCATAGCTGAAAACGGCATATCGCTTTATGAAAGCACTATGCTGCCCTTACAGGATTAACACAAAGGGATTTTGGAGGGCGAAGGTGCAACAAGCCAGGTAAAAGGCATTGCTGGATTCGGAGAAGGACTTGACTGGGTGCTGGTAGGGGCTGCTGTATTATACTGGATTGGTTCTAGTCTCAATAATCCAACCAGCTAGCTCTTAAGAGTAGAGAAGGTGGGATTATCTAGGTTCTAAGGATTAACCGTTGTTAGATCATGAACTGAGCAGGTGACTACTATTGGTGTGGCGTGAGGTGAATACACAGGTACGGGAAAAGGGCCGGAGGGAGAGTGGGAGACTTCTAATCTACCCCCCCCCCTTATTCCACTCTAAGACAAAAAAAAAGACCAATGGGGATACACATGGGCCTATATTATTCCCTCTATTCCCCCACTTAGGGTTAGCTTTCTCGCACCAACTCACGGCCTCTCGAGGTTGTTTGTCCGAGGCTCCGCTGATTTTGTGCTCTTTGTCATGTTTACTTTCACCTCAAATACCTTCAATATTCCTCTGATTTCACCTGGAATCAGGACGATTTTGGATAAAGCAAACCCATATTTATCAAATATCTATTTGGGTTGAAATTTTTTCATTTGTGGAAGAAGCTACGGACGCTCAAAGTAATCATAACAAAGAGGAAAAAGTTGGTGGATCCTCGAACAAACAGCGGCGAGATGGCGAGTTTTGCCACAAGAAACCTAACCCTAATGAGGTGAATTGAGGTTACCCATAATCCTTTCTGTTGTAGGAGGTTTCCTGTTAATTACCATAAGTAGGTCAGTCACGTGACTAATGCCATTGGCAAGACTAGGTCATGTGATTGACCTACTTATGGCAATTAACAGCAAACCTCCTACAACAGAAAGGATTATGGGCAACCTCAATAGAGGGAATGGGCTTATGAGGCCTACAGGGATGGAAGTCAGGGAGCCCGAAAATCCCTGAAATGGTCCAATATGGGCCCAAAAACCTGGGTTTTGTATTAATGTATAGGGCCTTGGAATCCCTGAAGACTTTCATCCCTGGGCCTATACATTACATAGCTGTAGGTCAGTCGTCAGAAGACAGCAGTGTGAGTGGGTGGGCGCGGGTTAGAGGTGTCACAATATATACTCCTGCCAACTAGATACTGATCATACTCCTGCTAATATCAAGTAGTACTACATGTCAACACTAAACGGCTCTTCAGTAACCTCACCGAGGATTAATCAAGCTACACCCCATGTTGACACGCCAACCTTAGTTCAGCACATATAAAATAATCCAGCTAATGCAGCTTAGTTAAGCTCCTTGAGAAAACTTAATCTTGGCAGAAAAAACGCCGCTGCATCAAAACAAACCCAGTCAAATAAAAGGTAGGGCTTTGACATTTGTACTATAAGTCTGGATCTCACTGACTTTACAGTTTAACCTAACTTTCACAAGCCTTTTTTGAAGCATACAGGCCTAGTGCTAACTGCATGAATGACTTCCTGACTCTGACCTTTGATGTGTTGGTACCTCATGTTGTCAACGGCCCGGGGGTATAGCACCCCTGCCACGCCCCTTGCTCAGTTTTTGCCCCGCTCCCAGGCCCCCTACATGCCCTGCCCTACTACCGTATTCTCCCGCGTAGAAGACGCGCTGCGCGTATAGGACGCACCCCAAACTCAGCACATGCATTTTCGCGTATAAGACGCACCTTTTAGGGGGGGATTTTTGTCAATCCAGTACTGTTCTATAGTAAAATTACCCCTCGTATAAGACGCACCCCCAATTTCAGTACATCCTATAAGACCCCCCAGCATTTTGTTTGGCGTAGAGGACGCGTCTTATACACGGGAGTTTACGGTAGTACCTGCCTTGGCTACCACTACTGCTGTTATATACATATATCCTAGTATACACAAGTAGACTTGCATCAACAGTCCCTGTCTATACACACATCTGAAGAGAGTACACAATGTTATTTAGACCCCCTTCTCGTCTACCATTCTCAGTTCAGACCAACTTAACATTATAGTGTAGGGTGTGGACGGGGTTATAGTACTAACCACGTATAGAAGCCATGGCAGCAAAAGGATACTGATACTACAGCAAGAACAGACCTTGCAATAGCAATAGGACATGTCAGAACGCACGTAATGAGAGCATAATAAAATCGACATTTTGTACTGTTTCACAAATTGCAATGTCAATAAATGAGAAGGCTCACACACCATGCTGTAGCAATCTAGCCGCTTAAGAAGGTAACTAAATGCGAATAAGATCAAGGTGGAACATTATTGAAGCTTACAACGTGTAAATCTTAATCCTTCTGATCCTAGAACACTGAATAATGGAACTGGATTTTCTTTCAAAAAGAAAAAAAAAATCCGAAAAATACTATCATTTCCAAACTTCTACCCAAAAATCTAATTCTACTACATGTACTTAAAATGAGTAATGAAAAGGGTAGATAGTAGAAAGAAGTTGGAAAATGTGAAAAATAGACATCATTTTAAGAATACATATAGCTTGGGGGTTTGTGAAAGATTCGGCTAAAGTGCTACAGTTTAATGTAAATTGACAATGATTGTGGAAAAATAACATCTGTGTTCACAGTTGAACAACACAACTTGTCTGAATACAAATATATCAAGGCCTTAATGTTTATATACATTCCCAGTCTCAACTACAACGCCAGAGACAACCCAGCCAGTGCAGTGATGGCCGGTTGATCCACGTGAATCAAAAACGTACTTGAAAGTCAAAAAGGAAACATACTATACAAAGGAACCCCTAACGGCAGAACTTATGTGTATCAAATGGTTTGAAAAATGGCCAGTGATCTTTAGGTGTGATTCACATTGGATGGCAATTAGGGTTGGAATAATCAAGATATGTGTTAGTGTGTTATATCTTACTACTAAAAACGTGTTTAGTGATGAAAACACTCGTGGGTTGACTTGCAGTATGTTGCCACGTTCAATGCAACCAAGGTGGTAATTGGCTTAAGTAATATAAAACTTGCATTCTACTGCAGGAATTGTGAATAAACCAAATCAGATAGGTGCATTTATAGAATGTGCTTTAATTAAATTCAAATCTGCAGTTTGGGGTTTCCCATGCATGACTAACTACTCCTGCTAAACCATCACCAAGTTGATGAAAATTTAAAAATTTTGAGAATTTATCATTAAATGGCACAACAACGACAAATTGATTAATTAAAGAAAATCAATCACTGGAGCTTATTATTTGATTTAAGTGGTGTATTTGATCCGATCAACTTGGTGCTGGTGGTGTACTGCTTAAGAAAAGTCTTGAAAAACACCTTCAATATGAAAAGGTTCACCAATTGTCTTTACCTTGTCTTACGTACATGGGTTAACGCAGGGCTCCCGTCGTTTTATAACCATGTGGACGCCACAAACGTACTACACACAAGTTTAGGTAGAGACAGTAGACCAACAGACGTCAGGTGAGCGTTTCAATTGGTAAAGACGACAAGTTCCAAATAATTTTATACTAAATGTGAATAGATTTCTTCTCAAATTTGGATGCCGTTCTTCGCAGTTACCGGTATGTCTCAAGTGTTTGACATCCTTGATAATATTTCAATTAGATTTTCGATTTTCTTTCTTTTGCAAATTGGTTTGGTCAATTTACCCCAAAAATGAATGAGTGTACTCAACACGAAAGGAAATGAAGTTTAGTGAGGGGGTAAAATCTTGGAAGGTAGGAAGAGGGTAATAGAATAGTGAAAAAGTAACAAGCTTATAACGAGTGGTGGACCTACCCCCAGTTTAGGGTTGTATGATGGGCATCTCAGTAGCTTGTGTGTAGTAGTATTGTACGTATCCACATGTTGAGCACCCCGGGGTTTCTCAACACTCCCACTGGAAACAAAAACTACCGAGAGAGGTCGGTTAGCAGGGCGTCAATATCACAGATGGCAAGGCCACACAAACCGGGTGCAATCGCCGACTGGGGTACGGAGTGCAAGGTAGCCCGTCCGCGCCGTTTTTGCAGCCTTGCATTAAAAAAAAGTTAAAAAATAAAAATAATTGAAAAAACATATGCATGAGTATGTATGTGTGTCACAAGTAGAAAGTCTATTTTTTCGACCTACCTATGGGGCTTTTACAACTCGGGAGGCCTCAGTGTCGAGGATGTCAAAGAAGCTCTCGAGCTGAGCCCTTAATATTGGCCCCCTGGCCCACAGTCCTTGCTGTTGGTAATATCGCTGATGTTCTTGTGTTTGTTGATGGATTTTCACCATTAAGGTGGATGGCTGGACGTGAGTGGACACCCCATTGTAAACCAGTCACTCCAATAGCCCGGCCAGCTTCTCTGCGAGCTGCTCTGAGCAAGTCACCACAGACCACCACTCTGATGATGGTGGTGGTGGTCAGACAAAGGTGGTGCTACTTGTGGAGGTGATTCCAGAGGTGGTGGCGGTATGCTGTTTGTTGAAGACAGTAGACTTCGTACAGAGAGGTTTAGGGATGATGAAGCCGGGTAGTACAGAAGCTGGATAACGAATCTTGTCACCGTGATGGTCTTAGTGAAACTTCTTGCCATTATTCTAGCGACGTGTTTGGTTATCGTCGTATTTCTAGCGATTGATTAGTGTGAATTGACCAGAAGGTGCCACACTTCTCTATAGACTGCTAACGGCACCATTTCTGTAGTCACGTCCACACTGTTCATGCCACTGAAATATTCCGCAGGGAAATCCTAGCAGAGCTCATGCTAGGCCCAATAATGGATCAAGCTTTTTTTCCATTCCATTTCTTTCTATCTTTTTTTTTTTTTTTTTTTTGAGGAAAACCTGAGAGTTCAAGCATATTCAACTACCGCTGGTATATTGATACGGGTTGATTCATTGATTGATATATATTTTTTTTAGATACAACCACCCAAATTCTAAAAGCCTATTGGAACCAAAACTCGTATATAAGGTTGCATTCAGCAAATTCACTGCATAATCCTGCTTTCCAGAGCTGGCAAATCTCATTGAGGTCCAGACTTTGTTGGTGACCTGTAGGCTCTACGTAACGTCCATAGTGCTGTGTCTTAGAGATGATCATTACAGATTTTGGGCACACTCACTAATAAGAATCCACATGTTGAATGTTAGTGGCGTGTGCGATAGCAAGTTACACGTACAAGGGCTATAGGGAGAGAGTGAGAGACAGAGTTCAGGTGATACTGCATCCTACTGTTTTCTTCTGTTTTCTTTTTGTTCTCATGGCAAGGCTGCATCTCAGAGGGTTCATATAATAATACACATTACAAGGAATCATACAGCCAAGCTGGCGGCTCACGGCAACTGAGGAACTAGGGAAGGGGAAATATCCACACTCAGGTACTCATAGAAGATATACCATCGCTCTATATATAGATAGGTGGAAAAAAGGGGAATGACTCCGAGTGAAGAACGTTCACCAAGTGTGTATATGTCGAACATCCATGTAACATACAACTGTTGTCAGGGGAATGTCTCTGGGGCTGGCGTGATTCGGTCATCAGTTAAAATTATGTATATTCAGTTCATCTGGGGGGCATCATCAGCATGCCAACGTGCACCATGTGTGGTTTGTCTTCCTCTTACAGTTCAAAAGTGCCCTATATAGTGAACATGAGCAATTGTTGTGAAGTGATCGGCCACCGTTGTAACATACACATTAATTATATGCACCTGTGTTGTATGAGCAAATCTCCCTGGTGATAGTTCAGCAGTACAAACTCGATAAGGCCTGTCGGTCCCTTGCCACTAGTGCCTGGCACCGCAGGGCGGTTCACAGTGGCTGTGATACGTTCAACCAAGCACTTGGTCTACATTTCCATATTCATCATCAAAGTCTATCTATCAAGTGATTCGGCTTATTTGGTCACAGAACTAATCAACAAAGATTATAATCATCACCGACGTTGTCCTTATACATATATACCTATATATATATATATATTTCTTTTCTCTGTTGGTTGCACTTGAAAAAAGTTTAAGGTACTTTCTCTTCTCCTCATTTTTTTTTTTTTAAATCCGTAATTTCAACGGTGTTGGGGGAAATTGAGGAAAATCAATGTGAAATGAAAGTAATACCGGCCTTTTTTGGGTATAGAGTTGACACGGGTAGGCGACAAGGTTGTGTATGCGTGGGGCTGGAGTGACCATCATACCATAAAGCTGTATGCTCGAGTCATTCGTTTGCAACAGTCAGAAGAGAGTGCTGTTGATAATAGTCCTAATAATGAGGGACTGACCTGGTTGTAGGTTGTTGGCGGCTCCTTGTCAAGGTAACCTGGCAACTCGTGTCTAAGCACAATCCTTAGGTTATCCCTAGCTTCTAAAACTATCACAATGTGAGTCTAGGCTGTCCCTGTCAACTACCTCGCTAACAACAACCACCTCCCTACTTGCTCATTCTCCTTGACTAGCTGTTAATGCTTGGATTTAATGTGTAAAACCTCAATTATCATTTATCATTTTTAGCCTGGAAATCCTCTCCTTGAATTTAGTAACCCGATTTCAAATGAATGTTTTAAGCCTGATCTGTTTGAATTCTATGGGTACCAAATGGTGTCTGTGTATGTGGCTGTTTTATTACAGCTGAAGCTATTTTGTGACCGACTCGTTCATTCAAACCCTTCTGAGCATGATTCGCCTATCGGCTCCATTCTACCTATACCTTTCTACAGCCTTAGTTGGCCGGACAGACGCCGTTCCCCACTTTTAAGCTGATCATAAACCATAGGTAGCACCAGGCATTTAGTAGTAATTGATAGGCCCGCAATTGTTTAACCATCCACCGTGCTCCAATGCCCTAGCCTTTCTGCTCGCCTCCAATAGCAGTATTAGTCCCACAATGCTGCCCGTTAATTACACTTATTTGCAACATACATATATTAAGATATATATATATAATCTGTATATGTATACATATATATCATCATGTATATATAAACTTGAGCATGTCAATTATTTATCTAAAATCATCTACGGTTCTTGACCTACATTAAGTTGGTGGAGTGCTGGGCCTGCCTTAGTCGTTGGTAAAGAGGGTATATCACCAGGTTTGTTTTTAAATGAGAGCATGGCCCCACTTTGGGCCAACTGAGGTGGTTGCCATTCTACAGTATACTAAATCAGAGCCACTAGTATACGACTGACTTGGAAGGGACACCGCCTTGCTCTGACAAACGACTGAACATGATTATTATCATCATTATATAATTCTGAATATCATATATATATATATTTTTATATATATTTATATGTGTGTCGTGTACTCAACCTACAAAGACAACGTTGCATCCTCCAGAGAATATGAAAATGCCTATGTACAAGTTGAAGAATATTCACAAGAGATACATACATTAAATACATAATTACAGGGCAGTTACATAAAAACTGTCCAAGGGACAATGATACTGTATTATATCATCGGATGAGGATGTGCCCCATTCCCATCCCCGGATGCTTCCAGCATTAAGCCCTTGGCTTGATGCTGGTCACATTTGAGCTCTATGGTTTGATCATTTTATATATATATATATATATATATATATATATATATATATATATATATATATATATATATATATATGGTAACAAATGGTAAATGAAAGCATCATAAAATTTTCCTGGTTCTTGTGGGTTTTGCAAACTGAAAAATCGTAAATCTGCAGGTCTTATGAATAATGAAATTTACAATATCATGGAGATTGATGGTATACATGTACACTAAGATGGTCAGTTGATTTCTTTCCTACTTTGTGGTCATTGTGGCTGAACGTTCTAAGACTGGCACTGAGGACTAAACTCGACCCTAGGTGCTTGCTCTGTGCACGGCTCTTTGACTCATCATAATTCCTAATTTTTAGAAATTTTCAATGGGTCAACCTTTTGTTAACTTTCTGTAAACACTGAGAACTCGCTAGCTGTACTGATGAGATCATTCATGTTTCTATCTGCACCTGCCTATTCTTATCTCCTGGGTCTCTCCTAGCTTTACTCCTATCTGGTCTTACTTGACAGAACCCAACCTTTCTTTCTTTCCATCAGCCCTGTGCCCAGATCACACAAGTGGACCAAGGCCTACCCTCAGTTGCCTGCATTGCATCTTGTCACAGATTCAGCAGAGCAACATCCAGCTGGTTACCATCTCGTCTCATACGTCCGTCTCTATGCTCACATTGTTCACGTTGATAGGATTGTTTGATTTTGTATTGTTTTGCTTATTCAATTGTTCACTGCCAGGATTCAAACTGACTCCTTCCTCCATTTCCATAATATCTGAGCCGCTATAGGAAGTTAAAGATCCTTTCTTACCCCCTCGAGGGAAATTAGGACAACTTTGAACATGCACATAGTTCTGTTTATCCTCATTGTCAGTCTCTCGGTGGTAGAAGTAGTTGAAGTTGGACACAATGACTGGAACTGGTAGAGCAATCGTGAGCACACCAGCAATGGCACATAGCGATCCCACCAGTTTGCCCCATACACCAATGGGACGCATGTCTCCATACCCCACTGTTGTCATTGTCACTACAGCCCACCAGAAAGCATCAGGGATGCTCTTGAAATGGGACTGTTCGGAATCAGCTTCAGCAAAGTACACAGCACTTGAGAACAATATCACTCCAATAAATAGGAAGAATATGAGAAGCCCAAGCTCTCGCATACTGGCTTTCAGAGTCTGTCCTAAGATTTGTAAACCCTTTGAGTGTCTCGACAACTTGAATATTCGAAATACTCGAACCAATCTGATCACCCTTAGGATGGCCAACGACATTGCTTGGTTGTTTGATTTGCTTTCATCAGCAATGACAGTACCAAGGGTGATGAAGTAGGGAATGATAGCCACAATGTCTATGAGGTTCATGATATTCTTGAAAAAGCCTAGCTTTTCTGGACAGGAAGCAAACCTTACGAGCAATTCTGAGGTGAACCATATGATGCAGGCTGTCTCTATGATGAAGAATGGTTCATTGAATTTTGGTATGTCGTCCTCCTCAATGGACGCCTCCTGAGTTCCATTTTGGGTTCCATTCACAATGCGGTAATGCTTGAACTCTGGTAGGGTTTCCAAGCAGAATATGACTATGGATAACAATATGACAGTGACTGAAAATATGGCAATAAGGCGAGCTGGCATGGAACTCTCGGGGTACTCAAAAAGAAGCCAAACTCGCCGTTGGAAGTCATTATCCGGCATCGGCTTTTCCTCTTCCTTGATGAACCCTTCATCCTCTCTGTACTTTTCTATTGCCTCCTCGCCTAACTCATAGAATTTTATTTCTTCTGAGAAGACATCCAGAGGAACGTTTACCGGCCTCCGTAACCGCCCACCACTCTGGTAATAGTAGAGTAGGGCATCGAAGCTGGGCCGGTTTCTGTCAAAGAAATACTCATTCCGTAGTGGATCGTAATACCTATTTCTTTTCTGCGGGTCGCCCAGTAGCGTGTCCGGGAACTGGTTGAGTGTCTTCAACTGGGTTTCGAACCTCAACCCGCTGACGTTGATGACGACCCGCTCACAGCATTCGTATTCGCTGCTGCCGACGCCCTGCCCATCTTCGGGGTTGGCGTTATCCTCCTCCGTAAGCTTGGGGAAGGACCTGGAATGGGGAATGGAACGGGTCAACAGACGCTGGTTCATGTATGGCGGAGGCGGGCCGCCATTTCCCTCTATTCCGGCCATAGCCACCTCCATGTCGACGGGATTCTGAGACTAGCGATGTACGGGGGAGAGCCCCCGTCACACTACTACTGCACTTGGGGACTTTTGGTTAATACACACTATATACGAGAAACAATATGGCGGACAAAGGATTAAGGTGGTTGCCCGGATGAAGGTCTAAATGTCTGACGTCACAGGCACACTACCGTAAAGGATGGATTTAGGTTGACGCACCCAACCCCGGCTGTCACATCGCTCTGTAGAAATTTGGATATGAAATGGATATTGAGTAAAGTGCAGCACTAGACATGCATGTTTTATCTCACAGCTATAGAGAGGTAAAGAAGGGGAAGTGAAAGATATAGAGAACATTGGAAAATACCTGTTAAGGTATATATAACACTCTGAAATGTGAGAACTGAGTGATTGGATCAATTTTTAAAGGGACACATGGAAAATGTAAACAGTACTTGAAGATGGAACGTACATTTCATCTTCTCCGGTACAGCCAGAGGGGAGGAGAATTTCAAAGTGTCTGGGCTGGTTTTGGAGAGCTTGCTCTTACATTGAAATGTTAGATGCATGAGTCGTCGGGGAAATTATCAGTGCAATGTACCGTGCATCCACATCTTCCATTCCACCAATGAGAAGGCGCGTAACTAATCTTCCCAAACCATGGCTGCCGCCGAACGTTAGTCCAGTGGGTAATGCAGCTCGGCTCTCTGACACGTCCAATAAAACTGTTTCTATTCTCACAAAGGCGCCATTTTGTTAAGGCCGTATGTACACAATGTCCCAGATCACTTTGATCTCCCGCATCCCTGCTATAAGATTCCGCGAGCCATGGCGGTTTTTCTCCCCTCCATGTCTCTGAAGACTATCACCACCTTCTGCAGGCGCGGAAGAACACGGTTCTACCTTGTTCCATGGGGGCGGGCCCGGGCACGCGCACCTGCCGGTCTAATTATAGAGCCTGCTGGTACCCAACTCGCCACTACAGCGTCTCCATGATAAGGCCTTACTCCGCATCGACTCGCCGGTAACCAGCAACAAGCGCCAGTGACAGTGGAGCAGGGTACGTGGTAAGGCAGATAGGAGGCCATGTGTCGAAGCGGTAGGAGCTGAGCGAGCATAGTCAGCTTTTCTGAAGCCTATATACATAACAACACTACGATTTAGGACATCTTTGGTCTGTATTCTTTACATTAAAAGGTTAGAGATCTCATTTGTCGTAAAATCGGGGAGATACGACTAAAAGATGACACAATATCTACCCCCGAACCTTTTGGCTTTGTTCGCTCCGCGAGACCCCATTCCCTACTATCCACCATTGGACAAGTTGCCCCATGAGAAGAAACTCACGCCGTATACTGGAGTGGCAGAATTCCTGAATCAATTTGAGGTAATAATTTTATTTGTTTCTTGTCCTGATATGGTTGACATAGGTGTTACATGTTTACTTAGAGCTAAGGATTCTAGATCAGATCATACGCATGCGAAACGCTGTCATGAAATATCCAAAATGGCGGTGCTCGCCTGCCGGGTCCTGCCAGTGTTGTGGTTCAAGCTTTATCGTGCAATTTCAGTTAATAATTTCACGGTATCGGTGTTACAGTTATACAATTTATTGCATTGAGATATGCTTACGCGTATTGCCAAAATGTTCACGCCTTTCACACAGCTGCATTCAGATCACGCCTGTGAAATCACTGTTTACAGGTCCAAATAAATTATTTATTGGACAACTCAACATAATTTAATTCATTTGTATGCAAGGGCATGTGTCGATTAGATGGAAGTAGCCAAGACATGCCTAAGTCGGTTGATTTTGAACATAATTCTCATTAACATGGTGCCTGTCTGGTCAAAAACTGACACTATTTGGTATATTAACATGTAAAGAATTCAAGAGATTTGTGTTACAGTGTGTAAGGTGAAAAATAAATGTTGTTCTCCACAGTATTCAACCAGCCCATACACTGTCTCCTCCCTCAATATTTTTACCTGTAGAAAATTGCATCGAAGACCGAATAACACAAGAATTCGGCCTGGAATGGGAGTAATCTCAACAAGAGGCATCAGCATTGCCAACAACAATATTACAATTTATTAAATGAAACTGCTCCCCTTGCCATTGGTAAGACTATTTTATGGTCTATACTTTGGCAAGGAGAAGGCGCTGATAAGTGACATCACCTGTCAACACGAAAATTCAGAGGGGAAATGAATTACTGCACCAATCTATCCATGAGACGTGGGTGTGTATTGGGAGATTAGGGATTTTTTCTCTTTAATGGTTTCTTATCACTAATCCTTATGACATTTCCTCGATGTATAATTCCTGGCCGTGTGCCTGTGGTGAGGGGACAGGGATCATTCTTAGCATCCCAGTGACATATGCTAATGGCTTCCATGTGAAATCCTTCGTCTTACCTTTCATTTGGATTATCTGCCAGAGGGTCATCTGCAAAGTTGTCGGGGACTAGGCCTGTTCCCGTTTCAGGAACAGGGGGGATAGGGCTATTGTTGATTGCCCAAGGGTCCAGCCGGTTAGCAGTGCTTGTGTTGCTCTCCTGGGTGCCCATATCGGACGGCATCGACGTAGTATCCTTTGCCCTCTGGTGACATACAAACTCATCGTTGTTGTGGTTAGCGTCTCGGGCCTGGCCTGACAAGTCCCGTTTAATGCCCTGGTCGGAGTTGGGTCCGGCCGTCCTGCCCTCCGTTAGCTTCTCAAACATAGCGGGGGGAGGGCCTGCATTGAGCCATGTCGACGCGGCGAGCGACGCCCGCCTGCCTCCTCTCGCTCGGTGCCCACTGCTCCAGCGGCTGAGCTGAGATGGAGTATTTTTGGGTCGGCCGCCGTGGTAAAGTTGGGCTGCGCCGTCTGCGCTCGCACGTCGATAGTGCCGATCGTACTGCATGGGCAGGGCGCCTGGTGCGCGCCGGAACTGCTCCCGCGCCTGTCGATTGTAGGTTGGCATCCTGACCCTGCCTTAGTTCTAGATTGTCAAACTTGATATTTAGTGCAGCTCTGCACTGAAAATCCGTGTTTGGTATCTTTAGAATTATAGAAATTTAACACATTTCACCTGTTAAAAAAAAAAAAAAAATTCATACATTTCTTTTGTCTTTCATTTTTAACGCCCCCCCTCCCCCAATTTTTCTCTCACCCAAGCGGACCACTTTTTTCAATTTAATCTGCCGGCCCAGTGTTTATGTAGCTTCACCATGAGTTGAATGGGTTATATAGACCTATTTGGATCTTTATAATGCTCCCTTGTACAATGTAGAATTCAAGTACGGGCGAAGAGAGGGAGGGCGTGAATTGGTTTAACTTTAATCCATATGTGACATATTATGTCGTGCATTTTGAAGCATCACATATTACATTAGCGTTTTATGACACCGAGGTATTTGATACACACGTGACTCTATTGTAACACCAGAGTAGCACAACACAATGCTTAATGGCTAGACAGACTAGCACACACCCTTACACCACCTGGAGGAGGGTGCACAGGTTCTGTTGTGTGTTTCATCTCACATACAGCAAGCTGCAGCTTCCACATGGCCTGGTAGAAAGATGGAGAAGTAGGCATGTATAGTGTAGGCGTAAGTCGTCAGGTGGCGTCACCTCCTTAGGCAGTGCGGGCAGTGTGCAGGTTCAGTGTACTGATAGAGGGATCAATGAATCTTACTTCGTGGAGGATTTACCCCTTGGATACTTCTAGACGCGTTATTAGATCCACTTTAGACATCTTAAAGCCAATACACTTTTTCATGTGTATTACCATATGCAAATCGTAAAGGTTTAGTATAAAAAAGTCCAAGCTTTGATCAAGAAAATATTCTCTTTTACCAGTACTGTAGTGAGTAGTCCATCCACTTTCACGTTTTGGCATATGACTTTTCCGCTTGGATATTTCCCTTAAATCCCATAAATCCAAAGGACACAATAACTCCATAGGTTTATGTCTGAAATTTAAAGTTAAAGCACGGTGATGTTAACCTGCAGTTGAGTAAATCATTGGCGTTTTGTGAACTCCCGTCCAGTCTCAGAACAATTTAACAGGTAGAGTCCAGGGTAGAGTCTTATGTCTTTGATAGCACGCAGGTCAGTGGTTACAGTCTCAGGGATCCACCCTGGAGGGAGGTGGCAGGGCTGCCGTATCCAGCCCCGCATCTCCTGGCGCGTCCAGGTTAAAAATATCCCCCATGGTAAACCCCGGTGTAGGGTAATAGAAGCCAGGAGTAGGGATGGAGGCTTCCATGACTAATCCTTGCATTGTCACGTCTCCCTGTCCTGCTTCCTGGTATACAACCTTTGTCCCTGGGTGGAGGAGCAGCTCGTTGACCGTCCGTGTTTTGCTCACAGGTGCCTACAACTTGTGTGTCCGCTGAGGGCCACACGGGAGGGTTGTGACGGAGCAGCTCCTGGTCGTGGAGGTGTCTGTGGCGCGTTATCAGTGACCCTCTGATAAGGGCTAGGTGCTGGAGCTCGTAAAGCCAGCATCACCTTGTTGGCCGAGTGATACCCACTCAAGCACTCGCTGTAAACTCTACAATTCTGGAAGCTCTTGTGGACCAGGCGCCCTCCTCCTCCTCCCCTTCCTGGTTTACCATCTGCCCACCAACAGACCTGGAGGCAACTCCCTCCTGTAGGAAAGCGGCCTTACATAAAGGATGGCTGTTTACTTTGGCAGAGATTCTGGGCTCTTCACATCGTGACGCTCCTCACATTTTATATATACCTCGTAGACCTCCCAACATTCCTGTAATTTAACCTCCTCTGAGCCCCTAGAGGGACCACCAACACCAGAGATTCTGTCGACTAAGGTTTACTAGTAGTCTGTGGTAAGGTGCACTGCACTGCTGAAACAATGTTTGTCTGACGCGACTGTAAAGCCAAGAGTTATACCAGCCAGACAGAGGTTAGAGGAATAGATATGTAGTAGGTCGCTTGATCTGGAGGGTAGTTTTCTAATCTGGTGTCGATTTAGTACAAACACCCTATCATCAAGGTATAAACAAGCCCTACAAACTACCTGCCAGCTTAAGTCTTGTGTATTTTATGCACCATAACCCCGGGATTGACACCCCCCCCCCCCCTTAGGCGTGTATAGGTGTGCGCAGTAAAAGTATACTAAACGACTTGTTTGTTATTTCAGGATCCAAAGGACACTCCACCTCCAACCAGGGTCGAAACGAAAGACGAGAGGATAGAGAGAAAGGTATGAAGGTTCATTTTATATTTCCATTATTTTATAATTCTGCCCTTTGCACGTCATAAATGATAAGGCCTAAAAAAAGTTGTATTCAGGTATCCCGACCGACCCTAATTTTTTTTTTAAGAAAATTTTGGGAATTATGATCCAAAATTGAAGAAAAATGTCAATATATAGGCATATTTGGTATCAAATTAAAGCCCATGGTCTTACGAATACTTCTAGCTTAAAATAAACAACATTTTCATAGTTTTTTTATTTGGTCAATATGTTGAGCCGTATTTTATATAATTTTTAGCAGTTTTCAGCATCCAGGAACTTCAAAAAAAAAAATATCCGACCTACCTACCCTAATTTTTTGACCTACCGTAATCTCCCGCGTATAAGGCGCAGCCCGCGTATAATGCTCACCTAGAGTTTTGGAAATTCTCAAAAAATGAAAAATTCATAACTTTGGTTCTACTTGATGAATATTCAAAAACCTATGGGTAGCTTGGGCCACCCCGGACCCTCCTGGACCCCCTTATGTCCTATTATGACCAAGGGGGCATGTAAGATATCAAAAGAAAGGTCTTGGTGTCCCCCTTGTGGATCCAATGAGAACTAAAAACCCCTGTATAAGACGCACCTTATACACGGGAGATTACGGTATGTTACCTGAATACAAGATTTATTTTAGGCCTAAAGGGTCAAAGAAATAAAATTTAACACGCTAAAATACTGATTTTGATAAGGCTCAATGTAATATGATATTGGTAATAGAAATCCAGTCACTCAGTTTTCACAGAGGTTGAGAAAAGGAGGCAATCTGAAAAAGAACGCATGGATCAATCTTTACTTCTGTCTCCTGTAACAAAAATTAAAAACAGAAACTCATAATTAATGTGACACACAGCCTCTGCTTATCACACACTCCTGCAAAGCAACAAAACAATCCTTTGTGGTACACATCAGAAACACGATACCGACAACTGTGAATAAGGTCTGATTTAGATGAAGTATATTTGAGATCTGAAATCGCAATCTGTTGCATGTAGAAATGATAGACCTCTCCATGTTTCCCATAGTAAAGTAGCATTTACATGGTAAAATATCCATTTACATGGTTAGATAGTCTGACCACTTTTGTTGGGAATGTTATGACTAGGTAGTACCGAGTAGCTTTAGAGACGACACAGCAGGTGAGACTTGGGTTGACCTTTCAGTATGGAGAGATACTGCTGGTATTTAGGCTGGTGGCATTACCGATTTACCATGAGACACGTTGTGCTAAGCAGCGTCCCCTCCTTCCCGGTTCCCAGGTAATCAAGCCTAGATAGGCCGAGTGTGGAGGCGTTTACACAGCAATTATTAGGCCTGATATTTAATACACACTTAGGTGAAACACATCGCTTTCTTAATCGTACCAGGTCATTGCCTGATTGGTATTTATTATGATTGTTTTGAAACATTTTGTGGAGAAACTGCCTGCCCAGGTAAAAGTATGCATGTTAACTTTATAAGCCAAAAATAATACTGTTCACTGTCTATTCTTATCATCAGATGTCACATCTCTACTGTTCAGTATGGAATGCTTCCAGTAGATTTTCTTTTTAGGCTAATATCTGAAAACTGCCTGTTAACGCTATAGGTAGAAGACAATTTACTGAGGGATAGTGGTAATTCCTCCTTTATCCACCAGGTGTCACATTGTGTAGCTGGTAGGTGCTATAACTCACAGTCCCTCCACCAGGGAGGGTACTGTCCCAGGGAGATACTAGCCTTGTGCATTCTGGTACGAATACTACCATTACCATTTAACGATCATAGTCAGGAAAACTAATATACAAAAGTCCTATATACAATTTTGTGAAACATGTCTATAATACAATTTGAATAAAAGTTGCTATAATTATACATACCGGTACATGTAATGCGGAAAGCACATTATAGTTATAGCCAAATTCAAAGAGGTAATGACTGAACTTAAGTTTGAACTCAGAGAGAGTTTGGGAAACTTACCCGTCTTCTTCCTTGTGTGAGCGTAATTTGCTATTACTGGTACTTTTATTCCTGTGACCACCAAATGGTTTGTTTGGCACACTGAAGAAAGTGAGCAGGTTGTCAAATTTCTTAGAAGACATAATTCATGATCATGGCGCAGTGCACCGTAGTACCGTCATCAAGTCTTTGGCATTGACCGCCACCTGAAGAATACAATAAGAAATTCCATGTCAGATATAATAGAAAAATTATTGGCCCAGGTCTACCTGGGCTGTTGGCGGCGCCTTTTCAGCCCAAAACTGACGATCATGAATTGGAACTTTAGATGGGAATTGCTCATCGAAATTGGGGGATAATTAAACAAAAAATCACGGAAACATGTTCTTTAGGATCTAGTCTTTCATTGCACATGCACAATTCCTGGAAAAAAACCTGACATGTTTGACCTACTTTCTCACGAAAAAGGAGGCTCCATAGGATTGCATTGCGCGGTCAATTTCGGCGGTCAACAGGGGGTTCAAATAACACATTGACTCCTTTGGGAATTGGGCAATTTTCAGCAGGTAAGATGTTCAGACCGTTTATATAGGAGTTTGTAAATCGGACCACCATATTTTTGTTATGTCAACTGCCTCACTTCCAGCCTGGAGACTTGATGCATGCGCGCAGTCAGATTTTATTTTTTGTTTAACAGTAAATTGAGGGGGTGTATTCAATTCGATTGATGTTGCCAAAGATGCATGGATTATATTCAAAAAGCCATTAATTTCAAGTTAAATCGATAGAATCTATCATTTCTCCGTCAAAAATGCGACTTCCGGCAAGGAGTGGGTCGCGCATGCGCACAGAACATCAAAATCCAAAATGGCGGACAGCAAGACAAACAGTGCCATCGAAACTGCTTGATTATAACAAAATGGAGGAGAATTACAGTGTCTCATGCCTTTTTATGGTTAATATGGATCCTCATTCAACACCTGCTGGTATTGTGCAATGCTTAACTCGCCAGGAGAGGAGTTATTCGCCAATGAAAAATACGAGCGATAATGGGTGCATTCTCCATAGCCGTAAGCATTGACGACTCTGACAAGTCTCATATGGTAGGTAACCTGGGCCATTAGTGCTCTATAACACACATCAAATCTTTTCATTTTGGGGACTCGGACGATTGTAAATCACCTATGACTCTAGGTATGGGCGATAGGGTTGTACCAGTGTTGCCGAAAACTTCTTCTCGACGCAGGTCAAAGTGGCCTGCGTCATGGCATCTTACGCAGGCCATTTCCATCTCATGCAGGCCATATGAACATTGATGTTTTAAGGTACCCACAAAAACTTCATTGTAATTAACAAGAAATCAGGAAATGAATATAAAACAAATTCACAAAAACTGTGCTATCTTTGCTTCTAGTGGGCCGATTTGAAAAATTCTTTTACCATTAGAAAGCTAAGACTATCACAAGGCCCTACGCGGGCATTCAGATTCTACGCCGGCGTGCCGGCGTCTTTTCGGCAACACTGGTTGTACATGGAAATTGATATTTTTTTCATCACCAAATTTATATGTGTGATACCGACTTTCCCTGAATCAGAATTTAGTCGGCTTATCCAAGGGGAAGGAGGGAGGGGTAAGTGGAATGATCACTTTGTCATCAAATTGCATAAGACAGGCTTGTGAAAGGAAAGTGCAGCTTGACCTTGATAACATTTTGCATCATTCAGTGAAGTTGGAGGAATCGCCACATTTGACATCAGTAGCCGTTGTTGGTATTTAAGACACAGAACTGACATTTGAAATGAAGCCATGACGTAGACTGATTACTTAGCCTCAGTCAGTCGCGGTTTGTCTTTGAGACAGCCACTAAGAATAGAAGCCGACCCATCTAAAGAAAACGCCACCAGCCACAGCATGCACACCAATGCTAGTTCCAGACCCACACAGAAAATGTCGACAATTATTTATCAATTTTCCACTCAAGGTTCCAAATGCCTTAGTGTTGCGATCCAGGGGCCGTGTGCTGTTTTCCCTAATTCAAAAGGATATAATGTCTCCCAGAGAGAAGAAAAGGGCATTTTACCATTCACTGAAGGTTCTTATACACAAACCAATTCTCAAAGAGGATAATTGTCCAGTGTATCCTAGTGTCTGTTGATACGGAGTTGTTCAATATTGAAAACCAACCACCAAGGGAGGCATTATTTTAGAGTAAAGGTAGCTTTAGATAGAGCGAGAACTGCATGTACTACCGGTAGTATGTAGGCGACTGATAAGTGTTGTGATAGGGTTGGATAGGCCCTAGTCTCCATGAGATCAATTCTACAGCACGTGGGATCAACCGCATTACATGGCTTCAGGTCACTCAACGTAGATTAGTCAAGCAATCGATGCCTCTTGTGAACACACTTGGATGTTTAGTGATTATTAATCTGTGTTACTGTGGGTGGTATGAAGCATAACTAGGTTTAGTGAATACTGAATAAATGTCAAGATCAATACGTCCAGATGAAAATCACGTCTCAGCTACTGCTACTGGTTCTTGGATATCTCTGTAAATAAGTGTCGGGAGTGGGCGGGGTGAAAGAAAATTGTTCTACCACGGCAGTGCTACATCGTAAAGGTGTACTGAAGCATTCTCTTTAAAAAATAAAACAATTTTCCCTTCGAACCATGTATTTTCATTCAGTGGCTGCTCTCGATGACTCGTTAAGTATTGTCCATTCATGAAAGATTACTTTTACTACTGGGCATGTTATAGTTCTGGATTTAGTACATGTATACCAGAGGCTGAGCGATTCTTTGCTACGGACTATATAGTCTAAATAGATGAAATATTATATGTGTACTGGCATAATGTCAGTATAGCTGGTATACATAGTGAACTAATTAGATTCATTAACTGCTTTAATACGATGTCTTATCGCCAAAGTAGATATTCCTATACCTCCGTATGGCTAAACCGTGTAGTGGTATGTGAGGTATAGGTACATTAACACAGGCCCTATACCAGCTCTGCTACCTTCCTCCAAATGGGGGGATAGTCCCGGGCCTGTACATAGCGTGACCTTACCGGCCACCTATGGACTGCAGGGTCTCACTAATGGTGGGGTCTCTCCTCCAGGGGCCCTGGTCAGCGCTCAGGCTCATCTCCTGATCGCCACTTCCATTTTGTTCATATTCTGTTTTGTTCCATAGGGAGGGGACATGGTGTAAAACGTGATAACCGTCCATACCTATTTAAGTATGTGCTGAGTGCTTGCGCTGTTAGGAGTAGGTCCCTTATGTAGTATAGCTCTCTTTCGTTTATAACGAGTAGGATCGGTCTATATTTACACATCAGCTAGGAATAGCTAGCTACATGTATTGTAATATTCTACACGTCATAGAAGTTTATGATTGTGAAACGTGGCAAGACGCCCTCACTTCAATATACAGGAAATAATAGGTTTGAATAGACTAAAATCATTCCCTCATCATGTAAAGATATTAGGCACTTTGGCAGTAATACCGAGATTATCTATACATTGCACTGATCGTGAAGGGGTATATGGCTCGAGCATTTAAAGAGGTCTTCCCACATTTAAAGTTAGCACGGCAGTGGATTATAACTTAATGATCTGTATGGCCTAGCTATAAAACCACCCCTGGTCTAGAAGAACAAGGCAGCATCTTCCTTTTTAACCCTTTTTAACCCCAACCATTAATAATAGGAGAAGTATTTTAAGCTGGATCTAAGCATACTGCACAAAAAAAAGTGGAGCTTGCACTCCTAGGCTTCTGGCGGCGGCCTCCTTGGTGGGGACGACGTCGGTGGCAGGTAAATGACTGACATTTTGGGCAGAGTACAGATTGTCACGTGCCTTGTCGACCCCCAGTCTGTTACTGCCGCTGTGGACTTAGATGATCAGTATCCTTAGTGCTCGGGAAGAAGCACTACTGTTTAAAGCGCCTGCCTTCTCACAATGGCCACGTTTGGCTCTGGTAGGAGTCATGTGCTGGGGTTCTAACAATAGTTCCAGCCTTTATGGTTTCACAACAGCTGGACCAGATCACCTGAGCTAGGTACGCCAGGTTAATGCAAGCTCCTCTGTATGTGGAGTACCATGATCCCTGGTAAGATTGTGTGTAGGGACTATTCTAGTTCTCAAGTTTTAGGTGGGTTAAAAAAATATAAATATAGATTAAAGGTTTGGAGAGTCTTAAGAGGACATTAATTTACACAGAAAAATGAAACAAGAGAACGGCCCAATTGTACTGCTTACTTGCAAGCAGTACTGACCCCTATTGTATACAAGTCTCAATTAAGTAGCCCATAACCCATACAAACAGGAAGATATGGGTTTTATGTTGGATTAAATAAACCAGCATGTTCTAGCGTGGCGGCAGGAAAACAAAGGCAACCCGTATTAATTTCATGCTACATCTACCGTGCTGCAGCTTGCATAGTCTCTAGACCCGATGCTGAATAGTGCTATTGAGTTAAGGCTAAATCTAGCCACCCACCCATGCAGCACCCTACTTAGTAGAGGGTTGGGCATTACTCAGGACCTCTCCTCCCACTTCCTATACAATGTGCAGTCCTGCTTGCCCAGCACAGAAGGCAGCTACTGGAGGCAAGCCGCCAGTAGGTAAACTAAGATTCCAGTCACTGATCACGGCTACAGAAAGGATCCATTGACCAGTGGCCAGTAGCTCCAGTGCCTGGAGGGCCACCTGCCCTACCATCCCCTACTACCTTACCTTAGTTAAGCTGACCAGGAATCACCAGGTGTAACAACACCTGTGCATTATGCATGCTGCATTAGGCAGCCCGACTAGGTGTTTGTGTGACCAGTCTAAGTCACTCTAATTGCCAGGCCCCACTTCTACACCCCAAAAGCCCTAAAAGGTTGGACCTCTAGTCCCAATATTCCTCTCATATGGATGACCGTTTGGTCATGCATTTCGATGTTTCTAATGGCAACACTTATCATTTAATTGAGGTAAGAAAATTGGAAAGGTGATGTGTAGATCCTTGGTTCGACTGGCCTGACGAGATAAAGCTATAGGATGTCACCCACACCCATCAACTTGTGGAAGCATACTACCTGGTACCTCACATTAATCTTCACTTTTGAAGATTAACCTTATGTCCATAACCATACATACATGTATGTAAAAGGTGCCCCTCAGTTACCATGAAACATGCTTCCACCCCACCTATCAGTCTATCACCAGCACCAGTAACCGTAGAAACTGTAGCATCAAGGAGAAATGTATTCAGATGGTTGATCAAATAAGAACTGACATATCAAAGCCCTGGGTAATACCAAAGTGAGTTAAGGTATGGGGCTGCAGTCCCTTGAGACTTTACTGTGTGTGCCTGTGCAGAAGTGTCTCCGGTTAAAAATACATTGGAAAGATCAGATAGAGTGCACCGCTCTCTTGAACCACCCGCCACATACCAAATGGCTGCCCCTTTGGACAATGTACCACAATATCTCCTCTGAACTCTGATGTTGGTCAAGCCCTTGAACTGGTACATTCTAGCTATGGAGGAAATGTTAAAACGCTATTTTTGGCCATTTGAAGTGCCAGTGGAGTTCTGATATCCGCTCTATTTTCCGAATTAAATGACGGTAGCTGTAATTAAGGTTGTTCAAATTATCTTTAACAACGTTATGCAGACCTGATTTCTGATAGCAATTATTATGAGCTAAATGTATTACCCATAAGACGTTGTAATAATACCGAATAGATTGATGGTAGGTCATCTGGAACCATGGTTCTCAGGGTAAAGAGGTTAAATACTAAGTATACGTCCCGTCTATCAATTATATTAGGGAGATTATACGTCATATGTGTCAGTCACAGCTAACAGTGTCAGAAGCTATCGTGTGTGCGGTTGTTTGGGCGCACATTAGAGTAGCGAACACTTCGTGGTATTTACTGTTGGAAGTTACCACCGGGTGGCAACTTCTGCAGGTAGCGTTTGCTGTCTTGATACAAATTCTAGACGGGACGTGTCTATTTGCCGTCTACCTTCACAGACACACTCAGGGACTAGTTAAATAAAGACTTATCCCCCTGAGAAATTAGTTTAGGCAACCTGTCTCTATGCTAATATTACCCAGCCATTTTAAGCCGATACATTTGACATTTCTGGAACCACGTTCCCCTTTAAATAAATGTACAGGATCCCCTTGTGAGGGATTAAGACGACTTAAGCTACCATCAAGCCTCTAGTGAACTCTTTCGGGATGCCAAAATGCATCAAGAATCATTTATCTTTTGTTTTATGTACAACCGGCCTTCCAGTGATAAATGAAGTGACTAGCTATCTATCGGGAGTGTATAAAAGTAGGATCGTCTCTATAAATGGGCAGGAAGAAATAATTAATCACTGCCGATACATGTATTCTCCTTAGATGGTGAAAGGCAGCCAGTAGTGGGTAGTAACTTATGTGTGCTGTGCATCTGGTTGATACTGGAAAACTTATATTGAAAAGGGAAACGTTGACTCACAGGCTAAAGACTTAATCCAAGTCCTTTGAAAGTTATCTTGTCTAAAAGTTTTCTCCTCTTTGACTTTTGCAGAGAAAGGAACGTGCAGAGCAGGTTGCCTACAAACTTGAGCAGGACCTGGCCTTGTGTAAGTATGACTACCCGCGATATCTATTTAAGATTGGGGGGGGGGGGGTGCGTCATCACTTGTGTATTTGAATACATTTGTTATTGCACTCTATGTTGCAGGATGTTTTGAGCAATAACAACGATTTTCTATGGTTTGTTACCCAAGGCTCAAATATGTCCACAACTTGCTGTGGTCTATCCAATTAAAGTTGGGGTTCGGAGACCACTCAAATTTACACTTGAGCCCACTTGTGAAGTGTTCAACGGCATTAAAGATTTCAGAGGTTGGACCAACCCCCAGCTGACACCTCTGATTGATGTATAATGTGCATGCTACATTACAATTTTAAAGTCATTGGCCTTGATTTTGAAGGTAATGACGCACTCATTGTTTACCCATATTAAAATGCCCCACTTCAATCTTGCCAAAGTCTACATACACGCCTCAAATATGGCGTCCATTGGATAGCCCCCATCACGTGTTGCATCATACGAGTTGTGACTGAAAGCTACAACAAACTTGTCCACAGTCGATTATTTGATCAATTTCAGCATTGTCATAATATAAAGGTGGTGTGGGTGGGTATCTCATTCAGAAAGCCCCACACACAGTTGTAATAATAGATTGGGTGGTCTAGGTCACCACATGGCCAATGGGGGGCCAGAACATGTGGGCAGAGACATGTTTGTCCTCTACTAATGCCCGTGAGTCTGTTCATGAAATAGTTGATGCGTAAAAAGCTGATTAAAGAAAAATGTTAGGAATTGTGTCAGGCATGCACCTGTCTGTGTTCAGCTGCGGGTTGGTTGGATACGGCTCTATGATGTAGTTGGGCAGTACTACTGAGTTCCAAGTTCAAATTACATATATGTGCTTCCCTGATGTAATCCACATTGATATACACCAGTAAAGGTAGCAACTTGAATCCTATTCCTATTGGGTGTGGAGGGGGGGGGGGGGGTATGTCATATGTGTTAAATAGCGATATATACTCAAAATGCGGATGCAGGAAAACTAGGGGAATTAGGGGCTAGTGTCCATCGCCCTTTTATCTGTACTAACGTGGAGAGGAAAGCAATAACAAAACTAAACAAAAAAAAGCGTATCAATCATGTATTTAATGGAAGTAGAAATATGAATAACTCCATGTGTAATGATGCCTTGCCTTTGGTCTCTGTCCCTGCTCACTGCCTTATGACCACCCCCACCCCCAGGAGTAACTAACACCCGGGGCCATATGGCTAAACACCCTTAAAAGCCCACTCAGGCCATTTACCAGCCTACTTTGGGGATCGTTACTGTGACAATCCTCATCCTGTTACCAATGCACCAATTCCTATACTACTTAGCTTGTCACCGTGATAGAGATGACCACTGATGGCTGGTGTCAGTAGATTGATGGGGTCCTGTGTGTGTGTGTTGGGGGGGGGGTGGCTTGTGGTATGTAGTCCCCTATTTGCCGACAGAAGCGGTATTTATTATATAAGCTGTTAGATTGGCCGTTAGACGACTGGTGTACATGTGAACTGGGCCGTGCTGGGCACACTGAGGCTGTTACAGGTGGTGTTTGCATGGTGTGCATATTCACATGTATATTATGGTGGACGTGGGTGGACACAAGTAAACCCTGTCTATGGCCGAAATAACCCCTTATACCACCATATATATATATGCACACAGCCCTAGCCTATCGACCTCTATTGATCCCGACCCCCTGTGTGTTATAATATAGCATATAGGCATGGTATTATCATGCTGAATAATGGAGTAAATTACACAGTTCGTGCACTAAATACCACAACTATTAAATACACGGGATGCGAGATTAATATAAGATCGGTGAGTTGTCCTGGCAACGAGTGACCTACCTGTGATAAATATGTGGTAATAATACACCAACTGATGCCCCTCCTCTATCGCCAATCAAATATAGGAGGGACTATCAAACTGCTGGCTTCTTCAATATTGATATCATTTATGGCATGACGGCTGATTACAACCAAACTGTCTGAATTACAGGATCAAGTTACTGATGCACTTTTTGAGAATTATGACTAAACAAGTGTCCTCTATCAGTGTACTCAGTCCCACACTATCTGCCCAACCGTGGTCTTGAGTGTTTTCTTTACATTTGTATCTAAAACCCTGTTTCACATTTGCCAAATCATTGTTGGCTTTTCTCTAGTGGCTATTACGGCGGTTAAAAGCCTGGTTTCCCAGTAGGTGCAAATATAGAGGGCAATGTGTACGAAGGTAAATGTTATCCCTAGTTCTTATGAATAGTTGGTGTATCGTTAAACAGAGGTGTGTGAATGCATGAGGTCTCAATAATAATGGTCCCATGTCCATGAGAAACGGTTTGTAGACCTCATTTGAAGTGTCCGTCCTTCCCTAGTAACCACCAGAACTAGATTTTGGATTAAACTGATAAATAATTAGTATCTAAAAATATCAACCAAAAGTATCTTCACTGATCGCCAGTCCATGTCCTTTATGCATAGGTTCCCCACGACTGGTATTTTGTACTTATTACAATGTATGTTACACGTTGAGTGTTTGAGTTCGTACATGCATTAGTTGAGTGGCAAAGAATGTACACGACTATACATGTACATAACTTTTACTTAAGTGCCAGTGACAAACAGGTCTTCTCATGAGTTCTGAAAACAATAACAAATAACATAAACACTGGTATAATTTGAAGATACACCCTCCCCCACCATGTACATAATAGTATCCAGGTACTTTTGTAACGTTTTAGTCCCCCAGCCCCCAGCGCCCACCCATTCCTCCAGGACCCGCACAAAGATCCCAGGAGACACCCAACGTTGTATTTCACCACACACAAAACGCAGTTACCTTAGAAGTAATAAACATTGACTCCATCCATGGCTGGTAGTTAAGTTAAAGCCCATTAATCCAGCATTAGTCCAAGGTAGTCCTCTGCTGGAGGAGGATGCTGCAGCAGCAGCAGCATGAGCGGCGTGGTAGAGTCCTGTGGCGGCTACCTGCAGGAGGAGGTGGGAGTGTGGCGGCGCTCCCCTTGCTGCTATTGGGGACGACACAGGAGGCACACACGTCAGGATGAGTCGGAGATGTCCGCAGAAATACAGCCAGGGCCGCGGGCCGGTCGGCGTGGTGGGAGGCCCGCTACACAGAACAATGCAGCAGCTACTGCCGCCGTGTGGACGTGTGTGTGTGGGTGGGTGGGTTAGTGTATGGTACCATACCGATGTGTGTACTCTTAGAATGTCTAAATGGAGGTGGGGGCAGGAGCTCCTGCTGCTAATTGGCCAACAGCAAGAACCAGGTGGGTGGGTGATTTACAAGTTGCAGTGCAACATCTGGGGCATGATATTGGTTTATTAGATCAAAAACTACTGCAGGGAGAGGTGGTGGGCGGATGTATATAGACACTAGGGAACAAGGGGGGGGGGGGATAAATCACTAATAAGTTATTAAAACTCTTGTGGTTTGGATGTAAGAATGTTTCGTATTAGAAACATGTATTAAGGTCGGTGGAAAAGTGGATTGAGAAACTAGCAAAAACATGTTTTGCCAGGTCACCCCAGAAGTCATGGTCAGACACTCACTCCCTTAGTGTCCAGCGCTATCACCCTCCATGTATTTATAAATACTGTAGTCCTACCGCAGTTAATGTAAGCTGTCGATGGGGAACAGAAACAACTTTGGAATAACCATGCCCAATGGCAATGTAGAGTGTTCACCATAACCTACTCCTGTGTACAAATTTGGGAACACGATTTTGTATCAACACATATCCTGGTCTTTTGTATTGTCGTTTGGTTATTCAAGCCAAAGATAAACGTATTTGTAAAGAGGTACCGATAACTGTCAGAGGTCATACTTATTAACTCGGAAGAGTTTTAGGAGCCACCATCGATTAAGACATTTAAGACCCCTCAAAATTGGAGCAAAAATTCACATTCATCATCAAATAAAAGGGTGTATTGATAAAGATTTTGTGCTAGTGAGGCAGCATGGAATGTACAGGTCATACCGGTATCTAAAACAGTCCATAATATGGTTTAGATAAGGTGATATCAGAGAGATTGTGAATGCATACCTGCCACCACCCTCAAGTGACACTTCTTTGCTACAATGTTAAAGTATATACCATAATCTCCAACGTAGAAGGCACAGTTCGCGTATAAGGCGCCCCCCCCAACTCACAGGGGGGCTGTTTCGCGTAGAGGGCGCCCCCCACCCCTGAGGGCAGAATTTTTGTCAGTTTAGTACTGTTCTATAGTAAAAAATACCCCCCTATAAGGCGCACCCCAAACTCAAGGCAATTTACCTCCCGCGTATAAGACCAGCAGCATTTTGTTTGGCGTATAAGATGCACCTTATACGCGGGAGATTACGGTACATTCCATTTGGAAACCTTTGGATACCTTTTTTTCCCGCCCTTTTGACCCACCGTAATCTCCCGCATATAAGGCGCAGCTCGCATATAAGGCGCCCCCCCTAACTCACAGGGGGGCTGTTTCACATATAAGGCGCCCCCCTGAGGGTTGATTTTTGTCAATTTAGTAATGTTCTATAGTAAAAATACCCCCCCTATAAGGCGCACCCCAAACTCAAGGTAATTTACCTCCAACATATAAGACCCAGCAGCATTTTGTTTGGCGGATAGGACGCGCCTTATACGCGGGAGATTACGGTATGTGTTAACTGCATGGGCAATAACTGGCTCTCCAAGCAGATGTTTTGTGTTAGGCTATACCTAACACAATCAGATTACACTACTAAACATATGCTTGAGCTAGTTCCTGCCCATGACTGGCAATGCTAATGTCAGACTAATTCCAACCAACACCCTCTCTTCCGAGTTAGCTAGTACAGATCTCAAAGAGGGAAAAAGAAAACAGATCTCAGAGAGAATAGCATGACGTCAAGACATACTGGGGTTATGACATTTAGCTCACCATGCCCAGGGATAAGCCAAGCAGAAGCATTTTTTATGCAGAGATGCCACTTTTCCTCGTTTTCCAGGAATTCCTGGTTTTGATCTCAAGATTTCTGTATCAAATTATGTAAAATTCCTGGGAAAATGTGTCCAAAGTCCAGTTTTCCTGGTTTTTGTTGGTCAATGAGTGGCATCTCTGTTTGTGTCATCTATGTGATGTAAATGCTTCATTTTGGCGTAATATATCATGAGATAGGTTCTTAAAAGAAAATCTAGGGGGGAATAAACATCTCTATTATCACTCATGTATCCAACGCTTGCTGTGATATAGGTATGTTGATCGATGAAAGTGAAAGTGAAGCTCAGGAATCAGAGCTTTAGATAACAATTTTGATATCCATGTAGAATAAAAAGACATCATGATGATTTAAAGGTGACTACTTAAATGTGCCAGCAGGAGCAGGTATTTGCTTACATGCCTGCTGACATAACCTTCTGAATAGGTTCACAATTGAGGTAGCTTTAACTTTAGGTGTAACCATGGATTAGGAGTGTAGCTCTGAGTTGAGGATTATCTCCCAACAAAGAGTGACCTGCTTGGATTATCCCCAAACGATTCACTCGTAGGAAGGGAAACTACCACCCGACCCCACCCGACCCAATTCGCCCATCACTCATATTCCTGCACGCCAACCTCAACCCTACACATTGTATGACTATGTACATACTGCAATCACATTCTCAATGAAGTTGAGATGAAACAAATCGATATGTATTGAATTAGCTTGTTTGTATCATGGGCAACTGCATTAACTACCTGTCATATTTAAGAACTATTTCTTTGTCCTGGAATAGGTATGCTTCGCTACACAATAGAATATAGCCGAATGTAGTCAACATCAGCCGAAATGGGCATGGGAGTAGTTAAAGAGAGGTGCAGTCAAAACGGTCTCATAGTGCCTTATAGTGAAATGATTCAACTTGGGGCCATAGATGCCCCCAAAGAGCCCTATACATCACCATGGTCCATTGCTCTACTTATAGTCAACCTCCAGTATACAAATTAGAAAACTGCCACAAAACTTTTTGGGTCTCCCTGAGTCAAAGCTGCCGGGTAGCCAGGATCCATTTCAAATCAAACGGTATCAACTTTTAATTTGCATATTTTCAATAAAAAATGAGCATATTGTATAACAAAAGTCACAAATATAAGTAGAAAAGGATCATACTGTTACTGTGGCCGTAGTTCAAAGAAAACAGATTTATATCCATAAAAATAAACTTCAAAATGTCACCATGGAAAACAGCTGAAAAGCAAATTTTTTCGTTTCCCATTGAAACCTATATGTTAGACAATTTCTTCTCAAGTCTATTTCTCATAGAGTCCAATAGTAAAGGTTCCAGGATGAATGCAAAGCGTCTGAAATAAAGACGCTTTGCCCTCTGTGGGATGACAAGTTCTACTCCGAGATAGAAATTTTGAAATTGGTGCGACAGTTCTTGCTGTCCTCAATTCTGCGCATGCGCAAGAATTCTACTATAAATACAGCAATCCGCCATCTTTTATTTTAGTAACCATGCCTTGTGGGGTATGGATCTGTAGTACTTTTCCCCTCCAATCAACCTTGTGCCAAACGGCGACTGTTGTGAACATGCCCCCTACACCACACGTTGACTGTCCACCCACTGGCTCCAGCTTTTTCCATCTATTTCATCTATTTCTACTGGAAGCAGTGTATGTTTAGTAGTTGAATAGTCGACTCTGTCCACCAACTGTTAGCATAAACACCACGGGTCTTAAAGGGAGCGCAGATGTGCGTGTTTAGTCCTGGTATTGGCATTACCGGCATTTTTACCTTGCCAATTACTATCTCTGTTAATAATAGGAGTACAAGCCATTGTAATATTATATCGTTTTAAGGTAGGACATTATGGAGATCAGATCATCATATTTCAGTTTTGAGCAAGATTAAAAACTACAAAAAGATAGAAAAAGGGTTTATAAAGTGATAATTGTGATCTATATCACACATTCAATCTTATGAGTGTTGGAGGTCTGCTACATGTATGGATATGGATAGGTTCTTGTGGTGTTGTGTGGATAACCGACCCGTCAATTCATTTTCATCCAGACTTGAGTCAACCCTCATGTTCTATTATGTGCGCCAAATAGATATCCATATGGGTCAGACTCAGTGAGTTATGGACGGTCTGCCTCACCCTCAGTAAAGAGGAATGAATAATCAAGCATGGTCTCTGTGCATTAGACTGTATCTAGAGTCACGCCAAGACATACCCTTTACTTTAAAGGTGACATCATGCTTTAATGCACCATGCAAATTGGCCACAATGATGCCTAAATGTAGCATGGGTGAGGCCAAAAAAAAATTATGTGTTTCACATAACTCAAAAATCAGTTTGCAGGAACATGGTAAAACATATGATACCGTAGGTATATAAATATGCAAAGGATATGCCTATAGAGAAGCTATTAACTGGACACCCAAAGATTATGTTCATGAAAAATATACCAAAAAATACAACAACAAAAAAAAGAAAAAAAAGTGTAGGGTCGGCCCTGTTTTGCTAGGTGACTTTTTTTATTTAGACTGAGCACCTCACCGATAGTGCATTGATGCATCATGCGACAATGATGCAAGGGTTGATACACTCGCAGAGGGCTAATTGGTACAGCCATACACAGGCGATATTCTCTCCAGTGGAGAGTTGCTAGCTTGTCAGTGCTGCATTGACCATACAAGGCCCTGAGGCAGGAGGCTTTATGCAGCCCTTTAAAGGTTGAACAAATGAGCTAACGGTAGTGGCTCCGTCCCTAACGTGTCCCTGCCACGTATGGTACAAGTGAACACTTTAACAGTTAGAGCTACTCCTATCTACTCTGAGCAACTCTTGTCCTTCACTCTCCCTGCCTCATGTGTACTTCAGTCTCCCTGCCTCATGTGTGTGCTTTGAGAGCGAACCACTTTCCCGCCGGTCTGGCGGCGTGCATAATCTATACGTATGAGGGAGACAGGTGGGTTTGAGGGGGCAGTGGTGGTACATAATGGTGGTGGCACAAGGTGGTGGTAGCCTGTATATAGAACTCTATACAAACAAGTGCGATACATAGTGTGACAACTATGTTTATACCCGATTAGCCAGGCTACTAATCTGTGCATCCGTTGTTCGATCTGGTATGTACTGCCAAGCGCATTTATGCACTGACAGCAGCCATCACGATGGGGACTAGTTCCAAGAAGCTCGTCTGTAAATAGAGGGAATCATTTCATTGGTCGAATATTTGTCCTGTTTCTGCCCTGTAATACCGGTAAATAGCCCTGATGCTGAAACATGAATTTAGTCGTCGTTAAAGCATGTATAGTTCGGATATTGGCTGATAAGGATTCAAACGTACCCGCATTAGCAAGGGATTATATTTTAGCCGAAATCCACCCCCCCCCCCCCTTCCAGAAGGAGAAAAAAAATACTTGCTTAAATATCATTCCATTAATTATGTATTGAGATGAGATGGTTGAAGGGAAACATGTAGTATTGTAAAATTGTGACTTTTGTCTTTTACAGGGGACCCACACAATGATCCTCAGGCCACAGGAGATCCATTTAAATCACTCTTCGTTGGCAGAATCGTAAGTAATCTCAAAAGATGAATTTCCTCTACATGATGACATCTGACATTTCGCTAGTAATCAGCAATGACACTTTCGCTTTTAAGATTTTTGCTAGAATCTATATACCATTGTTTAGTCTGTGCTAAAATATTGGCCATAATTGTATGATTTCCTGCACCGTGCCGACCAGGTAGTAGTGTCTGAGGAAATGCGGATTCAGAGTTGCTCTTAAAAGATGGCGAGATACTGATTGCCTATGTTTTCCTTGCAGAACTACGATACCAGCGAATCCAAGCTGCGTCGTGAGTTTGAAGTTTATGGTCCCGTCAAAAGGGTAAGTCTTGCTCTCTAGTCAAAGCATACCCACATATTATGTTCGCAATGTTGTTTTTCGACTTCTGAGAATTAATTTTCCACCAAGTCGTCCCTAAATCTTAAGAACATATACTCATATATTCTGTTCAAATTGAATAAAAAATGATTCAAAGTGTAAAGGCAAGCATAGGTTTATATGATTCAATACACCATATTGAAACGAGACATTTTTATTTTCCAGATCAACATGGTGGTAAATAAGCAGTCTGGCAAGCCGCGAGGGTACGCGTTCGTGGAATATGAACATGAACGCGACATGCACTGTAAGTCATCATACGGTTTGTCCATCTTCATATCAGTGACTGGTATAAATAAATATATAATATAATTATAATGCTGCTCTCTTCCAGGTCCAAGACAGGTAGTTGCTGGTATCGATGGTCCATCAGGGTACTTGGTGAATAGTTTGAAATGTTTTACTCTTTTTGGGGACGGAGACACTGGTGAAATACACCACCTGTTATCTTTGGTACTATACCTTTCGATTTGAAGACTTGAGATACCATACTTTCTTTGTAAAAGATTGACAAGGAATATGAAAACTTGTAGACAATTGTTTCTACTTTTCTTTTGTATCTGGGGAACCTTTCCTGCTGAAGCAAACGTATTGAGTTGTCTGATATGTTTCATTATTGAATATTATACACCTGATAATCTTTATTTTCCTCATACACGTGTATCAAGGAGAAAGATACACTTTTCCGATACATCTACTGCCCCTCCCTATAGTATAAATAGTACTTTCTATTTTTCACGTGAAAAGTAACGTGACAAGTTGATGATATGCAGTTTGATTATTGGCTCAGATTTTAGAATTCTCTATTATACGCTACATCTGATACAGTTTGTAATTTAGAAGGCATATACAGACCATGGGGCGATCTGATAAAAGCATTGGCCCATGCACCCAGACAGAAAATTACAAAAGCATAACCTTGAGGGTCGAGCTGATTTTAAGCCGCTTGTCTATGACCTCTACTCTCAAAATACCACAGTAAAGGAATGCTTATTTAGCAGAGCGCCTTCTACAAGAAGACATGCACAGAGTAGGACTATGGTGTAATAAGAATTATATGACTGTCAACTCAGATAAAAGCATGAGTATGTTTTTTGGCACAAAAAGCAAACTGTCAAATTTAGGTGACCCCAATATCATCTTAAACGGCACCCTGCTTCCTAGCTGCCAGAGCTACAACTATCTAGGCGTTGAACTGAACAGACATCTGAATCTCAATCCCCACATGGCAAAGGTTAAAAAGTCCATGGGTAATAAAATCTATAAATTAAGTAAAATACGCAAATGCATGTCGAAAGACACAAGTCTACTTGTCTATAAAGTTATGATTCTGCCCAGCGCTGAATATTGCTCATTCTACACGGGCAGTGCTCATGGATATGACTTAGTAAAACTGCAACGCATGCAAAATCATGCATTACGGATCTGTCTAGGTATCGGTATCAGGCATATTAGTACCACTGAACTACATAAACAATGTCATGCGGACACCCTGGAATTTAGACGAAATGTACAGTTATTAATCCTCATGTGGAAAAAGTCAGTAAATGGAGAGGCTATGGCCCAGCGTGAAGTCAGGACTAGGGGTGACAGAAAAATCAAATTCGCAAAAAGACGAGCTAAAACTAGCTTTTACCAGAAATCACCTTATTATCGAGGAGTTACTATGTGGGACACATTGCATCATGAAACACAGCATCTGCCCACTAGGCGCCGCTTTAAAAATGCGGTGGAAAAATTCTTGCATCGCCAATAACTCCAGTCCTAAACTTCTCACTGTACCATCCTCATGATTATGCAAATGTCCATTTAGTTTATACTACTAACTCGCATTACTACTTCCTGAAATTGTCTTATTCTGATTAGCTAGATCATATAGATGTTTATGCAATGTAACCTACTGGAAAACCACTGAACTTGCCACATCCCTGAACAACGGTACTGTACCAAATGTGTGCGCTGAAAAACGTCCTTTCGGGACGATTCCGTGCAATAAACTCAATCAATCAATCAGAACAAAAAGTGCAGCAAAATAGAGGCGGCTACTCTGACACGGTTGAGCGCTGGCTAAATGAAGGGGAGCTATATTTATTCAGGCTACACAATAGTAGTGGCCAAGCTCTCTTGTTGAATTAAACATACCTTGGTGGCAAAGCGGCTCAGGCTTAAAGCAGAGACTGAAATTGGTGAGCAGTGACTCCCACTGCCGGGCCTTCACTCATCCTTACCCCCTCCCACTGCTCCTCCTTCAGCTGACCAGCAGGGACGGCTGCCTCTCCTCTAATGTTAATCAGATTTCAGATTGCATTCGACTAAATTCATTATTTGGGGGAGAAGTGGTGCAACTGTGTGTCAGTTAATTGTGTGGTAGGTTGGTTTAATATCCCACCCCCACTGTGCCTGCCGCCTGTGTTCAGTGGTATCGATGGTTGCAGCAGCCTTCAGTCTACTCTTGTACATGAGGGAGTAGGGGTTAAGCCCCCCCCCCCACACCCACACACCCACAGACATGCACGATACCTGTATACTCCAACATACCTTCCCCTACCAACGCCCACTGCTCCACTAGTGCCTATAGATTAAAATCCCTGGGTCTAATTAAATGCCACAGCTTCAAAAAGCCCGACCAGCCGCGTGCCATTTGACTAGTGCTAGGGCAGGCATGTAGCATGCGTGATTATGGCAATTGAAAGTTTTAGGACTTTGTGATATTGAGATATGTGAGAAAGGATCGTAAGGCTTGGACCTTTGTGGGAGAGAAGGAACCTTGGGATGAGGGGGGTGGGGGCATTGATCCAGTTACCGTAGTGTCCTGTTTTAACACATCGGCGCCTTCATGATTCATCCCATGTTTATTTTGAGATAAGAAACCTAATGGACAATTGAAGTACCGTAATCTCCCGCGTAGAAGACGCGTTGCGCGTATAGGACGCACCCCAAACTCAGCAGGAGCATTTTCGCGTATAAGACGCACATTTTAATGCTGATATTTGTAAATTCAATACATTTCTATAGTAAAATTATCCCTCGTATAAGACGCACCCCCAATTTCAGTACATCCTATAAGACGCACAAGGCATTTGTTTGGCGTAGAGGACGCGTCTTATACGCGGGAGTTTACGGTAGTACAATTCCTTCCATCAGGCTCTAAAACTTATGGTAAAGCAGGGCTCTACTGTATACATTCACACATGTCACTTTGATGTTGAAACTGCTAGTACTCAATACTGGAAACATACATACTGATGTTTATACAAGCCTAGCCAGTTCAGTTGTATTTTATTTAAACACACGTGGATGCAGTGGCAAAACTAATGAGGTTTCCTATTATAAGTACGCTTGGCTTTTTATCAGCCCACCGAAAGTTTGTAAAGTTTTATCCAACCTGTAACACATGCAAACTTCTCACTTGTAAAATTGTACTACCAGCACAAATCTGTAAAAGAATTAAAAGATGGCCCAGGTGGATGTGTTACAACTCATTTCTCCGTCCCCAAACAGGCATGGAAATAATATTTCCACTCTTACTGAGTCATACTTGTTTGTTATTGATTTCCAATTAATTCTGACTCATTTTAACATGTTTTCTTTTAGAATCAATGTACAGTTGTTGAGCAACCTGTAATGACAGCAGTGTATTGGGCGGTGTACTCACGCCCTAGATGTTATACAACTTCGGTTTATCCCGCTATGTCTAGGTTAAATCTTGTGAAATGTAAGACAGAGGTGTTACTGAGTTTGGTAGGCAGGTAAGGCCAATCGTGAGTAGCAGTATAGGGGGGAGGTTAGTTAGCTCATACTCTGCCCAGGCTGATCATGTGTAAATTTCTTTAGATCTTATACTCGCATATATTAAGGCTTAAGACCTGTGACTGCCCTGTGCTATTGGGAACACTACCTTCCAGGGGCCAGCAATACCTAGGAATTTCTCTCTGAAAAATACTTCTTAGGTTATATACCTACATCCCAAAGTAAACTCTGAAAATGGACGAACTGGAAGGTGTTGCAATGCGATACTGTACTAAATTCTAGACTGCTTTTGTACCATATGTGTTGGGTGGCTCTGGGCCCTGGAATGGGGTAAGAGTTTCCATGTTGCCAGGCAGAAGAAGTGTTGATACTCAGTGGCCAGTTTCATACAGTACATTAACGTGTGCCCTGTTGTTTTCCTCACTTCAGGCGCCAGGCACATGACGTGCGCTATATGTTGTCCATACAAATGAAAGCTTGATCAGTGTATTGGTGGGAAAAGCTAGGTTTGTATCTTGGGTAAGACCTCTCTCTTAAAAGAAAAGAAAAAAGAAACCCGTTAAAATCAGTGGCTGGTGTATGTGCCGAGTCGTTTCAACCGAGACTTCATTCTGTATTAGATTTGCGAATTGCAAATGAACAAATATTGAAGACGCAAATACCCGGATCAAAATTGTCCTTGCTACGGAGATGGAAAACACTTTTGGCTCAGAATGCTATCATTCAAATTCTCATAAAATATCTTTGGTTGTCCATATCTTAATCAAAATTTAAAACCAAATTCGGAAAATATATATAACTTAAAACATCATCGAATCAACATTGGATGATGGTAAGTTGTGTTAAACGTAAGTATGGACGTAAGTATAAAATGGTATCAACGTAAGTATGAAATTCAAGTTTAATAGAAACAAAAGCAAATAAATATTCAGAAATAAGTTGGTATATGCTGGTTTCATGTTTGGTATCACTGAGCGAGCAAGCTTTGCTAAAGCCAGGATACTATTCACTTGTAGACCGCATACTAACATTTCAAAATTGACATCCTTTGGAATCCCAAAATTCTCAGAATGACTTGAAGATTTTAGGTGATGTTTGGAACTTAACGTTAAAAAATGATAACAAAAATTAAGAAAAGAAGAAAACTGCATGATACATAGCTCGCAACGTATAGGGGAAGAGAGGTTTTCATCGTCGGCTAATTCCAATTTTTAGGGTTTGGGGACCAATAGATGGCTGGGAAATAAGTGTCCAAATCTAAAAAGAAAATTTATCAAATTTTCTCGCTATTAAAAATAAATGCTAGGCAATCAGTCACATCTATCAAACACCTTTAATGGATGATGAAAATAAAGGAAATTGGATTGCTATGGAAATGGGAGTGTTTGTGCTTGCGAAAGAAGGAACAGAAATTGGGGGTGGATGATACTGTTAAACTACCCGGTAGGTAGGAAAGAAGGTACATTAATGTAAGGGTATATAGATTTGGCTGGTTGTCCTGGTTACCGTATCAGGTAAGCCGGGTAAGTAGTGGATCTGCACCTTGCCATCGGCGACGCCTCCTCCTCCTCCAATGCCACTGACTAGCTGTCTTCATCCAATTGGCCTCCAATTTCAGGTGTGGACACGTAAGATCTTACTCTGCCTTCATTGTCCACAGTGTGCCTTGTTTCGTGTAGTTTATAAGCCACCTAAGGGTGAGCTAGGGTATCGTCCTGACCGATTTTCATTGTTTGCGTATCCCTCATCTGACATGGTTTAGCGACAGAATCTAAAGGAAAAGTCGCTTCTTATTGTTTTGCTTCTGGGATGAAAAGTGAATAGATTTTTTTCATCAGTGTATCCTCGACCCTCAGGTAAGGTATGCGGGATGAAGAAGACCACAACGTCCCCAAGCACCAGCGACAACCACTTGGAATGAGGTTTTCAGGATATGGTTGCCTTTTACTCTTGTCATTTCCTTACATGTTAGATACCACGAGTTTATCAGTTTACATCTGTTGTAAAATACATGTATATTAATAATACAACGACTGTTTAGATTTCTTGGCCCAAGTGCCAAAAAGGTAGGTAGCACGGGATGACAACACGTTCCAGAGGAGTTACCAGGACAACAGGGCTATGGGTTTCATTCTTCTCCTTGGTTACCATCATTTCTTCCTATGATCCCTCATGGTTTTGTATTCCTCCTCTGCTAAAGTAACGTGCATTGACCCTATGAAATGAACACTGCTGAAATTAGTAATGGATTGATATTGTTGCTTTTGACTAAAACTGTTATAGACATACAGTGTGCCAGTATTTCTAACTTTCGGTTCTCTTTTGCATAGTAAAACATTTGTCCACTTACCAGTAGGACTTTAGGTTATAAGATTTACACTAAAAGTGTAACTCTATTAACTTAGGTAGGTTATAGGCGATAACTTAACTTTACATCATAAGTTCCATAGCAGTGTTCATATGCATAGGCAATGCTCTGAGTGGAGTGAGAGGATTTCTCCAGATACAAATCTGAGACTCCTCTCTCAAGACCCTTCATTTCTATCAAAGAGAAAACCTGCCCTTATTTCCTTTTCTGTTTACTTTACTTTACCTCACCTCCACCTCCATCATATCCTCCACCATCACCCTTCTATGTATGATTATCTGGGTTGCTGCGTTGTGGACATAACAGGTATATCCAACATTGAGTTGGTAAGTTTGGTTCTGCATTCAGGAATTTTCGACTGGAGCGCCGCCCGCCTTGGATCACCGACTTTCCTAGAAACAGGTAGAGCGCTGATCGTAAGCAGTGCCATTTGATGCTACCTGGCAGTTTATTGGTGTTTACATGCCTGACATTCATTCAGCCAGTCATTTCACTTTATTAAAGATAAAGCTAGACTGTTGTGACTTCATGCTACTGAAAAAAAACAGAGCATGAACTTGAAAGAAAACCCCTGCACAACCAACTATCAGACTAAACATTTACACTCAAGAAATACCTATGGGAGAATTAAGGGTATCGGGAATGGGTGACCCTAATTGACACACATTGATAAAAAAGATGTCATAGGTTGAGGGACACAATCTGCTCTGTGTTTTTTTTGTATGCATTGGCTGTTCTTTATCCCTGGTGTTGCTGGACAAGCAGGCCATGACAAAGCATGTAGACCTGGTAGAGACGGTAAGGAACGGTGTGTCCTGTCGTGTGGGAGAGCCACTTTTGTGCTACATGTGTTTCAACTCTTTTCCTTGGTTTTGTAGCTGCCTACAAACATGCCGATGGCAAGAAGATTGATAGCCGCCGTGTACTCGTCGATGTGGAGAGATCACGTACTGTCAAGGGCTGGCGTCCACGAAGACTTGGTGAGATTTTGATTTTGTATACAGGGCATCCTTTTTGCATGTTTTGCTAAATCCTCAAACTGATGGCAGTGTATTATTCTCATAGAATACAAATTGTCATGTAGTTCTAGGCATAAGATTCAGTATGTAGAGATGATGTCAGTGAAACATCACTGTCTGTTATTTAATGCATTGAATTCTGTGTTGCCAGGTGGTGGACTGGGTGGTACCCGTAAGGGCGGACCTGAGGTGAACACAAAATACTCCGGAAGAGATGACGGAACCAGCATGCACAGGTATAAAAATAGATAAAAAAAAAAACTTGGTTGCAACAGTATAATAGATAGATACCGAATAATAAAGTTTAAGCTCACTATTTCAGAAGATCCAATGTATGTAAGAAGCTTCGCTTGGTAGCATTTGGTTGGAAATACTGTAACTGAAATATTTGTTGTCAGCGGTACAAAAAAGAGTCTACAATGCTTACAGGGACAGAGATGATCGATCAGCGTCTCCACGTGAAAGTAGACGGAGAGACAGAAGTCGCAGCCCACGTGAGAAACGGCGGCGCAGTCGAAGCCCGCGCGATAGGAAGCGGGCTCGCAGTCGGAGCAGGGATCGTGACCGTGAATCAAGGAGAGATAGAGAACGTGAGCGGGAGCGGGCGGAACCCAGAGATGAGAAGAAAGAAAGATTTGATGATGATAGTATGTAACCTTCTCTTAATACCGTAAACTCCCGCGTATAAGACGCATCCTCTACGCCAAACAAATGCCTTGTGCGTCTTATAGGATGTACTGAAATTAGGGGTGCGTCTTATACGAGGGGTAATTTTACTATAGAAATGTATTGAATTTACAAATATCAGCATTAAAATGTGCGTCTTATACGCAAAAATGGTCCTGCTGAGTTTGGGGTGCGTCCTATACGCGCAACGCGTCTTCTACGCGGGAGATTACGGTACTCAATGATTTTGCTAAGCTTGAATATGATATGTCTGTTGTCTTTAAAACATTCATTTTGATGTGCCAATATTAGTTTGACTATGGGAAAGTATTTCCTTTTCCCCAGCCATTGCTCAGTGATATATGTATCATAATGCATGTTAACTTCCTCTTGCAGTGGGTATGGATGAAGAACGCAGTAGGAGAAAACGTAGGAGTCGATCACGCGACCGCAAGCGCAGTAGGTCTCCTCGTGATAGGAAGAGGAGGAGGAGCAGGAGCCGTGAGCGCAGTCGCCGTGACCGTAGCAGGGACCGCCGTGGTGGAGGTGATGATGATCAATACGGTGAATACGGCAACATCCAGGTCAAAGAGGTAAGGATACCAGATGATTTTAATTTTCCTAAATATTTTTTTTTATTGTACATATATAAGTACTGGGTACGTGTATCTTAATATATTGATGATCATCATCGTAAAACCTTGCTTTTTGCCACCTCAAATACCTGTAGTAAAGATAGTTAAACTACTATATAAATAACCAATAGAAACATATCTCGTACCGGTAGCTTGCTTTCAAGGTTTGTGTCTTAGGTGAGTATGTTTATACAAGGAAAAGAACTTTGGTCTCATAAATGTATCTTCCCCCGCCAGGTGGCAGCACAGAGAAGGTGGTATGGTCAACACAGGGCCCCAAACAGAGCGCCCCGGTGGTGGTATTAAGGCAAATGAGTAAATACATTGTATTCCTACTGTTGTGCTTGAGCTAAAATGTGTGGCACTGCCATGTGGTGAGTAGTATAAGAAAGTGGGAAGTTTTCAGGTAAGAAAATATGAGTACCAAGCAGGAACAATTGGAACATTGCAGGTAAAGTAAGGTGCCAGAATAAAGTGTTCTTATGGTAAGTGAGATAAAAAATAAAAAGAATGCCTCAAGCTTTGATATTTACGATAAAGTCACAAAACCTATTTTTTTTCTCGAAAATACAGGAGCCTAATGGAGAAGGGTATGATCAGTACGCCATGTACGCACAACAGCCTGCGCCTCCAGAATCCGAAGACCAGAAATTCCAGAACTATGCCATCAAACCGCCACCAGAAGACGAGGGTGAGGATGAGAATCCCCTACCACCAGCAGATGCACCAGCCTACCCACAGTACCCACAGACCAACGAGTACGGCTCATACCAAGAAGGCTAAATTACATAACCCCGAAATTCACATGAAAATGAAGGGGGCCACTATAACATCTCGAGCCCTACTCTAAGTCATTTTAATGAACTTTAACTGATTCAGCACAGAGTATACGACTCGACAATACAAGAGTACCACATTGTAAGAGAAGGAACTAAACCCGCAGGATGACATGTTTTCTTTCTTCCTACAAGTGTATAGGTACAATATTACAGTTGTTTTACAAGTTTTCACCTCTGATTGATATATAAAGCCCCTCCCCTCCCCCCAAAGCGTCACACTTAAAGCAGTCGTAGAATCCTGTATTGACTATTCAGCATTACTTCAGCAGTAAGTTTGGTAAGTATTTAATCATGGAGCTTCAATACTTCCAGGTGTATTGGACTCAGTCTCAGATCTCTTTATAATGAATGATTGTTATCTTAATGAAGTGACCTGGAGTAACTTGACAGGTATTTGACATTCCTACTTAGCTATCAGTTAGTGCATGATGCTGCTGTCAAAAATGAGTGGTTGGTTCTCTATTACAGAATATCATAATATACATTAATACTTTGGAATGTCCCTACCTTGTACAGTTATAGTTAGTGTAGTGCAATGACCAGTAGTCGCCCCTACCTGTGGTCAGTACTTTACAGTGTAAGTATGGTGATACAGACAAGTTATTGAACAAATACTTATTGTGCGTAAAATGCACATTTTATCGTTTGTGTCCCCTGGTATGAATAAATAAAATTTTGTTGCAAAACCTGTGTTCCTTGGTCGTATTTGATAACCCTCACTAAAAATCTAAGCTTCGGCTAGGATTGAAATTTACTGATTTAATCATTTTATATTGTGTCACACTTTGTGGTTTCACTTTTTAAAGGTGCTCTGTAAGCAGGGGGTCAAGTGACTTGTCGCAAAAAAAAGGAAATTCGAGCATGAAAAATTAGGAATAAAGGGATTATCGATCATTTTGGGGTATAATATACACAAATATTACATGAAAATAAGAAAATTGCTTCAGGGAGTGCTGGGCTTTTAACTGGAAAGGGGTGATGGCATTTTGTGGGGACATTAAATTTTTCTTCTATTGAAGGCATGCCTTTTTCCATCACTATCTGAAATGTTACTAATCTTTAAAAATAGGAATATAAGGGCGTGAAACTAAAAAAAATATGATTAATAGAAACTAGCCAACTATAGGAATTGGTTGACGGGCTGTGTAAGCCAGAGTTACTACATTATGTGCCTTCAGCCATAATGTCTGGGCTAAGTCGCTATGGCTGCACGTCCATGACATCGTAGTGGTCTGGTTATGTGCCCGGTCTTTGTATAAGTGCCAGTCTTGAATGATGGCCAGTTCTATAAAAGTCGAGAATGGTGTACTGAAATATGAGTGTCGGGGCGCTTAACAGGCAACTACATTGTATTAAAGATTTAACGTGTGCAATGCACGACTGGCCCAGTTCTCCCACTGTTTTATATAGACCCTTCCATGTGTGCTCTATGAATGGTCTTAACACTTTCTATACAAAAATTAACCAACTATATGAACCTTCCTCCACCTTACCTGCTGGCATTGGCAATTCCCATAGGAGCCAATGTGTTATTTCTACCCCCAATGTGGTTATGTCTACCACCCAAAATCTACCCCCCAATGCAATCCAACGGAGACACTTTTTCATAAGAAACTAGGTCAAACATGTAAGGTTTTTTCTTCACCCTTTTTTATAGGTAAAAAAATTCTTTTTCTGGAATTGTTCCCCTGTACAGACAGACAAGGATCTAAGGAACATGCATCAACTTTCCATTAATTTCTCGACCCCTTTTTTATAGAAGCAATTCCGACTTAAAAAGTTGGCCATCTTGAGGGACTGAAAACCACTGAAAAGGTGCCTTCGGGCCAATAAGACCATCTAATCCTGATAACTTGGATAACAGGCCTTTTCATTTAAAACTTTGGTCGGCTAGAGGGAAAAAAAACTCACATTTGCTCCTCTCTGACAGCCAAAATGCACCACTGCCGGGAGACAAAAAAAAAAAAAAAAAGCCCACGGCAATACCATATTTTCGGCTAATTTAGTGAAAAATATGGCGAAATTTCCACATCTGATGGGGAAAGATGCAGAAAACAGTTTTTGGGACATACATAATTTTTTTGGTCAGGTTCTAAAATCCCATCGGCCAGGAGCAAAAAAAAAGATTTTTTTTTATTTACTTTTGCCAAAAATCACATCGCTGGATCCGTAATCCTCAGGAAAAATTTGGAAATTTTGTGAATTTGCGTGGAATCTTGACAATTACCCCCCTAAATTAGTGAAAATTTCATTCTTAACTGACTTTTTCCCAAAATATTGTTTTACCTGACCTTTAAAGAAAAATAGGTTTAACTGACTTTTAACTGACCAGTGGTAACACTGGTAGTTCTGGTTGCTGTAGAGGTTTAGATGTAGGCTGGTACCATGGGTAGTAATATTCCTAAGAAAATGGTGACCCATAATGCCTGAACAGGAGAGCTATTCCCTAGAATGCGGAATGGGCGAGATTGCTGGGGGATATGACCTTGGAGGGTGGATGCTGCTGTCGCCCTCACACCTATGTAGCATTTATTAGCCATGTTCATGCATTAGTAACTCGTGTACAAGGCGCACATCCCCAACTCAGCCCTAACCTATAAAGTACATCTGGTCTTTGATTAGTGTATAAGCCACAGCTTATATTTATTCAGATATTTACAAAAAGTTAATTGATAACCAATGATGTGACTTCATGGCTGTTTTTCCTTTCACTTTCACCTCTAGGAAATTTTCGTTCAAAATTGACATTTTAGGGCGATGTTTTTTTTTCATGTTTAATCCTTCTTTTTACCTTTGGTCCACTGAAATCTTGGCTGAGAAAAAATGATTCGCCATCCAGGTTATATAAGTTACCTTACCTTAAAACTCTATGTATTCCATGGCTTAGAAATAATTTCAGATCCTGACACTAGAATTCAGCCTACCGTAGTATAATGTACCTCGTATATAATATGCCAATCTTGAAACTCTTGTACCTTTAACAAGGTGCCGTGCATTATCTTTAATAGAGAATAGAAGGGTGTCTGGAATCCATTAAAAAACGAGTCAAGTAAATGGGCATATTTAGATTTTTTAGTGGAGGTGATAGGTATAGGCCATAGGCCTTCAGTGTACAATGGGACAGTCTATGAGGCCATCTATAGAGGTAGGTTACGTCTTTCGGGGAGAAGCGCTAACGTGGCGCCATTTTCGCTTGTTAAATATGAGCAGTAAACTTTCAACTTTCGCCGGTACCAGGGACACACTTCCGATCATACCGTTTCTCCTCGAAAGGGTTCACGATAGAGGTAGGTGACTTGTGCTGCCCTCTATAGTGAACCTAGAAAACTCCTTGGTGGCACCATCTCATGGGGAGAAGAGGAACTAGAACCCAAAGCTAGTACAATTTGTATTAAAGTGACATTTCATTTAGACCTTCAGGAAAATATGGAATCTTTAAATGAAAAAGAAATGACTACACCATTCTGTTGTGATTTTCATAGAGATAACTTAAGAATAAAATTTGGCTATATCCCTTTCTCTGTAAGGGTGTTATTTCACATTATGTAGCATTGCTTTGTGATGCTTTTTGGTAACTACTGGAAAAATTACTTTTTTCCAGAAAAATGGGTAAAAAAAAAAGAAGAGAAAAAAGAAATGAAAGATAAAACAAATATCCTATGATCTATATTATCATTTTCAACTTGTTGCATGCATATTTTCTAGGACATAGAACCATAAATGTAGAAATAGGACAGAAAATATTGATATTGAAAAGGCCTTTCAGAAAACGAGTTCAAGTAACCAATAGAGCCGTTAGGCGTAGAATAGTAGATCTATGGTATTACTTGAATCGTTAATATAGAACCAGTCCAAAGTTAGGATGCACCTTATAGGCGGAATACTTTTATTATAAAACAGTACTAAAACCTTAAAAATAGACCCCAGATGCACCGGGGCTGTGTACAAATGACGTCATGCAGGAGGGGGGAGGGGGGGTCCTACTTCCCATGACCAAGCATGACAAGGGGGGGAGGGGGGGTCATGGGCTGCATGACATCATGTCATCAAGAAATCAAAATTTGTTTTGGTTTTGGCAAGAAAAGAAAAATTTTAAAGGTAGGGAGATATAATACCTATAGGCCCCACATGCATGCCTTCCTCAGACATCTCATTCAATGACCCTCCCCCTCCCACTCCTTGAGGTATCTTGCTCCTCTCCCAATCCACCCCCTCCCGTTGTTGAGGAGTAATCCCTTGGAGCTTTCCACCACCCTGTTGCTATTTTCATTGAGGAGATGCTTGGGGAGATGTAAAAGGGACTTCCCCCTTAGTTTACTCTCCACATCTTTGTCTGAATGGAACTCTATGGGACTGCAGGTACTACAATAAAATCCTGAGGTGACTCAATTGCTTTGTTATTTCATAAATTGGAAGTATGATTGCAATTGATGGTCTTCTGAGAATTTGTGATACTTTCTGAGATCTTGTATTGGACTATTGACCTAGACAGTTTTTAGGACCTTTTGTAACAGGAAATACTTGTATATGATCACTACCATAATACTCTGTGTATTAGGTATGGATATAGTGCATCCTGCATATAAGGACCCATAAGCCCAGGGGGGCACCCTCTATGTAATGTATACACATATGTGCGGCAGGCAAGGGAACTTTTTCTGGGTAAAGTCCCTAGCAAGCATCCTGTTTCAGTCACAAATGTCCCTAGTAAGGGTCTACTTTTGAGCAAAATGTCCCTAGCAAGGGTTAACATTCAGCAAAATACCCTGATTAACGTTGAAAATTCAGAAATGTTCATGTATATTTTCTCAGTTCTCATGAAAATAGCATGAACAAAATTCAAATTTTCTCCAAATAAGGTCGATTTAAGATATTTTGAGCAAAATCTAAGATTGTCATGTCAAAAATTCCCTAGCAAGAGTAGAGTTTTGACGAAAAACCCTGTGAACGAGTGCAATAGCAAGGGTAAATGTAGTTTGCGGGTTCAGCCACACATCTGTATCAAAAACAATTGAAGTGCCCCCCCTCCCCTGGCCCATAAGCTGATAATAAGCTGACAGTGCATGTTTGGCATGTTTCTCTGTTCATTTGTTGATCAGTGCTAGTTCATCTTATCTTTAATTGCCAATTCACCCCCACTATATGTCCCTTTGAACCATTTCAATTAATTTTGTTTTTTGGCTATTCCATGGTAGCAGATCCTTATTGGGGGGTGATGGGTATCGGTACAAGGAGTTTTGTAATGCACCCTAAAAAGTCTGCACCGAATGAAGGGAATTTTCTGATTGGTAGCAGATCCTTATTGGGGTGACCCCTGCTCAAGCTGGTACCAAGCTGATAAGGACTGATAACAGCCAGGGTGATGGGTATCGGTACAAGGAGTTTTGTAATGCACCCTAAAAAGTCTGCACCGAATGAAGGGAATTTTCTGATTGGTAGCAGATCCTTATTAGGGTGACCCCTGCTCAAGCTGGTACCAAGCTGATAAGGACTGATAACAGCCAGGGTGATGGGTATCGGTACAAGGAGTTTTGTAATGCACCCTAAAAAGTCTGCACCGAATGAGGGGAATTTTCTGATTGGTCAATAATGTATCCGGCTAGGTCAGAATAGGCCTACACTATTCATTAAACTTGGGTGGGGGGGTAGCTCTCTGCATGATGTCATGCTGAGGGGGGGGTCAAGTGTTGTATGACGAAACATGACAAGGGGGGGAGGGGGGGTCAAAAATGGTCCAAAAATGCATGACGTCATTTGTACACAGCCCCACCTCACAGGTTTTCCTTCTTGTATGCACGACGTCTCTATATTAAATACTAATTGGAGTAAAGCTAGTTGTATAACCCGGATAACTTTTAAGTACAAGGCTACGCTGTCCAGCGATCTCTGTTATGACAAGCTAGTTGGGACGACTGGTTTAATTCTTTACAATCAAATTTAAGATGAAAGCAAGCTACCTGGTAGGAATGGGATGTGGGGGAGCAGCATAGGAGTGGAGGCCAGTAAATACCACAAATACCAGGACCACTTACAGGATGACCTTTGGTGATATAAATTGGCACCAAACCAGCTAACAACACAAATCAAAGCCATCCAATGCGGATACCAACAATGCTCTTTCTACAAATCCTCTTAGTTCTTTTGCAAATAGGATGAGTTATGAAAAAATGTTTGCCATTGGTTCTTGCATGTATAGTCCTACATTGTAATATCTGCAGCCTTGAAAAACTGAAGTGAGCTAGAAATTAAAAGAAAACAAAAATCTTCAAGATATTGGTAAGGCCACACTTTTTTTCGCTTTTGGGTAACAAGCACTCCAGGTCGGAGGGCGAAATAAAAAATAAAATAAAACCGTAGTGTTGTGGATTTCAATAGAATAGTAGAGAATAGTCCTGTGAGACATGGTGCGGTGACTTGTAATCTTGTATCTAGTTTTAGTGGGTGATAGAATAATAGAAAATGTGAAGGGTATAATCAATAGTCATGTCAGCATTCTGGGTCCTAGAGTGGTGGGAGCTGTCAGGGAGGGGATTGGACAATAACAATCATCTAAATATAATGCAGCAATGTAAATTGCTAATAACTCACAAAGTGAAAAGCCTGTGATTGCAGGGTTGCCAACTCTCACGCAATTGGCCGTACTGTTTACAGTGCCACCCTCTACTGTAGTGTGTGCCAATGTGTGAGAGTTGGCAACCCTGGTGATTGGCTCTCATCCTGTTGCATCAGCACTCCCTTACCTAGGTTATTCGCACCAGGCCACTATTCGCATAACTCCCGCCAAAACTGCGCTATTCGCACCACATTGCCAAAAAAGGCGGCAAAGTTGATACATGGATCAACATCATATACCTTCACCATTGGAGGCAAACTTTGTAATGAAATACCTTTTCCTGCAAGACCTCTACATCTCCTCCTTTAATGACACTACAAATTCATTAAGTAATTCTGCCTCTTATATACAAAATTTTCATCTTTTTTTAAACTTATTCGCACCACCAAAATGACTGAAAGTGCAGGGCCCCAGGGTGTCTCTTTATAACTCGCTTTTCGAGTTAATAACGACTACAGCACAGCGGACTGAATTGGTGTATCACTTGCACCTTATGGGGCTATAATAAAGTAATAAGAACGACTACAGCACACTGGCGGTACTGTTGACGGCCTGTGCATTTGCTGGACGTAACAACTGCTCCAAATATAATAATGCTACGTGATTGGGCTCCTAATATGGGAATGACATGCTTGTTTATGGTGCAAATTAGCCAATACCACATCACTTTTGGACTCCTAATAAGGTGCATCATGACGACCAATGAACATGATACATTAAAGATGCATTAATGCATCAGCAGCCCTCAAATAGTTAAGAGGTATGTGTGGCCCTATTGCAGGGACGGTTGGGGGTTCTGACAGCTATCAGGGACATTACCGAGGCGTGACCAATTTATATGTAGGGTATTGGAGCCATGAGGCCAGATCATGCCACCTATCTGTAGAGGAGGAGTACAGTGTAAGGACATCTGTGTACATACATGTTTTCAGTGTTCGACAAAATTGTTTATATAATGAAAGGAGTAATCAAATTAATGTTTCATCACCAATAGGAGATACATATTCTGAGAAAGCATTATTTCAATGTAAAATTAAAAAGTTAACACAGAAAAGAATGTAGCAGTTGCAGAAGGTGTCCTTACACCTTGTCCTCCTCTGATTTTCAAAAATGCAGATATGGCAACAGACACTTTAGCACTGCTTTCTCCATAGAGATCCCTAACAGTGAATACATGGTTCAAATACAGAAAAGATGACCCAATTGTACCAAAACCCACTGAGATGAAACCTGTACTACATATATAGTTTCAGAAGAAACAATTCTAAAACAAAGGCTACGGAGAAGCATTTCTGAATCTTAAAATGCTCTAATGCTAATCTGCCATAGGGCCCCAAATGATGAAAGTCTAATCTGCTAATAAAGTCAAAAGTGTGAGATATATTCTGAAAATTCCTTCAGTTATTGTAAAGTACATACACAGTTGATATTATATTAGAATATTGTGTAGGTTTAGTCCATAGCAGAGGAGCCACAGACAAAAATAGATTGTGGGGGTTCCCTATGCTTTACACCGTGGCAACTAGTTAACTAGTCTGACGAATACTATCTAGAGTCGCCACGCTAATAAAAGCTACCAGCTCATTGGCATCATACATGTATGAGATATTTCTTGTGACTGTACTTTTAGATATAGGGATTCTTTTGTTTTGGGCCTCTTCTATGATCTAACTAAGCCTTCGATGCAGATGAAATCACGATGAATGTATTTCTGACATTATAAGCTTCCATTTGACACCAAATACACCCACCTTTTCTATAACAAGTGTCAGGGGATATCGGAGGAAATAAAAAAAGAAAGTTGCTTTTTCAAATTTTATTTGATTTTGGTTTTTGACTCTTCCACGTCAGCGGACCCGTAATCCAAATAGAAAGAAAAGTGTGGCCTAATATGAATTCTTTAGCGTGAAGTTATAAGGGCTCAATATTCACTATCTAGGCCGGAGGGGCTGAAATTCTGTTTGGCGAAATCCCAAAATGAAACGTACCCCCCCCCCACCTCATACAAATACCCTAATTTAAAGCCCCCCGCCCAATGAGAAAACCCTTAAATGAAACGCCTCCATGTTTTCACTAATGACTTTTACAGTAGTTAACTATTGTGTAGGTCTAGGGTGATAAATAGAATTTGCTTCTTTCGCCCTCAGGCCTGGAGATAAATCGAAAAGTATTCAAACCAAGTTCAAAAGAGGACTCAGATGTATCACTTCATACATCAATACCGTGATTTGAATGACATGTTGCAAGGAATAATATAAGTAAAAAAGAAAATCTTGTGTTTGAGAGAAACAATAGTTTTAATAGTTTAACTCAGGTTCTTCAAATTCATATATGTAGCCCAATAAACTGACAGATATTTTTTGGCAGTAATTGACGCTCTCTCAGTCATCCAATCTGTTTAAGTTCATATAATAATATTTACATCTATATTTTAGTTCATTAATCATCAAGCACAATACAGCATTCATCCGAGTCTTCATTTTCCACTCGGCTGACAGGCTTGGTTTTATTTGAGTCAGAAGTCTTTTTCTTTTTACCTGACTTATAATCATCATCTAAAAAGTCCAAGTCACTGTCTTCACTATCGCTTGAGACTATAAATCGAGGCCGCTTTCTCTTTTTCAACACCGTCTCTTTGGAAGATGTGGCTTCCCCATTGACTGAGTCTTTGTTTGATGATGACAATTTAAGTCCTGGCTTGTTCACAGCCGAACTTGATACTTTGCATTTTGATTTAGCATCACCTGATGCGCTCACAGAAGGTTGGACTTTGGCAGTGTCAATCAGTACTTCCTGGTCGGTCGACTTCAAAAGTGCTGATCTAGGACCTATGAAGAATAATCCATAAAATTCTGGGTTACATTTTGTAAAAAAGAAACAAACGAAGTCATATATGTTTCCTAATAACAAAACAAATCATGTTGATGCCATAATTCCCTATATGCATCAATAACTAGAAGGGAATAATCTAAAAGTAATTTTCATGGTTCACTGGTAAATGCCGTTAAATCTGCATCTGTGTATAAGCCCGAAGATTCCACTAAGTTATCTTTGAATATTTGAAAATTATCCGAAGATTCTCAATTTCCAATAGAAAATGCCTCTAAGAATTACAGCATAACATTTGGAATTCAGATTCTGAACAAGTTTGGAAAAGTGATGCCTTCAGACCCACCCTGTAAGCCACACCTGGGATATGGCTTCCTGAGTTTTAGTACATTATTTATAGTGATAAAAACATGTTTCATAATGATAAAAGCCGCACCTCAGGTCTGACTGCTGTATAAGTATTAGTTTGATATATGCTGTTTTTTCTAGTAACTCGGTACCTCATTTCAAATTTTTCATAAAGACTAAGGCCCATGTTCAGACATAGACTATTGTTCATACCTGGAAGCAGATAGCTGATAGTGCTGTAGGGGGTGAAGTGGAAGTCCTCTCTCAGATAGCCTTGTAACAACATGTGGGCAAGTACTCGCTCACACTCCATGCGGGACATGCGTGGCACCTTGACCGCTGCAACCCGGAGAGATGTAGCACCTTTCCCCATCCATGCGTCTAATACCTTTGAGGCTGTCACTCGCTGTTTGCTTGCCTGTGCATGTTCTATGAGGCGTATAACATCTCTGCAGCTTCCAGCCACATTCTCTTTGCTAACTGCAAGGTTATAAACCATGAAATGAGTTGTAATAAGGCCTGTGGAAATTCATCTAGATTTACTTGGACCAAACTCACATGAATTGCTGATGATTGCTAGATCCGAAGTCTGTTATTCGAAAAGATGCCAGTTTTTATAGTAATAATTTCATAATCTATATCATAGAATATAACATACCCGTTTGGTTGCTGCGGCAATGGTCACACATTTTGTCGCATTGTGCTGCATTCCAACGTTCTCCAAAATGTCGTGCAATGAGAGCCCGCCGACAAGTGGTCACGTCATAGGCATATGTCACCATAGTGTAGAGCTTCTCCAGTCCAGTCTGCTCTGTGAAAACCATCGTGCTCTGTCGGAATACATCTGGGAAACTTGCATACAGGATGCAGTAGGCCGGTTGGTCATCACGACCTGAAAAAAAAAGATATGATTTAAATTATGTTATATGTAATATACAGAGGTGTCAGATGGTGTTGGTCCAACCTGTGAAAATGTTAGGGCCTTCTACCCCTTCACAACTGGAAGGATTTCTCAACATAAAGAACTGCGCTAAAGTCTAAGTTTGAGGGGCCTTTGAACCTCTGAAAAAAAGATGAATGTCTGAGGGTCTGACATCTCTGAATATATCTAATTCAACAGAAACTTTTAGCTGATAAAAATGTTTGGGATAAGGATGCAATTGAGATTGAAATTTGTATAATTGTATCTAGAGACTTGCTTTAGAAATTGCTAGACGATGTTATCTTATTGAACTGCAAGTATATTACATGTTGCATGTGATCCCTTGAAAATGAACTCGCTGGCTCCCTGTATGTATTCATACCTGCCCGACCGCTCTCCTGGTAGTAGTTCTCCATAGACTTGCTCATCGAGTGGTGGAGGACAAACCCCACATCAGGTTTATCTATGCCCATACCAAACGCCACCGTCGCCACTACCACCTAAAAATTATGTTTGCTTATCATTAGCAAGACATGCTCTCTCTACATAGGCGATATGGAAATTAAATATGATGCAGAAGTGTAAATTGCTGATAACTCGAAAAGCCTGTGATTGGCTCCCATGAGTTGTGCACTCATCCTGTTGCATCAGCACTCCCTCACCCAGGTTATTCGCACCACAAAACCACTATTCGCACAACTCCTGCCAAAACTGCACTATTCGCACCACATTGCCAAAAAAAGACGGGAAAGTTGATACATGGATCAACATCATATACCTTCACCATTGGAGGCAAAAAGCGTCTTATAGCTGCCAACCAACTGAGTCTGTACAATATTAACAATTTCTCAAAATTTACAAAACTTGGTAATGAAATACCTTTTCCTGCAAGACCCCTACATCTCCTCCTTTAATGGCACTACAAATTCATTAAGTAATTCTGCCCCTTATATATAAAATCTCTATCTTTTTTTAAACTTATTCGCACCACCAAAATGACTGAAAGTGCAGGGCCCCAGGGTGTCTCTTTATAACTCGCTTTTCGAGTTAATAACGACTACAGCACAGCGGACTGAATTGGTGTATCACTTGCACCTTATGGGGCTATAATAAAGTAATAAGAACGACTACAGCACACTGGCGGTACTGTTGACAGCCTGTGCATTTGCTGGACGTAACAACTGCTCCAAATATAATAATGCTACGTGATTGGCCCCAGGGTGTCTCCTTATAACTCGCTTTTCGAGTTAATAATCTGTGCATTCCAGTGACTGAATCTAGATACATGTATCAAAAAATTGCACCATTGGGACGATTTTAATAGTCAATTTAGGCATGGCATGCTGTTCTACTGATTCTTCTCTCCCTCAAAGATAATCTTTCACATAGACTGTATTTGCCTGAAGAAACAGGCAACGTCCATGTACCACTTACTGAAGTCAATGGATTATGTATACTTGGGAGTAAACAAATGGAAATCTCCAGAATTAATATCTACCAGCCCTATTGAGATATAAACCTACCTGAATGGAGTTCTTGGCCCATCTGTGGTGTACAGCATTGCGGTGTTTAGCGTCCATGTCGGCATGGTAAGGTGCGGCCTGGATACCACGAGACTGCAGCTCCCGCGCCACATCCTCACTGTCCTTACGTGAGAAGCAGTACACAATTCCTGTAAATATAGTATACAAGCTTTTTTTATATAACTGCTATATATTTTTCAGAATAAAGTACCTGTTCAATGGCCATTTAATTATGTACTCTAGAGCCCATTTCTTATGTCTATTGGAAATAGACATAAGAAATGTCTATTGGCTACAAGCAGGACTGGGGCTGTTTCTGGCGACATGCACTGATAAGAACCGAAAAGTTGGGACCAGCATGTCCCTAGAAGTGGGTGTTACTCAGGGACAAGGTACCCATCCTGACATGTCTTATCAGTGGGTTTTATCTCAACTAGCGAAATTTAAAATGGCGGACTCACTGAGTATGGGTCTAGACTCCTATATGACAGTATTTTCACCTTTGATATCTGACGCTATGGTTCGTGTTAAAGGCTTTTAAAATACATGTATTAGAAATTCTTACCTGACCGTTTGTTAAATCGTTTATCAATGAGTCCCTGCATGTCATCCATCGTGCTCACCAATGATGAAGGTTTTTTCCTGACCTAAAAAAATGCGTTATTTTCCAGTCAGTGATAAGATAGCTATAGAAATGGCATCAATTAAACAGAAATGGCATCAATTAAACATTATACAGATACTTCAATCTAAACTTTTTCGGTGCAATGTTCAGCTATTATTTCTATTGAATCTGAATAGTAGGACCAAGAAAGTATTACCTCATAGAAAAGATTGGTCCTGTTGAATGAAGCCTTGAAGATGAGACAGTCGGAGATACCGAGGATCTTTTTCACATCTGTGATGACTGTGCTGGTGGCAGTGGCAGTGAGGCCGAGTATCGGCACCCCAGGGAACTGACGCCGCATCACGCCTAGAAACTTATAGTCTGGAGACAGATTCAAGTATGTTGTTGTGTATTGACATACAAAAATAATACTGGTAGTATTTTCTTTTATATATGTTGTTTCATCACCGACTTTTCATACAATATCGACTTATGTACTGTGTGGGTGACAGGCTGGCTGCACTTTCGCCTTTCACAGACCAATATTGTATTTAGTAAGTAATGCCTTCTATAATACATATTTTCTTTGCTCTTTTTTCATATAATTTAATTAGATCTTTTTTCCAGGAGTAAACCCACCTGGTCTAAAGTCATGTCCCCATTGCGAACAGCAGTGGACTTCATCGATAACGAGTCGTGAGAAGCGCCCCATCTCATGCATCTTCTCTAACTTGTTCATGAAGCGCTTACTCTTGGCAAGCTTCTCTGGGGTGACATAGAGTAGCTTGAGATCTGACTTTTTGTCAGTCATGGCTGCATGTACAGCATTCACCTCCTCCCGGGAACTGGCAGCATTAAGTAGAGTTGCATTCACCCCGAGTTCCCTCAGTGCCATCAGCTGGTCCTCCATGAGTGACACAAGTGGTGACACCACTAAAGTTATACCTTCATAATGGGGAATTCAGTACAGCGGGTGAGTGCCTTAGTCAGCGGTTGGGTGTTTTAACACAATTTCAAGGATTACAACGCCTTAGATCATATTCATATTTAAAATTATTTAAGAGTTGAGAGGATAAAAGATAACGCACTATACCCGGCAATGAGTCATTGAGGGTACGGGAATATATGATGAATTTCATTACAAACACGACCAAGAAGTTTAAGAGGTTTTGTGTTCATCAGAATTGGCAAAACTCTACTAAAATCTAAATACTTTGAGAAGTAAGCTTTACTCCGCCATATCTAGTCTCAAACTGTAAAATGTTGATCGTTTATTTTATCTTGAGAAAACTGATTTGGCGCAGGTTTAATAATTCAGTAGTTTTTAATCCAATATGGATGCCTACCCTTAGATACGATGGCGGGCAATTGGAAGCAGAGACTTTTGCCACCCCCTGTGGGCATGATGAGGAGACAGTCATGACCAGCCATTGTGGCATTCATTGTGGACAACTGTAGAGGACGGAACTTCTTCACCTTGAACACAGATTCTTTGGATTCTTGTAAACGCTTAGACCACTCAAAGTCTGAAAAATTAAATGGTGTTCAAGATGTAGGATACGGAAGACTTTCATAGGGCCCTGAAATTCAATGAGGTAATTTGAAATTGCCAATGTTATCATGTGGGGGAACTTTGGTGAAGGATATGGGATTAGTCAAATTCTGATTGATTGAACTGTACAAGGTTAGGACCAAGTCCCGTCTTGCAGTCATACTGAACAGTTCCACTCAATCTTCGAAATATTATTCTATACGTGCTAGCATTTCTATAGCATACCTTAAGGGCGACACAATATATAAAAGAATAAGCAGATAGAGATGATGGTGTTATCACCTCATTGAAATGTTAGTACCGTAAACTCCCGCGTATTAGAGTTTTAGTTCTCCTTGGATCCACAAGGGGGACACCAAGACCTTTCTTTTGATATGTTACATGCTATAATGGTTATAATAGGGCATAAGGGGGCCCAGGGGCAGTCCAGGGGGCCCAAGCTACACACAGGTTTTTAAATTTTGAAAATTCACTCAGTAGAACCAAAGTTATGAATTTTTCATTTTTTTGAGAATCTTCCAAAACTCTAGGTGCGTCTTATACAGATTACGGTAGTGAAAGAATAGAAAGGAATGGAGACCAAATTTAAGTAGGTGTAGGCATTGGCCTGTGGAAGTCAGGAGAGTGATCCTAGGTTCCAACCCAAAAAGAAGCAAATTTTAATGTAGGCAGGTTCTGGTGGTCCTGTGTGGCCTGGTGTTATTGGTGGACTATGATGTTATTGGTCCTAGGGCACAGATGGTATAATGTGTCAGACACGATGCAAAAAGACTTCCATGTAGCTATCTTTCCTCCACAGAGGATACATCTTGTGATGAACACTCAATCACATTACAAATGTCTGTCCATTATGATGAGCGAATTGATATTTTCGTTTGTTACTGCTTCTAGCAGTATAGAACATTATACTTTTCTACATGGTAACAGTAGCTTACCAGCATGTTCCCAGTCCTTATTTTGGGCTGCAGATGGGGCACGTGCAGCCTCCTTGATGGCAGCCTGCAGACGGCGCTGCTTGTTGGTTAGCTCGGCTTGTCGCTCTAATAATGCCTGCAGTTGGTCCTCAATCAGCGCAAGCTCTTCAGTCACATCTCTCAGTTCTTGGTGTGCACCTGCATCAGAATGTATATCGTATTAACAAACCATTGATTTATACAGTAACCCCAGTTACATAATTTGTATTAATCAAATATACAGTTCTGTGCAACAATGAGAATTTCCATATGAATTATATCATTTTTAAGACTGCATGTTATGTGCCTTTTTTATAAACCATGGAAGTGGGTGTTACTCAAGGACAAAGTACCCATCACGGTTTGTTTTATCAGTGGATTTTACCTCAACCAGCAAAATGTAAATTGGCGGAGCCACTGCATGGGCACCTATACTAAGGCCTACAGGTGAGGTAAGCTTGTCACATGAGGTCCAGATAATGTATTTTGTTAATCTTATTGAGCCTAATGAGTACCGTAATCTCCCGCGTATAAGACGCTTCCTCTACGCCAAACAAAATACTGGTGCGTCTTATAGCTTCCTCTCAAGTTGGGTGTGCGTCTTATACGAGGGGTAATTTTACTATAGAAATGTACTAATCTTACAAATTTCAGCCTTAAAATGTGCGTCTTATACGTGAAAATGCATGTGCTGAGCTTGGGGTGCGTCTTATACGTGCAGTGCATCTTCTACGCGGGAGTTTACGGTAATGTATATATCGGTAACTACCCTGGTACATACCCTCCATATTTGTTCCCCGGTCCGTCTCGTCAGCTGTATAGCCGATGTCTTTTTCACTTCCAGAACAACTTCCCTCCAATTACTTTCAATGCTGGCTTGTTTTTGATGATTGCCTCCCTGCCAAATTGGGCCCCACACTGTGGACACAGACCCTTCTCCTGTGTGAAGTCCTCCACCACTTTGTGAAGGTGGATCTTAACAAGCTGACCCTTACCACCTTTACGGTAACGAAATAGTTGGGTCTGGCACGCCTTGCAGAACACCTTGATGATTCTTGATGTTCTTGGTATCACTAGTGAAACCATAGTTGGTGGCTTTTCTCTTGCCAGGCTGGAAAGAAAATAAGAATTGCTGTTAGGGGTAACTATCCTGTCCATAATTTCCAGTATGGGTATGTTACCTGGAACAGATATGTTTCTTTTATGCCTATAAAATTTAGGCCATATATGACCTGTTTATAACTTTATCATGCCACGCACAGTTATTTAGTCAATGTGATTAAACTGTACCCTGTAATCTGTGGAAACCTGTAACAAATACAAGCCAGGGTACAACGCAGTGGATTCCATCATCCTTATAGCCATGCAAAAGCTTGGTGGCTGACTACTAAACTGAGTGGTATTATTTAAAGATTAGTACAACCGGTATCATACATAATAAGTATAATACATGTGTTTACGGTACTGCACTCAATTCTACACTAGTACCAGGGTAGATAGTAGGCCTAAAGCGGAAAACAAACATAGCGCGTTGCGTGTACGCGGCAGGTCGTTGTCATGCCAACGTATGCGGGAGGGCGTCAGAAATGCCCTACTGGTAGGCACTTTAATGGAAATTTCAAATACATAACAGAACGATCTCTTTTATCTTATTCAATAGATCTCACAGAGACATTTTCAAAACCTTTTGAATTTTGTTTCCATCTTTTATAGAACTAAAGTTACAAGCCAATTTGTGTCCAAAATATTGAGCTAGGTACATGTAGTACTATAGAAATGGTAGAATAGGTGTTTCAGTTTTTGTGATGTAGGCCTAAGGTAAGCAGAACAATTACCATTCTATCAAGAGCATTGTCAATTTTCAATGGATTTACTTGAAATTTCCACATATAACCACAATAGGGAGTTCTTGCCAAGTAATATTTGACATCATGGTGTGACATACAGGTGACCTTAAGTTGACCTTAAGATGCCCTTTTAGGGCATTAAAACCTGTGACCTTTCTATCAATAAAACTGCAAATTTTCAATGGATTTACTTTAAAATTTCTGAATATATCCACAATAGGGAATTCTTTCCCAAGTGATATCTTATATTATGGTGTTGTACTGTGTGGATACCCAATTAGTTTCATGCTGTTTTGGCCTTATTTCCTTGTCATTGCATGTAGACGTAGTAAAGTGTCTTTTGGGGTTTGAGCTAGCTTCCTTTAAAGGGAAGAGTATACTACCACATCGGCCCAGTACACCTATGAAGCTGTGCAGCAGTCCCACTCAAATAAAACAAGTGAGAGATACCTTATTGACTGAAGGCTTTATTGACTTTCTCCTCAGTTGCCAACACGTCAAGCATCAAAGAGTACAAAAGGTCTGCCAAACAACCTGGTATCTTATATATGAACAACACTCGATCTTATCCTATTATTCACAGAGTCTTATTATGACAATCTCTATTTCCTTAGACGATGTATTACTTGTTCTCTCACAATTTCCTTCTGTCATTAAAAGTTCCCTATCCTGATGACGACTCCCAATTCATAATTTCACATGATGTTAAAATAGTAGGCAAGGCTGAAGGCAAGTTCATTCTGGTTTTAACCTCTTATGAAGTAGTGTAGTGCTTTTACATGGAAAGTTTTAATAATCACTATAGGATGCCGACCTCGCGGTGGATCCTAAGTCCATACAGGGATGCTCCCTGCATGGAGAGGGAAAGGCCTTTCCCAGGCCTTGAGTCCGATTGTACTAATCACTACCTCTAATTCCTACCTTCATTTTCCATGATGTCCCTTGGCTGAGAGCTAGCCATTTCCAGTCAATGCCCTCTAGAGCTCCAAATAGATGTGCATGGTCTACTCTCTAAACCTTCTTAGCAGTGAATGGTGAGTGTATTTGTTGTTGAATGTGCATGCAATTGCCAAGGTAGTAACTCTCCTCTTATATAATCCTAGTGTTTCTGATGTGTATAGGCTATCCACTCCTTTGATCTAATGGTATCTGGCTATTAACTGTTAGCTCAGATATGTGTGCCTGACTCTCAATGTTTTTTCCATGCTCCCTCTAAACGGTCTCTCCGTTTCCATCCCAGAATTCCATAAATATACTACTTAAGGAGCCTCCTTTCCAATCGTTGTTATCTCAACGCGCCTGCTCCGAGAATCGTCGTCATCTCATGACGTCACTCTCTGATTACCTCGTATTCATTTCCCATTATTATTAACTTCTGTTTAACTTTGTAAAGTAGTTATCTCTTAATCTAATATTCTTCTTCCTATTATTCATCATTAGTCCCTCTGATTCTGCCGGTCCTAAACCAATTATTTCTTTTATTTTCAGATGGATACTTTCCTGTCTTCCCCCCGGCTATTGGTGTTTTTTTATCCTTTTCATCTCCCAACTGGAGCAATCAGGCTTTCTTCCCCTAATCTCATCATAGACTCGAGCACCACCGCTTACACACGCCACCAATCCATTTCTTCTCAAAATATTTTATCAGTAAACATCCGCTACTCTGTCTTGCCTTACTGCCTTTTTCTTCATATCCCTATTAAATCCTTTACATATCTTATTACTGTCAGCACTGCTGATTACATGTTATCATCTATTATTTTTCTATCACCATCGTACAGTGTGACACCGGTGACATTAGAATGCCCTTTTAGGGCATTAAACCCTATGACCTTTCTACCAATATCATTGTGAATTTTCAATGGATTAACTTTAATGGATATATATCCAAGTCATATCTGATATCATGGTGTGACATACAGGTGACTTTAAGCTGACCATGAAATGCCCTTTTAGGGCATCAACCTTTCCATCAATAAAATTGTGGATTTTCAATGGATTTACTTGGAATTTTCAGCATAATTTACAATGGGGAGTTCTCTCCCAGTCATATTAGATATCATGGTGTGACATACATGTGACCTTTAAATGCCCTTTTGGGGCATTAAACCCTATGACCTTTCTATAAAATTTTCAATTTCCAATACTATCAGAGCTTACCAGCTAGCCCAAACTGAGAAACATGAGACTTCTTGCAGCAAGAAAAAAAAGTACTGTGCATACTCAGACATACATGAAATTTCACATGTAGCCCATTTGATATTCAATTTGGGACAAGGGCTTTCACCCGTCCGCTCCTCAGCCCTACCTTGATTCAAATGGCTCTGTTGCCAACTGCCCTCCTCCAGTAACTATGGGGGGGTCTCCATAACAACGATTGTGTAGTACACAAAAGTGTGTATCACCTGACCACAATAGCCTCGTTTTGGGGTCCAGCATCCCCTGGAGGAGTTCACTCTCCAGGTATACTGTTGTTCATCACCAAGCATTTTCTTGGTGCCTGACATTAATTTTAATGATAAGGTGGTGATGTGAATAAAGGTTTCGATCCTGCTAGATCTCATCAGGTGCTAAAATGAGGTTTACAAAGTGTGTGGCTTTGCCACTCTTACAGTCTATATTATCAATTTGATATTATAGGAATGCCACTTGGTGACTATAAAATTAAATAAAGGAGACTGTTTACATGATTCTAGTTCAACAATTGGAAGAGTCTAGGGTCATGTATTAAAAACAGTGGGGTAAGCTACCCAAGTGGTTCAATAGGTTTCAAAGCCTGTTTTTGTAAATTAATGTGTCACCAAAGCTCACCTAGTCATAGATTAAATGAATTCTTTTGGTTAGCATTTCCACAAATATTAAAAAAAAAACAAAAAAAAAAAACCCATTTGATATTCAACAAATCTGTCTGAATAGGTATTTTTAATGTCTGGCAAAGTTTTGATATTTTAATCCAACTTTAAAAATTAAATTAAAATTGAATTGAATGCAGATATTCCTAGGATAAGTGGTAGAAACCGGCAATTTCCGTCACCATGAAAATTGGGAGTGCTTACAGGGCCCAGCAAAAATCATACACACCTTTGCCAGCTTTCTTGTGCGGCCTCTGCAGTGTTATCATAGTGCCTACTACTTGGGGTTATCTCATGCATCGACACATCAGGAAACGTGCTATGTTTATTTTATGCTTAAATCACTCCGTACCGGTATCAGTATGTCTATCGCCGCACTGGTATAATAGTAGGCATGGCAGTACTCACAAAGTGGCGTGACCAACACTCTGCCTACTGAGGCAGCCATTTCTGCCCGATTTTTTCTATCTGGGTATGGTCAATTTTACCCCCACCATGGAGGAGAACCTACAGAGATAATTGACTAATTCCAAATGCTATGATTGCCTGCAACACCTCTAGTTTTAGTATGAGGCCATAATTGTAAAAACACATTATCAAGGATATATATTTTGGTTTCAAATTTGGGTTATGATGAAAACTTGAAAAAATTAGTGATACTCCCTAACCACTATATAGGTGATGGAAAGTTGTTATTTTTCTGATATATATCTGTGTAATGTTCATTGATTTGTGCATGGCACTGTTTGTGGGAAAGTGAGCTTTAGCACAAAGTTGACCCTGAAAATTTGGCTATGTCCACTTTCCTGGTTGTAAAAATTATGAAAACATCACAACATCCTAAAAATAAATAGCGATGTGATAATACAACCATTTTTCCTACCAGGAAAACCTAACAGCATTAAAATCCATTGAGAATACAATGTTTTATGCCCATTCATATTGATGATGTCAAGTGTGCTATATATATCATACTCTGTTGAAACACTCTCAGACAGCCCCCAGCCAATTTCCTCCCATACAAAAACTGTTGACACTAGCATGATAAATCCAACTGATACATGGAGAGAAAATGTTAGGCTTCCTTATGACTGGTAACAGATAGCTGTAGGATGAATTTTTCTTTTTCTTGGGTTCTCACCAGGACCCTCTCCTTGGGCAGATTCAGGGCCAGTCTTAACCAAAAACCTGTTCAAGTTTCAAGTTTGTAAAATTTTTCATTTCCAGGAAAAAATACAGGATTCACCATTTCGGAGATCTCCCTGTTTATCCACCCGGGAGATATCAACAAGAAAAATATCTCAATGTTCAATGCAAATAAATGTTATGCAGATATCAAGACCTTGTTATACAGTAGCCTTAAGGGTGCTATCATCAATTAACAACAGTTTTGAACAACATAGGACAGATAAAGGTAGATAGTAACACAAAAGGACACACACTAAGACAGAAAGGACAGACAGGGTGTACAATCAGATACATTAGGAGCAATAATTTTAGGTCAGGTCACAGTGGCCAGTATCAGAGATGTCAGTTCGATATTTGGCGAAACTCTGAAAATTATTTTGGGCACTTCAAAAGGGGGGTTATACCCTAATCAGAGTGACAAATACCTTCAAAGTTAAACACTTAGGGTTGGGTGTACCTTTAAGAAATATCAGAGTTATAAAATATTCATTTTAAATTTTTTTTTTCTTATTATTTCTGTAGTAAAATATCACCTTTGAACCTCTGAAATCAGAGAAAATCTGAAACTCTGTCATCTCTGCAGTATGCTTCTGCCCTCATAGAGGAGGGAGGGGTTATCAGGGGACCAGTGTCCCTGGCAGCATTATAAATAGATTGATTTCGCTATCAAATGCATGTCAAATCGTTATTAAAGCACATTATTCACACTTCTAGCATCCTAGAGTATTGATATATTTTGTTTTTGGAATGTTTTTTTTTTTTGAAAAAAAAAAGAAACCCCTGCCATACTATTAAATAAATAGTTATTAATAGTAATACAGGCTACACTTGACTTGAGTACTGTACAGTCTGTAGCGTTTAAAGGAGCTCTGAATCGGCTACGTCCGCCACACTGCCCACAGTGCTAACGTCTGCGGACGTAGTCGTAGGTCCTCGATTCAGAGCGCCTTTAAGTTAATAGTCCCTATACTATACACTGACAGTATTGATAACTAAAAACTTTTGTTGCCTACCAGAGTAGAGATACGCTCATAACAGCCAGCTACTGAACAGTTTACCGAAAGCCCAAAAACCTTTGGACCACCGCTTCATGAGTTTATCTCACACGACACGTTTTCATGGACATGGAGCAGACGACCAAGTTCATTTTATTTGGCCACCAGCCACTTGTCGAAACTATTTCATTACTTGTTTACAGACCGCTGCTACCCTTACACTCTTAGGGAATCATATAACTGTGAGCTCTGAACTAGGTTAAACATTTCCATAATCATAGAATTGCGCATACCAATCATATTTAGGCCTGGTACAGAATTGTTGGCCTGTTTTTCACCAGTTTGCACCAACCTTGTTTTGTGCTGGGCGCGGCCATCTTGGAATGCACGTAAAACACGGAGGATAAAAGACGAAAATGAGAAATCGTCCTGTGCTTAATGTGGTACAAAATTACGATGCTCACAAGTATCCCAAATTTATGAACCTATAAATCTAGTTTGAATTTTGGACACAAATATCATATATAGTATTAGTATCAATTATGAAATAATATTCGATCCTTTGAAGGATCGCGCACCTGCAACCATAGTTCCAGATTTAGCCGCTAGGCGCAGTGCATCACCAGAAAAACAACACTCGATGTGATCAATTTCACCTCTTTATTTTGACATATCTCAAAGTTAGACTACCTGTCACTGCATCTGCAATTAGCTTATATATCCATGGATCAATCTAGGTAGGTATCGTCATACCACGCTGACCCTGGCACTCTCGTAGACGTAGTCTACTACTAGTACTAGTACTAGTTACTAAAGCTCATTGCCGTATATTGGGGACCAAAAACTTAGTTTTTCCTATTTTTGCACCTTCAAAATGGTGCTGTGTCTCTCATAGTTGGCCGATCTACACAATTCTTTCACCATGTAAAAGTACACAATTAGGGCATTATTTCTAGATACCTCATTAAGTTTTTGGTGAAAATTAAAAATATTTTATCTTATATCAAAGTGTAAGTTTCAGAAGCGAAAACCATGAAAAAACACCTACTTCTCCATCTTTAGGCTAAAATTACTATGAAAAAGTGAGTGATGACCCCCTATTTTCATTAATTCATCTTTTAGAGTGAGAAACAAGCTTTTTAAATATGTTTTTACATTTTATATGCCTCTAATAGTTCAAATTCTACCAAAAGATATGTATTTTTTTGAAAACTAACTAAAATCGCCATTTTGACCCGTCCTTTGATACAATTTTTCCCTATAGCATTTAACATGATCCCTATATATGAGAAAAAATGGAGCAAGAAAAAGAAAAAACATGGATTTTGTATCACATTTATGAGTTCTTTCAATATACTGGATAGCTTAGATATTCATGCATTTGTTGGGATTATCCATTGCGGTACTTCATGGTGACCTAATTCAACCTTGACCCCAATAACTGTGATTCAAGGTCAGACAGTGACCTACTTATACAAATGTAAGATATATGGTAACTAATATGATTTATATACTTCTGAAAAGTGTCAATGATATCTCTGACTTGGATTTGATGTCCCTGGTCCATTAAATCAAGATTTTGTTGTTTTATTAAGAGAGAAATCCATAATTTGCACCCAACCACCTGCTATTAATGCAGCTATTTTGCCCCAAATGGGCAGCAATTGGGCAGTATTTGCCCTGTTGTAATAATATGGCAGCTGAAAAAATTATCAAATATCTTCCAATTTCCAATAATTTTCAGTATAGATATTCAAAACACCCTATACAAGACTAGGGTTGTGAAAAAACTAGGATATTTTATCATTAATTAGAAAAAAATAAGGCCCTCATGCTGCAAATGCACCAGTCCCCAATATAGAGGAACGGACTTGTAGTAGTCTAGACTACACTCTAGTTGTTGTCACTAGTACTAGTAGTACCACACAGTGACACACCAGTACACTGTACAGTCTGTAGACTGGGTAGTATTGGTTTGATAATATTACTGTTATTATTACAGTAGTGAGAAGACACAGTGTCAGTAGTTACCTAGGTAGCACAGAGACTTTGGCATAACGTTGGGCCAATGTTGGCCCAACCAATCAGCTGCCCATCTGACGGTGCCAACCAAATGCATAGGCCCAATGTTGGCTTTTGGTCGGCACACATCAGCATCGGCAAAAGTGGCCGACCATTTGCTGACCACTTTTGCTGATGTCCTGCCTATGTTGGGCCAATGTCGGCGTTTGGTTGGAACATTGGCCTGACGCAGTGGGCCAACGTCGGATAATTTTTGTGTGCTACCGGTACCTGAGTAGTGAGTAGAGAACTTGGATAACTCAGTGAATTAACAGTAGAGCCTACAAACACCCTATACTACTGGGCCTAGGCTACAATGCTATGGTAGTTGGTTTGTACATCTTGGTTTGTAGGAACTTATAAAAGGGGCCCTGGCACGGCAAAGTACAACATGGGTACCGACCCAAAGATCGTTGGTAAACTCGCAGGAACCAGCGGAGCGCCCTGATTGGTCAATATTCGCCGTGCCATGGCCCCTTTAAGGAAGTACAAGCAGTTATGTGGCCATGACCTGATTCAGCACTAAAGGGCCATAAGCATCATGGACATATCGGTCCAATAATGCTGTCCATCTGGTTGTAGTTGGCCCAACCATTGGTCACAAAGTTTGATCCTCCAATCAGATTGGATCAGATCAAAACGTCCCTGGTCACCGACTGAATCTGACTGCAAGCGGGCTTCCCTAGCCCACTTAAAAGGGTCTATATCTCCTCTTTCCTATCCCCTCAGGATGTGTGTGGTGCACATATGCGCGGGCACTGACACATTCCTCTGTTAAATTATCAACCTGTGAAGCACTGGATAGCCACATAGTGCCGCTAAAGTGCTGTAAAACACAAATCAATCATTATGACTGTCTGCAAGGCCCTGTCGATTTTAGGATCCAAGAGGCATTGCACTTTTCGCCTGGGGGCCATCCATAAATGACGTCATGGAAAATTTGACCATTTTTAACCCCCCCTCCCCCCTTGTCATGCTTTTTGCCAATTTTGCAATCCTGAAGGTATATTGAAAATTAATTTTGTCATTTGTGGATGGCCCTCTGGGATCAGCAAGATTTACTGAACACATTCCAACTCTGATTTCATATTCGTCCTGCCTGTTCTTCGGCCATTTGGGTGGTACCGGTATATCAGTAATTGTAGTAGATTAGAATTAAGGTCCTACTGGTGATATTTAGGGATGCCAAGTGTTACAATTTTTCCATGATCGTTACGATTTTTGACCCATATCACGACCCTTATCGAGACCCTGTCCCTGTTTGATTCATTGACCTCTCACCTACATAGTAACTATTACAGGTGACAACATACCATGGAGGGGAATAAGGTCAGAACCCAGTCAACTCACAGACGCCGGACCCAATTCCGCGCCAGATCTAGAAAACCAAAACGAACCTTGAACTCAAATGACGAGGACTTCGCATCGGTAAAGTTTTATTTCTGTTCATATTATTATATTACCTGGGTACACATGTTTCAGTTTGATAATTATGAATAAAAAGTTCAAACTAATAGTTATGTAAATTTTCACCTCTTTCAATTTTAATACCTCTCATCTGTAAAAAGGTGTAAATCTGTACTAATGTAAATGTACCTTTAATATATTTTTTCACAAAACAGGAATGCAAGAAACGTAAATTTGGAAAAAAGACATCTAACAAATATTACGTCGATAAGTCTCGATGCTATGTTGAAGATGAGAATCCTCTGATAAAGTGTTGCTATGTTGTTCTCGAGCGGCAAAAAGATGCACACAGTTCGAGACAGCATGTGAGGCTTGATACTGGTGTGGCAAATGAGCAAGTGAGGCTTCTTGATACTAGAGTGATAGATGAGGAACAGTGTGCTGTCCAAGATCATAATGAGATCAATTCTGAATTAAATCAGGCTAGAGACAATGAAAATGGCGGAGATCAAACTCAGACTGATGGAGAGGGAGATTGCCGCACACAGCAGGGAGAAATTTCAGGAAATGAACTTACAAAATCAAATACAACTCAAGTGGAGGAAACTGGGCTTCCAGGTGAAAAACATCTAACACGACAGTGTGAATTAGCAGTTACTAAAATGAGAGACATGCTTACTAAACATGGGCCCAAAATACAGGGTGATGTCTACACCACAGACCAAGAGAGTGAGGCTAGCTGGGGCCTCTTCCAGGCCTGCGCAGATCCATTTGAAGCTGGGCAGTTAGTTGATGTCCACTTCATTGTGGATGAGAGAGGGCAAAGTGATTTAAATCCTATCTCTATTGATGAAGCAGATGCAATCCAAAATTGGAATATGCTTTCTGTGACAACTGGGAGTCAGGTGACTACAAGTAAGGTACGACAGTATGGGCCTGGCTCCAAAAGGAAAAGACCATGCCAGTCTGATAGTGCTGTATCTGCAGGATTAAAAGGCAAGCAAAATGTGTCAGGTCGAGCCATACATGGTGCAAAGCAGACAAGTAAAAGGCAGTCACTATGCAACGTCCGAACAGATAAGTGGACATTTTCCCAGCGCCAGATCAAAGAGCAGCAGGAAAGGCGAAAATGTAACATTGATCCAAAGCAAATAGACCAAGAGTCATATGATATACTGGCAGCAGATGAGCCTGACGATGAGGGTGTTGGATTCAGTATGGAGTTGGGGAAAAAGTATGAAAGGCATATGCAGTGGAGGGGAAGGCTAAACGCCCTGGCTGCATGGAGGGGAAGGGGCGGTTATAAAGTGTCGAGTCAGCGCTCGGAGCGACTTGCCCAAGCTGCTAGTGAGGCAGAGCTTGTCTTCAGATTCTGGGCTGAAGAAGCTCAAATAGAGTACAGAAAGGAGAAGGCAATGTTGTACCTAAGAGATGTCAGGACGGCTTACAAGCAATTACCCCAAATCTATAACAAGTTTGTGGATTTAGTGAGGAGTCTAAAGGAGACAACGTAAGTGAATGTTTTACACTAAATGTCATGTGGTTCCTTTCAGCTTGAGACTCAAATAAAATCCCTTGAGCCTATTTACATTTGCTATGAAAATAGTTTTTCTCTAGATCCCTTTACTTTACGTTTGAATGTGGATTACCTCTGTATATTAAATATAGGGTTACTGTGGTACACCAGAAGCCACATTATTAATTTCCCTGTTTGAAATTTACTAATATTGATGACAAAGTGATGCAGTGTACCCGTATTGTAATTTCAGAAAGCCGACAAAAGACATACGACAGGAGGTACGCAATCTGTTTGTAGATAAACCACACCTCATTAAAGGCTTCAACATGTTTCTTCATACCGACACAGCAGAAGGGGCCCTTGATGATCAGGTATATTGAATAACTTTTCTATAGCCTTAGGGCTTCCCTAGCCCACTTAAAAGGGTCTATTTCTCCTCTTTCCTATCCCCTCGGGATGTGTGTGGTGCACAAATGCGCAGGCACTGACACATTCCTCTGTGAAATTGTGTAATGTCGTTCTCGCCATGAATATGACCTTAGCTGTCGAAATGGCATAAAAAAAAACATCTATTACTCACTCACTCACTCACTCTATAGCCTTAACTACCGTAGTACCTCACATATAGATGCACCTGGTTTTTGAAACATACCCCAGGTGAGCTTCATAGCACTGCCTTGTAGACGAGTTTTCTTAAATCACATAGAATAATACGACCCAGGTTAACCTTAAAAAGCACAAGTCCCCCCAAGTGTGCCTCATATTGTTGGCTTCAATTGGGGTATCACTTACACGTGAGATGCGATTTCTAGACGAGGAACTACCTTAATATGTAAATACCATACACTTTAGGACATACTGTATGTCAAATCAAGTCATTGATTTATGAATCCTAGATACCCCTGGTAAGTGAAAAAAATGTTACAATTAGGGATTCATGTAAAAAATTCATAGGCCATTGTTCCAAAAGATTAGAAATACATGTGTAGATTAGAAATTTTAATGATATTGATATGTTGCGAGCACATTTACCAATGGATCACTATAATGTGCGTGCAAGAAAAATTTTGACTGCTCTGAATTTCAGGATGAGGAGGTAAGCGACAACGACAATCCACCTTTATTGAGCGACATCTTGGAATCAGCGACTGATTCTACAAATCCTAGCACAGAAGAGACCTCGGCCAACCTAGACAAAGACACGTTACCCCTTCGTGAGTCAGAGACAATAACAGAAAGTACAAGTGGAACAGGGGGAAGTCTTCAGGTGAACCAAACGGAAAGTTCCACAGGAGGAATGAGGAATGTCTCCAGCCAAACGAAGGATGCACAGTTAAGAACCCTTTTAAACACGCCCAAAGTTTATCTAAGCAAAGCAAAGATCAACAAAGCAGAAATCACAATTGGTTCTATATATCCACCAAAACGAACCTTAAAACGAGCCCCAAGATCTGTAGCAATGACACAGTCCCAGTCAAAGGCTAATCAAAGTGCAGGGTTAGATGGGGCTCATGTGCTGGTAGATACAGTATCACAGGTATCAGTGCAACATACTGAACGCCCTACAGAACTGCCTACCAGTGGGTCAACATCACAGATATCAGATGAGACGGTGACTGATAATGCACAGCAGCTGAATACTGAAGCATCTACACGACAATCAAGTCATGGGTATATCATAAAAGAGATATCTGGTGCAGCCTCGCGAACTGAAGCCAGGGGAGTGAGCAGGGTACAGTCAGATACTGAAAGGGGAGGTGGGGCAGAGGAAGAATTGCAAAATAGAAACCGTGTTGGTCCTATTACAGAAAAGGAATTGAGGATTGAATTACAATCACCAGAAAAAAGGCACCAAGTGACACCACAGACTGAGAGCCTTAATAGAGTGCCACAGACTGAGAATCAATCGAAAATGTTCAAAGAGACGGCTATGTCTTACCTTAAGAATGTTAAGATAGCTTACAAAGAGTCACTTCAAACCTATAACAAGTTTGTGACTTTGGTGAGGAGCCTACAGGAGACAACGTAAGTAAATGTATTTCTCAGGTGTAAACTCATGTAAAATCAGTTAGAGCTACCATCAGATAATTTTGCGACAGACTGAGGCGTACATTGTAGCCTACTATCATAACATAAGGCCTAAAAATATTGCATTCATCCTGTGAGCGGCATCTACTTAGGAAAACAGGGCCAATCCTAAGTTTTTGAAACTTAAAAAAAAAGTTACATACTTTTTTTGGTGATTTTTTTTGGTCATTTGCTAGTCCCCAGCTAGTACCAGGTCATTGTGGCAGTAATTAAAAATGAAATATGACATCCCCTACCTGTTAGAAAAAGGCACGTGAACTAAAACCCAACTGTTATTTCGTGTCTGGTGTATGCACCTGTGTGAAGATATACAGAGACACATAGATTTCTTACTCAAGAATTGTATTATGAACAAGTTTTACTGTTGTTCTACTGTTGTATTGAATTAAGACTTAGATCCTGCATTATGACCATAATTCTGGTATTTGATTGTATAATACAAAGTACCGGAAATAAACATGGTTCTGAGATGGTCGTGAGGAAAAGGGTATTCTTTTCTGTGATAAATGTCTTCAGCGTGATAACAAGTTGAGTTTAAAAAGTTGAGTTTAACAAGTTTTTATTTGGCAAAAATCATATGTACATACGCTTTTCACGTCAGCCAAACACCAAAAAAAGAAGAAATGTCAATAAACAAGAAAAAATGTCATTAAAATCAACCAAGAATTGTTCTTGGCTTCCATTAGAGAGGTCGGAAATTTTAATGTTTACATCACTCCCTTACCCTCCAAACCCCACCAGTGATGTTATACATGTCTATCATAATTTCAGGAAACCAGCTAAAGACCTACGCCAGGAGATTGCTGAGCTGTTTGAAGGTAATCCACATCTTATCACAGGTTTCAATGTATTTCTTCCGAAAGACGCAACCCAAGAAACTCCCAATGTAAGTCCACGTTTCACTTCTCAGATATAGCATACATACTTTTGCCTAATGCTTGTAGTTGACAGTTGAAAAGATTATTGCATTACCCTGCAGAGAACTACAATTATGCCTGCCCGATACTCTACATGTATTCGTTGAGAAATTTACTAAAAATGCCGATTCTTGAAATAAGTAGATGATTATAAGCCTGTATTATGTAATCAAATGCATAGACTCTCCCCCTTTATTCACAGGATTCTGCTGATGAAGACGCATTGGGATCTGGGTCCCAGTCACCTACTGTTAGATTGGCAGGAACCTCAGTTCACCCAATGGAAGGCACTTTAGCCTCACCCGAGAGAGAAGCAGTGGGGAACACAGGTGACATATTGAACAGCCCTCTCAAAAATCTCCAGAGAAGAACATTGGGCTTGGACATAAGGAGCCTTATAAATGTACCCATAGTTTACCCTGGAAGTAAATCCGTGTTGGATTCTGACACATTGTCAGTGAATCAAACCAGTCATCTTACCATAGACACTACATCTGCAGACCTCTCGTCCTCAGGAATAGATGTCACAAAACCCTTCATTCTTAAGTTCAATCAGGCTGCAGATGCACAAGAGACTCAGCTATTGAGAGATGCATATACGTCCTCATTTCCACAGTTTCCTCAAGGAACGGGTAAAAGAATCATTCAGCCCACAGTGGAGGATGTTAGTCAGCCTGCCGAGGAGCTGTCTGACAGTGAGCCAACAACACAGGTCTTGGATGAGACAGCAGATGAGACCACAATCCAGTTGAATACTGAGATAGTTACAGAACAACCAAGCCTTGATGATATAGAGGAGGGGGCTGAGTCTCACCCACAGCCTGACATCCTGGTAGGAAGCGAGGCAGAATCCACAAATGAACTAAGTTTTGAAGTTGAGAACGAAGAGGAAACTAAAAAGATGGAAGCAGTGGCTTCTCTCTTCATCTTATCTCAAACTTCAAATCTGCCAGGAATGGACGAAACACCGCATACGGAGAGCGATATAGGAACTGAACCAGGATCGTCACAGACTAAGTGCTACCCAGTGGTGGAATCAGAAGCACAGAGCAGTTTAGAGACGGGAGAAGCAGGCCATCGTAAAAACATGATAGCAAGTGAGGGAAATTCACAAACCGAAAATTCAATGGAGACTGAAGTTGAATCACAAACTGAAAGTCAACCAAAGACCGAGGGGAAATTACAAACTGAAAGCCACCAAGGCACAGTGACAGAATTACAAGGTGATAACTATCAGGGTCCAGAGATCGCATTACATGGTGAAAGTCACCAAGGCCCAGTGGTAGAATCACAACCTGGGCCTGAAAGCTACCAGGGTCCAGAGGTGGAATTACAAGCTGAAAGCCACCAAGGCCCAGAGATGGAATCACAAGCTGAAAGCTGCAAGGGTCCAGAGGTAGGATCACAAACTGAAAGCCATCAGGGTCCAGAGGTGGAATCACAAGCTGAAAGCCACCAGGATCCAGAGGTAGAATCACAAGCTGAAAGCTACCAGGGGGACGTAGAATCACAAGCTGAAAGCCACCATGGTCCAGAGGTAGAATCACAAGCTGAGGGCCACCAGGGTCCAGAGGTAGAACTACATGGTGCAAGTCACCAAGGCCCAGTGGTAGAATCACAACCTGGGCCTGAAAACCACAATGGTCCAGAAGTAGAATCACAAGCTGAAAGCCACCATGGTCCAGAGGTAGAATCACAAGCTGAGGGCCACCATGGTCCAGAGGTAGAACTACATGGTGCAAGTCACCAAGGACCAGTGGTAGAATCACAACCTGTGCCTGAAAGCCACCAGGGTCCAGATGTAGAATCACAAGCTGAAAGCCACCAGGGTCCAGAGGTAGAATCACAAGCTGAAATCCACCAGGGTCCAGAGGTAGAATCACAAGCTGAAAGCTGCCAGGGTCCAGAGGTAGAATCACAAGCTGAAAGCTGCCAAGGTCCAGAGGTAGAATCACAAGCTGAAAGCCTCCAGGGTCCAGAGGTAGAATCACAAGCTGAAGGCCACCAGGGTCCAGAGGTAGAATCACAAGCTGAAAGCTGCCAGGGTCTAGAGCTAGTATCACAAGCTGAGAGTCACCATGGTCGAGATGTAGAACTACAAGGTGAAATAAATCAAGGCCTAGAAGTAGAATCACAAGTTGAAAGCCACCAGGTTCCAGAGGTAGAATCACAAGTTGAAATCCACCAAGGCCCAGAGGGAGAATTACAAGCCTACCAAAACTCAGAGCCAGATTTACAACCTGAAAGTCACCAAAGGGCAGAGGTAATTGAAAATGGCAATGTGGTAAGGGCTGAACTGGAATCAGAAACTGAAAGCTACCATAGGGTCGAGGAAGAAAATGAAAACCAACTAGGAGGAGATTCAGAATCAAATACTGAAATCCACTTAGGATCAGAGGCTGGATCAGAAACTGATATCCACCTAGAAATTGAAACTGACTCAGAACCTGACATGCATTTTGGGACAGAAGTAGAATCACAAACAGAAACCCACCAGAAAGTGGAGATGGAATCACAAACTGCAGGGCATCAAGAGGCAGAGGCTGAATCACAAACTGAAAATACCCTTAAAATGGAAGCAGATTCGCAAACTGAAAACATTTTGTGGACAGAAGAAGAATCACAAACTGAAAGCCTTGAACAGACAGAAGCTGACTCACAAACTGACAATCATTTAATAATGGAGACAGAATCACAAACAGAAAAGGTTTTGAGAATAGAAGGAGAATCACAAACTCACAGCCACCAAGAGGCAGAGGCTGAATCACAAACTGAACACCCCATAGGGGTGGAAACAGAGGCACAAACTGAAAAGTGTTTGAGGAGTGAAGCAACATCACAAACTGACAAACAGTTGGGAGTTGAAGGAGAATCCCAAACTGAAAGTGGTCTTGGGGGAGATGCAGCATTGAACAGTAAAACTAATGCCAGATCTGAAACAAAGCGGCTAACTGGAGGTGATCAAAGGACAGTGGTGCTAGGTGCAGAGCCTTCAGTTAGTAACAGTGAATCGCAAAATGAGGACCCGGTCTATGTTGTTGAAGAAAAGGCACTTTCCTTTGTCTTGGAGACCAGTGACTCGGTAAGGAGATTTCCCCACCCCCCCCCCCAAGGTTGTACAACAGAACCTTTGAATAGGCTAAGTACTGTATGTAGTCATGGTTATTCAAATTCAAATGTATTAAGGAACTTTCTTAATTCCCAAAGCCCACACGGGCACTTTATAATCCATTTTTGATAATGATACAATTAGACGAAAACAAGTAAAAGATTGAGGAGTGTTAAGGACACAGTGACATTAGTTATACGTCAATATAGAAGTAAGTTAAGCTTAACACAATAAAACACCGTAATCAGTTCTTGAGGGTGGTGGTGGGGTGGGGGGTGTTAACTATATTGGTTTGGGGTGGGGGGTTAAAACATTTCTAGCTTGCAAAATTGTGTATATTGAATGTGAGGCTTATACATGAGAATGGGCCCTGGTGCACCTTGTAGGTTGGGGGAGGGGGTATTTTTTTTCTAAAATCTCCCTTCGCAATACACTGATACGGTACGTACGTGGTACAAATGTACAAGGGATGGGGAGTATTCGAGGTGATCCTAGATTTTTTTAATGTGAAAATCCATCCATCGATATGAACAGAAATTTTGTCATTTTGCCGTGCTCCATCATACCAACATAGTCTGAATGTTTCTTAGGGAGTGGTCGTTATTTATGAACGCGGGGGGAGGGGGTGGTGGGTTTGAGGAGGGGGCGTAAACACTTTTGATACCAATTGGAGTCATGTGGGGGGAGGGTGGAAGTAAAACCCATCTTGAGTTGGGAATGATAAAAGTCTGTGCGAGATCAAAGAGATGTTTAAAAAAAAAAGAAAAATTGACTGCCTTATATGCAGGGTGCGCCTTATTATTTGATATTTTATATTTTAATGTATTATCGTACTGGTCAGTACATCAAACACAGGACAAACATCGATAGGTCATAGACTTACTTTAGATCTTTAATATACGTTTGATAAGTTTTTGCATATGGGTGCATTGCATTGGTGTGGGCGAAAAGCAAAGACTTGTTTATAGGGTTTAGTATGGACGTCCTGTGGGTCAGCCATTTTGAATTTTGCTGGTTGAGGTAAATTCCACTGATAAGACCTACCATGATGGGTACCTTGTCCCTGGGTAACACCCACTTCCAGGGACATGCTGGTCCTATCTTATCAGTGCATGTCGCCAGAACCAGCTGCAGTCCCGCTTCCAGCCAATAGAGAGCGCCACCTTGCACCCACGGCAGACATACTTTCAAAGTAACTTTGGAGGTGGATAACAAAGCAGTGCTCACCATTGGCAGACTGTGTGGTGCATCTGGTATGTGTAAGTGAGCCTTGAGGGTGCAAGAATTGCCATTTTCCTCTCAAACTATTTTTCCAAATTAGTTTAAACTTTTAGCGAGTCACCTAATGATATAAGCGAATATTGTATGTGAATATGAAGTAATTTCCCTCAGTAGGTTTTGGTTAAATGAATTATGAAGTCATTACTCCACTGTAATTTTCACCTGCCAATCCCGTACAACACAAACCCCTACTTTCCTAAACAATTAATGACAGTTCTACTCATTATAAATTCACTAAACTTTCAGCGATTGATAAACTAATTCTTTATAAAGTTTGAAGGCATTCTGAGTAGGGGAAGTATTGAAAATAACAATTTATGCCAATGGATAGTCAACTTTAAAGCTCCACTAGTCTATGGGGCCAGTGCGCGAGGATTCGAGTCCATAAAATGGAGGTGCTACCAGTTGCAACGAGGTGCAGACAACTTTTCCATACTTTTTATAGCTTGGTTTTTGTCTGTACGAATATTGCCGTGACAGGGATCCTTTTCAGGGTACGCTGGGCATCTGCGGTCTGTATAACTACCGCAGGCATAGGGCTCCACCCCCAACCCCTCTCCCCTTACTTCCTCCTGTGTCAAGGCCAGGTCACAGACATGGAGAGGGAGGATTACAGAAATATAATCTTGTTATATCAAGGAGATTCTTATCCTTATCCCTTAATTGGGGGTGATTAGTGGATGTCTGTCTCATTTCACACTCTCTCCCATATATTAAGATAACCTATTAGCAATAACATCTGCTGGGAGAGTGTGCTCACTCATGCACATCCACCAGTTTCCAACAAGTTGGCCAAGGCTTCCACCTGCCCCTTATGTAGTGGGAGAGTGGTGGGAGCAGAATTCAGGGTTAGGTTTCCAGCCTATTTTCAGGGTACCCTTCCAGGTTACATGGACGTAAATGCTGCCCTCTTGTGAGTCATATGGTATTCAGGCCTGCACTGAAGGTGATCTGAGTGCTGATTGGCTTAGAAACCATACGCAAGAAATATTGGTTAAATTATGAAAAAAATCACAAGTGACCCCAAATAGTTCCTAAATGGAAAAGTAGATGAGTTTTTATATTATGCCAAGGTTTGGGGATTTTATCAGGTCTGCAAATGTTCATCTGGCCAATGGAGGGTTTGAGGCCCAAAATAGGGTAGAATGGCACTTGCTGTACATATCTTTCCCTTAGTTAAGATTTTCAGGGTTAAGCCTATCCTATAGGGCATTAGCACTTTAGGCTATGGAGGCCGCCATTAGACCCCGACTGCACTATGACTAACACCTTCAGCCCCCGTCTCCGCAGTAAATGCCAGGGATGCTTCCCATTGGTCAATAATACAATAGCCATGTGCCGTATACCGGTATTCTAACACACTGTGTGTGAGAGATGGTTTAATCTTGCTACGGTTGAAAATATTACCAACGAACATTACGGGGTGGGGCTGTTTTTGTGTGTTATGCTATATACTATATATATAATATAGAAAGATAGAGGAAATAGAATTAGTTCCACGTAACCTCCAACACTGTTCACGGGCGGGAAAAAAGTTTCCACCGTGTGGCGCTGTCGCTCCACGCAGAGCGACAGCGTCTCTTAGTTCTCTTTTAATACGCCAGAGGGCGCAGCATTAACGAATTGCCAGTCGGTGGCGTGGTTTTGTGCTAAATAGAAAGTGACGAAATCTGTACTAATTAACCGCTGACAGCGTCTGCCAGGTTCAACATAACAGATATTAGATACTTAAGAACCAAGAAACATGTTCCGCCGTTCGTTATTACAGGTAAGATCTGCACAATACAAGAGTAAATATTGAAATTCACGTATTATCGCCCAGTACAAGTGTGTGGCATGGGACCGATGGCGATGGAACTCTAGGCTAAAGCCTGAGTGAGGTTGCAGGTGCTAGGGCAGGGAGGTTTCTGGAACGATGGTGCCAAGGGACGATGGTACCACGGGAACGATGGTACCACTTCTGAGGAACGATGATCGATGGTACCAACTACCATGTCCCTGCAGGCTACACATGTCTGACCTGTCCCAGCTTCTTAATTTAAGTAGGTATGTCAGCATTGGGGCTGATATGAGCCTGGACTGCGTCATGGAAAACTGTGCCAGGCTTGGAAAGTTTGTGCAGGGACAGGTCTCAGTGATCAGCTTATAACCATGGGAAATATTGGAGGGTTTAACTGCCTGAGAATTTGTACCCCAAGTACACAAAATTTCCTTCAATTTAGTGTTTGATTTTTTTCACAACTCTAATTAGTTAATTAATTGTCACCTTAATTAGGTCAATGTAATCAATACCCCCTGATCAAATACATGAAGGAATATAGGAAGTCATTCAAAAACATATAGAAGAGGTAGTATATGGTCTTAGCATCATCTCTGCCAAATATGAAGAAAATCTATTGTTGAGCACATAGTTTTCTAGGATCAGCAGAAATTTGTAACTGATAATTTCTGCCCAAATTAAGGGATTTTACTAACTTTTTATCTTTAAAAATTGATATTTCCACTTCTTTTGGTCAGAATGACCTGGGATGAACTGCATTGTGATGGCAAAGATCCAGGCTTTCAGGGGGTGTAAGCTTTTCCATGATACAGCAAGTTTAAAAATCAGACTAAAATCATGGAATGGTCACACATGTTCCTTCTTTGTACAGTTTAAAATGATGACGAAAAAAATGCCCACTTTCGATCATGAAAACCACCATAACTTCATCAATTTTCACTTTAAATGAAAAATTCCAAAAGCATATTATTACTAACGTGTCTCTAAAGGCTGTGCTAAAAGCTAAGCGATCAGGCAGCTTTTCAATTTTTAGTGACATACCTATCTTAATGAATACTTTATATTAATATTAATTATAAAGCATGGAAAATAATGATGAAAAATTCTTTCACATGTTCTTATATCCGACTCACATTGACTTGATAAAAGATAATTGAAGATTAAAAAAAATAAATAAAAATCAAACCCTATTCAATGTTTTGCATGAAAATATTTTATGCCCCCCCCTCAATGACAGTCAACATTTTTTTTAACCCCCCCCCTTGACGTGCGGAGAATTTTCACACTACTCGTTGATCTACAGTAGTGTGCAGGAGAGGGTACCGGTAAATATTTTACACCCCCTTCAAGAGGGACCAAAATTTTTATGCTACCTCCCTCAGAAGGGATCTGCAAATTTTATGCCCCCCCCCCCCTACGTTGAACCCTACATTAAGGAGTGGTCATTTTTTAACAACGGGGGGGGGGGGGGTTAGTGAATTTGGAGGGGGACAAAAAAATTTCAGACCCCTGTTAGGGGGGTCCAAAAAAAATTTGCCCCTTTTGAGTGAAAAAGCCTGCACGCCACCAAAGAATAAAAGGGGTATCGAAAAATTTCAGACCCCTCCGAGGGGGGACGGAAGAAATTCAGACCCCTCCGAGGGGGGGACGGAAAAATTTTCGCCACACATGAACGGTATTTCACCACCAACCCCCCCCCCCCCCGTTGTTAAAAAATGACCACTCCCTAATGATCTAGCCCTATGTAGAGCGTTCTATATAGGCTTCCAATAAAGTGACGGGAATTCGCCAAAACAACCAAATAAGGCTCACTTACACATACCAGATGTATAAAATATGATCAAGGACATGATAGATACATGAGGCAAAAAAAAAAAGTTAGTTTCCGGTCACCCGACCATCCTTGGCTAAATAGGGCCGACCTCAGAATTTTTGGAAGATTTTTTCTAAATTCTCGAATATTCTCTTCCAAAATTGTTATTTGACATGTAGGGAGATATTTTCCAATGGTTTTCTAATATCCATGCAGGAAATGAACTTTTCCAACACCCACCAGTGGTACCATTATTCCTAAAAACATGGTACCATCGTTCTGGTACCATCGTTCCTTGGTACCATTGTTCATGTAATCGACAGGGACAGGGTTGCACGCAAATGTTGATTGTACACTGTTTCTTCTAAATGTTAGTGTACCCTTTATAGGTGATTCCAACTTTCACGCAATGGATATTGATTATGTCATAGGTAGGTATAGCCGCTGTGGGCTGTCGAAAAAAAAATGGTTTCTTGCAAATCGATGGCCCAGCCTTGTCGACATAGTGTTCCCTATGATAACATTAAAACACGTTTCACAAGCTATACCATACTCATAGACAAAACTACTCACCCCCAAGGACAATGGGATCTCTTCATTCCTTTTGAATAATGAAGTCTAATTTTTAAAGTTTCTACTTTTGAACAACAAACTGAATGTAGCATACTGTATTTATACTTTTAATCCCGGCCACATGACCAGAAATACTTATCTGTTTGAAAGTTTTAAGAAACAATGACCATATTAGAGCAACAAAAAAAAGTATTAAACATAAAGAATTATTAGTCTATAAAGTCTGAAAAATCCTGTGTGCATGCTTTATTGTTGAAAGAAACTAGAATCTTTATTTATGTTAAAAGTTTGCATGCAAAACTCAGCTCGTTTTTTCCCCTAGGATTTTCTACGTCAAGATTGTATATTGCCACGAATAAATTTGGCCCGTTTGTACAGGACTTGATATACAAGGCGAACCTGTGTTTATAAATACACACCCTGTGTCAGAGCTTAATTATGGGAAACCGTCAGTGTAAAGCTGTAGCTATATATAGGTATGACTCAGCAGTCAGCAGTCCCATCAGGTGCAAAAGCCTCAGGACGTTAAACAAATCAATCAATCAATCAATCAATCAATCCTTGAGTCAGGCTAGCTCTCAGGGAGGAGTAATCACTCTATTGCAGTATTGGTATTTGCTGGTGAATGGCTCTACAGAAATATACCAAAGACAGTGACTGAATGTGAACGTTTTGTCTCCATGCTTTGTTAGATCTTAGGAGAAATCCCATGGTTGAAATCTTTTTGATGAAAAGGTGAAGTTCAAGTTTGAATATTTTCCATAGCAAAATTATCTCAAAAACTAATTGAGCTTTTTAACTGTAAGTTTGTTTAACATTAGGAAGGTTATTAAGAAGTAGAAACCGAGAATATGAAGAAAATTCTGTGGTTAATAGAAGATTGTGAAAATAGATATTTCATTTGAAAATGTAAAAGAAAGGGCAAAGAGACGGTGTACAGACAGCTTGGGGGGGGGGGTACCTCAGGATATAAGGAAACCATGTGCATACAGTAGCATTATAACTATACAACATATTATAGGCAGTGCCCCCCAGCCCTTATCTTATGTCTAGACCAATCACTACAGGCTATGATTGGCTGTTGAGTCTTGAGTGGCTGGGGCAAAATTGACAAGTCGGTAATTATAGCTATGTCTAGACCAATCAACAGGTTCTACCAGTACAGCAAAGGATATAATTATGTAGTTCAGGGTAATGCACCTCCCTGCTGTGAGCCACTATTGGTATAGCTGTTATATCTGTTATAGTTGTAGTACCCTATTGTATCTAACTACGGCTAAGTAATATTTGTTACATATTCTTTTCCTATCTCTTTTAAGTGCTGTCTAGTGGTTTACTCTTGGGAATAGAAAATAATGCATCACATTGCATTTTGTCATAGGGGGTCCGGGTCTAGATCTTTTCTGACAAGGGTTTTAACACCTTTTCCCAGTACATTTCATATTAGATTTAACCATTCTGGAGGACTCTTTATAATTGTGGAGATAAACCTGATAAGGGCCGCGCTGATCTCTGTGATGTCACTGCTGCTCCCAAGAATAACATAGTGCAGTGTGGTACGCTATTGATAATCGAAATTCGCAATGTATAAATATCAAATGAATGTGTTATCTCAACAGGTGACCCGCCAAATGGTGCGGCAGATGGAAACTGAGGCCAAGGCCACACAAGTACTGACAGGGGAGAGAAGTAAGTTAAACTTCTTGTGCACCAGGTACCGTAATCTCCCGCGTATAAGACACACCTAGAGTTTTAGAATATGGTAAAAAAAAAATTGAAAGTTCATAACTTTTCTTCACAGTGGCGGATCCAGAGGGGTGACCCAGGAGGCCTGGCGCCTCCCCCCACCACCACCACAAAAAAAAAAAAAAGGAGAGGGAATAAGGAGAAAGAGAAGGAAAAGAAAGGTGTAGAGGGGGCCCCAAACAGGGCTCTGGGCCACAAATAGTACCTCATCAGTTCTCACCAAGTCTTTGGCCCGCCTTCTAGATAATCCTGGATCCGCCACTAGTCTTCTACTGAACGGATTTTGAAAATTCAAAAAGCTATGTGTAGCCAAAACACAGTGGAACCTACTGAACCCCACTGTCATATTATGACTTATTGGAGTGTAACATATCAAATTAAAGGTTGCGGTATCCCCCTTGCGGACCCAGGGAGAACTAAAGCCTCACGTATAAGACGCGCCTTATATACGAGAGATTACGTTACTTCATATTAGTGCCCGGTGCTCACTACATTGATTTAAGTTGTGCTAGTTGTGCTCACAGCCATATTTAAGTTGAGGCATATTATTCATATTTGTATGTTCATAAGGTCACACAGGCTTCCCTAGCCCACTTAAAGGGTCTATATCTTCTCTTTCCTATCCACTCGGATGTGTGTGGTGCACATATGCGCGGGCACTGACACATTCCTCTGAAATTGTGTAATGTAGTTCTTGCCATGAATATGACCTTAACTGTCGAAATGGTGTTAAACATCTTTTACTCACTCACTCACTCATAAGGTCACAATTGCACTCATGTTATCGTGCTTTCCATTTCAGGTGTGAACAAAGTGACCCTATTAGGAAGAGTCGGCAGGCCGGCAGAGATGAGGGGCACAGCCGTCTATCCCGTCACAGTCTTCCCTTTGGCAACTTCTATCTCCATAAAACGTGAAGATGGTACGTTGAATATATATAGTCATCTATATTTAGCATCTCAAACCATACCAAAATCTTACAATTACACTTTGAAGAAAGCACTGATACTAAAAGCTCCTTGTCACGCAGAATCATATATATGTGTACTTGTCTTGCCTTAAAGGAACCTATGAACAACAGACAGAATGGCATAGGATTTCTATCTTCCGCAAAGGACTTCGAGACATAGCAGCAGCATCGATTACAACAGGGTGAGTAGCGAAGTGCTGTTTTAAATCCTATGAATTTTACATGTAATACATAAAAGGGATGCAAGTTTTCAGAATTTTGTCTGATTTCAGAATTTATTGAGTTCATTATCCCTATTGACTTATAATGTACACAAATTTCCTTTCTCAGATCAACGTTGTGTAGCATTATACAATGAATAAAGAATTTGTGTGTGTATCTTCAGAATTTTTCAGACACCCAAACTTACATTATTGTATCATATTGTTTCATATAGCATTAAGCCAGATTCCATGAAGAACATATTTTCAAAAGATGCATGTTGACAAGTACCGTATATGTTTCTTCTCCAGTGACCGGGTGTATGTGAGCGGATCAATCAAGTATGGCTCATTTGAGCAGGATGGTCGCACCGTGTACTCAACAAGCATTGTAGCAGGTATGTCAACGACACTTCATCTTAAATTTATATCTAAATAATATTTCCCAAACATACATTCTAGATTTTCTCCCCAAAGAAAGTATTCCTCTATCTATTGGTAATTCCAATTGAAAATGTTTCTTTTGAGACTAAATATTACTAAATTGAATCTCACTGTTGTGCTCCTTATAATAGCTAAATTTGTAAGTACAGTGCATGAGCTATGTTTGCAGTGATCCATTTGATATTTGCCTACTATGTAGGAAAGTGTATATTCTCACTACCGGTAATAAGTAAGTTCAACATTTTCTATTAAGATGAGGTCATCCGTTTGACGGCAAAAGCAGCAGCCCAATCGTCAGAGACACCTGGGATGGAATAAATCAGTCTATTCATAGATACATGTACATCAGTCATATCTATATCACACTTGTATATATAAGTATATGCTCATTACATGAGCTCATTTATATAATAGAGATATATGTATACATGTATGGAGAAGGATATATGTGACTGAAGTGTGCTGACATATGTTGACGTCTGTCAGCAAGGGACAGATACATGTAAATTTTTACATGTACAGATTTTGTTCATTACAGAGGTCTATATTCAAACATAGGTAATCTGACCAGTGCTACGATATATGTGTTGTAAATGTGTTGTCACATGCTGTAAAGGGTTCAAGTGCAGTAGATTTCTATATGCCATATTTTCATCATGGGCTTGACTTCAGTGACGCAGAAATATCCCCATGACTTTACTAATCCCCATGAAATGGCTTTATAACGAACGTGGGAAGTGTAAAAATATTTTTTTCTTCTGTATGCATATAGAAATAGAGACAAGAAGGAGTAAACGTTGTCACTACAAGTGCTTTTGTTACTAATTAGTTACAATTAATGTTCATTTTCACAGGCCCAAATGTACAGTTAAAACGGTGCATGTCGCTTGTGCTTTCCATTTGACTGATTCATATCCTAATCAACATTTTGTTTTTGTTGGCTGTTGCCAATAGATTTTCTCGTTTTCTTTTCTGCATCGTAAATGTGCAACAATAGTTAAAGATGTCAAACATGTTTTTCTGACCTCGTCTTTAATTATGATTTTGTAATACTGCCCAAAAAGCAGTTAGGGGTATTCGTGTAAGTTGCATTGGTGACACAGCACTGATTTTTTTGTAATACAATTTAATAAAGACAAAAGGGAAACAACCATCAAGTTGAGATTTATTTCAAATATATTTATCGTAATGCATCGCGTATAAGGCGCACCCTGAACTCAAGAGCATCCTATAACGCACAATTAGGGCTTGATTTTGAATACTTTATCCAATGTAAATTTTTGCTGCTTATAAGGCCTATCCCCAACTTTTGGTGCTTCTATAACCATAAGACGCCCCAGGGTTCCAGCCCCGTGTATAAGCCATGCCTTTTATGCGAGGTATTGCGATAAGATGCTAATAGAAATCGTTTTAGGACAATAATGACTTCAAGATCCAGAAATGTGATTCTTCCTACGTCTAGATTTCCTACTCTTTGGCCTGTGATGTCTCCCCATCCCCCACCAGATCCAATTAGAAATGCTATATCAAAGACATGAATGTATACGGTTTCATAATTCTCATTTTTATATGGATGTGTTGGGGATAAAGAAAAGATGCCTCCCCCCACCTTTTTATTTCCATATAAAAAGTAAAATCAATGTAGAAACAATTCCTACAAATGTTCGTGAGTGTAACCACGAATTTATAGTATTTTGTTCATGAAGTAAGCGAAGTCCCAGTAATCCTCTATTCCATCTTTTGTTGTTGTTGCAAAAGCTGAGCATGATAGTGTCTTTAAACCCTGGCTAGAAAGGTATTACATAACATTGACTGATCAGAGGCAGACATTGTATTTGGCCCTCTTTGTCACGGTTCAGCCGCTGACCTACTTTGCTAGGTTGTGACCTAGTTACAGGTGAGAGAACAACAAATATGGCGGACTCAGCCTAACATCGCTCACCTGTGTAGACCTGAGTACATGTACAGCTGTTATCAGTGGCTGATCTCCACCTAGCGGGCTCTATGGGGCCTGGGATGAGTAGGTGATAAGGTAAGAGATATACTATGTTGTTAGACAATCAGCAGTCCAAGTGGCTGTGAGGTGGAAGATGCCCATTTCTTTATACTACTACCTACAGGCTAAACTACGTGTAGACGACTATCAATATGCCAGTATTGGGATTCGTCGAGTATTGCATTGTAGAAGCACAAAAGGTGTACCAGGTTGTTATATAAAAGTCAATCCTGGCCTGATCCCCTACAAGTACACTAAGAACAGTATATGTTGTTACAACCAAGCTCCAGATAATATTGTACCCTTTGATCGTTATGATGCATGAGAGCAACCCTGGTCACTATGGTACATTAATTGCTACAGCTACCTATATAAACTCGTTAAGCCTGCAGGCATACCACATGAGCCTTCGAGTGCATCGCATCAATCCCCTGACCAATCCCCTACGGCCGGCATGATGCACAAATGCAGCCCTGGTGGGCAGACTGTTGCATTCGGGCATGTACCTCCACGATTGTAGGGACCTAATGCCAAGAATAGAAATTCTATTTTTCCTATCTCCATGGTTCCTACCTCTTTTCCTAGACTATGATTTGATTTAATAAGGCCACTCAAAAAAAAAAAAACTCGCTTCTCATCTCCAAGTCATGACAAAACAGTGACACGGTAGGATATTTTTTCTTTATGCCCAAACAGTTCATTCCGGGGTGAAGCTCATGAGTATGGTCCAGTATGGCACTGACTCCATATATGAGAATGTCACAAAGGTACAACTAAAATTTCATTTTGAAAATACAAAGATAAAAGGATGTTATACAAATTAGATTCCTATCCATGACATAGATGACATACTTGCCATCCCCATGATGTAAGGGAGTGATCATTTTTTTAACAACGGGGGGGGGGGGGGCTGGTGGGTTTGAGGGGGGTGGTCAGAATGTTTTCAACCCCTTGACCGGGGGGATCAGAATTTTTTTTTCAACCCCTCTGATGGGGGGGTCAAAATAATTTCACTGGTTGTCAGTGGAAAACCCTGTGCGCTACTATAGGTTAAAAGGGCACAATCGCGCACGATTTTCGCCCCTTGGGGGGGTCAATTTTTTTTTTATTTCCTTGAGAGGGGGAGGGGTCAATTTTTTTTGACAAACCCACCAGCCCCCCCCCCCCCTTGTTGTTAAAAAATGATCACTCCCTAATCAAAGGGTTTTTATTGTATTTTTCTGATTTCTTGTACTTTCCACAAAAATCCTTTACAAATATAAATAAAATAATAAATGATCACTTTTTTTCCGAAAAAAATATTTAAAAATACAAATCATGTAGAGAGATGCTTGAATCTGCCATGGAACGATGGGGATTTTTGTGTAGCTGTAAACAGACAATTTAAGGGCTTGAAAACATGTTTTTTTTCTGCATATTTACCTCAATGTCACCAAATGACCATGTTAAGAGTGTCCGTTACGCATCCGTTATGCCATATGGGGTCATATGGGGCCATATGAAGTACAGGAGAATTTAATATTTGACAGGCTCTAGCTTTGGTAATAATGATTCTATAAAAAATTTAAGGTTACCCCCCCCCCAAATCGATACCAAGGAATCCAATGGTGCTGTTTATTTTGTAATAATCCAACTGGTTGCTTAGCAACAGGCACTTTATTAGAAATTATTCCACTTTTAGGGGCAATGGTGAAAAACTATGATTTTACAAGGTGTTTTCATGATAGTAATTTCCCAAGAAAGAATCATAGCTATATCATGAAATGTATCGTTTGTGTTCCTGAAGACCTATATTTTCCATTGCAATTAAAAAATTATTAGAAAAGAAAGATTTATTTTTTATGATTTTTTTCACTTTCATTTGTTGCAACTTCATAAGCTTGAGCCTCTGGGAGTTCATTAGGGTCAGTTGTGTATAAAAAGTAACTACATTGTCATTTCAAATGTGTGAGAATGTCATTACTGATAGCGAGCTGCATTCCCTGGACCATGACCTTTCATTTGATACCAAACTTGACTCCCTTTGTTTATTTTTGAGTGCATTTTCCCCAGAAAATTCTAAAAAATGAATCTCATGTGACGATTTTTTTTTCTGACGAGGGCGGTGATGAGAAACACATGTTTTTGAGTGGCCTAATAATCGAAGACCACGTCCACTTCTTATGGAAATGTAAGGGAAATCTGACCACATTCCCTTTTCACATGATAATCCCACGTTTTTATTTGGTTCGGGTAAAAACGTTTAAAAAACGTTTTATTACATTTACAAAACGTTTTTAAACGAATTTTCAACCAAATGAAATCGTTTGCTTTTTCAACCAAATAAAAACTCTTAAATTTCTTTTACATTAAATAAACGTGTTTTTTTTAACCTGTAATAAGCACGTTTTAATAAAAACGTAAAAAAAAAGTTTTTTGAGTACATGTTTTGACTTCTTTTTTCGTTGAAAAAAAAAAAAAACGTCTTTTAAGTTAAAAAAGAAAAGTTTTCCTGCCAAGTGGTCTTTGCTGGTCAGGAATTAGGCAAAAAATGTGTGTTTCAGGTAACATCCTGAGAATTATTAGGTAAGGTAGGGTAGGACGGATTTTTTTTCTAATTTATTAATGCTTCGAAGAGGACAGACAGAAGGACCAAGGACAGTATGGACAGGTACAACACTCCTAATGCTTCTACTCACTAGATGGCCTAATGGTCGGGCGTCAGCGTATATCTGCGCCCTTGACATAACCAGAAGGGCCACTGCAGGGCTACGGGCTTATATATAATTTATTCAACAAAAACATGTACCCTAATAAATAGTAACATTATCATATAACAACCTTTACAATAGGATACCCTAGACATAAACAATATTGCATTTCATATGTTTATGAACACAGGCCTGGTCATGTATGGATGATTGGTGAGATTCCGTCCAACCTGAATCTATAAAAGATGGCAGCGTCCGACCACATCCTCACCTCTTCCAAGGGGCTGAGGGTCAAGTACACCTTCATCGTTGTCAACTTTATATTCTTTGTAAGTTTTTTTTCCCACATTGATTTTCCCATGTGTAGGCAGGCCCCTATATCATATCAATATGGCCATGTCATAAATTTATATGTTGCTTGAACAAGAAAATCATGGGTAAAATAAGCATTTTAGTAACATGTATATGCATGAATATCAAATACCCTCACTTATTTCTTTTTAGGGATGCTCCTAATTTCTAAATAGGCCTACCTGGAACATAAAGTGTATCATACTCTCTGCCCTTCTGTAGATAACAAGTTTTGCCGTGCTGGGTGTGGGTATCTGGGTGCTGATGGAGAACAACGTGGTGGCTGTGGTGTTTGAGATAGTGGGACAACAGAACAAGATGAGGGCTGCCATATACCTGGTAACCCTGGGGGCAGCTGCTGTAGCCGCTATCTCCTTTATCGGTGGTTATGGGGCGTATAAGGAGAACAAAAACGTCATCATCGGGGTAAGTACATTCCCACTCAACAAAAAAAAACACACATTATTTAGCGTAAAAAAAACGAACCGTTTTTAACGTTTTAAAACGTTTTGCCATGATAAGGAGCCATAGGGAAACGTTCTGAAACGTTTTGCAACGATTTTTGCTGGATGGGTTATCTCAAAAGTTGATTAAAACATAAGGTACCTTTATGAAGACTGCATTGCAGACCCCTCTTGTTGCATTACTCATTTTTAATCTTCATATTATAGAGATCACTGAAGAATGTAAATCCATTACCAATGACATCCCACAGACATTGGCATGTATCAATCATTGCTGTTTCTTGTTCTGTTGACAGTATCTTGCTGGAGCAGTGACTATTTTTATCATGGTTACTATTGGTGCTATTCTATCTCTGGTATACCGATCTGAGGTGAGTGTGGTAATTCACCGTCATCGACATGTACCAATACACCAACTACAGTATTAATGTGCTAAATAAGTGCTAAAATAATTCTGATTTAATTTATTGTTATTCAAGTTAAAAGTATATAATATATCATTACATACAAGGTATATCATGATAACAAAAAGGAATTCTTAGACATCTTTTCACCCCTCTCTGGACGCATTATAATAAATTCTAGCCACTTTAGACGTATACAAATGCACATGACACCATTTCCAACGATGTATCAAAGGCTAATTTTAAGATATGTGAATTCCACCATTGTCTAATAACCTCCGACCCCCGTCTGTTGTTATAGGTAGATGACAGGGTAAGAACAATTATGAGAAAAACCATCGTTGAACAATATGGCCTGGACTCCTTCATTACCAACACATGGAACTATGCACAGATCTCAGTAAGTAGAGAAAGTTATCACAAAAGATATTTAAATGTCCCTATCCAAGGAGATCCCCTTAGTTTTATTTTATGATAATATAAGGTGTTCTCTTTACAACTGTTGTAATTTATCTGCGATTTAACCTATAAATCTTGTGTTGGGTTCCAATGCATAGCTGTTATGTAGATGATAGTGTTGATACTTTCCCCATTAGTAATCATTATAACGGTTCTTACCCTCCCATTAAACCCTTCCTATAGGCCCTCAGCCTCTTGCAATCATGAACACCATTTATAAGTAGCCTCACTGACACATATTATCAACACACTAACGTTGATCATCTCTATACTTTTTCATACACCATCTCCCCCTCCAGTTGTACTGCTGTGGAGTGGAGGACGCCAATTGGAGTGTGTACAGGTCGTCCAACTGGTACTTCCAGCAGCCTGGTGAGCTGGAGGAGCGGGTCTTAGTGCCGCCCTCATGCTGTGTTCAGGATCAGTACGGACACGTCTTCAACATGGAGCAGTGTCAGCTCTACATGGCCGGTCCCCCTAGGAAGACAGGCGGAGAGAACAAGGCTCTAAAATACAGGGTGAGAGATTGGTTTGGAATGGAATCACAGTGCAATTATGATTATGAAGGTGTTACATACATATTGGGAATAAGCAATGTGATAAAATTGTGAACAATAAAAGTGGTTTAGCTATTGAGAACAATAATATTATGGGACGGAAAAGACGTATTTCTGGTGATGGAGGGTGTTCTAGAAGTCCTTGCTTGAGTGAGGTAATTCTCAAACAACTGAATTCTGAAAGAACCAGACACCATAGAGTTTCAGGTTGAGAATAGAGGTAGGCTATTTCCAATAAACCATGAATATAGGTATACAAAACATATTAATATCTAATATTACTTTATAATCTCAATCCCACTCACAGGGCTGCTACAACGTGGCACAAGAAAGGTCTTACACGTACACCTTGGCTATATCAGTGACAGGCTTCATGCTGGCGATATGTATGGTAAGTAAGATGTAATATTCTGGGTTTATAAAAGATACGTCCAATACCTATATAATATTATATCTATGGTTAATGGAAGGTGGAACTAAATGCTTTTTGTATGGATAATGTAACTTAGCTCATGCCACTCTTTCCATAGGCATAAATTTGGTGTATTGAAAGTATCTAAAGACAATAATACCTTCAAAATAACCCCTCTCTCTTTCTCCTAAACGACTGACTTAGAAAGCTTCTTAATAAAAGAATTCCATTCCTATTTTCAGATTCTAGGCACAGTTATTGACATCATCCTCATCGTATTGATACAAAGAACTAAAGAAGGGTAGAAAAGATCCCTAGTGCAATATTGCTTTTTATCATTTTATACATATACATGAATTGTATGAAAGAAGATTACTCTATAAATACTTTGTAACCTAGATTATAAGGATGGATATATGTATAGGGCTAGCAATAAAAAAACTCTATATTGAATGGATAAGGAAGCTCAATTTTAGGTGTAGATATATTTGTTTGTTGTATGCTAGTTATAACTCTTTGTTTGTGATACATTTCATATCTAACACTGCAAATTACTAAACAGATGATGTTACTATGGAATGATATTTTTTCACCACATATTAGACCCTGCGCTTGTAGGCCATGGACAAGTCTACTAAACAGAAATAATCACGTATGAAGGTCGGATACATAGGTTCTTCCTCTTCTATCAAGTAAAAAGAGCATTGAAATGGGCAGCTGTAGATTTTGTTCTTTTACACACGATAATTCTCTTTTTATCAGTCGAGATTATGACAAACCGTACAGTGTGGGTATTGAGGGGCACAATATACACACAGGCCATGTCTGATGACACCACTTCCCATCTTCGGGGGGACTATAGTGGGAGTTTTAAATATTCAATCACAGTATATCGCATAGCAACCGTCTGTAAAAGAGAGACATGAAGACTATAGGGCTGCTTGTTTGCCTTCTTGTGAGTGAGTACGGGATGGTTGGGAAGTCAATTCTCACACATGACTTTGCTGTTTATATGCCAGCCAATATATTCAGTTGTCAGAAAATAAAAATATAGACCCACAATATCGTTGACATAGGAAAAGAAATATGTTGTTTTACTTATAAACATGTATTCCACCAGGTCTGTTGTCCTGTACACACTCTACAATGTTATAGGAAATTGATTATTGCTTCACTTTTGCAAGTCATGCAATATTTGTGTCAACTGTTTTTCAAGATAGCAACATGAATCATTCAACCAAGCAGAATGTATACATTGCCATAGATTGTACCCATATTGAAGTGTAATCTGACAAGCAATTCTGTTTATATGTACAGGATTAAAATTTTCACAGGATTAAAATGTTCATCACGGAAATTTCGATCCACTGTTTTGTCTTTTTTTCCCACAAGCATAAAGGGTATTCATGCCACTTATTCAACGTTTGAGTAGTTATGAAAGTGGATGCATGGAGTTGTAGATGAAGAGAATACAAAGCCAAATGATGATGAATTCAGTATTCCGTCATGCGTCCATCAAAATCAGATTCTATCAAACCAATAGTACGCATCCCAGTAAACAGAAAACCTTATCCAACATAGCAAATTGGTGGATATCAAACGTTTAAACAACTTAAAATGTTATGTCCTGGTTACCTTGGGTTAACGTTTAGATAGAATTGATATGGTTTGACATAGTGCAACATAGTAAAAAATCGTATATCTCTCTTTAGAATTTCTTTCATATGTGGACTTAGAACCTTCTTGTTGAGACATCAATGGTAGTAAAGAGGTCATGCTGACTTGCCAAACAAGTGCCTCTTATCACCATCGGCACATAGAAACCACAGTCTGGGTTCAAATTCTGGCGTTAGGAGTTTTGAAAATGGCTATTCTATTTCCTCATTAGAGAAGGTAGGTTCAAACCTAATGTCATTTTACGTTTTATTATTTATTTGGCATAGATGTATTAAGAGGTTTCTTTGATGCATCCTTGTATGTGAAATCACGTGAAATTGTTCTAAACGTTCAGGGAATGTATTCAGGACAACTTTTTCAGATGATTCATATGAGCTATTATACTTAACCAGGCACGAATCACACTTGGCTAGAATGGCAATTGTGGTTTCCTTTTGATGACACATTTTGTAGTTTTGAATTACTCATGTTTCCTAATAATATGATAGTTTAAGGAGATCATTCTGGTAACTTTCAACCTTAGGTGTGTTGGAGATTACGGTCAAAATATGTACTACCAGTAATCAATAACCCAGGGGAGCTATACTGACACGATAAATTGATTATTGATTAGTTATCCCGCACTGCATCATATTATATTCATATTGTTGTGATTAATGTGTGCACTACAGGTCCATTATGTCTATATATCTAACGTTGGGTTATATCTCTCACCCCCAGATTCACCATACTCAATCCTTCTTTGGTAACTATAGTTACCAGTGGGGTGGAGAGCATTGATTAATGTAGCAGTTAGTGTAGCGCACATAGATCATTGATATGCACCAAGATTGTATGAAATTCTAATATGCAATGCATATTTTCGCCCTAGGGGCTTGCAGGTAAACTCTATATACTTTGTCATGTCTAAGTACCCTTAGACTAGTTCAGGCACATAATAGCTGAGTTTACCATGTTTACATAGGGTAATTGGGTATTGCTTGGTTAGACAAACCACAAGGTGTGGAGTACTTACCACACTTTATGGACAAAGCTGATGGAGAGGTGATTTCAAAAGACAATCTGCTGAGGGCCACTCACTGTCATATTTGTCACAGTCCTTTTGTCTTAAAGGCTGGATTATATGCATGGTCATGTCTTGCATGTGCCAATGAAAAGAGGAAATGGAACCCACTGTTACAACTTCTTCAAATGCCTTTGGAGGGTCTTTTAATGTAAGTGGCCGAAAGCCGACCCTTGTGCGACCCCATGGATGGGATCTCTTAAGAGGGAAGCTTCATGGAAAAATCAGCAATGCTGAAAGGTTCAAGAGATTGAAGCTTCATCATGGAGATGATTATTCAGAGAAAAGTGTGGAATTCAAATACAAACTACCCTTAGCACCGATCAGGTCTACTAAAAGGCGAAAATCATCCAAAATTATCAAAGATCAAGTGCACGACATAGGGGAACCTTGTGATGGAAAAGCACCCTATGTCCCACAGACTCAACACGTGGACGTGTCATTCACAGGTTTGTTTGAATTCTATATCCTTTACCCATCTAACAGAAAAGAAACGTCATCTTACAAGACCAAAGTTTTGCTATGACGTGTTTGTAAGAACGCGGTTTCAAATTGATGTAAATGAAACGTTATCGACAGTTACACTAGCACAAAATGATAGTTTCTAACATGCCTAATAAGCAGTTTAGGGCCTCCAAACATCTTGGAAACGTTTGATAACCCTTTGGACACAAACATTCGTTTCTAAACCATTTAGAAATGAATAACGTTTCTTAGTTTCAAATAAAATGTTTCTGAATATTAATCAACGTTTATTTTGTTCGCTGGGGTTTACGGAATCTTCACAATAAGATGAATATATTTACCACCCCAACTACTAATTACATTGTCATGCAAGACAGATAGAGGTATAAATGTCATTCATGTTCCCATTGGTGCAGTTATTATGTACATGTATAAGCAAAAAAAAAAACAACGGAAATTCAGCTTCTCTTAAAAGCTCTAACACAGAGCAGCAAATCTATACATCTTACAATGTTTTGCCACTAGCAAGAGAATACCTTATATGTCTTACGCTGTTTGTATTGCTATGAACACATGTAGTGACAATCCCATACTACTAACCTCGTCCATGTTGCCATGCACAAAGGCAAAATGGTATGTTATTTACACTCTTGATGTTGCCAGGAAGAGTGTGACAATCCTTATACTACTTACACTCTTGATGTTGCCAGATATAATGTGACAATCCTTATACTACTTACACTCTTGATGTTTCCAGCTAGAGTGTGACAATCCTTATACTACTTACACTCTTGATGTTTCCAGGTAGAGTGTGACAATTCTTATACTACTTACACTCTTGATGTTTCCAGGTAGAGTGTGACAATTCCTATACTACTTTCAATGTTTATGTTTCCAGGAACACTTCGACAATTTTTAAACTTCTTAATGTATTGGCCTGTATGAGCACCGGGGATTTGAATAAGCGCCGGTCTTGAATAAGTGCTGGCAGTATAGGTTATTGAAATGTGAAAATCCACTATAATTTAAGTGTTGAATGAGTACCGGTCTTGAATAAGGGCCCTACTTGACATAATGAGTGCCCCAGTGCTTATACAAGCCAATATGGCAAAATGTTTGTGTTGCCGGGGAATAGTGTGACAATCCTTATACTACTTACATGGTTTGTGTTGCCGGGCAAAATATGACAATCCTTATGCTACTTACATGGTTTGTGTTGCCAGGTATAGTGTATTCTTTAAACTACCTACAACGTTCATGTTTCTAGGTACAGTGTGACAATTCTTATATTACTACACGGTTCATGTTGCTAGTTGTGACAATCATTATACTACTTACAATGTTCTGTTCATGTTGCCAGGTATAGTGTGAAAATTCCTATACTACCTACTAATACTCTTGATGTTGCCAGGTATAGTTTGACAATCCTTATACACATACTACTTAAACTGTTCATGTTGCCATGTGCATGGAGAAAGTCCAATACTTCTTACACTGTTTGTATTGCTATATACACAGGGACAATCTCATCCTTCTGGTACTTATGGGGTCATGTTGCCATGGAACCGCTAACAATAATTACAGTAAAACTTCGTTATAAGGAGCACCTTACAGCCTTTCAAATCACATGCCTCCGCTCACCCTCCTCAGGCCTTCCCCCTATACATATTCAAAGGATTCTCTGTTGCCCTGCCTGTGCACAGGCAACTGACCACTGCCCACCCATCCATAACACTGTACAACGGCCAAAAAAAAAAAATTTGAGGCTGCTGAGTCCGAAAATGAGGTTAAAAAATGCCTGTTGGCTCTCAACTTTGAGATATCCATAGGGTGCCATATAATATGCTGAAAATCACTCCGAGGGCAATAATTTCACTATGTTCATCTATGTAGTATTGTCCAAACTTGTGCAACAACTTTCTTATTTCATTTCTGACATTTGTCTGGGTATTGTCAGTAATTTTGGCACTGCTACAAATCATATTTCACCCAAAAGTGGCTGCTAGCCTCTATTATTCCGGGTGTCAGAACCAGTTTTATGGAATATTATGTATTTGGTGTTAGCATGCTCCATATGCATAGTTGTAGCAGTTTGGGTAGTTCAAAAGCAAGAGTCCAACTTGGATCATGCCACTAGGGGTCAAGATTTACATATTGCCTTGTCATTAAGTGTGATAAATAAGGATGGACAAGTATATTAAAGAAACCACCTCAATACATAGCCTGAACTTGGATTGAATGATCATTACTGTAACTGTGGATAAATATGTATATATAATAAACCAGTTATAATTAAGTGGCAGACTTGGTGTTTGGTTTAGGATGAGCAAACCCATCACCATGCCATTTGAATTAGACTTCCCATGCAAACAACACACAACTACTGGTACGACTAGAACATATACATGAAATTATAAACCACAATATACATACATAATACTACCATACAGCCCAATATATCCACACCAAACAGCCTCGATTTCATTACATTTGACCGCTGGTTTCGGAGTTATATTGCTTCATTTTAGTACAAGGGGAACCATCTTAAAATACAGCCAGATTTCCATGTTAATTCCATTAAAACACTGACTTCTGGATCATTTAGAGCAACCAGCCATGATTTATTGTGTTTAAGGTTGCATCTTAAAATCAGGATTATCCATAATCATTGATTAAAGTGATTGCAATTTGACATTATAACCACAAATAGGCTATATAGTAAATGGAAGTCATGGCTTGCCCTCATAGCAGTCATAAGAGGATTTCTATAAATCAACAGGGCTGAGGACAATGCAGCCTCTGACCCCCAGGCGTTATTGGAATATACCGCCTGGGCCGGCCCTGTACTTTCGATCACCATGCCCCCACTGCTCCCACCCTGCTAACTACCTGTGCATTGCAGTAAAGGGCCTGGTCACAGCTGAGTGGACAATACTCCAAGAGCCAAATGAAAGGGACTGCACTGTGCACCACCAAAGGCAATTTGTTAGGTCACTCTGATACCTAGGGCCTATATATGACTTTGCTAAGGCACCTATATATTTGGGTCCTATATATGATATTGCCTTCTGACCCCATGGAGTATATCTCATGCATAACCTTGTAGGTGACACATACACAAGGCCCATGCACAGACCAGACTTTTAATAGGCTATAGCTTTGTTCAGTAGTATATAGACTAAAAATCTTGGGGAACATTCAACAATTATGTCACTGGTTTTTGGCAGGTTTTAGGACCCCCACCCCAATGTCACTCTTTGTCACTGGTACCAAAACAGCCCCCCCCCACATCCCCTAAGCAGTGATGTAATTGTGACATTTCCTTGTATAATACACTTTTGTTTCTCATTGGCTCAGGGACGACCCTGAGTCTATACCACCGGGTAGGTGGTGGCATTGGCAAAAAGTCAGTTATACAATTTTCAATCTCTTACTTAAATACTGTCTGTATAGCCATGCCTCATGTCACTAAGGCCCATGTCACATGTTAAGAAATGACCATGTCACTAGTGGTCCAGTCACAGTCCGTGTTGCCATGTACACAGTGACATTCTTTATACTACTGACTCTGTATACTGGTATGCATGTGCACACTGTTCATGTTGCCATGTACAGAGTGACAATACTATACTACTTACACTGTCGGCACAGTATGCACTATTCATGTTGCCATGTACAGAGTGAAAATCCCATACTACTTACACTGTCAGCACAATACACTCTGTTCATGTTGCCATGTACAGAATGACAATCCTATACTACTTACACTGTCAGCACAGTGCGCCCTGATCATGTTGCCATGTACAGAGTGACAATCCTATTCTACTTACACTGTTAGCACAGTGCGCTCTGTTCATGTTGCCATGTACAGAATGACAATCCTATACTACCGTAAACTCCCGCGTATAAGACGCGTCCTCTACGCCAAACAAATGCCTGGGGGGTCTTATAGAATTTCTTCAAGTTGGGGGGGCGTCTTATACGAGGGAAGTTTACACACCTCGTTAGCCTAGAATCCATGGAGCCTGGTGGTTGATTTTCCATAGCGATACGCGACTGACCCGGCTGACCTCCTTGCCGGAAGTGGGTTCAGCCGAAAGTAGGTCAGGTACATCCGGGCACCTACCCGCTTCGTCAACAAGACGAAATGGCCGTGTACCGGGCCGTGTGCGTTGGATCGGTATGGAAAATCAATGGATTCTTATTTATTTCGAAGAAAATGGAGACAAAATGTAGGCGAACACCAACTAGAGATTGTATATTTGGTGGTGGTAGAATAACAGGGCTTGACATCCTTGGATTATACCCGAAAATTCGTTGGAAATACGAGGGTTTGACGGGTGGACTAAAAACAATGGCTACGGTGGATTGGCAAACCGTGCGGATTGCATGCATTTACAAAATGTCTTCTCCTGGATTAATTCTGGGGTTATAAGGTAAGAAATTGATACAAAATGGAGAAATATGTTCGATAAACGCTTTAATCAACGTTATGATAGAGCACTTGTGGGTCTATGGTTCAATATTCCACGACCACGAAGAGAGATAGGATTATGGCCATTTTGAGGAAATATAGGCTTCAAATCATGTATTGTACCTTGGTATCACTAAATAGAAGGCCTAATCTTTGTTGTGTGAACCCGAGGAGGCACCAAATGCTTTATAAAATGGTGGAAATCGAATGTTATTCTCAGTGGACCAGCTGGCTTGTTGATAAACAAGATTCCAATATGGCAGAATGGCTTCCTCCTCGTCCGCATCGACTCACATCAAAATTCATTGATTTTCAAGTTAAATACTTAATATAGAGGTCAAAACCATGGTATAAAGAGCATATGTAAGCTTTATTGATCCAGTAGTTGATGTTAGCCAACATCAACTCGTGGATCAATAAAGCTTATATATCCTCTAAATAATGCTTTTGTAAGTTGGGACCAGTGATGATAAGCAATTGCTATAGGTCGAATCCCACATGGCGAAAAATAGCTGAAATATCTCTGCGATTTTGTCCCTTGCGTTTTATGGCCCCCACAAGGGCCATAAAATGCAAGGATTGACCAATTCATTCCGAATCCCACAGTGGTTTAGGGACAAGTTTGCAGTAGTCCTTGCGTTTTATGGCCTCAACAAGGGCCATACAACGCAAGAGACAAAATCGCAGAGATATTTCAGCCATTTTTCGCCATGTGGGGTTCGACCTAAAAGGTCAAATCCCACTTGGCGAAAAATGCCTCAAATATCTCAGCATTTTTGAATCTGTTGCAATTTTGTAGTCTACCCCAAATTCGCAAGGGATGGGACTGCAATAGGGTAATAGAACACAAGGATACTGTTGTGCTTTATTGTTCAGCATTTGAGATACATTGTCCAGGTTAATGGGTATATCTGTGTCTGACATGTTTCCTATCCTAAAATCGCAAGGATATAAAACCTTAGCACATTTTGCAGTGGGACTTTGATATTTCACAATTCTCCTACCACCACTTGGGATTTAGGACACCAGGAAGGCCATAAAACCTAACTGGCAAAATCACAGAGATATTTGAGGCATTTTTCGCCATGTGAGATTCGACCTATAGGGCTACAATGTATGCCACAAGACAACCCGAGAATCCTTTTCTAGATGAAGCATACATAGCACTGGAGGAGTGACAATACATGAAGTGCATTTTAACATCACAACTCTTATTCTCAGATATGCGAAAGAAATGATTTAGGTGTGTATCTGTTACCTGACTTAGTCTAGCAAAATACCAAGGCCGGTCCTAGCATTTCTAATACGATTCTTGAGGGAATTAGTTCTATATTATACGAACTATCAATTTCAGGAATTATCTTAGCATTGGGTGGAGAGAATAGTGCACCCTGGAACGTTCTTGCGAAGATAATTCTGAAAGGCTCCTCCTCCAGAATTCCTAGAACCCCATTATGTACATGAAGGCTAAACCTTTATGGATTGGAGACCTTGACGACCACACGGGTATAATCCCTTCAATCATCAGGCAATCAATGTAAGTCTTACAGGAGTCAAGAAACTTCCAATCAACTCGCAGCTTCCAATCGTAAACTGACACCACTAGTGCTGTTGACCAACTTATTAAGCATGACCCTTTGTTGAGCACACACAAACAAGTTAAGATCCTAGACTCATGCTGTTAGCATACCCACAAACACTTGCTTCTGGGTAGGAAGCACTTTAACAGCGATGACAACCACTTAGAACCCTGGAGGAGACATGTCCGGGGTTAAGGCGTACAGTAAAGATGAGCTGGAGGCTGCTGAGGAGAGAGCTGCAATTGAAGCAGCAACTGTGCGGCGAGCATCTGTCCAACTTGCCGAACAGCGTTATGCTGAGGAACGAGTTGCCGAGCGAAGAGCTGTGGCACAACTCAAGCGAAGGATCAGTAGTGTTAGAGTATATAAGGGAACTAACTTTCCGAGCCTAGTAAATGAGCATTTTCAGCAGAGTGAAGGTACGATTTTTTTTGTTATATTGATGTTACAAGGAGTAAATTGGATGACATTGAAAATCCTGCAAATTGTCAAATTATCTTCTGTTTTGAAATCCCACAGTGTGATTTATTGCCCCAAAACTCCACGAATCTGACCTACCGTATGTCGTACCTCGTGTATAAGACGCACCTTGCTTAGGAGGCGCACCTTCAGTTTGAGGAAATTCTATGGGGCACACTTGGGACTTCATTTCCACTCTTTGATAACCATTTACTGTAAAATTTCGCGTGTACATGTATAAGACACATCCCCAGCTTTGGCCTTCTGATAAGATCGCAGGCCGTTCAGAGGTGTCCATCCTATTTCATGTTATTTTGTAAAAGATAAAACATTGTCCTTACTGCCAAGCTGTTGTACTTTCTCAAGTCTCTCCTTCATTCTAATGCGGTGTATACATATTATATGTGTGCATACATGTCGCTGACATCTTCAGAGACTTTGCATTTATAGATGTGTAGAGGCAAGGAGAAAGGGTGCTCCGTGCTAAAAGTCAACTTTAAAATTCAGATCACTAGCTTTCCAGTGATATATTGCAAGAGAAGATGCTCCTGTTAGTTTCAGGAGAATGGCTTGCTAAATATGGGTAGGTATGACCATTTCTGAATGGCAATAAGCTCTACGCCTACATGGTCGTGAGATACATCTATAATTAGCATAATTTATGCTAAATTAGCATAATTTTCTTATTCTTTTGCCTATAACTTTTGATCTGGAAATGGTATTTTCATTCTGTTTTCACCATAGTAAACCTGGTGAAAAATTCCTTCGAATGGGATCATTGATTTTCCTATTTAGAATGGAAATCATGTTTCCATGGCAACAGAAATCAACAAAAATGCCAATTTAGGCCCAAAAACGTTCTTTTTACAAGCCTTTTCACCCAAAATATAACATTTTATCAATAATCATTGAATTCTCCATAGAAAAGTACCCTATAATTGTTTTAGGCATATCTTTCCTATTCTAGCCCATATTGGTGCCCCCTGGTGGCTAAAACAGGTACTAAATCCTGCAGGAACCCCCATTACTGCTTGCTGGCTCACAGATAGCTGCTGATGTCCCCCAGAAAGTATATGACAAAAACAATGGAAAAGATAACCATTTATTCTTTTAATGCATATGTCTGAATAGCCTGACTTTCCATCTAATCATTTAGATATCTAAACACAAAATTTCATATTAGAAATTCTTTAGGCCTAAACACCTAGATATCTAAACACTTCAGCTAAGCATATTCATTGGGTAAACATGTTTAGGAGCTTAATATAGTTACAAAAATGTTGCAAGACTATGTTTTGAATTGTATTTAGGACCTAAATACCATTTTTGCAGTGTAGTTGATCAGAAAATGTGAAAAATGCTTACCATCTGTGTATTCACCCCTGTTACCACCAAACAGTTTGTGGGTTTAAGAGTTATTGCACGATAATGCCAGCAGGTTAATTTTACACAGAAAAACACAGGAAAAAAGGAAGACATTGGCTAAAGCATTACTTTTCCCATTTCTCTTCTTTTTGTGACTTTTTCCACTTTTAAAAACTAATATTATCATATCTACATCGATTTATTTCAGAAGAGAAAGAGCTGACACCATGTCCATCGCCTCAACCACCCACTCCCCCAAAAACACCCCCAGAGCCATCCCCATCTCCTCCTCCCCCTCCTCCGCCACCCCCTCCTCCTAAATCACCATCACCCGTACCAGAGGAAGAGGACGAGGGGAATGTATCTCTAATTGACTTTCCTAGTCAGGGTGAGTATTTATCCATTCAATTGTAAATTCTTCACGAGATACATTCTCTGGCATATTCATTTTGATGAGCATTATCATGAGCACATTATGCCAGTGTGAATTGCTAGATACACTATGCCCAGTTTGTAATGATGACTAGCAGCAGAGACACTATGCTAATTAATTACGTGCAGTACCTAGTTTTTGAACTTGTTCATTGAGAATTTTGAATTAGTTCAAACACCACTATGTAATTTGTGGGCTGGGGTTGAAGCAAGGCATCCTCATGTCAATATCCCACACAGCAGGGCTCAAGCGTACCTCATTTTATCTATGCATTTGTATATCTTGTTTGGACAGACAAGTGTAACGTTAAGTCTCTAAATACCCTCATTTAAAAACTTCATTTTATTAAGTTTGTAGAATTTTCCCTAAAAGACGGTAAAACCCCTTTACACCCCTCTGGCTTTAGTCCATAGGCTTAAGCATCATAGGTGCATTCATACTCAGCGTGTGCAAAAAGTTGTGTTTGAACCATATGATTTAACATTTTTATCTTAATCAACACATGTCAAGAAACATACAATTATTTGTCCAGTTTGAGAATTATTCACCAAAATATCTCCAATAGAACTGACTAGGTATCTTCCCATTGAAGTCAATGTTAGAGCATCCTACAAAAGATGACTGGTACTGAAGAAAATAGCATTACTACCATAACTTTTTATTTCACACTTCAATTACCCATCATATAAGGAACACAATGTCATGTTCCGGGTTATGGATGATATTGTTGAAGTAGTAGTGAGCAGAGGTACGATAAAACATAATTTATATAATTTAGTTCTGTCTGATGGAAAGAAAAATGCAATCAAACAATGCCATATTAAATTTCTTCTTTTGTTTCTTATCTATTTCATAGAGGAGATGATACATGTACCATCCCCCATTCAGCCAACAAGTCCAAAGAAGATGCCCCTTCCCCCTGCATCTCCGGTGTGGGTAGAACCGGAGGAGGCTTCCCTGGAAAAGACAGGCGAGGCAAGTACAGATTGTTAACTTCTTTATCTTCTTTCAAAGACATTTCCAGTGAGTGTTCACCACCTTTCACCTAAAATTGTCCCTGCTCTCCTGTAGGGATCAGGGCGAATTTCATTCAATATCAGCCGTACACCAGATCGCTTTGTGAATGACTAACCATCCGATCATTTAATATTCATAAAATTGTGATATTCAAATAATTTGAAAGTGGTGACACCATTTTAGTGCAGTCTTGGTGTATCATGCATGGTGGTATAACCGTCTGGCTTTCTTTTGTACATGTATTTCCTTTATTTCTACTTCAAGGTGTTAATTAGTATGAATCTCTGCCCTCAAGTATTATATCTCTAATCTCCCAATGGATGCGCTTGATGACAAATGGAACGTTAAAGTATTCTTTGAAAGGAATTAATACTCGGTTCACAAAGTTTGAAACTCATTTTCCTGATCACTGTAAATGGAAAACCGAAAAGAATATCAACTTAACATAGTCATTTTCCCTTAGTTGGTGTAGTTGTTATTGTCTGGCACAAACAAGAGTTAGCCTAGTCATTAACTTATTTATAATTTATGCAAACCTACCCCTAATTGCATTGATTTGACAAGGTCAGTAACTTCCCTAAAAAGTATGTCCACCTTAACCTTTGACCCTACCACTCACCATGTCTGAAAATCATGACAGGTCCGAGGGCCATGATTTTCTGACAATGCCTTCCAGACCAGGGTCAATTTCCTTGGTACATGTTGATTAGCCTATATGATCCTACCCAGTGAACAAAAACGTATAATGTTTCAAAACGTTTCCACTTGGAGAGCCAATTTAACAATTTAATATTAACAACAATTAAACATCAATATTATTTGTTTCAAAAGGGATAAAGCACACCGGGGTGGGGATAGAGAGATCTTATTAATAACGATCTATAATTTAATACTATCGTGTCTGTTCAATTCTATCAAATACCAATGATACAAACATTTTTTTTGCAGACAATCCATGATGAATCTCCATGGAAAAGGATCCTTGTTGGATTCACCCAAGATACAACATTACATGGACTCCGGTTTACAACCACCTCAAGTCAATTTAAATCTCGCAAGTAAGTCTCATCAACACTGTCAAATTAGTGATTCCCTTTTACACCATGATAGAACTGCATAGGTTTACTTAAATAGACACAGAACAAAATAAACAAATCATATTTGGTCAATTGCAGCGAGATGAGGTCACAGTGGATTTTCGCCACGGGAAAGGGGTAAACAAAGATCAATGGATCAGGACCTTTCTGGCAAACTACACCTTTACCTATGTATGATTAATATTTGAAGCAGCAGACCCTGAGTGCACTAGTAATGAACACATGCAATTTCAAAACATTCCAAGCATTTTTATTTTTCGGCTAAATTATCCCCTGTGACTTAAACTCGGTGCATTTTACCATAATTTATTTCCTTGCCATTCCGTCACTGCTAGTGAAGAAAAAAGTATCTATTTAATGTCCTCTGGGTTGGAGTTGGGTGGTGTAGAAAATATAACTAATTTTCCTCCAAAGGGAAATAGGGAAAAAGAAATGGAAATTCATTGATAAAACCTTTTTTCTTTACTTGTTTGGCTGATGAAACCATTATTTATTTTTGTTCCATCAGATGGTTATGGACCATAGTCCTCCTTGTGTCCTTTGCCGTGTTTGTGTTCTATGTCAGTGACAGACTTAGTGAGTTCCTACAATATAGGAAGAATGTCAACGTCCAGGTTAACTACATCAGCCACGTATACTTCCCCTCTGTCACCATATGCAACGAGAATGCCTTCAGGTATTTACATAATTTGTGTTTTGGCCATTATTGACTGAACTATACAAGTTCACTGCAACACTGTACTTAATATAATATAAAATAATGTGGAATACACCTGCTTTTAACAAGGAGTAGTGGGGTCGTTCATGAAGATTGTGGTACAACCAAGTGGGCACTGAATGTTAAATCAACATTGACAACTATGGCTCTGATATTCAACCCCTTTTCAATGATCATATCAGAAATAATATTCACTTTTGATTGTTGATGATATGTTGGACTTGAGTCACTGACAACTATCGACATTGAAACAATATGACACATTGAAACAATGTCATATTAACAAGGAATCAACATAGAACACATGTGTTGAATCGGCACTGATGTGTAAATGTGACAGGATCTGCGAAAAAGGCCCTTAGTGTAGGGTGCATTAAGGTCCCTATTCCCAGTACATGTCACAAATGTTGAACCACAGATTTGATTATGTTGTGTTAACTTTCAAATTCAATTTGCACCACCTGTTGATAATTATGCAAACTTCATCTAAATTATATCAATGGCAATTTAGGGTGTATTGCTTCAATACAAAATGTGGCCAATATTATGAAATAAAAATGTGCTTTATATTTAGACTATCAGCAGCAGCGAATGGTCGATGGTACAACCAGGTAGAAAGAATACTTGAGAGTTCGCAAGTAACAGGTATGTGTGAATTTTGACCTATTCCATTAAACCCTAAATGACCTTTTATAAATCGATTCTGATAGAATTGCCTATTTCTTTAACTAGTTTAAGTAGTTATAATTATGTTGAACTTTACAGCCTTACAGGAGAGCGCTCCATAGAAATATAGTACAATCCACCACGAGAATACACACAACTGTGTTTACTGTGAATCTGAATCTACAAAATATGTACGACACTTGAGCGCTTTACCTAATTGCAGTTGGGGAGCCCTGTGATCATGGTCAGTTCACCTGTGATGATTTCTCCTGCATCGTGGAATCAGCTAGATGTGACAGCTTTCCAGACTGTATAAACGCTGAAGACGAGTTGGGATGCAGTGAGTGATCATGCTATTATTCATGACTCCTCCCTCACTCACTCTCTCTCTCTCTCTCTCTCTCTCTCTCTCTCTCTCTCTCTCTCTTCCTCAATGACGTGAGCGTGAGGTAGGGTAGAGATGACGTGACACAGCCTAGAGATGAAATGAAGCCGGTTTGAGATGAGGTGAAACAGGTTAGATTTGGTATGAAGCAGCCTATAGAGATGACGTAGAGCGGGTGTGAGGCAGGTTAGAGGATAATGTTATGCAGGTCCATGTAACATGGGGCATGTTCATGTGTATCTTGAAAATGAGAACATTCTAAAGCCAGGGCTCCACAAGGCGGAACGGGGTGGCAGCGTTCCTATGTGAAACACTTTGGGGTACCCTTTCTGCTTGATCTCTCATTCTGCATCAGTTTAGTGTGATGTTGCAGCAATTTCACGTCAATATCGTGCGATATTGCCGCGACATTCATGTGAAACGCACCGTTCCTGCATTGGCAGGCAGAAAGGGTACCTCAATGCAAGGAAAACCTGTGCCGCCTGCAACGCTGCCGCACCATGCCGCCTAGTGGAGCTTGGGCATCAGTCCCTCACTTCTGTGATAGGTGAATAATAACAATGTTGCTTTAGATATGTAGCTAGGGCTTACAATCATAACGATATTTTGAATTGCCTAAGAATCAACATTTGAATTTTTAAGTCAAAATGGTCGTGATAGTGGCTAAATCTGAGAGGGGAGGAGAGATAGTGGGAGAGGGAGGAAGAACGGGTATAAATATGAAATATTTTGAAGATCTTGATTCTTTTTGGTTGTGCTGTGAGCATGGTTCTAATAGAAATATCTATGGGAATTCTGTCAGTTCTAGAAAGCTCAGAATGTCATGAATGCGTGAGAATGTTTTGGGCATGTGTGAAAGCGTGAGAAATTGTCAAAATGCGTGAATCTCATGGCGATTGGGTGAGAGTATTCCAACTAGAACCAGAATAATGGTAAATATTATGTCGTGATTATTTCTTTATGGAAATTGCCGACTCCTTTTTACGAAGAAACTTATCAGAATTTGACTGGGAAAGGGGACTTTTTTTCCAAGAAATTCTCAAAAATTGGCCGGGAAGGGGGTAATTTAAAAAGACGTTCCATTGAAAAGGGGCCAAAATTGAGGATTTATCTCCTACCCAAAGTGAAAGGAGAACTCTTTTAAAGACTGATTCCCGTTGAAAGGAGTATGCATTTTAATGGGGATTAGACACGTTATGAGGGGCACCAAGTCAAGAACATATGGGAGCACAAGAACATATGGGAGCGCCCCCCTCCGTAACAAATCTGGAACAATACAAAAGGCAGACATAAAAACGCCAGAACAGGAAACGTTTCTTAAACGTTAACAATGAAAAAGGGGCTGTTATTTCAAGTTTTAACCGTAGAAATGAAACTGTTTTTAATTACGAAAAAAGGAGTTCACACTCTAACGAATGGTGGCAAAACTGGTAACCCCAAAGTAACGTTTTTATGTCTAGAAATAGTGTTTTCTGCCAACTGGTTTACTACTCCCATCTGCAACGTGACAATTCTCTATACTACTCACTACCACTTGGCCTCTCTGCTTCCTAATAGATACTACGATGGTGGCTGTGGAGGAGTCACGGCTACTGCTGGGACAGAATGCAACTGACAATACCATTACCTTGGAGGCCATGTTCAACGATGGTGCACATGATCTGGGAGACCTTATTATGAAGTATGTATGCTGAGTTTTTTTTTGTTATTACTACTATTTTTGGCAATAATATGGTTATTTTCCTAGTTTTTAAAGAAAATTTTCAAAATTGGATCCTCAAACTTTGGGATGCATATTTACCTTGTAAAAAGAAAAAATACACACACGATGGGTTCATTTGCTCATTAAAGGTTGGCGAAGTTCTTTTTTCATGATTTGAACTTGGGTCACATTCCTGTCTTTCCAGTTGCCTTTGGAAAGGACAACCATGCAATGCTACAGACTTGTTTGATAAAACATTTACTGACATGGGGGTGTGCTACAGGTTTGCTAAACCCGACGCTAAAATCACACAATCAGGTAAGAAAATATGAAATGTATTTGATAATTTGTTATTTTATTTTTTACTTGCATTTTCACATCAAGGCTGGGGTTAATCATTGTGTTGGAAACATGGGACCTGTTTTACTGTAACAGCTGTAAAACAGGACTATTTTGACCAGTTTTTGTGTTTTTCTTTGGAGAACTCTTTGGAGAATCTGCTCCAATTTATCACTGTTTGCAACATACTGCAATTTTCTCATAAGGACTAATCTAAACACTTGCACTATGAATGAAATTGTATTTAAAATCATTCAAATTGTGCTATTTTTTTTGTGAAAAAAAGGCCAAAAACAAGAGCCCCTTCACTTCAGGGCTATTTTGGCCACCTGGGTAGCCATATTTGACCATACACCATTTGCACAATTTTTTTTATTATGGCCTATTGGTTAGAAAAATGACATCATAGTGATACTCATGCATGCTTAAGATTATCTAAAAGTGATTTCGAGCTTCCCAGAGGCTACACCATGCTTTTTTCCATCGGCATATTTTGAGGTGAGATATGCACAGAATTCACCAATATGAGGTTTATTTGGCGATTCCTACCACAAAATTGAACCATAATTAAGACCATCACCTTCTGGTCACCTCTTATTTCACTTTTTCATTCACAAATCTTCACTAAACATCTCATTTCTTATGTGAAATTAACTGTAGAAATTGATTAAGGTAGTTATTCCAACGTAAAATGAATTTTTACCTCCACTTAAAAAAGGAAATCATGTGACCAATATTTGCTAGTGGCTACCGGCCAAAATAGCCCCGTATTACCTAAAATTGAGCAATTTTTCAGTAAATTCCTAGTATTTTTAGCAAAATTCAAATACTTTATATTTTTTCATTATTATATCTTAGAATATGACTTTATATGGAACTTATACTTATTTAAGTCATTTCTACCCATTATTTCATGACTATCTCTGATAAAGTTTGAGGTATGATGAAATTTTTCATAAATATTGAGGTCATGTGACCTCAAAATGGCCGCATGCTCGGATATGCATCCCAAAGATGATTTTTCTCAAAAACATCAAAATGCAGTCTACATACATGAATATATGATATCAAAACTAAATATCCAGTTATTTTTATCTCTACTTCTTAATTTTTCATCTTTAAGTGAAATATGAACACTTTTTTGGAGGGTGGCCAAAATAGCCCCCGCAGGCCAAAATAGCCCCGTTTTACGGCATAATAATGCGATACAAGCCCAACCTACCACAAACATAACACAATTATTGAACATGAGCTCTTCCTATTCAGGACCAGGCTATGGGCTAAGCCTTGCTATAAATATTGAGCAGTATGATTACACCAAGAACCCCGAGACGGGTGTGGGTATTAAGGTAAGATATACATCCTACATGTGCATTTATTGAGTGTTGTGCTTATAACTTGCTATCAATAACTAACAGCTCAGCATGGAATGTTTGTGGATTATCAGACCAATGTTCATCTGGGCAGGAAGACAGGTCGATATTATGTAATCATAGATGTATGTGCATACACTTTTTTCCTGCTGTCAGGGACTGACATTATTTCTGATGTTGCAATAGTATCCTTCATGGCAATAAATCTCCTTACATAAGCACTGGTATGACCATGGCCTTCAAGTATTGGCACTCTTTGTCAATACCCCTACTAGCCAGGTTTATGATAGAGAACTGGACCTTAATTTGGGGGTTCACAAGAAAATTTAAAGTGATCCATCTAAGGTTGGAGTCTGGTTTGAATAAATGTAAGATTAGCTTAATATCGACATATCAACCCTGCCCTTTTTCTAAAGTACATCTCTAGAAGCCATAGTTACTAAAAGATATTTTTTGAGTTCAAAGATGTCTATTGGAACATTATTACATATATACATATATGTTTTGGTAATATCCAAGTAGTAGATACATAGCACAACATAAATCCTCAATATAGGAACCATGAAAAGCTAATCATACAGTTTATCACGGTATGTGTATATCACTCCCGTTTTTAACATATCTATCGTATGTTGCCAGGTACTTCTAAACACCCACTGGGACGTCCCTATGATGGGGGAGAAAGCATTTGCAATTTCACCTGGTCTCTACTCTCTGGTTGCAATCGAGAAGACCAATGTACGTTAATACCCCAAACCTCTAAGTGTCATGTTATATTATTGTACTCCATTTGTCAATGATAGACATGGTACCAAATAGGGTAGGGTGTTTTCTATTTTTTCTGTTTTTCTTTCTATTTTCCTTTTTCTATTCTTGCTTCCACTAGTTAGTACCATTTCACATCATAGCAATACGGTGATGATTCCATCCTATCTGTACATGTCACATGGCATCTTCCTATGCATTGAAATGTGTGGATGCCCTTTTTCCACCAGGTTGAGAATTTGGAGCCACCGTGGGGAGTATGTAGTGAAATTCCCCTGACTTACTACAAAAACTACTCTGTATCTGCTTGCTATTTGGACTGTGAAAATCGGTATGTCCGTGCACAATGCCAATGTAGGGATCTTCACATGCCGCCTGCCTCGGGTAAGACAAGCAATTAGTTCAGATGGTGTTCATAAAAATTGACGATATAGAATTGGAATTCTTGTGAGAATCCAAAGGTCATCTTAATATATTAAATTGAGTCGATGGCTACTATTTTTTCAAGGCAATAATCTTGGATTATATACATAACACCGGAAAGGTTCATACTTTCCATTCATGAACATATTTTCTTTCTAAAATGCTCCTGTCGGAATACAGAATACATTGTAGGCCCATACATAAGCAAATGTCAACGATCAGTGAATAATTTAGGATCGTATTCCCAGAGGTGAGGCTGTCCGTATTCAATGAAGCCATTATACGGCTAAATTATTCACTGTGAGTTGACATTTGCATTTATGCCATGGCCCACGGGTTTAAATTGCTTTAAAATCAATAAACACAACCATATTTACTGTTTTTCAACGTGTCGAGTCGTCCTGGTTTGTTTTCATCTGCCATGACACCTTGCTCAACGAAGTAGGTCACGTGATACGGAGCTAGCCGCTACTTTTAGTTTCGATATAAATGTTCCTTGCACAGGGCAATATCTTCTTTTTTAACATGGCGCTAACACTAAGATATACCTTAAACAATTCATAACATATTATTTAACTAGTTCAATCATTCTTTTTTTGCGTAAAACTTCTAATAACCATACCTAAATACAAAACTAATTAGCTCTGTATAAATTTCAAAATGGCGCCACGGAATATGCGAGGATCATATTCCACCCCCCCCATTGAATACGGCATAAGTAGTACTAATCTATAGTGTCGTCAATATTCACCATGGCATAAATACACAGATTTATAGAAAGCAGTTAACAAAAGCTGGTATCTTTGGGTTTGAATTCACATGATTTGTGTCATGAAATAGCCCTCAGTCAGATGTAACTTGCGAAGGTTCTTGGGTGCAACCCAACCGTAAAAGGTACAAATGCTGGACCTCAGGGCCTTGGATCAACCCCTGAACCAGGGATGACCCAAAGGTCAGATTTAAAGAGCATCGGCCTAGGCTTGAAAAATATACGAAAACCCCATTATATTGATGCATTGCCTTATGGAGCCGCCTCAAACCCGCAGATCAAAAAGCTGAAAATGTCCAAGAGTTTAAAACCCTAGTTGCCAATAAAATCCTTGACACAGAGATAATTAAAAACCCAATCAAGTGCTACTCATGATGTCAGAGTTATTGCACCTGTTACTTCCAATCCTGTTTCCTTTCTCAACTCCTGTCCCACCCACCAGGTGGTTGTGCACTGACCAGCTTCTGGCAAACACATTCCTCTCAGCTGTTGGTTTTGCCACCCCGTGTAATGTGGATCCCAGCCTGGAAGCAAAACCTTTCTGAGTGACAAGAGATGTATCTATCTCTTAAAACTTGCTTTCAGCTTCTACTTAGAATGTTTAGCTCAAAGGACTTCTTGCCACTTTCTGTGTCTCGGCTACCTGACTCATTTATATTTCATATGTGTTAGTTATTTAATAAAAGTTGCTAAGAAAAGTGGCCAGTGACCCTTGTCTTTCTATCGTCAATAGAAGATTGTGTTATTTATTGATTACCTTAATAAGTGACTGTTCATAATAAGGAGAATCGTTGAAAATTCTCTTTGTTTAAGTTTAATTAATAAAGGATGATGACATACGATTGAACCTCTTCCAGATAATGTAGACGTCTGTCAAGTTGGGGCTTATATGAACTGTACTCGTCCAAAGTTAGGTAGGTGCATTACCAAAATAATGAAGATGATGTTCAAAGAATTTATTCAATCAGAAATTATAAAAGTTGGCAGAGAATGTTGAAACAATATCGGTACCGGGTTCATCAACTCTCTCTTGATGCCACCCAATTTCTCCATGTGAAATAGGTGACAGTTGACTTCATTAAAATTACTACTTTGCAGCAGCGCTGACAACAGGTTGATCCATTTTGTTTGAATGCTGCAGAATTCTTTGTTATTCGCATGGTAGTTTTCCCACTTAATGTTGTGCCAGGAAGCACACATGGCATGGTTATCCTTTATGGCTGTGAGCAATCCATTATGTTGTAGCAGAAATGGGGGCCCACTGGCGTTTGGGGGTTTCCAGCTACACATAGCCTTTTGAATTTTGAGAATTCATTAAGTAGAACAAAGGCTACCACACGTTCCTTTTTATTTTTGCTGTAAAATCGTTGATAACTGTCGAATTTAAAATCCATAAAAATGGCATGCAGCTAATGTTAGGCTGCTCACAGATGCATGAAAATATAGATGCACCAAGATGTCTTTCTATGCTAAAGAAGAAAATCGTGCGAATATTTACCAGCGTGAAAATTTACAGGTATACCATCAGGGAATTCAGACTAACAGTTACTATGCTTTCCTCCAGAGGAGATGCGGGCCAAAGGTAACTACTGTACCTGTCCCACTCCATGTACAGATACCAACCTGGTCCCCAGCCTCTCTTTCTCTGCCATCTCTGTGGACTCTGATGCTGGGGGAGTGGCACAACAGAAGAGGGTTGAGGATCTCACCACCAAATTAGCCCAGGTGCGGATAGATTGGGTTTGAATAGGGAAACCGGTTGATGTTAACTTTAAATAAGAAATGTACCTTGATGTGGTTTCTTTTGGAGAAATATTATCTTGCTACATTGCGGAGGTCCCTGAAGATGACTAGATTCTAGACTTGATTGAAATATAAATCTAATCTAGGTTACCAATAATTTGGAATCCGAGAGTTTTGAAAAGATTTTATGCAGTTCTAGAATTGGAAAGGTTCAATGGGTAGAGGGAATGGATGAACTCAGGTAGTAATTGTGTCTGAAAATAACATCTAACACTAAGCATTGTTTTATTCAAGGCTCGTGAAATTCGCTATCGCTTGGCAAAGAATAAGTATCGCCAGACATTACGAGTGTTCTTTGATATAGACAAAGCCTTGGGACATATAAGTAACTTTATCAACCAGAAAAGTAGCACCTTTTACTCAGAGAAGGAGTGGCTGATGACTATCAAAATCCTCATGCAAAAGGACTGTGTGCAATTCACATCCAAACAAAATAACATAATCCAGAACATCAAAAGGGAGTCTTTAACAGCAGTAAACAGATACATAGAATATCTGTTCAACTTTCTCCTCGTCCCTACTGAGACTCTGAAAAGGGTCATTATTGATGCTGGCCTAGTCTTTGGGAATGAATCAACCAGCATTGAGGATCGCATTCCATATACTACGACCATCAATACCAAGCTCAATGATATCATATCCTACATTGATATTGGCATAATGGAAGGATTGGTGCGTCTGAAAGAAGGTGTAAACTCTACAGCCTATATGTTTGATGAATATGGCTATACCACTGAGCTGCTCACACCATTGCTGAGCACCAGCAGGGTTAAGTGCTCATGGTGCCTCACCAATGGAGTCCACAAGCCACTCATGGAGTTGCTAGCCACCAATCTGTTTGATACCATTGATAACACCATCCTTCCACTTATGGAGGACATGAAGAGTCAGGCAGCCCTATTGTATCAGTATGGTAACCGCACTGTGCTGTTCAATGAAACTATTGATTGTGAGGTTACAACAGTCGCTCCTACTGATTTCACTACTGATGACACCTCTACTGATATCACTACTGATGACACCCAGACTGACTTCACTACCGATGCTACTTACACTACTGAGGTGCCAGTCACATGCTATATCACTAAAGTGTTAGGGGAATGGGATATTATGCTAAACATTGCAAAGGAATTGGAGACCAACATTACCTCTCTGGTGTCCAACATGACTACAATGCAGCAGGTGGTGATAGATGCATGGGGCATGGTAGAGGAACTCCAGCGCCACATTAGTCCAAAATGTGAGAGTGAGTTGTCCAAGCTCTTTGATGAGTATAATGATATATATGTCAAGCTGTCCAACACCCTTACACAAACTAATCAAAGGTACCAGAACCTCAGATCAAACCTCTCCACTTACGAGATTGAGTATATCAAGTTGAACCTATCCTTGTCAGAGATCAGCACACTAGCTAGATTTGAGTTCCAGAAGACCTTCATCAGTTCACAGACCGTCTCACTGGGTAGCCTTCTCGACTCACGTTCTGCTTCCCTCAGCAGTTTAAGACGACAAATAAATGCCATCAACTACCACATCCTCTCACAGGTCACCCTGGAGCATATGATAAGCTCCTTCAGTGTTTGGAGTTATTTTGGGGTGAATGATACCAGTGAGGTGCAGCCAGCTGACTCTGTGTGTGACGAGGGTGGGTGCTATGTTGAGCCTGCTCTGGTGGCCAGGGCTTGGGCTTCTCCTCTGGTTAGTTTGAATAATGAGGTGGCTTCAGAGCAGAATGCCCTTCTCCAGGCTGTGATTGACTTAGAGGCATACCTTAATACCTACATGGCAGGCAATGTCATTGATGATGCATTCTACAAGTAAGTAAGCAGATTGGTTGTTGCTGCTCTGAACTAAAACCTAGATATTTTAAATCTCATGAGAACATTAATATTGACTGACTGATATCATACACTTTTTTCTGTACTTTATTGGAGTTTATCTATGGTGAAATGATATTAATTCATATTAATAATTTCGACCATGCAAATTGTACAAAAACATAATTTCGGACATGTTCCTATACCAACTAGGACAGCTATCTATAGTACATGCGTGTTATCATGACATTCATTTCTTCTTCCATAGGAAAAACTTTCTTCAGCTGGATCTGTTCTTTAAAGAATTAACAGAGAAATCTGTTGTTCAGCAAAAGGCCTACGAATATTCTGCTTTGCTGAGTACGTCATTTACATACTCACATGTCCTTACTATGTTGTAAATTATTTGTTAATCAACAGTGTTAGATAAGATAGGCAAATAAACATTTTCTTATAGTAGGATTCATTATATTTATCTCTAGTCATAGATTGCAGCTGATGGTAATAAAAAGCACAAATGACATGATTTGATATAATTCTCTTCATATTTTTTAGGTGAACTTGGAGGTCTGCTTGGACTTTTGCTTGGAGCTAGTGTCCTAACTGTCGTGGAAGTCTTAGACATGATCATATATAATGGTATTATCAAATGTGTGGTCAGTCATAAAGAAAAGAACATGCAGGAAAATGTCACTTTATCAAATGGTACAGCAGAGCAGAAGAAAGACCATGTAGTTTCCATAAAAAAGGTTTGACTTTCATATAATGTAAAATATTATATGTGTGTGTCTTTTGTTTGTTTTTTGTTGTGTTTTTTTTTTTATACTTTTTGATGAATGCTAATGTCTCAATTTCATGCTTACTATAGAAAGAAGATTATTGATGCGTGGTTAAAGGAGACCAAAGCGCATCATAACCATATCAATTTGTGTTGTAGAAATGTGAAAACTAGGCAGGTTTTTGGTTGTCAAAAGCTCTACTGTGATCAAAATACACTGAGTGAAGAATTGGTAAGGATCCCATTTGTGTTAGCAGTATTATATAGATTTCTGAAATGTAATATTCATCATCTATATAACAAAATAACTATTAGACTTGTTATTGATTATGCAACCAATATATGAACAAAGAGGGAGAAAGAGAGAGAGAAACTGGTGCATACTCTACCATTTTAAGCATCAACTTTGCAACTACTCACATTGATTCATTTAACAGGGAATGTGTCAGTTGGCATCAAATGTATACAGTCAAGAACAACTCCAGAAGCCCCACATTTTCACTGTTTCAGAAGAGACTTGAACAATAAGTACCAATCTTAGATGATTATTATATACATGTAGTTCTGAACTGATTCCTACACAAACTAGTTTCATAATAGAGTTACATGCTCATGTCTTCTGTCGAGGCTTTCGGGCAGTGGTTTTCTAACCATATGCAGTGCATTGTGGGTGGGGGTGACCTCAAACGCTAACTACACAACCTTAGCTTGTTCCCTCCACCCCATTCCACCCCAGCCAGGTCCGGCTAGGTACCAGTCCCTAACTATGCTTGGGAGGGTAGTAAGTTGACTCAGGGATCAACATTGACCTACATGGGGAAGACCAATAGGGGGTGGCCTTACAAACCAGCATTGATCCCTCGGCCGTACTCTGAACGCCTCGTGTGATGTCACAATTTAGAGTACAGTGTTTATATAAAACCATTAGATTTGCAGGTATGTTTTATCATATTGAGGATATGTGATCACCTTTCCATGTACCAATCTATCATATATATTTTTACAAAACAACATGATGGGATTAGGATGCGTTAGGCTTGGCACCCTACGCTTAAACAGGCCATTATGGTAATCTTGTACTGTGGACTCATGCCCAAAACCACGGGCCAAGGGCACCAAGGCCAGCTTTAGTGTCTCCCTCTGTGAATTATATTAATCATCATCAGCTGTTTAGCATACAACAATCATATCGTTGCCTCAGTGCAACAGGGTTGTATCTGACATTTCAATATGCTTGTGTCAGCTACTATAGTTAGTGTAATACTTATTTTGCCTCTTCTGCAAAACTTGAAAAATGCAGCCCTGAACAAAAGTCACCTTCTACCATGCTGAGAGAAAACCTGACCATTATGTGTGCATTACTCTTCTGGCTCTTGAGATAAAGCTTGATGATCTCCATTAGGTATTGTCAAAAGACTGTCAGTTATGAAATCATTGCTTTCAAGATTAGCTGACGCAGTCTGAATACCTTAGTATTCAGATAAGAGATATATATTTTGTAACATTGTAAATGGTACCATATCCATTGACATTGCTTTGTGTATATGAATATTGTGTTCTTTTTTACTTTCTTTTCATTTCTTTATTTAGCATTTGTGTACCACTATTATTATCAAATAAAACCTTTCAACAACAACAATGATAAATGCAATTATGGTTGTTTGTTGCAATCCCCCACTTCACCTCTATGAAAGTTCCAAAGGTGTACGGAATTGTTCTGTTAATGAATCCTGCTTTGTAGATTACTCTAAATGTCATACATATTATTCTGTACACTAGGAAATAGAAAATGATGGGTATGTCACTCATATTGGTGGGAGGTGAATTGCATGTGTATTGAGAGCTATGGGGGTAAGAAATATCTGCATTATAATGAAACTCTTTAAACACATGTCCTTATCCTTCATGTTCAAGACAACACAATTTAATTTGAACCCAATTCGTTGGGCAAACATGACGAGCAACAATTATGAGTCGGGGCACCATGATTAAACCCAATTGACATAAAAAAAAAGTTTGTTTGTTTTTTTTACATTAAAAACGTTTTTATTGGGTTCCTAGGTTTGTCAAACATGTTTTTAACGTAAAAACAGGTCAAAACATGCACACAAAAAGGTTTATGTTTAGGTAAAAAAAAGGTTTTAACGTGAAAGAAATGTAACTAACAAACGTTTTTAATTGTAAGAAAAACGTGTAAAACGTGTTTGTACATAATAGAAACGTTCTTACAAACGTCTTTCACTCAAACCCAATAAAAACGTTTGCAAACGTTGAAAATAAGTTTTCTGCCAATTGGGAAGGTTACTGGGTGGATCGTCAATACCTATGACTGGCAAATAACTTCCACCCCCTATGGAACCCCCTCACCCACACACACAGACAAGCACACTGACGATCTCCTATTTTCAACGTTTGGCCACCTCTCCTGTCAATTTTCAGGTCCCTAGTTGATGGTTGACGATATCAGCGGGGGAAGACGACCAGATAATTATAAAAATCGTCAATATTTATACTTCATGGAAATAATAGAATTTGGGACACACTATTTCATTCACAATACTTATTAATTCAATCAATATCCTTTATGACTTGAAAGATTATAAATGATGTGCATTTTTTTGCATATGATTGCAGAAATATTTTTCTAGAGAATCGTTTATAAACTCATCATTTACTTCTAGAGGGGTCGTCACTTTTTTAATCGCTCTGCTGGCTTTGGAGGGCATATATAAAAAAAAAACTCACTATGAATCGGATAATTCGTCGCCAATAAAATCAGTCAATAAAACAATGTATAGAACAGGCATATAGAACTACTGATGGAAGAAGAAGGTAGAGGGAGGGAGGCTTGGAGAAATTATTAAGGTTTATTTATCTATGACCTGACGACATCTATGCATCATGGGGGGTCTAGATGGGGGGTCCCCATGTCACATGTCGATTTTAAGAAAAGGCCATGTCACATGTCACTAAATTTCTATTTCCCCATGTCCCTGTCACTAAGCTCCATGTCACATGTCGATTTTAAGGAAAGGTCATGTCTCATGTCACTAACTTTTTCATTCTCCATGTCCTTGTCACTAAGCTCCATGTCACATGTCGATTTTAAGAAATGGCCATGTCACCCTGTCGAATCAATGGGTCTAGACCCCTAAATTCGACAGGGTGACATGGACAATTTTGGCGCAGAACATTCTTTTCCAGATCTACGAGAGTCCAAAATGGCCCCAAAACACAAAATCTACTGCTTTCTGGCGACCTGACCCACATGTACTCTAAACATACCTGTACTGAGCCTGTAGGGTCATCAAATAATAAAACAATAACTAGTTTAAAAGATCTTTATTTCAGTGAAAGTCTGGTACCAAGATATGACCCATTCGTATTTTTATAATCATGACCATGTATTGATTAATCATGAAGATTGTAATACCTGCCTAAATTGCACTTTAAATCTTTAAGATAGCCTATCATTGAACCTCTCACATGACACAAATGTTCTATATGTAAATTACATAATATGTAAATTATGTTATCATGCCTACGTATTATACGCTCTACATTCTACTTAGAGATCGATTACAGAATTGGTAATTCTCCACTGACATAATACCTAACGTTTGTTATACTTAGCTTCTGATACTAAACAGTGTCGTTATATCACAGTAAATAGATTGATATGCGAAAGGTTTTGATTCTGTTACGTTTTATACTTACGTGGGGGCATCAAAATAATCATGCATTATATTTATTTCGGCAAGTATTTTATAACACCTACACCATCGCATATATACATACTGCGTTGTACAACAGCCAAGTTCAAGCATGTACGTTAATTTTTTTTAACGAACTCAGCTAGATTTATACAAAGCTAAAACAAACATATATGACTCTGAGCTTACTTTATTCAATTCTTGCACCCTAAATCACAGCTTCCATTTTGGTGCTACCCTTTACTTTCTATCATCGATAGTTTTTCTATAACTTGATATTGTCAATATCTATTTGTCCTTACCTGTCATGGCTGTCCATTCATGACTTACAAAAATGCATAAAATAACAAGGTGTGCATTACAAAGGTCTGATAATGTATACCTGTATCTAAGGGTTATTCACTGACTATAGTGCAGGTAATAATGCCATGAATTACTGATGAACAATAGAAATTAACTAGATAAATCGCTGGGCACCTTTGAAAGAATAAATATACAATTCAATCCAATTTGTGGACTGAAAGTAATTGTTATTGGGCCAGTTATTGTGAAACTGGATGCCTTGGAAATAAAAAAGGGAAATCAACTTTCCCTAGATTCCCTTAGACCATGTAACCTGAAACACATAATCTATTTTGACTCATGAACCTATTGATTTATATAACCTGTGACTATGCATTACCACCTGAGTTACCCTGGTATTTAGCACCTGGACAGAGTACTGGGAGTATTAGTTTACTACCTAGAACTCACAGAAAAGAGTATACATATATGTACAAAACATAATCTTTGGTAAAATGTATTACAATCTATCCAGAAAATGTCATATCAGTTCCTACAGAGAGGCCATACGCAATCTATTGAAGACACCTACGTTAGAACATTTGTTTATTGACTGAAGATGTCTAGCCTCATGAATCTACATTCCCTATAAAACCTTGTTTTCTTTTGAAACGTACCCCATGTCTATTTCTGAACTAGAGTGGAATTTTGCATTCCTTATGCATGTGCTCATCGGCTATTAACTTAATCGACATTTCAAGAGTGGTTTTACTGTGTTATCATTCTTTACAACTTAAACAATATAGTATTGGTTCCATGTTGAATATTGTACAGCTTGATAACTGACGATGCAATGAGCCGATGATGCGTAGGAATATCGGTTTGCACATGTCATTAATGCCCAAGTTAGCCTTAGCTCCCTACGATGAATACACCCCAGATGAACTGCCAGATATACTGGGGGAACTGCCAGAAGCGGAGCATGGTCTCTTCCTTGGTTTTTGCTCCACTTGCACCGGAAGTAGATGGTCTACATCGGGCGCGCGCCACAATTTTACACTTCCGTCGGCAGCTACTGTGACGATCCTGGTGGAGTCCAGGGAGAAGCAGACGCTGCGCACCCAGTTCCCGTGGGCGTTCTCAATGTGCAAAAGCTCATTTCCGGTGGTGCTTGCGCATATGACGATATCCATTCCAAGGCAGCTGGCCAACATTTTGCCGTTTGGTGATGACACTGTTCCAAAGTGAGGCTGTTGGAACTTCTTACTCCACATACTCTCTACAACTATTTTGTTGTTTTCTGTAAAACAAGAATTTTCATAAATCATTTGCTTGCAGATCATTCTTCGCCATTTCTGACCAATTTTCCACTTATCAATATCCATAATTATCACTCATAGGCCAAATCAGCATTAGTTGTAAATAAGTCGCAAGTATTCTTCTCTAGATTGCAAGAATAAAAGAGAGAAAACACAGATGGAGGGATACCATACACCCAGGAACAACACCGAGATTAAAAGAAAGGAACTACAACAACACATGTAATTCAATAACATGGTATAGGGTAGATTGACCTTAAGTCCACATACATCGAGACGTCCACCCAACAAAATGACAATAAAAATCGCTTTGCTACCTTAATCAACATTGCTTAATCATTGAGGCACATTCAAATGACTAGATGGTAGTCTCGATCCAGCAGCAAACCTCATATTGATTATGATTTTGCTGGGTGGATGTCTCAAGATAGGTGGTCGTCTCTAGGTTAAGCTACCCTAATATAACAATAGTCCTACATATTAGGACCTCTTACCTTGTTCCCGTTGGACAGTGAGCAGCCCTGCACTATTGAATGTGGACAGCAGCATACGGAACTTGTCTCCAGGATATGTCCGTTTGGACTGAATTGGCAGGAATTGCAGTCTGGTCACTTGGCAAATACATTCAGACTCCATCCACAATGTGGCCAGTGTTTTTGCACAAAGCACCCCATACATGTGCATATCCACTGCTCCCTCATCCTCGGGTTTGCCAAAGCCAACAACTAGCAACGTGCCATCTGGTACATAAGCAATGGAGCGTATACCATAAAGCACAGGGTCCTCCCCATTGTAGGCGTCAGTGGCTTTGGAGGCCATTTGCCATGATGGTCCTCTGGAGATGATTTGCCTCATGGTCCTAACTGCAGTTGGCATGCCATCGTATGGCTTATCCTCCTCGGAACACCTGAGCATACTGTCCAGGTCCCATGTCTTTAAGGTGCCCCTACAGGAGAGGGAAGCCCGGCCCCTCCTAGTGATTTGATTCATCATGAAGCAGCAACCTGTAGCTAGATCCAGGCGGCTCCTGGAGATGGCCATGCAGCGTATTGGGTTAGGTAGGTGCCCTGTGTACTCCCCACCTAAAGACAGACTCACCTTGCCTGTCTCACGGTCCTCAACCACCTTAATCAGCACAATACCCCCATCCTCACAACACACTATCAAATAGGGAAGCTTCATTCGGAAATACACCAAGGAAAAGTCATGGATGGGACGTTTACAATTCAGCGTCCTTAAGGGTTTACCCGTGTTGATGTCCCAAATCCTCAAAGTGCCATCCTTAGAGGAGGTGGCAAGAAACCTCTCTGCCACTCTGCATTGTGTGACTGCAGATTCATGTCCGATGAAGGAGAGTATATAAGCACTGTGTTCTCTGCTATGTAACCTCTGTGGGCGTGTGTTTAATGATCTCCTCTCAGGGGTCTCATCTCCTTCTGAGCTTTCCTGACCACGTTCTGTGGTTGATTTAAAATAGGCAAAGGTACACAAATCGTCTTCCTCTACCTCCACTACCTGTTTGTGTGTGGGTTTATCATCCTCATCTGCCTCTCTTACTTCTATGAGGCTACTGGTGGGTCTTGTTCCTACTGAGGATGCCATGTTATCAATACTTGTAGATAAGAGAGATGAAGAGGGAGAGGGTATACTGCCCTCCCCAGGGGAGATAATACAACTCTTCTCCGGGGAGGTGACAGTGCTCTCCTCCATGGGCTCCTCATCTTTGACTGCACACTCACATATCCCCTCACTGTTGCTGAAGCCAGAATCATTGTCCACTGCATTCTCGGCCTCATCATCAGAGGGGATGGGGTCTAGAGTCTCTTGGCTCCCAAGGCTCTTCCTGAGAGATCCACGACTGGATCTTACATCTTCATTTATTACCTTGCAGCCATCAGAATGTCTCCTAGGCAATCCTCTGGTCTTGGATTCACAAGCCTTAGGCAATGCTTTGGGCTTTGGGACAGGGGCAGACTGAGGGCGTGCACTATTTGGATCACGTTTCAGTTCATCTTCTGACAGGTTGTTAGATACCTCGAAGACCACCTGGCGTTGTTTCATGAAGCGTTTTTCATCTGTCCAGGCCGCAGCTGCAGCAGCCATCCTCTGAGATGCTAGATAGGATCAAAAACACACATTATCATAATAATCATAATTGTATGGTACGGAATCCACTCTGAATCTATTCCCTCCACTAAACACCACGTTTAGTTAATGAGGCCATATCAAAAGTTATATTTACAAATGCAATTATACCAAACTCTCAAACACGTTACTCTCACATTGCTTTGGTCGACTTACAAAAAGTCGACCAGTCGACCAGATCCACACATTAAATACCAATGTAAATGAGAAGACCTACCATCTCGTTCCTTTATCCTAGTGGCGAGGTATTCTGCACATGTAGTATAGATGTCGTGTACGTCATAAGGACGTCTATTGAGTACCTCCATAGCGAGCTGCTCGGCCAGCCGCACCACCTCCAGCCGGAGCTCCTCATCCCCTCCCTCCGCCATGCCACCTACCGACTCACACCTGGAATATAGAAAAATATAATCATCAAATAGGATTAAAGACATTGTACTTGTAATAGGGAAGACATAGGAGAAACCTGACACCGCTTGGTCATAAGCGATGACTGCATTCAAAATGTATTGTATAATCATATCTAGTTAATGATACTAAATATAGTAAAAAGTGACTAGGCCTTGAAAAGGACACCAACTGACCCACTGTCAGGATGAAATTCACCATAAATGCAAAGGACACCACCACCTAACGATGTAGGCTACAATGCTACCAATAAAAGTCAATTGGTGTGAGAGAATGATTGTGTGAAACATACATCTGTTTTGCGGAATTCTAAAGATGGTGCTGTGATTAGAGATAAAGGAAGATATTGGTCAGTCTAGTTCACCTTTGCAATACTTTTAAACATTTCCCATCGAGACTGCTTATGTGCAAGACGGAATCCCTTAAGTCATCAAACCAAATATACCACATCAGGATAGATGACCTACCCAGAATAGCTTGGCACCGATGCCTGATCCTCCCCTCTTAAGGCTCAGCACTCTAATGTGGCGACTGTAAGAGATCAGCAGGTCAGGGGGGGCATTTCTTAGCATGGTACAACTAGACACAGCCACCACTCAGGAGGTAATTCAAAAGGTCCTGGGATTTCTACCCCTGCTATCTTAGCGTAGGCACATATCATAAGACCTAACCAGTTTACCTTATCTAATGCAGCAAGTCCTGAGATCACTTCACTTTTCCTTTTCCGGCGCTAAGATCACTGCAATCTTAGTAAAATAATTGCATAGTGGTTTCACCTGAGTACAAGAGCACTCACATGGAACACTCCTGCTCCCAAGAGTGAATGCCCCTGCTGTATACATATAAAGGGGAGGGAGGACGTTTGCTAATAGTCCTTGAGGGCTCCTCAGGCTACTTAGGCATGAAGTGAATATGAATACTATACTCTATAAGTGGCTCATATGGGGGGGTGCTTGTGTAATCACCCTTGTGAGAAGGAGTGTTTCCACGGCTATTCTTTTAGTATGGGCCTCTTGCTCCTGTGCACAGTGTGTTCTACTTGGAATGGTGTAGGAGGACTGAGGCTAAGATCACTGCGATCTTAGTGCTGGCTGTGAAAAGGCAAGGTGGTTTAATCTTAAGATCACTTAATTGGATAAGGCAGAATAATTCCTAAGATCACTGAGGTAGCGATCCCAGGACCTTTTGAATTAACCTCCATAACACCTCCAGTCGTACAGGGCAATATTCATGCCAAATGAATTCTATAAGGTCGAATCCCACTTGGAGAATATTGCTTCAAATTCGCAAGGGTTGTAAGAAAAACAGGGTGAATAGAACACAAGCATTCTTTTGTAATTGTAGGCCAGAAAATATATAATTCACAGAGATATAAACACCAACAAAGGCAAATTATTCCAAAGAATACATAAGACAATGCGACAGTGTCCTTGTGCTCTACACACCCTACTGTAGTCATAAAACCCTTGTGAATTTGGGGTAGGTCTCACAAACGCAACAGATTCAAAATCGCAGACATATTTCAAGCATTTTTTTTCGCCATGTGGGATTCGACTTATATACTGCACAGGGGGCTGGGGGAAACACAACTGGAGACAGTAACTATTAGTCGTTACCACTAGGTTGCAAACTATATTCATTCTTTACCACTAGGTTGCCATGCAGTCACACATAATGGTTTTGGTAAGACTTTTTAAGTCGTAGCATCTAGAGAAATGCCATCCTGGTGGGATGTTGGCTTCCTAGTTCTCAATCTATTGCAGACCACTGGACCATATAGTCAGTGGGTTAAAAACACCCACCAACAGGTCAGACTGGCCTCAGTCGTGAGTCCACTAGTATCAGAAGCCAATACTATACATCCCAGGGGGTATTGGTTGACCCACACAGAGCAATTACCTCCAAGTTGACTTCGATCTGTTTCTAGATCAAATAATAGGCCTTGGTGAATTTTATTGAGGGTTTCTTTACTGATAAGATAAACAAAGCAACATGAAAGCAAGATTTCTATGTTCAATGAATATCTGAGAGAATCTGATATTATAAAGATTACCAGTCATCCTGCTAATCTGAGTTAAAGAATTTGTCAACATTGATCCAAGGTTTTTAGTCGACATAGTGTCGCAAGGCCTAAAAGAAACTTTCTTTTATTGCTTATGTTACTATTATATACATATAATGCTGTTTCATCGGGTTGAAAGAAAATGAAGGACCAGCGATCAAAAGTTTCAATTAACTATTAGTTTCATAATACATGAACAAAGAGATCATAACAGCAAATATATACCACCCCAGGAGGGTGTTGCTCCTATGGTAAATAGAGCTGTCAGTATGTGCCCTCTTTTCAAAACAAGTCACGCTCTGCTTCACCATACTGACTGACTTCTCCCGACTAGGTACCTTCTCAAATCACCCTTTTCTAGCACTGTACTAGCATGACCACTTGTGAGCAACACAAGTGAAAAGTTATCACCACATGGAAAGCCAGTTCTGCATAAAAGCCACTTCTTAGCCAGTACTATCTTTTCCCATAGGTAGATATATAGCGCTGCATGGTGGCTGCTGCTTACTTATGCATGAATTACCGTGTAAAATCTCGGTCTCTGAACTCCTATGGCTGTGGCCAACGAGATACCTATTGATTCATTTGCCATTTCATTGGCAAGAGCATTTCACAGGTTCATATTTTGGTTGGTCTTGCATGGGTCTTCATCTCCGACCTCCCGCATCGAGAGTTCAAATTAACTGTGACCACAATTCATTGTGGCGATCTATACATGAACCTTCATCTATATAAGCCATCAGATATTGCATTGATTCAAGAAAAGTACCCACATTGGACTGTGAAGGGGGAGGATTAAAAGTCGAAAGTCCGTTTTAAAATGCTCACAGGGGGTAGGCAGGACAAAGGCCTGATTTGCCGCTGAATGCTCATAGTGTAGCACTGCTACCCTGCTGGAGGCGCGAAAGGTTTATTTTGGCTTTAAATGAACTGCGGAAACTAGGTTGCAGTACACCAATTGACGGGAGGTGGCAGCAGGAAACACTTTTTAGCTCCGCACTGAAGGGTGTTGTACAAAGATTATTGGTCTAAAATCTGACAGTGGGTAGGCAAACCAGGCATCAAATTAATCCTTATTCGATTTGAGTGTTATTCAGGCTGATATTTAATGGTAAGTTGAGGGGGTGCACTATATTTAATTAGAAAATTTATTGAAATCATTCACTGCAAAACCCCCAAATCTGGGTATGTCCACACTCTACAGCTGATAGCGGAAAAGTTAATTACATTGTACCATATCTCATGGCCCTAAATTAATGGGAAAATGTATGCATGCATGAAAATAATAGTGGCTAAGCCCAGAAATGTGCATGAATATTTATTTTTGCCAATTTGCTATATAGGCCAACAGTGGAAAAATAATTAGTGTTTTGCAGCCTAAGTTTAATCTAAATGACTCAAGACAAGTTTGGCTACCTCTAATCAGCTGCTCATGTGAATGTCTTGGTGCTAGGCCAAGGTATCTAGTTCCTTCTTTTTGATCCATTTAACTTAAGTTGCTCTTTTTCCTCTGCTTTTTTTCTTCTCTGAAGCACTTACATATGATCATAACGACGGTGTACATCATGTGCTGTAGACAGTTATTGATATAGCTAATAGTCAAGATCAATTCACAAATATTAAATGATGCAAAAAAAGATTTGATCATCGTGTGCCAAAGGGTTATAGTCACAGTGCTACTTCATGTCCCTCTGTAAGTGTAATGGATAACGTGTCAAGCATACCAAGACTCACTTTAGAATAGTTCAACCCCCTCAACCCCCACTTAGTTAATGGAAAATGGTTGGTCTCTACTCAGGTCTCTATCCTTGGCATACTGTTGCATCGAGCTCAAATGTGTATACCATTATTATTCATTCTGACTGCTGTCTGTTTTTAAAGTATAGAACGGGCGACAGAAACAACTAAGTATATCATAGTGCTACCCAAGTCCATGATTTATGACTTTCAGAATGAATCTCTGACATGACAATATCAGCAGTCCCCCTTTTTAACAGGGTTCTAAGCAGTATTGGCTTGATATAAATCACAGCCTTCCAGAATATATAAAGGTTGAATCCCACTTGGCGAAAATTGGCTGAAATATCTCTGCGATTTTGTCCCTTGCATTTTATGGCCCTTGTGGGCGCCATAAAACGCTAGAATTGATCAAATAATTCCGAATCCCACAGAGGTTTAGGGTCAAGTTTGCAGTAGTCCTTCCAGAAAATGCAAGGGACTAAATCGCAGAGATATTTCAGCCATTTTTCGCCATGTGGGATTCGACCTTTACGAGTCAAAAGTGTTGGTTCTTGAGAACCTATCTATTGAAGTATTGATGCATTTCCTGGTACATTATTATAATCATTTCCAAAAAAAATCAATCATCCTATGTCGCACTTCCTGCTGTAATATTCTGTCAAACTACACACAGAACTTCCAATCCATAGTGGTAGTAAAAATTGCACCAAATTGATGACCTCAAATGGCAATTACCTGGCCATCTGGAGCCATTTTATACATCGTACTTGTACCACGCCAGCTCCATAGCTGTATAAGAAAAGCAGCTGGTATAGTAAGCTAGGCATTAAACCATATAGGTCGAATCCCACATGGCAATTTAGGGCTCAAACATCTCTGCGATTTTGTCCCTTGCGATTTCGGGGTCTTCCTGGCTCCTAGATCACAAGGATTGTTCAACTTATACCGAATCCAACACTGAATCAACACCAATTAAGCAGTTATCCTTGCGATATAGGGGCTCAGGAAAGCCCCAAGAGAGCAAGGGACAAAATCGCAGAGATATTTGAGTCCTAAATTGCCATGTGGGATTCGACCTTATGCAAGATGTATGTATTTCAGTTTCAACTGGAACGATGAATTATGCTGGCCTCCAACAATGATTACCGGTATTACTCTCTACTAGGGAGTTGCAAAGTGGTATGAATGGTATATACAGGCCTACACATCAGTGTCAAATTACACCACAGACATTTGCAGTCAAATAAATAAACAGGATAATCCATACATCAAAAACACACCGAACTCAAGATTCATGCCTGATTGTAATGATATATAGAATGTAACAAATAATAGACGTGAAATTATATAAAAGTACAATTGTTCCATATTACCTAAATCGCTGATGATATAATGTGTTTTTGAACTTTTGCTATCACCAGTCATTGCAAGGTTAAGGTGGTTATGGTTGAATTTGAAAGTATACACTACCGAATCATCTATGATTCGACATCTACACAGCAGTGTCCATACAATATATACAACACAATTGTGCTCTGTGGTGATTTGTCTGCTGATACGATATTGTGTCATATATATTACAAGTTCTTACGCTCACATCAACACTGAAACAACAGTAAAATGACACAGCCAGTTGTCAAACATTCATCTAACGTTCTGTACCCACTGCATCAGTCTGCGGGGGGGGGGAGGGGACTAGACACAAGCCGGACAAGGTTATTCTAGAAGTCTGGATGATGCACACGTTAGGAAACAGCTACATAGATACCTGGCTATCTTTCAATTCAAACTAAAAGAAAAAAAAAACAAAAACAAAAAAAAACAAACACAGCAATGAGCTGACGGTAGACACACTCGTATAATAAGTAAGATCGTTATCGATGGCTGGGTTAGCGCTAGTCCACCTATTCTATTAGCCAATTTGGCAATTTTTCATTGATTTTGGTTAGCCAATTTCAGTATGAATTAGCCAAACATTGTCATGTTAAGACACATTCCACGGTCTTACTATACCTCAGGTAAAGAAGGATAAGGAGCAATGATTACCTGTGGCAGATTCAAGATGTTTAATTAAGGGGGGCTTGTTAGAACAACTCTTGTGAATTAGTAGCTGTATTTCGCAAAATGCCCATCTCTTTAAGTCATTTTTTTTGCAATATGGCATATTGGCCAAAGAAAAAAAAACATGTTATCATCATGTACATCAGGTCTGGGCCCACATCTTTGGAAAGACTTAATTATTGCTTTAAATATATTCTGCCATATTGCTTCACCTATTGAATTAATCCTCTGCCCTTATCATCTCATTTATACATTCAGTTTGTGAATTCAAACACTTTTATAGTCTATAAACTGTCACCAATGCACTTCCATCCACCTATAAAACAAGGCATATGGAATCATTACGATGTCCATTAGGTCAGATTCCTTTTTGAATTACCTTTCCAATGACATATTGCATGGCTAGAGCAATTAGAATTCGCCAATTTGGCGAATTTCCATGGGATTTTATTAGCCAAAATGCCTTTTGATTCGCCATTGGCGATTTGGCGAGCGGCTAGCGCGAACCCTGGATGGCCACTGCAAAATCTACACAAGTTGAATCAAATACAATAATACAGCATCGCATGTTGTGAGTTTATTTTATGGTGATTGTTCAGATAAGGCATCGATGATGATAGATCAATAGAGCCATAAACTGAAGGAGCTGGTTCAATGCACCCCACCTGGCTTATCCTCACCTGTGCATGAGTGGACAGGTGTGGTTTATGGTCTGCTATAGGTGTACCCCCCCCCCCAAACATACACACACATTCAGCTTTGGGGGAATAATAGAACCTATACCGAGGATCCAGGTCATCTAGTAGAGACGCCATTGCTTGATTTGGTACCATGCGAGATAATCACTGATAACAGCCAGCATGATCGACACCAGGCGTTATGTAATGCACCCTAAAAATTCCGCAGTAAATGAAGGGAATTTTCTCATTGGTTGTAATGTATCCTGCTACTTCCATACAGAGGAATTCAATATAGCTGACAACAGCATAGGACCTAAATCGCCCATGGTGTGCCTCAATTTATAACTCAGTGCTACGACTGTTCTACCAAACCTATATGCACGATTAATCGGAGACAACTCTATGGTCAGTTTAGGAGGGGTCTCTGGTGAGAACTCCTCTTCTCAGAAAGATTGCCATATCATCAGTGGATTTTTGGGATCGTCAGCTATATATTGAAATATCCCCAGGTCTCATGTGGTCGTACTGACAGATGGTGCCATTGAAGTTGCACTCAGGAAGTGCCATTGACACTCGATCACTCCAGCACCTTCCACTAAGAGTCTAAATTACAGAAGACAAATCTAAATTTCTCCATTCCTGTATCTTTTAATAGATGCCCGTTCAACCCCAACAATCATACACTTCAATTCCTCATTTTATAATTATTTCCTCAAAAACCCTCACTCATGATAAAGTCCTTATGCACCTACCCCTTCATTGCGTGTTGCGCTCCAGTCCTTGTGAGGTCAATATCTTAATGTGTGACTCCTCCAGTACTAGTTATGAGAACTCTGACAGACACACACTTTAGTTGGCACTTAAACTGACAGCTTTGGCTCTGTATTATAAGAGCACGGGTCAATAACCTATGTGTCATGCAGTATATAGATCTACCAGCGTCACCACATGTACAGTCTAAATATTCCTTCCAAACTACAGTGTACTCGATATGCCTTCTGGGTCAAACAAGCATGTTCCATGCAGCCTAACTGTTACATGATAATGACCAGCATGTTAACCAACGCATGCCAACCTATCCTAGATCCTCAGAGGGCTTAAGACCTCCTCATGACGTAAATGTCACGCTGTTAGGTGTGGCTAAGACCCAGAGCTAGGATATATCCTTACCTAGGTTAGCTCCCCGGAAGAGACGCGTTAAGACCTGATTGCATTACAATGTTATTTGTTTACTGTAGGGAAATTTGAAAACAAAAACAAAGAGATATAGGTGTCTAATGCGTCATCCATATTCAATAGCTACGCATATACATGTTCGACTATTAAAGAAAGGGAGACTCCATTTTATTCATTTATTCATTTTCTCTGGGGGGGGGGGGTTACTACTGATGTTAGGTACTAGATGTTTATCAATTATTGCATGTCTGATTATGTTTTGTAGACACACTAATCAAACACCAATGGCATGGACTGTCCATCCTATATTACTTCATCCACACTGTTGTATTCAGTTAACCTTCTTTACGGAGCTTTTCATGCATAGATATGCAAACACGGATAACTGGCATGTTTTAAGCATTTGATATAGTTTAAGCCAGGGGCACAAAGCTTTTAGATCTGCTGCTGCTGGACCACCGCCACTTGTGTGGTTTGAATTTTCGAAAAAAAAAGGAGCGAAAGATATTTCATCACCACAACCAACAAATGAATATGGAGTCTTCCAGGGCTAATTGCTATAGGTCCATTGATTGTAGCACTTTATCAAGTTTATGTGACACCCTATAATAGCAGTGACCAACTGTAAGAATATTGGAGCGTCTGTGGTGGTGTTATGATAACTAAAAGCAGGGCACCACTGGCAGCCCGACCTAAAGACTGCATTGACTTGGGGCCATTAATGGCAAGACCAAACAAGTCCTACCTCTAGGTCGAATCCCACATGGCGAAAAATGGCTGAAATATCAACTGCGATTTTGAATCTGTTGCGATTTTGGTACCTATTCCAAATTTGCAAGGATACAACTACAGTAGGGTGTATAGAACACAAGGACACTGTTGCGATTTTTGATGTACTCTTTGGGGTATTTTGCCTTTATCCAGGTTTAAATCTCTGTGTATCATAATATTCCCTGGGCTAAAATCGCAAAAGAGTGCTTTTGTTCTAAACACCATACTTTGGTTACATCCTTGTGAATTCGAGGTAGGTCCCAGAATTGCAACATAATCAAAATCGCAGAGATATTTGAGCCATTTTTTGCCATGTGGGATTCGACCTTCTGCTAGACTAACCAAAGTGTCTCACCAGGTGGAGAAGAACTTGGGCTGTGTGGGTTGTGTTTATATGTATATTAATGTGGTATAAGTTGTGTAGTTATTATCAGCTCGCTCCGCTGTTCTCACGTATTTGGGAAGACTAACTCTAGTGGTATGATGTTGGCCTAGCCCATTCTTTTAACCAACACCAAGACGCCGATACAAGTCACCATTTATTGTTCATTGGTTATTCACAGTTACAGTTGTTTGGTGCGTCCACTCAGATTGTTCAGCTTCAACGACATCAGTCTATTCATATCAGCAGTTCATGTTTTAACAATCCGATGCTACTGGAGAGGTATGAGTGCCATAGAGATCCTGCTCAATCCGTTCTTACATTGGCTAAGTGCAATACTAAATATTAAACAGCTTCATCCTCGTCTACTCCAGGAGTATGTGTTGCCTCCTCGGCTGCTCCCACAATACTGACTCCTCCCTATCTCTTACCAACCCCTCACACCTTTCAGACGCCGATGTTTGGCTCACCCGTATTCCCCCCTCCCCCTCTACAGAATCTACCTGACCAGATCTCGTCGACTCCCCTCCGTCTACACATTCCACAGTCTACCATAAACTCTATACTACCATAAACCCTATACAGGACTCCCATAGCACTCTCCCATATAGCATACAATAAATACACACATAATACAGCCTACAATAAATACCCACATAAGTGTACCCTGTTATACCCGTTCATTATAATTATTGGCTATTGATGACAAAACAGGTGCGGGCGCTCCCCTCTTGTGACGCGAGTCACACCAATTGTCAAGCATAAATTATGCCTGAATACATTTTATATATTGTTTTGTCACTAATACCTGAGGTAATCATCGTTATCATATTATACATTTCAATAGTTATTTATGTACATACATATGCAACACACTTATATAATACCATGCATTATTACTATATATATTTTCCACACTGCATTGGTGACTTATTCTTAGCGCAAACTTGTCCTCTAACATATATTTTATTATTACAATTCTCTCATTCCTTGATTCTCAATTTGTTTTTCTTTCCTTTGTTATTTATTTTACTCATTCACTCGCCTTTACTAAGCACTTTGTCCCATTCTATGTTTATATATTCTTTTTACTATCCTTACCCGGGAGTCGACACCAGTTACACCCAATCGGGCCAATAAATCTCCTTACATCTGTCAACTCCTTGTTCCGAAACGTTCCCCTCTATCTACCCTTTGCCCCAAGCATCACTCTAAAACACACTCTAACGCGTCTTGGGTTACACCTGGCAACCTCTTACTTAACTCACGCGTGCACAGCTTGTCAACGAGTATATACATCAGAAATCTTTTCACTTGCTACATTACGTCGTAGTTAGTGTCTCATTAGTTGGTCGTACATTTAAATTACAGTTTCTTTTAGCTATATTATCTTACTTAATAATATACACTGGCACCAATCCCAGACACTATATCAATTCATCTGTAGATCGTCTTTGTATTGTCTATTCCATCCTTTCGTCTCACGCCAGCTGCACGATATCTTTCTCCCCCCCCCTTTTCTCTTGTCCTGACACCGTCTATGCCAAGTCTCTATCATGATGGCGTTTTATTCATCACCTTCAGTCTCTTTCATTCAGGTCCACGTACACCGATGACGATCCCGTCCTGGGCTCTTGACCTCGCAAAGCCACTTTCACCGACTCTTTATGACCCTTGTTTACTGAATATGATACAGCCGTAGCCCCATATGATTCTCCAGGTACTTCTGGTAACTGTCTTGATCTTCTTAACTGAGCCATGGCTCTGGCATGGCCCGTGTCAGATAACTGATGTGTATTTATCTCTCTGTTCCTTATTGGTGTCCAGCCCGCCGCTGATATCATAGGTATCTCTAGTGGTACACCTGTCGCCAGGCCCCCACTATACCTAATCAATCTTGTCATCACCGTAAATCCATAGTCACCGTTCAGTATCCCTGCTAACTTCTTTGACACCTTCACAGTGGCCGGTAATGGCAATGGCACTGCGTTTTCCGCCGTTGCCATCTCAGTGGAATATAACACTCGACCCCACTGCACTGTAGCTATGTACTTCGGGCACGAATAACTTATTGCTACGTCTCTAATAAGAGCCTGTTCTGCTGGTCTTTGAAATACCTGGTCCAAAGGCATTAGACTCTCCCCCAATGGTATTATTTCTGTGATCTCTTTAGTTGCCACCTGTAGATACAGTCCATCCACTGGTTGAAGCCTCTTTAGTTGTCGCACCTTCCTCACCAGTAGCGCTATTATTATTATCAGTACTATCAATATCAATGATAACATAGCTATTGTCGTTTTGTGTTCCGGATCTTCTTCCTCATAATTACCTCCAACATCCTCACCGTATTTTTCATAGTCCCAAGTTTCTAGACTCCTTATTCTCATAGGCATTCTTGCTAATATGTATGCCATTAATAGTCTTTTTAAACAAAAATATTGTACCACCATCAGAGTCATAACAATCACCCCTGCAATCATTATTGGTGAATAATCCCATAGTGATTCAGTAGGAAAATGGCCTCCACCACTCATGCCATCCAAATCAGGTAATGCCGATCCGTCTTCCATTGCACTCACCAAATTCTTAAGATTGACAGCTGCTGGCGACTGTTGTATCCTAGCCTTGTGTTTCATTTTGGTCTTTACTAATTTTGGCAACACTTCATCTTGCAATACCTCTACAGTTTCACCATTTAATACGGCCTTTATCCATGTCAATTTCTTAACGCTGTTCATTTGTAACAAATCGTTATTTACAAAAGTCACATTAGTTTCCATGTTCACATGACCACATCCTGCCAAACTGTAAGGCATCCACGCCCCGGCAGTCATGAATGCGCAATCACACCCAATGTTCAATATGGCGTAATGATGCATGTTCACCTTAACAGGTGGGCTTGATTGACACATCAATTGACCTTGTATGTCGGGTCCCGATACCAAAGTACGACCCTTTCCCAGTGCTATCGCAAATGAAGGAAAATTTGGTTGCACTATATAGTTGATCTCACATGTTTCTGCTATAGCCACCTTGTCATTTCTTATTAGTGCCGCCATGCACCCTCGTTCGGCTATTTTTCTCATGTGTGGAATATCTGGGCATACTGCTATTGAGTTGCCATGGCAACGCGCCCAATTCACAACTGGCTCTGATATATAATACCGCCCATTCTTTGATATGGCTACTTCTGATGGCAACCCCTCTATTCTCGTCCCGTCAGCTTCTTTATTGGCCAGCCGCACTGGTACTGGAAACACCTTTACAGAGTATACACAAAATATGTGTTCCTCTGACACCACCGGAATCCTTATCTGCATCTTCACACGACCTTGGTGCTGATATACTCGCACCACACTATTATCATAGTAATATTCAGGATCAGTAAAAGCGACTCTAAATCGTGGGTACGTAGCCTTTAGATATACTTCAGTGTTGATTATAGCTTCTTTCAAATCTTCTCTAGTGACCAATTTTGAGGATAGTTTTCTTCGTGATGCCAATCTTACCTCAGCTGCCATATCCTTTATCTCAATGAGTTCATTTAATAAATGAATGATATACCCCCATTTGACCCTTGTCAGCAGGCTTTCATGGTTGTATACAATGGATAGTTCATATAATGCCACACTGTGCATAGTTTGAGTTCTTTCCAGCAATTTCCGTCTCTTCAATGATATCTTAGCCATTTCATACAATTGCAACTGTCTATCAGCCAACTCTCCCACTTCCGCCATGACGTCCTCCAAGCCATTGCTAGTACTTGTGGCCAATGTTTTAATAACATCACGCATCTTATAATACGAAGTCTTCAGTAATTGAATATCCTTTTCATTTCTGGCTACATCATCAGCTCTTCCAGTGCCAAAAATATAGTACGACAACTCTCCTATAATATTTAGACCTGGTATACCTGCTCTCTTAGATCTTTTGACTTGTTGTTGTTCAGGTATGTTTTCCATCAGCTTTTCCACTTCCTCCTCTCTGGCCTGTATTAATTTTCTAATAATTTGATTCAACCATTCTTCTTTCTGTTTGATGTTGTCACAGGTATCTTCAAATAATAAGGTTCTGTTATGATGTTGAATATCACACATAACCTGCATGTTCTTCACACATTGTTCATAAATACTTTCCATTTCCGGCTCTGGTAATCTATCTGGTATCTCTAATACAAACACTTGTGACACATGATTGTGCTCAGCTGTAGAAATACGTCTACCAGGTTGCAAAATGACACCTAATTCGGCTCTCTCTAAAGTCTCGAAAGTGTGCCTTCCAGCATCTACCACACCCCACAAGGAACATAAGACACATAGTATAGTTAGCCACGCCATTTTCTTCTTATTATGGCTTCCGGTTACAGTTCGAGTTGGGTTACTACGACTCCTAACTGATCGCTCCTGGAAGTTTTTATGGATCTTGAACACTAAATAAGCCCTATCGTGTCAGATAGTTCACCAGTTCATGACCCTTTTACCCCTTCTTGTATATATTTTCCCGTCAATCTGAACACGTGTGCCTTCCTCTCCTATCTAGCTGTACGTCTCTTCCATCTGATAACACCAATTTATTGGATTGGAGTCTTTGTCTCAGCGACTCCTCCTAATGTGCCCTCAATTTTTTTTACTATAGTTTTCACTATATTTTTGTTTTCTTATTTCAACTTCCCATCCCCTTGGTTAGATACCTAGAATTAAATTCTCAGTCGATGCTTGACTTCCACCTTGTTCGCACTGAAGATGGCTAGCTATTCCAGCGTTTCTGTCAATGGCGCCCTCGTCTATCTCCCGATAGATCGTCTCCAGCCCGGTTTTACCTACATCGTCGGCTGCAGAGACCTGTCCTCCACAGATGCTAACGTTACTCCGTGCATGCTAGTATGCACCGGACCGCAAGGCGCGACCATGCCCTCACACACTACCATTCGAGATCATTTACGCTTAGCTTGTAACATGACGGACATGACACTGCGCGTCATCCACCTGGATGGGATGCCCGATCCCAGTTACCGCCTGCAATCAACTGCTGCTGTACCTCCTGTTCCTGCACCTGCTTATCGGCCTGCTTATGTCAACATCACGCCTCCGTCTGTCAACTTGACCACCTCTTTCGTGCCACCCTGGAATCCTACACAGATGTCTCCCCTGGGTGCTCGTCCCACCTATAGCGCCATAGTGCCTGCTACCTCTGCTCCAAGCCTCGCATCCACCTTTACCTCCAATGCGCTACCAACTTGCACAGCGACCCTTCCTCTACGAGTGGACACCTCCCACCAATATTCTCTGCCTGCCAACTTCGCTGTTTCATCAACTTCTCGTCCACTGCCACCTCAGCATCACTCTTCATATGTAGACTACAATGTGTTTTCTCACCTTCCTGCTACTTCCGGTGTTTCGCCCTTACCATACACACCTTTGCTAACCACCACTGCACCTCTGACGTCCAGAACAACCCTAACATCCACATTTACCTATTCTGCCGCTGCTTCTCGTCCCTTTTCTACTACCAGCGCCACTACTTCCGGTCAGTTTCCTGCTGTATCTTCATTAAGAATGCCTCACATCACCACCCGAGCTGCTCCAGCTGCAGAGGCCCGCGCCACCTCGGCTCTTAGGTCTCCGCCTTCCTGCCTACATACGCCCGCTCTGGCACTGACCTCTTCTACTTCCGGTCAGTTTACTTCATCTTCATCCACTGCAGCTTCACTTCCACACCTTCCAGTAATGTCGCCCTCGTTCTGGAGTACTCTGGCTATCTCACCTGGACATCCACCCTTCTCACCATTGACCTGTCAGTCCAGCACCATGGCCTCTTCCTCACGACTGACTCACAGTTCTTCTACCATCATATCTCTCTTGACATCTTCATCTGCTACCACTACGCGACATCATCCCTATCAGCTTTCTGCCAGACCACAAGCCTCCCGTTCTTCTAATCTTGGAGGTCCTATCCTTCCAACATTGTCTTCCCCAGCTTCTACCCTCTCGCAGAAGTAAGTATATTTCCCTAGTGATTCATACTTTGATTCCTAGAGACGCTCACTTCGTTCTTGTAATAAGATACTATACACATATTTTCTTTTAAAATATCTGCATAAGCTAACTCTATAAAGTCGCTGAGCTCCTCTGATTTGTGAGTAGTGGCGATCACATTCACAGTCTCAGGTGTATAATTGATCTCATTAATACACCCATATGGCTGAATTTTATGTGTCCTAATACCTTCTTAGAAAAGAATTTCACTCACACTTATTTTTGAATATATATCTACAACTATAGACATCATATTTCATTTCTCAGAGTCTGGGCTTCTTAAATAATTAAACCATTATAGGCTCTGGTTCTTTAACAGAATGCCTTACTTCTGGACAAATATATCCTTTAAATTTAGGTCTCTTAATTATGGACCTTGTTACTGGAGTCATTCTATGTGTATCGCGACTGTGGTCCTGCTGATTCCGACTAGTGTTTCCATTCACCCTTAGACAACTTATAAGGTGCCCCATAGTGGTTGCCTCCTGTATGTGATGCACTTCTTTCTCTTGTCTCATATACCTGCTTTATTTACTATCTTCAGTTCTTCTCCCACTTCATCTGCTGATGATGATGATGCCTCTACTCCTACTAGTCCTTAAATCTTCACTTCAGGTATGTATTTCTAATACATTTTATATTAAATGCATCCTAAATGGATCCGACCTTTTACAATTTTCCACAAACTGTATTAAGTAGTTAAGTCTTATCCATAGAGTAGGGTGTATCTGAGCCTTAATATCTCTACCCTCTCTACAGTGGGCGATGATTCCTTTCCTTCAGTAAATTATTACTGATCTCCATTAATTCATCTCAACCGCTATGAACCTTCCGTTATCTATGATCCAGGCTTTTCCACTAGAACTCATGTTTATAGCTTATCTAAACTGCTGATTATGTTGTCTTGTCTTGGTTATGTCCGTGTAGCATGCTGGTTGTTCTATCTTGTTAAACTTTTGAGTGTAGTCTGTATCTGTTGCTTGCCGATGTCTGTACAGCTGGAGTTCCACTCCTACACTGCCAACTGTCTTGCTTGTCATTGCATCTTATCTCTTTCTTTACCTGCGCATGTCTGCTCTCTTCCCCCCCCCCTTTTTCTGTTACTAGGCTGTTAATATACATATGTCTGTCTCAGTGTCCGACACTTCCCCCCCCCCCCTTTTCTCACTCTCGTGTTCATTCCCCCGCTGGCTCTGTTTCCGCGCCGTCATTCTCGCGCTGTCTTTTCTGTCTCTTTCCTCCTGTACCCCATTCTTTCCAGGCATCTGGAGCTGCAAATACTGCCATGGTTATTTGCTGTATCTTCCATGCAGTATTCTTACTTTCCTCAGGTAATTTCCTAACCCAAGTTTTCACTTCACCTTTCATTCCCCACAATAATAATGCCACATATTCCATTTCCCCTAGATCATATATTCTCTTAATCAGATCCATGTCGTAGAAATATTCTTCTATCTTTTCTCCTGGTGCTCCTCTAAAGGTAGGTGGCGTTATACTGATACCTGCCATTTTGTACATTTCTTCAACCCCTCACAACGTTCCCCTAACAGGTATTGTATTTTATGACCGTACAGTCCCTCTGTTCTTTTCTATCAACTCATATCCTTTCTAGTTATATTTATCAAAGTCTTCGGTTACATCCTCCTCCTCCAGGGTCGTCTCATTGTCTTTAACCCCGGATGTTAATACTCCTTGGGTGATATGCTTTCCCTTTTGCTTCAGTTTAAACATTTCCCAAGTTTCATCTCTTTGTCTACACTGCCTGCATCGTTTCCCTCTACTAGTCTTGCGATGCCTCCTACACTTTCTTGAGAAAAAGAATGCATTAGTCACACTCCCTACTCCATATTTAAAGTGATGTCTGTTTACTTGTTCCCTCAAATATCTTGGCAATCTCGCGATGTCCAATTTCAGTTTTGATATTTTCTGCATTACTATATCCTGTAACGTCGCCCCATTGTATCTGAATACCTTCGGCAATGAATATCCAAATCCATATATAGCATCCAGCGCGTCTTCTACCTGTTGTCCCCTATATCTCCCTGCCTTTACTATAGATGGTGCTCTCTTTCCCGCATCCTCACTAGTGGACATTATATGAGATGTTTTATCCCATGTACCTGTTCCAGGTGTTTGGCCGCTCCTGCCGCTGTTGCTGTTGTTCTGCCACAAATGTGACAGAGCCTTGAGGTCACTTGTCTTCTGCTATAATACTCTTCTATCAATATGTCATCCAATCTGATTGATGTATCCAGCACAAATTCATCGTCTTTACTATAAAATATTGATGGTTCTGTCTGTGTCGCTGTTTCTGTGGTCTGAGTCTCTCTCTTAATTATACCACCGGTGCCTTGTAGAGTGGCATCCAACAACCACTCCCATTCTGTCTGTCCCACAGTGATGTCACGTATGCTATCCCATATGTTTCCCTGATGATTTACCAGGACCTCGGCTTGAGCTGCTTCCACCACCTGTATTGGCTCTTGCGCTGAGCTTGGTTGGCCTGACGTTGAAGTCGCACCAAATCCTTTTTCATTTGTTTCTGTTGTTGTTGAACTTGCTGCAGACACTGTGCTCCTTTCATTGTAAGTGCTATTGCAATAGTTGTCTTGAATCATCCACGTATTATAGTATTGTTGGTATTGCTGTTCTCCAACACTATCGTACCAGCTATCTGCCATCCGTCCATCAGCACCTGCTATTTACTGTGAGGTCTTATCTCGTCCCTCGTTGTGCGCGCACTGCCACATCCTGATGCATCTCCTCCTGCATATACCTGTTGCGCTGGTCTCCCCCCCTCCCCTCCTTTCCTACCTTGCCCTACTTTTCCCTTTTCTTTGTGTATCGCCCTCCTTTCCGTCTACCTGCATGAGTCAGCTTGACCTGCTCCTTCGGGCGGCCCCTCCCCCTTCGGCACCTGCATCACCCCCCCCTTCTTTTCCCTCATAGCAACACACGTCCATACTACAGGATTATCGCCCATCCTGTAGTATCCCGTCTAAACTCACCCTATTCTCCATCGCTGGATGAGCTGAGCTCCTCTCTGCCTCTCCTGTGATGCTTACAAATCGGTCCCTTTGGAATGATATGTTCACTGCTAGATTCCTCACTCATAATAGCCCCTGCAGCCAGTTGCGCTCTCCTATCCCTTTGTCTCCGTCTCTTCTCAGCCCTATCCTCTCTCTCCTTTCTTTTCTGTCTTCTCTCCATTTCTTCTCTCTCCCTTTCTTCGTCCATCTGCCTCTTCACCTCGACATTTCTCACTCTACCCTTCCTTTTCTCTTCATTATCCTGTCTTCGGCCACCCTCGACCTTATCAATATCACTATCCTGTAACCCCTTCTTTTTACACCAATTATCGACCACAGCTTCCTGCCTGTGCTTCTCCCGGCTATCTCGCCGTACAACTCCATCTTTCTCATTATCAAATTCCTGTATAGGTGCGCGCGGTCCAGCTCCGGCCACCTCTCTCTTTTTCTCATGTGCACTTCTATCGTCGTCTGACGTTTTCAATTTGTCCTCCTTATCAGCGCCCGCTAACGCTGTATCCTCCAGACCAGATGAAGGATGTTCTACCTCAGTCACTCCTCTCGGGTTCTCATGTCCTATGTCTTCTTTATCCACTTGTGATTCCACTTCTGACTTATCCACTTCCACAGACCTCTCATCTTTGGCTACTCCTTCACCATTTTCACCCTCCCCTTTGTATGCTCTCTTCAGTTTATTCACATTTACCAAGTGAGGTATCTCTTTGCCCGTTTTCACTGCTCCATCCAGTCTACGTCTGAGCTGCTCCTCATACTTAGCAGTATGAGCGTTGGCCGCCTCCTGCAATAACTGTATGCTATGATTTGTTCTAATAAACCAATCCCTCTCAGATGGCACTTTAGGCAGTGGCCTTTCCTCAGCAAAGGACATAGCCACTGGATCCCTCCCGAATTGTAGTGCATATGGTGAAAACCCCGTCCTCATACTAATATTGGAGCGTACTGTCCACAATGCAATGGGTAACAGCTCTGGCCAGTGTTCATGGTCCTCGGTCACATAGCATCCTATCGTGTCCTCTAATGATTTATGCAATCTTTCAACCCTGGCATTTCCGGTCGGATTCCTAGAAGACGTAAACCCCTGTTTGGTTGATAATCTAGCTGTAACCTCACGAAAAACCTGACCCATATATGTAGACCCTCTGTCGCTGCACAGCACTTCCACCTTGCCGTACCTACACACGATCTCCCGTAGAAACACCCCAGCTGCCGTGTGCGCAGTTGTGTCTTTAGTACAGAATGCCTCCGGCCATCCCGTCAGCAGGTCTATGAAGGTCATAATATATTTATAACCTTCTTTGGACCTACGTAGTGGCCCAACAAAATCTGTCTGTATCACTTGCCATGGATAATCCGGTGTATCCCATGATCTTGCCTTGGCCCTAAAGTGAGGTGCTCTTTTTCTCAACGCGCACCTTTCACATAGCCGCACGTATCTAGCTATGTCCACCATCATATTTTTCCAATAAAACCTAGCCTGTACTTTTGTATTTAGCGCCACTGTTCCCACATGTCCTCCGCACATGATATCATCATGCATGAGATAGAGCACTCTATTCACCATAGCCTTAGGCACCACTATCCTTGGGTTTAGGTCAGCTATAGGCCCACCCCTCTTTCTAGCTGGTTTTATATACTTGCATAACAATCCATCCTTCATACCCATGAAATCAGCATTATGTAAAATCCCTCGCGCCTTTTCCTCATCCACTGGCAATTCATCTCCCGCCAAATATCTCATCATCCCTCTGCAGAATCCATCCCTCCACTGTTCCTGTATGAAGGTCTCCCTATCCAATTCCTCCCCTACCAGTTCCATCACGAGTAACTCACATCCCACCTCAGGCTCAAACTCCCCCGACTCCTCGCCAGGTGTATCCTGTCCCACTGCCAACGGCACTCTGGATATAAAATCCGGCAGGTAGTGAGTGGCTCCCGGCTCATACCTGATCTCATAGTCAAAGTCAGTCATTGCCAAACCCCATCTAGTCAACCTTTTGGATGGAGCCTTACTGGCTTGCTGAAGTAAAGGTATTAATGGTTGATGGTCTGTAATTATCGTGATCTTAGCTCCCGTTAACATATCCTCAAATTTCTTCAATACTCTTATAACAGCAAGGCCTTCTTTCTCTGTTATAGTGTAATTCCTCTCAGCTTTTGTAAATGTATACCCATAATATGTTACCGGTCTCAGCAATCCGTCCCTCTCTACACAGATGGCCGCTCCACACGCGCCATCCGAAGCATCCGTTAAAACATAAAAGTGACCCCCGATCTCTGGATGTACCAATAACGGTGTGCTTGCTAATGCTGCTTGTATTTTCTTGAATGACACCTCACACTCATCCGTCCACTTAAATGGCACCTTGATTTTCAACAAATTATTCAGAGGCATCGACAAAACAGCATAGTTAGGAATAAAACTCCTGTAATAATTACAAAGCCCCAGAAAGGATCGAGTGGTATGTTCATTATACGGTCTACCAAATTCCTGCACCTTTCTGATCACTTTAGATTGCGTCTGCACTCCTTCAGCATTAATAATGTGCCCCAAAAACTTGATTTCCGCTTTGCCCCACTCACACTTTTCCGGCTTCACTGTTAAACCTGCTTTACCTAAAGCTGCCAATACTCTGCCGACATTAGTGATATGGCTGTCCACATCCGGATCAAAGATAATGATATCGTCTAGGTAGGCTAGACAAGTACGTGGTATTAAGCCTCCTAGTGCTAATGACATAATCTTAGTAAACTGCCATGGGCTCTGCTTCATACCAAACGGCATCCTCGTCCATTGCCAAACCCCCGAGGGTGATTCAAATGCTGAATATTGCCTGCTGTCATGATGTAGATCGCACTGATGATATCCACTGAGCAAATCCATGGCTGTAAAGATTATAGGTTTTCTGTATGCCATATACAAAAACATGCTTCTGGCTGTGGGCATAGGGTATGTATCATCCGCCGTAATAAGATTCAACATGCGATAGTCTGTACATAGTCTAGCTTTTCCATCCTTCTTCTGCACCACCACCAACGGACTTCTCCAGACGCTGTCACTGGGCTCTATAATTCCCAACTTTAACAATTCCCTCACCTGTTCATCAATAATATCCATTTTCTGAGGAGAATACCGGTATGGTCGTGCCATACACGGACCCTTGGACTCATCGACCCTTATTTTCATTGGAGCCAATGAACAATGACCCAACTCCTTCATAGAAAATGCTATAGTGTCCATGTTGACCACCAGCATTTCTCTGAATACCCTCTGCTCTTCCGACGTCATCATAGTGTCACCCAAATCAAGGCCCCTGATCTTCTCAATTTTATCCAGCCTCTCCTGCTCACTTAAGGTAGAAACACCACATCCACCACCATTGTCCTGAGGATCCTGCCGGTGCTTTGACCCTCCCCAAGCATCTTGACCATTCTCCCGCCGGTCTTCATTACATCGTGCCAAAACCTCACGAGCCTCATCCTTTTTATCCCTGCCAACATTAGCTGTATCAATTACCTCCAGCAAATTAAGTTCCGGTTCATCTATGTCTTCCGCATATGCTATAACCTCAGTTGTATCCACATACACTTGCCTGTCAGAGAGATTAGCAATTCTCATATACCATTTCTTCCCCACATAGTTCACCGCACCATCCGCAGCTACCACCGCCAAATTAGATGGTCTCAACAAGACCGTTGTTCCAACCCTTTCAGCCGCAACATCCCATCCTTTCACCGTCACCAATCTTTCCTCCCATGGGTCCAAAATCGCCGCTACTTCAATTGAGACCGGATCCTCAGTAAAGAGACGTACCTTTCCATCTATAGCTATAATCTGTGCCCTTGCGTCAATCAGAAAATTACGTCCCAGCACAATATCATAAGCTAGTGAATCCACCACATTAAAATCATAGTATATGCAAGCACCATCCATAAAACATTGCAGTCGCACCGTCTCATAAACTTGTAATGATGTTTTGTCCCCCAGACGCACCTTCCCCAATTGAGATGGCTGCCTGTCCCAAATTGCTCTCTCACTTATACTACTCACAATTGTCCGTGCTATAAAACAATCAGACGCGCCCGTGTCCACTAAACATCTGTATGTATTCTCGTCAATAGTACACTGAACCAACCATGGTGTTTTGTCTTTTGATCCCCTGTTTCCCGACCCATCCCCTGATATCAAATTTAATTCTGGGGTAGGAATGAGCCGTTGTGCCCGTTTCCCGGCCTGCGAACATCATTTCCCTGATCTCGTTGGTCTCTGTTCTGCTGAGAAGATGACAACTGATCCCTGTATTTCTTCAAAAACGTGCACTCCTCTGTAGAATGTGTGGTAGAGTCATGAATCAAGCAATAGATCGCTCCTCCTCCCTTCTGACTCTCTCCTGCATCTCCCATCATCCTAGCATATTCCTGAGCTCTTCTCTGACCTTTATCATCCCCCTGTTGACCCTGCCTGCTTCCTCCTGTGTATCTCTGTCCCTGAAACCTGTTATTGAAATACTGAGACGCGTTATATTGATTTCCACCGCGGCCCCCTTGATAATTCCATCCTCGGCCTCCGCCACCTGTACCAAACTGCCTATTCTGACCATATGTTCCCGCGCCGGTCCCTCTGCCCGCCTGCGCCTGATACTGCCCTTGTGAGTTACCACCCCTTCCAGCATATTGTCCCTGCTGATTCTCCCGTCCATGTTCCATTTCTCTGAGCCCCCGTCTATATTCCATAGTACACATCTCCACCACTGCTTTAGTTTGTTCCCTAGCGTATTCTTTAGGATCAAACTGATCATCCCCACACGCTCCATCCCGAGTCCCCTCAGACTCTAGCATGTGTAACTGCGCCACACCTTTGGAGTTCCTGCCTTTCTCCACATTTTCCCAATAAGACGCCAGCCTGAGAGCCTCTTCAAAAGAATCAGCATTGTGTTTCATCAGGTCCTTATCAATGGGCGGAAGCAAACCCCCCACAAAGACTGACAGTTTGATGACATCAGGAACATCCAACTCGTCATATTCCTTTATTTTCAATGCAAAGTCCCAGACCGACTGTCCCTTTTCCTGCTTCAGACAGTGCAAATCCCTATGTTTCTGCCACAGTGGCCTTTTGTCTTCAAAAACCCTCTTCACTATAGCCACTACTTTGTCCAAAGTATCCTTTTCCCCCTCTGGAATACCATCCATCCATTTCGATGCCCCCTTCTTCAAGCCCAATTTTGCATACTCAAGATGTTGATCCGGAGACCATCCAAATAGCTTTTGCATTCCATTCAATTCCTTGAAATATCTCCGATAATCCTCCCCAGGCTCCCCATTGAAGGATGGTAGTTTAACATTCGGACTAGGCGCCATGTCGTCGTCTTCAAAACCAATAATAGGTGCAATATCCTCCTCCACCTGTTTCTCCGCATCCAAATCACCCACTGAGCTCTCTTCACTATCGTTCCCCTGTACACCAGTTCCAACACCTCCAGCCACGGAGCCCTCGGCGGCTTCCTCCCGGGCCTCCCTTTCTATCTGTCGTCTTCTCTCTTCATCCGCTCTCCGAACCCACCAATCCTCCCAGTCACCCGAAACATCAGTCTGAAGATGGCTTTTTAGAACATCATCTAAATGCCCCTCATCTGTAGTACGACCTGTACTATTGCCTGAGCGGATATTCGCAGTTACCTTCCTCCAATTTACTGTGTCGCTCAAAAATCTCTCCCTTCGTGCTACACGCTCCCGGTCTATCTCCGGCCCCGCGGGCGGCTCCCCCCCATTAATGACCTGCCGGTATCTCAGCTCCTGTTCCAATATGGCCCTCCCCCTCTCTATGCTTTGTCGTACCCTAATATTAGTGTTCTGCAGACCTGTAATAACTTCATCCACCCTTGTGTTACTCACAGACTCTCCCAGACGACTGCCACTTTGAGCACCTGTAATGACCGGTGTAGTACAGCTTGTCCAATCCTGTCCAACTCCACCATTCTCATCCTGACCCACCAAGTCTTTATCACTTAACTCTCTCCCATTCTCAACAACCACCAAGAAACCAGACGGTAGCAATCCTGCACTCCCCCCTTGTGAATCACCACAGGCCTCCGACCCCTGTTCCTGTATCTTCTCACCGACGTCCTCGCTTTGTCCTGACACTGCCACCACCGTAGACGCCCCGTCTACTGGATCATTCTCCCCATGTGCGTCCCCCTCATTCTCATGACTATCCTTTGTTCCACTCTCATCCACCTGTCCGTCTTCATGTACTGGCTCAATTAACCCCAATGACGTTGCAATTGCTTCAAAATTCAAATCCTCATCACCAATATCCGCCACATCCCCCTCAGATGCGCGTCTGATTCGTCCCTGGTCCGTTGTACCCTCAAATTCAAGGCACCTAGGAGTAGCCTTACAGAAATTAATACTGGAGCTCCTAGCAATGGGCGTCGAAAAATACTTATAATTCACTAATCTGTCTCCTGTCGTCCATCCTTTGCAGAGATTATCAGGCCGTTCCCCCGCAGTGGCACTCACTGTGTGCTCCTGAACCGCCGCCTGTTGCCCATCACTAGAAATATCAGCCCTGGTCTCCGACTCTGCCGCAGATGACTGATGCCCGTTCTCCACTCCCAATGCTGAGAATGGTCCAGAGGTATCGTCCACTACCACCGACCCTGCTGGTTCAGAATCAGCCGCAGTAGACAATTGTAGGCCAGACGTCCCCCCAGACTTGGGATCCCTTTGAGACGACGCCCGCTCCTCCTCTGACCGAGCCACGGGGAATCCAATCTCTCTAGACACCACCTCTCCAGGCAAAAGCACCACTTGCGACCTGGGTCCTAATTGCACATGCACATGTGTGTGATCCGATCTAAGAGTGACACGTGATTGATCAGGTCCCGCTTCACTCACTTCGGATCTTCCACCCTGTCCCTCTGCTACACCACTATGTGCTACTGCTGCATTCCCAGGCAACGTGCGCGCTGCAGGTATGATAGTATAGACTTCCACACCGTCACTACTATCAGTGTGTGGCGATGCCGCTGAGTCACATCCAGCGTCTGAGCTGCTAGGTATCGGGTACGGCGAGCCACTCATCAGTACAATGATAAGCCCAACCACTAATTCTCCACCATCTGGGCTGTGTGGGTTGTGTTTATATGTATATTAATGTGGTATAAGTTGTGTAGTTATTATCAGCTCGCTCCGCTGTTCTCACGTATTTGGGAAGACTAACTCTAGTGGTATGATGTTGGCCTAGCCCATTCTTTTAACCAACACCAAGACGCCGATACAAGTCACCATTTATTGTTCATTGGTTATTCACAGTTACAGTTGTTTGGTGCGTCCACTCAGATTGTTCAGCTTCAACGACATCAGTCTATTCATATCAGCAGTTCATGTTTTAACAATCCGATGCTACTGGAGAGGTATGAGTGCCATAGAGATCCTGCTCAATCCGTTCTTACATTGGCTAAGTGCAATACTAAATATTAAACAGCTTCATCCTCGTCTACTCCAGGAGTATGTGTTGCCTCCTCGGCTGCTCCCACAATACTGACTCCTCCCTATCTCTTACCAACCCCTCACACCTTTCAGACGCCGATGTTTGGCTCACCCGTATTCCCCCCTCCCCCTCTACAGAATCTACCTGACCAGATCTCGTCGACTCCCCTCCGTCTACACATTCCACAGTCTACCATAAACTCTATACTACCATAAACCCTATACAGGACTCCCATAGCACTCTCCCATATAGCATACAATAAATACACACATAATACAGCCTACAATAAATACCCACATAAGTGTACCCTGTTATACCCGTTCATTATAATTATTGGCTATTGATGACAAAACAAACTCTTGATCTTGTAACCATATAGAGTTAGCCCAAAGATAGATGTATCAAGGGCGGTTACCCTGCCTCCTACAATAACCATAGACCTCTGAAACCACTGGCCTCGGGGAAACTGTATCAATCAATTACAACAACTAGTAGAGGTCCTCTAAGGGCGAATCCCACATGGCGATTTAGGGGTCAAATATCTCTGAGATTTTGTCCCTTGCGATTTTGGGGTCTTCCTGGGCTCTTACATATCGTGAGAACCCTGGATTACCTAAAAGGTCGAACCCCACATGGCGAAAAATGGCTAAAATATCTCTGCGATTTTGAAACTCTCAGGATTTTCGGACCTTCCCCAAATTCGCACATGAATTATACATTTATAGGCACCCTAGATTATTTGGCAACTTTACTATTACAGAACTGTATCATCATTTCATCTGATAATTATCACTGTCATTGGTCTATATATTTGGTATCTTAAGGCAAAAAATCAATGACTATGGACTGATTCAAAGACCGATTTAGAGTGACTATTATGGTGAATCAACGCTCAATAGTATGTATACCAATAATCCATGGGCCGACTTATATATATATATATATATATATATATATATATATATATATATATATATATATATATATATATAGGAATAGTATGGCCAAAGGTGATCCAGTATGAGTGGGGGTATACTGGAGGATCCAATAATCTTGACTCGAACCATACCCTCTCCATGTGCGGGTAACGAATGCAAGCTCCTACTCTACTGCATGCCAATATTTCTAACCTTCAATGTCAAATGCTGAATCGAATTATTAATTGGCTGAGGGGCATTGTGGAATTTCTTAAAAAGTATCGGTAGATCACATACCCTGGGTCAAACCCAGGTAGCACAGAGACATTGGCATAACGTTGGGCCGACGTTGGCCCAACCATCGGCTTTACATAGGCTGCCCATCCTGCCTACATAGGCCCGACAGTGCCAACCAAATGCCAACGTAGGCCCAACGTTGGCTTTTGGTTGGCAAACATCAGCATCGGCAAATGGTCGGCCAGGGGCCGACCATTTGCCGATGTCCTGCCATCGTTGGGCCAATGTTGGCATTTGGTTGGCAAATGCCACTGGTCGGGCCTACGTAGGCCCGATGGGCAGCCAATGTTGGCCCAACATTGGCCCAATGCATCGGGCCAACGTTGGCAAAATTTTGTGTGCTACCTGGGAATACAGTTTGGCATGTAAATGAATTTTATAATGGACATCACTTGGAGCTTGACCAGTGCACAGTTAATGTTTGGACTTATGTTTTATTGAGTATCGGGGTACATACATATCGTGATAAGCGTTGATCTATAATTGGTAGAAACCGGAAGTCGTGGGTGCCAATGCCTGAACAGACGGGGGAATATTACGTTAGATTGTGTCTGGTCGAACCTCAAGCCAAAATCGCATGTTGACCTAACTTGCTTTTTTTTTTTATTTATCTTTATGCAGAGGCAGACTGATATTGTATAGACATAAGATGTAAAACCTCTGCTTTCACTTCCTTTTCAAATCGGGGCCCTCCATAAAGTATCAAAGCCCCCTATTTATAGATGACTTATTGTGGAATAACGAATGCGCACTTTTCTAGGAGAAAACGCATAGGCCTACATGATTTATGGAAGGCCCTCCCTGATATTTGATGATTTACTCCAGAGTTTAACATTTACTGAAGTAGAATCTCAATTTGATCACTGAATTCCATGGAGGTCCCATTTTAATCAGGGAAGTAAATCTTCCCCCTGGTATATTCGTTCAAATGCCTTAAATGCTAATGAATTAGGACTCAGACGTAGACCAGGGTCGTAGGAGGTAGGGTAACTCGCCCCTGACTCGACCACTGGGCATGTTGCTACCTTAAGTCGACCATCCAGAATTATTTTGAGTTACTTGCACAATAAATTAGGATTGTTGGTGTCAAATGCAGCATACTTATGTTGTAGTTAATGGTGCAAAGTCAACTGGTAGTAATATATGCTATTTGAAAGAAGTTAACCCAGGGTGGTCGACTTACAAAGGTACCAACATGCCCAGTGGTCGAGTCAGGGGCGAGGTACCCTAACAAACGGCAATCAATAAGAGCTCTTAGGGTCCAACCTAAAGGTATAGAGCTGTGGAAGGCTTCCTTGTAAGGCTTAAAGACTAGGTGTGCAACTCAACGATTCAAGTGCATGATTTGGAGCCATATACCTTGGTGTTATTCAGGTATTGGCAGTCTTGTGGTTAATTTTATACAAGCAATCTCTAACTTAACCTTTAACGAGGTTCTTACTTTAAAGAGCTATAAATCTACCTATAGCACTACTATATATCATAGAAGTATTCCCAATGGACACAGGGCATAGAATAAACTTGATAGCTGATTGATCAACGTCCAGTGTCCACTGGGTTAGAACTTGTTTGTGGTTAACACGGATATGATTGAGAATAATAACATTCTTTAAATGATTCAATGATACGATAAATTACTGCCTTTGGTGGAAACTATATGAAAATGTATGTTGCACTTAATAAGCACTGATCTGAGTACCGGGACCTAATATTATAGTCTACAGACTTATCTAATACCAAGATGGTGTGCAATTTCAACGAATACTAAACATAAGGTCGAATCCCACATGGCGATTTAGGCCTCTAATATCTCTGTGACTTTGTCTGTTGTGGTATATGACCCATGCTGAGGCCATAAAACACAAGGGTTACATCATGTTAGTGCTTAATCTACTGTTGGATTCAGTATAAGTTGATCAATCCTTGCATTTTATGGCCTCAGTAACGGTCATAAAACAAAACAGACAAATTCACAGAGATATTGGAGGCCAAAATCGCTATGTGGGATTCGACCTAATCTGTACCGAGTTGTTACAATATCCAAATGTAAGGCAGAGACATACATGCATGCATTGTTAGCAGCGATCTTAGTGCATTGATTATAAAGAATGAGACACCCATTGAAAACGAATCTAAAATAACGTGTCGACCTTGAAGAATACAAAAGGAGATATCGCTGGACAGGATATTTAGTTCTATTATAAAGTGTAATCTGTGAATGCCAGAAAATGAAAATACACTATTTTTGTGTCGCAATGGTGATTTTAATGTTTTATAGCGTTTACCCTTGATAGGAGACCACGGTTTGTTGACTGGAGGGAGGGAGGATTCTAAATGGATGAGACCAGCATTAAAGTTATCATAATTTTTTATATCTGTATTTGGGATGATCCACCATTCGCTTCGTATAAACGAACTTAGGCTACGTGATAGCTACAAAGTGCTTACGGTAATCATTGGCTGTGATCTAATAATACATTGAATCTCTTAAGCAGGTTGCCACTATAGCCGTATGACCGATGGAAAACCAGAAATATCTTTCGCTCTAGAGGTTATCGGGCCCAATATCAATGGGACCCAGTCAAGATCGGACTCTGCACAAGTGGAAGAGCTCTAAAATACCCAGAAAAAAAGCAATCTGATTTGTTACCCCCACCCCCATCAGGCATCGCCGGGCATGAGCAAAGAAATTGGGCAGATAGACAAGAAATTGGCGTCAAAATCCAAAATCGGGCCAAGAAAAAAAATCAGCTTCAATGGAGGACCCGCTTTAGTTCAAACCCTGATGAATTTATTGATGACCATTGAATTCTACTACCACTGATGAATCCCATTGTTCTTGCTTTCTGTTTCTATTCTTTTGCTCTTGCTTTTTATTTTACTTCCGATGAAAAGCTTCTTGTCATGATTGTTTGAGCTAATAAAATCAAATCTAAAAAAAACTCAAACTCAACTCATGTTTATACTTTACATAACCACATTTGTATTCTAAGTCAAAGTACCAATATTTGGGTAATACAAGAGAAACATGCACCTTTCCTAATACTCATAAATCCGCACATCATATAGAAAAACACACAATTTCATGTAGGGAACATGCCAAGCGATATTGTATGTTTTACAAGCTTGATACACGCTTGCACTCCAGGAAGGTTATGCTTGTATAAATATTTGATATGTACCTGAATGGCACTTTCGTGTTTGTTTGTAGTGTATATAATCTGAGTGCTTGCCAACCATCATTTAAGAGGTGTGCAGATTTTAAACGTCTTGTTTTTGCACTCTGACATAGTCCCTTTTCCTAATGCAATGGTAACAAAAGGGTACCCTCTACAAACTCAATATAATGGTTGAGCAATGTACATTGTATACATGCAGTGGCCCTGATATCTGCCGTGTGGTTATCGAACATAATTCAAATTCAACGCATTCCCATGAAGATAGAATGATACTTAAATACAGAGATATTATGAAGACATCATGTCTCTGCTGAAAATAATTATTTTGTGCAGTGTTATCAATTTTAAAAGAATAAATGTAAAGGTTGGTGATCCTTTTGTCTTTCTATTATTTACACAAGGACAAACCCCGGGAACAAACCCTGGGGCAAATCACCACGATGGAACCATTGCAAAGAAAACTACTCCTCTCTATCTATAGGTCACTCAGGACAGTGCCATAATTCATAATTCTTTTATTGAGCCTGGAAAATACATGAGGTATTGGGATGGTCGAATCTGAAAGTTCCCAAAACTTTGCCCTGCGATTTTGGCGATAATGAGATGGATCCTATGAAGAGGGTGTATATTTATAGGGTATATTAGTATACTGCTTGGGTACACTTGGTGCACTGCAACAATATACTTTCTGTGCCTAAACCGGGGCAAATCACCATCTGCGACCCTGATACAAATCGACCTGATCGAACCACTAGCTATCAACCCCTTCTGCACCTATATCTTTATGTTCGCACCCTATATAGATTGGGAGGCTGATTTGAGATGAGTGGATGTTAACCTCATATAATATGCATAGGTTATGGGTTCCACTCTGTTGTTATATTTGTCATCTCTTATTTATGTGTTGGACACCACACATCACATCCACATGCGACACACGGCATGTTGGGATACATAATGTATAAGTCTGCAAATGTAGGTTTATAGATTTACACAAAGGGACATACCCAAGCTACAAGACTGTACATTGACAAACTGCTCTATTCAGACTAGGATACTTAAGATGAACTGATGCATTCAGGCTTCAATGCTGCAGATACAGACAAACAGAAACAGTGTCAATGGTTTGGCTACAAGACGACAGAGAGGACCAATTGGTGCATTCGGGCTGCAAGACTGCAGATAGATAAAGCGATAACTTATACCCATAGTCCACTAGTGACTAGCCTCTGTCACAAGACTTGATATATGAATTAATTGACTCATTCCAATGATTGAGGGCAAGTGGACTATGGGTATTTCTGTTTATGTTTGAAGGAGGCATAAAGAGAGAAGTTGAAAGAGGTATACATACGTAATCTATAGTTAGATATATATATATATATATATATATATATATATATATATATATATATGACTGATTCCGCTAAACGATGTCGCTTTTGGGATTTTGGGGTCTTTTTGGACACAAGGGGCTGTAGAATAAAAAGTACTTAACCATTCTTCTTTTTTCTGGTCTCATTTGAAAGAAAACACCTGGGGGTCCAAAAAACTCAAATTTGTGTATGTCGGTCCGTTATTTTTTGAGATATGGTGGCCCAAAGTTGAAAAATGGTCCAAAATGACATTTTTTTTTCAATTTCCACCTCATTCTAGACCATATATCAACTAGTCAAGCAGTAACAGACCACCATAATATTATTTTTTTCTTAGTGGGGGGTCCTATCTAGTATTTCCATGTGGTTTGGAGCAGATGTGTTTCAAATTTTTTTCACCATAGCCATTCTTATATGCCAAAATAGCGTTGTTTGCGCGACTGATCAAAATCTGATACCTCTATAAGGCATATTAAAAAACTTTCCTCCACATCTCTGTATTTACACACAGAGAGGGTCTATATAGGTTGTTTTTTGGGAATTTTTTTTTTTTGTGTATTGCGTATCGTTATGCGTTATGGTGTATTGCGTATCTACGTGCCTCTGTTTCCCCAAACCAGACTGATTTGATTCTTCTTCGCGGTCGTTTGCCTGACTGATCAAAATCCCAAGTTTCTCGGCGGGAAAAGAAACTCACTGGTTGCTTTCCAACTGGAACCAGCTACATCCGGGTCTTTGCCCAAGTTGTTTACTGTTGGTCACAGCGTGCTGAGGCCAGCAATTTCAGGTGTTTCATCGCCGAGTGCTGTTCGGAATTTGCCAAAAATGTGAGTAATATTCATCTAAAATTGATGGAATGTTGTTTTTAAATGCCGATCGAATGTTTTGATGTGCTTTTTGTGTACCGAAAGTGTGTAAATAGTGAAGAATACGTCCCTAACGATCGACCCGGGCGATAATGGGGGCCGTGTAGCCAAGCTGGGCGCCCTGGGGAGGTCGAAATGCATTTGTTTGCACGACTGGTTTTTTCGGTAGCCCGACTGACCAGAATGATATTATGGCCTGTAGTGGCACATATATGGGCAAAGAGATGAATAACTGTGGTTAATATGATAGAATAAGGCCCTGGCTTCGATTTAGTGCAGGTTTGGTACCTTCTCCGCCATTTTGGAACCCCCCAGCCATGCCAAATCATTTTCTCTCAACTGCTGGCACTGTTTTAGGTACCATTTCGATCGATTTTTTTCCAAAATTCGCACTATTTACACACTTTCCTGTGGTTGTGATGGTTCCTCTATGTGTTTCTCATTGTTTTATTGTGATACATCGCTGCTGGGTTTGGTTATATTGGCAAAGGGAGCATTTTGAAGCACCAACCATTATTTCGGTCAGTTGGGCAAACAAGAATCTAAAATCCTCTCCTATTTGGTCAATATACACAAACTTACACTTTTTTGGTGTTAATATCTTATTTAGGACTATTGTCCAACATCCTGGACAGAAAACATATATATATATATATATATATATATATATATATATATATATATATCGACCGATCAATCAATCGAGTGAGTGAGAGAGAGAGAGAGAGACAGACAGACAGACAGAGACAGAGAGACAAAGACAGAGAGACAGAGACAGACAGAGAGACAGAGACAGATAGACAGACAGACAGACAAACACAAACACACACACACACACACAGAGGGAGACAGGTAACAGTTCATATCTAAAACAATGGGCGACCTTCTATTTTTGTTGACCCTTACACTATAGGCCATTAGGCAAAGGCATGTAATAGAGACGGCCCAGGAAATTAAGGTATTGATCCAATGGGGACTGTGTAGAACTATACATTCTTATGTATTTGAATACACATGTGGGACAGGAATACCAATTGCATTTACCATCGACGTCCATGTTTGATAAGCTGATACCAGAGATCTACGTAGTATACGCCATACTGATAGCGGGGTATCAATTTGAATCTATCTCTTATATTTTATGTCTATTCACATTGATCATCTTTATTCTGAGTCGTTATAAATGAGACTTAAGGTCGAATCCCACATGGCGAAAAATGGCTCAAATATCTCTGCGATTTTGAATCTGTTGCGATTTGGTACCTACCCTAAATTCGCAAGGGACATAACTACAGCATGAAGTATAGAACACAAGCAATATTTTGCAATTTTGGCCAGAAAATATATAAAGGACAGAGATATAAATATCAACAAAGGCAAAATATTTCAAAGAGTAGATGAAGAAATGCTACAGTACCCTTGTGTTCTATATTGGGATAGGTACCTAAATCGCAACAGATTCAAAATCGCAGAGATATTGGAGGCCAAAATCGCCATGTGGGATTCGACCTTTAGGGAGTGCCCAGAACTTATGCACAAGGATATAACCAGCCAGCGACGTGTAGATAATATAGTGGCGTCGACGGCAGTTAACTCTAAATGCTTCCAATTAAAGCCTAAATATTACTTTATATACGGTACATAATAATGTACATATACCTCGCAATCATATAACAGTTTTTGAGTTGTTGGCAACTATACAGGGTTTTTGCAGTGTAGATGTTAGTAACATTGTTACAACCAGTACGTCATCAAGTAAGTTGAAACATAAACAAATAGGGGGTTTTGTTGGACTAGGTGTACATAGCGGGTATATAGTCACCACGTTATATACCTTGCCACAGTGTTGCCACATTCTTTGTTGGCCTTGGCTCTTACCTCACTTCACCCTCTGCGCACAGTGCCTCCCTCGCCAGACCAAAACTTCTATATGGCCGTCTAGATGCCTTCTCATTGCCTTTACAACCCACAGCTTTAGTACATACGATTAGAAAACATACTTACTTTTCGAGAAGATAAAGACAGTTTCAGAACTTGAGATGTTATAGAAATTTATCCGATGTTAAGGTATATCCTTAATAGTATCCCCATCGTAAAAAAGCTATGTAGTAAATCCCTGGACGTAGAACTGATGAGTGGAGGGAAGGTGGAAGTTCCAGAACTCAGAAAGCTGAAATGTCGTCTGCTGGCGCGCTGGAGGTGGCGCGCGCATCCACCTGCGAAAGCCGATTTGGAGGTCAAAAGTTAGCGGGGGACAGCGCGTGGTTGTTCCGCCCGGATGGATTACCTGCGGGTTTGAGTTTAATTTTAACTTTTTAAGAAATGGATCGATGTCAGAAATGAATCGATGTAATGGTACACGTTCTCGATGACAGCGTTCCAGCTAATTTCACAATCAGTACTTAGAGTCAGCGTCCAGAAGCTCTTTCTCATGTAAAGAAATGAATTCACCCCCAAGCTGAGTTCCTTTTTCCTTATTGACACTTCTGTGAGGGTCAATATACCCTATATCCTAGGCTTAGGTTAGTCGATAAAGATTGGTTTTCTTGCATGGTTTTCTTGCATCAGTGCAATTGTTGTTGTAGACATTAGATGTCCGGTTGATTAGGGATATAATAACCACGATTAACTTCATCATGCTGAAGTTTAATAAGAGGGTGGGAGGTTGTTATTCTGGAGGCAATGCCCTTTCTTATGGCCACGATCCCCAGGAGTTATAATATTTGCCTACAAGTGGGGAGGTTATGAATTTCCATCAATCTATATAGGTCGAATCCCACATGGCGAAAAATGCCTCAAATATCTCTGCGATTTTGTCAGTTGTGCTTTATGGCCTTCCTGGTGTCCTGAATTGCAAATGGTGCTAGGGGAATTGTCCAATATCAAAGTTCCACTGCAGACTGTGCTAAGGTTTTATATCCTTATAATTTTAGGAGAGGAAAAATATCAGACCCAGATATACCCATTAACCAGGACAATATATTGCAAAGGCTTTACAATAAAGCACAACAATGTCCTTGTGTTCGTTGTACCCTATCACAGTCATACCCCTTGCGAATTTGGGGTAGATCCAAGAATTGCGACAGATTCAAAATCGCAGAGATGTTTGAGGCATTTTTCGCCATGTGGGATTCGACCTTATGAGCGTTATGTTGTCAAAAGTGAACATCCCAGGTACCAAGGATACATAGGGCCAAGCGTATATCAGGATTAACATAAAGACCCATCATTTGTCGTAATGAAATATGGTTAAGTCCTTGAAAGGCAGAAATGGTTGTTTCTAATCTGATCTTTACAGCCCTGTCTTTAAGGTCAAATCCCACGATGCAATTTTGGCTGAAAAGTTTCTGCAATTTAGTCATCTGTTGCAATTTGGGGCTCTCTCCTTATATTCCAAGACCTATAACAGCTACGGGGGGCTTTAATGGCAAGGAATCCCTTGTAGATTTGCACTGAAGTTACAATCTTTATATTTAGATATTTTCCCTTGCTTAAGTGAAAAGTTTCTGCAATTTACAGAATGTGCTTGCAATTTACAGAAATGTGGATAAAATCATTGACAAATAGGGGGGTGTGTTCACTTTAACATGCAACCCAAGTCCCACTTTGCATTCTAAACTTGACCAATACGCTGCAATTTGTATGCAAAATGTCTGTATAAATTACACACAGAGTTCAATTTTGGTCTCATTCTGCACTGTGCTTACCTACAACAGCTTGCAAATTCAATATCAATGAGAATTGCATTGCAATTTAATGCAGCTTACAGAGCTACATTGCAAGGGTGAAGGGTCAGTTCAATTGCAACAGTCGGATTTGTAAAATGCAGTGGCATGTTAGAAGCCTTGCAATTTGCAATAAAGGCAAGTCTCCCTATTTGCAAGAGTTCCCAAATTGCAAGAACTTTCCAGGGTTAGATTGCATTGTGGGATTCGACCTTTAGGATCTTTACAGACCGATACAGGCTGCTGGAATGCAGCATCGACAAAGGTGTCTACAAGAACCACTCTATGTATACAAACTATACACATTGTTAACTAAATGACAAATTAGAACATGATATTGGGCCCTTATCAGTATTTGCTGCATTGAGTCATTATCTAAAATTCAGACATTGGGCCAATATTTCAATTCCAACTAGCGCCAATTGAGGACCAGCAACAATCATCTCGTAGCCAATATGAACATCCTAACATTTGGCCATTCTACTGACTTATATTGGTCCAATCATACATGGCCCAATGCTCCGTTGCTACTTGGGATGAGCATTTCTATTGACTAGCTTAGTACAGTCCTTATAAGCTTTTAGAGGTATTTTCATATGAGAAGCATAATTATTTCTGAAAATCTAAATCTACTGTGACTTTTGTGCTGTCATTAACTTAACTCTAGATATGCTATCAATCATAGCTTACCGATGTATAAACAGGCCTGCATGTGTCCCTACTCGATACAATAGTGGTGATATTCATGGGCGTGGAAAGCAGGTGGAAAGGGGGGACATGTCCCTTCCCCACACTTTTGGCCAACTCCTCAAAAGGTCAAAACTAAAAGGTCAAGCAAAGGGAGGTCAAAAATTGCAGAAACCCCCCTGGTCCCACCCACTCTGAAACTGCTTCCCACGCCCCTGATATTAAAGACTAAATCTTGTCGGTTGTCGATCGCCTAACAAAATGTGACTTTATACATATGTATATCCCTCACCCTCTCCCCCTTAAGGTAGTGAATTTATGTAGTATACACTGGTAGGTCTTCTAAAGTAACAACACATTGCACGTGTACTCAGCAGAAACCTCTGAATTTACGTCGAGGACTATAAAGTTAACAGAGACTCATGTGGTTAAGTTTATTTGGTGTTTGTTCTGTCCTGCAGCTGGCGCCACATACAGTTCCGTCCAGATAGGCTGGAAACCTACCCCTGAATTCCGCTCCCGCTTCTCTCCCACTACATATGGGGCAGGTGGAAACCATGGCCAACTTGTTGGAAACTGTTGGATGTGCATGAGTGAGCACACTCTCCCAGCACATGTTATCACTGATAGGTTATCTGAATATGTGGGGGAGAGTGTGAAATGAGACTGAGGCAGACAGAGTGCAGAATAAACATCCACTAAGCATCCCCAATTAAGGGATTAGGATAAGAATCTCTTTGATATAACAAGATTATATTTCTGTAATCCTCCCTCTCCCTGTCTGTCACCTGACCTTGACACAGGAGGAAGTAAGGGGAAAGGGGTTAGGGGGTGGAGCACTATGCCTGTGGTAGTTATACAGACCGCAGATGCCCAGCGTACCGTCCAGAGCTTGAACCAGGGGTACGTTTCAACTCAATTAACGATTGCTAAATGGCCCTACGACCACCACTTTCAGGTTCTCATTGAAAATAGTCCCTCTAGACGATCATCAATGATTCATGGATGTCATATTTATGTCAATCATATATTCATAGATCAATCCCTTTAGATCTGTATCTATAATCAAATAGAATCGTACAGACCAGTTCATAACCCGGCAATGTGAACTATTTACTTATTTCAATTTGAGCCATACGATGATGTTCAAAAAATCGTACATTAGGTGATTGTCTTAATCTTGAATAAGGCCCAAATCGTTGATCATTCTGAAATAGACCCCCATTCCATCCATCTATTAACTATTTGATAAAGTCTAAGCCCGAGCTAGACTGATCTTGATCCTGTTCTCCCTCTTCTAGCTCAATTTGAGCTGGAGGACCCTTTGGATGTCAAAAAGAGTCCATTGATCGTGCATCGATACGCAACTACATTGGAAATGAAATGCGCTAACGAGGCTAACTAGTATATATTTTTTAATGTTATCGACAACCACATACAAATTATTTCAGGAACTCGAAATGAGAGGTGGCTAATAATGAATGTCAAAGTAGAGAAAGTAGACCTAATGCAAAGTATAAACATACAACCCTGCACACCCGAGAAAAAAGATAAAAAGGGGCGTGTCTTGAAAGAGAAATTGATGCTGATTTTCTTTGTGTCTCCAGGTATATCTGAGCTCTTTTATAGTTTGAAAGCTGGGGCAGTAACATGACAAGCGAGTGAGAAAAATCAAATAAATCGTCGCCTAAGTGCAAGAAGGTCGTAACTGCATTTTCAAGTTTTGCAGGAGAGGCCAAAGAAGTGTTCCAGTTACTGTAGCACAAAGTGGAAACAGCAACATTGCAATGGGGCCTGTAGGCACACACATCATAGGCAGAGCTTCAGCACACACATCATAGGCAGATCTTCAGTACGTTCATAGTAGCTAGATAAGAGTCAATGATGTCATGTTACAGAAGGAAACTCTTTTTTTTTGGGCAAAATGTCAGTTAAAACCTTCTTGCACTAAGGTGACGAAATGTCCGTAAGCTGACTTTGCCAGAACTACTGGGCTTCAACCAGAGCTTGCGTGTTTTAGGCTTACTTGCGGATGTAGGATTTTTCAAATGGAGGGGGCAAATAAACTCTAAACTACATGCAGTCAAAATGGAGGAGAACTCGCAACTAAATCTGTCACTGCCGTAAGTTCAGAGTTGGAAGTAACTCAAATGCTTCACCCAACTACTGCTTTTTATTGTCATGAATTTATTCAAATCGAATGCATAATGTGAATAGCCAATCAGCTTCATGCACCCAGAAGAGTTGATGCTATCTGGCCAGCTTGCGACGACCGTAGTTGGATGAGCAGGAGACTTGATGAGTAAGTGGGTTGCAGTGCATGCCCCCAGAACAGGCTTCCTGTTTCCAAAAGACAAATCCTATTTCCAAAAGTCTGATTGATGCCAAATACCCTCGTAATTGATATACCTGCCCCATATCCCCATTAAAGCCATGTAACTCCTGGGTTCCTATAGACCTAGTATTTTCCTTCACTTGTTCCACTTTTCTATGGATCGTAGTGATTATTTATTCTCGTCAGGCTAAAATCCTCATATCTCACCAAGGCTTTTCCCACCACGTAGTCAAACATCTAGAATTCTACTTCACCAATTTGAATAGGGGATCTAATCATGTCCAGAAAGAATTTTTCTTGGCGTAAAGTGGATCTGAGTATTATAATAAAATTCACATGAGAAAAATTGCTCAATCTGGGACCTGCGCTTAATTCCAATTAAATCTCAAGACAACTCAAAATTAATGCCTTTCTTGCTGTTATTGTTAGGCCTGTCACTATGATTAAACATTTCTTATATACATGTAGGTATAAAGTGGTCAAGAGTGCCAATATGGAATCTACATTTTATTTCGTGTGTCAGTATATAGTATCACAAAGACAGTGTACAAAAATGTACAATTATTACTCTTTTAATCAGTTGTAGAAAAGAATGAGGCACAGTACTGCATACCGTTAATGTTTTAGAGTTTCTTATATCAAAGGCGTGTGTTGTATCTACATGACTATCATTAGTGCATAGTTTAGGCATATGTATTTCATATCGCTTTCGCGAGTGAAATATATATATATATATATATATATATATATATATATATATATATATATATATATATATATATATATATATATATATATATATTATTTCACGCTTTATAATTATACATTCTCAATATTATAAGTTTGTATCGTTTTTGAAATATCGGCAATGTCATTATCAAACCTTTATGTAATACATGTAAATCTATGCATATAATACCGGAGCTATTTCCCACATGTTATAAATATTCTATTGTTACCATTACACAGAAGAAAAAAAAACAAATGCATGAAAAAGCTCCGCGAAGTACTTAATAGATCAACCCTGACCAAGGCCCGCCATTCGCCGAGAGTATGTCATGACGGCTCTCTATTAAAATATGAATTTACAGGTATCTTTCTGTTACCAACTGCCATATATGAGCGTGTTTTAGAGAATATTTACCACCTTTCAATGTACACCCATTATTGAAATAACAAATGTATCATGTATCTGATATTTAGAAAACTGGAGTGGAAGATAACAGCTCGTATAGCTCATCAAGACGTAAGGACAATTTCAAATGTGTATTACAACGCTTATTGTAACAGTAAACATTAATAGTTGTGCGTTGATATGTCACACTAGAAAAAATATTATTACTTCTATAGGAATGTAATTAAAAATATTTAATCAAATACTCATATAAGGTACACGTATAATTTCGGTTGGTGCATCAAAGTTTCATTCCTTTGTTCACTTTCCTTAAAGCAGTCGTGATATGTATAAATCCACTATACATGGGCATGGAGATGTAAATGTCTCCTAACAGAAACAACCATTCATCATGATTTCTTAAATAGTGGTTCCTTACATTTTATATCAATTATATCATCAGTGATACACTGACGTGAACTGTGCCATCTGCTTACCTACTTCCTCAGAGTCAGTGAGATGCACACTGTCTATGTCTCTTCTCAAAGGCAATTCTTGCTCTTATCTCCTTGAATTGCTTCACAACTGCATATGCCACGACTGCAGCCGTCAAAAATGCCAGGCCACCTGTGATGGTAAAGTATAAGGTGAAGCAATGCTGGCCGTAGCAGTAATTTCCACTACCATGAACCACTTCCCTGTCATATAGAGCACCATACATCATTTGAAATCCTAAGGTGGCTAAAGACCATGCCAATGTAATAAAACCCCATCCAAAAGAAAAACAGTCTTTGCCAAAAGTCTCAACCAAGATGGCGGGGGATTGGGTCTGAACTGTACATGAGCCAAAAATGACAAAAATGAGGCCAGTTGTGATGACAGCCACATTTGAGAATAATGTAACACAAAGGATAGAGGCTCCAGCTTCTAACAAAAGCCACAACAGGAGGGTGGCTGACCGAGGTACTCTAGATGCCAAGGCATCTGAGATGACTCCCAGAACAGGTTTTACTATTGTTCCCAAGATGGGAACCAGGGAGACTAGAACACCTTCAGAATACTCATCCACTCCCATAGCAGCTGTGAACCCAGTAAGGTTATTAATGTAACAGGTCCTGTTTGCAATTAGGAACACAGATGGCCATAGGATGGCATGATAGTAGTAAGATTTAATGAGACCAAATGGCCCAGGTCCTGCTCTTGTCTCTGAGTCCAGAGAGGTAACGACCTTAATGCTGCAACTGCTTCTGGACAGAATATCCTCAATGTCACCTGTGTCTCGTCTCGACCTCCTTCTGGAAATGAGACGCTGGCGTTCACCCACATTACCCTCCACTTCCTCTATAACTTCTTGTGGATAGTAACCATAGCAAATCATGCCCAAAAGGTTAACTACTGCATAACTCATGGCAATGACTGCAAAGAATCCACCCAGATTAGCATGTTGGAAGCCTGGTTCCTCTCCATGTCCATTATCTGTTGTGGTATTAATATCATACTTCAAAGTAGTTATCTCAGATTCAGTTGTGTTGTCTGTGGAATCTTCAAATATTAAGTTGGAAGAGGCTTGGGCACGTATGGAGGTGTTGGAGGTAATGCCAGCAGTACTGGAGAAGCCTGCCTGGTACGTAGCCATGATGACACCCAGAACAGCGCTCTTCATGGAATGCAGGATTCCACTGACAATACCCAGGTACTTCAAGTCAAAGTTCCTCACGTTAACAGTGGTAGCAGTGATGTACATTATGCCACCAGCAACTCCTGAAATACAGGGACAAAAATGAGAATCAGTAGATTTTTGTTGAATATTATGCAAAAGAAAGCAGGAAGCGAAAATGTTAGCCTGAGCCTCTCACAGTACAGCAACATATCTTTACAGAGAGAAGTGATGCAGTCAAATCAATGGAATTAGACTCATTACAAGGGTCCAATTGAAAGGACTCCATCGCATTTCTAATGCTTGATATCCTCATATAAAAAAAGTTAGCAGGATTTTGCTAAACGAACGGACTCTTATCAAATGGATATCCTTATAACTGTACGAAGAAATAATCAATCATTCCAGAAACTCTATGAAATTAACCGTGTGCTGCCTTAGGGCAACATTAATTGCGGTTATGATGCGCCAATGGAGTGATGAGGAATGCACTATACTGAATAGGATCGTTATGTTGATCCTCTGGGAATGGATGCAGTCCCATGATGGTCAGCATGATACACGAATGCAGTGCTGGTGAGCCACTCACATGCGCTGCAGTCATGCATGAAGACGACCAATGTGCATGCTATGCGGCCTTCAACGGGTTGAACTAAGACTATTTCAGCAAACACACATAATTATATGATATCTTAATACTCACCACTGAAAAAGTAATAGAGGGAGATGAGACTGAAGTTTTTGCTGTAATATGGGACATTAAAGGTAGCTAAACACAAGAGTCCATAGCTCCCAGCACCAATAACCAGACCAACAAAGGACAGCACCCGGGCACCACATTTACGGATGAGTAGCCCTGCTGGCAGCGACGACAACAGTCCCACGTTACCCAGGGAGATGATGAGCTCAACTGGAGGGGAGAGAAATGGGAAAATCATAATTTGATGAAAGGGATTTTTTTTTACTATACATTTCATTCTATTGCAGGAAGAATCAAATTAGTATGCATGTTGAGAGAAAGGTATGTTTAATTGAATTTATTTACTAATATATTATGTACATTTGTATACTCACTCTCGGACTGGTTATACTGAAAGATGTCTTTCAATGCGTCGGAATAGGTAGTGAATGCGTCCATTGAATAGGCCATCCCTGTTGCCAAACATCCTACAATTAGTCCTAACGCTCGCATAGAGGTGACACACCAATCCTTCCGAGCCATCTGTAATGAAAGCAAATGAACACTATTAAACGAAAACATAGAATATTGTGCCAGCATAACAAAGGGGCATATGGTCATTGCCTAAATCGACAGGGGGACATGGGTATTTTTATAATCGGCATAGGATATGGGGACCACCTATCAGGGGCATAAGAAGAGGGAGAGCCTTTGTTGGTAAAATATGGGGGGGGGGGTGCCCATCCAGGGGTAAATTCAAAGTAGGGTCCACTTCATTATTGTAACAGGCCTTCCGTGAAATTTCTGCAGACGGTGAATTGCAAAGAAAAAGAGAAGGAAAAAAAAAGAAGAGGGAAAGAAGGAAAAGGGGTAAGTTATGCAACTAACGACGTGATCAAATTAAAGAGGTTATTTAAGTTGACAGCAGCAAAACCTGACCATCAGTCATCAGCACATAATTTATATGCCAAATGCCTCTAACATCTAATATTAGCCATAATCAATAATCATCAGATATCCACGGGTCCATATTCACTGGGCAAACAATACCCTGTGCATCCTTTCATTCTTTCTCAGGTTTAATTCTTTTTGATTAAATTAATAACATAAAACATAAATATCCAGAATCACAGGCGTTTTAGACCCATTTTTCGCGTAGTGGGAGTTGGCCTATACAACACTTCAAATAATCTCCCTGTTGTGGTATCATTCTCTCTTCAGGACAAATTCCACTACGTATAAAATGGGTCTAAAACGCCTGTGATTCTGGATATCGGCAGCCTTGGAGTCTTGTCAAAAACGAAATTCACAAGGGTTCCCATACCACTCCTGCCTTTCTCAAACCCCACTATTAGCCAATGTTGGAAGAGAATGATTGTGAAATTCATCACTGTACTGACAAGTTGGAATTTTGATTCACAAGTACAACATTCTTATGACTATAGTGTGTGGAACTTGGGTCCTGATTTATGTAAAAAGTACACACCTCTTGTGATTTACTAGAGATTCTTGTTTTTCTCTAAATCACAGGGAATTTCAATATATTACAGAGATTTCTGGCCCCTTGTGAGGAAAATATCAAAAATTTTTTATGTATTTTACTCCTGAAATAACAACACATTGGCAAGGTTCCTTAGCTGTTATGGGCCCTCCTTAGACGATATTGCCACCCCAATATCGGCTAAGTAACCACATGTCCTATATCACAAGGATTCTCTGGCTATTTTCGCATTGTGGGATTTGGCCTTTCAGTTATCTCTCCTATTATCAGGAGGATCCACAAAATGATTATCATTTTCAGCTCGCTCTGTGACATGATGGATATCTGTAGGCCACACTTATGAGAGTATGATAATTCTCGATAATGTTCCAGACCTTGGTGAGGTATTATCACAAGGAGATCATGCAACCTGTAGGGGATCTCAGAGATCCGGGAGATCTAGGCGTCTAAACATTAAATTCTCTCGCTCATAGAGGAGACATACTGGCATGACATATGTTTGACATCTAACTGAAACTATTCAAACACTCTTCATCTTATAGTCGGTCAATAGGCCTCTGTGTGAAGTCACTGCACATACCTAGCTATATGGCCTTAGCGTGTTTCTTAGTGGGCCGACCCCTGCTGAAGCTGATACCTTGCGAGATAAGGACTGATAACAGCGAGCTGATGGGTACCAGGTATTACGTAATGCACCCTGAAAAGTCGGCAGTGAATGGAAGGAATTTTCTCATTGGTCAATAATGTATCCCACTAAGTCGGAATACTCCAGTGCTAACTAAACAGCACGTTAGTGTAGGGGCCGAGCATTGGCTATGCACATACCTTGAGCAGAGAAGTATATTCCCTATGAGTGAATGCCACTTTGGGTTGCTTTACCCTTTGCAGCGATCACCAAGAGTCTTGACATGGGGGTCAATGACGAAATGCCAGGAGTGGGTAAATTTTAACCATGCAAGTAGACGGGGAAGTGGTTGATAGATTATTGTCAATTATTGAGTTTATATAGTGCAATAGAATATAAGAAAACAGAACCAGGGTCACGACATTAGCCATTTGGATGCAAGAGAGGGCCTGTAGCCTGAGAATCCAGCTGTAATACTTTGTTTGTATATTTACCAACGTGTGTTGAAATTTCTTGACAATTAGATTCAAGATTCAAGAGTGGTTTTATCGACTAATATGAGATACACATATGTTATTGCTATATTTCAGATGATTAACTAGGTTTGTTATACGGACTTTTCCACAGAGGTTCGTATACATATATATGTAGTTATTAATAACATGGATGGAGATGGACCTTTATGTATACAAAACAAGTAATATAGGCCTACAGTCCTACACTTACCTCTAGAAGGTCTCCAGTATCACCTCCCAGTGGATGCTCCCTAACCTTTGTCCTATCATAGATACCAAAGGATAACAGTAACTACACTCCCTAGGACCCAAACCCAGTCTGCACTACTGACGTCGAGGAGCAAACTGACAGCTCGGAGTTCTAATCATAGCACAACCATAGCCCACACTGACACGCATACATACATAAGGACATGAGATAAAGTCCCGGGATATTAAAAGTGGCGTGTGCATGAATGAGTGAGGGCGGGCGAGGTTTGGAGGGTCGTGTGAAATCAGCTGTATGGTGTATGCTGTCGTGTGTTCAGATACTGGAGTCATTGCAGTGGGGTTTGTAGTATTGTAGTACAGATGTACCAGGGTATTGTGTGTCCCAAGCCCCCAACCGCTCACCATTAATTGGCCAATTTACCGGGGTCTTTACTAATATATCATTAAATAACACAGCACTGCTAACACATAGACCTGCGTTAATAACGAGTGGCGACCCCATACTCTATAGGTCAATTCTGTAATCAATTGTTTCACTTTAAATAGCACCAAAGATTATATTGGGCCATCGATTGATTGATTGATTGTTTGTTTGATATTTCACCTCAGTTACATCACTGAGTTTTTTTTTGTTCTCTAATTACCCCCCTCCCGTCCAAGACATAGGGGAGCAGAATATGCCCCCCCCCCTCCAAAATTTGGAAACCAGTATACATGTACTTATATAGTGAGCTTGGCCATCTATTTACAAATTAACCCCAGATAAAGGGATATAATGACGCATTTTATTTTCAAAATTTCCTTGAGGTATATCCCCTAAAAGTAAAACTTTATGAAACCCAAAGTTTTGGACGTGTAGTGCACAGAATTGTCAACACGACAGGCCCTACTCCAGACAAATTAGTTGCCCCCCGACCAAGTCATAATTATTGCTTTCGACACTCGTAAAGTCTATAATAAGGAGGATGAGTTAATGTGGCTCGATTTGGATTTTGTTGATAGAGGATTATACGACATATATATGGATCTGACATGGGATGTTTTCAGAGCAATGAGTTTACATTGTATATACTTTAGTCTCTATTTGTTCACACGTCACAAACACGTATATTGGCACTGTTTATAGCAGGGGGGTATCACTCTATGATCTTACCTGCCAACTGCCAAGGGATCTGCAATCGCCATCTCCGTTCTTTGAGTAATTAACACCTAATTCTGTGAGACAATGCAGATGTTTGGGTGCAAATCATAAAACAAAAGTTTACATTTGAATAAACATTGCAGAGTTGAATAAGCTACTTACACCACCTTAAGGCTAAATCCCACAGCATGAAAACGAACAGGAAATCCTTGTGATTTAAGAAGATAGGGTTCCTTAGCCAATATTGGGGTGGTATTATCGTCTAAAGGCCAAATCCCACTATGTGAAAAATGGGTCTGAAATGTCTGTGATTCTGGATATCGGCAACATTGGACTCTTGCCAATTTCCTAAATCACAAGGGTACTCACTGCACTTCTTACCACTCCAAATCCTACTATAGCTGATAGTAGCAGGGGAATCTCTGTGATTTTTATTACTGCACAGATGAGTTGCTAGAATGATTCACAGAGATAGAGTATTTGATATTAAAATTACAGTTGTCTCTGACTATTTTCTGTGGTTTGCAATGGTCTCCTGCATAGCATAAACAAATGTAGCTTGCGTAAATCACAAGCAGAACCCCATTATGACTGTGGTATGTGGAACTTGGCTCCTGATTTATCAAAGAAACACCTCTTCTGATTTCCTAGAAACTGTTGTTTTCTTCTAAATCACAGGGATTTTGAACTATAGGAAATAAATTTTCTTGCCTGTGCCCCCCCCCTAGACCACCCTTCTGGACCCGCCCCTGCTGAGGGTCATTTGGCAGGTGGTGCCCTTTTGCAACTTGAGTACCCCCCCCCCCTGGGTGTAGAGTTTTTACTATGGTTCTGATGCCATCCTGGTGTGCAGACCAGGCGCGGGTCTAGTGCAAAATGTGCACACCACACCATACACCACATCCGTATTATCAACCACCGTTCTGCGTTTATAGGGCTGCATAAATGTGATCTATATAATGATATAAAATGTAATCTATGTGTATCATTGTGCTTCCTCAGCATTGATTATGGCCAATATATGACCCTGAAATTGTCTATAGAAGAAACAAAGGGGGCGGTGGGCAAAAAGACGCTTTTAATCATGGGCGTGGACTGGTTACCAGATTTAGTCTGTGTAGGTATTATCCATATGCTATAGTAAGGGTGAGAAAGTAAAGGGAACAGTGCTGCCCTCTGGTGCCTTTATTTGCTATGCACAGACCTTGATTTAGGTCGAATCCCACTTGGCGAAAAATGGCTGAAATATCTCTGCGATTTTGAATCTGTTGCGATTTTGGTACCAACTGCGAATTCGCAATGATATAATTACAGTAGGGTGTATAGAACACAAGGACACTGTTGCGATTTTTGGTGAACTCTTTGGGGTATTTTGCCTTTATTCATGTTTTAAATCTTTGTATATTGTATATTCTCTGGCCTAAGATCGCAAAAGAGTGCTTGTGTTCTATACACACTTATGTAGTTATAGCCCTGCGAATTTAGGGAAGGTCCCTGAATCGCAACATATTCAAAATCGCAGAGATATTTCTACCATTTTTCGCCATGTGGGATTCGACCTTTACGGAGGTGAGTGGTGACTTTGCCAAAGTAACCCCTCACCTCCGCAATCAAGGTCTGTGCATAGCAAATAAAGGCACCAGAGAGCAGCACTGTTCCCTTTACTTTCTCACCCTTACTATAGCATATGGATAATACCTACACAGACTAAATCTGGTAACCAGTCCACGCCCGTGCTTTTAATACTTTTTAAGGGTTCCATTAGACCAATTGGGACATATATCATACCATTTGGTTTACTAGTACACTTCGAGGCATCCACGGATGATAAATTATCATTCAAAATGTACATGTGTACTATAACAGCGTATATGTAGGCTGGAACTTGCATCTAGATCTAACTCACCTTCCTGTTTCCACCCAAACTATGTCAGTGAGACAACGCCTATGCATACTGGTATATGTGCCTGCGCTATAAAAAAAAACACTCATCCAAATGATATCTTTCTTGTGTAGATCTGATAAATTTTTATGTTTACCAAAAATTGCGTAAATTGCATGAGTTGTGTTAGCTGGGCATGCATTTCTTTCACCTTCATGTGGGAAATGTACAATCTGCTCCATAATCTCAATAAGTCACATAGATAACAATTCCTTGCCCTTAGTCATAAATCCCCAAAGTGAGAGTTAATATCCCCAGTCAAGCACAAGAAGCAGAAGACGATATTCACTGACATGGATACTCGGAATCTAATTAACTAAAGGTTGAATCTCACATGGCGATTTAGGGGCTCAAATATCTCAGCGATTTTGTCCCTTGCGATTTTAGGGTCTTCCTGGGCTCCTAGATCGCAAGGATTGTTCAACTTATACTGAATCCAACAGTGAATCAAGACCAATTAAGCAGTTATCCTTGCGATATAGGGGCTCAGGAAATCCCCAAGAGTGCAAGGGACAAAATCGCAGAGATATTTGAGCCCTGAATCGCCATGTGGGATTCGACCTTATGAGAGACCATTAATTTTACTAGTGCATTGAACGTCAACCTCATATATACCTCAACTGGAGGGTACTTCACAATACACTATGTAGCTCATAGTTTGAAACTACTGGTAGTTAATGGTCCCGGGGCCACTCCCTATAGGTTGAATCCCACATGGCGATTTTGGGCTCAAACATCTCTGCGATTTTGTCCTTTGCATTATATCGGCCTTTCTGACCCTATAGATCGCAAGGATTGTTCAACTTATACCGAATCCCACAGTGAGTTAAGGCCTAAAAGGCAGCTATCCTTGCGATTTAGGGGCTCAGGAATGCCCCCAGAATGCACCTACTACTTTCTATAGTTTCCATGTCCGACTATGCCCCTTGATTTCGTACCCTAATCAAGGGTGAAAAAAAACCCATTAATTTTCGGACCCTTTCCACGGGGTAAACCCAAAAGCTACCCCCCCCCAAAAAAAAAAATACCCCCTTTCCTCCAAAGTTGGCAAAAAGCACTCCAATACAGGGGCCCTGGAGGGCCCGTGCCTTGGGCGCAAAAAGTACTCCTCTCCCTCAGAATCGTGTTCGCACATGATAGCCAAATGTGGGGGGGGGGGGGTTGCCCCCGGGGTAGTGGCCTACCACAGCCACTTGGCATTAAAACGTTTTTTTTTACGTTAAAATTGTTTTTATTTCCTTATTGGTTTTGGTTAAAAAAAAAACACGTTAAAAACTTTTGCCAAGTGGGCGGTTATGTAGGACCGGCTTCATGTCATCAGCGCTATAACATATAGCACTATAACCATTGCTGTCGTAGCAGTGCAATCTACAACATTTACTACGATTTGAGGGGTTCCAGTCGCAGGATCTTCTGAAGTACCCTACAGATGTATTTAACATGACAAATCATGAATTAAATCTCTTTGTACATTCAAATGCACCTTTCACAGATGTAACTCCAGACCATGCTCGTTTATTGGCTTCGTTATTCAAGTCTTACCAAAGTATGATATTGAGAAAAATACATCTGCAGAGGCATTGGGACTAGGAAGATTCTGGATAGATATTTCTAATCAAACTCAGGAGGCCATTTCTTAATGAACTAAAATTGCATCCAGCCCTAATTTAAGACTGCCTCTACTATCTCTATGTGACTTTTGAGACGATTAGATTTTGACTAACCGTTCTCATGGCGTTGTGTTAATCAATGTGTTCCCTTCTAATCCCATCCTTGTGCCACCTATCGTGTATAGACGTTTTTCTCGTTTATCACTTGGATGACAAGACTTGAATTATATCTCTATCTCATTTTAGCATTTGATGTAGAGCCATAATGCATTTGCATACAAGTTAAGCCCCACGTAAGATTATAAATGATCTTATATGTCTTACATAAGGATTTTTTTCACATAAGGAGACTATTTATCTTTTGACTATGTGGGTTGCCTCCCATGAAATCCGATATCCAAACACGTGACAATGAATGAAGAATGGTGTAAAAGGTCGTATTATATAATACGATGACATAAGTAGGACCAATATTTCTGGATTATTGCTACACCATCAATGAAGTTCAGTCAAGCTTATTTCCCTCATTTTTCTCTCTCAGACATGAATCATTCTTATTTAGTTTCACCTCTTTACCCGAACCAGATTTAAATAAATAGCATCACAGTTTAACAATAGACTAGCGACGGTCTGTTTATTTAGAGGTGCGCATTGCCTCTATGTACTTTTTTTCTATGGGCAATTAAAGGACAACAACTACATAAACCAAGTGTGTAAGTTGGCTTTGTGTGACCCTTTTCAGTATGATATTTTTATACATGTAATACATCTGGGTCTAGCGATGTGGAGAACCAGTGGAAGGCCAGGGTAAGCGTTCAGTGTATTATCCACAAGGTGGCGACACAAGTCCTGTGCCTCGCGATTATTGGTGAAGCAAGGCAGGCTCGCTCCTTCCCGGGGGGGGGGGCACTCCCTATCTTTTCTACAGTTTCTATGTGTGAACACAGATTCCTGTTTGGTACCCTAATCACGGGATGCAATTAAAAACACCTCCTTTTCAAGGGAATTTAGGCAAAAAAAAAAAAAAAAGGGAAAATGAGGAACTGAAAAAGATACCCATATCACGGATGGTCCTTTAAAATAATAACATATCAAAGTAATTTTCATCCAAATGTATCATGTAGTTGAGGAACTGTCTAGGTTTTAGTGTTCTTCTCAGGAGAAAATATTTCATACGGGCAAACAATGTACCCCTCCCCCCCCCTAAAAGGGCACCCTAAATTCCTAATCAAGGGCCCTCGAGGGCCTGTGCCTAGGGCCCAAAAAGGACCGCTTGCCCTGTGGTTTAGTACATATATCCATTTGGTCCAGGAGTGCACCCCCGTACCCCCCCCCCCCAAAGGATGAAACTGGAGCAGGGTCGGAAGCAGGGGGTTGCCAGGTGCTGCGAAGAGCATCACTGGTCTGAACGTGCATTAGTGTTGGACTCAGCCATGCAAGGGCCAGAACTGGATCTAGAAATCGGGTAGGAGAATGAAGCTATATATATAGTATAAGGTCTGTCACTCTTGGAGCCATCATATTGGTAGCTGCTTAACAGTAGGCTCAAAGCAGACATTGAACATTGTAGACACAGTGTAAACCCTATGGGCTCAAAGCAGACATGGGACTACAATGACTGACACTTTTCTACCCTTTCCTCCACAACTTCTGCATGGAGACTGAATCAAGTTGGCGCGCGTGCAGCCCGGGGCGTGCAGCCATGTGAGTGGAGCCCTTGATTTAGAGGGGCCCTGGATGTGGGGGTCCCCACGCCTGTATTAAAATGCCCACTTTGATGGTTAAGCAAACGAAAAAATCCTTATCATCATTATATATATATATATATATATATATATATATATATATATATATATAGAATCAGAGTTTGTATGCGGCGTAGTACGGAGCCCCTAATAGGACATACCAAAAATTCTTTTTTTTCACCACAAAAAAAAAAGAATTTTTTTTTGCAGATACTGAACAATTCTTACGGATACTGAACAATTTGCGGATACTGAACAATTTTTGTAGATACTGAACCCTGGATAGGACATGCAAAAAATATTTTTACCCATAAAAATTATACCTGTGGATACAGGAACAATTCTTGCGGGTACAGGAAGATTCCTGTAGATACAGAAGGGTTCCTGAGGATACAGGAACAATTGTTTTGGGTATAGACAATATTCTGGTGGGTGCAAAAAAGATTCTGGCTGGTGTAAGAAAGATTTTATGGGAGAAAATGAAGACTTTTTGGGAGGTGAATGCATAATTCTAGCACCCTCAAGGATAATTCTAACACCTACAAGAATTCTTTGTGTACCCGCAAGAATTCTTTGTGCACTTGTGAAAATGTTTGTGTACCCGCAAGAATGTTCCTGTATCTGCAAAAATGTCCCTGTACCTGCAAGAATACCCCTGTACCCGCAAATATGTGCCTGTACCCACAGGAATCCTCCTGTACCCGCAGAAATTCTCCTGTATCCAAAGGAATGGTCATGTACCCGCAGGAAATCGCCTGTACCTGCAGGAAATCTCCTGTACCCGCAGGAATTCTCGTGTATCTGCAGGAATTCTCCTGTTCCCGCAGGAATATTTTTTGCATGGAAATTTTTTTTTGGTATGTCCTATTAGGGGCTATGTAACTGGAGTTTGTAAAAAAAAAAAAGAGAAATAAAAGAGAGAAAGCGCTCAGGTGGATTTTCCCGCAGATGCGTGGAAAATCGTGGCCGCTGTAAATATATTGTAGAGTTTGATTTCTCACCAACCTGCATGTCACAATTATGTCAAATCAAAGAAACACTCTGGGTCACGTATCACTTGTACATTTCATGTCAGATTTGTCCCCCGGGCTTCCTTAGGCAACTTGAAAGGGTCTATATCTCCCTTTTCTACCCCCTCGGACATATGCGCTGGTACTGACCCATTCGTCTGTGAAATTGTAATATAGTTCTCGCCATGAATATGACCTTAGCTGTCGAAATGGCGATAAACATTTATTACTCATTCACTCCAGATTTGTCCCATGTCGAGTTTAAGCAATGGCCATGTCACCCCGACGATTTAGGGGTCTAGAGCCTTGTGAATCAATACCATTGCCAAGCACTCTGACCGGTACGGTTCAAATGGAGGCCACAGCGGTGACCAGCTGTAGCTCCACATCCACCGGTCCACCCACACACCAGGATTTAGACCTTCATTAAAAATGCTGCATCTATACAAGTATATTGAGTGAGACAATACCAATAACTGCACGTACTCCACGTTCCCTCACAGTTTAACGAAAAATTGTCTGCAATCGGTCTTTCGAGGATAGGCTACAAGAACAAAGGCAGGGCAGTCTTCAGTACTGGGGGTATTGGTCCGTTTGCAGTTTACAGCTCACTCACACTCGCACTGAACTGTCAGATAAGGTAGGACGAAGACGTTTTATCATCACCGGGCATCAGCGGGAGGGGGACGGGTGGAGAGTAGGGGAGGCAAAAAAAGGGGAAAAAATGATCCCGGGTATTGGCTGCAGAGACTTGCCTGTGTTAGGGACACACATGCATGTCTACCACTATTGGACACTATTAACCAGATATAAACCATACTGTCCTGTATGTAGGACACCTGAGGGACATTATGGGAAGAGGTCTATATCCGGGGGTCTATATCCACAAGGAAAATTAACAGATATCCAAGTTAAATGTTGCATCCTATAGTTCAAGGTGAACACTTCTTAAAGTGTATGAAGTGACATGATCTGTTAAAATTGGGTCTTAATGCAGAGGGTCCTTAGACCCCTTCTTCCAGACCATGCCACAATTATAGGTTGTCTTTAATAGGAACTTTTATGATATCACACACATTTCCCAAAACATGTACTTCTCAGGAGATTTGCTACTGGTATAGATTTTGACCTTCACGGAAGGGGCAGACGCCCTGTCCTACATGTAGGACAATACTTATCTCTGGATCAACTATAGGTAATGTTCCGAAATTTTTTGTAGGGCACAAATGGCCATATATATAAGCATATTTCTCAGTTCCCGGCACTCTCCCACTAGGGCCCCAGACGGGTAAAATCGACAAAGGGACAAGGCCACTTTTTAAATTCGACAAGTGACATGAGGTTAAGAGACAAGGGACAAATCCACTTCTTAAATTCGACAAGGGACATGGGCTTAGAGACAAGGGACAAGGCCACTTCTTAAATTTGACAAGGGACATGGGGTTGAGAGACAAGTGACAATACCCATTTCTTAGAATCGACAATGGACATGGGACCCCCCTGTCTAGGGCCCTCCTACTGTCCTACATGTAGGACCGTAAGCAAACCCTCATATCTTTAGACGCAATGCAGGTATGTTGCCGATGCCTGTATGTATTCTATCGCGTCGTGAACCTCAGATGAACCTAGTTGATGTCAAGGCCAAATACAAGTCCATGTAAAATCCCCAATATTGTACACAGTGTTGCGGAAAAGAAGCCGGTTTTTGCTGACGTAGAATGTGAATGGCCGGCGTAGGGCTTTTGGACGCAGGCCAGAATGGCCTGCCATGGTCTGAGCTTTCTAATGGTGAAAGAATTTTTCGAATCAGTCTCTTAGAAGCAAAGATACAGCTGTTTATGTATAATCAAATATTTTACCTATTTTTAAATTTCTGTATATATGTATAATAACATTTATAATACAGTTTATACCAGTGCCTTACCATGTCGATATTCATATTGCCTGCGTGAGAGGAAAATGGCCTGCATAAGATTCTAGGACGCAGGCCACATTGGACTGCGTCGCGAAAAAGACACCTGCTTGGTGAGCTACTTCCCACCTGTGCTATAAGCTCACATAGCCATTATCAGCTGGGGGCCGCCATTAGACCCCGACGGCACTATGACTAACACCTTCAGCCCCCGACTCCGCAGTATATGCCAGGGATGCCTCCCATTGGTCAATAATACAATAGCCATGTGCCGTTATAACTCATCCCACGACATGAAACTAATTTAATTGATGTTCTCTTTTGTCCAACAGATTGGGATATCACGACATAACTACATTGTGATGACGGGGGTTCATAGGCGTCCATGTAAAGACTGGATAACACTAGCAGCATGCCTGGGAATCACCTTTATTGTGAGTTTTTAAAAGCACCATTGAAATACGAAACAACGAATCAGAGTCATCGAATTTGCAGAAAATAAAGAAGGAGTTTTCAGTAAATCTTTGTAGAATATAAAAAGACCATGAACATACAGACCAACTCTTTACTCAAGTTAGACATCGGTTGAATTAATGGTCCAGCTCTATTCTCATACTCACCAAAATACACTCTAAAAATATGCCTTCAAACTTACAACTTACAATGGTTCTCCAGCAATCCTGGGATAAAGATATAGACAAAGGTGCACGAGTATTCGCCTCGTGTGATAACCCTCAGTGTTTCCCAATACAAGTGCACCTTTGTATTTATTTTATGTTATTGTGGTCAGATATGTTCCAAATCACATTCATTTGACAAGAAAAATTAATTTTAATCTCTCTAATTGAGCATTTATGGTGTTGCCAGGGGCCGTGAGATACGGGGGGGGTTATCTCACGGGGGGGGTGAGATACGGAGCTGCAGTGTTAAACCTATGGACTGTCAGTATCTTGGGCATATCAACATGAAATAAAAGACAGTGCTTTACTGTATACATACGGTTTTCGGCAGATTCATTGTAGAAACTATACATCTCAAATGTGCTGACTCTCCTTTCCTTAAGATTGGACTTATATACATGTACAATAAAATGGACTGGTCTTTTTTTCTCCAGTACCCACTTAGTTTCTCCACAGCGGGGTTGTTCTTCATCGAGCTTGCCCCACACTATGGGATGGGACAGAAGGCCATCACCTGGATTGCTGCCTGTCAAACAGGGATCGGGTGCATTTCAGGTAAGTCTGAATACTACCCCTGGGATGCTACCTTTTCCCTATGACATCCTAAACTTTCGACTCGAGGCAATTGACGAAAAATTCAAATATAGAATTTTTACACCTTTGGTCCTTGGGAAACCTCAATATGTATATGCAGAGTACGATCTTTGAAAATACTTTCGTAGGTCCAGTTCCACAGAACACAAAATCAACGTTGACAACTGCTGGACATGTGTTGATCGACCTGTCTTCAATGCTTTTTCAATGATTCCATTCTAAGTTTATCAATCATCACCATTTCAACAGCAGATCAACAGTTGATATATCAGCATTGAACAATTGTTCTAAATTCAATGTTGATTCAACATTGCCTTTGTCAACATTGTCAATTTATCATACCACAACTATCAATGTTGTTTCGATGTTGACACAACATTGATTAAACTTTGAAATACAAACAATGAATCAGTTAAAATATTGTGGGCCATCGGGGGAAAACGTGCCTCCAGGGGGGATTTTTAGTTCTGGCTTTGGCCACCAGGTGGCAATATAAGGTTAAAACACTGAAAAAATTTATAAGCCAAAAAATGCTTTATACCAATTTTTAATGGGGACATTCTATTTTTGGAATACATTAGGAATGTTCGTCGTCATGGCAACATAAAAAAGTGACATATATGGCAATTTCTGGTTGCCATGGAAACCAACCACTTATTCCAAATGGGAATTTTTGCCACATTTTTTTTTAGAAATTCCTTCAGGAACTCATAACTGAAGACAGCGCTCAAAAATTCCCTCTAGAACCAATTTTACGATAAAAACATCCCATATCTGTATTTTCTGCATTTTAATTATTTATGATAGGATATATCACATTTAGAGCTTATTTGCCATTTTCAGTTACACACTGCAACCTATGTTTGACAAACAATTAGTACAGCAAAACTATCGGGGATATTTTAGCTCAACATATCTCATTTTAAAGCCTGTGACTTAAATCTTAAAAACCATTTCCCCCCTGTAGGCATGTTTTCCCTCATCTGGCCACAGATGTCAAACCACAGCTGAATTCATTATGTTGTATCAACTTTCAAATTCAAGCATATTTCAACCCTGAATCAACTGTTGATATGCAAACATTGCAAATGGTGATTCAACACTTAATAAACGTTGATGTCCCCACTGGGCCCTCGTTGTTTGAGAATGACCACCCCGTTACGTTAGAGGGACTTTCATTTCTATGAAATGGGGTCAGAGACCAATCAGATGGGTCCTACCCATGTCTATGAGGGATCTTATCAATCAGGATAAACCAAACTGCAATGATTCATGCCGAAATGTTTCATGTGTCAAATTCTTTTCATCCCTTAAAATTTATAAGATAATCACAAAAACCAGGGCCACTCCAGAGTAAATGTCCATTACTACAGGTAATCGTCTGTCTACTGAATGTGAATTGTATGTGAAATATCTTGAATCTGATACTTGTTGTGCATTTATTACTATCATCTTTGTTGAACTCAAGTGGAAACATCAATAAATCCCTCTAAAATCTGCTAACTTTATATTTCCTTCTACAGGATTAGTATTTGGAATATGTCTGAGGAAACTTGGACCTCGCATCATTGGCTCCTTAGCTACAACTATTGCAGCAATTGGATTAATATCAGGGCCCTTTGTAGACAACATTTTCTACCTGTATATCAGCTTCGGAGCCATGTTTGGTAGGTAATAACTTGTGGCCATTTACCTTTAATAAATGTACATGCTACTAGTTAAGGCATGGCTAGTATGAAAACCTCAATGCCCCTGTGATTTTGCACCATGAAATTGTCAACATTCATCTGATGTAAATATGAATGTGTTTTGATGGAAATAATCAGATAATATTCAAAAACATATAGGAATAACTGGTATTCTTTTGTCATGATAAGTACAAATAACCCAAAGAATGTGTACAAATATAAACTCAAACAAGTTTGCAATTTAAAACAATATGTTATATTCTAATACTTGGATGCTGCCTTTTAGGTATAGGTAGCTCGGGCCTGTCATTGGTGGCATTCACCGTATCCTTCCATACATTCCCTCAACATTGGCCCCTAATGGGAGGTCTTCTGGCAACCTCTATTAGTATTGGAGGGTTTGTATGGGCCCCTGTTACTGAGCTGCTCATACAAAACTTTACATGGAAGGGAGCTTTAGTCATCCTAGGAGGAATTCACCTGCATGGGTTTGTGTTCAGTATGATGATAAGTGAACCCAAACCTTCAACCAGTGAGAACAGCCTGGGTAGCTCTAGTGGAGATGATTCTTATCAACCAATTGTGGTGACTAATGACAGATTGGATGTACTTCTGGAGAAATCCAAGAATCAACAGAATGGAACACTCCAGGTGCAATTAGAGAAAGTACATGTTGAAAAAACAGCTCCTAGTGATCATATCAAAGTAAAGCAGGCCGAGATTGACACTGCTATTTCGAAGAAGCCTGACTGGAGAGTGACAGGGGCGTTCTTCATATTTGCCTCTATGTTGACAATTTCCTGCCACATGAACTTCTACACATACATTCCAATTATCAATGAACAGAACGGCTTCAGTAAGCAACAGGGGGCATTATTGCTCTCAGTAGTCAACATCTGCTCAGCTGTTGTGCGTCTACCTGCTGGTTTTCTGGGTAATGCTAAGGCTGTGAGTTGCTCACTTGTCTATGCATTGAGTATATTAGGATCAGCTAGTCTCTCCATGTCCTCCATCCTCTGCAAGTCCTACTCAGCTATGCTAGCAATGTGTGCCTGTTATGGGTTAGCTGCAGGTAAGTCAAATAAGTCAAATATATAGCTCACATAGCCATTATCAGCTGGGGGCCGCCATTAGACCCCGACGGCACTATGACTAACACCTTCAGCCCCCGACTCTGCAGTATATGCCAGGGATGCATCCCATTGGTCAATAATACAATAGCCATGTGCCGTATAGTGATATCCCAACCAGCACCCCTCAGAAATGTAGGAACATGTTTACCCCTACCTACATGTACCATGCATGGTTTAAAAAGGATAGCCACTTTCTAAAGGTAGATTGGAAATATCACTCCCTTCATTTATGGAAATTATTATTTTCTTTTTATGTCCTATAAAATAGGCATTTATTGTAACTGCACAGGGCGATTTTCTGTTACAATATGAAGACAGGATATACAAGATTGGATACATTTGTTTCCTGGAATAGATATAAAAGCATATTGGCATCATGTTGGTATGTTGGTTATTCCAGTAAATTACTACATGTATATAGCATATCCAATGGTGTTTCTATGGGTTAACAAAGCTTGTGTTTGTGTATGATTTCAAGAAATCTCTAGTACAATATAATTCTAATCACATATAGTCATTTCAATTTACCTGCCTGCCACTTTAACAACATTTCTATAAACAATATGAACAGGGATGAAATTATTTACATTTGATGATAATGAACAGGTTAACACATATTTCGCTTTAAATGGTAATGTATAATATCAGTCCCTTCATTTATGGAAATTATTATTATCATTTTTTATGTCCTATAAAATAGGCATTTATTGTAACTGCACAGGTTATTAATATCAAGAGATCATCTCATTCTGTTTGGACAATTCCAGGTTGCTATATGAGTCTCCAATCTGCAACTCTACTGGAACAAACCAACCCAAAGTACTTAACTATTGTCATGGGACTTCAGCAAACAACACAGGGAATTGCTATTTTCACCTTACATGGTTCAGCTGGTGAGTTAGATTGATATCACGTCCCATTCAAAGCTTAATGCTGCGTATGTCCGTGTCTAATACTACTGAAAGTACGAAACGTTGAATTCTAGGGTTAACTCCAAAAGGAAGGATGTTCCTTCCGGCGAGATGTTCATTTAATGCGTAGATTTGCAATACAAACAAGTGATATATTATGCAATATTATAAGGCTACATATTCTGTAGGCTTGGAACCTTTCTCCTCCTATTTGGTATTCAAATCAATCAAAGGTTTACACTGACACACTGCCTCATGGCCATATATGAAATTCTACTTCAGGTTACATACTGGACAGCCTCGGGGATGGAAACATCTTATTCTTCATATTCGGAGCCTTTGGCCTATTAAGTGGCGTGATTGTTATGTCCCTATTCCTAACAAGACTGGCTTACAAACTATATTGGAAACGTCATAGGGAAGCAGGATCCGCAGCCCAGGATAACTATTAATTTTATAAACACACCTATAATTAGAATTACTACAGTATATAAAACCAACGCATTCCTCATTTGCATGATCTCTAGTGGGAGCTGCTGTTCGGTGATCTGGTATCTGGTGGGAAAATCAGTTCATCCAAAAAATTGTCCCGTGAATTTAGGGGAATAATGTCATTGGTTTATTATCTACAAGTGTGCTTCCTTTGTCAACTATGCCGCATCGTAAGCAATTATTAAAGACTCATTGGGGATCTCGACACGCTGTAGGTGCAGAGTCCTCGCATTTGCCTTTTATTGGTGCCCATTCTCTCAAGAAAGACAAAATCACAATCGGACATGATATTCCTTTTGTACATGTTACGATAAATGAAATGAAAATAGACCTCGAGTGAATGTAAAAATGAAATGGTATGTCCCTAAGGGCCGTTTTCCACCATCCGACAGGGTACCTCTTTCGGCCGACAGCTGCCCCACTCAACCACCTCGGCCGACTGGGCTGCCATAGGGTTCAATGGTGGGGCATGGTCTCTGTCGGCTGAAAATAGTATCTACTATGGGTCTAGCGGCCGATAGAGGGGACATATCGGGTGGTGGAAAATGGCCCTAAAAGCATAATGGGATGGTCACAGAATTTAGTACACTAGTCCTCAATATTTATGAAATACACGCACATTGGCCTTCCCAGCATTGAAAATATTCAAGGCTTTTATGAAAAACTGGACGATTGTCACCCCTCATCTAGCATTATGGCTAAAGAAGATCGGCTTTATGTACAGACTGTTTGGTTATACACCTTTCTAACAATTCCCTATGTCCGTGATAAAGAGAGCAATTAAACATTTTTATATTTATATCTTGAGAGTGCATCTGTTCTTTGAATTATTGATAGTCCGATGTGCTGTCTATAACCTTATTGGTAGAAAAAAAATCCATTGCACCAAAGTTACTTGTTGGAGCTGTTCGGGTATTCCCCTCCCTCAATCTAGATGGGGAGCCGATGTATATATGTTTCCGTCCAAACTCCCTGAAATCAAAGGTGGTTGCAAATCGGGTATTATCTTTATTTCTCTAAACTCTGTATTCACCTATTTAATTAGTCACACTACATCCCAAAATGATGGTATTGACTCCCTCTTTCAAACTAGATGGGGAGCCAGAATGAATTTCCATCCAAAATCCTGGAATTTCCAAGATGGCTGTTAATTACAATCATTATTTATCAGCAAAACCGTCCATGTAACACGTGAAAATGAAGGTACTGATCACCCCTTACAATCTGGAAGGGTGGCGTATACAGAATCTTATCTGATCCTCCATAAATCCAAGGTGGCCATCAAATAGACACACGCGGATTTTCAACCTTTATCTCTAAAATCCTTACCTATCTGTAGAAAAGGTCATACAATACTTAAAATGGAGGTAGACCCTCTTTCATACTAGAAGGGGAGCTATTGCATATTTTTAGACCCACCCTAAATCCAAGATGGCTGCCAATTAGTCATATGTAGTTCTTTTTACTCTGAAATCTATATTCATAGGAAGAACGAGTCACCAATAATCAATACCTCAAAGTAATCAAGTAACAAGTAATCAATACCTCAAATTGTAGGTATTGATTACCCTTTCTGATCTAGAATTGGAGACGATGTGAATTCCTATGACAACCCCACCTTAATGCAAATGGTGACCGTGTGAGCAGACAATGTTGAATCAACATAGGAATAGAAACATTGAATCAGTACTGATGATTAGATGTTGGATCACAGTTTATTTAATTAGGCTGTGTCAACTTTCAAATTCAAACATATTTCGACCTGGAATCAACTGTTGAAATGCAAACATTGATTCAATTTTGATTCAATGTTGATGTGCCCACTGGGAGATTTCAAGTCGTAGGGTTATGTGTGATCGTAGTGCATTAAGCAATGGCCTCCAGGAGGCCTTCCAACCACAGGAACAGTTCATACAAATACAGCCAAGAGATCCAATTGCCACAAATATGGTTGATTGATGTTGAGTTCGAGTACACCCCCATAGATCATTAACTAGAAGAAAAAGTTATGCATACCTGGTAAAGGGTATACTTATAGATACTTGCAGTCTGTTGGTCGCTGTGGGCTCTCTCCCATATAAGTCTACTCATATAGCAAGGCCACTTGGAGCAAATCAGTTTTGGTTCAGAGTGGGCAGAATTCAGTAGATGATTTTAAAAGGTTGGGCATAGGTTATCAGGCACAACCACATTTGATTTGCTCTAATTAGGGAAACCAAAATTAGGACTATTGGGTTTACAGTGGCTTTTGCTCTCAGTTAGCTGTGTTGGTCACCTCAGGCTAAACGATTTGGGCATATAAATATCAGCTTCAGAATGGGCAACCACTTTGGGCATAGACGTGACGTCAGAAACTGCATCAGAGAAGCCTGGTGCCTAGTCCTTACAATATGAGATGTGCTGATGAGCAGGTCATAATCTTTGCATTCAATAAAATGATTATCAAAAGAAGTCTTCCTGGAAATAGGGTGGTCATTCCTTTTAAGTCCGTATAGGTATATTGGGTATAGCCAATGGATATAATCACAATGAGGGCGGATGAGGAGAAGGGGGCATTCAAGGTCAAATGTAATCCTTAAACTTGAAGCTTTCCATTGAGGTATTACAGTCCAGCATCTAGGTTAATGAAAGTACTCTATGGTTCCTGGTATACATATTCGACACATGGAGCGAACCTCACTGGGTTAGGACTAAGGTTATGACCTTTAGAAATTGTTAAAAAGTGTATTCATTGAAATCGACAGACACCTCTGTATACATGGCCTTGACATTTGGATTACAGGTCGGGGTTTAAGCCAAGGGACCCAGATCTAGGACTTGGTGAGGCTCTACTGCTCGATTCTAACACAGAATAGAAGCGATTCGAACAAACGTGATAGAAACAATATTCAAAATGTTCAGTTTCATGATTTACTGTAGAAATATACAGGAGGCGTAGACCTTCCCTCCCTGCCCCATGACGTCATTTATGGACGGCCCCTTACTTGCTATATCTTTTGAAATACGTTATCAGTCAACAGTCATCTACACCTCATGACATTCCGTATTACTTGAAAGAAGTTTTTCTAGGGTGGTCATCTTAGGGTACCAACCCAGTAAGCACAAAACTTTATCAAACGTAGCAAATTGGCAGATGTCAGACAGCTCAAAATACCAAACAGCCTAAAATATTATGTCTTGGTTACGTTGGGAGAACGTTAAGATAGAATTTATGTGGTTTTACACAGTGCAATGTAGCAAAGATTTGTATGTGTACCTCTTTTTAGTTTTAATGGTAGCAAATAGGTTATACTGACTTACCAAACAACTGCCTTCTATCATTGGCACCTAGGTTGGCTTCGTGGCCACATAGGTTCGATTCCTGCCATATCATATCCAAGGGTAATAGCAGCATGGGTTCAAATCCTAATGTCGGTAGTTTTGAAAATGGCTTTTCTATTTTTCTCATTAGAGATTTAGTTCGAACCTTATGTAATTTTATGTTTTATAATGTAATTGACTTAGATGTATCAAGAGGTTTCTTTAATAAGTTTCCTTTCACATGAAACCGATGAAATTGTTCTAAACATTTCTGGAACATATTTGGGACATAATGTTTTCAGGTGATTCTATGTAGGACATCTACATAGTTGATACCTAGAAACTCTGTTCATTTAGGTTCATTCACATGTCTGTGTTTACTGGGAACATGCCAAGTGGTCGGTTCAGGGGCGACTTATTAGGGAGGTTGAGATATGAACGCCTAGGGCCACGTGTACGGGTAACGCCATAGGTCACATGGGGGGTATTCCCATCTACCAGTAAACAACTTGTAGGCTAGGCATTTTTGACGTGTAGAGGGTGTTCTACATGTACATATAGGGGGAATAAATATAGAAAAGAATCTAATAAAGTTATAAAAGTAACAGGTATCCTATACTAATAAATGGATGTGTAAATACCTGCTGTATGTGTAAATTGGCCCAGGTGTAATTATATCACAAGGTAATTAGCTTTTGTTGATGTCCATTCAGCTGGAACCACACGCTTCAAGTGTTAATAGCTTCACACAGGACACTATCTTAACCACATTACCTCTACCTTCACTGGAACCTGTACTAGTAGACCTTGCCGTTCCCGTACAGGTACACCTCCCAATATCTTCACCTCTCTATTACCCGACAATGTTTAGTTGTAGAAATTCCTTATGGTAGAGAGATTGATCAATTCTGGTCACGTGCACATGAACACTGATATATATATATATATATATATATATATATATATATATATATATATATATATATATATATATATATATATATATATATGTATAAATATGCGACAACTACATGAGCAGACAGTGTAAGAGCAGCAAGGGAAGTAGGATCATATCTGAAAAGTTTCAAACAACAGACATGATATCTGGAGTTATTTATTAGGATCTATGTTAATTGTGAGGATTATACATTTAGTCTACAATAGGATTTTGCAGATACAGGTATGTTAATTAGCTTTCACGTCTGCAGTAGTACTTTCTCTCTTAACCCTAACGTTTTCAGACATACTGGTAACTAGAATATATAAAGTGAAAAAATGAACCAATTATATAATTTGAGCATGTTGAATGCTCTCAAAGGCTGGGTGATACAGGGAAGGTTTATTACGGGGGGGGGGGTGATGTATCGCACGAACGAAGGTCTTTTTTCCATTTTTGTGTCTTTTGAGGGACACAGCAAAAATAATTTATAGAGTAATTTTCCACGGTGGATTTCATATCAGCCAACAGTCACCACATCGTACATCTGAAGTCCTAGATTTGGGAACTACAGTCGTTTTGCAAGCAGGCATGGCTGGATACCCAGTGTACGTGGGTCAATGAAGGGTAGCGGAACCAGTGCCAGGAGGGTCTTGCCAAAAACAAAGAGAGAACAAAAATTATAATATACACGTTTTTGACCCACTTAAAACATTCTCTTAAACTCATTTAGATGAAACGTGTACCTTGTTCCCAACTTAAGATGAGTTTACTCCATGCATTCTGAAGGGGATTGCAAATTTAAGCAAATGAGAAGCAGAGTTAAAACGTGCTCGGTTTTGTATTGATAGATGAATTCTTATGAACTCATTTAGATAAAAGAAAGTCCACGTTTTGCTTACAACTCAAACAGTGTTTTCCATACACTGTGCTGAAAAGTTATTTGTCAATACTATGAAGACGATTTCGGCCATGCACGTTTACCTCAGTACGTACTCTCTGAGAAAATTTACAGAGGATCTTCCACGTCAACTTTTGTTTTGGCAAGACCCTTCTACAGCAGAATTACAGTAGAAACGAGTGTAACCGTGAACGGATAAGTCAGTACCATCTGAAAAAAAAATTAGACAGGTTCTTCTTCCTCGTCATCTGTTGGCAAGACCGTCGATCCTGAGGCGCGGATTACTGTACATTGGGCTGTTGACCGATAGGGTGCAGAATTTAGGTAGCGCTGAAATGAATTGGTCCAACACAAAGAGACACAGCTTCACTCATGCTATGCTACCAATATGTTCAATATTGGGAGCATTGAGCTCAAAATGGGTCAAGCATAACCACACTTAAGGCTAGGCCAAGTGCATATGCAGGTCAACTCTGTAAACTTCTGCAACTCAGGTTGCGCAATCTTACAATATTTGAATGAAATGTATTAATGTAAAGTTTATGGGGAGGGTCTTGCCTAAAAATCTTTGGATAACTGAGTTATACAGAATTATAGGTAAAATCCTCTGGGAGCAAGGCCTGCACTTTAGCATGCCATAGGTGTCGTTTTCAACTTTCACAGATTTATTCACACTTACAGTCACGTATAAGATGCATGGGACCTACCCACTAAGAAGAGCCATCGCCCCTTAAGGTCGAATCCCACATGGCGAAAAATGGCTGAAATATCTCTGCGATTTTGTCCCTTGCGTTGTATGGCCCTTGTGGGGGCCATAAAACGCAAGGATTGACCAACTCATTCCGAATCCTACAGTGGTTTAGGGTCAAGTTTGCAGTAGTCCTTGCGTTTTATGGCCTCAACAGGGGCCATACAACGCAAGGGATAAAATCGCAGAGATATTTCAGCCATTTTTCGCCATGTGGGATTCGACCTCAAAGCATGGGTTATTTCATAGAGTATATCATATAATCTTTATTTTTTGTCTTTATAGATTGACTTGTTTTAGGTCGAATCCCAGATGTACTGCCCAATATTGGCTAGCAGTGGGATTAGAGTAGGGAGTAGTGGGGTGAAGGTCGAATCCCACATGGTGATTTAGGGCTCAAATATCTCTGCGATTTTGTCCCTTGCACTCTTGGGGCTTTTCTGAGCCCCTATATCGCAAGGATAACAGCTTTATTGGTCTTGATTCAGTGTTGGATTCAGTATAAGTTGAACAATCCTTTTGATCTAGGAGCCCAGGAAGACCTCAAAATCGCAAGGGACAAAATCGCAGAGATATTTGAGCCCCTAAATCGCCATGTGGGATTCGACCTTGAGAACCCTTGTGATTTAGAAAATTGACAAGAGTCCATGACTGCCTATGTCCAGAATCACAGACATTTCAGACCAATTTTTTATGTAGTTGGATTTGCCCTTTAGCGAATGGGGGCAAAACCTATATGAAAGATGCCATTAGCAAAACCATCGATACGACTACCACTATATTTGAATTCATAAGGTCGAATCCCACTTGGCAAAAAATGCTCCAAATATCTCTGCGATTTTGAATCTGTTGCGTTTATGGGACACACTCCAAATTCGCAAAGCATATAACTACAATAGGGTGTATAGAACACAAGCAATTTTGGGCCAGAAAATATATAAAGCACACAGATCTAAACATCAACAAAGGCAAAATATCACAAAGAGTACATAAGAAAATGCAATTGTATCCTTGTGTTTTATACACCCTAGTTTATTTATATGCATTGCGAATTTGAAGTGGGTTCAACTAATGCAACAGATTCAAAATCGCAGAGATATTTGAAGCATTTTTCGCCATATGGGATTCGCCCTATAGGAACACATGATAATGTAAGTGTACTTCGTTTGCTGCGATATCTCGAGAAGCCAATGTGTGTATACGAAAGGGATTTAATACTTGGAATATTATAAGGTCACAGATTGAAGTCATGCACGGAGCCTTTCTGTAGCAACTTGAACTTGACCTGTGGAAGGTACTACATATTCTGAACCCTTGCCAGTTTCAGAACAAATCCTACTTTTATATAACTGGATTTCACATTCACGGCCTTAATCAAGACGAGGGCAGAGTCCCAGCGCATCCACGGTCTGCTCATTCAAGCACAGGTATACTATGGTGTTTTATCAACAGTTCGTGTTCACACTGATAGTATATAGGGATAGGTTTGTCTAGTTCCTCACATGTATACACAAATACAATGGCTTTGTTTGGCAGACCTTTTTAAAGTTTATCGATTTACTTTCTCCTAAGAAAAAGTTGTCACTTGGAATAATCTATTGCTATAGGCCTATATAATGGGACAGGTGACATACCTACTTAAATGATTCTATGAGTATCTGTTTAGCTTAATTGTTTGAAACAATGTTGCTAAAGGTAAAATTTCTTTCCAGAATGGAACACCTCGCCAGAATATACCTCTCGTTTAAGTTATAGTCGACTTCATTTTCATGTAGGAGAGAAGAGACCGGAGAACTTTTATTTGGTAAAAAGGTGGGTTGAAACTTTGGTCGCCATAGCCCCTCCTCCTCCCCCACAATGAAACAATTGATAGGCATGGGCAAAGAAGATCAGCTGTATTGTTCAACAGATCGGCATATCAGCACTGAGATGGCTTCGGGTCAGAGGCGTCCATGTAAAGACTGGATCACACTAGCAGCATGTTTGGGCTTCTGCTTCATGGTAAGATTCTTTCATTGCCATTAACCTTAAGACAGGGCAGTTCTGAACATACAATATACAATATCACGGCCTTTGTGACGGCAACATATACGTTAACACCCTAAAGTTCTTGGTAGCATTCCACCCTGACAAGCCATCAATGGATTAAAAGCATGGGATGGGGAAACAACTCATTTTCGCTGGAGGTTCATTATAGTTTCTCTTTGGAAACTAATCCACGTTAGCCGATCTGTCTGCCCGCATATTCCAAAAACTTGCTGGGATTTTTCTTTGAGGTGAGTCCGCCAATCTAATAGTGGTAGTGGGCGCCGTTGACCGCAATGGTATAAGGCCAAATCCCACAACGCGAAAATGACCATAGAATCCTTGTGATTTATGCATGCAGTGTTTCTTAGCCGATATTGGAGGGTAATATTGCCTAAGAAGGGGCCTATAATGGCTGAGGAGCCTTGCCAAAAGTCTTGATTTTTATAGAGTAGAACGTATCAAATATTTTTGATATTTTCTTCAGAAAAAACGTCAGAAATCTCTGTGAATTTGTCTGAGGTCATGATTTACCAGCAAAGAGATGTATTTCACAATGCTTTACTGCACAATAACAGCAATTGAACCAAAGTCACAGAGATCCAGTGGTCAAAAACAGCAATTAAAGGTCGAATCCCACATGGCGATTTAGGGCTCAAATATCTCTGCGATTTTGTCCCTTGTGATTTTGGCGGTCTTCCTGGGCTTTTAGAAGGATTGTTCAACTTATACCGAATCCAACAGTGAATTGAGACCAATTAAGCAGTTATCCTTGCGATAAAGGGGCTCAGGAAGGCCCCAAGAGTGCAAGGGACAAAATCGCAGAGATATTTGAGCCCTAAATCACCATGTGGGATTCGACCTAGAATCAAAATCACAGAGATGTACTGCCCAACATTGGCTAGCAGTGGGACTTAGAGTAGGGAGTAGTGGGGTGAGAACCCTTGTGATTTAGGAAATTGACAAGAGTCCATGACTGCCTATAGGTCAAATCCCACATGGCGAAAAATGCCCAAAACATCTCTGCGAATTTGGATCTGTTGCGATTTTGGGACCTTCCCGAAATTCACAAGGATCATAATACACTAGGGTACATAGAACACAAGGACACTGTTGTGCTTTATCATATATTCTTTGGGATATTTTGCCTTTATTGGTGTTTATATTATATATCCCCTAGCCTAAAATCGCAAAAGATTGCTTGTGTTCTATGCACCCTGCTGTAGTTAAAGCCCTTGCGAATTTGGGATAGGTTCCAAAAATGCAACAGATTCAAAATCGCGGAGATATTTGCATCATTTTTCGCCATGTGGGATTCGACCTTATGTCCAGAATCACAGACATTTCAGACCCATTTTTCACGTAGTGGGATTTGCCCTATAGATGGGATCTTGGTGGGAGCCAAAATCACAATTTTGCCCATAGAAAGAACATATCAGCATTTTTTGAAGGAACAAGCAGTACTTGGCCGTAAGCCCCAGCATTGATATCAGGATACCTCGTTATCTATGCTGGGGCTTATAGCCCCAAGTACCTATAGTCTATTTATTTCCGAGCCAAAAAATTGAGGTGTTTCACTGCCCGTGCATTTTCCTCAATCCAATTGGTGGTCTGTCTCCCACAAGGGTTGGATTGATGGAAATAAATTCCGCGGTCGATCACGTCTATCCATTCTATATCATAATATTATATTCATCTCTCTCTTCTTCTTCTTCTTCTTCTTCTTCTTCTTCTTCTTCTTCTTCTTCTTCTTCTTCTTCTTCTTCTTCTTCTTCTTCTTCTTCTTCTTCTTCTTCTTCTTCTTCTTCTTCTTCTTCTTCTTCTTCTTCTTCTTCTTCTTCTTCTTCTTCTTCAGTACCCACTAAGTTTTACGACAGCAGGACTGTTCTTTGTTGAACTAGCCCCACACTATGGGATGGGACAGAAGGCCATCACCTGGATTGCTGCCTGTCAATCTGGGATCGGGTGCATTTTTGGTAAGTTTGAAGGCTAACAAAGCATGTGACTTTATAACCGAACAGAATTTGTTAATCTGTGTCTGTAACGTAAAGCAACCAAATACAGGCAATGCATTCTTCTCTTTCATATTTCTCGGAATACCTTTCCATAAAACTCAAGAATCATCATTTTTATAATAGCCTATTAGGGGATATCATATACGAGTCCTTTGTGAAAAGTCTTTTAAAATCTGTGCTTAGTGGTTGCTGTAATAACAGAAAGTTTGCCCCCCTCCCCATTCCTTTTGTTTGATTCAGCACCTCTCATTTAAGGCCAAATCCCACTACGTGGAAAATGGGTCTAAAACGGCTGTGATTCTGGCTATCGGCAGCCTTGGAATCTTGTCAAAAACAAAATTCACAAGGGTTCCATTGCCACCCCTCCCTTTATCAAACCCCACTACTAGCCAATATTGGAAGGGAAATGTCTGTGAAATTCATCACTGTACTGAATAGTTGTTACTTTTAGTCACAAGTACAACATTCTTATGACTATAGTGTGTGAAACTTGGGTCCTGATTTATGAAAAGATAACACACCTCTTGTGGTTTGCTAGAGATTTTTGTTTTCTTCTAAATCACAGGGAATTTCCGTATATTAAGGCCAAATCCCACAACGTGAAAATGGTTGGGAAATCGTTGTGAAATAGGATATGTGGGTGCTTAGCCGATATTGGGGTGGTAATATCATCTAGCGAAGACCTTTAAAGGCTAAGAATCCCTGTCAAAGTGCTGGTATTTAGGGAGTATAGGCCAAATCCCACAACGTGAAAATAATCGGGAAATCGTTGTGAAATAGGACATGTGGGTGCTTAGCTGATATTGAGGTGTTAATATCGTCTAGGGAAGACCTATAAAGACTAAGAATCCCTGTCAAAGTGCTGGTATATAGGGAGTATAGTACATCAAAAGTTTTTGATATTTTCTTCACAAAGGGCTTGAAATCTCTGTGATAGACTCAAAATCCCTGTGATTTAGAGGAAAACAACAGTTTCTAGGAAATCAGAAGAGGTGTGTCTTTGATAAATCAGGAGCCAAGTCCCACATACTACAGTCATGATGGGGTTCTGCTTGTGATTTATGCTAGCTACACTTGTTTATGCTATGCAGGAGACTATTGCAAACCACAGAAAATAGTCAGAGACAACTGTGATTTTAATATCAAATACTCTATCTCTGTGAATCATTCTAGCAACTTTATCTGTGCAGTAATGAAAATCACAGAGATTCCCCTGCTACTATCAGCTATAGTCGGATTTGGAGTGGTAAGAAGTGCAGTGAGTACCCTTGTGATTTAGGAAATTGGCAAGGGTCCAATGTTGCCGATATCCAGAATCACAGACATTTCAGACCCATTTTTCACGTAGTGGGATTTGGCCTTTACAGAGATTTCTGGCCTCTTGTGAGGAAAATATCAAAAGCTTTTGATGTATTCCACTCCTGAAATAACAACACTTTGGCAAGGATTCTTAGCCATTATAGGACTTCCTTAGACGATATTACCACCCCAATATCAGCTAAGTAACCACATATCCTATATCACAAGGATTTTCTGGCTATTTTCGCGTTGTGGGATTTGGCCTTTAGTTGTAGGCAATCCTGCATATCTATATCAAAGTGGCCCCCATACTCACACACCGTGAGAGATATGACGCAACCCGATTGTCCCAGTGGACTCTCTGCCCTTTATACATGGGATCAGTTGTTATAATAGGGATCATCTTTAGTCAATTGTTTTTGAGTCTGAGTCCATGCTGGCCCGTTTATGCAACCGCGGTCAGTGACCGAAAAAGTCGGTGCAATGAGTACTTTTCAGCATTCGTGTTAATTGACTGAGATAAAAAAAAATACTTGGCAGGAAAAGTAGACCCTGTCCTCTGGCATATTATATTGCACTGATAAAAAATACATGGAAACGTGAACTCATAATAGATGCTCCATCCTCGGCAGAAATGTCAGTAACAACTGGCCTCAATGGTGCGCACCTGACACCTGATTTGAACCAATTGAGCATGATATTGAATGTGGGTTATCCCCGCCTCCAATAAAGGCACACTTCAAATTTGCTGATCCTATATAGGGTGCACAAGAGACCCATCCTTGCATATAAGGGGGCGCTCATTTAAAAAAAACAGGGGGGGGGGGGCCTCGTGGGTCTGAGGGGAGGGGTCAAATTTTTTTTTGATTTTTAGTTAAAAACTAATCACTCCCTAAGCTCCACCTTTCATGCAGGATAATGCAGTCTATCCATCTGGTGAATCCTTATGTTTCATTATTTTCAGGAATAGTGTTTGGAATATGGCTGAGGAAATTTGGGCCTCGTATTGTTGGCTGCTTAGCTACATCTGTTGCAGTGATTGGGTTAATAACAGGGCCTTTTGTAGACAACATCTTCTACTTATATATCAGTTTTGGAGCCATGTTTGGTAGGTAATATCCTGAGGTTATTCTGAATTGAATTTCTCATAAAGACATTGAATGCATCATCATCATTATCGATTTTTACTACATATACTAATTTGTGTATGCCTCCAAAGATACTTACACAATTATATGCTGTAAAAATATTGTGGGAACCCCCTGAATACATTCAGGGGTATGCTGCATTAATCATCTAGCCTATATCCATCTCATCCAAATTGACCAGTATGGACGGTAAATTAGGAAGCTGCTTATTGGCTCCACAAAGAAGAATCAAAGTTCCTCTTTTCAATAATTAATAAGTGTGACTGAGACAATATCATTGTCTATAACAATTTGGTACATTCTTAAAGCATAATTTGGATACTTTTTTCCAGGTATAGGTAGCTCAGGCATGGTCTTACTGGCATTGACCATTTCCTATCAGACATTCCCACAGCATCGGCCTCTTCTAGGAGGTCTCCTGGCCTCCTTTATCAGCATTGGTGGATTTGTGTGGGCCCCTGTTACTGAGCTGCTCATACAAAACTTTACATGGAAGGGAGCTTTAGTCATCCTCGCAGGGATTCACCTGCATGGGTTTGCACTTAGTATGATGATAAGCAATCCCAAACCATCAATCACCGGGGACAGCTTTAGTAGCTCCACTGAAGATAATGCTCAAGAACGAATTGTGGTGTCTAATGAAGATTTAAATGGACTTAAATCTATGGAGAAGCAAAATGGAACAGCTCAAGAACAAACTGAAAAGTTGCTCACTGAAAAGACAGCTTTCAGTAATGACATCAAAGCAAAGCAGGTTGAAATGGGTGTTGAGAGATCTGAGAAGCCTAACTGGAGAATTACAGGATTGTTCTTTATATTTGCCTCTATGCTGACAATTTCATGCCATATGAACTTCTACACATACATTCCAATTATTAATGAGCAGAATGGCTTTAGTAAGCAGCAGGGGGCACTGCTGCTCTCAGTGGTCAACATCTGCTCAGGTGCTGTGCGTCTACCAGCTGGTTTGCTGGGTAATGCTAAGGCTGTGAGTTGCTCACTCGTATATGCATTGAGTATATTAGCAGCAGCTAGTCTCTCCATGTCTTCTATCCTCTGCAGGTCCTACCCAGCTATGCTGGTCATGTGTGCTTGCTATGGGTTGTCCTCAGGTAGGTTAAAGTATCATCCCATTGCATTAAATCTTTGTGATATGACAGTTTTGAATTGTTGCTAAATGATGTGGGTATTTGACGATGAAGGTACATCTATACCACTTAGCCACCAGATGCACAATCTGAAACTTCCTATTTTCATGCAATTCTTCTATATCAGAATGTTTTGATAAAGCCAGAATTGTCATTCCCTTATCTGCTGCAGTCAGCCAAAAGTGTGGTGATTAACTCTTCAGAAAATTGTAGGCCAGAACCAAGAACCAACGTTTAGATAACAGAACATGTATCTCCTTTTGAGCCAATGTTAGTTAGTATTTATCAAATCGCACTAAAAGTTTAGAAACAATATACGCTACTACTTCGTCTCGAGCTGTAATTTCTACCAACATAACCACTTTGAAAGAATCAATGTGTCAATAGGTCGAGGTATAGGTTGATTTTAGCTGAGTTTTTACCGTTGTTGACTGCTTAATAGGAGAGATATTCAGAGTCACCCTTTCAACTGCCGCCTGGTCCATTGGTGTGGCTTACAAAATTTCAGCATCATCATCTGGCCGATTGGTGTTTACTATATGAAAAGCTACACTTCAATGAAGAGCTTCACATCAACCTCTCCATGAAAATTTCCCAATGGGCTGAAACGAAATAAAGACAACACTTTTCTTTTGCTTTTTGAAATGTTCAGCATTTATATCTCATTGTATATTTTCCTGTTTCCAGGGTCTTATATGAGTCTCCAAGGTGCAACCCTTTTGGAACAATCAAACACAAAATACCTAACTGTTGTCATGGGACTTCACCAAACAGCACAGGGACTTGCTATCTTTGTTTTGCATGGCTCAGCAGGTGAGTCCTATCATTATCAAACAGCTTTTGTAACAGGCTACAGGTGGTAGATAAATGTCGCTACCAATAGACCAAACAAGGGTACCCTAAAACCTCATTACAGAGACATCTTGTGACCAGGCTTATTTGCTCAGTACATATTTATGAGCAAATTCCCATGACCCTATTCTAAAGGGCATAAAGAAATCGAAAACACAGCCCAATTATGTACCGTGTCGTAATCGAAATAGTCCTGAAGACCGTGTCAAAAACAATAGTTTGACAAATATCTTTAATGAAAACTCGATAAATAAGGACATCCCTGGAAATTTCCTTTTGTTGGGCCCATTCTCTCAGATCCGCCTCATGAAATATGACAAATGCCTAATTTGTTAGAAAAACTATTTCACGAACATGGCTGTTTCTCTTCCTGACTGCGTATGATTCATGGTTTATAATAGCATATCTTTGTATATTTTTCAGGTTTTATATTAGACAGCCTCGGGGATGGAAACATCTTATTCTTCATATTTGGATCCTTTGGTCTATTAAGTAGTACCATTGTGTTGTCATTATTCTTCGTACGACTGGTGTACAAGCTACGTTGAAGACGCCACAGGGAAAAACTATCTGCTGAGTCACAGACCTTTAAACTCACCTGAACATAGGATCATTATATAAAGCCAGGCTGAACATAGGACCATTATATAAAGCAAGTCTGAACATAGGATCATTATATAAAGCCAAGCTTATATAAAGCCAATCTATCAGATCATATCAGTGTCCTCACCTTGTCAACAACTGGGTAAACGGATCAAAACATCAAGATGGAGACGCAGTTACTGTAAAACCACTGCAAGCGTGTAAGCTGGACCCCCAACGTTGGAAAAGTTTGTAATCTGCATCTGGGGCTTGAATATCTAAAAGACTTAAACCCCCAGCCAGGTAACTGCCTACTGGACCCTAGCCCTATATTTACCACTTGGCTAGTACCCACATACCTGGAGGGTGTTTCGAAAACAATGAGAATTGCATTGTACTACCTATATTGAATCCCAACAGTCGGTCATACTCAGTCAACTGCACTGAACTATCATCTATTTGAAAAAGAAGACATTATTGGCCAACTGACTGGTTCATTATATTACTGGCAGGTGTGATTGGAGTATGTATACACTATAATGGGCATATTATTGTTTCATTGTGTTTCACTGTAATATAAACCGTAGAATGAATATGACAAAGGAGACTAAATCTTCTAGTGCAATGAATACAAGTCCGCCTCAAAAATAAGCCTGCCCCGAATATAAGCCTGGTCAATTTGTCACGTCTATGCTCGAGGAACTTCGCACATATACTACAAAAGACAAGACTTGTGTATTGTAATGGGTTTTTGGTGCTGAGAAACACAACAGGACTTCAAACTGGTAATTCAAACTCAGTTCCAATAATTTGACATTTCACATCACTTGATTAATGCAACCTTTATGCCGAAACATTATGACCATTGTAAAATAACATTGCCATTACCGACCCGGACCAAAATGCAGTAGAAAAGCAGTACTAAAGCAGCTGAGAAACAGTGTGGTGTGGCAGTAGTGATTCAGTGTGAAAGCAGCATCAGAAACAGTATTGTATCAGCATCTACTGGCATTCTACTGCTCAGTACCACAGAAATTGCAGCAGTGGTTCAGTAGTGGGGCAGTAGTATTAGCAGCATGCAAGCAGTATTGAATCAGTTGTCCCAATTATGTAAATTAGATGGCAGCATTTGAACAGTATCTACTTATTTAATGCTGCATGACCATATATGGGGTTGGAGCAGTGTTCAATCAGCACTACTGCATGACTGCTGCTATAGCAGTAGGTGAGCAGTAGACCATACTGAAGACTACTGCTGGGGGCAGGTAGAAGCATAAAAGAAGCGGCCGCTGTTTTAGTACTGTCACTACCAATGCCTTTCTAGGTGGTCCTTGGTGGATTTGAACTTATGATCTTCTGATTACTGCACCAACGCATTAGCCCCCTGAGCCACCACCCCATCAGCTATATGGAGCTGTCATTACTCCCTAGTACTGCATGCAACTCATATAGGAGGGGGCAGTATTGATTCAGTAGTACTGGGTAACTTCTACCATAGCAAGAGTGTATGCGTAGACCTGTCTGATAAAGTGCTGCTACAGTAGAATCCCTTGCACTTTATTGAGCTTTGTAATTATCAATGATACATGTACATGTATACTATGTATTCCCGGTTAGCGGATTCCTTAGTGGGCCGACCCCTGCTGAAGCTGATAACTTGCAAGATAGGGACTGATAACAGCGAGCTGATAGGTACCAGGTGTTACATAATGCACCCTAAAAAGTCTGCACTGAATGAAAGGAATTTTCTCATTGGTTAATAATGTATCCCGCTAGGTCGGAATACACCCGGCATCCATGTTTATCCATTAGGCCCCCTACTGGCGCTCAATAACATAATAATATACAAAGGTATAAGTATGTTTTTCTTCACAAACACTGAATAGTTTCAGAATTTCATTACTACATTACTGACATTTACACTGGACTGTCTCAGAAGCATCAGGTCAGTAGCCCAGTAAATAATCCATGAATGGACAGAGTGATACCAGTAGATGGTCAGTAGACTACGGCATCTATGCTGCTGCACAGAGTGTGACAATCTTGTTATCTATTAACATTCAGTTGAGAGTCAGTAGACTACTGATTCTAGCCTGAAAATGCAGTGCATGTTCAGTTGATAGTCAGTACACAACTGAGTCTACGCTGAAAATGCAGTGTAGAGTCAGCTGTTTCAGAAGTATTTCAGCAGTGCCTACTGCAAAATGCAGTTGTTGATCAGCATATTCTCAGTAGCTACTGATAGGAGAAGCAGATACTGCCTTCTGGTCCGGGGAGGCACCGATGTTTTTACTGCTAACAGTCATAGGAGGGATATTTGGAGGGTAGGGCGCACCCGAAAAATGCCAAAGGTCATCCATAAATGACGTCATGTGGCATGGGCAGTGGAGGTTGCAAAAACATGACTTCATTTATGGACGACCCCTGTAAGGGCCTCAAGATATGTGACCCCCGCCCCCACCACAACACTAATAGGTAATTGTGAGGCTACTGGGAGAAAGGGACCCATCCTCCAAAACAGAACCGAACTGACCATACCCAGCCAGCAGGATTCGTAGTACATACATACATATATCTACATCTTTATTTCATTGATTTCGACATAAAGGATCTCATAAGGATGTCCTTTCAAAGCTGCCATGTGAGCAGTTTTAATACAAACATGAAATACCTGAGAAATCTTAGCAGCTTTACAAATACAACGATGGGTGCCGTGCTGACCCAACATCTTGTTCCACCATATATACCATGCATCTTCGTCCACAGATCTATTGGCATTGAGATATAGCGGGTGAAACATGCATCTGATTCAGGCATACTGCTAGTCTAATACCCACTTTGAACTAAAATATGTGGAAAACACTGGGAAATGACACAGGTTAATGTTGTACTTTTTTTATTCATACATATATCTTTACAGTGAAAACAGACACAAAGTTACCCAAAATAGCCAATAGAAAAAAAAATCTATATATTAGCTTCATATTGGATTTAATGACAGTATTTATTCTCTTCCAAAAACAATAAACTTAAAAAATACATACACACCTTTTATCACATACTAGATGAGAGGACAATATTTGATCACATTGAATTGTGATTGGACGGCAATTCAGTATAGACTTCTTCCTAGACTACATGCTGGACGGACACGTAATGTATATTTCTGTGTATATGATTATAGTCAAATTTCATATCCTTAAATTGTTTGATATCACTCAGCTAGTCTTTCTATATATTCTGAAAAAGGACACACATGCAGACTCTACATGGGTTCATAAAAAGTATGAAGTACTCTTTAAGGGGTATAGACAAATTATAACATCTAGGACAAAGCACTTTTTCTGTATTGTACTTTATAGTAGTAGATCATTGATAGAGTGAACGCTCTAAAGAAAATCACTGGTGATTCTGAGTAGTGTTTCAAATCACATTTGTTGTTTCATAGACATAATTATTGCTTGAATATTTCATTTGAGAAATATATGCCTCAAAACATAACAGTAATAGGTATAGTCTCCTGGCAGACAAACTACCTCACAGCCTTCGTACAAGAAGGTTGTAACCGACAGCTTTCCAAAATTGAGATTTCTTCTGTTTTAACATCTACTGACCCTCATCTACCAACTATGAAAGTACTGCACTGTCTATGATGTGTTTGCCTTGAGGCTTCAGTATAATAGCAATTTGGAACATTGCGTACTATAGCAATTTGGATACTTCTTTTGTATTCCTGCAAAACTTTTAAAATGTAGTTACAACCTTCTTGCACAAAGGCGATGACCTGTTTGTAAAATATCATAGATGAACTTCACATTTAACAGTTGGCCATGAATCAACATTTTCACATCTTCAAAAACATACTGTAGCAAAGAGAAGTTTCAATACTATAGTGAGATGCACAGTGGAGTCATGCAGTGTGCAGAATAAATGGACCTCCAAGCGTTTTTGAGGCTTTGTGAGTTACAGGCTGTATACAGCCATACTATTTTCTACTATATTCTGTTGGCTGAGATAATAATGCTATAGTCCTTGTACAGGCCTTCCTCTATGAACTATAGATAGGTACTCTGATTACTACATACTTGTCACTCAAGTAAAGGACACTTTGACAACTCTGTAAGTCATTATAAAGAGTACTGGTATATTTCGAGGATATGCCCCTCTTCTATGCCTATGGGTACCATAAAATAAACCACTGTTTTGTGAAATATCAACTACATGCATTTAATTGGAATCCACTCTTTCTCCCTTATTGAAGACAACATAGCAAATATATATATATACTGCGCGTGAAAAATAAATAACAATAGATAACAAAGGAATGTGATATGTTTAAGACACATTTGGACAGTGATTACACAAGTGGCCTGGACGGAATGATACTAAGATGTCCCCGTCTTGATGATCTTGAATAAGGAGCTGATGTTGTTACTCTTAATAGCAGCACGGCAGGCAGAAATCATGTTGGTCTTTGGTGCCCCCACTGTAATACATGTATGACAAATAGTGTGTTAATATGGTAAAACCAGGTTTACTTAAAACTGAATGACTAAAGGCAGGGTAAGCTCTCTGACTGTAAGAGTTTGTACACACATCACTGCCAATGCAGTGTTAATGTATACATACTCACGAACAATCTGTCAGTATGTATCTCTTTACTGAGACTTTATGCCTAATAGATGAATCAAATTTATATGCTTTATAAGATATCAAACTAGAAAATTTATGAACAAATAGTCATCTTACACATCAACAGGAAACGATCTCAAACAGGACATTTATCAGTCATCTAACAAAATAATAGAAAAGTTCTGAAATAGGGTGACTCATTAATACAATTGGTGACTTACGCCTTAGCCGCGCAGCACGCTGGATCATCTGGTTGACTTGTTTGAGGCAAGCGAGCAGCTCGGTATGGTTATTGGAGCGGATCTTGTAACCATTTATCAGGTCACGGTTTAGGTCGTACAGTTCCATGTAACCCTTACGCATATTCCGCCTAGGTGAATACGTAGATAGATATCAGAGCAGATACAGTTTCTGAGGTACTGGTAGTCTTTCACTTCTCTTGAAAATCAGTCTACCGTAAATCCTCGCGTATTGGACGCGGCTTATAGACCAGAATTGCATCATTTGTGTCCTATAGAATTTATCCCAAGTCAGGCTGTGTCTTATAGGCGAGGATTTTACACTATAGAAGAGTACTAAAACTACCAAAATTTGAACCCAGTTGCACCCTATATGATTCAGCCTAACTCAGAGTGCGTCTTATACGCAAGGATTTACGGTAATCATGTTTGAGTAGATGTGAACAGACTCCTTTACACATAATTGCATGCTACAGCTTAAAGCAAGTTATTTCATTAAGACCTAGATCACATAGTACAGAGAGGTATAATGGTCATCTTTGTTAATGATTGATAACATCATTAATTACATTTAGATATATTAGACTTTGGTTCATTCACTTACATGTCTCCCATGAGTCGGGCATCCTCTGCCCGAACCACCAGGCTACGTATGAGGTTAGAATGGTCAGCCATCTCTGCTGACAGCTTTTGGCGAACTGCATGGAACTCATCAACCTACCAAATTACATTTAAAGATTCATTGACTAGAATAAACCTAGCTTGATACCAGTATAATTATCTAGGAAACTGGCCTCTGGACCTATTTTTCCTCACCTGGATTAAATCCCACATTTTTTCCTAAGTTTTAAACACAGTTCACCACCTCCAGACCAACTGGACACAGCAACTGTTTTTGAACACCCCATCCCTTACCCTTTTAGTATCGGTACCGCTGTCAGCTCTAGATCTAGTTTAACCCCTATTCTAGTTCTAACTGGCCTACAGTGCAGCCTGATGAGTCCCTGGGACGAAACCGCGCACATTGCTGAAGCCCCCCTGGCTTCACCAAGCTTGTCAATATCAACAAGCCCACTTGTTGAATCCCCCTGACAACCTGACTTTCACCTAGCAACCAAACCACCCATGGTTACTTGTGATGTCACTGGTATCCTAGCTACTGACACTGTGATGTCATAGTAGAAGTTTTCACTGGAAAACCTTATTCAAGCGGTAGCTGCCATCCAAGCAGGAAGGCCGGAAAGATATATTCGTCATAATTACATTGACTAGAAAATGCCACCATACGAGAGAACACGAGGAGACTTGGGTGTTACACTATTGTTAATATTTCTAGCGACGGGGAACAACCTTGTTCCTTAAACCAGTCTGTTATAATACTGTTGATAAACTTGATATGTACAGTTGAAGGCCATATGTAGTTAATATTTATGAGTTTGCAGTAACAGGAGTGCTTGAAAACTGGTACTATACCCTGATGAGAACATTCCTGAGGTCTTCCATGTCTCTAGGGAAGTCAGCGGTAACATGGAGGTCTTCAATCTTCAGGAAAGTGCCAAGAGCCTGAATGACGTCACCGGCCAGGTCAATGTCGTCAGTTTTAATGGTCACCTGCAGCAGTAAAATCAACCTCAATGTCTGGTCTGTATTTTATAGATATTGGTCTCTAAGGATCAATATCTAATTCCGTACTGAATTATTAATACCTTACAACTTATCATTTGGGATAATACAGCATAGAGCAGGTTTAAATATATAAAGAAACATAAAGAAAAGAATCAGATATGATATCACAACGAGCAAAGTTTTGGTGAACGATAATACCCTGCCTCTGGAAAATACCTTATCTCGAGTAGCTTTTCATAGGAATATCTTTCACAACATTCTGGGGGAAAGGATAGACTTACTGTTCCTGCCGTCTCCATGCGGACAATGAGAGGACCTGAGCCTCTCAATGAAACAAAGGTGGCATTAAGGTTACCCTCAGCTGCTATATCCTCCTGTAGTAGGAAGTTCTGGTTGATCCACATCACCACCTGGAACGCATCAAATGTGTACCCATTATTGGCAATCCTAATTGTATATCATATACCAGCGTATATCAAAGAAATAGCGTACACTCATTAATGACAATCCTTATTATATATATATATATATATATATATATATATATATATATATATATATATATATATATATATATATTATATTATTTATATATATATACTCTAGAACCTTGCATATAAGCCACGGCTTATATGCCAATCAGATCTATGCTTAAAGGATGGTCCGGAACTCAAAATGCACCTCATAGCCAGGGTAAATTGACAATACAACAGTGCTGAAGTGTCCAAAACCAAGCCCAGCTGCGCCTTATAGCTTTTCCTTCAAATGTTATACGTGATGTGTGCGCCTTATACGTGAGGTACTAGGGTACACATAGCATTTATCGTATTGGAGCTTAGACTTGCGTAAAAGTAAATTAAACATTCTGGTTTCATTGAAACAAACTATATTTCCCTTTGTATGGTTTACACAAAGTTCATGTTGTTAAATATGATATTATTAATATCATAAGTGAGGGCACCAACCCGGTTTATCCGCTCGTTGACTTGGAATACAACTGAGCTGGCTGGCTCAGGTACTTCTTCTGTCACTAATGCATACATTGAGAATCGTGGTAACTGGCGCGTAAGTTCAAATACGTGGAACTGTGCACTGCAGATGGAAACCACAAGTCAAATAAGTGACATGGTTAAAATATTGGTAATCTAAATTAGGAAATCTTAACTTCAGTGATCCTTTTCCCTGAACACAGGATACAATTGAATCATACATTTAACATAGTCTGTAAATGGCATGTTTCCAACTGATATAGATATTAATAAATGCACTGATATCTTTCTGGGTAGCAGTCAGGTGGGAAAGAGTGGGTGAAGAGATATGTTGAGGGGTACCAGTGTTGTATCTATAGATGTGTGAATGACATTGGCAATTTCTTTGGGTAATGTGGTTAAATGTATTGTCCAGTGGTGTTTCAGTGAAGTACAACACTGAACCATTCATCAAGATTTTATTTGTTCACAATGTAACAATCAGGTGTTTACTATGAAACAAATATGGAAAAGTAAATGTGAAAATAACTGCTGACTAGACATAATAGTTCTCGCAGTTACTGCCACAAAATCTATTAAATAGCTCAGGTGCTTTTATTGAATGTGGCTTCTTTGTTTGTGAAGCAGTTTATACATACATAGTTTTTTTTCTTAATAGTTGAAGCATGAAAATGTTGTTAGTCTAATAATGTCATGTGAGATCTACAACTGATTGAATTGATAAGGTGTGTCAAACTCTATATAAATACATATACATTTATGTATGTCGGAGCTGATTAGGAATGAAGAAAATGTGAACCCTATATCTAAGTGAAAGATCCAAATAACCGTTGCGTACTTTGATATATATATAAAAGTATGTTAGCTTATTGTACTAGGTTTGATATGTTTAATTTGAGGCTCTGCCATGTGTGACAGAAACTTGCACTTCGGTTATTTCTTGTGGTGAAATAGCCAATACTGGTGAATTCCTTTTAAATTTGAAATCTATGATAAAAGAGCTTTATTTTATACCAAATTAGGTTGTTTGCTAAGCGTCATATGAGGGGTGCATGGTTTAAGACTAATGAACCGGACAGTTCTTCTTTTCTAATTCTTTTTGCACACATGTGTGATCTATTGAGTAAAACATCTTGTTTCCCCATCTGTGTTCAGTTTTTTACCTACTCTCCTGAATATATCCTCTCATGTCTCTTTGCAATACAAGACATCAATATTCATTGGCAGTCTCTTTTATCGTTTTACAAATCTTTTGTTTTTATATTACACAAGATGTATCTGGTTTGAAATAGTGGACGATACATACTATATCATTTGCTTAACGAGAGATTAGCGCCTAGAGAAAGTGTTATTCTTATTAACTATGAAAAAAGAAATAATGAAATAATATATCATACGAAATGAAAATATCAATATCATCAGACTGCTTTTATCTATAGAAATACCAGACCATGGTTAAATACTAGCACTGCCCCTTGCTAAAAGATAACTGATTTAAAGCTAAGAAACACTCCTTCAGCTCTAGGGGTCACACATGTCGTCAAAATCTAAATCCGATTCATTTGCCTGTCTTACTTTTTGTTCACTGAAGAATTGGTTTCACTGTAAACAAAACATTGTTAAAGTTAAAACGAGGGACCTTAATTGATAATGATCTGGCCTGAGTATATACATGAGTGACGATATAAAGATTACAAATATTCATTTAGTAATCAGTGATGCAGAAATTAATTGAAGATAAATCCCAGAACCTATGAGGTAAAAACATGTAAATTACTTTCACATATATTCATTTTCTTTTTAATTTAATATAGCTTGGAGGATGTGAAGCGTAATCCATTAAATCAGGTTTGAATTTCTCCAAGAGAAATGTAACCAGTCTCACCTCTAAAAACTTCAGTTTTCCCTCAAATAACATAGGTGTTTCTACTGGCCATTTGAAACTAACTATCAAAAGTAATTAGACCTGTCTAACCTTGTCTTATGACCTACAAAGGCCTTAATGTGTAGATCCACTGGTACATCTTTGGGTGGAAGAATAGGCACGGAGAGCGAACTACTTAGATTAGCCACAGGGGGGTGACTGAAATAAGGAAACATTGAGCGATTACTATTTGAATATCATTATTCAGCTCTAAAATGGGTAAACAGCTTGATGATATTTACACATCTATCTATGACAACCAATACAATGAACACTGTCGTGTTTCTTTCGTCGAATAATCAAAAATATTAGTGAATATCAATAATCTGGGAAACCTGTACATCTTCTTAATTACGATACCATAAACTCTATAGGAAAAAAGGGAAACCTACACCACATGGCTTTCCCCGTCAAAGATTCCCTCAGCAAAAACGAGCACTGCCCTGATAACGGTTTCTGTAAGAGAAGGGATTATCAAATCAGATCAGAACAGTTTTTTATGGCTTACAAATGGTTTGTTGGGGGGCATATATTTAAAGATAGTGAATGGATACGGTCTAAAAATGCTCATATCAATGTCAGCTTATCCCGCAGTACTATATCCCTATCTCTGTGGATTCAATAATGAGTCAGCCAACATTAGAAAATACCATTTCTTAACTAATTTTCAGCTTGTGTATGTTGGGTGGGGTGGAGGGGCAGTAATTAATACAGTATTATCTGAATTTGATGGCTCACACTTACCATTTGTTGTGGAGATGGCGAGTTCCACGTGAGGCTAGAAATATTAAAGAGAAAAGTCAACTACATGAACACAAGAATGGGACATCTCATCTATCATCCAAACGAAATGATCTTTTTTTTCAAACATATAGAAGGAGTAAGTGCTATGCGCAGGTGCATGAAAGACAAGCATTCATTCCTGTGAACGGGCTCACCTAACTTAACATACCGTCTCCACTGGGGGGGGGGGGGAATCAAGTTGATTTATGATTTGTTGTTTCTTTGTTACCTTTTTCTAACTTCACTAGATCAGTTCAAAGTTGTGAAAATCTTAGATATCTCTTTCGTGCAACATTTCAACATGCTTTACATAGCTTAGGAAAGGAATATCCACGAGAAGTGCATCGATGGGTTGGGATTACAGTCTTATTACACGAACATAAACACTATATTAAGTAACCTTGCTGAAGGTCTTCACATAACTATTTTGTGATGCTTATATGACAGCTAGGCTGTCATTAGGTCTAGATTATATTATCTCGATCTACGTCTATCCTACCAGTGCTAAAGTAAGAATTAACGTTTAGGCATTAACAAGATATGCATGTAAAGTATCAATACATTAACAGAGATAAGCTGTGTAAGCTGGACAACATAAGCATATCATGACCAAGGTTACACAGAAGACAGGTCTAACATAAGAGATTTGAGGAAAGGAGTGTTAGGATAAGAGATGGGTGAGGGAAGCCATACTGTGGGCAAACCCATAAAGTGCACCCAAGAATATTAATTGCCAAACTCACTTTCCCCTTCTCCTGAAAGAAATAGTGAGTAATGATAATTCCTTTTGTTATAAAGTTGTGCCAAGCCTCGCAAATATACAATGGTTTCTCCCTTTTTCCCCATAAAAATACAGCACATGTCAACTGACATGTGCTGATAGTCTGGGTGATAGTTACCTAGTATGCTCTGTGGCATTGCGTTGTTGGTTAACAGACAAAATCACATGAATTTAAATGACCGAGCACTAAAATACCTGGAATGCTCAATTAGAATTCCTTAATATTTCAGTTTTATGAATGATTAGGCTTATATTCCCTGATATTCTCACCGTTCTGTAGACACTGCTGTCCAAATGTATCACTAACATCACAAGAGAAGCCAAAACATAATTCTCACAGTTTTCTATATACATAACATTTACAAGAATAATGTCCAACTCCACTCTGTACAACATTGTATAAACTTTTCACTAATTCAGTTACAATTCCCATAAAAGGAGACCAAAGCCTGTCTCTGCAAACCTTCGCTCTCTATGCCCATTTACCAAGCAGCAATGGTAACTGGACACCTCGGAAGCAGACATCTCGGAAGCAAGTCATCTCAGAATCAAACAATTTTAGATGTAACTATTTTCTTGAGTTAAAAGCATGTCTTTGCCATCAGTATCAGCGAGATTGTTGTTTTCTCCAATTTCTATAAGAAGAGATGGATATTATCATGGTCTTATTTGCACTCAAAATGTCCTGCTTCCAAGATGTCCCACGGTCTGTTTCCAAGATGTCTGCTTCTGACGTGTCCCTGCTCCTGAGGTCTCCTGTCTTCGTATCAATTAGTTTGAGTATCAATTATTTTGAATACAGTCGACTTTCTATAACAAGTGTTTCCCCCTGTATATAACATGGTGTAGAAGAATGGCTATACCAACTTGAAAACCTCTAACTTAGTCCCTTACAAAGTGCAACTGCCTAACCAAAAACATATACCCGGTATGAAGGATCACTTTATTACCGGTATAGCAGATATGCTGATTTGGGAGTATAGAATGCCATAGCTTGATCTACAGGATTAAACTTTTTGCCAAAATTAATAATCATCCAAACAGTATATTATCTAGACATCTATTTTAGAATCGAGTTTAGAAGATATTCAAACCTTTACGCAGGTAACAATGTCAGTTTAATTATCAAGGACCAGGGAAACCCAGTGTAGTATAATACAAATCACACAACTCAACGAAAGATTTTTTCCTTACAACCGTAGTTCCCACTTTGCTACTGATCTATCAATGTGACAATTAAAAGAATAGCTGTGATATATTACAAATGATTTTTTTTCTTTATTCGAAAATTTATTCCAAAATATTTCATTATCAGAATTGATTTCAGAACTTTAGAGATTGCAATTCATGGGTAAAACAGTTTTGATGATTTATATTACAACTTCTCATAATTCAAATAGTATGTTCAAAATAACACTGAACTTCAACAGTGAAAATATAATACATTGTTTGCCATATAACTCACTCGTAAAACAGAAAGGACTAAGTGCCATGATTCCATAATATTACAAGTTTTATTTTGAACAACTCAACTTCAAACCAGTCAATTTCAACTTACCCCATCCAAAAGACCCTAAAATACATGTAGTTATTTCCGATTGGATTTGCATATTCATTTTGTCAGAGAATGTTGTACTTGGAAAACGGAAATTTCAAGGGAACAGCAGTCTACTGAAATGTACTGTTGTACATTTTAAACAGAAAATAAACAGCATATGTAGTAGGAAATTTGCCATAGCAACGGTTACGGATTCTCACAAAATGTGTATATTTCTATTTCTCCATTCTATTTCTCCATTCAGTTCAGCATTTGCACTGTGCATGCTTCGTCAATGTTTCCCTTTTGAGATGGCACGATAGCCCACGCCCTGTATTAAAGCAAACACATGCCGTCTTGGCCAGTTTAAGTGACCAGGCCCTTATCAATTCCAATACCCTTGTATCCCCGATCCTTATTCGAGACAGGCAGTTAGTTGAATACTGTTTTTAGTGTGTAAGGTTGATTTCAATACACCAGTATCCCTGGCGCTTATGCACGGCCAACGCTTATTCGAGACCCTGGCGCTGGGGTCTATTTTCCAGCTTGAGGAACCTATCACATCTTCAGTGATTGTCTTCATACAAGATTCCTGGTATTCCTTTCTTGTGGCTACTTTTACTCAGCAACTACCAGCAAGTATTGAACCCTCTTCTTATATATTTTCCTTTTATTTTATAGCTTTGTTGTGCTGTGTACCATTATACCACTCCCATCCCAAACATAGAATATATCCTGTATATATCAGTCAACAATTCATCTAAATATCTATATCAAATAGCTGACTTCAACCAATGTTACTTTCCTTTGGATCAATTGAACTAATATTAAAATTACTCATGCAGTTATCTATATATACTTTTCTTCTAGGAAGGACAAGACAAATTTGTCAAATCAACCTTCCCTAAATGTTCAAGCATACGCATATCAATCTAATGATGACAACCTTTAGCTTTAATACTAAACAGATAATTTCAAACATGAAACGACAATATCTCTACAGATATGAAATATTTACCTATGAAAAAAAAAATGTTATATCTAAATTTAAACAGGAAAATACTTACACGTTGAGATTCACTGCCTGTGTTGACACTGAGCGTAGTCTGCAGTTGTGTGTTAGCCTGAAAGGGAGATCAAACACAATCTATATTTTACCAATGCCACCTTGCATAGAAAATCGCGGCTCCTACATGAACACAGACAGGGACGCACCTTAAAGAAACCTCCAAAGTTATAGGCGTGGTACTGTAAACCTCGCATATAAGCCACAGACAATATGTGAAGTATTTCTGAATGTTTGAAATATATTACTGCAGTTGAATATGTTTCTTTGTTTTAAATCACTTGTAACAGGAAGCAGGAATGCTTTCTCCTGGTATTAGCTTAAAACGCCCCCCCCCTCAAAAAGAAAGAACAAAATGTAGATTTGACAGTTATTTTCAGGAAGACCATCAACGCAAAGCGTAGGGTTAATAAGACGCCTCTAGGAATGCAAACCATTACTGTAAACTGAAACATAAATATATGATATCTCATCTTTTGTTTTTCCTTCATTACTCGAGTTAGTGTGGGGGTAAAAAAAAATAGTAATAAAAAAGATCCCACTGGAGATAGTGTATTTCAATTAGAGCCTAATGATTGGGACGTAGAAAAGTCATCATAAATATTTCATCTTTTTGTTATCACTTTGTAAGTTAACATTCGTACAGGTATGATTCCCATTGTTTGCTGGTCGAGTTCCCCAAGTCCTGAGGGTCTGTCCATCCTGGCCGCTTTCTGGTTTTCCTCATAGTTACGCAGTTCTAATAAGAGATTCTGAAAAGGAAAGAAACACTTATGCATCGTGTAATCTATGAGATAGCTTTCGAAGCCAATAAACGTAACTTTTAGACATCACGAAAATAGATTTGCTCCCTTTAAGATAGATTAGTCACATCTTTTTTTCCTTCAGCTGAGAGGTACTCACTTGTTTTCTTTGATTAAGCTCGCGGATTGTGTCTTGTTCAACATTTGTGTCCATCAGGTTGCCTCTTTGTTCTGTAGCAGCTGCAGAGTAGCCCTTCACTGGAATCAAAACACAGACAATGGAAAAAAAAGTATGTGAAGAACTTCTCCTTGATTACAGTATGATTACACTGCATTATAGCAGTACATGTAAAGGCCATATAATGGACTGACATACACAAATTTGATTTTTTTTTTAACCCAGGGTGTTTTCTTTCAAATGGGACCAAAAATAAGAAGAATGGTTAAGTACTTTTTATTCTACAGCCCTCTGTATCCAAAAAGACCCCAAAATCCCAACAGTGACATGTTTTAAATCGGAATCAGTCATATGTGCTTAATATTTAAGATAATGTCCAAAATAAAACGAATTCAATTTGATTGACTTTCTATTCATAAAGATCATCTAAACATCTGTTACTATGTACCATAGATACTCTCATACCTTCTCCTTCAACAGAGCAGCAGATGAGCAAGTTATTTCCATCCAGACGGTAGTCGGCTTGCACGATGCCAGCCACGGCATTCTGGAAGTTATCCTTAAATACTACTTCCCCAGTCCTGTCACTCCGAGCGTCAATCTATTACAAGGACCAAAACAGTATTTGTGTTCAGATAAATTTTACAGAGTGTGTTGAGGCAAATCTTATTGTTCAATGTTGTACTGTCTGACGAAGTCCGCTTTTTTTTTTTTTTAGATTTTCATGAAAGAATGACAAATCAGTTTTGGGTAGTTCATCTGTATCACATTGTTGCAGAAAGTCATTCCTCACCTTCCCATTGCTCCAGCCGGTGATGAGTTCTGGCACTCCATCATTGTCCAAGTCAAAGCTGTGTATGGTGACGGCATGGTTTTTGGACTGTTTGGGTAAAGAATATTTACTGGTTATACCGTAGGCAATAGTATATCACAGTTTTAACTGACATTTAATTGACTGAAAACTTCTGGAGGTCAGAAAAACAATCACCCAGTTTTGAACAAGGGCATGAAAAGGTAAAGTTACAAAACCATATGGTATCTACAACTATATACAGGTCTTCAAAAGGTAAAATCTCATCAAATGGTAACCATTTTCCCATGTATACAAACCTTTATGCGCCAGTAGCGGGCAGCCCTGTCATACACACCGACCGTACCATTAGCTAGTGCGTAACCAAAACGACTATCCGTCATATGACAGAGTGACGTAATGGCCTCCGTTTCTGTCATCTCAGCAATGATCTCATCTTCTTTGAAGACACGGATGTCAAAATCCTCAGATCCAACAATCAACTGAAGTAGCATGACGTCGAAATAAGTTGATTATCATTGACGAACCATGGTAACAAAAAGTGAAGATCTGGGCATCTGTAGGCTTGGTTTTTGGGTTAAAGGCCAATATGGTCAAATCATTATTATTACTTTTTAATCATTCCATAATGAAGAAACTGAATTACACATACCTCTTGTTGACCATTGTTGTTGAAATCTACCAAGGCTAGTGAACAAACATTATCACCAGTTACCTGGAAATGGTTAAAATGAATATTTGATATAAAGGAAAATGAAATACATAAAAATATGAGAATGGTAAATGAGAGGGTTTCAATAGTGTCATAGTCCTAGTGGGAATAGAACACCTGCCGCTGACTTATAAATTCAGAATGCTCACTACGACACTATAGAACAGTGCCTGACAACTCTCGCCTTCCATTACATCTAGATTGGTATGATACATAAGGTGACAGAGATTACTCAGCACCAACCCTGGGTGTGGCAGGGCACCCACTGGTGTGAAGCACGGGGACAGACAGCCTACGCCATGGACTTAAAGCCAGAGCTGGCCCCGACAATATGCTATTTAAAGTACACCTGGTAACTACTTACCTAGTGGATACAAAATCCAACATCACAGCATTTCAACAAATTAAGACTTTCTTAAATTGAACATGATATTCTTTAACTTGATAACACCACACATGACAGACCCGAGTGTTGACAATATTACCAATACACAAGGGGTCAATGGTTAGGAGATTATGTTAAGGATTCAATTGAAAATTTAGGATCTAAGATCTATGATCAAGAGGCCCGTGTTAAGGATGCACTTGAGAGGATTCAATTTAGGATCTGTCATCTATGATCAAGATATTAGGATTTCATATTTAAATTTGACGATCAATTCTGAGTTTAATATCAATTCTAAAAGCAGTTAAATTGCAGTGCGTTTCCCGGATTAGAAATTTATCCCATATTTTTAGCAAAGTAAACACAGCAAAGCTGTAATGCCGTGCATATTCATATCATGTTCTAAGAAGTATAGAATTGATTTACATTTTTAATATGATCTTAGATCAAAATTTTCAGAACCAATATTATTTTAATACGGAATCTAAAAGCCCTTCATATGTTGTGTGTTTTGCAATTTATTAATCTATAACATACTTTCAGGAAAGTAAACACAGCAATGCTGTAATGCCGTGCATATTCCTATTATGATCCAAGGAAAAAAAATCATTATATATGAACTCTATGGCCTTTGGAATGGACCTATACTTAAATATATGCTCTGATTGTGGTGGTTCCTCGCTCTCCATGTTAAATCCTGTCCCATTGCTATAGTATGGAGTAAACCTATGCCTGGATTAAAATATGCAAATAAGGAATGTGTGTGAGGGTTGGGAGTAGTGTGGTGGTGGTATTGGTGGTGGTGGTGTCACAATGGTCACTAACATCCATCTGATAACTTTTGAAGATCAAAATTGACCACATATGGCCTGGATCCCTGTGATTCCTAAAACAAAGATGGCCGACACATATGGAAAACAAAAGAATTAGGTAGTTGAGGTGTCCCAGTTGTCACTAACATCCATCTGATAACATTTGAAGATCAAAATTGACCACATATGACCTGGATCCCTGTGTTTCCTAAAACCAAGATGGCCGACACACATGGAAAACAATAAAATTGGGTAGTTGAGGTGTCCCAATGGTCACTAACATCCATCTGATAATTTTTGAAGATCAAAGTTGACCATATATGGCCTGGATCCCTGTGTTTTCTAAAACAAAGATGGCCGACACATATTGAAAAAAATAGAATTAGGTAGTTGAGGTCTTTCAATGGTCACTAACATCCATCTCATAACTTTTGAAGATGAAAATTGACCACATATGACCTGGATCCCTGTGATTCCTGAAACCAAGATGGCCGACACACAAGGAAAACAAAAGAATTAGGTAGTTGAGGTCTTTTAATGGTCACTAACATCCATTTGATAACTTTTGAAGATCAAAATTGACCACATATGACCTGGATCCTTGTGTTTCCTAAAACAAAGATGGCCGACACATATGGAGAACAATAGAATTAGGTAGTTGAGGTCTTTCAATGGTCACTAACATCCATCTGATAACATTTGAAGATCGAAATTGACCACATATGACCTGGATCCCTGTGTTATCTAAAACCAAGATGGCCGACACACAAGGAAAACAATAGAATTAGGTAGTTGAGGTGTCCCAATGGTCACTAACATCCATCTAATATCTTTTGATGATCAAAATTGACCACATATGACCTGGATCCCTGTGTTTCCTAAAACCAAGATGGCCGACACACAAGGAAAACAATAGAATTAGGTAGTTGAGGTGTCCCAATGGTCAATAACATCCATCTGATATCTTTTGAAGATCAAAATTGACCACGTATGACCTGGATCCCTGTGTTTCCTAAAACAAAGATGGCTGACACACATGGAAAACAATAAAATAGGGTAGTTGAGGTCTCCCAATGGTCACTAACATCCATCTATAACTTTTTTTTAAGATCAAAATTGACCATAAATGACCTGGATCCCTGTGTTTCCTAAAACAAAGATGGCCGACACACATGGAAAACAACAAAATTGGGTAGTTGAGGTCTCCAAATGGTCACTAACATCCATCTGATAACTTTTGAAGATCAAAATTGACCACATATGACCTGGATCCCTGTGTTTCCGAAAACCAAGATGGCCGACACACATGGAAAACAATAAAATTAGGTATGAGGTGTCCCAATGGTCACTAACATCCATCTGATAACTTTTGAAGATCAAAGTTGACCATATATGGCCTGGATCCCTGTGTTTCCTAAAACAAAGATGGCCGACATATATGGAGAACAATAAAATTAGCTAGTTGAGGTGTCCCAATGGTCACTAACATCCATCTGATAACTTTTGAAGATTAAAATTGACAATATATGAGCTGGATCCCTGTGTTTCCTAAAACAAAGATGGCCGACACACATGGAAAACAATAAAATAGGCTAGTTGAGGTCTCCCAATGGTCACTAACATCCATCTGATAATTTTTGAAGATCAAAGTTGACCATATATATGGCCTGGATCCCTGTGTTTTCTAAAACAAAGATGGCCGACACATATTGAAAAAAATAGAATTAGGTATTTGAGGTCTTTCAATGGTCACTAACATCCATCTCATAACTTTTGAAGATCAAAATTGACCATATATGACCTGGATCCCTGTGTTTCCTAAAACAAAGATGGCCGACACACATGGAAAACAATAAAATAGGCTAGTTGAGGTCTCCCAATAGTCACTAACACCCATCTGATAATTTTTGAAGATCAAAATTGACTATGTACGGCCTGGATCCCTGTGTATCCTAAAACAAAGATGGCCGACACATATGGAAAACAATAGAATTAGGTAGTTGAGGTCTTTCAATGGTCACTAATATCCATCTGATAACATTTGAAGATCAAAATTGACCACAAATGACCTGGATCCCTGTGTTTCCTAAAACCAAGATGGCCGACACACATAGCAATCAATAAAATTGGGTAGTTGAGGTGTCCCAATGGTCACTAACATCCATCTGATAACTTTTTAAGATCAAAATTGACCATATATGGCCTGGATCCCTGTGTTTCCGAAAACCAAGATGGCTGACACACATGGAAAACGGTCCCAAGACTCCAAATAATCTAATGCCACGCCACTTAAAACTCCTAAAAAAGTGCATCATACTTATGTGTACATGTATACATAAATATACATGTAGGTGGCCTTTAGTGGGTTAATAGTCAGTGGTGCTGAGAAACACACCACCCGCAGAAGAGAACTATTCAGAGGTGGGTGGGGGGGGGGGCTATATATACTATATACCATGGCTCTGCCTGAGGTGTCCAGGCTACCACCACTGTCCCCAGGGTCTACAATAACAGGTCCACCAACACCACCACTGCCACCACTTCTATGTTTGACTGATTTGCAAATTTTAATCCAGGTATAGGCATACTCAATACTGTACCTATAAGACAGGATTATACATGGAGAGCGAGGAAGCACCACTATGAGAGCTTGTATTTAAGAATGGGTCCCCTCCTATAGCCGTTCATTCCTAAGAATGAACGGCAACAAGTACTTACTGTCCAGAAGAGGTCATTTCCCTCCACGTCATACCCTTGTATGGAGCAGTTGCCTCCGATTATGGCTAATGGTTCACCAATGGAACCTAACCGGCCGACGACCACCGCATTAGCACCATCTGGAGTCTGCAATTAATGTAATTGATTTTTGTACATGAGAATGTTTTCATCACGCATGAAAAAAAGTGTCCTCCAAAATATAAAAATAGAGAGAGAAATAAGAAATATAGGACTTTAGATACCTGGTACTCAGAAAACGTGTACTGTAGCATTATTTATTTACTTAATTTCTGTTTATAGTCTGTATCAACAACTTACTGATATAATCAATGTGAAAGGTATAACTACTGAGCCTGATACTTTCTATACTTTCTCATATACCGTACTTCTTGGCTCAAAGCCCTAGATCACAGGTCCATTCGCCCATAAAACAAGTCAGTATCGAAATTTTCTATCTTTTAAGATGAATACTCATTTTACTGTGTACTTACATCTTTGTAAAAGAGGTCTGAGTTGTCATTGACATCATAGGCAACTAAATTGGTTTGACTACCAACTACAAGGATGTCATTACTTCGTGTTGGGTGCAGCTGGCCGGCCACTACACAGCTTACAGCCTGGTTAATGTTGAGTAGCGAGATGTCTCCGCCAACCGTCTCAACCCTACCTCCCCGCTCGGCACGCTGGTGGGGGTTGTGAATAAACACCTGGAATCGATAAACCAGAAGATTTTATATCAAACATACATGTACCTTGATTTGATGATGAAAATTTGCAATTTAGCACACGTCTCCATGGCACCATGCAAATATAAAACAATCTCTGGTGAATTACTCTTTAGAATTATTATGCATACCTGTTTGCTATAAGCATAGAATGTAGAGAGAGCGACTTACTCGACGCTCTCCGCTTTAAGTCTGTTATGCTACAACCGGACAGTAAAAAGTATCATTAACACTTTACCTTGCCAGCTGTTGTGGCACATGAGAGACAGGGACTCTTTCCATCATATTTTCCCACTGTGGTCATGCGAGGATTGATCTTGTGATTCAGCTTGAGTGTGAATATTGGCACCAACATTTTGAACGTTTGTTGATACCTGTAATTGCATGAAAAGGTTTTATACCATAGCATTTCATGCATAAGCTGTGGCCGATACCCTGGTACATGAAGCATGGACACTTAATCAGTTAATGTGCATGCAGATGGAATAAGGTGCGAGGGCACATAGGACACACCATTAAAAGATTAACATCGCTCTCATCTAACAACTTAAAAGGTTTTGTGACTTGTGGTCACTGGGGGGGGGGGGGTTGGGAGGTTAGTGCTTGGGGTGCGGGGGGGGGGGGGTGTATAGAATGCTAATCAGCAAGCTGGATCTGGTAGGATCAACTTCAACTTCAACTTCAAGTGAAGTGGATCCCTGTGTTAGGATTCCAATCACTGTTAGGGATGAATTATAGCCAATATGTTGTTGTGGGGGTTTGGCTGGCACTTGTTATCGTGCAGGGCTGGTTAACTCATTAACTTAATTAAGTGCATTCTAGTGGACATCACATCTATGGAAAGGGGATGGCTAATAGGTGTATAGGTACCATGGAAAAGTGGCCCTTTTGTAGTTTTGAGTGGACTGCGGGGTCTGACCTGTATGTGTCATCTTTTCGGAATCATTTACCCCAACATACAACCTCTGATTATAGGCTGATACAAACACCTCCAAACCTGTCCATCCCTCGCCCCCTCAGGCCATTCTACTACAGTAAGCCTAATGCTAGAGGGAGGGGTCGAGGAACATCTTTGAACACGTCCCTGGACAGGTACAGTCGCACACTTACAAATCTTGACTTCTAATGCGGGAAGTCATGAAAGAGTCGTCACTGTCATCAGTGTCACACTGGGATGGGCGCCGGGAGCCCATGAAAAGCACTGCATATCTGTCACTATAGTAAACTGGGCAACTTCAAGACCTGAATTTTGGTACTTCTGTTCCATGGAAAAACATCATATTTTGGTATGTTATGTAAAAAAAAAACAACCATAGAATAGGAATATCATAAGCATTTTCTTGTGGGATGTCTAGTTTATTAATATATCAAGTATTAACAATGCCATGTTTGCTGTGACCGGGGTGAGTCTCACCCTGCCATCAGTTACTAAATTTGTTGTAATTCCTACAATTCTTTGTCAAATAACACAATTTAAAGAGCAATTTATACTTAAAATATCAAGCTTCCTGTCTAATGAAGAAAAACAAAATTTTACAAAATCTAAAATTGAATGAAAATATTTCGAATTTTTAACCATTTTTTTGAAATTACAAAGTTTTGGGGTACCTTTGAGAACCACCACCAAACCGTCCGTAATTTTGTTTCTTACAAGAATCTAAAACTGGTTCCTAAATATCTGTGTGCTCAAAAGTGCTAGAAGAAAAAGAGTAACAGAATATTATGCTCAAAATTGCCGGATCTAACCTGAGTGAATTTACTTCACCGCACAGAATTTTGAGTTTTCATCAAAATATGATACATTTTTCCCTGTCAAATCACAAAATAATTTATACCCCTAGAACCACCAAACTGTTTTCTGTCTTCTGGTGTCACTGGTTTCTCTGTAACCTCGACTGTTAGAAAGTTATAATCACTTATATGGGGTAATATCAAAAATGCACCACTCACTGAGTGTGGTGAGACATGACTTGACCTAATTTTCTCTCACAGAGCTGATAATGACCAGAAAAAGGTGACAGAAATTACTCCTAACTTTTTTATATTCAAAAATTCACTCCTTCTCTTCTAAGCACTCTATTGCATTCATTCAAGAAGCTTTAGGTTGGCAAAGATTTCTTTGCCAGGGTATAATTTTCGATTGGATTATACTAAATCTAATTTTTGGGTGCCCATTGCGTCACTGAGTGTGGCACAGTCGTACTTGCCAACTTGGGGTAGGCATGGCAGGGTCGGCATTCGTAGCGCCGCCACCGACACCCATCGCATGGCCGCGGTTTTGACGGTCAGAACACCTAAATTTGGCTGGCTTGTCACTCTCTCAGTTTTGGATAGTCTTTTATAATACCACCAGCGCCTGTGGCGCTGCTCGCTCGAAAAGAAGTGGCGCTGTCGTATCCCAGAAGTTGGCGCATCCCAGAAGTTGGCTGCGCATGCGCAGTGTATGTTTTAAGCCTATTATCGCTCATGGGCCACAAACATCAATGAAAATAAATAATCTTTTAAAAACATAAAAACCGTGATAACATCCCTCTCTTCTTATAGAATTTGAAAGGACAACAACCCTAATGATACTGTCCCTACGCCGTGGAAATATGAAACGGGTAAAGTTATTTTGAAAATTACGGCCAACTTCTGGGATGCTCGACTTTCGGGATATAACAGCGCCACCACAACTCCTACTGTTGTAACTCTGTGCTTTCACACAACTTTCACTTTTTTCTAATTCCCTGGGTCACTTTCGCTGGTTGCACTACAGATAGAGTGGGAGTGGCCAACTACGGGATCATCCAACGTCAAAGCCGACGACTTCCGGGGTAGCCGTTTTGGATAAGTAGTGCAAAAAAGGATGTCATTACCTAGGCACTTACCTAGTTTTTCAAGACTTTATCCCATTAAACTTATCTAAGGAGCAATGGATAGATCTTGAGAAAAGAAGTGGATCTGCTTTTTAAATAAAGTCTCTATGTCAATTTAAAGTGGAATTATGACCGGTCAAAGGTACCAAATCAGACCAGGGATGCCACTCACTGATCAAAGAAAATTCGGAAATCATCCTAATTTTCTGGACTCCCAATAGGAAATGCCTACAGAAAATGAATCTCATAATTCGTAATTCGGCATCTCTGTCAGACCCAGAATTCTGCCATAGTTAAGAGTTTAATTTGGATCCAATTTTGTGATCAAGCAAGATGAATCCATGGTAGACTAGATCACTGAAATGATTATTTTGGGCAATTTTCTTTTCAGATAAGCAAGATATACTCCCAAGAATGTGAATAATGATACATTTTATCATAATCATACAATGCAAAAGCAAATTTTTTATGTCATCTTTTCCCTTGGTCTGCGCGGTCTGACAGAACCACGGCAGAATAGCGTCTTTGACTCAGGATGTTTGAATGATCATAACTTCCATTTAAATTGTCATAAAAACTTTATTTAGAGAGCAAAACCACTTATTTTTATCACAGCTATCAATTTCTCACCATATAAAATGCATACAATAAGGTCTTAATTGATAGGTAAGTGCCTTACATGGGGAGGTTGGGACAAAAGTCCAGAGATAATCTTGCCCAAAAAGTTTGCAGGGTCGGTCAAACATACTGCAGCCCCTTAGAAAAAGAAAAGCTAGACATTTTCTAGATGATTTTTATCCATAAACAGGTGGGAACCATTTATTCTTAGGTGCTCAGTGATTTTCTCATCATAAAATGGTTCTAAACTTTTGGTTGAACTTCAATGGGGTCAAAGGTAAAATTCCCTGCATTCAACCTTGTACAAAAAAAAATATTCATTTTAAAGGTCTAGCCAAGCCTGTTAAAATGAGCCCTTTGTTTGTAAAGATCCTTCAGTAAATAGCTTCAGAATAAGCTTGCAAAGAAAGGAGAGTTTAACACTACCCAGTTTCAGCTTTATCACAGTTTCACACCTCTATTACTGCAGCAGACTCACACACTGGAGGTAATTCAGTGCCTACAGTAGGTACTTTGACATCGCCACAGTGGAGGGTGAGAAAAGCTGGCAGGCAGGTGTGGCTCTTTTGGTCAGCTCTCAGTGTGGACGAAATTCGCGACCTCGCGGGCATCGCCGATTTTGGCCATTAATATATTGTTTGTATGGGGTTTTGACATAGTTTAGATATTAAGCTACCCACCAGCGAAATCTGGGATAAAAAATTCCAATTATTAACCGTGTTACAGTAAGTTGAATATGAAGGTAATATTGAAGCTTTGAAAAACACATCAAGCAATGGAGACACGGAAACGGAAACACCAGACACAGCTTCAGGGCATACTAATCTCCCAGGATATGAAATTTCATGTTTCTATCACTTTGCCCACTGATACTTTTATGAGGACCAAAATATGATACATTTTACAGATTTCCCACTCCTCCTCACACTGCTGCCAGGTGAGTGTGATCTCACATCAACACTACCTGTGAACATTGCAGTTATGTTACACATTCCCGGGATCATTTTAGGCCCTTTTAAATTGATCTTGGAGAAAATGCAATAACAGAATCAAAAAGCTGAGATTCCAAGGATTTCAGAAATGTTAAGTTTTTGGAGATGGACACATTAGAACTTATATTTCTATGCACCTGAACATCTGGATAAAAAAATAAAAAAGTGACTTCCATGTGCATTGCCGTCATGTTACACTTTCCCGGGAGCATTTTAGACCCATTTAAAATGATCCTGGAGAGAATCAAATAACAGATTCTAAAAGCTGAGATTCCAAGGATTTTGGAAATGTAAAGTTTTTGAAGAGGGGCAAATTAGAACTTACATTTCTATGCACCTGAACATCTAGATAAAAAAAAAATAAAAAAGTTATGTTCTGCGCATTCCTGTCATGTTACACTTTCCTGGGAGAATTTCACGCCCACTTACAATATACCTGGAAAGATTTCAATAACAGATTCAGAATGCTGAGATTCCAAGGATTTTACAAATGTAAAGTTTTTGAAGATGGGAGAGTGAGACCCTATTTTTCTAGGCACTTGAAAATCTAGATGGAGAAACGCACACAAAAACAAATTATATCCAGTTTAAGTATAGGCAGAGGATCAATGAAACAAATTACTAATTTATGGACCAGTTGAGTGTACGGCTGGGTAAAAGCTATCAAAAGACCATTTTGGTTATTAGGTCAAGAAACTAGGTCACTTAACACTTTTTTACAGAGTAATAGTATTAGAATCATAATATGGGTATGGGTAAATTGCAGGTTTAATCTAATGATCCATGGGGAGTGATTAATCGCTCTATATTAAGCTGTATGACCCTGTGGTAAGGTCAAATGTACTGCTTCAATAAGTAGGTAAAAAAACTAGGTCAACTGACATCTTTTATTAGAATTATAATAGAATCTTTAATAAACTGATGGGACTTAACTCTAAGGCTCTTTAAATCTTGTTTTCTATTGAAATATAAATTCCCAGAAAGGAGTTAAAGCTCCGGAAGGGCTTTTCAAGGTCACCTCAAGGTCATGTGAAGGTCAAACCATGATATTGGATAGGTTATGTTATGATCTCCTCACCACTGATAAGTCCAGAAATTTCAAGTTAATCCATTGGAAATTGATAATTTTATGGATAAAATAGTGTTTATGTCCTGAATTTACATCACAAAAACTGAAACACATTTCCTACCATTTCTTTTATGCTACTTGCCTCAGAATTTTGGACACTATTTTTCTAATACGGTATCTCTGGTTCTAGACAAGATAGAATCTTAATTCCAAAAGTTTTGGAAATGTCTGAATGAGCTTAATGGAATGTGACTAAAAGGATCTTTTTGTATTCATTTTAAAATTTTTGTTGAAGTGCCTACCTAGAGTGATTACCTTCCAACACCTCAAGTCCTTGTATCCTCCAAGTTTTCTACCCTGCTGGGACCAAAATGGTGAGTAATCAGCCTCTATATTCTGTAAACAGCCACCAAAAACTCCCAGGAGGAGATACCCAAATCTAACCTTTACTGTTCTAGTCACACAAGATTTGGGTCAAGTTCAGGCCAGATTTGATTCTGATTAAGTGATTGGGGAGTACGGCCCAACCGAACGACAACGGTAAAAGACTGACTTGGCAACATGATTCCGTGATTGTGTTAGGGCAGTTTGAGAAGGATATACTCTGAATATGTTGTATTACCTGTATAAATAACGTTTCGCTCAATAATCTCTCTTGGTACACTCGAATCTTGTCTAAATTTACATTTTCTTCGGGTGATTTTGACAGTCGCCTAGCAGACCGCAAACATTTCAGCCAGCGGAAGTGTGTTTGGAGAATTGACCCGCAGCAGATGTTCATAAATTCTTGACTCCATTTAAAACGATTCTCCTTTCCTTAACACTTATGAAAAAGTGCATTTATGTAAAAGAAAGTCTTTGGTAATTTCTGAATGTGCGAATTGCCATTTCCAGCTTTTTATTTATTTATTTGCTGCGTAACAAAAATGGATGGTCAGTCGGCGCGACTACTATTGCACAGTCTATTTACAGAATTGTAAAAATAAATTCTTTCTAAATCTTATGAATTTGTGTATTCTAATATTTCCTCACTCTATTATATCATTTTGATAATAGTAAACTATCTAATCTTTATTTCAATCCATGCTGTATTTTTACAAAATTATCTATACTTCCCAAAGGGGGCCTAGGATTTTGCCTAGCATTATCGCGCTGGATCACTGGTGCAAAACATGGAGCAATGCGTCTGCAGTTAATTGCAGTCCTTTCACATACTCTTCGAATTATAGGCTACAAACTCTGCTTTTACCTTAGACAATGCTCTGCACCATTTGTCCAAATGTCTCTCTACACTAGCATTCAAAGCTCACTCACATCATTGAGCAGGTGAGTCCGTTTGGAGGTGATATTACATCGGTCATGGATGTGGGGAGGGGAGTTTTGTTGACATTTTGGTTCTGCCCTGCCCATCGGCATCGCCACGTCGTAGAGTCGTAAACTGGAAAGTGTTAAATCAGTACCCCCCACCATGCTATTGGACAGTATATCTTTGTTGCACCTTCCCATTTTATCTTGTATATACTCCCAGTGTGGCCCGATGTTGATAGTTACACTCTATCGCTGGTTAGTCAAGAGTGACAGTTGTCTGAGTTAGTGTCTGAGTTAGCAACTGTCACTCACTGACTGAGTCTGACTCACCCTACTCAGTAGGCGACTGAGGCTACTCCGTAGACACTCCGAGGGAACCTCAGAGACCAGAGGTGTCTGTTGGTAGTCTATCTACTCTGCCAGATTGGTTGGATGCCCAGTTCTCACAGAAGTATTTACTGGCAGGTCAAATGCTTCCACCAACACTTCCCTCAATGCATATCCTAAGGTTCTCAATGCACAAAGCACTTGAAATACACACACCAGTTTATAATCCAGGTCTTTTCTAAAACTGCTTTCCTCAGTAAACAGCATGGCCTTCCATGTTGGAGACTGCACTCTGAACATGAACATGCCTGATTTATTGGAAATATTCTATGCTTCAACCACTTTAAGTTGCTGTACAGGAAGAGTACATGTTTGTGAATAGGAGGGACAATTTCCAGGAAGTGACATTGAGAGTACTTAGTTTAAAATAGCCATGTGTTTGTGCTACTATAGACTTGTATACATGTTGGATCCTGCCTGCAAGCAGGCAGGTATTTCGCCCTAACTCACCCTCACTCAGTCTCATGTCATGACCTTACCTATCCAATATGGTTAAAAGGCATATCCTTTTTGATCTGATACAATTCTAGGGACCAGAGCAGAGCTCTTAAGGGGGGGGGGTGGCAAAAAAATTCATCCCTTTTCAGGCTTTTGAGCAAAAAAGCCTTGACACTGTAATCAACATGTAAAGTCATTTCTCGGTGGCCGCCACCGGATCGAGCAGGAGTTGCGCAGTCAGGCCACTAGGGGCAAATACTGGACACCTCGGAAGCAAGGACAGGTCGGAAGCAGACATCTCGGAAGCAAGAATTGGGACATCTCGGAAGCAGGGACAGTTTGGGTGCAAAAGGAACCATGATAATATCCCTCTCCTCTTATAGAATTTGAAAAACAACAACCCTAGTGATACTGTCCCTACGCCGTAGAATCATGGAATGGCAAAAATGTGTTTTAAAATTGTTAAAACAATTACTTAGAAAAGTTATTTGCTTCCGAGATGTCTGCTTCCGACCTGTCCCTGCTTCCGAGATGTCTGCTTCCCACCTGTCCTTGCTTCCGAGGTGTCCAGTTACCCTAGGGGCCGCCCCGGCGGTGATGTCAGTGTCATGGTCTAGAGTCAGACGTGATCATCAGAGACTCATTGGTGGCTGATGCGTAGCTGTGGTTCCGGTGTCCGATGGCAGTACAGCTAAAGAAGGCGGGCATCTCTAAGTGATGTTACAACAATAATTGATGCTATACAGTTCCCCGGTGTTAGTACCTAAGCCTAAGGCAAAAAGAAATAAAGACAACACTCCAGTTGATTATCACAGTCTATTCTTGTGTCAGCCTTTTCAACAAGATCACAAAACACTAAAGAAAAAAGAAAGGGGGGGGGGCAGAAAAATTTCAGACTCCTCTAAAGGGGTGGGGGATGAGCAAAATTTGTCATTCGTGCACGGAACTTCAGCCCCCCCCCCTTGTTGTTTAAAAATGACCACTCCATAACAATGAGTAAAGTAGGATGCTACAATCAGTCCTTATGGTAGTATATACAGCAGGGACAGGGAATGTTCCCCAGGTGGGTGAGGCAGGGTACATGTAAGGAGGGATGGGGAGTACCGTAGAGCCTACTAGAGTGGGGGGGGGGGTAGGACCGCGCACCCTCCTATATATATATGTGTGTGTGTGTAGTAGATCTATTATCAGACTGTCAAGGCAATCAATTGTCTACCGTAATGAATATTGCTGAACAAGATTCATTATTAATGTCGACTGAAAAGACTGGCTGTAAATTTTCGTGCCTACACAACGCAATGTTGACATGCAGGATGGTAAAAAAAAACAACTCCAATGTCTCAATAAGTGCAAAAATATCAGATTTTTTCCACAAAAGGTGCTTAAAAAATTAGGGTAGGAAGGTAGCGTTACCTGAACACAACACTCATTTTTAGGCCTAAGGTAGCGTTACCTGAACATAACACTCATTTTTAGGCCTATGGTAGCGTTACCTGAACACAACACTCATTTTTAGGCCTATGGTAGCGTTACCTGAACACAACACTCATTTTTAGGCCTAAGGTAGCGTTACCTGAACACAACACTCATTTTTAGGCCTATGGTAGCGTTACCTGAACACAACAATTTCTTTTAGGTCTAAATGCATTAGTCACAAACCGGGTCAATTGTTTTAAATGTAAAATTTAAATACTGTAGCCTGAGTGTAGGCTGCATTTTCCAAATCTCTTGTTATTACGAGAAGAAAAAGAAGGATCTATGTCATACATTGCCAATACGTTTTTCAGTTCTTTCTCACAAGCCCCAAGGTAAGTCAAAGGTTTTCAAGTTGTTCATTAATTCTGATTGACATGAGATTCCTTGACTAAGTACAATCTACACCAATTATCCTGACAAGCTGACCGCAAACAGACTGTCTGAGTCATCTGACTGGATCAGTAGTCAAGGAGGAGCTCTGTGTGCGGGGACGTCCATCTGATTGAGTCAGAACGGGTCAAACATGTTTGATATGTTCTGATCCGATCAGATGTCTCAGTCAGATGGTCAAGACAGGCCGTTTGCGGTGCCCTTGAGTGTGAATCTAGGCAATGTGCTCGGACAAGTTGAAGAGATAGTTACAAAATCTGTTTATCCTGAAAACGTGATACATCTCAAGACAGTGCCATGTTATCCAAAGGGCGCCATCCAAAGTGGTCATTCAAAATGGCAAAGATCTTTTATTCAGTAGATCTATGTTCCAATTCTAGTCTTATGTTATTAGTTTCTTTTTTAAATATTTATTATTTACTTACCGGGGGGGGGGGGGGGGGTCAACCCACGGTTTTTCGACAGCGACACCAGTATAGCTGAATGGATGGCAGTGTCATCAAAGCCCCTGTGTGAAATTGAAACTGTTTCAGTTACACTTTTCTAATTTAATTTATTGCCTGTCTTCTTGAGGTTGGCAGTTGTTATATTTTATCCTTTGATATGTTGAAACATTTATACAACTTTATTCTGACAGCCGTAGACCTCACAAAATGCAAAAGATAATATCACGTCAAGTACACATATATACCTAAAGCGGTACATCCTTTACACTCGAACCTCGCCTATACACATCACAAACTTTCCCAATATTCTGTCTAGATTTCCCATTTGGGGCTTCCAAACGTTATATACAGTGCATATATTAAATCATATACCTAGGGATGGTGTTCACTTAATATCAGCACCAAAGCCTTAGTGTTTTCTTATAGTGATAGGATCTGGTTTGAATTTTGCCACATTTCTCACTGCCTCTAGAGTTTCAATGAGTAGTGAACGTATCAATTTAATTTGATCTCTATATTCAGACTATGTTCGCCATAACTTCATGGCCACTAATATTTCCTTTCCCTAAATTGGCGTGCTTTTGAAAAACTCTAAGTGCCCATGAAATCCCTTTTGCAGACCTCGCTACCTTAGTTGTAATAGGTGTGTAAAATCCTCTTGTAGCATAATCTATTTCCGCCTCTTAGCTTTATTCACTTTTGTTTGATTGTCCCCCACCTATTGCAAAAAGTGACAGAGGCAGAAACTTGTAGAATTATATTACATATAAAGAGTATTTAGTATTCTGTGACACTTAAGGCTACCGCAGACGGGCCCGACTCGATCGATTGTTAGGGAGAGTGGTGCCGATCCGATCGGAGGTCGCCTTTAGTCATCAAAATACTTGTCCGGCACTTAGTAACTAGAGGGATATCTTGCTAGGAGATGTAAGTTGTCAGGGATTTCCCTGAAAAGAGGGAATTCAAAAATGTTGAAATGTAGTCTGAATAGGGATATCCAGGGTCTTCAGGGACAGAATTTATTCACAGCCTTCTTTCCCTAGTCATTTTCTTCACACAGACCCAGTCCTCAGTTGTCTCTTCAACTAGGGAGTCCACTAATCCCCCCTGGTGTAAGCAGATGGACTCACTGGTTCAGGGGAGACTCTGGGCAGGGAATCTCAGGGGCAGACCCTCCCAGCGAGAAATGAAGGGAATGTTGCTCTCTGATTGGTCTAAAATCATCAGTCAGCAACATAGTACAATTGTTTAACACCAGGGGGTGCCATGATGCTGTGCTGGGCAGGGTTATGTCTTTCGAGGAGAAGCGCTAACGCGGCCCCATTTTTGCTTGTAAAGACTTGCGCATATTCACCACCGGAACCAGGGACACACTTCCGATCATACCGTTTTTCCCCAAAAGGGTTCACGGCTGGGCAGAGTCTGCCCTGAACACTCTGCTTATATACCAGGGGTGCTGCCAACTCTCCCAGTGTCGCGATAACAGCTTTTCAGGGATTTTCCCAGTACCTGACTTACATCTCTGTAGGATAGAGATAACCCCAGAAAATGAGGCTTTCCTACTTTGAAGGCTATACATATGGATACAATCCAACAACTGAATCAGCATGTATATGTATACACATATATAGAATATGATACATAGTAAACACCCAAACCCCATGACACTTGTGTACTGCTTTCTAACACATCACACTATAGGCCTACAGTTGTACTTGTATTGACTGCTTATATTCTTGCTTCAACATTTGTGGTTTAATTTAAAGCGTTGGATTTACTAACATATGCACTTTGCCTTTTCTGATAAGTAATCTAGGTGTTCATGTGGTCTTTTGAATGTGGCGCTAGTGCTAAATGAACTGGTCCCTCATGAATGATCTAACAATTACCGGGCATGTCCCACCATTTCACACCCACGTGAGAAAAGTGCATATTAAAAGAGGACATTTATTTTTGGGCTATGGTGTTAAGTACATGCTGGCTTCAGCTAATGACGATTTACTTGGGATGTCGGGTAACGAAAATGACTACCTGTTGATAAAGTGTTCCCGCCATCAGAACACATACCGTAAATTCTCTCGTATAAGCCTCACCCTTGTATAAGCCGCACCCCCCACTTTAGAGGCACATACAAGTTACTTTTGTTGCTTGAAAATTGTACTTTTTAGTACTGTTCTATAGTACCAAAACCCTCCTATAAGCCACACCCCTTCTTTTGGCTGGTCATATAAGCCTCATTTTGATTTTGATTGTGGTACTAGCCGCGGCTCATACGAAATAATTTACGGTAGAATAGATGTTGAAATATGGATGTCAATTTGACAATGTTCATTGTTATTATTTTACCAAAAATGGTTAATCATTTATCACAATTGACTATACAATCACGACAAACCATATTTCCCTTTTCATTGAATCTAGATATTTTCATTTCATTAGATTTTCATACATCTGAAATGTATTTTTTTTTTTTTGTATTTTCTCCTTTTTTACAGGTCTCGTAAGGTGGTGCTGTTTATAGTTCTTCTCGTGCTGCTCCTCCTGTATATGGTCCCATCATGGTTTACTGGTGGGAACAAGCATCAAATAGGTAATGTTTCTTGTGTCACTAAACTTCCATCATGTCCTTTTTTTATATTCTTTTTCCTCACTCGAGAATGGATGAATTTTTTCATGAGCCTCATAAATCATCCAATATTTGGTCAGTTTTAATTTGATTAATGTCAGGTAAAAGTCAGTTAAAAGTCATTTAAAACCATGACCCATAAATAGTGGGAACCCTGACACTGAATCTGGGAAATTTCAGTATGTCTGACATTTTGTGGGTACTACAAACCACTGATATCTTTCAATGCAGGAAAATGGGGTTAAGTGATAGGTATATTTCAACCCTGTATTTGGCTTGAAGATAAATTATATCAAAGGAAAATGTCCTACTGCCAGAGTGCATTTGATTTCTGTGGCGTGTTAGGACAAGTGGTTGCATCAAAATGTTTGCATTCATACAACATGTACCTTATAGATAAACTTTCCACTTGTTTTCACCCTGTTAGTGACTGAGTTAGGGTACCAACTTTAATTTTATACTTTAGGTCGATTTGAGGTGTTTTTGAACTAGCATTTTTTCTCTGCCTCACTAGGTACCAATCTCTCTATGACATCATAAAGATCACTTATGATGATATAAATATAGTATCATTCAGCAAAGAAATTTAACAATAGCTGTAGTCTGATCCCTTATAGATACACCTGGTAGCAAAAAGGGTAAGTGAGAGTAGGTCCTATGAGGAAGGACTACCTTTTTCCTGCTCAAGGCATATGTCAGCTTGGGGTTTATCCATCGAGACACACAGTACTTAATGCTGTAATGCTACAGGCTGTAAAGCAATGCCTATTTTTTATCATTCTTTTGGTGCAGAACATTTTCACATACACTGGAGTATCATTGCTGATGATATTTGCATGTATGACGCTGAATCTTTTAAAATAAAATTGCTTGTTAGCTTAGGTTTTGGATTGGGTCTCGGCATAGATTCTGTCATATCCAGGCTTAAAACTTCCATTAAAAAACCCGGCTTAACCCTCCTAACACCCCCTCCCATGTCTAATGTCTAATTAACATAAATGTAAATGTTTTGTTAATGTTCGTCAAGTTAACTGACAATGTTATGAATAAAAGTCAACTGTTAAAGGTGAAGATATCTTAGAATAGAGGAGGTCCCATCATGGTTTAAATTTGTACAATTCAGGGATGCATGGTTTTATCAGTTAACACGGTATTTGTTGCTTTAGAAATATTTTGTGGACATGTTTATATTTTCCGATATTCTCAAAATTTCATAATGCCTTGAAAGAGAATCCAATCTTTTAATTGTTATAATTTAGAAACATTCTATTCGTTCATGAATATCTTCCATAAGTATCTCCCGTGGTTCCACGACAGGTATTAAACCTTTACATTTTATATTTTACTATACATATTGGGTCAACTTTCAGTCAAGTTCAGTGATTGAAAAATGCCTCGTCACGGAATTCCTGTAACATATGCCATAAATTCATTGAATTAAGTTCCAAGTATCATCCCTTTTAATCCACAGACATACTACACATGTGCGTAGAGTCAAAGCTCGGTCGTTTCCGGGAAGCAGCCCTGAACTATGACCTGGTGCTCAACTACCCGCGTGACACGACAGAGGGAGGCCACAGATACCTTCCATATGTTGGTAAGTAAATAGATTTGTTATAACTTATCGTGGTCATAAATTATACAATACTTGTGATATTTACAATGACCTATAGAACATGCAGGTATATTTAAAACGTTTCACCATGTATCACCTTAGGAAATGGCCTTCTGGGCGTGGTGGTGGAGGAGTCTGCCGTCTTGTACATTCGGTCACAACGAGCGCTTGCGACACCTGTCAAGTACTATCCCGTGATCCATGTGTCTGTACCAGGCCTCCAGTCTAGTGAAGGCAATGCCATTGACTTTGTTAACGGTCTCATCAACAAAATTCAGTGTTTCCAGCTGGTGAGTATATAATAATGGAAGCCACTTTAGCCATTAAATCTATTCTCCGCAAAAAAAAACAACTTGTACCCGGTACCAGTCATTACAGTAGATAACTTTTAAAAACCTCAAAACAATGCACATGTCCTGTCAAAGTTCCACATGTTTCAGGATCACATGATTGACATAGGTAGATAAGATAGGAGTTCTCTTAAATAACCTTATTTGCCCTTCCCCCCCTTTAGTTGTGTTATATAACTACCGGGTATATTTGATAATGCTGTGACATAATCATGTCTGTTTCAGGGTACCAGTTGTGTCACTGCGGCCAGTCAGACCTATGCCCATCGAACAAGACCCTCACTTCTCATACAGGAATACAGACTCTACAACCCAACTGTAAGTTTTTTAATGATAGACTTAAGTTCCCCAGGTGTGACTTTTTTTCATGACCAACCATGTAATGTAAAAACAGATTGCTGGATACTTTCCAGGTTCATTCATATGACGACCATGCATATTTTCTGATAAAAGAATGGATATTATTACATTTTGATGCTGTTCTTTTTCAGGACACAAAGGTGGCCGTTGACATAGATTTGACCGGTCCTTCAGAATGGGTGGGAGCTCAGACCACCAACAAAAGGTGAGAAAAACATGTTCATCTTCATTATACTTCAATATTTGAGAATAACGAGCAGGTGTTATTTTTAAGCACATAGATGTTTGATATAATGCAATTAAATCAGTTATTTCTTTCAATGTTGATACCTCATATATGTGGCATGATAGCATAAGATGTGAAAGCTGATTTCTCTTAAACTGAAAATATGACACCTAGTTGTGAAAGTAGTATCAAGGATACAGTGTGCCAGCAGCTCTTTTATTCGCTATAGAATTTCTTCCTCTAAATTTTCAGAGTAACAGCTAATGGAGTGGAGTACAGCCTTACCTTTGGCACAGTGCCGCTTGTTGGTAAACAAGGACAAATCATACCCATAGCCATCGCCTCTGTTCGACCACCGGAGGCCATTACCGTCAACGCCGGCAGGTGAGGCACTAATCTACAATTCTGACTACCGTAATCTCCCGCATATAAGGCGCAGCTCGCGTATAAGGCGCATCCCCAACTAAGAGAATGTAATTCCACGTATAAGGCGCACCTCTAAGGGCAGATTTTTGTTAATTTAGTACTGTTCTATAGTAACCCCCCCCCCTATAAGGCGCACCCCAAACTCAAGGCAATGTCCCTCCCACGTATAAGACTCAGCAGCATTTTGTTTGGCGTATAAGACGCGCCTTATACGCGGGAGATTACGGTATTCCTTTCCAAATAGCCGCATTCCCACCTTTCATCTTAAACTGCAATGCACAAAGTACAAATTCAATTTCAAAAAGAGTTAGCCCGCTGAATAAGTGTCTTGAGAAGGAAGGCGTGGGGTGTTTTACGAAAGCAATAAATAGTTATTGTAGATGAATTTACATATGTATACCCTAATCTAACTTTGAAGGGAAATATACTAGAGCTTTTTAAATATCTTTTAAACCACTAGATTGTCAGATTTGATTATGGCCAGACATATGTACCATAGAATTTTGAAATGACATGACATTAATGATGAATTATATCGCTCTAGCACGTGGAAGTACCAAGGGATTATGGCCGTGAAGTATGCCGAAGGCGGCATGGATAGTTCTAGCAAATTTATCCAAGAAGTATTGGAGAAACTCAAACAAGAAGCTGAACAGGTAAAAACCCAAACCTAAATTCTGTTAATCTATGCTATTTCATCATTTGAGAGATATCTGATGTTAAACCAACATAAGATATTGTATATTAAGGCCGTTATTCTATTTTTTTTTTCATTTCAGGAACTCCAATCAGCAGTAGGTACTGCCGTAAAATATCTCAGACAAGAACACGTGCAAGCCTGGCATAAGGTAGATACATAATTTCTCTATGCACATACATCCATAATGAGTATCTTTATCATTGCCCTCACTGTCCAGCTTTGACATCAGGAATAGAAATAATGAGTCAGCATTTCCTTTGGCAAAGAGCAAAGACTGCATGTTGGGATAGGTTTCTTCACATTTGTACAACCAACTTTTTGACCCTGCATAATAGACTTTTATAACTAGACAGGAATGAGAGTAGAATTATCATTCAGGAGTAAAATGAAAATATGTATATCCCAAGACCCTAAATATATATAATTATCAACCACTATTAATCTGTTTCGATTTGAAATGATTTTTGCTTGTGATTTATCAGTTTAGAGAAATCTATTTAATCAATACAAGCAATTCTGGTTTGTTTTTACAGTTGTGGTCTTCTGGATTCGGCATCAGTCTTTCGCGAGCAAAGGGTGCACTTAATGGAGACCGTATCAATGCCACAATGTATTATGTGATGAGCCACCTCCGAGCCCCAATTCATGAGGTAGCCCGCCGCCCCGAGGAGCGCTATGATATGGAGAAACTGTTGTACTATCCAGACCGCTGTTATGAAGGCCATCACACATTGTAAGTTGCCGTTCTCCTCTTTACAAGCGCAAGTGTTTGATATAGATGAAAATGTGAAGTTACAAGTTATCCAACCAATAAACTGAAAAGGATCATACATGTATATAGCATAGCATAAATCTTTGAACAATTCCACATTCTTAAATCCATTGTTTTGATTTTTTTATCAAAGGGATCAATCGATTTATAATAATTAATTGCCTTGTCAATACCAGAAATATAGAAGTCCTGATGAAGAGCTACAACACCTGAAATGTTTACTCTTAAACTTTAATTTGCCGCTCTGTGATTTTCGAAAAGTAGTACAAACGGAAAAGGGTTTTTGGTATAAATTTTGTATTTCTTCATTTCTAATAATTGCAGACAAAACCAGAAGATGTGGGCAGACATTCAGAGTGTGGATGGTCTAATAGCCGTTATCAACATCTGGATCATAACGCTGGAGAAACAGGGATGTAGCCCTATGCTCAGAGCAGGTAAGAAACGAACAGTGCTTAAAGTAAACTAAAGGAGAGATATCTAAACAAAAAATAAATTTATAAAACACCTAAAAAGCCGATAATTTGTTTACACATCCAAAAAGCACACAATTCATTATTTCTAGAAACAAATTAGCCAAGCAAGTAGGATTGTGTATACATGAATCAGGTGATCGCGAAATACGGTTGTGTAGGGGGGCAGTATGCCACCTCTGGCATCTTGCACTACCCCCATGTAGATAACTGCAAAACAGTAACACTTATGTTTTGTCGTACATTTGACAGGAGCGGATGGTGCTATTCAAGCCATGATGCTAAGTTTGGGGGAGCTGCAGTTCAAGAACGACCACCTCGAGTTTCATATTCACCCACGAGAGTTGCACAGAGATTATTTCTTCCGCCGTATAAACTATGGCAATAACACTCATGTCAACATCTCAGTGGTAGTCAACGATAACAATAAGGCGGAACTCTATGTCGCTATGGACAAGAATAACCGCCAGTACTATGCCTGCGATGCAGGCTGCTTAGATACACCTGTTAAATTAAGGTAGGTTTGCTTCTCAGTACTTCTGCCATCAAGCCATTTTAGTATGTGAGTTCTCAAATCTATGGTTGTTTGCTGCAAGTTGATGAAAATAACTGAATACTCACAAAAAAATGACCAGTTTGAAATTAGACAGTATCATTGAAATCAATTTAATGCCGACATTTCATCCAAACCTTTAAAAACACTTACTTAAATCTTCCTTGCTTTTCTGTAAAGATTTCCTTGTAATAAATTGAAGTATTTATATGAAGAACCGTATTATGCTAGTTGATGCTACTATTTATATTATGATTCGCTAAAATACATTGAATATTCCTCCTATTTTCCTCTTATAGTAAGCAGTGGGTGCAGTTCCCAGTGAAGGTGACAGAACCGTGGACTTCGGTCCTCTATATTACAGCTGACCATCAACATATGGAGGAACTTAAACACATCATTCATGTCAAGGAGATTGTAGAGGGTAAGTAGTTAAAACTGTTAAAAGAGATTTTATATATCTATGAGCAGGCAAGCAGAAAGGGAAGCCCCATGCCCCGTCTTACAGGCTATCTTTTCTACTTCTCTACTCACAGGGCCTAAAAAAAATTGTTGTGTTCAGGTAGCGCTACCTACCCTAAATTCTTTTGGGCATTTTGGGGGAAAATCTGATATTTTGACACTTATCGAGACATTTAAGTTTTTTTCACGATCTTGCGCATCAAATTTGCATCGCGTAGGCGCGAAAATTTACATTTATATTCCCGTGTATAAGGCGCACCTCGCGTATAAGACGCACCTAGAGTTAAAGAATGTTGTCAGCAAAATAAAAAATTCATAACTTTGGTTCTACTGAATGGATTTTCATTTTTTGAGTTAAGAGGAGTGTAACATATCATAAGAAAGCTCTTGGTATCCCCCTTGCGGATCCAGGAAGTACTAAAACCTCGCGTATAAGACGCGCCTTATACACGGGAGATAACGGTATAGATACTTTATACCTAGGCTTTACATATTATATGTTATCGATTTCTTATGTACAATTGACATATCTCGAGACTTCCTGGTTTTTCGGCGACTAAGTAGTGGCTTTTCTGATGACGAGAAGTTTACCCTGATTATGATTAAAGGCCTCTAGAATTACATTGATAGACGAGGAAAAGCGACCGGGTTTCAAATGATCTTATAAGTTATAATGGGATACTTATTTTTCTTATGATTAACTAGACAATGAATAAAAATTCACATGCTCCTTGCCCCGGTGAATTTCAAGTTTTGTTTTAGGCTTGATATGATATGACCTAGTGTCTAAAAGCAGGGCCTATGGTATGCATATCAGGGAAATACAATATACCTACCAGAGATTCTCTCAGAGTACCAGTATAACCTGAAACAACCCTTTGTACGGCCTTTTCCAAATAATTATGTAGTTTGATAAGGTCTCCTTTTCCATCTCTACAGCTCCAGCGCATGAGCATCATGTCATCGCGCTTCATCGACACGGCCACCACTACGGTGGGCTGCCTATGATGTTCTGGGTATCCATCGGGTTCCTCATAGTCATCTTTCATCTCTTTCTCTTCAAACTCATCATCAACGAATACTGCCAGACAGACAAGTACTCCCGCGGCCGGTACAATCTATAGCAAAGCGAGTAGCAGGGGTCAGGGTAGTTATATTAGGTACATCATGGGTTCATATATCCAGATTGGGTTTCTTCTTAATTGTACCTCTTGTTTCTTTATGAATATTTACACTGGTTATTCAGATTACATGTTAACTCTTAGGGTATTTCAGGCACACATTTTCAAAGTGATATATTGTCCCAACGCAAACCTTTATCAATATCATTACCAAGTTTGAAGAAATAACCATAGGGATTAATGCCACCCTTCCATGCAATATTGAAAGCTGGTATGAGTAGATGTTGTATACCCTATAAATTACACTGAGGGAATTGTAGAATGATACCCTAGATGACTCACCTTGAAAGTTTTTTTAAGACTATCATGTAAATACCCTGTTAAGGTATTTGAATGACATACACTTGTGTGTTTGATTTCGAAGATGTTGGGGATTTTGTTATTTATGGGTGTGCTGTTTCATAGTTAGCTTCTTGTTTGTTTGTGTTTTTTGTGTGTTTTTTTTTTAAATTTTTTTTTATATATGGAATACCATGGTCATCTATTAATTATTTTTATTAACAGGAGGATACCCATCCAACTTGGCAGGATTCTTTTTTTCTATCAAATTTAATCCTGTCAACTGGGTGCATCCCGTTGAAATCAATAATGCCTGTTTTAGTGGATTTTTTTTTCTCATAATTTTCTCGTATAAGTGTGTTTTGAGTGGTTGCTATGGAATGCCAGTGCTAAAGACTTATTTTGATATGAAACAGAACAGGAGATAACGTTTTTAGGTACAAAATCGTTTCCATATGTTATTTGTACATATTTTGCATTAACATCGCTTCGGTGGGGAAATAGACAAATAATTGGCGATGGTTTACAATTGCTGGTATAATACATAACGCTAGGAGTATTTATGAGTCATATCACCATAGATCCACAGCACGGGTTAGGAAGAATCTGCATAAATATGATATACATGTATCAAATTTATTAACATCACTTGAGGCATTATGTAACTTGTTGATGTACCAACACGTTTTTGTCTCTGTGTAAGAAAGTTGTATTATACTGCCTCAGCAGGCTAAAAGGTACCTCTGTGAGGAGCCTCACTGAGGTACCTTTTACCCTGTTGACCAAGATGCAGCTACAACCTTCTTGCATTAGGGCAACAAAGTGATTGCATCTCTTATGTATACCTACGCCGTTTAATCGGCTACTATTGTAATACCATGCATATAAAGTGCAACTTGCATATATAAGGCGTACCCCAAACTTGACAAAATGCTATTGGGCACACATGGGGCTTGATTTAGACCAGTTCAGTACTAATTTAATAATGAAGAATATCCTCGCCTGCAGACAGCGTCTATAGGGCGTAGCAAGGCGCTGTCTAATTGTTATGTTTAAGCCCTGCCTTATGCGCGATGTATTTACAGTGCATATACTATTATGTATATTATTCTCTTCGTTATATTATGCGATCATGTCATTGTTACTGGTCAGTGTTGTCTGGTGAGAAGGGAGTGAATGCATTTATTACAATGAAAAATAGCTATCAAATATACCTGGACTCTTGTTACCGCAAAGTGTGGCCCTTAACAAAGGACCACAGCAGTGGATCAAGGATTTGGAAAGTAGTGGGCGCACGCTCCTATCTCATCTACCGGACTGCGGGTCATTCCTGAAATTTACGTCTCACACAAAGAGGATAACATTTTAAATATTCTTATGTAATATGGTTCATAACTATCGTTACTGAACACTCTTCTGTCATTCTTAGTGATCTCAGGCACTGTTTCAGCTATTTTATATTAAAATAAAGAGAGGTCAGGGAGAATAAGTACCAGTGACTCCACTCTAAAAATAGATTTATCGTCATTATGCCTTAATTCTGCATGGGTTGCATGAAAAAAAAAATAATAATCAGGCCAAGAGATCGATGATTCAAGGTTGAGGTTTTTTTTTTACTCAGGTCATGGTGTTAACATTCTTTTGTTTGCTACATGTATTTCACAATTGCTGGATAAGCCTATATTAGAGAGCTATTTGAGATCGTTTATGGGTAACAACAGAATTACACTGACTTGCGTCATGCTAGGGACATTCAAGACACAGAGACATGCACTGATTTAACCATAATGGGATTATACCCCTGCGGTGCACTTGTCATCAGAAACAATGTGCTTGCAGTATGCTATAACTAGGCTTGAAAGGAAGGATGCTAATCTGGAGGGTCTTTGATTGTGAGCACTGTGCTTGTGATGTGGTCATACCGTGCTTCATGTATGGGTTAAGCTGACTTCCAAAGGTGTGCCATATTACACAATGGGAACTAAAACCGATTCTGTCAATATTGTATGTGACGTGGTACCCTCTCCCATTCCAAAATGATATCAATCATGTCTCAAGTTAAAATTCACAAGATTGTTTGGAATTCATACTGTTCTCTTGTGAATTCAGGCCAGGTTGTAAAAAATCTTGGTGGGTGCCTTTCTAAAGGCACCCACCAAAAATATTAGTTTTGTAAAATGAAGCATTTGAATATCAGAAGGATGCAGTCTGTTTGAAAAAAAAACAACTTAAATTTCCCACCTGTAGTTAGAGTGGATTACTGCTCGTTATATGTACTAATACAATATACCACCTTCTTCATTGAGTTATTGAGCATCAATATTATTGAATGTGTTATTTTCAATGTTGATATCAAACAGTGACAATTATTATTATATGCACACAGGTAGATACATTCATTACAGTTATGGATATATATATATATATATATATATATATATATATATATATATATATATATATATATATATATATATATATATTGCTTGGGTATCAAATGTGCTCTATCTTCATCTCATTTGCCTGGGGGTTATTTTATTACCATTACAGTGTACTTAAAAGCATCCCTGTAACTATTGATAAGGTAAATGATTGATATGCAAATTGATTATAAATAGAAACGATGTATTGATGAATAGATGGCACAATGCATTTGTTACATCTGTATATCCATAATAATGAAAGGTAGCTCAAAAAGTGGATGTATTCACTTGGAGAATGTCAGCTGTGGTATGGGGAAAATGTCAATAGTTTAAATGCATGATGAGACAGAAATGAAAGATTCATTTAATGCGTATAGAATAGGTATGGAAATGAATGCCATTAACATCCCCCCGTACGCTTCCATTTCATTTAAACCTTTATGAGCCGCATGGTGCTTCCAGTTATTGTTATCGTCATGATGCACCAATGCAGCGCTGGTGACTGCACTTGCCAGCACTGCATTCGAGCATCATGCCAACCCTTCTCGTGTCTATCAAAGTTGTATGCTGGGCATTATGCATGAATGAAACCCATTTCGGGCATGGGATTCTCCCCGAAATTATGATATTTTTTGGTCAAACTGATAATTTTTGTGATTTGCACAGACCCATTGAGGAATTATTTCAACATAAATTGAGGGGGTGGAATTTAGACACTGTCTGGGAATTTCCACCAAAACCAAGTCGCATACCTGAATTGTAAGGCACTCTCCAGGATTGCGTTCATGTATTTGGGCAATAATTAAGTGTGCGCTATGCGGCTTTTAAAGGGCCAACATGTAACTGAATATTGGCATGTGGTATATAAGGGGTTATCAAACATTCCGTGTTGTGTGGGAAATGACAAAAATAAAAAATGTCAGTATGTACTCAAAATGTGGCGAGAAGCAGTAAAAGAGCAGTCTATAGTGACAGAGACACTAAGAAACATGTGATAATCTCTCCTGTAAATAAGCACGTAGTCTAGGAGCAGGGGTTTTGTACAGTTATTCCTGGTGATTTTTTGGGTAAAGTCATGTGTAAGATATTGATGTTGATTTACTGATGTACATACTATTCTAATAGCTGGTTATAAAGGATGTACACACACACACCAGAATCAGACAGCTTGATGTATATAGTTATAATTAAATTTATATGATGTAGCTACTACAAGCAGACGTTGGCACAAGAAGGTGGCGTTGTGACAACACTTGTAAAATAAATGTAATAATACACTGAGATGTGTTTGACAGTGGTCTTTTCTTTTCTTTCTGCCATTTTTGCATCCCCTCCCACTTTTTAATGATGACCCCATATATTATATATAAAATAAAAAAATTACACTGTGAGAAGGAGTGTTTCCGGTGTTTCACTGGATCCCAAACAGTTCACAACGGGTCCTTGAAGGATATCGTAGCATCTTTTGACCCATGCTTTCCCACCAACCGTAACCATGTCTACAATTTTAGAAGTAGAATCAAACCTTTGCTAGTTAAAGTTTAAAAGCGCATATGCTTTTATTGCCTGTGTGATGATGCAAAAGTGAATATATCTACTCCATGTAAATTAGAATAAAATAAAAGCCTACGTTGGCAAACCCAGCGATAATTAAGCTTTAACATTATGATAATCCTAATAACATGGCTTCTGCCTTCGTCAAAGGTATGCCCCTCGCCCTGGGTTATTGCTAATGTAAATCACAAATTCAATCTTTTCTTGGTTGAAAATATGGGACTTCCTACCACTAAATAGTATGCTGCTTCCAACGCCTTCATGTGTGATGGGTTTGAAATAAAGGGTAGCAACTCTAAACTTGATGTAAAAAAACCTAATCGGTTTTAATAGGATTCACTGATACCTTTGCCTTGGGGGTATTTAACATAGGAGTCTATCACAATTAAAGCAGGCGGTAATGAATTAATAGAACAGGCATGTTTTCAAGTTGAAATGACATGGAGGCTTATTTTACTGAGATAAGCATTGTTAGATACGATAGTGATGAAGGGGTGCATGTACACTTATAACGCATTCCTGATCCTGCATTGTTCTTCACGGCACCTTAAAACGAAACAAAGATTAGTGGACCCTGCCTCCCCGAAGGGCCATCGTGTTGGATGCCAGGTACGACATGCCAATTGTTTATAAATGAAAGCTGTAATGTAGCACATCATGTACTCATTCTCTAAATCAGTCTGTAAATGTACGTACTGATGTCAAAATATGGCGGGGGATGTTGTGTAAATTGATGGAGAAAATCAGGATGAGTGCATTTGAGCTGACAGAGTGGATAGCTATAAGAAATTATCGCCCCATGACACATATAGCAATACTCGTGTCGTACCATGATATCTCCTGCCTCGGTGATCATCACCACCACCCTCACACAGCCAGTACACACCCTCTCCTATCACACACTGCCCTCGGTAGGTCACACATGGCCTCGCCGCAACATAACATTGTTAATACACGACCCACAGGAGTACCCACCTAGTCAGAGGCTATACATTAATTACTACCCTACGCTATTCCACATAGGACAATTGTAATCTATACATCACCAGATCTAACCACCCACAGAAAGGATTGCACCATTTAGCGTATAGAATCAGTGTGCTCAGTCAGAGATGTGGTCTCACCGGGACTCACATTGCCCTCCCTATATAAACAATACTCTGTAGTAAGGAGTGGTCGTATATATATATCAGCCTGTGAGGGGGAGGAGTGGCACTTTATAATGGAGACACACCAGTAGCATTGTGCCTTAAAGTATAGCAGGTCTACATAGACAGATATGGTACTCCCCTAACATGAGTTAATATATGTACTGTGGTGTTCACAGTTTGGACCTAGGGCGACCATACATAGATTATGTTGAATGATGTGAATCCTTGTGGAATGTACACTAAGTAATAAGATACAGGTGTTCTGGAGAGGTGAATGCTTTTACATGATGGATCCATTCAAAAGACAGCTCTACCTCAGCACCTTATCTTTTAATGCACACCAGACAGCAACACGAGGTAAGCTTCAGATACATTTTACATTTTACTTCGATTTTATACTGCAAACAATTTCAATGTACCAATTGGCATTATGAGACTACCATTGACATTTATTAAAAGGAAAGTGGGTTAGGTTGGATCCAACATAAGGATAATGCCCCTTATCATTTAGAGGATGTTTCAATTGCTATGATTGTGTCATATTTCTGGTGGTAAACAACGGTTTTAATGGTCAAAGTTGTCATTTTCCCTGTGTGTTAACTCTGCTATACATACCGTGGTGTGTGTGATTCTACACATGAGTGAATGTTAATAGGACTTTTAACTCGCCATGGTTTCCCTATGTATATACAGTTATACCTCACTGCCCCTTGATTTACAGGGACCTGGTGTTTGTTCATGGATGGCTAGAGGAGAGAAGAAGTTGAGTGGTGAAAACTTATGGGTGGATGATGTGACCTAGACAGTTAAAGAAGGGGTGTTTTCACGGATATAATATATCCACCAAGAACCACCCCTCCCCTCCAGCCCTTGCCCATCCCCCAACCCTACCATCATTTGGCTGTGAATGACTAGCAGTCCAGTACTACATTGTATCCCCATCCCAACTTCGCGCCTTTGTATGATAAACCTGGGAGTGCACCGGGAAGTGCACTGTGTGTTATAGCAAAGTTCAGTTTTCAAAGTTTTTTTGTTGTTGTGAAAATTAGACTCTCTCAACGGTTACACGAGCAATCTATACTCTATAGCTTTTGATAAAGACAAAATAGTGTTAATTAAGAGCATTCCTTAGAAACAATTTCTTGTGAATTCATGTGAAATTCACATGTTTTCACAAGAAAATTTGGTGTAATTCATGTTATCGATCACGTGAATTCACATGCATTTGTGAGCAGCAATTCATGTGAAATTCAGCAGTCACATGAAATTCATGCGATTTCATGTGAATTTCACATGACTTTCACATGTAGGCCTACATGCATCTGACAATAAAATGTGAAGAACTCGTGAAATTCACAAGATTTCACAAGAATTTCTGCTGAACCAAATTTTCACCAAATTTACTAGTGTCAAAGTGGTGAAAAGTCGTTCCTTGTTTCCAGGGTTATCTAGCAGTGGTTAGGGGCTGTCACGCACCTCTTTTAATGGAACTAGTGGCTTCGCCACTATAGTTTGGGGCAGTAGCAGTAGATTGGCATCAATAAATTCATTCTAAGTGTAGCCTGTGTTGAGGACCAGTTGTAGCCTGTGTTCACGACCAATTGTAGCCTATGTTCATGGCAAAGTGTGACTGGTGCTCACGACAAAGTGTGGCATGTGTTTACGGAAAAGTGTGGCTTGTTTCATGACGCCACTGACGTTGCCTAGTGACGTGACGTTGCTAGGTAAAATGACTGTGATTGAATGAAATTACTGAGATATTTCACCCTAAACCTTTGAACTGAGCCCTTTCGAGAGTATCAGATTGGAGAGTGTAGTTACCATCATGATTTATGACGCAACATCACGTCACTTAGCAATAAACATATAGAATTTAAGAGAAACAAGGAGAAAAACCGAGTTAACTCAGACTTTCCTATTTAAACTGCTTCACAGCCTGAAAATTTTGCTTCATCTGGCCCAAGGGTACTATAGGCTGAAGCAGTCATTAAATTTGGTTTTACCACCAGCGACCTAATAATACCTTTTTTGATATAGTGGAAATACTGGTGCCCTCCCTGCCTCAACTTCCTGGGCTCCACCTTCAAGGATCGTAGGTCAGATGATGTGGTCTGATACATCCTCGACATTTATTCAGGCCACCCATGGGCGTGGAAAGCAGGGGGGACAGGGGGGACATGTCCCCCCCCCCACTTTTGGCCAACTCCTCAAAAGGTCAAAACTAAAAGGTCAAGCAAAGGGAGGTCAAACATTGCAGAAAACCCCCCATGCCCCACCCACTCTGAAACTGCTTCCCACGCCCCTGCCACCACAGACCCGGAATTATGAACATTCCGATTCTTACCAACTATAAACACCCATGCAGATCCACAAATTGTTCTAGCACCAAAGTCAACCCGGACTATGAGAAAGTTTCTTGGGCCATCTGCAGCCGTCCTTTGTATACACTTACATTTGGGACGAAGTTTAGTAAAGTGTTTGAATGCCACCTCACACAATCCAGGCAACATCCATCTCTATTGTTTTCACTGGCCGGTGCATGTATTACCATTTAGAACAGGCCTAACCCAGCAAATCCTAGTGAACATGAGTCATGCTGGGTGAGGAATGTGTGAGTACATTGAGTGATAACGAATAATGTCATTTTGTGTGATACAACATCAACTCTCACTCAGCTTGACAAACTTCACTTACTTCAGTAAGACCTGAGAGAGCATCCGTCAACATGTATCAATACTTGTCAACTCACACACTGCTTCACATGTCTTCACTCATTTCCATAAAGATGTGAGGGGAACTGGGTGAGCAAGTGTCAACATGTGTCAATACTTGTCAACTCTCACACAGCTTCACATTTCTTCACTCATTTCCATAAAGATGTGAGGGGAACTGGGTGAGCAAATGTTAACACCGTAATCTCCCGCGTATAAGGCGCACCTCGCATATAAGGCACACCTAGAGTTGAAGAATATTGTCAAAAAAATCAAAAAAATCATAACTTTGGTTCTACTGAATAGATTTTCAAAATTCAAAAAACTATGTGTAGCTAGGGTCCCCCGCACCCCCTTGAAACCCCCTCTGTCATTTTTTTGAGGTAAGGGGAGTGTAACATATCAAAAGAAAGCTCTTGGTGTCCCCCTTTCGGATCCAGGAAGTACTAAAACCTCGCTTATAAGACGCGCCTTATACGCGGGAGATTACAGCATGTGTCAATACTTGTCAACTCTCACCCAACCTCACATGTCTTCACTCATTTCCATAAGGATGTGATGGGAACTGGGTGAGCATTCGTCAATACTTGTCAACTCTCAGGCAGCTTCACATGTCTTCACTTCCTTCAATAAAGATGTGAGGGGACCAGGGTGAGCACATGTCAACATGTGTCAATACTTGTCAACTCTCACCTAGCATGACATTTCTTCACCAAGCCTTCAACAATAAGAGACTATGGAAACTGTATGGATTCTCATGGCTTGTACTTTGCAGAGTGGGCCTATTGAGTAAATGTCAATATGAGAATTTATGTTTCACAGAGCAAGTTTCTTTTTTACATGGCATGGAATACATATGAATCAGGAACATAATGATAGCCAAGTATATCTGATTTAGTGCATACATTAGACATAACAGCTCATTTGTTTTGTCTATGGGACATAGCACTGAATTGGAATTGCATATGTTTTACATGATATCTAAGTATCTGTTTGTCCTGGTTTGATGGGATATGAAGGTTTAATGTCTACTGATCAGCTAGGTCACAGCTGATTAGAGCAAATATACAGGATCTCTTCATAGGCTGGTTAAAAAACTCTGGATTGAGTGATAATAGGGGCAGATACTTTGTCCAACATTAGCATGACAGACTGTGTGAGGAGATGTGAGCATGCGTCAAGATTCGCCAACTCTCACCCACCATGACACAACTTCACGCACGATGACACATTATGTACTATTCTGTGTTTTGATTGGTCCATTTCAAATTTCCCTCCCATTCCTTTGTTCTCCTCCTGCTTTCAAAACAGTCAGGCAGAGGCAGCCATGGAGAACAGATCTTGTGGTAGGTGGTCACACAGTTCTAGATTGATTTGACTTGAAATCCTATGTGATAAGCATTTATACAGTAACACATTGATATTATCTACAATCCCTGAACATCTATCTTGTTGCTGAATTCAGCTATTTGTCTCAACACCCCAAATTAATGTAGAACTTTCTATGTGAGCAAGGCTCAGGGAAATTCTGGGGGATTCAGGCTGCCATATGGGAGTGGTCATTGTTTATCAACTTGGATGTGAGTGGGTGGTCAAAATTAGATTGCTGCTGTTTGTTTATGACCATTTCTTATCATTTCAACAGGCATTCTAGAGACTGATACAAGGAAAATTCAACTCACACAGCTGACAAGAATATCTATCCTTTTTCAAGCAAAGTAGACAACACATGACATGCAGAGGAGAGATATCTATAATGGGAACCAGCATATGAACAGCTGAATTGATGTTAATAAAGTTATGAAATATCAGAAATCCACAGCCACCTGCAACCCCCTCCCCCCCCCCTTGCCTACCCCCCACCCACAAATTAGTCTGTGTGTCAATATTTGTGATACTGTGTCATGACCCATATGTCAGTGTGTGTGATAATGTGTGATGACACATAACGTCATCATGTGTCATTGTTGGTGAAGGTTCACGCATGTTGACTCAACTTCACAAATTTGGCTGGGATGTTCACACATGCGTCATATCTTGTCATGGTCCGTGATCACCCACTCGTCAAGTCCTAAGAGCGCATGGGATGAGGCTGGCACAGCATGACAAGAGTTGACACAGATTTGCTGGGAACCAGGTAATATGCCCAAGTGGGCCCCAGTTGGGTTCACCATGGTAAATACCGGGCTGACTGGGCTCAGTTTTGGGCTGGCCATATCTATGAGACTCAGTGGGGTACTATCAGGCTGAGTGTCTATATATTACCACATACTTTGTAAATGTCCCTGACACCATGAATCATGATCTCCCTTATAGAAAAAGAAGCATTACAGTATATTCTAGCCAATATTTTGAGGGGATTGCATGATTGGGCTTTAGGTGGGCTCTGGCTGGCCTAATTCCTAATAACCAAAATGCTTCCTAGATGTTCATCACTTGGTGGCACTCTCCTTTTAAAATTGACAAATTTCAAAGTCTTTTGATTGGCTAAATTCATTTATAGCGAAATTTTTTTTAAAGGTTTTCTAACCCATACTCATAATGAAAGTTCATCACCAGTTTAATTGCCTTCAGGGTGATTTAGTTCAAAATTGTCGGAGGGCTCTCTAAGGGATTGGGGGCCCACCTGGATCCCATCTCTAATAAGCTAGCTTAATAGACTCCGCCTGTTATCAGGTCATCACTATCCTTCACTCTGCAACTGTAAGGAAGAAAAAGTACCCTGCTATGTGATATTGTCAGAGGCACTTAAATGGCCCAGGTACTACATGCACAGGTTCAGATGCAATTGATGGCTTCATTACAAGCCTTACATTGTCTTAGATGATGCACACATTATAGAAACAGAAATCAGACTGAGTCAAGGTGAGATTGTGGATTCAAATTCATGTTTAAGATATCAAACCCCGGGATCAAACCCTAGCTCGGGTGTAGGAAAGAGAGGGGGTGGGGGAGGGGCTGGGCCCCCAATTACAGAGATAGAAGCTGAATATACACTCCACCTCCAAAAAAAAAGAATGAAAGAAAGACCTACGGGAATTGGTAAAATCACGCCACATCTGTGGTGAAATAAAAGATGCCTTTGAATCAGGTCGATTTAAGTCACCAAGGATAGCTTTTCTATAAAATAATTCTATATACAAGGTGTCGGCATGCTGGCTAAATGGTAAGATTTTTACTTTGCTAAATATAATGAAGCTGAATGAATGGACAAATAGATTCAGACCGCTATAGGACAATGTTAATACGGTTCATGTAACGGCAACGAATTTCGACCTTCAGGGAGATGAGGATTTTCATTCATCTAGGCGATACTTCATCACCCCCTGTTCTAAAGAATCGTCATTCATTTCTGGCTCTTGATCACATCATATAGATCTACGTATGTTCGGTACAGTTTGAAAGGTGCATATATATTGTGTAGATGGTTATAAACATCGGATAGGTGGATGAGTGGATGAAAGGGGGCCATCCACAAATGACGCCATGCACATGATGCTGGGGGACCATTCAGCATGTACACATGTAGTTGGCCTTGCAAGAGCAAGAGTAAGTTTACAATCTGTAGGGTTGGAGGATGTCTATATCCGGAAGTCCTGTTTGGCCAGTGCCTAGTAGAACGCAGAATGTCACGCGTGAGATACTCATTTGTCTTTCCGGAGACTGCTGGGAAATCCCTAGCAATGGGGAAATGACCAGAAATAGATCCTGTAACATGCTCTCTCAGCACTATCCATACTGGCTCTGTTATATGCTGGTCAGTGGGTAGATTGTGGTGACCATTAGAAGTGGTATGCATCCCCGGTATGCATCAAACTTTTTTAAAGGTAAATTTGAGACCATGTGTAAATGCATATCGCTACACACGGATCAGAATGTTTAACCCATAATAAAAGATTCCACTGTCCTTGCAGGTCCCATGAGATGTTCATGCTATACCAGTTGTCTGATAATCATATGACATGCATGGTGTACACGGATCTGCCCTACACAGATCCAAGATCAGTTTGTTATTCCAAAGCCTTTTGTTTTCCCTGGCCCTTCATGGGGTATCAGTAACTGGTATCCGGTTCATGAGGGATCCATCTGCTGAAGTCAGAATATTCAAGATATTAGCACTTTTTTTTATATTTGTTTAGAAGGAGTAGCTTCTACTGTCAGATGTTTATATTCAACGTGACATATAGGTATGATGTTATTCAATACCGGCACGATTATTACTCCTTTTTCGGCCTTGAAGAAAATTCTAATATTTCACTTTTATACTTGCACGATAATGATGGGTCTGTAGCCATAGTGGAAGGTTGCATCCTTCAAAGTCAAGTAGATTCATCAAATGTCTGACAGATCTATATGAAAAAAAAACACAAGTCTTCTAAACTTATAAATCCTGCCCCCTGCAGTAAAATTTAAACCAAGGCGGCCAACAGTATATTTTGCCCCTTCCTCTTGAATTTGAGAAAGAAGGGAAAATATTGATTCCGCTATCGTTTTGCAAAATTCATAAATCCTTTAAAAAAATAGGACCAAATCCTCTCCGAACATAGTAATTTTAAGGTATCAATGAATACATAACGGTCTGAACCACATTTATATAAATGTATTGAGCATTTCGTCGCCTCGGTGCAACAAGATTGTATCTGCATTTATCACGTTTTGCAGGAGAATGAAGGGTACGTTGCGTTTACTATAGCACACATTTGACACAACCTTATTGCACTGGTGCCTGTGGGCACACATAACTTAGACAGAGCTTCGGTACCAGTAGGTAGATACAGGCCAATAAATAGATGTCAAAACAGATGATAATATTTCGTATGTGCCTTGATCTGATTCTATTCGGTCTTGCACTGCAGATGGACGTTAACATTATGTTGGCTACATAACCCATAGAAGATTATCGATGGTTATAGGAAATGCCGAGCCAAGGTATTGGCACCGTTAAGCCAACTTCAAAACCGTGGTTTTAACAGCATGCATGTTTTAGGAGTAGGACAATGGCATTGAATTGCTGGTTATTTGCTCCATATCCCTAAAACCCGATAACCTTCCAACAAATACAGGCTTTAGGTAAATGACAAGGTGAGTTGTGTGGCCACATATAATTTCCTTTTGCTAAACACCTTGTGTACATAATTATAAAACCTCCTTTGCTTTTTTAAACAATTGCAATTCAGCTCATTCATTATAGTACTTAATGGTTTCCTTTTTGTGACAATTCTTATATAATGTTTAGGGTATGCTGTTATCCAGCTCTGTATAAACCAAACATAAACATACATTATTATAGTATGTCCGATCTGATTCATGTACAGAATCATCCAAATCTTCTTTGTTTTTCTTTTTTACAGCTCTCCGTCTTTTCCTACTAACTCTATTGTGTTATCCCCTGAGAATATCAATCTTGGCAAATGATATAACGCGCACACATTTACATTTTATATATATGTAGGCGTGGTTATTGCATGTGTAGCCCAAAAGAAGTGATATCGTTTGCGAACGATTTCAAGCATAGAAGTTTACTCAGACCGGATCCATGTTCAGTCAACCAGTGACAGCAATCTTAGCCACATTAAAACCACGTGTTAAGGTTAGAATCTGGGATAATTTATACAGGACACATTCTAAGCACATGTAACATGTATAGTCATGATTCATGCCCTCTGAATATCCTTGTAGATTTATGAGTAAGCAGCTCTAATCTACCTCGCATCTCGATTAAATTCACATGTATGTATTGTTTACAAACATATAGGCAGTACGTAATTGTATGAGGAAAATAATCATCCAGTTGAAATTCAATGTACACTAAATTATGGGACCCCCTACCCTCATCTCCTTTCGGGTTTGAGGTCTGTCCAAGTCCTTGTCTCTGTCGCAAAATAATCGGTAAAAAAATCAGAATGTTCCAAGCAATTTGAGTTAAAATGTAATACATGTACATTTCTTTGTCTCCGGTCATTTTCTATAAATGTCTTAATCACATGTCATGAGTGCCCTTGTCGATTTAGAGAAGTTGCCAGGTTGTCATATCGAATTTATGGCCAGGATACAATTTCATTTCATCCCAAGCAAGCTAGGCCGTAGGCCATCAATTAGGGCTATTGGGTAGTCGTATTGCTACAATATCATAATTACATGCTTTTGACTATCAACATTTTCAGAAAATCAAACATTTTGACTAATATCTAACTAAGATTCTGAATAAACATTTCTTTTCTGTGTGTATCAGTACAATCTGGAATAACTAGGAAGTAAAAAAAAACACTATATACCTGAGCGTTCATAACTACCGTGCCTTGCCTGCCACTCCCCTTTAACCGCAATAGTCTGGGCCCGGGGGGGGACACTCACTGTTTTTCTGACACAGGTGTGCGGCTGGACCCATGACAACCCTTACCCTTGTTAGGGGGATTTTACCCAGAAAACTGTACCCTTGTTAGGGCAGTTTTGACCAAAAACAACCTTTTTTAGGAAAACTCTGACTGGTCAATTTTGCTATTGGAAAATGACAAAGATTAATATTTGAGAAATTTGCTACAACTCAGGAAATTGTGGCTAATATATGCACATTTTCATCAGAACTCTTGACATTTTGTTTAAAAGTAGACCCTTGTTAGGGGGATTTTGGTCAAAGTTGACCCTTGTTAGGGCAACTTTGGGCTGAAAATGGGACCCTTGTTAGGGGGATTTTGATGAAAATGTGCCCTTGCCAGCCGCACACATGTGTCAGCAGAATATATGAAGTGTCGCCCCCGGGAGTCTGGGTCACCTTATAGGAACAAACGACCCTGGAGAAAAGAGGCTCAGGAATGGTGAGAGTATACGCACGTTCCTTCCCAGTTTATCAATACTAAGGGAGTGATCATTTTTTATCAACAGGGGGGAGGGCTGGTGGGTTTTAGGGGGGGGGTCAGAATTTTTTCAACCCCTTGACCAGGGCGGGGTCAGAATTTTTTCAATACCTCTGATGGGGGGGTCAAAATAACTTCACCTGTTTTCAGTAGAATACCCCGCGCGTTACTATAGGCTAAAAGGGGACGTTCGCAGGCGATTTTTGTCCCTTATGGGGGGGTAGAAAAAATTTTACCCCTTCGAGAGGGGGGGGGTCGAAATTTTTTTCGCGCGTCCGCGCGCAAACCCACCAGTCCCCCCTGTTGCTAAAAAATGATCACTCCCTAACAGTGCCCTCTTCGTGTTACGTCCACACCACATGCAGTCAATGGTTAAAATATCTGGCTCTTATCATCGAACAATACACCTCGGTTTCTTCTTCTTTGTTCAGATTATAGCCATCAAACATACATGCAGACATATACAAATAAAATATAACTGTGGTGACAATTGACAAGTTTGACAACCTCTGGACCTTCTAGCTTGAACACAGATGGTTTCCACTAGCAGTAGATATAAGTTCTCTTCGTTATATTAGTACAATTCATTTGTCACAATATATGCTGTAATTAAGTAAACAAATCTGGTTCTAAGTGTGAGAAAATGGAAATCTAAAATATAGGTTATAGCGCAGAAAAGACGTATTTTGGTGATATATAGAGTACGTCTGTATAGTAATAGCCTTGCTTTATATAAAAAGATATAACTGAACGACTGTGGGATACAATCATTTGCATCCATCCACTATGAGGGGCAAGACATGCTTTTGCACTGGCGGAGGGGGATGGTGATTGGCACTGTAACGTTATCACCAACAATTTAATGCATGTTATGGGATCAACGTATTTCTAGTGAGAGTGTCTTATTTGTATAAACCAATAGGCCATCAACCGCACATGTATAGATTCATGTCAATATTGAATCAATTCCCATTGAGAAATTAATAGTGAACAGACTAAGGATGATAAAGAGTATACATATTTAGTATAGCTGGCTGGCATTATGCCCAAATGACCGGCATGGTTACATGCTTCGCTCAAACGAGTCCCACACATTAGGGAGTGGTCATTATTTATCAACAGGGGGGGGGGGGCATACAAATTCTAGACCCCTCCTGAGGGGGGGGCATAAAAACGTTTGACCACTCTTGTAGGGGGCATATAAAAAATATATCCTCTTTTTAACAAAAAAAAAAGCCAGTGCGCTACTATAGATCAAAGAGAGGCGCGATAAATTCTCTGTGCCTCCAGCTCGGGGGGGGGGGGGGTTATAAAAAATGTTGACTGCCATCGAGGGGGTGTAAAAATGCCTGCACATCCGCTCGAAAACTGTTGATAAATAATGACCACTCCCTTAGTAAGGTGAAGTTGTGGCAGGTGATCACATGGGCGTGGAAAGCAGGGGGGGGGGGCAGGAGGGACATGTCCCCCCCCCCCCCCCCCACTTTTGGCCAACTCCTCAAAAGGTCAAAACTAAAAGGTCAAGCAAAGGGAAGTCAAAAATTGCAGAAAACCCCCCTGGTCCCACCCACTCTGAAACTGCTTCCCACGCCCCTGGATCATCATTGGTGGGATGATAGCTTTCTACTACATGAACATGTATACAATTGTGTTTTTATTGGTAATAATGACATTTTCCCCATCTCTCTGGTAATCCTATAGCTTACCTATAAATACTGACATTACAGATTAGTGAGACAATGTCATTGATGGGATTCCCCGATTCAGGGACTAGAAAAAAGGGGTGATGATGAGGTGATAATAATCAACAGCTTTGGTGGAACAGAGGAATTGCAGAGTGGAAGGTGGCGATATGACTGTCCTCTATGTCGGGATACGAGCATGTAAGCATGCAGCATCCTCACAAATTACTGACATTAACATTGACGGTTTGTTGTTAATTAGTAATAATTGCTTTTCTGGTATCTACCAATTACTTCCAACTTGACAATGCTAGTAGTGTTCGCCTCAGCATTATCCCCATTGCTTCCTGTTATTATGGGTACAGTCTATTCGCACTTGAGTGGATGCCAGGGGGTTAATCACCTCGCCTTTTACTGGAGATCAAACCGAATGAGACCCGGTCTGGAGTTTAATTCAAAAGATCCTGCCATCGCTACCCCTGCGATGGTAGAGTAGGCACATTTTATAAGACCTAGTCAGTCTACCCTAAGTATTACAGTGGTGGTAGCCCAGTCAGGCACAGCAAGTCCTGTGGATCATTCACTATTTCTTTTCCAACCTTACCACCACCATGATGGTATCGAAAGAAATGCACAGTGGTCTCCCCTAAGTATGACAGCACCTGTAGGGAACACTCCTCCTCTCAAGAGTGAATGTGCCTGCTGTAGACATATATAGGGGAGGGAGGAGGTTTGCTGAGTGCCATTCGGGGCTCTTCAGGCTACTCATGCATTAAGTGCACTTGAATACTGTATTGGGTCAACTGCACCCTATACTCTATAAGTAGCTCATATAGGGAAGGGGAATGCTTGTGTAATCACTGTTGTGAAAAGGAGTGTTTCCACAGTTATTCTTTCATTATGGCCCTCTTGCCCCTGTGCACAGTGTGTTCTGCTTGTGATAGTGTATGCAGGGCTGAGGCTACCACCACTGGAAACATAGGGGTTGCTGTGATAAAGCAATGCAGTCACACCTTACCACCACTGAAATGGATGAGACAGAAAAAATCCTACCATCGCTGGGGAAGTGATGGTAGGGCCTTTTGAATTAACCTCCAGGGGTCAACCTGATGTCAGATAGGTAGATTCAACTAAAATTAAACAGTGTGCGTACTGTGTATAGATACAAGGGCACTGAAAGGAGGAATTTTAAAATCACCTCCAAATTCATCTAAATTCGTAATGGCGCCACTGGTACCAAACTCTTTTGAATCCCACAAGTCTATGAGAACTTAATGGTCCAATAGCATAATTTAGAAAACCCACTCTGTGTTTACATTACAGCTAGGTATCTGTGGTTAAATGAACCTAATGTAGGATGGCTATGTATTACTTATTGGAAGTAAAATCAAATTCTAACTACACTGTTAGACTGTGCCAAGCTATTTACAGTACATTGCTTTTATTTTTGGAAAACAAATCTAATGACCCTACAGTAGCTTGCCCTGTTCCGCGTACAGGGCAAACTACTGCCCATTTACAATTGGGACTGAGAGTGTAGGTTATGAGGCAGTTTTCTTAAGACAAGTCCGTATAAAATTTCCTTATTTGTGATACAGTGTGTTTGTGTGTGTGTACAAATTTTAAATGTTTATTTGGCAGTGTAGCATATAAAATGTACTTCAGAAATATTGCGAAGCGATAAGTGTCAGTTTGTCATTGGTCAGCATGAAAGACTCACCTAGTCCTAGGGCTCAATGTGGATGTCAAAAAGCTGAAACCTACTGCCACATACTAGTATAGCATGCATTACATGGAGTTATCAGTTAGCTTTTCGCACCTCAGGGTTGGGGGAGGAGGGTGTCAAAGATGCTAACTGGCTAAAATTGCTACCGGATTAGTCTAGTGGTGGCAGTGTGTATTCTGACGTCTGTAGAAGTGGCCCCACACCACAACACATCCGACCAAGCTTGAAGTCCCTGGAATGCCAGAAAAAAAGGAGTGTTTTTTAAAACAATCTTGAAACCTATATGTGATATTTGAGTCTGATTTTAAACGGCATCCCGATGTAAATACCAAAAACATCCTCGGGTCCCGTGTATCATTCACGGTAGTCCCGTGTATCATCCTTGGGCGTATAGATGTCCTTATATACCCGAGGAGCTCGGGCATATATCATCGGCTGATAATTACAATATTATTGCTAAAGGGCTAGGATATTGCAGAAAATGCAGTGCTTATCTCCATTAACTTCTGTCTTGGGTTTTTGTGTCAGAGTAAGAGAGGAATGCGGTGAAACAGGCACTCCCTAATTCTGGATGGGGCTCAAGCTAATGCGCATCAATTGGCGTATTCTCTTGTGATGTACCTTTACCTCCTTGAAGAAGCCAAACAGACCGGAATAGGTAGGGTGAAGGCAACTAGACCGGAATGGGAAAGGTGCTTTTAACGTGTAACAGAGTAAATCTTACCATATTTCTCAAACGTTATATTATTGCTCCCCTGGTAGATACAGCGGATATTACATGTAAGGGCATGCTTAATGCTATGCAATACCACAATATCGGCTGACTCGCCCAGAGTATTCTTCGTTGTATGTGACTTGTACAGTTATACGTGACCAGGCAAGCAAAACCACCCCTCTGCAGGGAAATTCATACTCAAAGTTTATCTCAAGATCTTTTAAATGAGACATCATTGGTTTAGATATTCCTAGTACATTGTAGTTATGTCAGAACCCCTCCTTGAACATAGGTTGTTATTCTTATCTGAAATCGATGATTAAGCTCTAAATACAGTATTAACCATAATAATGTCTAAAAACACAATAATAAATCCGCCCTTTTCATAAAAAAATACATAATAATAAGTGTTTAAGTGTTTAAATGCTGGTGTTGAGAAAATTTGGTGAGTATCTTTAAAGACCCTTTTTGCAGTGTGTGGGCCATTTCTACCAAAAATGTTGCATTTTAAATGAAACCATTGAATTCTGCATAAAAAAATAACTTAATGTATTTTTATAATAATTTTAGAGTAATTCTGCCCTCCAATGCGCCCTGGTGGCCAAAGGGGAAATTAAAAATCCCCCGCGGAGGGGTGTTCTCCCTTGATGGGTCACATACTCTCAATAGAAAAAAAGCATGAAGTATACAAAAATTAGTCACCGCCTGTCAGTGTGAGACCATTCCTTAAGAGAGGGTACAGGAGTCGCTGGTTATACGTTTTTTTTATAGCGCGGCAGCCTGAATGCCCTGGATATATGTATACTAATATTTGAGTTAGCCCTTTACTGACAGGAATAACAGATGGGTATAACAGAGGACATTATTCTCTGCATTCTCTGCTTGAGTGGCAATCTCTGACACATGGATCACACACTCAAGGGAGATGAGAGATACACCCACGGTGCTGCATAGGACAGGGATGACTTAAAGTGTCTTATCCTATACTAGCACTAAGACTGGCAGTATCAATCTAGACCCCTTGAAATCACGTCTCCCCAGGCCCTGTCCATGATTTGTAAGACTGCTCCCAGCTTGATCCTCTCCGAACTTAATCTATAACAGAAATGGGCCGGTCCATAAAGTGTGTCCCACCAGAGGAGTTGGGGGTGTCTATGGCACCTATATATTCCAATAGTAAAAGTGTGACAAAGGGTGAGTGTCCAAAAAGGTCTAAAAACAGTGACAGACTTTATGGTTCAACCCAATCAAGGCATGCAACCAGTACTGGGTTCACCTCGCCACGAGTGTCTTATGGAATTATTATATTCAGCGTCTATTTCATATACATAATAAAAACTGGATACGACCCAGTTATATACCTGGCATATAAGTACCTGTATACCGGCATTGTTGATAATGTTAGGCCATTCTACTTCTAGGTCTGTTGTTTTCTGATTTGTGTTTATCTAGGCATATTAAAATCTTTGGCCATTGTAGGTCTATTGTTGGCTGAATTAAGTTTATCTAGGCATATTAAAGCTTTTTTTACAGCACGCGTGTCTTCACAAAGTCAATGTGAGAAGTGTCATACTTGTTTATAGCAGTAGTACTGCTGGTGACAGAAAGGACTGGGTTGGGAAATCCCCAGGTTTCACTGGCAAAGACCTGGTCTGGCTTTAGACTGGGTTCAGTCCCCCCCCCCCACTTTACATTATGACAGACAGGTGTGATGGAGGGAGGGGGGGGGGTAGAGTGCAAAGAACCTCCCTCATTACATCTTCATTGATAATATTTTCTGACAATATATAATAATGATTACCATTTAATCAGAGACTTAAGCAAGTCTAGTCTGGCTTATAAAACACCAAAGGACCGTTTTGCTATTGCACAGCGTCCGCCTAGACCTGGGACGGCGAGATAAGCTGCATTTCAACTTTATCATAATGATCACCATCGTTTATGTAAAATGGCTGTAGTGTATTTTGTTACTGATAACAACCTGTTGTAACCGCATGGCCTCTTTTATACTCGTGTCATTTAGTCATCGTGATACATGCATAAATGCAAGCCTGGCGAGTTACTTGCTAGATGATACATGCAGGCATTTTGCAGGCCAAGTAGCACTTATTTTGCGACAACAGCTGCTCTAATATACCAAAAAGATATTGGTAATACAAAAATGTACTTAACTATGGTGCAGGAATTTTTAATATCCCTCTTTTTGTCTTCCACTAGTTGATGCTGACCGCCGCCGACGCGGCTCAAGCTGAATGACGTCATCATCGTCAGGACGCCATGATGCCGATCAGCCCAGTGAAGGCTTCCTGTTCCGGTCCATTGTGACAGTAGCGCAGTGCGCCCTGGGATTCCATGATGAGATCCTCTCCACCGACGATGTGGGTCGTCTCTACAGCTCTTTGGCTGGACGATGGTCGCATCCAAATGATGGGCGGGGACAGGCGCGAGAGTCTGGGCTGGGAGGGGATGGTAAGGGGATGGTCACCCCACAGCCACAACTACAGGCACTGCCACAGGCACAGGCAATGCCACAGGCACATGCAATGCCACAGGCACATGCAATGCCACAGGCACAGGCAATGCCACAGGCACAGGCAATGCCACAGGCACAGGCAATGCAACAGCCACAGCTACAGGAAATGCCACAGCCACATGCAAGACAACAGCCACAGCCACAGGCAAGGCAACAGCCACAGGCAAGGCAACAGCCACAGCCACAGCCACAGCCACAGGCAAGGCCACAGCCACAGCCAACCCCAGAGCAGGTAGCATCGGGAAGCTCAGTCCAACTAGAGGAAATTAATGGATTATCAGCCGATGGAGTTGACGTAAGTGATTACACACTTTAAGGTTTATTGACCACGTTGACATTTTCAGCTTTTATGAATGATACTATATGTATAGTTAGTTTCTCCCCTAATTAAACCATACCTGTACATTTTATATATTTGATCCCAGTGGGCATATCAATGTTAATACAACATTTGCAATGTTTGCATATCAACTGTGATTCAACATTTAACCATCAGTGCTGTTCAACATTTGTATTTCTATGTTGATTCATTGTTGTTTTGACGTTGTTTCAATATTGATACAAACATGTAGTTGTAAAGTGACTCTTAATTGACATATGTGACTAAGAATCAACATTGAAATCAATATTGTTGATTCAACATTGACAAATCAAAGTTGAATCAACATTGAATTGAGAACAATATTTCAACTTTGTATTATCAACTGTTGATCTGCCGTTCAAATGCATGTTGATGGTTGACAAAACTTAAATGGAATGATAGAAAAAGTGTTGAAGACAGGGTGATCAACAGTATCAACACAGCCCTATCAACCAGTTGTCAATGTTGGTTTGATGTTCTGTGCCCACTGGGATGCAAGGGATGCAATAGTTTATCCATAGACACCTCCCAAAACATGTACTAAAAAACAACGGTTTTTGATGTTCATATAAAGACGTTTTATTTCAGGTTACAAAACGCTTTTATATTTTTTTAATGTAAAAGAAACATAAGGGGTCATCCACAAGTGACATCATGCTGGAGTGGGGGGTCGGCGTGACGGAATTAATTTTCCAGATGCTGAAGGGTAAAAAACGTGACGAGGGGGGAGGGAGATCAAAGATGGTCAATTTTTGCGTGATGTCATTTATCGATGGTCCCCAAATAAAAAACATTTTTATTTGGTTGAAAATTGGTTGAAAAAACGTTTCAAAACGTTTTTTTAACTTTATGAAAACGTTTTTTTTTATCCAAACCAAATAAAAACGTTTGCAAACGTTTTTTGCCAAGTGTGTTGTATCTTAAAGTCGCTTACATATGCTAATTCAATCAATTATTGTTGGTAAGAGACCTACCTCGGTTGAAGAATCCCCCTCCTTAATCATTCTCTCTCTCTCTCTCTCTCTCTCTCTCCCTCTCTCTCTCCCTCCCTCCTCTCTTTCTCTCTCTCTCTCTCTCTCTCTCTCTCTCTCTCACTCACATGTACCTAAACTTATGCACTTACAGGGATCGGAAGCGGAATTACCGGACGACATGTTGGCCGACAGTGACCTAGACGTGGACTGTGGAGCTGACAGTAGTTCAGATGATGGTGATCCCACTGTTGCAGTCATAAAAAAGAGTGAGTATAACAGCTCAAAAATTATGCAGATCAAATATTTCAGATCTTGCAGGAAACAAAAAAGACATTTACGACACTTTAACTTGGAGAATAGAATTATTTTTACCTGCTCAACCAAACAGCCTTAAAAGGGACCATGCCGTTGTGTAAAATAAAATGGCCTACTATGCATGCATTGCACGGGCTAATATATACTGTAATACAGCGTATAGTGCAATGGTGCAAATATTATTTCAGGGAGAGAAGTTGACCCATAATCTACTGGTAATTTAGATAACGATAAGAAGAAAGTGTATAGAAGTACTGGCGTGTGGTATCTGCATGGGGGAGCTGGCGTCAGGAGTAAACCGGTATCAGGTCAAAATGTAGGAGTTTCTTTTGTTCAGAAGCAGTGTACAGTATACATAATAATAATAATTTTACTTCAGTATACTTTACACAACGATATTGTATCGCCTTTGAAGTTTGGAACCCTTTGCACAAATCAGAACCTTTTGGTCTTTGACAATATATTCTGTTCTTTAGATGTCCATTACCCAGTTGGTACTTTTGGCAATTTGTACATTGTCGTACATATTAGGCATATTGGGTCACTCTATAATACCTGTAGTATATGTAACTTGGTTTACATTTCCATCGCTTGGATATTCAGCAAGTGAGAATCTTGTTTTTTACTTTTGTCCGTTGGGAATTTTTTTTTCAACATCTAAACACCTACTATCTTTTGGAAAGATATAGTCATATCCGATTAGTAAATGGTAAATATCAAACATGGTTTCATTACATGAGTCATGTGGAGGGCTATCATGTTGGTGTTACAGAGTCGCCACCAAGTGTCAAAGAGGTTCACCATTCGTTAATCACTTACGGTACTCAGAACCCACTAGGTGTCTCTACTCATCTGCTGTTGGATTTAATCCATGTCTGTATCGGTATGAGGAGTATTTTCAACACATTTCCTGTCTGAGAAACAACATTGCCCAATGAATAGCTTTCCTTTCAACATAGATACATTTCCAGCTTGTCCTTTATAGAGGCACAGGAGACTTGACTAATCTTTTCATGGAGTATGTGGTCTACCTGGTCTCTCTGACGTGGTTTACAAAATGTCCACTAGGTGTCGCCCCAGTAATCTTGTGATATCTCTGAAACCCATGTGGGGTCGACACAGTAGCGACCGGGAGGCACATCCTATCTCCGACATTTGACTGGCTTAACAGTGGGCCCATTTCTCATAATATTATAAGGCCTAAGTTAAAGGAAATGCCGTAGGCACAGCTGGGGCTCGAGCTTTGGACGGCATTACAGACGCACTGATCACATTGAAGTGCTGGGTTATGTGTGATACAAGAACAGAAAATGTTGTAACTATAAATTCTGAACTCTTAACAAAATTGCCAGGCCCAATTTGATAGCATATCAGTAATTTTCTAAAATATAGGCTACACAACACCGTCTCCACTTGGAAGGAGCTCACCCATGGCGTACCCCAGGGTTCGAGTTTGGGCCCTCTGTTGTTTCTCCTATATGTTAACACACTCCCTCAGCTGAACACAAATAGTGACATTAAGCTCTATGCAGATGACACTCTTATTCATTTGGAGCACCAAGATGCTGAGGTATTAGGCTTGTTGCTCCAAGATGACCTTAATAAAGTGGCATTATGGTGTGAAAGTAATGGACTAACCATAAACCCTAATAAGTCTAAATTCATGTTCTTATCACATGACCCACATGTTCATACCTTGGATTTATACCTTAGGAATATTAAGCTGAGTGACACATCGTCATACAAATACCTTGGAGTTACTATTCAGAAAGGGTTCACTTTCGTGGCGCACTTTAATGACATGTGCACCAAGATAAGGCATAAGCTGTGGCTTTTTAGACGGATATGTTCCTATATGGATGAAGAGATAGCGATCAGGCTATTTAAAGCAATGCTCTTGCCTCTTTTTGATTATGGTTGTGTGTTCTTAACTGCCTTACCTGTTACATGTTACCAAAGACTGCAAGTTTACTATAATACGGCCCTAAGAATCTGCTATAAGATTGGTGATTCTACTTCATGTCATGTAAAGGATTTATATAAAAGAGCCAATATTTTACCACTGGACCTGAGAAGAGTATTTTCCAACTGTCTTTGTGCCACAGACTGGTCTATGCCGGGAAGGTTGACCTTCTCCCCAGTACTGGTACCAGAGCCACAGCAGCTCCCCAGATAAAGCGACCCAGACACAGGCTCACCTCTTTCATAAATGCCCCCACCTATCAGGCAGCGTCACGCTGGAACGTCCTTCATCCGAATTTAAGACAGATCACCGATAAAATTTGGCATCCAGGTCAAATGTAAGCTAGGCCGACTATTTTTAGACAAATGGCGAAGGGAGGATCCATTCCTTCTGTTTGAAGGGGTGGATATAGTTGGTCCCCCGGGGTGATCATGTGTCTTGGTCCCGAATGTGAACTATAACTTATACATCCATCAAGGTAACCATCCGTACTGTTCACAACACCAATAGCAGAACAGGTATAATAATCATGTATTATAAACAGCCTTTTATTCTTCACTGTATCAATGTCAGTTATAGTATGATGTTTATGTTACTGTAATGGTCACAGCAATGGAACACATGTATAAAATTATTCTAATAGTTCATCACAAAGGACTGTCTATTTGGTATAACCTCGGGCATGAAGGGTAACTTGAATAATATTCCTGGGCTATATACCTCCGTCTGCATGTACATATCTCTTGGGCTTTGTTCTGTCCTGTTTTCTTCATGTCCTCCAATGTACAAGTTTTAGTATTTTTACTCTATATATCTATTTCTTCTACGTTCTATTAATTTACGTTCAATTCATTTGAAGCAAAGATACTGTATCTATGTGTAAATGAGTATTTGGTTATAGTAATGTTGGGTGCAGCTAGCTTCGCTCACCCCTGGTGTACCTTGGGTTGACCAGTATGACTGAGCAATGTATTACCAGGAACAAATAAACTGTTTAAAAAAAAAAAATAAATGGTCATCAGGGGTGGTATGTATGACTGGACTAACTGTATAGGAAGCTAGCGGAATGCATTGCCCACCAATCATGTAAGTCCCTCTATTCACTGTAGAATTCTTTGGGTACATTATAAGAACGTCCTCATTATGATGGTTGTTATTAGTGGTGATCTCACCAGGTACCAGATCAAGCATGGGCTTTCATTTATGAGTTGTGATGAGCCGTTATGACGCTCTCAAGGTCGAATCCAAAGATGTAATTTTCACAGAAAAGTTTCTGCAATTTAGCAACCTGTTGCAATTTGGTGTTCTGATTTTATATTGCAAGAGGTATAACAGCTACAGGGAGGTATAAAGCAAAGAGACTTGAAAATTGGGTGACAGATTATGATCCAGATAATTAGATATTTTTCCTTGCTTAACTGAAAAGTTTCTGTAGTCTCCAGTATAACTGACAGGGGTCAAACTGAAGGGGGCTCACTCCAGATATCTTTTAGATTATGAGCATACAATTTCATAGACCAGTGACATGACACGCTGTGAAATGTGTCTATTATTGGGAATCAACATTAATTTTGATTTATTATAACCATTTCATGAAATACCAATGATGACAGTGTCCTAGTCATAAATATATGAAGTAACAACCCCAAAATAAAAATCTGAAGACTGAAATAGCAGGGTGGTCCAAATTGCAGAGAATCAAGGTAGTTTTATAACTCACAGTGGGATTTGAGACAATGTTGGTACCTGCAACAACCCTTGCAATTTTGATCATGAGCAATGATCACAATTTGCAAGAGACCATAATTGCAAGGTCTTATGGTCATCACTTCCTTTTTGCCTGTGTTTGCAGTGCCACGAGCGTTAACTTTATAAGCTATTACAGGGTGTGCTTAAACTTAAACCCATGCTTAAATAAATTATGTTTCTTCGAGCACCAGGCGCTAAAACCCATGGGTGGGGGTACACGTACTAGTGCATCAGTACATGTATATATATATATATATATATATATATATATATATATATATATATATATATATACCCGTTATTGCACTTGTGTATCCTTGTGGAAATACTATGATGTGTGAACGTGATGCAATGCACTAGACCGCTACAACTAAATTATTAACCAGTCACAAATACTCGGTGAAAACAGAAAAACTATGTACATACTCCTTTTTTACCAGATATGTATGTAAGACAAACTTGTCTTAACACTTTCGTGAAGACGTGTTTTCTTCTCTCTTTTTTCTTGTTCTTTTTTTTATAATTCACTTCTTTCCAAGTATTGTAAAATAGACATTTCTGATGCTGCTACAAAAGTACAACTATTTGTGACTGCAGGAGGGTTTAATGGCGACACTAACATCTACGTGACGGCTGGCACCGGCACCTGCATTCAAATTGGTGAAAGAAACACCAAGAAGAGTACGGTCCTTGGTAACACGGTCAAACATCGCACTGACAACCACCCACAGCGTGAGTATTAATCATTTCACATAATACTTTTTATTTCACCGAATGAATTACATATATGAATCAGGCCTCAGGCCATATCGAATGTAGGCCTTTAGGATTTTATGTCGCATGGAAATTGCCTTTCCCTTTCACAAACGTCTAACTGTCAGTTAAGAATCTATTGCTCCCGCTTTCACATGAACCTACCTTGTCATATATACACATATGTTGCGGTGAGAGGAAAATGTGTCTCTGTCTAAAGAACTGTTCTGCATCGCCGCTTAGGCCAATAGTCACATTTGGGAAATAAAGATTGAGGGCCTACAGCTGAGATAATGCTGAGAAATGCGTAAAAATAAGTAATCCTTGGTCACCGGGGGTTACTCACCTCTGCATCACTAATGATCGATCCACTTTTAGTCCGTTCTGGGAGCCTTTAACTATCATTTCCTCGGCAAATTGCAATACCATGTACATTGCAGTAAGAAAATCAAGGTGTCGCACTTTTCATCGAGATTTTAGCACCTACTAGTACATGTATGTCCCCACTTGGAAGAACGTTTCCACATTTTATCGCCTTGTAGGCTGCCTGGTTTAACCCAGATTGCCCTAAAGTCCACAAGTCTTGTTTTAGAGTACCGAAAGGTAATTAATATAAATCTAGGTTAATATGGCCTAGTGTGCCCTGCACAAAAGTTCAGAGCTTTACCCATGTCACATCTAGAGATATGAGGGTTTGCTTACATCCTACATGTAGGACAGTAGTACTTACCACTACTGTCCCTTAGGCCTACACTGAAAGTAGTATTTTTCGGGTTGTCATGGAAATGGCGATTCATGTGGGAGAGTGCCAGAAATGGAAATGGCCTTATGATATTGTGACCCATCCTTACAAAATGGTTCGGAAGTCGTACATATCGCCATTTACATTTACAACTCATCAAGGGATTTGGCATATAACACTTGCATATTATTTTGAACCTGTTTTTGGATCTTCTAGCAGTAAATGTAGTCAGATCAAAACGTGATTTATAAATCCTATGTAACTCTTATGTGATTTTATACTCCAAGGAAAATAATGCTGAAATACCAATTTTGAAAAAGAAAGATCTGATACATGGGGATGGACTGGTTACCAGGTTCAATCTGTGTAGGTGTTATACATATACTTTATAATAAGGGTAAAGGACTTGTGCTGCCCTCTGTCAGCTCTATTTACATACTATGCATAGACCTTGATTACAGAGGTGAGGGGGTACTTTGGCAGAGTCCCCCTTCACCTCCATGATCAAGGTCCATGTATAGGATATAGTTCACAGGGTATCTGACAGAGGCCAGCATAAGTCCTTTACTGTGCTGATGGGTCACATAATTATATGACCATTTATGCCCTAAAAGAATTTTTTGGGCTTTACTTATAACAGATCTGGAGATATGCACTGTCCTACATATAAGACAGTAGGACTTTAGCCACTGTCCCCTCTGTGAACATCAAAAGTTATGCCAGTAGCAATCTCCTACATAGCTTTTTGTGTGTGATGTGATGGGAAAAGTACCTAAGAAAACCTCTACCAGAACATTTTATAGCCATTGTCCCCATAACGGCACTAGCATAATGCTAGTACTGAGAGAATAAGCCAGGTGGCTCATGTAGTCGGGGGCTAAATCAACTTCTGGCCTTCAATATTTACTAGATAAGCTCAGTACAAATCTAATATTTCGAATACATGTCGCTCAGATTGAGTACATCCAGGCCATTCTATACTTAGGGTGATTATGATAGGGGCAGGCTGTATAGCTTATCACCCTTGATGCAAAGCAAGCTAGTGCTCTTATAAATAATTTTACTTCCATATCTATTGATTTTACTTCTGGATATAGACCCCTTCTCGTGTGCCACTTCGGTGTCCTACATGTAGGAGAGTAGGCTATTATATCTGGGTTAAACACCCCATTCCAGCATGGTCCGAGTAGTATAACCATCTTATGCTACATATTTTATACAATACATATAAAAGGTGTGAAGACCTTTGATCTCCGTGTGCCCACTGTGGTATAAGAGATGAAATTTTAGGTTTCCAAGCTAAAGGTCGAATCCCACGATGCAATTTTCACAGAAAAGTTTCTGCAATATAGAAATCTGGTGCAATTTGGTGTACTCCCTTCATTTTGCAAGAGGTATAAGAGTGACAGGGAGGTATAATGGCAAGGAAACTCTTACAGCTTGGTAGACAAATTTCAACATCTAAATATTTAGATATTTGCTCTTGCATAGATGAAAAGTTTCCGCAATTTGCCAGATACTGTTGCAAATTGCAGAAACTTAGGTAGAATCTTGGACATGAAGGTATGCTTGTCCCCTTCAATTTGTAATCCAAGTTCCACTTTGCAATCTGATCCCTAATCCTATGTTGCAATTTTGTCAGCATAAACTATACACGAAGTTTAATCTTAATCTACTTGTACACTGGGGTTACCCACATTAGCTTACAATTGCAATATCAAAAAGAATGAGATAGCAATTTTCACAGAGCTTACTTTTCTCATGGGGTCTATATTGCAAGGCTGGGAGGCCGTTCTATTGCAACAATGGGCTTTGGCAATTGCAATAGTGTGCAAGAGTCTGTGCAATTTGCAGTACATGCAAGGCTCCTAATTTGCAAGAGTTCCAAAATTGCAGAATCTTTTGAGGGATAGATCTCATTGTGGGATTCGACCTTAACGATTAACAGGCACATTAGTAACATGGCATGCTGCCATGTCCGTGAGCAGCAGATGCGTACATCGGGAGTGGGCTAATTGTATGCACATAAAATGTATGTCCATGGGCAGCAGGTGTGAACATTGGCATAGCAATAGGTGCACAGTATTTAGCTCTGGTATTGCCATGGTTTTCAAAAGAGTAGCATCCACCCTGGTCTCTCCATGTGTTCCCAGCTTACTATCTCCACCCCTTCTCCTGAACACCCCCCCCCTCCACCAGTCTCCTACACCCATCTTTCGATCCCACCCTACTCCCTCCCCTGACCGTGGTTAGGAAACCAGAGGATACATTAGTACAACGTAAATCCAGTACATCCTGAGAAGGTTATTGTAGTTTGTGTTTACATACCGGTTATGTCTTTACCTCCGAAACTAGCCTGGCAAACCTCTGGGAAACAAGTACACGTTCCGAATTCCAAATATGGTATTTGTACTTCTACATTACCAACTGGATATCCCTTTCCAGGTCTCACGCAAGCACACATGTAGTTTGTATTATGGGTCAAGACATTTCTTAAAATCGACATACGACATGGATCTTATTGACAAGTTCATGGGAAAGTAATAAGAAAGTTTGAGACATTTGACATTATGTTTCCTTATCGACGTGTGATATGGAGTTGTGTAGTGACAATGCCACTGAAATAGTGAATTTTAGTGAGACAGTGACATGACCATTTCTTAAAATCGACAAGTGACATGGGGACCCCCTGTATTACTTTAGGCTATATAATTCGATCTATTATTAGTGGGGGCCCGACAGTGTATCATGAATAATACTTTTTGTTTGCTTGCTTCGCTTTTTGAAAATGACCTGTATGCGCAGATCCATCTTAGATATTGGCTTAACAAAAAAAATTACACCTACACCAGGCCATGCGTTAGGGCTTCTGTTTAATTTTGAAATGACAATTAGTACATGGGTTAAGGTCGAATCCCACATGGCGATTTATGGGTCAAACATCTCAGCGAATTTGTCCCTTGCATTCTTGGGGACTTCCTGAGCTATATTGCAAGGATAACTGCTTAATTGCTCTTAATTCACTGTTGGATTCGGTATAAGTTGAACAATTCTTGCGATCTAGGAGCCCAGGAAGACCCCAAAAATGCAAGGGACAAAATCGCAGAGATATTTGAGCCTTAAATCGCCATGTGGAATCCGACCTAAAACTTCAACGTTTTGTCACCCCGGGTCTAATTCTGTCATTAGTCGAGACTTTGAATTGCCAAAATGAAATTCAGGCCGCACGTTATTGTCAAGAGATTAACAGGAAGGTTTATTAGTGATCGATTAAAAAGAAATGCACTAAACCGGGAACAGTAAAAGTACACAATTTTGATCAAGAACATTGATTTGGCTCTATATCTATGATCACAAGGATAGGGAAAACACCCGAAAGTACATGTGGCAGTATGCACTACCACTTCAGTCCCAGTATATATGCCATATATCATATATAATAACATAACACGGCGATATAATGGTAATGTGGAATATACTGTCACGACAAAAATGTGCCCGTCCTATTTGGACCTGAACACGTCCTCCCGATGCAACTGCGTCATACAAAGGACATCTCTGCCCCCTGTAGCTTAATTCCCCTACACAGAAAAGTATCATCTAGCATGAGTGTAGAAGAGGGTGATAGATTTGCGTGCCTTCTGACTGAGGGCGTTCGTAAGGAAAAAACACACACCTGAAATGCCGCAATATCTCGCGTTTAATGCGTACATCCTGAGTTAAAGGAGGACTAAAGCCAAAACCAGAGCTTCATTTCTGGTATTTTAAGTTAACACTTTTCTCTAATAATTAAGATGTCCTCACCTATAAGGCGCGCCTCCAACTTTGGCAGATCCTATAGGGCGCACTAAGGGTCTATCCCCGGGGTCTATCCTCGCTCATATATAGACCTCGCCTTATACGCGAGGTATTACGGTATGTAAAAAAGCAGAATATGCTTTAGGGCTACATGTATGAAGTCTAGTGATATTACTAGGCCGTAATCATTGTGTGCACCCAGGGTGACGTTCTTCCTGTGTTAGACAATATTCAAGTCTTGGGAATCTCGCCTTCTACAGTGTCTAAAGACTGCGTTCAACAACACGAAACTATGCAAGTCAGAAAATGGGAAATATGCCATCACCCTGCGCAACACTCGTTGATAAGATCTTTCATAGAACATTTACGTCAACTATAGAATAACTGGATTTAAAGATGCACCTAATTATGATAGCTGAAGCGATTGGGAAGTCAGGAAGCTAATTCAGAAAGTTTGGTCAATATTCTTGATTCTTTGGTGAAGTGAGTGAATTTCCAGGCAAGTTTCCTGATGTAAAGATGTGGTGCAATTCTAAAATGAATACTTGTCAGACTTTTGAAGGGAGGATTTTTAGGGAGTTATCTCAGGCATGCATGTCTAGCCTTGAAGGGAGAGAATATCATAGTGAAAATTGCCATGTGCACTCTCTTCATGAAGTTTATGTCAGGTTGCCATGCTGACAAAGTACTCACAATGGAGAAGGAGTCATGTGATACCATCCCATAATGCATCAGTTCAGCACACGATCCCGCGGCAGGTACATGCACTTCCCAGCATAGGATTATTTGCATCAATTTCTTCCAGAAATCTACAATATCTACAAACTTTCAACTACCATTGGTTAGGTCCAAACAGTCTTGTTACTGTTGGCTTCCTTTTGGCACAAACAGACTTTGCTAAGCTGCTTCATAAGACCAAAACTACCAAGTGCTCTCAAGCTGGTCCGAGTGGGTCACCATGACCAGTTGGTCAACACGTGCAACAACCAGCAATGGCGGCACCACTGACCAAGGCACTGACCAGGGGGAAACCTCTACCACCTCTACCACATCGGCAGTGTCACTGTCTGATGAGCAAATGACTTAGATGATGTCTATGTTGAAGGGAACTATTCATTTAACAGTCAAGACTGTGGTTGGGAAGCGCAAAAAAAGACAACCACAGTAGTGATGACAATGACCAAGATGGCGATGGTCAAGGCGCTGACCACAACACCGGTCAAGATGGTGGTGGCCCAGATTCCAGGGATGACCTGGATGCTTACTACAAGAGCATTGATGCTCAGTTAGAAGCACGGGATCCCACAACCCAAGATCTTCCAGAGAGATTCGTTAGCATCTTCAAAGGCTTGTGGGCCCTCTTTTGATCTCAGTATCATCATACTGCTCAAGCATAGGTTGTATTTTAACAGTCTGAAATATCTGCTTGCAGAGTGTCAAGTCCAGGATTATGCTGGTGTTTACCAGTGCAATTTTATATGATGCTAAGTACTAGTGTAGTTAGGATTGAAGTTAGTATGACTAGCACAGGGAGGGAAGGTAGGTCCAATGCCCCTGTACTCTGGTGCCCTGAGGTATAAACCCTCAGCATACCACTGTGCAGGAAGCAGCAAGGCATAGTGGTCCAAGACTATAGTTAACTCCCACCAGCCCCCTAGCTCAGAACAGGGAATGGAACTGCAAATGCTGCTCACTCTTCAAGAACAGGGAATGGAACTGCAAATGCTGCTCACTCTTCAAGAACAGGGAATGGAACTGCAAATGCTGCTCACTCTTCAAGAACAGGGAATGGAACTGCAAATGCTACTTACTCTTCAAGCATAGGGAATGGAACTGCAAATGCTGCTATGTAGGCTGAAACATTATGCTTGCAGAGTGACAAGCTCAAAGTCATGTTGGTGCCCACTAGTACATGTACTATAATATGACACTTGGTACAAGTGTAATGCCACTGGGTCACTGACCAGAGACCTTTCCTGGTCTCCCCCCTGAGCAGTGCTGCAATCTGGTGGAAATAACACTGGATGTTTTGTCCGACTTTGGTCAAGCAATGTCCTTTTTCCCGCCATAAACCCTCTTTTGTGGTATTTGGAGCTATCAAGTTGAATACTATAAACCAGCTGTTGGTAGATGTAGTGCACACAATGGACAATAGATTCATGTATAAAAGTGTTTTAGCCATGTTTCCATCGAAATTCAAATTGGTCATTTTAGCAGACGTGCCCACTTTAATCAAAGGTGTGAAGCGTCAGTGGTGTTGGTGGTCTGGGACCTACTTACACATGCACATTAGCGCCAATGAGACTTCACATTCTGGACAAAAAACTAGTTGGCCCATCCACATTCTGCCATATTTCCTTGCCATTTTCAACCACCGGCCAAAAACACCACAACGAGTGCTCATTTCAAAAGAGGTTTATGCCAAGTCCTTTTGAGGATAACAGATTGATCCTCAGGTGGTGCCACATCCTAGTAGTTTTTGTTGTTGTTTTATTTTGATGAAAGACGCTCAATCCTAGTAGAGGTACGCATTCCCATGTTTCATCACCTATGATATTGACCAAAGGCTTTAGTGATGAGAATAGCTGAAGAAAAGAAAATAGAGCATAACAATAGAATGATGAAGGATTCGGATGGGGAAAGTAAACAGCAAGAGAAGAACAATACTTGCATAGGACAAAGGGAAGGTTTCAGCACACGGTAATGTGCTATGTATCCCATGGGGAATTGAAGAGAATATATACAATAGAGGACAAAACATCCAGAATGGAAGAATATCCAAAATGAAACACAATGTTGGAACAACAGTAAATCATTAAAGCTTTTTGTCACGCCTACTACGTACAATATGCCACCTTGGTAAGCAAAATGTTATGAAAGTGCATGAGACTGATTTATTTTCAATGGAAAACAATACAACAAAAATGAAACAAAAATACATTAGTTATCTTTAGCTCTGAACTCTACTCCAGCGGGTGATGAGAATCAGAGCAGGACTACGTGGTATATATTGACGTCATCAATATTACCTGTAATCCTTGTCCTCCATGTGGGACAATACAGTAAAAGGCGGTTATAATGACCCCCATGGGAGTAGTTGACCCAATAAAACTCAAGTTTAGCAGCTATAACGGTCTATTATTAATTAATGTAGACTGCATTCAAGATACTAAAGAAATGGAGTCTGGGTATAATTATATGCAAGGATCAGCTGTTCTGTTCATTTCTCTAGATCATCGCTCGACCATCGAGGGTTGCTGCTCCTGGTGGTAGGGGGTGAATTCATGTATCTCAATTTGACTCATTAAGTTGAGAGAAATGAATATCAGCACACAAAATGACATGGAAAGGTAGTCAAGGGATTGATGTTTTCAGTTAATGGCATACCTTCACTGCTTGGGTTGTAGTACTTAACGAGTCATTTAAAATAAACATGTAAAAACTTCCATGTACCGATAATAGAGGGCTTGTAGATCTTTTAGCTAAAAAAGTTCTGAAATGGCTTGTATCTATTGGGTCTACCTACCAGAAGCTGCTCATACAAGGAATGCAACATAAAAATGATTTCGACAGTGAGATCTCTAAACAGCATGTTTGCATAGTTGATAGATATAGACTGGTAGACTCTACTAAAAAAAAAGAGGAATACATTTCTTTATGATTGAATGCCTCTAGATAAAACGTATATATCTGAAGGGTGGGGTTAGCAAAATGTAAAAATAATTTTAGCAATAGATAATGTCCGCATGGTGTCCTTGGGATTGGGTTTGAGCACAATATTCTAGAAGGAAACAAATGATAATTATTTGGAGTGTTGGAATTTTAAACTAAGGTTCCCGTTTGCAGAACAAGTATATTTGTTATTTAATAAGGAATGGTTTGAACGTATTGCGGGGTAATTATACAATTAGAGGTTATTCTTCAAAGAAACTACAATAACCAGAGATAACAATCAATCTGGATTCAGTGGGGGTGGGGTTTACATTAGAATCTTCCTAAATTTAAATGGCGTTATGGGGCTTTGCTTCTGAGCACAGGTTGCTATGTGGAACTGCTTTTGCAAAGTAGCTGCTTGACCTAGCAGCAGGTCAATCTCACCAATTGATTCCTTGGATACGATTGGGGGGGGGGGGGTGGAGTATAAATGATGTTGTTGTTATGCGAGTTTTAGCTTATTTACTTCCAGGTAAAGCCCTTTAACATTCCTGTTTGCATTGTAGAATAAAGATTAACCAAATCACTTCCTTCTGAATCTATTTCAGTTCTGACAGGTTTTGCCCTAATCAAGCTTCTCTGTATACCTGCTATAACGTTGTATACATGTATACAGATGCCTTTGGCTCTCCTTCTATGCCGGTTATCCCGAGCTAATAAGGCAGAGGCCTACTATACATGCGAACCGAAACCAAGTGTAAGGTACTGCCAGGTACCCTGGAGATGATGCTGGAGACTGTGGCATTGGATTGGGGTGGGGGGGGGGGGGGAGTCATTCCCATCAGGCGGCGCGAGGTCAAAAGCTGTGATGAAGGATCGAAACTAGGGTGGTGGGAGGGGGTGCTGGTAGGTATAGAGTGTGGGGTGTACTATCTTACTGGTCAGGAGGGTGTGAGGGAGGGGGTATTGTTACAGGTGTTTACATGGCTTGTTGGTCTATATAAACCTTATTTTCTCCAGGGCATGCGTTCTTTTAACATGGGCGGGGCCTGTATGATCATCTTATAATTAAGGTAGGATGCTGGATAGGATGTAAACACAATTGTTTAAGGTTCATGTCGGTGGGTGGTTGTGAGAGTGATTAGGGATGATAATAGGCCTTATGACCCACACCAGCCCTGTCATCTGTACACATATGGTGAGTGGCAGTTCGTTAGAAACGTGTGGGTGGGGAGTTCAGTGGAAATGGAGGTGGTGGGGTGTATTTAGTTTGGGGGTGGGTGGGGGGCTTTATTAGATATATAACCGATTGTTTCTCCTGTGTTGGTCCTCAGTGCACCTCCTGGTGTCATCACAGCTGGTGTGGGATCTGTCAAGTGTAAGCTACCTGTAGGGACACGCCTCACCATAGAGCACTCCATAATAGTACAGGATGAGAACCTTTCCTTTGGTTGTTGTGGAGCTATCAGGTTAGTCTCCATAGATCACTATATCCCATGTTCTAAGTTTACAACAGATTGCTTGGTCTCATTTCTTTTCATCCCTGGTTGTCACCATTACCACATATTGCTTATTCATGTCGTGTATTGAAAGCCAATTCCTAGGTAATCGAACCTTTTCTTAATGAGAGCTTCCATGGAATTTAGGGTTTAGCTTTATGTGTTAGATTCTGACATCGCTTATCAGTGTAGTATCTGTAGAAAAGGCGGTGTGCCATGCTATCTTTCAGAACGCATGTACATCTGTAGCCCATATCTTCTGTATGAGCTACTTTGCCAACTGCACGATGAAGAAATAAGATCACATACACTTTTCATATTGTGATATTATGTGAACTTTTCCTCTTTCCTGGTGTTCCAAAAAGAAAGCGATAGCACAGTACGGTCTGCCAACCACAGCAGGATTAAGTGTATTTGGAAGATGTTCATTAGGTTGACATTTACCATCATACACATAACTATTGTATACAATGCACAAATTGTACTTGTGCATTGTATGCATGGGGGCGGTGTTGGCATACGAGTAGAATTTATTAGCTGTATATTATCACTCCATTAGCGCAATCATAATCACCTCATCAACCATCAGATAAGGGTTAGGTACCATTCCGTACCAAATATCCATATCTGTAGACATGGTCCCGATGAGGCACTACCTTGGTAAATCGGTAACTACTACATACATTTATTGTACCGTTTGGATGTATAAAACTTGTACATGCCACAATGTGTAGTTCGCTGGCCCACAAAGCGCGATGCTAATTTGGGGAAGGTCTTCTCCCTGGAATTACTTAGATTTTTTAGCGCCTCCCACGCCGCGTAGCGGCGGTACCGCGAAGCGGTACGGGAGTGCGCTATGATGATTTTATTTGCCCCATGTGATGAGGTCTCACAATACAAAATAACAGTGGGAGGCGTTTTTTTACGCGGTCACAACGGCATTTCTTGTTAGCGCCTCCCACGCCGTGTAGCGGCGGTACCGCGAAGCGGTACGGGAGTGCGCTATGATGATTTCATTTGCCCCATGTGATGAGGTCTCACAATACAAAATAACAGTGGGAGGCGTTTTTTTACGCGGTCACAACGGCATTTCTTGTTAGCGCCTCCCACGCCGTGTAGCGGCGGTACCGCGAAGCGGTACGGGAGTGCGCTATGATGATTTCATTTGCCCCATGTGATGAGGTCTCACAATACAAAATAACAGTGGGAGGCGTTTTTTTACGCGGTCACAACGGCATTTCTTGTTAGAAAGGTGTTTTGAGGTAAAATTCTCATACCAATACAAGCCCCATATCTACCTCAATATGTTTCCCAAATATAAAGTTGCTGGAGATAAGATTCTAATTTTGACAGATATTTGATTATTTAAAATTCTTGAGAGCCCATTGACTTTTTCCTATTTTCTGAGCCTCACTGCCTCAACACACAGTGCAAGGGGTATGTTTTTATGTTTGTTTGCTGGATTCTACAAGTAGTAGTACATGTCTTATTAAACTTGGACCTGTAACAATAGCGGTTTTCTTATGACAGGCTTCTGAAAATGGCCCAGAAATAAGGGTTTGCTCCTGAGGGCTGACCCCCCTCCCACTATATGGGCCAAAAACTCGGAGACTATTTGGGATTTTGAGGAAATACTTGGGGAGAGTACTTCAGATACATAGACCAATCATATATATGAAGAAAATCCAAGATGGTCATCCGCAGAATAGGTCAATTGACCATATATACGGTACATAACATTGTACGAACATGTTCATGCATATTTTTTTCCCTTTCTTTTGCTGCAGGCGAGGAGACTTCTTCAGAATCATCAGAGCCGGACTCATCTTCAGAAGGATCGTCCTGCCCTTCCCCTCCACCCCAGACAAGAGGAAAACGCCTCTCACAAAGGAAGAAAGGTCGTCTCTCTGATACAAGCCAGACCAACGACAACACCAGGAAAGCCTCCACGGGGGAAAATAATAACAGCAATAACGAAACCAGAAACAGGAATATTAACGAGAGCACCTACAACGACAGCCCTAACAGTGTCCGACAATCTCTTCCACCGCCTGGTAGAGGGCAATGTCCTTCTGGTTTGAACGTGGGGGATATCGTGGAAGAATCAGGGTCGTTGTCTGAGGAGGAGGAGGAGGAGGAGGAGGAGGAGGAGGAGGAGGAAGACCCTTTCCCTAGGTCAAACATGTTTATCGATGTGGACGAGGAGATGTTTGTGGGTCGTGAGAAAGAGTTTGAAGACCTCAATAAGCAACTTCTGAAGAACAAGTAAGTGTTATGAAAGCCATGCTAGCTTAGGCCAAACAAATTTTTCATGTGTTTCCAGTAACATGACTGAAAGAGCTAGGGTCGTTAGGTCGGATCTTTCTTCTTCTTTTTAAAAAAAATTGTATAGAAAAGTATGGGCAGATCTACCTGGAGAAAAATGTGAAAAATATGCAAAAGATATGCGTAATGAAGCCATTAATTGTACATCAAAAGATTATATTCATGAAAAATTGATGAAAAATTCATAAAATAAATTCTCAAAAATTCGTGAAAATTCTCAAAATAAAAAATAAAAAACGTCTAGGGTCGGCCCTGTTTTGCTATGGTCGGTCGGGTGACTGGAAACAAACCTTTCCCCCCCTTTTTGGCCTTATTACATGTATTTGTCATATGTGTAAAAGAAGAAATATGGAAGGTTTGAAACTCGTCAGTACACGTGCAGACGTCTTAAGGTCCTGGGATTCACATCCCTAAACATACAGCCTTAGGTGGTCAATATGATGATTTTGTATTGCTAATTAATATGTCAACTCTGTGATGTAATTATAATGACTTTAGGTGTTCATGAAGGATTGATTACATACTGTACACTTTTCAAGAGTTTCAAATGGTGATTGGGTTTGAGTGTGCTATGGATAATATTCTTTGAAATAAGCAACATTTTGTTTGGAAATGAAGTTTTCTTTAGAGCTATACATTTTGTACGTATGCATGCACGTCCGACTCTCTTAAAAAAGTACTAAGGCACCAAAATGGCTATAGGCCTAGTGTAGGGCTTAATTTCCATTACTGACTTAATTGTGGCTTAATTGACGTCCTGCTATCTATTTCATTAAGTCCATTCACATTGCTGATTAGTTTACAATATGCCTGTGCTTTTCAGAGTGGCAGGAGTGTCGGGGATGGGTGGTTCAGGAAAGACCACATTTGCTCACCTTTATGCCTACAAAAACAAGGAACGCTACAAAAATGGCATGTTCTTTGTCGATGCCAGCAACATTCACACTCTTCCACTTAACTTTGCCCAGCTTGGTATGTGCTTCATTTACTACGGTTGGATTTTGTTTGTGATAAGTATGTAGGATTTATCCCCACCATCGAGGATTATCACATATACAACTCTATGCATTCACTCTGGTCAAAGAAACGATGTAAATATTTTACAGGAAACTATTAAACCCCTATGTACAAGCGAGTTCATTTTCTAAACTGATCATGTCTTGCAGCATAATTCACCCATAGAGAAATCACCATTTTCCATTTGTCATACTCATGGTCTGATTGCCTTCAACAATATTGCCTTCTACAATAATTCTCCTTTCTCCCTCTCGCCAGCCGGCCCTGAACTGCTAGACCTGGTCAGAAAGCCGGAGGAGGACATCCCTGCTAGCATCAAGAAGGTGGCCAACTGGCTCAAGGTCAACAAGGACTATCTGCTCATCTTTGACGCCGCCGACCACAAGAGCATCTTGGAGGAACTCGGAAAGCAGCATCCCCTTGACAGCTTCCGGTACATTCCACCGCGGAGGCAGCTCAAAGGGCACCTGCTCGTCACCTCCAGGGTACCCCCGGATGAGTTCGACAGGATTAAGGTCAAGCGCGTCGTGGTATTGGATGATCTGGGTTTGCGTGATACTTGTGAGTTCCTCTGCCAGCGGGTCTATGATATGTCCCTAGTGGAGCTGGGAGAGGAGGATGAGGATGAGGTTAGGTGCCTGGAGGTACTGGTGAAAGAGTTCCTTCCCGGCCGACTTCCGCTCCACCTGGAGCAGACTGCTTCCTTCATCCGCCGCCGGAAGTGGACCATCGCTGTTTACCTGACGGAAGTGCGGAAGCGTAAGGAACGAAACCCTATAGGGACGCCAAGCTATGGTGACAACAGGAAGACCATCGACGATGCCTTCACCGCCAATTTTGAGGCTCTTGAAGAGGAGAGTGAAGAAGCAGCGGCGTTGCTGAACTTAGCCGCTGTGTGCCATTCACGGAACATTCCCTATTCACTGTTCACTGTTGGTGCCATGATTTTGAATCATTATGGGTTTGACATGGAGGGTGGCACAGAAAAGATGGTCAGCCATTTGATAGACACTGGAGAACTGGAGGACTTGGAACCAGGAGAAAGAGGGGTCTTTGAGGAGGTATCAAGGCGTGGTCGCGGGGCCATGTTAAAGCTGCTATGTGTGCCAGATGAAAGCCAATTGGTGAAGTTTAAACGTGGCAATGAGGAAGGTAGTTTTACGGTCCATGAGGTCATCCAGGAGCTCCTCCAGGAGCGCATGAAGATGAGAGGTGACATGGTACCTGCCCTACGGACACTGGCCACCATCCTCATCCACATGCTAAAATCAGATGATGTATCCCTGGCCAACAAGAGGCTCTTCCTGGCGCATGCTGAGAAGTGTGCTGAAAACATGCTGCGTCATGGCTTTTCTGGAGAAGACTGTGAATCTGACTGTGAACCTGAGGTGTCCTTCTCAGATCTGTTCCAGAGGCTGCGTATAAGGACTGCCTTTGTCTTCGCCTGGCTGGGCTCCTTCCCGACAGCTTGGGAGATAATAGAGGATCTAGAGAAGAGGATGTCTCCCACAGGCGGCCACCAGCTGAGGGTGGAACTGCTCAGTCTGAAGGCCAGGATCTGTGTGTGGCAACATCAACCTGCTCAGGCACTGGAGCATGGCATGCAGGGTTTGGTGCTGGTGGGAAGGGCAGGCTCCCTGAGCATTAACAATACGGAGATGCTCCTAGAGTATGCCTTCCTGCACAAATCATGTGCTCATGCACTTCTCACGCAGTATGAGACTACACTCATCAACAAACATCTTTCTACGGCCAAAAAGGCATTTGAAATCATTATGGGTAAGTGGCTATGATTATTGAGATCTAGTATGTGAGGTGACATCCGATGGTTCAAATATAAGGATTTATTACCGGGGTAATTTATTTCAGCAGATCAGATCAATACAACTGTGTTGATGGGCTACCTAGGCATAGTGCTATTGCAATTGATAAGCACTCACGTTGCATTGTTTTGTCAGGGATATTCTTCCTCTTAAATCCAAATATCTACCTATCATTAATGGGCATTGAATTGAACCATTTGTATCTATCTGACTATGATGGTGATGTTCCAATAGTACAGGGGTATTATGTGGGTACACATTGGTGTTTTCTTTTAACAGAAACCTCACAGACCTATTGTAGAGAGGAGTACGCCCACCTACTTATGCTACACGGCCTCCTGCACAGGAACATTGCTGAGCGCTGCCCTGAAGACCAACAGAAGGTGGAGTATGAGCAGGCCAAGACATGGTTTGCCAAGGCTATAATAGCCATGGACCCAACTGACTACACCATAGAGACATGTAAGGTAAGCACGAGTCTCAAAGCATACACCTTCACAATCAAAAACATGGACTTCAATACACGCAAACTTATCATGTGTGTTCTTAGATATTGATGTTATGGTTTTACCTCTGTTGTAAGACCTTATGTAAATGACATCAACATAAGAAGCCTACTGGGAGATTTCAGTCTTTCACCTGTATAGTGAGCCATGGTCTTTGCTCTGGGAGCCAGGATAGCTTCATAGGGTAAAGAAAAGTCGATGTTATTTCCAAAAGAAACTGAAGATATCTTTAAAGATATCATGAGAATTGTTATCTCTGACCGGTCTTCTCCTGTAGACTATTGCAAGCTTCAGTGGAAACGTGATTTTGAATATATCCACAAAGCTACCTTTAGTCTTATCTTCATTTTTGCCTATTGTTAGTCAAGATACACTGCCGCTAGACAAAAAGGCTACAGATGTTTAGAAATATACAAAGATGAAAAATGCCGGCATGTCATTGACTTTCCTACAGGTCCACCTATGCATGGCTGAGGTTAGCCTGCAGGCCAAGCCTGTGATAAAGGCCGTGGAGGACCTTGAAGGATGTCGACAAGCACTGGATGCTAAACTTGGTAGTCATCATCGGTACACAGCATGGGTGCTGGACAAGATGGCACGACTATTGGTGGAGATCGGTAGGCCCAGTGGCAGTAGGAGCTACACAATGTTCGACTACGTACACAGGGCCTTAGTGCTGGCCGAGGAGAGCCTCAAGATCCAGGAAATCGTGTATGGAACAGATTGTGGCAAGGTCCAGATGGGACAGACCAGACTCATTCTCGGTAAGTTTTTCTTTTAAGTTTATTCCTATGTTCTGGTTGAACGATTTGAGCTGGATATCGTTATATGTTGGCCTAGGTTTGAATAAGTCTCTCTCCAAAGTTTGTAAAGTATTCTCAATTGCAAATTATAGATATCAGATGACCTACCTAGCCTAAAATCATTATTCTTCTCACTCAAGTCATAATTACATTTGTGCTTATACTAAGAGAAACTTCGTGGGGCAATGGTATCAATATTATACTTAATTTTAACTAAGTATTCATGACCATACAGGCGAGGCCCTTCTCCTTACACGGCGATATGAAGAGGCCTCTAACTGTCTTGAGGTGGCCGAGAGACTCCTTGAAGCCACCCCAAAGAACCCTGCCTACGACAAGGTGCGCACATTACTCACGCAAACTAGAGAGGCTGCCAATCATGACAACGTTCACTATCATCCCCTACCTGAGGAGAACTCTACCATGGGGACTGATAAATGGGACGACTTCAGCCAACCTCAGCAAGGAGGACACAGCGCTGTGCTTTCTGACCGGATCCGGAATATGGTGCCCTTTGGAGGAACCGAAAGTGGTGGGCCGAAACCATGTATGCGCGAAGAAGACCTTCGATGCCTTTCAATAGAGCAACGGCCGCAAAGCAGTGGAGGTAGTATAGGTAGGAAGGGTAAGGAGGGTCGAAATGCAACAAGTCTAGGTACTCAGCGACAGTGTGGTCTACCCTCATATTAACCCTTCAAGGGGCGCAATGTGCGTTTAGTGAACACAGTCTGGTCTTTCTTCGCCATGGTATTCAAACACTCCAACTCCTAGTGAGTAATAACTCATCTGTATTGCATCTATGTACCATGGCAGCCTTAAAGGACCGAGACACGATGCAGGGTTGTAAAGATAAAAGAGCCTGAACCTGCAGGCATAATGCTGCCATTCGAGGGTTGAGCCAATGGCTGAAGCATTGCCTCCTACAGCTTGTTCAAAATGACATTCGGTTTGGGGTTTCCAAAGGAGCAAAGACTGCTGAAGATTATTTGTGACTGTGACTAAATCAGGGTGCTCTAAATGGTTTATATATTGCAGTACATATCAGTAAAAACATTAAACTGCCATAATAACATGCTTACTATCTTATTCGCAAACTAATGCATGTTGGTTTCTCAAGAGGCTTAGCCATGAAAAGGTTGAAGAATATTTTAGATATATTACAACCATCGACTGATACCTTTACGATGGTGTTTGTGGAAGGCAATTCAAGTGATATACCCTTCTCAATTTTTATTAGAAATTTATTAAAGTTATATGAATGTAGAACGGTTAACTCATGAACCCCATTGGGAAGGATGCAATGGGGATCGCAACTCACGACAACCATGGCTTAATCTTCGATTTTCTTTTTCATATTTTGATGCTTTGAGAATACAACTGAATATATTTTTGTGTTCACGCCATCATATCTTTGCTGCGCATATGCTTTTAGTTTAGAATGTCTGTCATATTCCGGGATTTCAATCGATATCTAATCGTCAAATGGATTCCTCAACTCTATGCGCTCAGTTTTAGATTGAGAACAGAACATTATGCTAGTCAAAATGGAAACAGACATTATTGTCCATATTTGATGAACAACTGATATAGAATCTCACCAAAGAATCTTTTATACTTACCATGAATTGTATATTCTTGAATACCCATAACAAAGCCCGTAGGTAGAATGTAAATTGGAGTATACTTATATTTTTACACGATGAATGTATACTTTACATACCCTGTGTGTCATTTGTATCACAAAGCATCACATATTACACGTAGCTTACCAATGTGATAATGACACAAACTGGAAAATGCTCTACGATATCGACAAACCTATCCAACAATGTTACAAAATCCTCTATATACGTCTTACAGATCTGATAGGAAACAGTTTTTGTCATTGCAGTAGATCTGATAAGACCCTCAAAACATACCTTATTCTGTGCATTGTAAATGGGCTTGAGGAACCTTGGTGACGTTATGACACCCATATATTTCATAGATGAGATCACATCCAGTATGATAACATCAATACAACTGACTGATATCTCATTTACCATGACACTATGAAAAAGTCACATATAATACTTCTCCCCATGTTTGCTACAAATTAAATTGCATATACGTGATTATATCTACATCTCCTTGGTTGTTACATAATTATAAATACGTATTAAACATCACTAAGTTTGTGTAGGAACACGACTGTGTAGTACTGTCAAATTGGGGTGGAGGCTCCCGGTCTGGTGTTACTTACTAAACGTATATCCTACCATTTGATATGAGATAATACATCTATATTTTGTTATGTGGTAAGCCAATATTAACAGTGTAAATATGGAATGTAAACCTCGCATGCCGTCAAACAATATTGCCATTGTGAACATAAATGTACCATATAAAATAACGTTGAATGTCTGTTGTCAATATACATTGTACCTGCCAATTATGCTGCATATTACATAATCAATTTTACATTTATACGTATGTTTGAGAAATGCTGTAGGTCCATACATTCTATACACATCATGAATCTCTTATAAAGCCAAGCTTTCTTATTCCAAAGAGTAGTACAATGACAGTGTGATGAACCCATGATGAAGTGTAACTTCTAATGGTCAGTGGACAAAATATCATGTCCTGTTCTTAGACGGTCAGACCTGAAATATACCAATTTCCTCTCATTAATCCATCATACAACACTATGTTTACAAATAAAGAAAAATCCCAATCACATAACTGTCCCTCCTTGTGTGTTCTCTATCCTCTTTATTTTCTCGAGTTTGGTACAGATGTAGTTTCGGCACATGTAAATTAATCAGTCGACAACATGCTCTTTGGATCAAATTCCAACTCTAAACTAATTTTCATTCATCATGACCACACAAAATAAGGTTGCTTAATTTAGCTCGTTGGGACTCGCTGGCTTTATCGAGTAAGGGGAGCAACACATGGTGCCCCCTGGAGATAGCAGTGTTAACCAAAAGCTGGGAGACATCTTGTGATTTGGGACTATAAACAACAATTTCTGATCCCTCACCTCTGGATTTTGACAACAGCATGCATTATGAAGTAACTGTGGTGCTGAACCTGCAAACTGATCAAAGGAGGCTGGTGTGATATAATGTAGGCCCTATCTTGTGAAAGAGAATTGGCTCCCCGTGTTCTTTTATTTTGAACCTTCAAACTTCAACTTTTATTTTCTGATTCGACCGCCAACACAACTGTATTTAGTGTGCAAATCATATATTCTCACAATTAAAGATCCTCTTAGACTTATTTGGCAATATTTCCTTTAAATGAAATCACAGGAGGACATCCAATTTATTTAGGCATATGTTGTAAATTTGTTCTCTCTGACTGTCTTTAACATATCAATTTTGCAATTTGGATGGATGTTATAATGTCCAATGGCCCGTAAAATTAAAATTAACAGATAAGAGATTCACGAATATCAGGATGTCAATATTTTATGATCCATCTCTAAAGGTCGTTGGTACTATATTAAGATTAATGTGATTTTGAAACTTGAGGTAGTCCTCGTTGTTTGCAGGTATTCTCGTTCCCAAAAATCCTGCGTGGTGGAGTCACAGTCTGAACGAAACTCTCATCTCCACACACTTTTCCTTGTGTGTTACTTTTAGGAACATATCTACCCCATCCACAACGTAACAATATGATCTTACATTTTCTTTTCACACATTCTCTTCTTCACAATGTAGGTTCTCACAAGATAATTTACCTGTAGTGTTCAAAAACTATGTTGCCTCTTTTCAACAAAACGGTTGCGCAAACTGTTATGGATGGGATGGATGTAGAGCGCCGATTATTGAACTGCTATATCTGTTTAATGTTTAATTTCCAATGGACACTTTTTACTGAGTAAACCATAGAGGTTTACTATCAAAGTTCATCTGTAATCTTTTAATGCAATCGATTGCAAATGGTTCCTCCCAACGATTCCCAGATCGATTACCACTGGAAGCAACGATTGTATAGGTTTGCAAGATTTTGTACCTGGCACTACCCCAGTATAAACACTGTGTCGTATTATGGAATAGGCGTCTTCGATCTTTTAATCAATGAACTCCTGGGTTCTGAAGCTTTCTATGGTATAGCTCCGTGTGCAATGTTAAGACTTCATTACCTAGATATGAGAGCGAGTTGAGGGTGACAGAGTACATTATCTGTAGACTAGTTGTTCCCCATATGGATATAATCTATAGTTTATCCTACAGACCATCTTACTTTACATAACATACATGTATCTGAATTCAAAATCTCTTGGCAGATGAGGATAAGGGGTCTCCAAAAATAAAGTACAGTATTCAAAATTGGGGGCAATCGCTTTACTACTAAGTATAAAATTTGGAGATATCCACTCTATAGTCCCGGAGAACTTGCTACTTGAAAATGGAATGTTGTAGCAATGCACGTATCTCTATAACTAATAAGAAATCTCTCTGTTTCCAAATGAAGGAAACTGTGAGAACTCGTGGGGAAAAACCGCAAGAAAAGGGATATTTCATGAAGAATGAGAAACAGAAGGACAGTTTCTTACGGACCTAAAAGCCTATGGGAAAAGTTGGAGAGAGTAGGTTCAATGAGTGGCGGGTTACATGGGCTGGGTTACGTGAGATGGGTTAGGTGGCAAGCAGAGCTTGTAGGGGTGACGAGGGGGCAGCAGGAGGTGAGGTGAGGATGGGGATCCAGCAGAGTGAGGGGTGAGGGCAGGGCACACTCACAGGATCAAAGACGTGGTCACGCAACCAGGATCAAGGAGGATCTACATGCCAAGGTCAACCAGGGTCACACGGTCACGTGGTCACGCGGCTGGTCGCTGGTCATCGGCGTGTCGGGATGTTGGCCATGACAGAAGCAAAGGAATCAGTGACAATGTCAAAGGGATTCTCTTGAAGGGATGTGACGTCCACGCTTTGATTATTGTCAAGGCTTGGCATAATGGAATTCACTATAAATGCTTGCAAAGTCTGATCTTCATTGAACCTGCTAGTGACCCCATGCCCGTTGGATTGAGGCCTTCAGATTGGCAACTCTAAAATGTCTTTAACGGGATTTTCTTTACATGTATTCGCATGTCATTCCAGTCATTTCACTGTAATTAACAATGGACTCTAGAACAGGGGTTACCCCATGCTTGTGATAACTTAAAAATTGCAATGATCACTATTACCACACATAACACGGCCAAGTGAATATCTTTTGAATTGAAATACAGTTGGATCAGTTTAGGGTCTATGCTACCCAAGAGGCCCCCTAGTGGAAAGATATGACAAAAGACAATTAAAGCTTTACTGTAAAAGGAAAAACGGTAGTTTACCATGCAGTTTTTCAGAGGTTTCAGAGGCAATTGCATTTACAGTGATTCACTGTAGAACCACGGTGATTCATATATTTGAGTGTCCTAATTTGTATCCGTAATTTCCTTCTTTTCTTTCACTCGTTGAAAATGTATTTCGCCGACATGACACTTTTCCTCGAGTCCTTGCTCCCTTTTGATATTTTCATGTGGGATGCTTTATTGTATCGCACTTGCTTTAAGCCATAGTGCTCTGATGCATCATGCTTATGCGTCACTTGCTGAAGTTGCTCGGCCAAGTGAATCAATAGACTTATGTCATGGAATACTGTCAATATCAAATTACAATACACTGTGTTTGTTGACCTTTCCAACAGTTAACTGCAGGCAGTTCATAAAGTAGTGACCGTCTTTCTCTGCTCTCCATGCCCCGTCACCCATCGGTGGACAACAGACGCCCGGACATGCGCACCAGGCGTTCTGCACATGCGCAACACCCTCCCAGATGTCGGTCACGTGGCTGCAAATGGACGTACTCTCCAAGCACGTCATCTGGCGGTCTGTCCCAAGGAGGATCTTCTCAATGAAGAGGCAAACTGATGGGAGGTTGACACTTCAAATTAATTCATATGGTCGATGAAGTCTCTGGTACCTGCAAAAGAGACGTACTTTGTTGTAAATGGGTAGGAGAATGTTGACTCTATAATCGAGTGCCGAGGTATAACATTATCTAAAGATACACAATCTGGCAGTAATGAAATGATCTAGTTTTGATTGTCTCATATATGCATTGAAACGCTGGTAATGGTGATAATTGATTTACCATTGCCGTCAATGTCCCTCAGTCCACCTTCAACTTCAGCCAATTCCTATTACCATGAAAGAAATTCATTTTTGAATCTTGAGGAATTAATTTAGGCATTACGAGAAGAGTCCTTGATATGTAAATTTCCTTTTCATTCAAATATAAACGGGATTATTGGGATAGATTATCCCACTCTCCACTCCTTCACCAGGCAGGGGCCATATTGGTGCATTTTGGCTTGAAGAAAATCTATAGCTAGCATTTGCACTAAAATTGTGTATCACTATATGGTTTTACATTCGAGATTAAGTATATTTTTGAGGAGAGATAGTGTGGAAGTCCAAAAACAAGGTCCTACCCTCCCCCCACACTCTAAAAAATGTGTTTTGTTTTTAAACACTTTTACCTGTATTTAAAACACTTTCTTGTAACACTTTGTTAAACACATTTTTGTGCAAAACACAACACACTTTTTCAAAAAGTGTTTAAAAATTCAAAAGTGTTTTGATTAAAATGTGTTTTAGATGAAAAAGTGTTTAAATGATTCTGAGAATAAAGTGTTTAGGTTCAGAAAACATTTAAAATGAGCTTCAGGCATATTTATGCCCTTGCTATTATTTCATTTTCCTTATTTATAACCAATGGTCCCAGTTTTAGGATTAGTGAGTCCTTCGTACTGCATATTGCTGTCTCTCTACAGGTAGAGAATATTGAAGTTATGTTGATAGCAAGTTGATGAATGTTCATCATCCAGTTATCAACATTGATTCTGTGCTGACCAGGCTTGGCCTACAGTCAAGATGAGTTCAAACACATTGATGCACAGAGTTAGTCAGAGAGTTTAGGACTGGGATGTATGTATTAATCCTGAATGTTACAAAATGGGTGTTTATCATGGGTTACATTGGAATCAAGGTATTGAGAAGGTAATTTTTAGATATTTCTTTTACAAATCCATTCTAAGGTAAAGTGTAAATGTGACGTTCTATCAGGATGCTGTGTATCATTATCATTTATACTTAAATTCAGACATTTGTGTCCATATCAATGTTACAATAGTACCATCATAGGTGGCCCCTGCCACCTGGTGAGTTGGATTGGAACCAAGTATTAAAACACTTTTATAAACCTAAACACTTTTGCAGGAAAAGTGTAAAGTGTTTTAGGAAAAGTGTTTAGATGATGAAAATGTGTTTTACCAAAAAGTGTTTTGGTAAAATATGTTTTAGTTAAAACACATTTTTTAGAGTGCACATACACACATGTTGGGGGTGGGGATAATAAATGCCCCACGGTTCCAACACCACCACTGTCAGTGTGTTTCCTTAATAATGCAGGGATACCCTGGTAGGGTGCCAATAACTCGAAAACTCCACAAAAACCGCGCATCCAATTGTGGTCCCTGTGATCTTAACACAACCAGCACCACTCGGTGGCAAAAGGACACACAACCCTCCAAGGGTGGTCCCTGCCCTGCAGAACAGCCTCAGTCAAGCCTAAACTTTGTAGGCCCAGTTTAGGCCTTGGGGTGGGCGGTTTCAGGTGTTTGGTTCATGCTCGGTTCATTGGACATACACACCTCCTGCCTAACAACCAGCACCCATCAAGGCGACCGCCAGGCCCTGGGACGTGACGTCATCAAAGGAAGCAGTTTGTTTTCTACCTCTGTTAAGAGAGAGCGAGATGAGGGTGATGATGCTGAGATAGGGAGTTGGGTGGGGGGTAGGGGTTGTCTTCTGGGTGGGTGAATGTTAAAGTTTGGCACATGCCTCCTTGTGTGGTTAACCTATGTGTGTCTATTCATATAGCACGAACCAGGTAACCATTAGGGGGCCCACTGTATTGCCATGCACTAAGAAAAGAATCTTACTCACTTGAGTCTAGATCCAGACTCAGGCAATGTCGCCAACATGAGTATGATTTCAGACTCAGCCTGATCCTTGGATGATACCAGAGTATCACCAAAGGATCGGCCTCAGGATCTGCCAGAGTATCACTCCAGGATCAGGCTGAGTCTCAAAATATACTCCTTTTGGCGATATTGCCTGAGTCTGGATCTAGACTCAATTGAGCAGTATTTTTTTTCAGTGTGGCTTCCCCACATACCAGTCACATAGGTATTGCTTCAGAACATTATACATAGACCCATTTCGGTAACTGTCTACCGCAAATAAGTACTTACTTTTGGAAAAGGAAAACATGGACTCAAAATAAGTTGGAAGTTTGCTATGTAAATACATGTAAATAACGTATAACATATTGTCCATATTCTTTCCACGAGGGATGCACGTGTATATTATAAATGCTATTTTAAAAATGACAACAGCAAAAAGAAAATGTTACATCGAGAGTCCACTAGGCTTCTGTCGCAGAAATTCATATAGGAAATGCGTGGCTCATTTGCGCGACAGAGGCCAAGTGGACTATGGGTTTTACATGTGCTAATACAATGTGTCACAGCAATATCCTATACTAGGGAACTTAAAAGAAAATTAAGTAGCACATTTGTATGCTGCTTGCTTTAAGAAGCCGCTATATCTATATTAATGTATCTCTCTCTGAGCGCCCTTTGGTGGGAATGATTCGTGACCGTTGCATTGTGTACCACTCATAGCCAGGCACCGTGAGAAACTTTCCACAGGTGCAGCCATCCATATAACACGTCCTTCTAGTCACTTATATGTCTGCTGACGGCATTGGGCCTCTTCTTCCACTGCATGCCCTCCTGCAGACAGCAGCCCCGAGGCGTGCCGTTGCTGCCATCGGGAGCCCCTGGGGGTGAGGCCCGGGAGGACATCAAAGCCCCATCGGTCTCTCATGTCGCAGAAAGGCGTTACGGTCACAGGTGGGGCGGGAGGCCGGCGGGTGGGGCCTGATCTGACCGGCCCTGTGGCCCCTCACGCCCGTCACCGCCCGCCAGGCACCAGCACGTGGGAGAAGGCCACGATTCCCTTCACACCTCAGTTGTTAGTGTGACGCCCACCAGGCACCCTCAGCTCTGTGAACTTTTAACGCTTTTATCCTACCATCTCTCCCCCTTTATTCCCCATTCACTTCAGTGGTAGATTGATACATTCCTCTGTTCTTACACTTTAGCCTTGGTCGTGTATCACGGCGTATGTGCACACTAGAGTAGGCATGCTGTGTTGGAGAGACCTTGTCCTTAACGCTGTTTCTAAATGCAGCCAAACATAAGTAAATGTTTTGAACGCAAGCATGAGATGTTTCTCAAGAGTTAGTGTAAGCTGGTGATCATTTCTTAACAGTATGGACAAAGGAATTCTGTGTTCCTTTAAAATCGTCACCAACAACAGTCTAGAATCATAACCTACAGGTATATCATAACTTGTCCAAGACGAGAAGAAACGCAGTGGCTAGCTCCAGTGCTAGATAGCTACAGCGGTATATGTACATAGGATGTGTCTGGTCCGAGAGCAAGCCGGGCCGGCGATAGTAGTAGTGGGAAATGTCCTTTGGGGTTTGGCATCTCATTGTGTACGGTCGTGAGTAGTATAGGGAAATGCGCATTAGCTCACGGTACGCCCCGTACACGACCATAAGTAGTACAGGAAATGGGCATTTGTGACTGGCATTCACATGTTTATAATAACGATCCTGCCAGCGCTAGATACGTGTGTATCATGAATGATAGGCCGGAGGATATTGCCCAATATTGCTATGCGTCATCTCTACAATATTTGTAACCCAATGCAAGAAAGTGGCCACCTTATATTGCGGCCTTTATATAGGGGACATTGCTCAATAGTGACAAGGCGGAGGATTCAGTGCCAGAGTCAAGTGGGAGCACAATAAATCCTGACACAGAATGTCCTGTGTATATCACACCACTGCACCATAGAAAGCACACATAAAGCACGACCTATAGCCTCCCAGCTCTAGGCGGCGGACTTTTAGTACAGCCGCCTCGGTAACATGATGTAGTACTATGACTGGGCGTTACCAGGGTGAGAGTGGCCTCGACTCCACAAACCCCCTCCGGCCTGACCTCCACCGACCTCCGGGCACCTCGCCCCTCCCAGCCCGGTCTCCTGACCATCGATCCCCGGCCACGCCCGCCACAGTTGGCGCGGAAAATCCGACCCCGCTTACCCCTCTTCCCAGCCGCAGCGATAGATCTTTCTTAATTACCCCCTTCCTTCAACCACACACCCATCCCTTCCCCTCGCTACTCGGCTGACCGGCTTCGTAACCCAATAGATTGAGGGTTGACTTTGTATGCATGCCTGACGCCCATGGCTGCAATACCAGCAACCCTACTACCGCATCGGTGCTCATTTTCTTTTGCATGGCCTTCCCAACGCCGACATTTTTATGAATACTTCCTCGTAGCCACACCTATATATACTGGTGGTTTTATGCTGTTTACGTCTATACTACTGACAGAGATCTAAAATGACCACATCAGTCTTGTACAAGGAGAAAGGTTGGTTTTATACTAAAGCACATAGACCACGCGCACACTCCCTCTGCGGCTCCTATTCTCCCTCTAGCCAGAGAACCTGTCGGCCGTGAACATTTCTCCATTTGACCAGGCAAGCCGGCCGGAAGAGCACACCAGTGCCACCACGTGCCGCGCCTGGTAATGAATTACCCCCACCCTCTCATGGCGTACGTCTTGCCTTCTTCTTCCTACGGGGGTCACAGCTTTGGTACCACGATGTTTCTGCGGGGTCGACTTTCTGGGCGCCACGGGCACGGTCGATACTTCTATTCCGCTGTCTTGAACAGGACAGAATGCTATCAATACAGGGGGTGGGTAAAGGGTAAAGGTGACAAGGGTGAGATGTGGGTGTGTGTTGGGGGGTGTATATAGGTGGGAGAGGGGGGGTTAGTTCTGACACTATGACACACAGGGCAAGAATCCTCTGTGACCTTCTACTCTTCCAGTAGGTAATGAATGTATATATTGATCAGTAATAATAGCATACAGAATATTTCATGAATTAGGTAGACTGTCTTGTACTATACTTCACAAATAACTGGACGTCTATGCAGAGGCGTATACGAAGCAAATGTCCTACGCAGGGGTCTCGTTACGGGGGCGCTATATATGTTTATTCCTTATTCTGGGCTTAGGCCTGTGTATAGGAACTTCCCATTATTGGGGGGTCCCCCTTTCCTATACAATTGCTATTATATGTATAAAATGTCCTAGATCATAGACATAAGTACTATCCCAGACATAAGTGCACGATTCAAAGCATTCATTATAATGGCTTTATCATGCCTTTCTTATTCACAGGGTGCAACGCCCTTCTGAAACAAACGTAATGGCCGTTAGTATTCTATCCTATTCGCATAGGGGCATATTGGCTAAGTTAAACCTCCATTAAGGTGCCTTCATGCTTGCCATATGAATATATTGATGTTAGTCTGTTGTAATATCATAAACAGACCTATAGATCTTATCCACCAGGTTTAAGTCTGGGTGCACATGTGATACATTCAATATAGAGAATAACAATACACCAAAATAGACCATAGATAAAAGCCTATTATATTCAGATCAGGAGAAAATAATAGAAAGGACTCAGTGGCATATAATATACCATTGAAGACTGCGTGGAAAGACTTCATTGAACACTGTGGTCAGACGCTATTTGATGTTATTTCAATTCGATTTCTCTGCCCCTGTCTGCCCCTGACCGTGTGTCTATACTACCGGTCTCTGGCTCTCATGTATGTGTGTCTGTTGGGCTTTCTGTCTGTCTGTCTCTGTCTGTCTGTCTGTCTGTCTCTGTCCATCTGCCTGTCTGTCTGTCCATCTGTCTGTCTGTCTCTGTCTGTCTGTCTGTCTGTCTGTCTGTCTGTCTCTCTCTCTCTCTCTCTCTCTCTCTCTCTCTCTCTCTCTCTCTCTCTCTCTCTCTCTCTCTCTCTCTCTCTCCGTAAATAACCACCACACAATGCTAAATGCTCATACTCAGCTGAATCATTACATAACACACTCTGAGAATTCTCACCAATTTGTTATGGCAAGAGGCCAAATAAGAATGAGAACGTATCACAGTCAGCATGACCTGATAATCCAAATATCCCTCACTGCCTTAGGCTGAAGGGGAATGAGGAACCAAGGGGGAAGGAAGGTCAGAGTAGTGATGAGGACCGAGGGATGGGGAGGGAGAGGTGGAGGAGGGGGTTGTTTGTCAGTCAAGGAGGGCAATCAGACAAGCCAGGATCACTTCCCGAGCGGACCACTGACAAATATTTACATGCAGACAGTGGAGACCAACCTAATAACCATCTACACCCCTAAACCCCTCCTCTGCCATTGCCCTCCTCCCTCCCTCACCCTCCTCCCGACGCTAATCAGGTGTCGACGTCTGAGGCTTATTGTCCAATTATCTGCCAGCCCTCAGACCTCCGTGACCTTGGCCTTCACGATCTGCCACGCCAAGGTCTCACCAAGGAAATTGTAAGCACAGCAGAGGTGCCATTGGATCTGATGTTTACTGTGGATCCAACATTTGCATCGCTTTTCTACATACAGTAGCCAAGCAGAGTTTGCATTTCTGCAAATGTCAGTTTCACACATACTTGAGAGATAGACTTGGATGAAATCCTGTCAAAAACTATTTCTTTATCTTTTTATGACCTTTTATCCTTTGTCTCACTTTGCTCTCTGCCTATCATTTTATAGAAACTAGCCGAGCATGAAATATGGAGCTACCTGAAGTTTGTATAGAGTGAAAAGGTCGGGAGAACAATGAGATCGGTAACATGGGTAAGAGGTGGACCTATAAAACACATAATGACGGGCCCCCTGCCCACCCTCCTCCAATTAGCTACACGGAGTATTACTTCCGCCAGATTAGACCGGAAGCTCCCTGCCCTCACCTGCCTGACGACGCTGGCCACCACGGGGAGGCACCACACCGCGGGACGCTGGGAAACTACGACTGGTAGGTAGAACCCTCCTGGGGTGGGTAGTTTTCTCACGGGGTCTACAGGGATGGTGGTTTAAGGCCACATGCAGAGACAATATAGCATACTTAAAGCCTAATTGGCAGTAATTAAGGCTCAGTTGCAATCAGTGGGCGGTGAAGGTGGTGGCGGCTGCCTGTAAGTTACCTAAGTAGTCAGCTCTGCGCCGTGAGCACATGGTTTAGTGCATTGAAAACATTTGAGAAAAATATATATGATCATTTTGAAATCTAGAAATCTTATAACGGCACCACGAGTACATGTATATGTACACTCTCAGCCGCGATTGTAAATGGGCAATACATATCGCTGTACTACATACACTAGAACCCCAAAGCAGGTCATTGGTTTTGTACTAACAGCAACTACCCATGTAGTCCCGAATGATAAGCAATACACTGTAAAATGGGTGCGCTGGACTGACAGTGTATAGATGCAAAACAAATGTATTATGTCTCCAAGGTTTGAATGTTAAGTCGACGTTTTAATCCTGGAGGTTCTCTATATAAGTGGTGTTCAATTATTCTAAATGATCCCATCACGCAATTCATATCTAACAGTTTTCCATATAAAATTTGCAGTTCCACAGCAAAACGTGAAGCTTATATGACTATTTACCACGAGGCACTGAATTCTGACATGCAGAGATGTGAGGCCATGCGAGAGATGTTCTTAAGAAGGGCACTTCATATCCAACAGCTCTATATTATCCGCACGGGGGTCCGCTCTGTGTGCATATGAGATATCATGGACTTGGCGCCACTATCACAAAGCTTTATCCTATCAAAAATTGGGCGCAGTCGAGGGGCAGGAGTTCATATATAATGCAGTGGCCGACAATCCATATCGGGGGTGGAAGGGAGGGGCTAGCATGTGACACCACACTAACAACACGCGCCAGTTTTCCCGCTAGGCTGACTCAATTCAAATGCAGCAAGTTGTGAAATTTGTGGCGGCGGTGGGGGCCGGTGCCCCCCGCCTGTCCCCAGGGTTTAACGACAGGGGGCCAGCCTACCCCCCGGGGGTACCCTGACTCCCCGTCACCTGGAGGACAAACAGACGCTGCCTGGAGGGGTCACGTGACCTGAGGTCATGTGACCTGGACGCCGGGGGTAACACAATGTGGGTTTAGAGTGACAGAGAAGGTTTGACGGGGAGCTGTAAGTTAGAATGAGTATGAAGGTTTCTTTTTTGGGTATGGAGAAGGCTTGTTGGTGAGGTTTAGAACTGGGATGTAAGTTTAAGGGTATATGGAAAACATGGGGCTAGAATGCCTGCATAATTAGAATGAGGATAAATGTTTTGGGAGATATGGGGAACGCTGGTTGATGAGGTTACAATGAGGATGAATGTTTCGGGCACGGAGAAGGTTTGTTGGTGAAGTTAAAACATGTTAGTAAGGTTAGAACAAAGGTGTCTCTTCTGGAGTATGGATAAGACTTGTTGCTGAGGGTAGAGGGAGCATGGAAGTGGGACTGTTTGGAGGCTAGGTTAGTGAGTTTAGAGTGAAGATGTAAGTCTGGGCCTATAATTTATAAGGAAGGTATTTTTGTGAGTTTATAGGGGGGGGGGGTGTAATCTTTGGCTATGAAGAAGGCCTACTGTGGTTTGTGAGATAATAGTGAGAATGGAGGGTTGGGACTATGAGGAAGCATGTTGGTGGGATTGATGGGAGATGTAGATTTTAGGCTAAAGAGGGGGAAGGTAAATTATAATTGCTCAAGTAATCTGAAACAATTTGAGATAACCTAGCAATCTCAGCAGATGAGAAACTGTTTCATGGCATATTGAAAAGTGATTGTTGGCACATGTGATTCACCTACTTTAAGGTGTTCAGAGATTCCCATTAAATCCTTGAGATGGCAGTGTGAAAGTACTGGCAGTGATGAGAGCCCCGGGTGCATGTTGGGAATGGTGGTGCCTCTGTAGATGGTTGTCAATGTGATTGGGGAACATCCAAGAGGCCGCAGGGACAGTTTGTCAATTAAAGCAGAACTAATACTTTAATGTAATTTACATTATAATCTTATCTGCCTATCACGTCTCGCCGCGGAAGAAGTACAAATTACATTGGTGAATCTAACTGACTCTGAGGTGACTTGATTAAGAGACTAAATGACTTGATGAAGCATTCATTATGTCTGCTTGGAACCTAATAGTTGTCGTGTTCTACTGTAGAACCCAAAATGAATAATAGTAAGAAGCATATCCTCTCTTGTCCAACTATACCTACGCCCACCTTAAACCCACATCATCCATATTCCCTTCCATACCTCCTTTCTCTCACTTGTCAATCTACATTTTAATCCATCCTCCCACCCTCTCTTCCATCTACTTATCCACCCCATCTCATGATCACCTTCCTACCCATCCCTTCAGACACATCCTTAGTCAACCCTTTGCTAACACCTCCATCCACCCCTTTTATCTCCCTTGAATACATCCCTTTATCCACTCACACCTCCATCAACCTCCCCACCCAGCTTTCAGTCTCATCCACCCATGCACTAGCCACTCCCTCCGATCCATCCATTTATCATGCCAACGGCCTCAGCTCTTAACCAATTCACTCAAAGTCACCTTTCCATTCCTTCCTATGTTCACCGATCTACCCATCCCCCGATTAATCCAACCCCGATCCACCCATCCATCCATCTGTTTGTCCACCAATTTTAATAATCACCCATCCATTAATCAATATTTCAGCCCCAACCAAAATAGCTAGCAAACTTTTCATCCAACCATAGTTCTACCTCTTACCGTCCATTCACCAACCCACCTTGTAGCCACCCATACCCTCAACCATCCAGCCTCTCCCTTCCTTCCATCCATCCACCCAACCATCCACCCACCCAATTATTCCCTAATCCAAAATGCACCACAGTCCCGTGTCCTACTGTAGATGTCGAGGCAGCGGAGCGGCTGAAGAAGGCTGAGTAGGGGAGACAGTCAAAGGTCTGGCGGGCTGCGTGGGTGGGCGGCCGGAGAAGAAGACGAGGTCTGGCCTGGTGTCATCCCGAGCCTCGTGTGGCCGCCGATAAGGCTGAATGCACCACTATCTGATGTGCCTAGGGCTGGACCTGTGACTGGCGGGAAGTCCCATAGGGACCTAGGTTGGGAGGTGAGCGTTAGGAGAGCCCAGAGAGGCTGAGGTTACGATGGTAATCCTCCTGATTGACGTGAGAGCAGAACCCCTAAAATTGTACCTTATAATGATATGGAAGGGTATCAGATCAGGGCTTCATGGTCATGGTAGGAAATCTAGGTAATTCTGCATACTTGGAGACTCGATTATGATAATTAGAACAAAATTGTCCAGGCATTTGAAGCGAAGACTCCACACATGACCGCTTGCATCTTCAGGTTTTTGCGATTATATATCATGCTTTTGACACCACATTATAGCTTTAGAATTCCATACAGCCACCTGATATGATAAATTAAAAACTTTTTAAGTTCTATAAAACATGAATGCAACCTTTAAAAAATAGTATATCCCTGTTATGCTCAGGTTTAATGGCGATTTGGTATGAGCAAATATCTTTTACATGTATACTTAACCACCTCTAAAGATTCATGGCTCGCTTTTACATGACATAATTATAACACATCAGCATGTTACATTGTTACATAGCCCCCCCCCCCCAAGAGAAAAACAGTAACAAAGAAATATGCTCTGCAAAATCAGTCTCGAATTGATCAAACCTAAATATCTAAACAACTCCCTGTACAGGTCAAGTTCATTGTGTTCGGTGAAAGCCTGCCAAACAGATGTCTGACAACTCCCAAGACGTTGATCCTTAGGCCATATGTTCAGTTCAATCTCTCCGTCTCTATAGTCTCTAACTCTGTTCTCCCCACATCATTGACAACACACCAACAGATGCCGCCTGCTAACAAGGGCCTCTCGTTCAACCCTCGAGAAAATGCGAGAGGCGACGAGAATAGCAGGGCCACCCTTGGCGTCCCTTCTCTCATTCCCGACCGCCGACACTGGGGACTCTCAGTTCCCGACAGCGGCCTCAAGTGGAAACATTTTAGGTACACGTGCCTAAAACTGGCCTAAAACAGGCGGGCGTCCGTCGTGGAAACGCCCTGTTGAGCAGACGACAAGAGAGGCCATGAGGACCACTCATGTGGTGGCGTTTGTCGGTGGCACCGCGGGTGGCCTAGTTCACAGTGGCTTAGTTTTGATCACAACTTGAGCGCCAGAGAGGTGATTGGTTTGTGTGCCAAATATAGACTTATTGCCATACTTGCTGGTCGGACATGAGCACTCCCTGTTTCTGGTATTTGATGTCAGTAGCCAATATATTCTCGTGATGACAACTGATGAGCATCCGGTATATCTCTATCGATATGGACATGGTAAACAGGTCTTCACGGGTGTGTGTGCATTGTGAAATGCCCAATGGTTAGCTTAAATACAATATGTTTACTTTGCTGTTTAGTATGAAGAAAAAGCGACACTTTGAGTCTGACCCACATTGGTACATTTAATTGCCCCCTACCCCATCCCTTGGCATCACAATAATTGTATATACTAGTATGGTAACAAGTAATTCCCTGATGAATATAGGCAGGCATTGGTCTATACCATTCTTACGATATCAAGCTAGTCAGGCAGGAAACTGACGCACATGTTTACAAGTACAATTTTCAAGTTAACACAGGATGGCCCCTTCATTCGGCACACAAGATAAAAATGCGACTTGCAAATTCCAACCCCACTGATAAAATTATCTAGGATAACCCTGGCTGTTTGATGAGGATGAATATCACTATAAATAGGGTGCATAGTTGAGACTGCAGTTGGTTTACTCAATATCGGGCTGTTTGTGGTGGCAACCTTATGAGGTGGACCGTGAAACTAGGACACACTCGACTGACTTTTGAGAGGCGGGGAAGGAGCAAAACATGGAGGAGAGGATGTGGAGAAGGGGCTGGCAGGCTGGAGGCTTGTCACAGGCGGATTATCCCGACGGGCACGCGGCATCGTTACTGCCTGCATCCCGCCAACTGTGGCGAGGGAACAAGATTCTGAAAAAAAAATGTCTTCTGCTTTCCGAATTTTCGCGCCACAACTTAACCCAGTTAGAACAGCGTTGCAAATAGAAGAGGAAAAGTGGGGCAATCATAGAAGGTATAATGAAAAGCGCACTTAGGGTAGGGGGGTGCCAGTTTCCATGCCGAAGCACAGAAAATCAAGGAAGCCCAGTTGACGATCTGTCTGAGTCGATCGCTTCCGCCTCAGTGGCGATGTCTTCACGGGGATTAGGAGGCCGCGGTCCGGGTAAGCTGCCGGGCTCGGGGCGGTTTCCCCTGCCCGCCGGGTGGAAGCAGAATGGCTGCTGACAGACCCACGACTGAGAAGTATTTTATTCAAGGGTGTCCCGCAAAATGACAGCAGTTCAAGTCGAGTTTGTAAAATCTTGGAAGGAGAAAATACGTTCGTGGCTTAAACAAAATTCTCTCATTTTGTGGATACGCACATGTCCCCTCTTTTCCTATACTACTTCATGGAGGAAACTGAACCCTGATTTTCCCGCGTGTCCGGACCGCGCCTTGTGCCCTTGTTTCCAAGGGAGGCCTAAGATGACGAAAGGTAGGCGCAGTATATATGCGAAAATAGTTTTTTTCATAACTGTATCATTCTTTTTCAATCATTCCAGTACCAACCGTGTATACAGCTTAGGTAAAACATGATTATAACCTGTAACTATTTACTGAGTAGAGTGACATTTCCCCTTTCACAACCGAGAGTATAATTATTGCACTGCCGGTAGTAGTGATATTGAACACGCAAATGTTAAAATTGAATTCAAAGAAAATGCTGGTTCACAAATATCACTCCAACCGATAGCGTGTAGGCTATTCAAGACGCAAAGTACCCTTGATAGATTCTACTCAGAGGTGCTATATATTTATTTACCACGCTGCCTTAGATCTTTAGCCTATACCCATATAGTAGTCTTGTAACAATAATTAAAGGCATACCACTCAGTCTATAAAAACACCAGATGGACAACGATCAGCAATACAGTGAAAGTGTGTATGACCTGAGTACACCTTTCTTACCACCCATTGTACAGGTAAGTGTATATGGCAGGTGTTATAGCAGCTCTGGGCATTGTTACCTACCTCTCAGCTGATCGCCTCACCATCGTCTGAGTGTCAATTATGTTACAACCTACCTGAAATCACCTCAGCCAGACCAGTCAACGAGACAAAAGCTGAAGAAAGGGCCTGAAATGGAGTAAGTCTGACACAGTGTGCGACGACCAGGGGCATTCTGAGTCTTCAATCCTACCCCAAAGGGACGCGTGGAGGGACAAAGAAGGTAAAACACCCATATCTAACTCTATAGTATAGGCTGTAGTGTGGCTATAGGGATTTGGCATTTCAGACTTTCAGAGGTCAGATCTTTGACCCGGGGGAGGACTGACTAAAGAGAGCACTTTTCCTGTGGAGGAGACTGATACTGCAGTCTAGTAGTAGGGGCGGTGCCAGGGTGGTAGGGGGTAGAAAGGTGGTATGGGTAAGGCAGGGGGTGACTCTCTGGGGTTTAAGTGTAGGGGCTGAACCTTCAATTAGTGGTGAGCCCTGGGGTGGAACCACCCTGTGCAGTAGCCACGCCCCACACCTGTTAACATAGGGACCTTGGCCAACCCTCACTGAGGTCTCTATTTGGATACCAGAGGTGCACAATCACTATAACGTACACTACTATAACTTACACCTCAGTCAAATTTCAACATTTACCTATTACATCTGACAATGTGATTTCTCTTCCCGCTTGAGTAATAACTTTTTTCCCCATCTATCAGTAAATCTCTATTCCTGTGCAAGAAGCGACCCTTGCATCTCAAAGTTACACTTGGCTCTCAGGCCAGAATTTCTTCCTCAGTGCCAATTACTGTCTCATCACTTTCACCCTCATCATGTCATTTCATTGAAGACATCGATTTTGCTACAGTGCATGGATTTTAATTGCATATACATGTTCTGGATCCTTCATATATATACAATGATAAGCTCGTGTAACCAATTCTCTTCCAGAATTTAAGGACTTTCTCGATGTGTCTAGCTTTATTGAAGAGGGGATATCTGCACTACCATTATGTATCCCTGAATATTGACACTGTTGCCTTCTGTTCTGGACCTGGGGCGATCCACAGGGGGCTGAGAGGGGGCTGAAGAGCTGACATCCAGGGGGCTGACCGGTACATTGTACCTGACCATCCTCCGCATGATGGCCTCACCTGAGAGATCACGGACACCTGTAATTTACAGGTGGTCGATGAGAGCAAGGTGAAAGGAAGGATGAGTGGGAGCTTCAGGGAAGGATAGCGATGACACGATTTGGGTGATCTAGATTAGAGAGATGCAAAGTGGGAAGCTGTGGTAGACAGGAGTGGTGGAGACAGTGTTTCTTGGAGAAAATTGTCTGTAGTATCCTTCTATCAGCTGTCTATAGACTGAAATAAGGGCTGTGCGCAGTTCTATTCATGGGTAATTGGCCATTGAGTGGGGATCAAACAGTACCGGTGTGGACCTCAGAAATCTACCTGAAAGTATCATGGTGTCACTGCAACTAAATTATTTGATTTATCACAAATATATGCATATCCAATGATCTGATAGGCATTCATTCATAGAGGGATCTCGCGTATGATACAGAATGAAACTACCCCTGTACCCCACAGGGTGCCTGGGACCATGTGGCTATGGTCAGCTGAGGGGAGAGGGTAGCCTAGGATGTGTTGTTTGACCCCGCTAAGTTTATGTTTGGGGGGTACCTTGTCCACAAATAGATCACTTAGTAGAACTGCGTGACAGGCTTATTTGTTGTTGCTTTTGATGATGGAAGGAGTACTCACGTTGTAAATGTTGATGTTTTACGCGTGTGTACTATCATCAGATATCGACAGATCAGCGTCAGAGCCAAGTTGTTCAGGGAATTAATCTTCATAAAGACCATTGTCCACTTAGCCCTAGTCGTGCGATTAGGCCATACAAACCCTATATAGAAATCTGGCGAATGAGGCGTGGTAGACTATATTGGTATTCAGAATGTAATATAGTCCAAAAGCTAGACTCTCAGTGTCGGTTCCAGGATATGGGAAAGGAGGGGGCGCGATCCAAAAGGAGGGGGTGCACCCCCTATCTTTAGGCAAATTTTGGGATCCAAAATATGTAGTTAAACTCTTAAGTACTAGGAAAAATGGGTGTGCGCGCGCCCCCGCGTCCCCTCTTAATCCGCCACTGTGAGACTGTGATTAGAATTACGTCATATATAGCCGTTGCCAATAGGGTAAGTTACAGATGTTGATCTCCTCTATATACAGGCCTCTGTGGGCAAACAATCCAATGTACTGAATTGACCTCCGTGTAAGCTGACTGTGCCTCACTTTTCTGAAAAATATACACACATTGGCATTTTATCTATAGGTCGTGTTCTACATGTTAAATCATGCAATTCATTTACTAATGAGACACATATAATGTATAGGGGTAAATCATATAATTATTAAACAATGCCCCATCTGATACATTCTTATATTTTGAGAAGTTCCTACTTATCTTGTAGCTACCTAACCACGCGTAGGTCACATTTGCCCACAGCCACCCACCATGTAACGATGTCATATCAGGGGCCTATTATAAAATGTAGTTTACACTTAAGCATTTCTAATATAATTGTGTGTAGTTATTATTCGTAGTGAATGTACTTGACCATAGTTTACCACCCTGTACCCTATTGACACCTACAAAGAGCTTACGTTATTGAAGTGGTCCACTCAAGTAGGCCTTATTAGTATAGATAACAGTACTACCCAACAGGATAAGCTATAGTCCATTCATGATATAATTATTCTTTATCTGGGCTGCATGTAGGGTGAAATTACTCAGTCACTTGCTATCAAGACAGCCATATCCATTAGTCCGTGGTTTGATATACCATATTTAAATTTTATATAAAAAACAACAACAACAAAAACACAAAAGAAAACACATCATATTGAGAGCCCTCCCCCGCTCCCACTCTACCCACCAATGATAATATGGCTTCCCTAGCCCACTTAAAAGGGTCTACTTCTACTCTTTCCTATCCCCTCAGGATGTGTGTGGTGCAGATATGCACGGGCATTGACACATTCCTCTGTGATTTGTGTAATGTAATTCTTGCCATGAATACGACCTTAGCTGTTGAAATGGCGTTAAACATCTATTACTCACTCACTCATGATAATATGGAATGTAGCACTGTACAAGGGCCAAAAGATGGGATGGGAAAATGCTTCCAAAGATAGTGGTTACCTTCCCTTCTAACACTAACAGTCTAGTGATGGGGTCTGACTTAGGATGAGCCCAACATTGTGTAAAAGAGACAGTGCAAAAGTCCCGAACAAGTGTTGACTGGCTAACATTTTGAGCTTATTTACTACTTTTACTGCATATTACAGAGTCAAAGGATAAGTAATTCATTAGATATGGCTTTGGAAATGGTAAATATAAATAAATCAGATTTGATGTAAATTCTGGTGTTTGTATAGTTTGCACTAATATGGATTTGGCAACTGAGGACGGAAATTAACAATTCTAGGGTAATATGGGTATCTCAAAATTGAGAGCCTGCATAAAAAAACGGATGTTATCTTTTTAATTATATAGGTCAAAATACATAGTAGTGTCAAAAAATTGTTGCACAGTGATAATTTATTTGCAAAGACTTTTGTTTTGTTTGAGAAAAGATAGCAAGACCAATAGATAAGAATTAAGGTTTAGTTGCCAACACATTCCATGTGGTCATGTCGACATTTTTTTTTCTATATATCTACTTCAACGTTGGAGCGGAGAAATTCACAATATATGTAGCTTTCAATTGGCACAGATTTCATAGCAAAGCTCGCATTGTGAGATTTGAACCAATGTCAAAAGGTAATAAGTATGAATATCAGGATGCAAAATACCGTGGGTTTGCGTGCCAATGCATGGGAGACATAATCATTTTAGTCTTATGGTGGAATAAATTTGAAATTTATCAACGATGGAGATCTATGCTGGCCCTCTGTAACAAAATAGAATAGTTTGACTAATGTGAGTAATCAATTGAAATTATGAAAAGGAAGGCACTTTGATAAAGAAGATGGGTATTTAGGTGGATCCCCTAAAAACGTGCAAAGCGGGGAGAAAGTGGATAGGCCTACTCAGCCGAAGCTTTGGGCAACATAAAAAGAACGGAGACAGCTCTAGCTGTTAGCCATAATATTTTGAGACTTTGTCTATACTCACTCTCACCATCACAATACTTCAACTTTTGTTCCTCAATATTCCTGACCGTACACAGCCAGGTGAGACGAGTTAATTTTTGTGATGAATATTCCCAATATGTGCATACGGCAGCTGGTTCTTTCCTACCAGACCCACCTCCCCATTAAACCCTAAATGAGCCTCCCTGCTGACTTCTCCCCCCTTACATACTCTTACCCATTATCTCATAAGCAATATAAGTAGTGAGAATACTCTATAAGTACACCAGCGCCAACCTATGAGGCACCCTAAAAGGGAACAATTTCTGGGGGCATTTCCCAACGGTTTGGTCCCCCACTGAGGACGCTTAGTACGGAATAATTTGAGCAAACCGATGGCTGAGTTGTGCTCAGGGAGGGGGTCTGTCCCTGCCTGTGTCTGCGCCAAGTGGAGCCTCAAACCTGAAGCTCAATAAGTTGACAAAGAGGCAGTGGTCACATTGTGGTATTGAGACTATTAGACGGGGCCTCTGCTTGGGGCTGCTGCTTTGAAGTTGACACTGACTGGTCATAGAAAGGAGGAGGGTGGGATTGGGTTTGTGGGATGAGGATGCGGATTGGAGGGGATGGGGTCTAAGCTTGCCATGTGATCTGAGTTCTGATCAAATTCAACTAGGATTATTAGGTGTGTAATCAACTGACAATCCACCCAAACGCCGCCCTTTTGTTCCAGCTGTGACACAATTGGGTTAAGGGGATGTAGATGCTGGTACATGAGTAGGATGTTGGTACTAGCAAGGAGCTTAGAATCCTTGGTACAAGTACCTGCCTGTTCTCTGCTCTGTTTTGCGCTGCAAGCAAGATCCTTTTTATAGAACAGAACCTGCAAGGACGAGTGCATACCAAAATAAATGGGTATTGCCTAGCCCATCTTAAAAAGGCCTGTATCTCCACTTCTCTACATCTGCTGCATATATGCACCGACACAAACACAAAAAACAACGTACATTGTATGTCTAATGTTTCTTTCTAGCAATGGATAAGTAGCTGTGGCAATGGCATTCAACGACAATTGCTCACGCATTAAAAAAAACAACCTATGCAGGCTGGGGCAATTCACAGATTTCCACACCTTTGGGATATTTTGCAGTACCTATCAAATAAGACAGGCACCCCTAAATATAGCAGGTACAATGTACTGCCAAATATGGCATATGGCACTGAATACTGGAGATTCCCCTTGCAAAATATGGCATGCGTCCTTAAAATTAGCAGAGGATATGACAGATATGACTTATTTGGTGATGTTTATATGTCAACTGATTGAGCATTTTCTTGGTAATGCACCAAATTAGACACCAGAGGACCTGCAATGGCATAGATGGGACAATATAGAGAGAGTAGGGAGAGAAAGAGAGAGAGACAGAGAGAGAGAGAGAGAGAGAGAGAGAGAGCAATAATTCTATTAACAGCATATTGAGTTATGAGTGAGGCTGTGAAGGTATAAAGGAAGTAGTATATAAAAGGAGGACTTTGCAGCAGGTTGTGATGTGCGAGGACATTGCAAAAATCCCACATCCTTATTATCCTTTATCATAAAGGATACATCGTCGCCTCAGTGCAACAAGGTTGTAACTGACATTTTGACAAAATTGAGGTTTTTTTTTCCTGTTTAAACATCCATTGACCCTCATCTTCCTACTATGGATGTATTGAAGCTCTGCCTAGAATATGTGTACCCCCAGGCCCCAGTGCTTGTGTCAACTGTGTGCTGTAGTATTAAATTGTACCACTTCTTTTGCCTCTCCTGCAAAACTTGAAAAATGCAGATACGGCCTTGATGCTCTGAGGCAAAGATATGCCATAGGCATTCGGAAACTAGGAAGAAGCCTGAAACTGAAGATTGAATCTGGGGCGGCGTGATGGGGAGACGCGGCCGCGGCTGCTGCTGGGAGGACACAGGAAGGAAAGGGAGGGGTGGACGTGGCCGCATTATGCGTTTCCGCGTTTCCGCCGGATTAACCGGGCCCTGTCCGGATGGTGGCGGGCGCCCAACGCGTCACGCCGGGCCGCCTTTCACCACCGCCTCCCGGGCGTAAAGCCTCACCCCCCAAACGCATAGCAGTCAAAAGGAAGACACCTCCCTCTATAAGAAACCCCTACCCCAAACCAACACTTTCCCCTTTTCTTTCCACAAGCATACAAAAAAGAGAGATGGAAAATCTTCTCTCCGTTCTCCCACACCCGGAGCTTCATCCTTCCTCCACAAACCATGGAGGGCCCGAAAAGATTTTAACCCCTTGATCACCACATGATGTCATAAATCAATGAATTTATTAATTCGACGCTGCAGTGGAGCATCATGCCATGTGGGAATGTGCAGCTATCTTGTGTGGTTGACACAATGTCTGAATCCAGTCATGACGAGTAGACTCACATTGGCTGTATTCGTGCATCATCAGGACCAATGAGTACTAGTATTATGTATATTATTAAGGTACTTTGGTGGACTTAAGCGTTAAGGAAGTGAAGTACCAGTAAGGCTTTCTCATCACCATAGAAACTGACTTTCAGGCTGATTGGTTCCCAGTAGTATTGCAGGAACTGTGGACAAAGACACCCCTGGCTCCTTCCAGCAGCATTCCTGGTAACCATTTCAGTGAATTTGTTACAGAAGCTTTTTATCACTATCTTTGTAGGGGTTATTTCACTATATTGCAGTACTACTTTTTCAAATTAAATGTTTTTCATCCTCTAGATACAAACCTATCACCGTTAAGTAATGAAATAAGATTCATGGTCCTGCTTAAGAAAGGTTTAAGCAATAGCTCATATGAGCCCCAGCGAGGTAAATCCATTTGCTGCCAAGTATTCAGATGCTAGGCCTGTTTATAAGGCTTCACAGAAAGCCTAGAACGATGTGGGAAAGGCAGGGGACAGATTCCTTGAAGGCAATGGATTTCACGGCAGGAGAGGGACTGCATGCACATGGGTGCACACCTAGGGACAATCCTATCATGTTGTGCTGTGGCTCATCCTGTTTATGCTTGCTGCTTTGCTTCCTGAGTCTACCCTCTCATCAACAAGGGGAAGACATGTGTACATATGGAGGATGGTCTAATAGCCAGAATTCCTAAATGATAGATGATGTGAGCAATGCCCTTTTCTAGAAGAGACTGAAATAAGGTAAACAGCATGGTATATATATGTTACATTTCTTCAGCCACCTTTCCAGCATTTTATGGCAGCAGTGCTTTCTTGAGGAAGGGGGGGTGTTTCTAAATTTCCTTAGTCTTTACAGAACAGAGGTGAAGTCAGTTCTTCACCTCTCTGTTATATGTACCGGTACCTAATACCAATACATGTAATCCGATAGACGGCTATATTAACAGCATACCAGTACATCTGGCCCATCCTTGAAATCAAAACCTATTTTGTGACCATTAAACCTTAATTCCCTTGGGGATGTACACATCTTTACTCAGGATCAAAGCCCAGAGCTGTATATCTTTAAGAACATTTATGTGGTTACACTTCATAGTACAGGCTAGAATAGTCTCCTTTGTGTAGCTCTTTTCTATTGCTTAGGTCACGTGCTTCACTTAAAGAGCGATTATATTTAGAATATCTATAAGATAGAAGTACCTCAATGTATGGGAAGGTCAGAGAAATCAAATTAGAACATCAGCCATTGGTTGCAGAATCTATATCATAATCATCATCAGGACCAATGAGTACTAGTATTGTGTATATTATTAAGGTACTTTGGTGGACTTAAGTGTTAAGGGAGTGAAGTACCAGTAAGGCTTTCTCATCACCATAGAAACTGACTTTCAGGCTGATTGGTTCCCAGTAGTATTGCAGGAACTGTGGACAATGACACCCCTGGCTCCTTCCAGCAGCATTCCTGGTAACCATTTCAGTGAATTTGTTACAGAAGCTTTTTTATCACTATCTTTGTAGGGGTTATTTCACTATATTGCAGTATTACTTTTTCAAATTAAATGTTTTTCATCCTCTAGATACAAACCTATCACCGTTAAGTAATGAAATAAGATTCATGGTCCTGCTTAAGAAAGGTTTAAGCAATAGCTCATATGAGCCCCAGCGAGGTAAATCCATTTGCTGCCAAGTATTCAGATGCTAGGCCTGTTTATAAGGCTTCCCGGAAAGCCTAGAACGATGTGGGAAAGGCAGGGGACAGGTTCCTTGAAGGCAATGGATTTCACGGCAGGAGAGGGACTGCATGCACATGGGTGCACACCTAGGGACAATCCTATCATGTTGTGCTGTGGCTCATCCTGGTTATGCTTGCTGCTTTGCTTCCTGAGTCTACCCTCTCATCAACAAGGGGAAGACATGTGTACATATGGAGGATGGTCTAATAGCCAGAATTCCTAAATGATAGATGATGTGAGCAATGCCCTTTTCTAGAAGAGATTGAAATAAGGTAAACAGCATGGTATATATATGTTACATTTCTTCAGCCACCTTTCCAGCATTTTATGGCAGCAGTGCTTTCTTGAGGAGGGGGGGGGGTGTTTCTTAATTTCCTTAGTCGTTATAGAACAGAGGTGAAGTCAGTTCTTCACCTCTCTGTTATATGTACCGGTACCTAATACCAATACATGTAATCCGATAGACGGCTATATTAACAACATACCAGTACATCTGGCCCATCCTTGAAATCCAAACCCTATTCTGTGACCATTAAACCTTAATTCCCTTGGGGATGTACACATCTTTACTCAGGATCAAAGCCCAGAGCTGTATATCTTTAAGAACATTTATGTGGTTACACTTCATAGTACAGGCTAGAATAGTCTCCTTTGTGTAGCTCTTTTCTATTGCTTAGGTCACGTGCTTCACTTAAAGAGCGATTGTATTTAGAATATCTATAAGATAGAAGTACCTCAATGTATGGGAAGGTCAGAGAAATCAAATTAGAACACCAGCCATTGGTTGCAGAATCTATATCGTAATTAAAAATACCCACTTTCACTAAGTTCCCCATCCCACTGTCCCTTGCTCAAAGTTGCTCTCATAATAGTTCAGTATACACTTGTAAGTAGTATGACATATAGATTGGTGAACGAGCAAACAAACCCCATATCATACACTAAATACCCCTGTTATATTACTATAATATACAAAGGGCCGCCTGGGATTCTTACTAATGGTCAGTATAGTGCTTAATGTCAAGGAGGATTAGAGGGATTAAGTATCGACTCGACACCTCTTGATTTGGCCTAGTGACGCCATGTAGCGTCATATGGTGTAATAGACAGAAGGTGGAGGATGGAGAGGGTCTATGCCTCAGGGTGATGTGGTTGACAGCAGGGGTGAGGCCCCTGGAGGGTGGGGAGCTGGTGTCACCACCTTAATCCCCCCAGGGCTGAGTGTATACCCCTCTACATAACAGGGATTATGGGACTCCTATTATCAGTGTGTTTGGGGGCTAGTAGTTTATCCACATCAACCAATGCAAGCGATCATTTTCACTTAAGCTATTTAGCTCTGGCACTCCAGTTTCTAACTCTTGCATTTAATGTTATCTGTAGCAAAGTCGCCTTGGTGGTATGGTTTCATTCTTAGTATCACATTGCCTAGATGAGATTAATTACTTTGGCGTTTGATTGTGGAGGAGTATCCGTATTTTTTATCTTTCTATAGCCATCAAGAGTAAATGTAAACAGAATGTGAGATTTATATTTAAGTAGCACATATATTACATACATCAGGCGGCGTGGGACTATATTGTTTGACGTGCGGACTAATCCGCAGAAAATGGTTAAATCGCGCGTCGCCTCTCGTGTTTCCAAGGTTACCTAATCTTTCACCTTGATTTGCTTTGGCGGCCATGTTTGTCGGGCGCATGCGCGGTGACCCCACCGTATCACTGTCACCTTCCCGGATGGAGTCTCGTCATCGAGCTCGCCAATTCTAAGGAAAGGTGCTAGCCCGGAAAAGGGTGTTTTCGTGGCCAGAATTTGGTTGTCTGCTTTGCTTGTGTTCAGAATTGCAAATCCCCTCCCTTGCGACTGCGCCTTCTTTGGGTGAGGATAGCTTTTCGGTAGGGAATCTACATGGAAATGAACATGTAATGGCGGCTGGGGGAATTATCAGCCCCGCGTCGCTGGCTCTCACTGAGCAGACGACTTTTTGGAGCGGAAAGCGCGAGAAGGGCCCGGGCCGTCATTTGCAAGTCAAAATGAGGCGTCAGTGACGCCCACTGCTTGAGCCAGTCCATTAGCTGTAAGTATATGGAATAAGGAGGCGATGAGAGAGGGCGTCAAAGTATACGTGACATAATGTGATGAGTTGTGTACGTCCCCTATTCAAAGGACAGTAGAATGTCGCATTCATAAAGATGTCCCTTTTCCCATGGCAAATGGATGGGTTCTCGCCTGATAGGAATTATGATTAGAATTTCATTAGAGGTATGATTGTGGGATTTGTTTACTAAAGTAGCAAATGCAATTATATAAATGTACAATGGATCAGTGTCATTTACATGATTATTATTATTATTATATCTATAGTTCCCTGCATTTTCTATATATGCACACCAGTCATACAAAGTGTGAACGTGTCAAAATGAATCTTTGTTTGAGTACAACCCATATACTGTGGAACACACTGGCCATTAATGGACAAGTCATTTGCCATTCTCAACTGGAAAGTCAAATGACCTGAGTCTACTACAGTTCACAATAGAGCTTCTGGGCTAAACGGTTGGTAGAATCATGAGGTTTACAGAAAACAAATTTAAAGAAAGATAAAGAAACAGGTCACAATCGGGCCGTGCAGGCCTGTATATTATCCTCGATAGAAAACCATTTCATGATATCGTTTCATGGCTTGTTATCAGAACCACCCCTGCTGCCAACATGACACAACAGCAAAGGAGATAGGGTCACAAAGAACAACAACTAGTTCATTCAGGCCCAATGCAGTTGAATTATGAAACAGAAACCCCATGGTTGAATAGAACTGATACCCTCATTATGCTATCAACCTCTCAAAATGGCCGCCACCCGTGGGCCAGGAGACATGCGCACTGCACTCTTCCAGGTCGCAGAGTTTATCTTCCGGTTCATGACTGGGGCCTTTGAAGATAAGTGAACATGGTGGATGGAAGAAGACCAATAATGCTAATGGGCCTCCCTAGGGTCAGCCATTATGGGGAAGAGGGATCAAAGATTGCAGGCCTTCTGTTTTTCACTCACTTTACCTCTGTTTTAATCTTGGTGACGCTGGGAAAGATGAGGGCTGGTAGGCATTCCTGTTCCTAAATTCTCCTGTGAGTAGATGCATGTTCCATATCAGTGGTATTCAGGAGGATGCCTGCCCCTCCAGCTGTACGTGCAAGTACGCACTTGTAAAGAGCTGCTCTATGTCAAATTGTGCTCAGACCATCTGAGTAGTAGATGATGCTGCTCTGTACATTGCAGATGGAGGAATCAGGATCAGTGGTCGTTTTTTACTTGTGGTACAATAGAAAAACGTGTAGAGTCACCATGCAGCTACATAGACGTGTTATAAGGATTCCAATATAGTCATGAATATACCTCAAGACATATGCATTATTATATATAAGCCACTTCACCGGTAAGATAATTGCCAATTAAACTAACCAATATGACAATGTGAGCGCCTCCTTGGGCCTCCTTTCAATGTGAATCAAAAGGTTCTGCTAGAATCTTAGAATCACCACACGAGGCTTTGTAACCATTATCAACAAGAACAAAAACAAGAGAGCCTTTAGCTTTCAATGATGGAAACAATGAGGAGTGGAGAGAGACAATGTTGCTTCTCTGTGCTGGTGGGCTGAGACTCCTTATTCCTGTACAACCAACCAATGCTCTATCAACACGTGAGAACAAAGACTGTAAAACTAACAACCCTGCCACCGGCCCACTGGTAGGCCACGCTCCAGCGCCGCCTGCCCGGGTTTCTTTTCATCAAATCCCAATTAAACCAAGAAGCATTGTCGGTGGTGACATAAAAGCGCGTCCGTCGGCGATCAATCGCGCGTCGGCGCTGGTCAGCCTAGCAGAAAACTGGCTGTGAGTCGCGCGGATCAGTGTAGCTGGAGAGCGAGAAATTGATTCGTTCCCGGCTAGGGCGCACAGAAGGGAGGTCCTAACGCGTGGAAAATCCTTCATATGGGGAGAAGGTAAAACTGGGAAGTATGATGGGCAGAGAATGAGAACGGAAGAGTTACTCTTTTTTTCTAGGGGGAGAAAATTCAAGACGAATAGACACCAATGTTTGTCATAGGATGGGAAGTCGTCCGCCTCTGGAAGTGAGCTCTCGTGAGTAACCTTGAGAATTGATGAACGCTTAGTTGAATTGCTATTCTTTACCAGCAAGCGTGGTACTCCCCATATCAGCAATTTTACTGTACGATCTATGATTTCAGTGACATGTCGTAACGCAGCATGCAACTATAATGAATGAAATCTCACTATATCAACAATACGTTCCCAACATTTTTATCGCATTGAGCTCCTCTCATCTCTCACTCTCTGTCTCTCTCTGTCTCTCTCTTTCTCAACTGGCCTTCCTGGCAATATGGATTCCCAGGTTTGCCCTCATCCTTCTAGTATTTATCTATCCTTTCTTCTTTTTTTGCCTTGAATCAGTTAGGCTTAGTAAGGCTCGTATCCATGGCAGCCTCATTAATCATTTTCTTCTCCTTGCAATATTTTGTATACATACCGGGGTATGCCCCCTATTAGATTCGAAGGACGATATCAAGGCCATATCTACAAGATCAATTTCCCAATTTAGATATGCCTCATTTAATACTGATCATATATCCTTCTATTCTGACGCTATTATAATGATTTATCTAATTAAAACATCTAGATTCTTATTCATGGGGAATAATATCTACAGACAGAAAAGAAGAAAATATAGATAAGAATGATGATCACCTGCTAGGTATAGCTAGCTTTGAGGATCGTCTTACAAGGAAATTACTCATTGTTTCTAAAAATAGATTGGATCAGTACAGTGAAATGCTCTTTCGGACTAGAAGAATGTAGACGTAGTGGTTCAAAGGTCGAGCGTGGCCTTTTCGTGTCACCTAAATTGTGGGTCGATCTTGGCACAGCAGAAGCCTTATGTACAGTTCCATGGCATTGTGCAATTACAGGTATATTCTGTGCTCATTGAGTGTATCTGTAAGATGATTTAGTAAAGCACAACATAAAAAGAAACATTTTTAAACCAAAGAAAGTAGGTAGCTCTAGATATTTTGTATTACGCTTTGCAAATTCTGGAGAGATGTCGGTTCATATACGAAGTAAACACAAAAAAAATAATGCCCTTACAAATTTCAAATCATTGAAATCTAACTTAAACAAATTCCAGTTGATATTAGATGCACGTCATCTACATGTAGCAGTCATCGGCGCACATATCCCCATGAGACGGCTGGCCATACCCAAACCGACAAGTCCTACACTACTCATCATGCCTATACTACTCACAATTCCTATACTACTCACGTCGTATAGAGCGTACTAGAGCACATCTCCTTATCTCTACTAAAACTACAAGGTAAAACAAAGAGCTGTAGACTAGTCCTGGGGAATGGGGATGTAGAGGGGCAGAAAGGCAAGCCTAGGATGAAGGGGGTGATGGGGGCACCCCTCGGTCGAGGTCTGATTTTCCACTCGCCCGACGCCGCCGCGCTCACAATTTCACGCCGACTTGCCAGCGCTATCCCCCGTCTTGGCCCGCGCCGTTCGTCGGCTCCAACGCCCGCGTCCTATCGAATGGCCCTCCATCTATTGGGCGGTGAGTATGGCTGCCTCAGGGGAGAGGAGGACCGGAGAGACATATATATTGGTCTCAGAGAAATATAATGTATGGGTTTATGCCTTTATGGTGATTCAGGATGTCTTCTTTTGGATAGATGGCTGTGACGCTGGTTCAGTGTCGTGATTTAATACGGTGCAATGTCCTGATGTATCGTAGTATCCATGATGTATATATTTTTTAAGAAGCTGATACCGAAGACCCTTTTCTGATGATAATAGATTTATTTAGGCTCTCCTGATTTGAGATCATGGGATACAGACTACTCATGCCCATTCTCCACATCTACTACAACATTGTATAAATTGTATAAATGCACATTTCCTAGTATTATTGATCTACACAGGCGGAGCACCTTAGTTACCTGGGGATTGTTACTCCTCCATAGCTGAAAGTATGGGGGACGGGGGGGGGCAGACCCCAGCAGCCTTAGACGCTATTCGACTCCCTTTTACAAAGGGCCAATTTGACTCTTTTTCATTATAGAAGCATCATTTGTATCGTCCATTGGTGATGCATGTGGCAGGGCAGAAGTCCTACGTCACACATATTCGCTGCTACCTACATGTTGTGCAAATGGTTTTTGCGTCGATCATATTTTTTTTCGTGCTTTCCGCCCCTCTACATCAGCTTCCCTTTTCTCTATATACATTCCACCCGTCCATCCCTTGGACTCTACCCATCGAATCTCCATCCCCTGACTCAATTCTCATTTTATACTAACCTCTACATTTCCCAAACGCGTTCTCCGGCCCACACACCCCTCCCTTCCCAGTCCCCAAGCCCAGGGCGGTCGGCCATAAAGTGGCCTATCAATCGTCCATAATGAACCAATCCATTTACAATTTGATGCGGCCGGCGGCACTATCTGACAGTATCTGGCGGCCCAGCGGCGGCTTAAGACGGCCAGGGCTGGCCACTAAACCTAATGCTGGGTGACAGTCAGTAGACTTTATTTTGCCGCCCGTAGATAACGTGGCCCGCGCCCCCTTCCCCGCCCCGCTGACGGTGGAGACCCCTAACGGGCGCGGCGGGCACCACACCATGAATAACGACCCTGATTAATTTCAAGGTTGAATATTTTACTCACCAAGCAGCTCGCCGTTTGTTTCCCGGGTTAATCCTGCTCTCAGCCCTGGAGCTGAAGGCGGCTCGTGTATGTAGGTGTGTGTGTTGGGGGGGGGGGTAGTGATGGCTGACCTCCCTCCAGAAGCTGATAAGCCAACTCCAGTTCGAACCATGTCTATGCAACAATGAATATAGACTGGATAGAAATCTGTACTTTTCGCATGCAGATTCTGAACCAAGATGAGGATACCGTTTTATCACAGAGAGAAGAAATGGAGTCAATCCAACAGAAATAGAGTCAACGAAGGAGTCAGGGGATCTGAACTCTATAGTGACTCTAGTGAAACAGGAGTCTAAGATGGCTGACTCTATTCTGTTCTCTGCTTGACTACTCTTAAGGAGTCATTGCAACTTGACTCCTGTAGGAGGGGAGTCACAGCCTGGTGGACTCCCTGTTGGGAGTCAGATGGTTTATAGAGTCACACCGGCTTGACTCTCTACTATCTAGAGTCAAACATGGTTGACTCTCTAATTCAGTGTTGACTCTATAACACAGGTGGCTGATGCTTCTCATTACCTTCACCAGAGGGCCTCAAAATACAGTTTGGATACTTTTGCACATTAGAGTGTGTTTCATTTAGTTAAATTGTGGGTATCATTAAACATCTAGAGATGGTAGTATTATAAGTAATTACACAACAGGCAATTCCACACAATTTAACTATAAACTGGTATGCTTTACTCCCTGAAATATCCCAACAAAACTCAAAATGAGGCATAGACACCATTTCCCTGGTTTATGGTGTTACCTCAAAGCATTCTGAGTGCTAGGTTATTTCATATAGAAAATTGATGACTGGGGTAGAGATGCATCTAACTAATGTAAATAGATGCATCAGCATCTTGTAATATGGTGCATTCCTAGGGAATATTTAAAGTATGAAGACCCCAAAAGGAAAATGACCTAGGAGTATCTGTTGTTTCAATATATAGTGCAACCAATCCTGACTCCACTTCATAATGGAGTCACAGTGGAGAGTCCAATAACCTTGACTCTGTGTTCATAAGGAGTCAATCATTGACTCCCTATTTTTAAGGAGTCACAAAGGAGTCACAGAGGGGGTCGCCTCAGTGATAGAAGCTGGACTCCCAATTGGGAGTCACGGTGACTCCATTTCTTTTCTCTGTGAATCTATTAATTTCTGTCTATTTCTTTTCTATTTTCTTAAGGTTACCAACATAGTGGATCAAATTGTACGAGTTCTCTGGAGCATAGCATAGATCTACAATCTTGGCGTATCTAATCGTGCTGCCACAAATCAACAAGCAGAAGTGGCTGCTTGAATTATTTTCTCTTGTTCCACACCTCCTAACACAAACAGTTTTCTTTGCTTCCAATGTTCTGCAGTGGTGGATTTAGACCCCCCCCCAGCCCCCCCTTTTGTTAGTCCTTAAGAGTATGCTTATTTAGGACTTCAAAATTCATTCGAAAACAAGGGGTGCACCCCCTCCTTTTGAGCTGCAGCCCGTCCTTTTCCAAGTCCTGGATCCACCACTAAGAAATTCTTCCTCACAATGTCTTCCTCTATCTCGCTGTCTTCTCAAAGAGGACTGCATAGACGCTCTCTGGTCTTTCTGATTCTTTCTGTCTCTCTGCCCTCTTGACCTTGCCCTGTTATATATGGTCAACTGACGTAATCTTTCAGACGCCGCCATTTTACCCTCACCCAGGTCTCTAAATTGCAACAATTTTCACCATGACATAACTGACCATCGGCTGGTTGAGCACGCAAATGTTGCAAAGTGAGACCTAACTGGATGTCTTCATGCAGGGCAGGCATCCTATTATGTCTCATAACTAGTAAATTTGGTTTTCACCCCCTTCAAATCAGCCTCAACGGTTGATGACGTATTCAAAAGGGCCGCGTTCTGTGTAGTAAGCCTTCTGGGACACCTTCTCCGCCATATGGCGCTGTCTGCTTATATATGTAACTATATGGGTACCCCATTCTTCATCTTTGTCTCTCCAAAATAGTCTTTTAGACACCTTACCCTGAAAATGTTCTCTTCTTTTCAATTAGTTGTATACACACATGTTAAATAGAAAATATCTCACAGTATACAGAGTGATGACCTATAGATTAAAGAATATTATTCACCCCATCAGGCCGTTTTCTGAGTACGTGAGTCCTTAATTTTGTAGAGTGCTAGTACGCCAGAGAAGGTTTAACATGTAGGAGAGGGCTGTGTGACTGGTATCAGAGGATCAAAGAGGGGCTAGATAATCAAAGTACCACACAAAGTAATTGGTTCATCGCCACCGAGGCCGCCGAGTGGGGGCGCTTTCATCTCACCTGCGCATGCGCGCTTCATCATCTGATCACCAGGTACTCATCAGACAGACGTCAGCGTCTCTGGTTTCTGCTCATCACAGAGAGTCTTTATAAGTTGATGGTGGGAGAAGTGATAGAAGCAGTGGTTAAGGTATAATGTAGAAATGATGACACTAATGGTACCAATGGGGAAAGATTGTCCATTGGCAGAAGCTACACTGTCAATGTATTTTTTTACATCTTGGCAGGTAGCTACAGCACATAGACACATAGATGTGAGTCTTACATTAAATACCAGTTTTTCAGTCTGTACCCTTCTGCAGTTAGCCAAAGTCCTCTCGGTTTACCCATCTACATTCCTCTCTGATGGAAGGAGATGGTTCTTTCATGGTGTAACCTCGTCAGAGATCTATATTTCTAGATGGCCTTGTATCACCTTATCACACCCTGTTAACAATGAGTCAACATTAGAGGGTGTTGGGTTGGTGTTAGTGTTGGCCTTCACCAAGGAGGGGCCCATTCTCTGATTGTGTCCACACTTCACTCACCATCATACAGGTGCCTTATGCCTCAAAGTTGAACCTTGTTGTGTTTGGGAATGAGGATGTGATGTGGCGTGAAATGAGTGTTGTATGATACACCTGATGTTTGTAAGACCTTTATGTAGTGGCATAATAGTGGATGACAGTGATATATATATATATATATATATATATATATATATATATATATATATATATATATATATATATATATATATATATTATAATATATATATATATATATATATATTATAAGTAGGAGAAGAAAAGGGAGCTCCTTGTACACAGAAAAAGACCAGGTCACTCCTGCTAGAAGGCCTTCAAACTGACAATTTTTTAGAGGCAACCATCCAAGATACCAGTCACACTCAAGCCCCATACCTGCCTAAACTGAAAACACATACAAGACTAATATCATACATTGCATAAATGATAAACCTCGTATTGTGCTTACATAACTAAGTGCTCACGCATTCAAACTTGCAGTCAGCACACAAAAACAGGGTTCTACACCTTGTCCTGGGCGTCTTCAAACTGACAGCTCTAAGGGCTGTCATCCAAGGGTTGTCAGATTATGCACCGTCACAAATCAGCCCAATGACTGTCCAGAAATGATTTCCCACTTGCCTGCAGATGGCCTTGTTGTATAGGTAACTATAGTATAAAGTATGTACCCTTCAGAATGGATTGATTACCATAAATTCTTGTGTTATGGACCATTTCAGATGCCTACTCTGGCTTCTTGAAGTAGGGCGTGGTTTATATGCAGGATCTTACATATATATGGGATATACGAGTAGATAGGAATGGTAATCTTTCCTGACCCAAGTTTATAAGATGCGAGTAGGTCCGGATGCAGTGTATACACAGGTGCACTTCTTACACTTTTTTTGTGATACATATACTGTTTTTCACCATGATCAGTTCAATACCCATTCATGATACATTATGGGGATTTGTCAGAAGTATATCTATTGTAATTCGAATGCGAGGTGCAATCTTGTGGCAGCATAGAGGAACAAACAAAGAATGTATAGGCTAAACACCTATTTTCTGACAACAATTAAAGAACTTTGTAACTGCATATAACTTGAACATTGGTATGATTGAGACACAAGGCTACAAAGTATGTTGGTATAAGAAAAACATCCTCGGTACATACTTGATGGCACAAAATGGTCCCCCATTTCCCTGCTGTATTTCAAGCATCAGTTAACAAAGTACAATCTAAGAGCTTACCAAAACTGTACATTTGAAAAACCTAAACTACTTTTCTGTTTTGATATTTTGCTGTATTTCCCTGTATTAGGCAGTGCCGTAGGAGAAGCGTGTGTGCGTGGGGAGGGGGCAGACTGCCCGAGCCCTCCCAACCCGGGACTGCCAATAATGGGGAGGTCCCCTATACATTTTTATATAACGGCATAGCGGTCCCCAACCGAGACCATTGGGCCCCCAATACAAATTTGCTTCCTACGCCTCTGTCAGGGTCTATTTTCAGAATGTATGAAAAGCTGGCGCTATCTTTATAGAAATGTTCTAGAGTTGAATCAGAGTAGTCATCACTGGAAATTGTGCTTTGTGAGATCTGAGGGTTGATTCATAATGTATGAAAAGCTGGCGCTATCTTTATAGAAATGTTCTAGAGTTGAATCAGAGTAGTCATCACTGGAAATTGTGCTTTGTGAGATCTGAGGGTTGATTCATAACTTTTAAAGAAAATATTTCATTGAAACTATCAAGATGACATGATCATCTCATACTCTAAGTAATACTTTCATTGAAATGAAAATCTTTTTTAATAATTGTTTTAGCCATTTCAAGGTATGTATGTATAGCACCAAAACGATCATCTTTTTGGTTACCAGGCCGATCCTTTCAACAATAAAATATACCATTTAATTCTTTAATTTGTGAATCGCCATCTGTTCCGACATAATATATAAACAGAATTGAAATATGCTGCAAACATTCTATACTACTGCCACAAGGAAAGCAATATGCTGTAATGTAAATTCACACTTTTTTTTCTTTTCATTCTCACCCCAATCGCTACAAAAGTCATAACACAGTTTGAATACGCTATCTGCATGGAACACTAGGCATATATATTTCAACATATTTCAGTGTTAGTGTTCGATAGATACCTGTCCTAAATTACCCCAACTAAGCCCTAAGTAAAATGGTGAAGATGACAAAGAGGTACTACAGCAAATCCATCTCCAATCAGGAAAAACGAGAAGGAGTCCGGTGTTATCCGGATTTCCTTGTTTATTGAATTGAGTTTGCAGACAATTTATTCGTTTAATCTAGGAAGCTGATCAATTTCATCGTTGGATGCAACTTTCCGTCGAATTACCCCGACCAGCTCTCGGGTCGCCGATGCCGTCGGCTCACTACGGGGACCTCATTCCAGTCAACACGGGTTGCATCATCCGGGCAACTGAGTGTATAGCTCTGCACTCGTTCAATCTGAAGGCTTCTGATTGGTTCTCTTAGTGTCGGAGCAGTATTAAATCTGCCATGTTAGTAAACCACCCGGATATCCCAACAGATATGAGCCTACGGATGTGAAATCCCATCAAATTATTGTAAATGAGTAAAACATAGATTTGATTTATTTCCACATCACTGTCAGGCTCTTAATTGATTGCATCTATTTTTCGATCTCCTTGAGTTTAAACAAGCATAGTCGCTATTAGCAGATCTGAAACCCAATCACGACAGATTTTATAAGAAAAATAACCCAGCCGATAAAAGGAAGAAGAGGCCGAGATAGGCCTTTTAACAGATTCATAACCGCACAGCAGAGTTGCCCCTCTCTTTGATTTTACTTAAAACAACCTTCCATTGAATCAATACACTGTAAATCATGTTGATTGATTGGCGAAACGCATCCGATATCCATCCCTCTAAAGAGATCATTAGGAATCCACTACCTTCTGAGCTAGTTATCACACGCGAGGCATTTTAACAGCTATCACATTTAATGGTCAACTTAGAGCAACACTCAGTTCCACCATAGATAGGAATCAGAATGAAGGGTTGTACCTTCACTCGAGTAGTAAAGTCAAATTCTGGATTGGCATACTCCACATAATGCATGTGAGCAGTTTCACAGATCCGTAGGGTTGCAAGAATAATACTTTTACTCGTGCATATTCTCTCCGAGCTTCAGTTTCATTCTTGGTTAAGTCCATAGTCCACTAGGCCTCTGTCGCGTGATTGAGCCATACATTTCCCATGTAAATTTCTGCGACAGAGGCCTAGTGGACTGTCGATGTAAGGTATACAATTCCACCCTCTCCACAGTATAGGGGGGATGAGCTATCAGGGAGGGTGGGGTATAATGTTTATTGAGGATGACATGATCCAGGGGCGTAGGAAGCAAATTTTTATTGGGGGGGGGCAGGGGTCTTGGTTAAGGGGGCCTGCCCCCCCCCTTTTTCTACGCCCCTGGACATCAATATATGTTTTTTTTTTGGGGTGATACAGGGGTGTGTTTATATAGGTACATACCATGCCTTGGCTTCAGAAACTCAAAGAACAGCCACTCTCGTGCTGCTCTCTCTTTTAATGAAGTCTTTAATTTCCGGAAACTAATGGGGCGACGTCCGGCCTCCGCACCCAGCCATATGTCCGTCACGTGCCGCTACGTCAGGCGTGACGTCACAGAGACGTCGACCGTGTCCACGTCACGCGGGGACGAAATCGCTGCTTCCGGTCGGACGCTCGGGGAAACAAAAGGTCGCGCCGTTTGATATAGTGGCCGTGATTGCCTCTGTTCTGTGCAATAGGAAATTTCATGGTCGGGCGCCGGTACCGGAGCCCCGGACCAAGCGACAGTGCCGAGCAATTTTCTACATGAAGTCCGACGGCCGCCACCAGCTCGTTAAAATTCCAATTTTTCAACGAGACAAGCGGGGAATCTCGATTGTCCTCGTCCGTGAGCGTGATTACGACGTACCCATGGAAACGCGGAACGCTGGTGTTCCGAGTATCGGTCACGTGCTCGACGTCTGCCGCGGAAACACTGCGCGCGTTGGACCGGCAGAATCCCTCAATACCGCCCACAATGGCACCAGCAGAGAGGAGGACGTCACAGAATGCCCCCGCTGAGTTATATAAGGCATGTCGCCCGAGAATCCTGCTTCCGTTGGAGATTTGAAAGGACCTAATTAAGCATATTTCCCGACCACCCACTCTCTCACTAAACACCCTGCACACTCCCAATCCTTACCCTATTGCCATTGCTGCCAAACGCAAATCTCTTCATATGAAACTCCCTCCCCCAGGTGGTAAATCTTGGAACTAGGCCCATGCTGTGACGTGACGTGAAAGCTCGCGCGAAGCGTAGGTTTGACGCGCCAGGTTGACGCGAGACCGTTAGGCTGCAGTTACGTCGTCGTCCCATATATCCCACTGCCACCTGTGGCTTCTTCCCTCCACTACAGAGAGGGACACACGCGTATATCCACATAAACATACACCACCATAGCACCTGTGGAGTCCTTTGCAAGCTGACGACAGGACATAGTTAACGGTTCGGGGAGCCATTGACACCCGGCTATTTTGACCCATCTATACGCGGCGTTCACTCTTTCAGCAGATCACGCATAGTCTCGTCAGTACAACGGGTGATTGGTCGAGATTTCCACACACGTCGTCGGGTTTGGAAACCAAAATCTCTCACGTCATTTTTAAAATAGATCAGCATCACAGTGTATGGCATATATATCGACTTTATGATAGCTTGGGGCGATGTACAAACGCATTTAGTCATGTATGTTGATCCAAAGAAATCCCGAATTGCAATAGTTTTATTGTCCCCACACAAAATCAATGTTGTTCCCCCTCACCGACCCTGAAGTAATACCCTGCGAATAAGGGGCAGCTTAGGCCTAAAAAAATTGTTGTGTTCAGGTCAAGGGGTCGAAAAAAATTAGGGTAGGTAGGTAGGGAATTTTTTTTTTGAGAATTTTTTTTAGGCTGGCTGTAAATGTTCGCGCCTACGCGACGAGAATTTGATGCGCGAGATTGTGAAAAAAACTTTGATGTCTCGACAAGTGCTAAAATATCAGATTTTTCCCCCAAAGAAAAATGCCCCCAAAAAGTTAGGGTAGGGCCAAAAAATTAGGGTAGATAGCGTTACCTGAACACAACGATTTTTTTAGGCCTTATACACGGGGATAAAAAGGAGCAGCCTAAGTTGGGGATGCGCCTTGTAGGCGGGAAAAACTATACATCAGATTAGAACGAAATAAAAGTGTTGAAAACCAAGCGCCATGTGCGCCATATAGGGGGGTTCCTGATCTCAGGGTGTTCTATCCGCCGGGTTCCAAAGTTGCCAGAGATCCCTCGTTATCTCCACGGAGATTTCTTGTACCATTATACTGCCATCTGGGACTCCTTTGTAGAAACCACACTGGTTCACTGCAAAACGATTATGGTGATTCACTGTTCAGTTTAACGAGGCTCCCTGGTAAATTCAACAGTTGTATTTTAGAGTGTAGATACGCCATACTTTGATGTCTGTGTGAATAGTTTTTATCTAAACACGAAATTTTCTTGGGGTATGAAAATGTACACCTTATGGGAGGATCTCCATATGGTGTATTGTACAATCTGATATAACGGTAAGCGATGAAGGGACAGTTTGCACCTAGACACCCCTGTCTTGCACCTGACAGTCTGTGTGGTCATTTCAATCAAAGTCCTTAACACACCCTTCAACCCCCTACTGACCAACACCCCATCCATTTTGTCCAAAAGACCAGTCCACCACCGCTTACCTTGAGAGCCCCTAATTACCAACCCTAATTTTGGCCAATCAGCGGGCGATCAGGATTTAACTGCGGAGCACGTGCCACGAAAGTGACGACAACAGACGCGGTGGATAAGGCGTACATCACCTCTATAGAAACCCCACTGACCTCCTGCTGGGACATTTACTGGCTATTGCAGTCCCCCCTTCAATGGACACGTCGTCTGAAGTTAGGTGTCAAGTGTCAACCTGTTACAGGCTTCACATCTAAAAGTGGACGAGCTGTACGTGCCCACCAACCTATCTAGTAGGAACCGAATACTGGCCTTTTTGCCAATGCAATCTGCTGCAAAACTTGAGAATACACATTTGATTGAACAGAGAAATACATTTTCTTTTCTCTTTCGCTGAAAATCTTAATCAGGGGATCGATCTGTTCTTTCACGGATTCAACGATGACAGTACGACGTGAGTAGTATAAGAAAATGAAATTTTTCTACTTGTCATGCGATCATTATGATTTGTTCAAAATGATAATAAGAGCATCAGCGCATTATACTTTATAGCCTTGATTCGCAATAAGCATGGCTAGACGGTGAGTAGATGGCACAATACTGGGGTACTGTTTGAGGAAAGGGAGGGGGGGGGGGTCACGTTAGTTGTCGCGGTATCAGTGACCAGGCGGACGGATGATGCCGCACCGTGGTGACGGATGTCGTGCGCACCACAGAGGAACGCCGGTGTAATCCCACGGCGTTCCGCGCCCTGATCCCACCGTGATCGACGATCCCCAGGCCCCCACCTGCCCCCTCCCACCATGCTCCCACCCCCATGCTGCCTGTTTCCTCGACCTCCTTCATCGAATCCTCTCCCTGTACCTGATCTCAAATTCTCGCACAGCTGCAAGAATATGCTTAAAGCTTTCTTCCAAACATCATGTACATGTATATCATCACGCGCCTGCCAAAGCCTATATACCAAAGCGTTTTATCCCTCTTTTTTTGGGGACCAAAGGAGCCATTTCCTTGGATATTTAGAAGCACAGAATACATTTCAGAATCCTTCCCATTACTCACTACCGCCTCGTCTTGAAGGACGACCGGAAGCTGCACTGAACGCTGGAGACCCGTCGCCCCGTTGGCATGGCAACGCGTTATCGGTGGCTTTCCATCAGTGAGGGGTAGGGTGATGGAGGGGGTAGGTAGTGTGCAGGGTGGAGGGCGGTCCCATCCATAACGGGCAAATTATCTAATGTAGCCGGGCTTATCTCGGCGCTGTCGGGACGGATCTGTGCGGCGGCGCGTGCCTGATGGCCGAGGGACGCTGGTTAAATGGCTCACGGAGCGCCGAGCCGTAATTAGGACGAGCTCCGAGCAGCTCTCCTGTCTTGGGCCCAGCTTCCATCAGCTCCCAGCCCCAACCTTACTCCAGTGAGAGCCACTGCAGAGGAACTCCTTTCTTTACCCCACATGGGATTCCCATCCAGGTACCTTTTTGTCGGTGTCACATCGTTCGAACTGTAAATCCTCTCTAGAGCTTCGAGGAGATTCCTCTTTCTCTCACAGGCTCGTTTCTTTTTATTTTGACATCCAGTGTTGATATCAGGGAGAGAGGAGAGCCTTTCAAATTGCACTATTGTGTTGCTTGCAGTATTATATAAGACTCTGGATGTGTTTCATTAGGTTCGCGCGCATGACTAAAGGTATGACTGCATATGTGAGTCAGACTAGCATAACGAGCTGATTGAAGAAGAAGAAGAACAACAACAACAACAACAACAAACTATGTGATTTGATGCTTGAATCTAAAATTATGACTACATATATGGATATTTTGATGTTCTCCTGTCGACAAACTCACTTGTACCACCGGTTTCGCACCATTTGTTTTGTGTCATTAAACACCCATTTCGTTAGGGGAAAAAAGACAGTCAAAATTACCCGAGCCATTCTTCATTACTCACAAAGGATTCAATGAATGATACTCCATTGGATCATGAATTGATTCCAACCTAGCAGAATGCAGGATAGTTGTTCCTGTCTGTTCGTGAGCAGCTACAGACTTCCCCTTACAGACTTTACTGCCAATAACAAATGACCTAGTAATTCAACCTTATCCAAACCAAGAAAAAACGGAAGCATAGGGTGGAAGCAATGGATGCATCGAGAGGTGATGTATATTATCTGAGATGCATTGAATACATCCTGGCCGTCTCCATGAGGGATGGGCCTTGGGGTTGGGGTCACAAAGTGCAGATAAACCGGCCTATGTACAGTTTATGATTGATGAGAGAGTCCATTATCACAACGTATTCCCCATGCTGTTTTCTTTTTTTTTAATTTTGAAGAGGCAGAAAGAGGGAGAAGAATCTATATGGAGTGGAATTGGCACATTTCAAATATCAAAATATTCATGATATGAACTGAACTGTAGATTGTGAAAGAGATTTACAAATCAATTAAAACTGACACCATGTCATACACGTGTAGTATATCAATGATATCCCTATATAGTCAAGTTGTGTTGTGAGACGTTATTCTTATCTGATAAGGTTGAACATGGGGAACCAATCAGCAAACTGACTTAAATTCACCACCCCTTTTCAATATCAACCATGTTACATATAACCAGATAACTTGTAAGAGGGCAAACCGACCTGACCCATTAAGAGTGACTGTATGTCCAGTCTCACACCCAAACCTGTCCTCAGGCCATAATTAGCGAGATCTGTCATTAAGCAGTACAAGTCTCCAGATCCGCAGTGACATGTGGTCACAGTGGTCAAGCCACACGGCTCATGGCGAGCACACAATGGCCACACCAAGTCCCTTTGTAGTGGACAGCATTGACCCACCAATAGCTGACCAACACCACCCCTGTCCACAACTACTGGAGGGGAAGGCAGAGGAACTCGACCATGGAGGTACTTAGAGTGGATTCGCCATAAGGTAGCAGATACCTAGGGTTGCTGTCGTGTCGGAACATACCTGATCATGGTCATAGGCCCATACATGAATCATGGTTTCATGTCTTTAACCAGTCCGACCTACCTAGCCCTCCATCCTGTGTCAATGTGTTACTCTGCACTTAAGGGACACGCGCATTGTTTGTAAATGATATTGTCTGTGGTTTCTTTTTCACAAACTACTTTTGTATCACATATTCTATATGAATGGTCTTTCAATATTAAAGAACTCATCTAGCAACGTAAACTTGTTATATCCAACGAAAAGAAATAGTCTCTTGCCTTTAATGATAAGTTATCACTTATACATGTATATGTCATTGTAATCATATTCTTTGAACCCTAATAACATTTAGAACCCCTCCATAATGAACGCCAACTGCTACAGTACTAACGTTACCTGGTCAAGGTATGGAGGGGGGTTAGGGGGCAGGGGGGTGCTCACACACCCAGGTAAGCCTTTCACCTGGATCTCAGACCAAGTTCAGTGGGGCGGAAAGCTCTATGTAAGGAGGTTATGTATGGGATCCAAACGGGGGATTGTGTCCATCGCCTCCTGGTGGCACATAGTCACAATGGGGGCAGTTAATGAGCTCTGTTATGCGGCTCTTGGGGAGTGTCAACATATACACCTAATGTTGTATTATGGAGCGCCATGTAGGCTGGCTATGACAAGCCGTCCACGTGAACTGACACGTGAAAGTAGCAAATAAAGGTCTATGTACTGTACGCCCTGGTGCCCATTTAGGCCCACCTGTGTACACAGGCATTAGCTATGTAAGATCTGTGTAATATATACACATGTCTCTCCGCTTGAATGAAAAAGAAATGCTAAGTTGTTACTTTCTTTGTCATCACAACGTTGGTTTATTCTAGTGAAATGGTAAAATAAAGAAAGAAGAAGAAGGACATTCAAAGACAAGATGGGTCTAATGGCATGTGCACCGCTGCCAGTTTGCATAAGCCAAAAATACAAATCACAAAACAGGTGGTGGGATGAGCATGAATCAAAAGGAAACTCTTGTTTTCTTTTGACATTCATATTGCAAAAGGGTGTGAAGGAAATCTTTTAGATATAAAACTGGTCAGGATTTTATGTAGCTGCAGAATATGGTGCAGGAGGTGACTCTACCCTCTTACTGGATGTTTCCGCATGGTGGCGCTGATCCCAGTGCTCAGCCCTGATGCCCAAGTCGATAACGCAGTAACACTAATGGAAAGATTAATGAAGTGTTGGAGGATCAACAAAATACTGCCAGGGCCAAACCTGGTATAGGAGTCTTTATGGTAAAGCATTGGTAGTGTACAAATGGTGCCGCAGCTCCCTTAATGCAGTTTTGCCTCTTACCATACACGTATTTCCTTTACTTAATATTTACAATGGACAAACAAATTCCATTTTGATGTTGTTAGTGTCATCACTTTTTCTGAAATGATTACAATGATCCTTCACATTTATTTAAGCACATACTACAGTGGCTCTGTGTGATTTTGCTCACTTCTTGCAATTCACAGATTCATATTGAGAAACATCCAGACATACTGCCCTTACTACCAATTAATTGGAACCCATGATTGCAGTGATACCATAATATGATGCAATAGGATGTTTCCATTGGTATTCATTTAGAAACCAGTATGCCATCACAGGCGCTAACTTGGCAGGTGCACAGAGCCCCCCCCCATAACAGTCCAATGGGTGAGATCTATATGGACTACATCACAAGGTGATACAATACAATCCCCATGCTTCATTCCCCTTGCATAAGAATCGGCTTGCCCTTCCATGTGATTCTATTAAGGTGTCTCCAAAGTTCACTGAAGCCATTCTCTCACCTTTCCTGTCACCCCATGGCTGGATAGATACCATCGGGTGCCACCTCTAGTGTGCAATTGGAATCGTTAGACCGACACAGATCGGAATTTAACTGGTCAATGGGCGAAAAGGCGAGCCAGTGACTTTACCATTCATCTGTGGATCAGGTTTGATGGTTGTAGTATGTGGTGACGCGGACTGATGTGTGTATATGGCTCATTGAATAGCTGTATGGGTACCTGTAGTGGCCTGTGGGTGTTTACAGGCTAGTGAAGTCTGCCATGTCCAAGTGAAATAATCACTTACTAATCATCCAGAAACGGTATTATAGTCAGGATTCAAACCTGTGGGTGTGAGTTACAATGTTGACTACATTGCCCTTGTAGACAGGTGTCTGTGAGGTGTAGTGAAGCCTTAACCATTGATAGGTCGATCTGGCAGCACATTATTTGATATGGAATTATGCCCTTTGCTTTCTGCCTCATTTGAATATATTAGTAATCCAACTCCTACTTATAACACATGCCACAGAGATATTTGTGCTTTTTCACTCTCTATAAAGAAAAAGGAGATAGCTTTCTAGTGGATTAGTGATGTTGTAATTTTATCAAAATACGTCCACTGAAAAAGAATCTCATGTGAGCCTGGATCTAGACTCAAGCAATATCGCCAAAATGAGTATGATTTGAGACTCAGCCTGATCTTGGGGTGATACACTAGCAGATCCTGAAGCTGATCTTGGGGTGATACTATGGGTCTGCCAGAGTATCATCCCATGATCAGACTGAGTCTCAAATCATACTCATTTTGGCGACATTGCATATGTCTTGATCCAGCCTCAAGTCAGTAAGACTTTTTTCAGTGTAGGTTATTCACACCTTGTGAAAGGAAAGGCCGAATTTTTAGCCAAGTTGTCCATAAAGTGTTTTGGCGTGTTCCAATGCCATTTTCACCACGGTAAGGGGTATCATAAAACATTTCCACCAAAGTGACTTCGCTAAAGTATGATATATTCTAAGGTTTTGACATTTCAGAAGATGGTAAGAAAACACGGCTGAAACTAACATTCTTCTGACTTTCATCACATTTTGCCCACATGTCAATCATGTCTAATGTGTGACCTGGAACTGTATTAGTCGTGGCACTCCATAAAGTGCTTATGCGAGGCCTCGATACTTCCATAAAGTGCTTAAGAAACTTGCACTGAGCAAATTAAAACGAGACTATCATACGAAGGTCACTGGATGGTCAACCAATGGCTTAGTCCATGGGGATACTCTTGCTTGTTTGGTGGCAGCTCGGCAGGAATGAGGTTATAGGGTGCCTAGGTCATCGGTCTGAATCATCCTATGGAAAACCCCCAAACTACCTTGTCTGAGATGGACTCCTTCTCCCTGTCTGAGCACATTTATCCACTCACAGCCAGCCTCCCCGAGCTGCTCCCCCTTCTTGAGCTGTTCTCCTCCCTTGATACCTCTCCAGATAGTATAGCACTAGATGTGCTATTAGTGGTATTCTGGCATTGATGTTGGTTTACCAATTGGATTTGAGATAGTTTTGAAATAGATGATGAGCCAATGTAAAATTTTTATGAAACATACTTTTATTTCATCAATTATACAGATATAAGGTGTTCAAGACTTCTGTCCGTGCTTTAGTCATAACAAGCATCGTTTTGGCTTAATCCAGAGTAAATGTAATTGTGTAATATGATAGAAGGTTATCAATATATAGGTGCTATACGTCAAGCTTAATGTGCAAGTCCCTGTGTCCGAAAATATATGCTCTCTGATAGACTGGGGAACTGAGAACGAGTAGCTCACCCTTTGACCTCTTTCGCATTTCCCTCCTCAAGTTCGCTTCACTGAGTCTGTCCGCTTGGGGCCGGAAATTGTATGGCACCACTATTGTAATTCAAATAGAATGGCTGTGGACACAGACGGCAGCAGTCCTTTTACCACCAAGAACGAAGAGTCACAGGGCTCCCTGTCACTGAAACTGTCGTGCCCTCTATCAACTCGTCACCTGAGTCCCCCATGTCAAGAATATTGGTAATGAACCTTACAAATTCATGTAAACTATTACCAACGCCTATTGTGCAATTATACTCTGCTACTCTCCACAATTATCATTTTCTATATCCATAATCCACTCCTCAGACATGGGGATTTCAGCCATGGGCCTTTTCTCTTCTGCTTTATGTGGCCTCGAGGACCAAAGTCTCTGCTGTTATACATGACTGGTATGACCGAACTGGGTGACAGATGCCAAGTGGGTTTTAGGTCTAATGACATAATGTGCGTTGTTTGATGTAGTTTTCTTGTCATGAATATGGCCTTAGCAGTGATGGCAACACTAACTCACTTATGTGTGTTTCTCCACTACTGACCATGAGAGCTGTCTCTGTGCACTATTGATTGCTAGTAGACTGTTATCTATACCTGTTTTATTTTCCAGCTAGGCATAGAACGCTCTCCTTGACTTCTGCATCTATTCTACCATCTTCTGTCTGCCGTCCTCTTTCAGTCCTAGAGATTATTTCAAAACAACCTAAAATTGCATCCTCTGCACTGTTTTTGTCGGTGTCAAATTTTGGTAGTTATCAGAAGCAATGTTAATGCAGCGTTGTAAGCACCCTTGAAAAAGCTCTCTGTTGCCTATCTACAATTGCAGGGGTAAATGTGCAAGCTTCTAGCAGAGTGGGTTGGAGTAGCATAGAGGATGTCTGGAGAGCAACGGGAGGAGATTTGCAGTTCTCCCCTATCATTGTTTGCTAACATTGCAGATAAATTTGGTAGGTACAGACAAATCACTATCACATCATGCTGTGCTAGGCAGACCTTTCGCTAATATCGCAATGTTGGGCTGCATTGAAATACACTCTTGCACGCCCTTCAATCCTGCCTTCAACCCTCCATCTCACATATATATCTTAACCCCCACATATGCATCACCATTACTTCATTATTTAGTACCCTCCTTTCCCACTCCTTGCACCCTCTAACTACCTGATATCCCAATCACCCCTCGCCCCTATAAATCCCTTATCTGCCACCAACTGCTATAGAGTTTACGGTCTGTTTCCTCCGTTCGGTTTTAATCTCGGTGGAGCACGGCGGGTGGCCCATCCCCCCGGGTGAGTGGCTGGATGGACGGGGTCTGCAAATTTGACGACGCGATTGATGCCAGGCCAAAGCAAATTAATTGTGTGGAGATGAGATTGAGTCGTTGGCGAGAATGGCGGTGGAATTGGCCCATGAAAAGAAGGTGTAGCAATATGCGAAGATGTGAGAAGTTTTGGTGGGAGGACTATTTCATGAGAATAGCGGCGCAAGCCTCGGAGTAATTCTACAAAGAGATAGAGAGAGATCGAGGTTTTAGAGGTATGAGCAGATTTATATTCTCTCCTATCTGCTCTATATTCGCTCCTTGCATGCACACCCCATTCTCCTCCCTGGAAGGAATGCCTGGAGGATAATTCAACTCCTCCCTACCCCACACCCCACACCCTTCCCATAGCTGCAGGAGGGTGTCAGGTTTAAGCCCCCTTCATCCCGTCTCCACTGCCTGATACGATTACCACTAAGTAGCCTTCTCTGCGCCACATCCCATGCACCACCACTCCCCCTACAGCTAACCCCCGTATTAGCCTGTTTAACTCGTTTAGCTCTATTTGTAAGCCCTTCAGTCATGTCACCCCCTAATCAAATCGCCACCACCCCATCCCCTACTGCCTACCTGCACCTCTAGCCCTGTTCACTGGCGTGAAGTCGCCTGGAGCGCCCATGACGTGATGTCATAGACGGATCAGTAGCACAGCGACATACGGCAACATCCTCTATTTCGAGGGTTGGATTTCCGATACAAACCATTTGGTGGCAATGGCAAAAGATAATTACACCCTTGCATATTCCCAATGCCGTCCCCTATCAGATACAGGAGGGGGACACATTGATACCCGTTAACCGGTCCGCGTACATGCCCCGGCAACATTTTTGGGTAGAATTGACAAATTAAGATGTCCAAATGCTAGATCACAAACAAGAGCACGCTGATGGAAATAAAAGAAATGATCCCTTTCAGAATACTTGTTATGATTCAGTGTCACACTACACTCAATGACTCCTCAATTAGAGAAGAAACAAGGGTTCAACTATCACACCATGCTACATGATACACAATCTGCTGTGGGCATCAAGCTGATCCTTTTAGGGCCGAATGATGCATTTATATTTATTTGTTGTATCATTATGATGCACAAATGCAACGAGTAACTCAATGGCACTACATTAGAAGATCATATATTGATCCTTTGGTGATGGATCAATTCTATAGAGGCCATGGGATGTCCGCGTGCTTTACTCTTCAATGCTGTTTTCCTGCATCATGCTAACCATAGGTCATAGTGTACTAAAACACTATTCCACCTTAAAAGGGTTAATGTCGACAGGACAGGAGGCCATGTGGCCCACCAGGTCTCTCACCCTGGGATCATGTTTCTAATCTGAATGTTAACGAGCCGTTAAAAGGCCACTGCCACATGCTGCGTGGGTCGGACAGACGTGTGGCTTCAGCACTCCTGCAGATTCACAACTGAAAAGAAAGAGATTTATCCTTAAAAAAAGTTGATGCTGGTACCTTGTTGAGTAGCATTATAAATACTATTATGTGAGATCATCTAGACATTTATTTCAGGGCTTGGTGAAGAGTGGAGTTTGCATTGTCTTCCAATTATATGTGTGGTCATTGATTTTGCTTTTAACTTAAATGCTTCTTTTTGCCTGGTGAAAATATTGATTTTCGTATACTTCTGATAGATTGACTGACTAGCGTCTGTCATCTTTTAGACTACCGATCCGTGATTCCGAGGCACTCCTTATCTACATAATATAGGTTAGCCGTGGAGATAGGTATGTGTATTTCGATGAGTTATGCTTATCTTAACAACAACTATTCGCAGTACTTATAATATTTTCTAAGGATACTTATATAATATTCAAATGCGTTGCCCTGGCAAAATCCTAATTTCCATATACTACTTTCCATATTATCAGATCCACGTACGGCTGAGACATTCTTAAAGATATGATTCCCGAGAGTTTTATTCATCCTAAATTTTGTGCATTATACCACGGTTCTTACCATGCAAATTCACAATACTTCTGGCAGAGAAATCTGCCTAAAGAAAGGTCGAATATCTTAGCTATATATGAATGTTACCCGCACATATGGTAACTTTCCATATACTACTCACAAACATGTTTGATAAAGCCAACATTGCCGGTGCTAATGTTTACTAGTTAGTAGATCTTTTTACTATTTCATATTTAGGATAATACATTGCCAGATTGAATAGTTGCATATAAATGTATCTGTATTGTATTAATCTAGATGCCGGTTTGAAATCCCGGAGGCCAAACTACCGAAGTTCGGTTGTGTTACCTGAGAGAAATGGGAGTTGCCATATACTACTTACATTTTTTTGTTATTTTGCGAAGTTCCCCTATTTTATTGCTCCATCTTTATACTCTTTACAATGTTTATTGCTGTCTTCACGGCCGCCTTAAATTACCCTTGGTATACATTCGTCCAATATTGGCGTGGACGATAGCTCAGTCAGAGTGCGACATGAGAAGTTTGTGAGTAGTACATAGAAATATCACTTATGCGAAGGCGTTAACAAGCAAGTATGCATACACGGCGTTAACAAACAAGTATCCATGGTTGTTGTTTAGAGGACATGAGACTTTAATTGATCATATTCCTTACAGAGTGCTTATTAGAGACATCTAATTGTTGCCTCATTGCAAGTAAGACACGTTTGCGTCAGCACAACTGTAATGACAATTAATCACATTTTGATCTGTGATTATTATACAATTTCAAGCTTACAACATAACACTGAAACTGGATTCTGACACGAGTTGACGTAGCATGACGTAGTCGATTTACGACATGACGCAAAACTTGGTGCTAGACGAAAGTTGCGAACGCCGATATTTTGGCGGGAAAGCGTGAAAAATCGTCTGCTCGGCGGTCACGTGATGATTAGTGGCGTGGAAACCTGTTATGAAGGAAGTAAAGAGGGACTAAACGCAGGATGTAGTCTGTGTAGTGGAGGTGGGGCCCATGCCCTCCCACATCCCCCTTTCCACTACTGATATTAACCCCCACATGCCACATTGGACACGTTCCCTCATTTTTATATATACCTCCCCGGCTCTATCGACGCTGGCGGTGGGCTCTGCTGAACAGGGGTAAGCTCGTGGAAAATGGTGGGCTCACCGAGGCATTGAGTATGTTTAAACAGTGATCGAGCGCTTAGATGCGGCATCACACGCCGGTATGGTCGGGTAGGGCGCGGCGGTGGCCGAGCAGAAGGCCCGCGTTTCACGCGTGGGGCGGTGCGATGCCGGCTCCACTGACGTAATCGTAGGGCAGACGACACAACTCTCTTACTCACGGAGGGGTTGGCGCCAAATCGTGTTACACAGACACGGGCAGAACAGGGCACGCCCGTATGCCCTTCAACTTTGCCTTAACCCCTCTAGCAGACCACTAGTTTTGCCACTTACCCTCAGGCACAGTTTTACTTTCATCCCAATTCACATTATCTCTTTTATGATCTTTTCTCTTCTTTCACCGTTATGTCCTATACAACCCTAAGATATTAAACCATAACTTCTCATCCGTTTTCACTAACCCATTTCCCATGACCACCGTGATTGTTTCCTCCCTTTATGCACCAAGATGGTCCCTCAAATATACTATATTTCTTTTCCTCTTCTGCCTGTAGGCCTACCCCACTAAATTTTCGTTTCACCCCCCTGCCCCCTCCCACATATATAGACCTACCTCTTTGCTATATCCACCTGACCTGTGCAATACCTTGGTCTGGCCTGGGACATGACGGCACATATGCTTAGACGCGCCAGTCGCGCGAAATCTCAGAGAAACTCGTGTGGTGGCGTGTTCAGGAAAAGTTTCCACACAAACGCTTGGTTTCCGCTTCCGCTGGGATGGCGAGCAACCTGAAGTTGCCCCTTTCTCCAGAGCGAGCAGAGTACATGACAGGGCATCTATAAAGGCGGAAGTAGTAACTGGATGTGGGCAGAAAGTAGCAAGGAGAGGAATGATAGCGATACCTGCTCTCCCCAGTCCACTGGAGTTGACCATGCTTCAGTCTACTCCCACGAAAACGTATCGATGACTAACCTCTTGAAATTGGGGTTAAAAGACTCCAGCAGCGCCGTTCCAGTCCACTGGGCTGGACTCTACCGGCTGGTTAAGGAGGAGAGTACGCTTGGTCGACACTTGGTGTGAATCTGTGAGTCATCGTCTGTAGCAAAGAATATATATGGTCAATTCTCATGAAAATGGAGCACATGGCCGAGGAGGAGAAAAAATCTGAACTGCTTAGATGTTTTGTATTTCTTGTGGGCTGAAAGGCAGCATATAATGTTAATTACTCACAAAATTGGGAACACTAACTATGAAAATGAAAGATTTTATGACAGTTTTAGGAAGAAAACTGGTGGACCTACGTACGGTGATGAATCTTGCATATGAACAAATTACATGGGTTGCTATAAAATAGAATTATTTGCAAGAAAACTGATATATTTTGTTCATACAGTCATAACAACATGTTGGCTAGGGGTCTTTATCATTTATATCTATGATTAGAATAGATTATGCTGCAATCAATTATACCCACTTATGGAGCTGGACCTACGTATGGTGATGTACCTACGTACGGTGATGTCTATGCATTGCAGTCATTATCTTCACAAATTTATTGATTTCTGGTATTGTAACTGGTCCATAGTATTCATCCTCAGTCAATTGAAGTATATCAACAGGTTTATAGATAGCATTAGCTATTTCTATCATTCTATGGCATAGGTTTCAATCTATGCATGGTGATGTACCTACGTACGGTAATATTTCCATGATTTTCCCCAATAGGTTGCAACGTATTCATCCAGTTATGACAATATTTTGCATGGATATTCCCTGGACCACATATATTAACATGTTATGAAATAATTTACTAAATATTAATTACTCCACTTTAATCAATGATTCAATGTACCTACGTACGGTGATGCTAAGGGGTACACCACATGGTTGTCAGTCCTATAGGTCATTGACATGTGCATGTTAGAAATATTTTATATTAATATTATATTGCCCCCATTGAGCCATAAAAACTGAGACATCTATATATCCCAAGAGGATTTTCTCCTTGACATTATACTCATTCTAGTGTACCTACGTATGGTGGTTACACAACTACATTTTTCCTTATAAATAACAAGAAAATAATTGAAAATGAGCTCTGATGGTGTCAAAATGTTCGTTTTTCAATTCTACAATAGTCCATATGAAAAGTGTTATTATGGACCTTATTGTACCTCAAATAAATCACCTAATGTGTTTTACTAATATTTTCTTAGTTAAAAAACTTTGAAATATCCCCATTTTACCCTGTTATTGGCATAGATTAGGTCACTACATGGGCAAAAGTGGGTACCCATGGTATGATAATGTTAGCAGCAATGTGAATGTATAAACAATATAGCAGTTAGACCCCCTGTTAAGTGTACATGGATGGGGAAAGGTATAGTGAGCCTGTGCTCCATTTTCGTGAGAATTGACCATATATATATATATATATATATATATATATATATATATATATATATATATGGTTAAGGTGAGGTATAACGGTCAGATACTGGGGAGGGGGTGCAGATTTATATTCCAGATTTATATTCCCCTCCATGCCTTCATCTCAGCTACTGTTGAGTTAGATTTTAAATGTTTTATTCAACTTTAGACCCATTATACATGCACTTTCAAGAACACATTTTAAATTTAAAAAATATATATGACCCAGTCGCTTCTCCATTGTGGACTTGCATGGTAAATACACTTTAGTATAGACATGCAATATGTGTATATGAACGGCTCACTAACCTATTATGCAAAAAATGACACAGTACATCCATAAAGCTAACTTACCATATATATGACTCAAGGTAAACCTAACACTCCCTGAAATTAGGTGAATAGAAAGCACTGCTCATAATTGATATCTGATAGGAAAGTTGTCGTCATGTCAACCTTTTAATCATATCTGCTATAATGACCTAAGAGTGTTATAGAGTGGAGTAGAGGGAGAGCTCTGGGGGTTCATTATGCTTTATGACCCATTACCTCTAACACAGTCTTTGTTTTTAGGGTGAGTCTTGTCATATAGACTGTCAATTCCTGACATGGTTTGTCAATCACCAAAAAGGTAGGGGATATTCGGTACAGTTCCTCTGAGGTGGATCAAAGTAGATAAGAGTTTTTTTTTCATATAGCATTTAAGTTCATCACCATTATAGCTAATGGTCAACACCAAAGGGAATGTGCATTTCGCCTTTACTGGTGATACATATATTCCTAGACTTCTAACATTCAGGCGGAGAACCGCTCCTGTATCAGCTAGACAAAAGAGATAGGGTACACCTGTCTATGACACTCTGGTAATCAAGATACGTATTGAAATATAGCATCTGTGAAATTTACTTGAGAGCAAAAAGCTAACAGTGGGACTTTGCTTGGGGGTTGTCCAAATAAAGCACCCAGCCAATTGGTTGGTACGCCTGAGTTGGGCTGTAGAAATGGACACTCTTTTTAGTATTCAAGGCATCCCTATTTGTTACTTTATTTCCGAGGGGAAAAAGTGGCCCTGTCTGCTCGGTTGGACATCCTATTTGGCCCAGCTTCCCCCTGTGGGATGGGACCGGGGCAGTGGCTTTCAGCTTGTGCACGCCGGACAAAATCGGACAGGGCACCTGAGGCAGCAGGACCCCCAAATGTCGTCTGCCCTCCTCAATGGCGCGTAACCTTTCCCGCCCTTTTGTCAGCGACTGCGCCGCACGCGACAATTTCTCTTAATTGAATCAATTTGGTCGAGGTCAAGCCTCGGGTAGACGGATGGATGGAAGGAGCCGGGGTTTATAAAAGAAATGAGGTGGGGGGGGTATATAGTGGGACCTGAGGACTGAGTGGGGCGTTTCTTTTTTATATAAATATATACACTTGTGGAGCTTGGTTTTTGCATCTGTATTCATCCCATACAGCACAGAGGTCAGTTGAGCAACTGCATCTTAGTGCATGATCAGAGGTGTAGCGTAAGGACCAAATTTTAATTGGCTGGGGGAGAGGGGGGCATAATTGGGAAATGCCTCTTTTTTCCCTCCAATGTTTCCTTTGCTAGTGAGGAAAAGATAGATAGATAGTATCGTCACTCGTCTTTCGCCTTCACACTTCTTCAATTCAATCTCGCTTCCCCTCGTTCCATACGCCCACTTCTTCTATTTTTGCTTTTAGCAGTGCATTAGTGAGGTGAATGGGATATGCCGTCCTCTCCCCTGCCGCCCCAACCCCTGGGGCTGCCACTGCTGAATCCACAGCGCCAGCAGCAGCAAGTGGGTCTGACCGAGCAGACGACATTCGTCCTGTTTTGCCGCGCCTTCCAATCACAGCGCGCGCCGTGACGTATAAGGGTCGCACGTCACGTGATTTACGGTTTACTTGTGTCGGCACGGAGCAACACGCAGATGAAGCTTGGCAGTCTGTCTGACCACTAGAGCGCGAGGAACCACCTCACCGCCTCCACCAGCACCACCAGCAGACCCACCCCAAGCCGTCTTACATGCAGCCAGGTAAACAAAGCCTACCTTACATTGTTTACCCCTCACTGCCCCAGCCCCCCCCCCCACTCCCCCACCTCCCCATCCCTGATCCCTGCCTTGTCTGCTCACCACATACCTATGAGCTACCAGCTCACCGCACCAAGACGATCACATAACAGGTGTAATCGGGGGTAGCCGATCGGATGGGAACCGTCAAAAAAGTCGTCTGCTGGAGGTAGTGTGGTAGTGAGCAGCAGTGTAGGCCTCCAGCCACCTCTCTATTAGCCACCTAATCAGGCCTGTGATGTGGTGTCGTAAGCTAGCCACCTCCAGAGCGTATAATCCCATTGCCATAAATGACCAAACTTTTTCAATCAGGCTTGTAATTGATCTCGCACATGGAGGCGGCCAGGGAAAGAAAGGGTAAGCAGTATGAAGGGAGGGAGGTTAAGGGGGGGGGGGGGTTACAGGAGGGGTGGGTTGACTTCTCACAACTCAGTTCTCTGCAGTTCACTTGGTTTGGTCAGTCAGATGAGGGAGGCGGGAGGGTGTGGTGAGCTGTTCTGTCTAGATGTAAAGGGGTCTGGTGAGAGAGTATTAAAAAGCAGACGACATTTGATGGTGAGATATCGTCTGCTCCAATGAGTTATCAGTGTGAAGTTCATAAGCTGTCCATGGTTAATTGGTCTTGCAGTTATCTTGGTTTATTGTAACATGACAGAACCATACTTAACATCTCAACTTCACACCTCATGTTTCAACTTCACACCTCATGTTTCAACTTGACACTTTACGGATCATCCACAAACCTCACTCGCCGTGTGATGTATAGCTATAATCATATGCGACGAAGTCAGTTAGGTTTGAAGAACATTTACAATACCTAACACAGTAGTATTGAACATTGTTTAATTTATAAATCAGTACTCTAAAACTAACTGATAAAATCATTGAAGCGACACGAAATGGTATACTGATATGAGGTGTCAATCATAGAGAGAAAGGAAGTTCCAGGAATCATGACTTAGTTTCAAGATGTAAAATTATATGAAAATGTTTTCTTGGGTCAAGTAGGCCTACATTAAAGGCTAAAAAATGTTTTGTATAACCCGAACCTACCTAGCAAATCAGCACCTACCCTGGAATATTTTCTTAAATTGCATGTTTTTGGTCGTTGTTTGAGGCAACTCAGTGGCCAATGTGTCACTTCTGCTCGTCGCGCCTCTCTGTGGTTTTTGAAAATAGAAAAAAATTCTTTTAGAAATTTCTACCTAACTAACCTGAAATTTTCCACCATGCTACCTGAGTCAAAAACAACTTTTTAGGCCTTGGCATTTTCACGGTGAGCAACACAGGCAATGGAGATTGTCTTTCTTTTGCTTGTATACTATTTAATACAAAACAAAAAGAAATTAAAAATAAACGCCCATGGAGCAATGATTATTTTATTTACTTCTTTGTTCGTGTATTTCTGACGTGGTAAGTAAAGTACCACCAAAGACGTGGTCAACACACCGCGTATCATATGGGTATAGAGAGTGTTTCTTTCATAAAGAATATTCAATGAACATTTCTTAAACTAAGTATGTTGTAATGAACTAAAGTATGAGACGATTCAAAGTAGCATTACTACATATTATGCATAGTCCCATGGACTTTGGGACATATTACATTCCCCCTCAAATCATAGTGCACGAATCTTAGGATCTCAGGGCAAGGTAAAGTTATTATTACGGGAATAACAGAGCACTGTAAGAAGTTTATATTTTATAACAGAAAAGTCTCTTGTAAGCTCACAGAGGAAAGTGCTGTACTCTCAAATACCATGACTCTTACTGTAATATCAAGGCTTTGTAGGTGTAGATAAATGTGTACAGTGAGTGATCCTGTATAATTACTCTGTATGCAGTGTGCCCTAAGCCAGCCAGTCAGTCTAGTGGCCCTTCAAAGGGTTAACCAAAATAGCCTTACTTTCCCCCACTGGAGGCCAGTAGTATACCATATGTTTAGTATTGTAGGGGTTCGTTCCCCGGTCGGGTGCACAGAGCCTTCAGAGGGACTGTTCACTTGATTGTGTCACTCCCCCTATGTGTACCATACCGATCCAGGGTAGTTGGAAGGTAGAGAAAGTCAGGCCAGGGAAGTAGCTCAGGGGTAAAGCTTCTGCTTAGAAGTTGGAGGATCCTGGGTTAGAGTCCCGGTTACTCCATGACATTTTCCGCTGACCACTACAGTATGTATAGTCTTATATTGCACACCTCAATCCAGTATTGTCCCCAAAGCTTAATAATGAATTGCAATATGAAAATAACCTCAATAGTTTCAATCTAGCATTGTGTACCAATGATATTGTACAAGGTTACCTGAGCGGAAAGTAGGGACAACCAATAATATGCATACATGACACCATAACTGTGTCTAAATCTGAAATACAAGTCCCTGGACTCTGGGGTTGAAGCTAACATAGGCCTACGTGCCTTTAGGTCATTTCAGTGTTAACACTGAATGACCATGAAATGGTTTGGGTAAGATGGTTCTCTACTTCTCTTACCCTCAAAAGTGCCTCACTTCATTGGGATTGGAGACAGTTCTGGCGGGATACGGTTAAAGCTGGTTAGGACGAGTGTAGGGGTGCGCAGAGCCTTCAGAGGGACTGTTCACTTGATTGTGACACTCCCCCTATGTGTACCATACCGATCCAGGGTAGTTGGAAGGTAGAGAATGTCAGGCCAGGGGAAGTAGCTCAGGGGTAGAGCTTCTGCTTCAAAGTAGGAGGATCCTGGGTTTGAGTCCCGGTTTCTCCATGACATTTTCCACTGACCACTACAGTATGTATAGTCTTATATTGCACACCTCAATCCAATATTGTCCCCAATGCTTAATAATGAATTGCAATATGATAATAACCTCAATAGTTTCAATCTAGCATTGTGTACCAATGATATTGTACAAATTTACCTGAGCGGAAAGTAGGGACAACCAATAATATGCATACATGACACCATAACTGTGTCTAAATCTGAAATACAAGTCCTTGGACTCTGGGGTTGAAGCTAACATAGGCCTACATGCCTTTAGGTCATTTCAGTGTTAACACTGAATGACCATGAAATGGTTTGGGTAAGATGGTTCTCTACTTCTCTTACCCTCAAAAGTGCCTCACTTCATTGGGATTGGAGACAGTTTTGTCTTCATTAGGCATGCATGGTTTACAGTATCAATGCATACATGGCGCACACACATAAATGATATTATGGGGATGATTACCATGAACTGACCCAAATAGCAGAGTATATAGCAGTGTCTTTTATAACATACCTGTATATACAATACATTTGTTGTTGAGTTTCTGTAATTTTACAGCAATAGTTGCTGGAACCTCAGTTGCCAGCAAAGGTTTCTGTAAATTTACAGTATATTTTATGGTTCATTTACTGCAAAATTGCTGTTTATTTACAAGACATTTCTCTGTAATTTTACAACACATTTTGCTGTTAATTTACAGCATATGTTTCAGTAGAACTGATTGATCTTGCTGTATGATCACAGTGACTGTTACTGTATGATTACTTTGAATTGTGATTCACCTCCTGTAGATTTCCACAAAACATGCTGGAACCAAAGTTGCCAAGAGATTTTGCTGTAAAATAACACTGCCTACTTCTTACAGTGAGGTTTTCATCGTTTTATCAAGGCTGACTGTTTCCAGTTGCCAGGATCTTTGGTACGTTGATTAGCCGTTGATTATTGCTATTCAGCCAAAACAAGTAGGATGGATGGATGGAGTGTGAGGAAAGTTGATCAGCCAATATACTTTATGATACATTCAAGGGGGTTGAAATCCAAATTTACTTCTGAGTAATGGGGTGTTTACTATTTTGATTGTATGATATAATGATTTACCATTGGCCTAACTGAAGAGTGGCTATCAGTATCAGTATTTAATATGTATGCAACTTGAAGAAACTCTCTTAATCCGTTTATACTTTCATAATCCACCTACACTGAGCACATAATAAGCTACATTGAGCATTCAATATGACGTTAAGCTATTAGCTTGAATTGGTATACCATAGAGCCAAATGCCACTAAGACTGAGCTTTTAGAAAGAGCCATACCAAATGGTCTCCTGTAACCCAATTCAAAGGGGGTGTTGACATCTCTTTCCTGTCATCTGGTCATTTTTCATTTCTGAAAGGCTGTTCATTTTATTCTATGTTTTCTTATTCCTCTAAACCATTATGATTTTGCAGTTCATCATGTTCATTCAGACTGATCTGATGTAAACAGTTTGTGCCTCAGCGTCATCTTTCAAGTATGTCATTATTGTCATCCAGGCAAACTGGAACGATATGATCTCTTCATTTTGCCATGATAAATATAACCTTAACATTTGAAACACCATTGGCACCATTTCTCATTTTTCACTCATGCCAACTCCAAATGAGAGTCCAACTAGTTTTCTATTAGTAAGACAGGGGGCAGCACTGTGCTGTGAGCGCCAGGCCTCGTCTGTAGATCCACTTCATAGTATGACTCCGACTGGTCAGCGCTTGGATCGGGATACCACAAGACATAACAGGTTGTAAACGGATTTCTAACACAGGTCAGCCATTTTATACCGTGTATTTTACATGTAGGGAAATATAGCAACAGATCTAAGGTGAACCATGCTCACCTTAGATCTGTTCACCCATGATCTGTTAATAGGTGAATATATTTGATTTATTCAATACTGGTAATATTGAAACAGTACTGCAGTTACAGGATTTGGGATTAGAATGCTGTGGCTAAAATTGTGATTGAATACAGCCACGAAAACAGTAAAGCGTTGGCCTCACATGTCGAATAGCCTTTACTCCAGATTATCAGAGCACTTTTAGAATTAACAAGGTTTTTTTTCTAAGGCTATCCTCTCTTCTGCTACCATTATACCTTTGCATATGTGCAAATTGGTGTGTAGAACGTTTACAACTCAAGGGAAATCAAAGGATAGACCCAATGACCTTTCTGAAAAAGGGTTGGACTTTGATACATCGGGGGGAGGGAGGCCAACTCCAGGGAAAGGCTCATTCGATGGTCGCGTTTTGATCTTTGACGGGACAAGGGCAGGGGGACCGAGCAACGAAGTTTTTGCTAACGGCAGACGCAGGCAGACACTGCCGCCAGCATTACCTGTGTCGCCTGGTCTCTTAGCCCCCGAGGCGAGGGTGTTCCTGCAGTGTTAAAAATCTTAGTTTGGCATAGTATATTTCTAATTTCCCTCGATCCATGTTAATATGTTCACATAGTTTGATGGCAGATCTAAATACTTTGAAAGGCTATAGATTTTTTATAGATGTGTGATAGTCTCAATTAAATGATTTGCCTAATTGCTTTATGCATTATTTCCTATGTCTGGTCTACTCATTTAGAATTATGTAAGAACCAATGATTACCAAAGTGCTATATCTGTGTTATTCCTTCCTCCCTACGTTAGAGAATTAGCAGAAATAGTAGCATTATCTGAAATAAATCTATACTTTGTATGGACTGTCGTGAATGCACAGTGGGGAGGGGGCATGCTTTGGAAATTGATAGAAATGCTCATATACTCTGCCAGGGAAGAATGACAATAATATTATGAATTCAGTGGAAGACACTAACACCAGGACCAGTAGCCTAGTAAATAGCAATGTATTGTCAAATATTCTATTGGCCAAATGGCCAATAATAAAGGAATTTTATAAAAAAAAAAAAAAATAAATTAAAAAAAAAAAAACAACTCCTAGACTTTGGCCAACAGGCTATTCTTAGTGTTTACCAGTAAATTGCGTCATAATCATTAGAAGAAGTTCTCTACCTCCTAGTTGAAATTCATAGGGATTGATATTTGATACCTTGATTTATTCTTATGGCTGTACCATGTAAATAGAAAGCGTCTTAACTACTATGCTGTAGAAAACTGAAAGCAGTGAATAGGTAGCCTCTCTGACTGGTGCGAAATCAATTTGTTATAATCTTCCTCATATTCCCATCAAAGATTATTTATGGGCTCAACTGCTATTTTGTAAATACAACGTAGATAAAATAAGAACCAACCCCATTGCGTTTAACTTTGGTTCCAATATGTCGAGCTATACAAACAATATTGTACCATATCAATGTTCTGGTGTTTCAGCTTGGCAGTTTTGAGATAATCCATTATAAATTGGGGTTGTGTCTTTTGCTTATTTTAGCCTACAGATTTTTCACATTTTAAAACGTGGGGTAAGGTGCCTCACATGAAAGAATCCATAGAAGCAATTCTATTGCTCCCATTAGTTCCAAAGAATACCAGCAGGGGCCAGCACTTGGGTGGCTGCGCCCCATGTGTAACCAGGGTAACTTCAGGGTGGGTAGACCTATAGTCAAAGGATACAAGTACCAAGATGTATATTACTGGGAGATTCTACCTGTCAGTGTGTGTATCAAGGATCCCCAGCATTTTTTAATGAGGGTCACATCAAGGTCAAGGCATAAGGACGCATAATGCAAGGTCATATGCAGGGTCAATGCCAAGGTTCTCCATTACCAATGTCCCTTTCCTCATGGAACCTCCAGGGACCGTTCAGGGGACCCTTAAAGTTATTATCAACCCCTTGTATCTGAGCCATTCCCCTTTCCCATCCCACCCTGCACCATCCCCTTTAAACTGATACTTGAGTAGGGGTGTGGTACCTGGTGATAGGCACAGACAACGCTATCAGTAGACACCTCTAATCCCTCGTTGTCACCAAATTAGTGTCAGCGCCCATCATGTAGGACCTGTCTTCTGGACGCCTGCTAATGAGCCCCTAATGTTATTACATGATGACCTCATCAACTGGTCTGTTTTTGACGGGTTTCCCTCTATCAAACACACCGTGGAAGTGCGCTAATAATTAACAGCGAGATAATCTTTAGTTGACAGCAGAAGCATCATTATGTACATTTTTGTAGTTATGATACTAGCCAGAATATAACCAAATTGAGATATTCCAAATATTGAATGTTTTGTTATCTTTCCTTTATTTCTGTATGATCTTTCTTATCATATCACCAGTTATTCATATCATGTCCTTCAGCAAAACCATAAATCTAATGTAAATTTAATATGAAATGTTAACAATGCCTTTAGCTTGAAAGAACCACATTTGTAAGTGCCATTTTATGCAATGAATTTATATTGCTTTATTGGTATAGTGCCGTATAGGTTGTGCAATGCACATCTAAAAATATGAAGCATTAATTCCCAGGGTGGGCTATATGGATTTGAAAGAGGTACCGCTGCCCAGGTTGATGTAATGCCTTCTGTGCTGAGCTCTCGCCGCGTACCAGCCGACAATAGGCGTTACTTCAAGCGGCAACCTAGACCTGGACAGCTGGGTACCGGCGAACCGCTGGCCAAATGTCGTTTGGTCACGTTTCATAAATGCTGGATCAATTTCATCTGTGTGTTTTAGACGCCAGTTGGAACTCACACGACACGGGAGCCTGACTAATAATGAACCAAGTTGAAACATCAAGGGAATGGATAATAAATTCATGTAATAATTATAAATTTCTATAAATTCGATGCAATTAGGGGGATCTGTTTCAAAGAGGAACATGGGGTGTGCTTATACACCATGTAGACATGTATTATTTGATATGTAGGGCATGCACCAGATCAAAAGATATATCACTCAGATCAATTCTATTTAAAACTTTGTAATTGTCAAAGAGGGATTGTGTGGCAACATGTGTGAACATTATAATTTTATATTTTTAATACAGAACAACCTGAGTAGAGAGAATTAGCGCATGCATATACACATCACACACGGGGTCATTCTATCTAGGTTTGAATTGAACCAATGGCGTCTTGAAGGAATTATAAAGTACATGTTTTCACATTGTCAATTAGGCATGATATACTTATTTCACCAAAACTGTAGTATACATTTATCCAGATATACCACAATATCTAGCATAGAGGCAATCTTTTCCAATGATAGATTACCAACATTTATGTATTGTTTATGCAGCAGTGTACACTTATCAACGGCATTTTTTATTGTACCCCTTAGCCTGTTCTCATCAGCACAAGGATATTTAGGTGTGCATTACAGCTATACTGCACCCACATTAAATTGATATTATTAAAACAAAATTGAATGAAGCAAAACTTTGTGCATTAGCCAGAGTTTATATAGGCATAATCATTTCCCATGAAATCACCCATGATCCATAATTCCCTCTAGGCCTACTACCCTTTTTGCTTTACATGTATAGGGGAGTTGAGGATCAAGAGGCAGTTCAGAGAGATGGGAGTGAGTCGCAGTATGGGGAGGGAGGGCACGGGTTAGATTCAATGCCACCCGGAAATAGTGCTTCCTGGAATTTAGGTAAATAGTGGTGGCATTTGTGGCATATATATGTCGGCTGCTCGTTGAGTCGATTTTGGGCTTTCAGCACAGGCCAAGTTCCGCTTGTCTGAACGACTCAGCCCTTTACAGTTCTACCAGGCCAGTTTCATCTGTTTATCTTGTTTATTGTGCTTGTTGTTGCGCTGAGTAAGATGACCTGGTAGTTTGTTTGCTCGTTTTTATGTATTGGAGAATATTATCTACAAAATACATGTTATTGGCTTAGTAGGAGAAAATGTCATACGTATTGATACTGTTTTGGTCATAGGCATTGGCTTTCTTCATCCTTGTTCCATATATATTATTAACATTCAATTCAAATCGGTCACAGAAATCTCGAAATGTAACATAGCTAGGGAGCTCATGTGTACAGCGAATTAAACATTGTGCCAGTGTTAAGTTGGAGAGAAACAAATGAATCGGATGTACTCATGAGCTAGTCCAGACAAAATGACTGGTGGCTTGTATGCAGTCGTTGACAGACCTCTATAAGTGATGACAAGCATCGATCTCCAAAGGAGAAGCAGTTGAGAGGGGTTGACATTCAATCTATTGTTTGCTTTATTAAAATGATCCAGTACCCCATAACTCAAGAGGCAATGGTGGGAGGGGTCACTTTAGACACAGGTTTAGATCCCACCCCCTCATCTATACAAGCCCTCCACCCCACGACAAGCAGTGATAAGCGCTGACAATGGCACTGGAGATAAACAAAGGGAGGGGTGGGGATTGTGAGCACGACCACAGAGATCAACTTTGGCTGTTAATTAAGGAGTGATCATTATCCCAGGCCGCTGCTGTGTTGTTCTTGCTTCCTCCCTCCAGCCTCCCTTGCCAGATCCTGATGTCGGCCTGCCAATGGCACGCACCTCTGCCAGTTGGTTGCCATAGTGCCAGCATCACATTAGATGCTATGCCTGCTTACACTTTAAAACCCTTTATGGTGAATAAACGGTGCATTGAATATTGGAACTTAACTTAAAACTATATACCCTACACCGCAACTACCCTTAGCAGAGGGTACATCCAATGCAACTGGTTTGCTCTTCTGATTTTATGACAGAAATATTATCAACCATATACATGGCAAAAGATATAGTTGTGTAACAGCTCACCCCCCCCCCACTCACCATGCTGTGCTCCCTCCATGATGTAGATGAGTTTGAGCTGCTCCCAGACCAGCGAGGTCAATGCGGAGAGCAGCTCCCTTGACAGACTGAGTCAATAAAGAAATGGCCTACAATTCAATATCCAGCATTAGTGGGCACTGGGAGATGGGACCGGCTGGTGCTGGACTCTCTGAGCGAAAAATTGCCCTCTGACATCGACACTGAGCAGACCCAATAGTGAGCAGCTCATACCCAATGGTGAGCTGCACAGGCAATGTTTGTTCAAACTGACAGGCAGGGTCGGAACAGCTCACCGCACATGTATCAGTGTGTTGTGTATTTAGGGGTTCATTATACTGTAGTGTAGTGTTGCAAGGTTTTAGATCATTTGTTTATATAGTTATGAAAAAGGACCATATCCAATAAAAGCTTTAACTTGGTATTACGAGTAAAATGTCACGTAGTCGTTCTTCTAATGAGAACCAAAAGAAAACAATGACATTGTAAGCTAGGAATTATTTGGCGCTTTAGAATATCTTCACGAACAAATAAATGAAAAAGAAAAAAAAACACATTTGACTTTTGATGTATCTAATTCCTTTTTTCTCGGTCAAGTTCATTCTTGGTGTCATAGTATATAAATGTAGACCTACCAGTTTATAAGGGGCTTATATGTAAATCAGGAATCATGTGAAAGATATCAACACACTACTAGTATCAGAAGTCTAGACATGCTATTATACCCTAGGCATGTTCCCATCATGTGTCCAGGTGATACCTGGGCTTAATCCAGCATCCTCCCACCCCTGCTCTGACACACCTCCCCACCTCCCAGCAGTCACATGACTGTCCAGCCTAGAGGTCAGTTGACAGGCCATTGTTTTGGCGCCCTTGGGGTCGGCCAACCACAATTACAGGATTACAGACAGGCGACTATCAATATACCCAGTCTCCCTGTATTATTCATAGCAGTATTCCCTGAGGTCTACCAAAGCTGGCCCTGTATTGTGTGAGACAACAGTCTGCAGCCACACCCACCCTTAGTGAATTAAGCTGTTTGGACTAATTGGTTGGCGCAGGTGATGCCAATATCTTGGAAAATAATATATGATTCAATTTTGTAGTTAAATTTGTCATGCTTTTAAAATAAATTCCACTAAAGACAACATTACATAACTGTATGACGTTCTAATGATTTATCCTACTATCTCATTTACAATAGTTCATGATGAGGAGAATGTTGTATGATTAGAGGTTATGCGATCAAACAAGATTTTTCGGACTGGTGGGAGCTGATAATTTGAAAAGTGTTACACTGCAAAAATGGTGTTTAGATTTTAAACATGTTTAGGTCTAAACATGTTTAAAACCTAAACATATACGTCAGTTAGGTGTATCATCGTCTACACATTTAGGAAAATAACACTTTTATGCTAAATACATAAACATTTTTGCTAAACATGTTCAGACCTTTAGAGTATAAACAGTTGAATATTAGGTGTTTAGATCGAAACATCAATATGTTTAGATACTTGGATGTCAAATCCACACCAGGTAGCAGCACTACCTTTGAATGGACTATCTGCACACAGTTATAATCAATTGTTGTGACAAACATCCCCAAACTCCTTGTTTATCATGGTCTCATTTCATTAAATGTTAGGAAAAAAGACATAACAATATAAAATTAACTAAATTCAACTTACACCACCATCATTACCATAAAATAATCAATGAGCCCCATGACTTACACCTAGGTCATGTTATTTTGTAAAGTATAAAGCAATGTCCTTCCTGCCAACCTGTTGTACTTTCTCAAGTCTCCTATTTTAATGCAGTGTGTATGTATAAGTGTATATAGCTGTGGCTGACATTTTGGGAGACTTTGCAGTGTAAATACCTGCAAATGTCCTCCAGTAAATGAGAAAACAAACAAAAGATATTCCTTTATGTTTTTAATGGATACATGTCTGCAAACCCTTACTTCCCACCAAATCACTTAGACATCTAAACACAAAAATTCATAAACATCTAAACGCAAAATTTTATCGTTATCTAAACACAAATTTTGAACCTAAACACCTAGATTTCTAAACACTTGAGCTAAGCACATTGTTTAGCTTAACATGTTTAGGAAATTAATGTGATTACAAAAACGTTGCAAGAATATGTTTAGAATTATGTTTAGGATCTAAACACCATTTTTGCAGTGTATGTTTCTCAAATATTATCCAGGGGTAGGTCTGAGTTTGTTTTCTTGTGTGCTGAAATATTTTGATTGCAGCGCCCAGAGCGTTCTCCAGTGACTTATATTCAGGCAGTGAACGATCTAGAAAAGAATGACATGAAGTCATAATGTGTGGTTCCATGTATTTGCAGCAACTTTTCATTGAATTTATTTTCGCTGCTTTTCTTTTAGAAGTTATTTCTCAGATACATGATAAATGCTTCGACAATTCAACTCATCCCAGGACAATAAAGAAAACGACCCAGAACATATATAATATATTCTATTAGACTCACGTTATCTATAGACATATGTTTTGTCCTTTGCTTATCAGGAGGGTGATTCATAAAAGAAACTGAAGAGCTTTAAGTGGACATGTGATGCATTTAGATGCAAACATTTTAGAATTGAAAGTTGGCCATATTTTGAAATAATAATGCATTTCCTGTGTTACATAAACCAATTGGCATAAGAAATGATGTAGAATTATCAGTTTTCCACTGAATTAGCCCCTCTTGGATGACCTTTGGATCCTGACGAAAAGTGCGATTATATGTCGTGAATTTTTATGAATTACCCTGCGGGGGAGTGGGGGTGTCCTCAATATGACTTGCGCCGTTCGTACAACCCTCGTTTAGGTTTAAGGGGACATGTTAGAAGTGTGTAATGGTTCTAATATTGATAATGCAGTGTGACCCAGAAACCCTAGAAATGTTATGAATATTCATAAGTGCACGACTGAATCATGACGTCCACTCTGGCCTCAGGCGCACTTTGCTGGATTATGAGGTGTGGGTTACGTCACGTGTCATGACGTGACGTCATAGTACGTCGCTTGTAATGGACGCGCTGTCTGTCAATTTGTCAGCAGCACATTTGCATAATCTCTGCCTCATTATTGCCATTGCGCATGTGCTGCCCGGCCATTAGATGGTGCCCTCTGGGGGAAATATCAGCACTTAATAATCCAAAATCGTCATGTCGATAACGATTACCCCTTGATGTATCGCATCTTTGTTCTGTTCTTCAATATAGCAATACATGTACCTCCTTTCTAGTATATAATGCCCAGAATAGATTGATCCTACTGTTCCTGACTCAAACTCTTTGTGCACAGGTAAAGGGCAACTCAATTATACCTGCCAACTGTATAGGCACACCGTTGTATTTCTATGCATTTCAGATTATTACTATCCAATGAGGAGGGGGCTGTGTTACTTAAAGATCCTACCAAGTCCTCGTGCACGGTGTTCTTTCAATGTTCGCTATCCTGAACCAACAATAATTCAAAAGCTACTGCATACAAAATTCTATAGGACCTTTACAAAATATACTGCACAATACTCTGAATGTGTTTTTTATGACTCACACAACAAATTGGTGGGTGGATCCCTTCTGAGGTGGTACATTATTCCTAGATCGAATCTGTATAGCGTATACTGAACAATGGACGTAGAGTGGACATTCCAATCCCAACCCACAGTGCCATAAGCATTGCTTCTTTCTCTGCCCTTCACCGTGAATGGCGCCACTGGTGGTTTTTACAAACATAAGTCCTGTTTTCCTCAATACCACCCTACTACTCTGTGGTGCATGGTAGGCACTTTGATGTATTGCCGCCCCACCAGATCGTCTTTTTATATTAGCCCTGTCGTTTTGAGGACTGGCTTAAGGCTATTGCTGCTAACCTCCCCTCCTCCCTCCCTTCCCACTTCCAACCCACCCTCCTCCATTGTGCTGTTCGGTGTCCAACAGCAAGGGGGACAAAAGCGCCGGCAGGGACCGTCATTTCATACCTGGGCGACTCCTAAAGAGGCCCGCCACGGAGAGAATCCTAGCCAGTCAATATTTAATCATCAATTGATTATTTCAAATTCAAAATCGGGAGGGCGGGAACAGTGTGGGACGTGGGATGTGTATGTGGGTTCTTGATATGAGAGGGAATGGGGGGGGGAGGTTGTGAAGGGGAGGGCTGGGTGGGAGGATTGAGTGGGAATGCTTTCTATGGCCCCTTTAGCCCCATCCTGCTCTCCTCACTTCTATACACATGCAGCATGCTTCAGAACCGAAGCGACAAAGTCAGTAACCCATTCAGGGTAGCCCAAGGAGTGCAGTCGACCAAGGGCCTGTTAAGTGATTTTAAAAGGCTGATTATGTGTCTGATGTCCATGAAAGACCTGCTCCCCATTATCTAATGCGCTTGTAATTTCATGGAGCTGCCTAATGTGGGAGCGTTGGTGGCTTTGTGTAGTGTGGTAACCGATCCAGACCCTACTGACTCTCTTCTCGCCCTCCCCTTTCCCTCTCTCCCTGCCACTCTCTCCTCCCCCTTTCTCACTACCTCATCTCTCTCTCTTTCTCTCTCTCTCTCTCTCTCTCTCTCTCTCTCTCTCTCTCTCTCTCTCTCTTCTCTCTTCTGTGGTGGTGAATGGTATGTATATATCATTTATGGGCTCCCTCAACCTCTCGATGGTTATGATGGTTATTTTGCACATATTCCTTTCACGACGATGTTTGTCTCTCACACAAATACCATATTTGCCTGGGTAATTTTAACCTAAATCACTCAGTATTTCTTGAAACCTACTAGCCTCTACCTGCTCTTTTTTGCTACTAACACTAGACAAAGGTAGTTACTCTCTACCCGCCGGTGTCTATAAAGGTACTGTGAGATGATACAAGCAGCCTATCGGCCATTGTCAATCAGCCCTTCACAAAGCATAGAAAGCGATCTGGCTACAGCGCTCGATGGTGTTCTGGCAGGCCATCTTCAGCAATTGCCTCAGGAGGCTGGAACCGCCAAGCCACTCTTTAACGACCTGTGTTAGAAGGAAGGGGGGCGATTAAAGACAATCGGTTAAGGGTAGGGTTTCTTACAGCAGCAATCGTTACGTGGTGGGTGCAGCTTTGGGATCATTCCTAAAGGGAGGAGAAAGGTAGGGAGGGTTGTGTCTGAGGGGTGGAAGGCTCTGGGGGACAGAGACCGCAGGCAAAAGCCAGTCCTTGTCGTATCGGCTTTGTAGATATAGACATAGGTTTCCACCCTCTGATTTCTGCTGACCCATTTCAGTTAGTATTTTATTCACAGATGCACATGCTATACATACTATCCATTTAATAGACAAATCAAAAAGTGCATGCATGCAGCAAGACATAAGGTTTTGCCCACTTTAAGATCCACGGCGCAAGACATTTTTCGAACAAAACCATTACAACGTAAAAAAATGTGTGATGAATAAATTTTGATTTCCTGAGTCAGTGGTATATGCCATGTAGAAAATATTTAGTGTAATTTATGCAAGTTGCCTTTCGATTGGCTTACTTGGCGGTTCTATCTGATGGTTTAGATATGCCCATATGTCACCCTTGTTTGCTCAGCATTTAGTCTTTAATGGCGCGGTTTCATTGGAGATAATGTGAATACTGTATCAGCCTCATACGCAGTGGGTTGACTGCATACACCCGAATCTCTTACGTCATACACTGGCCCTCTGGGCATGGATGTCCACACGAATGGGTCTTCCTATAGGCTGGGATAGTCAAACAATCAGTCCCCAGTGTCACCAATTCTTTCCCTCCCAGACCTCATTTAACCACATAGGTAATTAATAGTCCTGAATGCCCCCAAGATATCACACCGATGTGTACATATTGGGATACAGATAATTAGATTTTCTTTATTTGGGATGTTGTGAGTGAAATAGGTCATTCTATTATCTAAGTTCTCTTTATTTCTCTTTTGAAATATTATATATATATATATGTATATATATATATGTATATATATATATATATATATATATATATATATATATATATATATATATATATATATATATATATATATATATACAGATGCATACGTATTATTATAGTGAGCTGTATTTGGGCCGGGTATTTTGATCACTTGTTCCAAAATGTATTAACCTCAGCGGCTATAAAGTTATACAAGTAATGGGATCACATAGTTCAAAATTGGAGAAAAATAATCTAAACATGATTGTTCATCTTTACTCATACAGATGCATGACATCCAACATTGGCCACTGATTCGTCATCACGACTACAACGTTTCCTCTCCAGAGCTAACGGTAAGTAACAAAAGATAAAGGTTAAACATTTAAATGACAAGACCAATGTTCCAAAAGCCGTACTACATTACAGTCGCATATGTCATCAGTTTCACATCTGAAATGGTATGCTATATTTTGCCACATTATCGTATTGCATATCTTGGGTTTTATTTTGAGAAATAATATGTTGGTACAGATATTTTTTGTTGTCGCTACATGACTTTAGAAATTGATTTATATAATTGACAAGACTAATTGTTAGTTATTCCACAGCCCGACTTTGAATACAACGTTTGATCTATAGCAGGTGCATTTACCTCTTGGTGTGTAATGTAGCAAATATGTCTGATGATAGATTGAGTACCTTTATGCTATGTTTGTTTTAATATGCCTCAATCGCACGACTTTTCACCCTCAACAGGTCATAACTGCTAGAGGCTCTTGCTTCCAGACAACATCGGCAATTCCAAATTCCTCCTAGCTGTTACCCTAAAGTACTACTCTCTACAAGTGGATGCCATTTTAACAATCTGTGAAATCGGTAAGTATGCAGCTACGCTATATAACTGTACTAACAATTGAAAAGGAAGTACAGCGGACATTGGGGTTAGGCTGTGTGTCTGTTCGTCCAGAGGCCCCCCTCCCCATACTTCTGCCACATAACAGTAGGTGGACACCACTATACGGGACTACACTGTAAGAAATGTGTGTTGCATTTACACACTTTGTAACACACTTCTTTGCAGCATATTTTTACTCACTTATTTTTTTAACACACAACACGCTTTTGCCAAAAGTGTGTTAAGAAGTGTGTTCATGTCAAAAGGGTGTTACAACAAAAGTGTGTTGCAAAAAGTGTGTTCATGCATATAGTGTGTTCATAGAAAGTGTGTTGCTTCATAAACTGTTTAGATATGAAAGTGAGTTAATATTTCTACAATGAAGGGGGTGGGTGGGGGGCATTTAGCCTTTATTTCTTCATATTTTCATTTTGGTATACTTGTTATTGTCCTGAGATGATGTGAGGAAGGTAACCATGAGGCACACATACTTAATCTGGAAAAGAATAACAATATATTTTTGTAAGACCATAATTATGATATGTTGATTTAGTGCATAAATTGTCCTAATATCACTTAAACTTCTACATTAAAATATACTAATACATCAATAACATCTCTTCTGATTTTTCTGTCTAGAATTTAGAATGGTGACTGAGTCTAGGCTCCCATATGTAAAAAAGTCGTTATGTAGGTACATTATAATGATAAAGAATTATATTCAAAATGCAGAATAGTCCCACTTACCTATTCCAGGTATTGTGTAAATCACAAATCAGCATGAGAACTTGTCAGTGACTGGAGCAAGCAGATTGTAGTTTTCTGAAACAGAAGAATTGGTGAATGAACACTGTATGCTACACTGGATAGTATGTTAGGCAGCATATTGATACAACTTTTAGAGAATTTCTTTATGTGAGTGTAAATCTATGATAAACCAACTTACTACACTCTTTTACAGCTTGTATAACACTAGTGTTGAGGATGATATATAAGATTACTTACCAGAAATAAGTAGAGAAGTGAAGACACTCCTCTCTCCAGCAGGTGCAGATTCAAACTGACTGTGTGTAACTGTTATAACTGACCTTTGGTTAGGTGAGGGGCAATTAATGGGTTACATAATACCACTGATAAGACTGAAGGATTAATAAAATGTGTGTTGATTTAACACACTTTTCAGTACCTAAACACTTTTGAGAAAAAAGTGTGTAAGTGTGTTAGAAAAAGTGTGTTGATGCCCTCAAAGTGAGTAAACTGCTCAAAGTGGGTTGAATATCCATGTGTGTTACAATCTTGTGTGTTCCCGCAACACACATTATTTACAGTGTAGCACATTGCTAGTGTTAAGAAAACCAGCTAGGTGGCTCAAGTAGTCGGGGGCTAACCCTACAATAAACCTCTTTGTATAGTTTACTTTGATGGTCTCATAGTCATATACTATCTGTAGATATTCTGTAAAATCTTTATCTATGGATAGCAAAAACCTTCAACTTCTACTAGATAAGCATATTATAAATCTAATACTTTAAATACAAGAGAAATACAACTTTAAGATTTAAATAAGAGACAACATGTCTCCAACACGGAGTACACCCAAGCCATTGTCTCATTATCAAGCTTATCCTCTCCCCCTCACACCTGAAACAATAGGGGGGGGCAAACAACTCTCCCTCTTCTGGGTTTTCCCTGAACTACTGGTTCCTCTCCTGACCACCTAGTCAGAAATGGAGCTACGGTAACGGCAAGGTGTGGTATAGAATGTATACTCTGACCAGACATAGATAATATGGTTGATGGATTACATACTCACTGATGTAAACAATGCTTAATAATGGGAACACCATTTCATGTTACTGGATATCTATTATTCTTTCGCAGACCTATGGTTTAACTCTTCAGGGAAAGTTTATATTTCATACACATCCTGAATCATAACTTAGGCTATATTTGCTGGAGAGGTTGTATGTATGCACTCAGGTTGTAAATAACTAATACATAACATGACTGTGATGATCATTTATACAACTGAATAGGTGTATAAGATAGACTCCCCTTAATACGCCTTATTACCATAAAGTGCATTGATTGACCAGGCTTATTAGGCTCCATCATTAGCTGCATTTGTAGATGAATATAGTCAATAGTGCATAGAGTGGCAAAGTACAGGTTTGCTGCATAGTGTAGATGGGCCAAGGACTAACGAGGTTGTCTATACGGCCTTGGGTGATCCCCTATAACACTGACCCCCCCCCCCAACAGTCCCATCCCTAACCTTACCTTACACAGATCTGGCATTATCATACCTGCTACATGTATAGACCCTCCCTACCTCTCTCCTTTCAGCTCCCTTTCTCCTATGGTATAATGTGATGTATTTGCAGGACAAACTGAGTTATTGTCAAGGTTGTACACAAGACATACCTGCAATAATTGCATGTTTCCCAAAAAATTGGCAAAACCTATACATGCATATAGTGAGTTCTGTTGTCCACAGACATGTAAGTCATATATTTTAGACAACAAGATATATGAATTAGTTCCTATATATATACCCTCTCATCCTTCCATCGATAACTGTCCCTATCAGATTGTTTATGTATGGACAAGAGATTTAAAACAATGTATACCAAGTCGGAATATACACAGTTAAAAGCAGAAAGTGATTCAGAATTCTCCCTCTCACCTCAATGCTTCATGAAGTTGTATATTATGAAGGTGCAATGATAGTGTTGACCAGGTGAAGTGAGCTTATAATTCAGTATGAATTATTCCCAAGGCAATGTTCAGGTCACCATGGCTGACTGGGTGTATCACAATTGCCCCCCCCCTCGGCACAGGGAACGAAACACCCAACCTAAAATGCCCATGGTGGCCCCATGGTCCTGTCAGATAAATCCAACACAACAATCATGTTACGAAGTGAATATCAGAAATGAATAACAAATAAATAAAAGGGGCACAAAAAAAAGTCCCACTCTCCACGGGGAGGTCGTGACTTGAACACTCGATTTCTTTGAATTAAAGACGGATTCTTGGCCTCTGATCAAGAAGGAATTGTTTATCCTGAAAGCAGACGACTTTTTGAAAAGGGCGGCAGAAGTTGTGCAAGGACTCGTTACACTGTAAGAAATGTGTGTTGCATTTACACGCTTTGTAACACACTTCTTTGCAGCATATTTTTACTCACTTATTTTTTTAACACACAACACGCTTTTGCCAAAAGTGTGTTAAGAAGTGTGTTCATGTCAAAAGGGTGTTACAACAAAAGTGTGTTGCAAAAAATGTGTGTTCATGCATATAGTGTGTTCATAGAAAGTGTGTTGCTTCATAAAGTGTTTAGATATGAAAGTGAGTTAATATTTCTACAATGAAAGGGGTGGGTGGGGGGCATTTAGCCTTTATTTCTTCATATTTTCATTTTGGTGTACTTGTTCTTGTCCTGAGATGACATGAGGAAGGTAACCATGAGGCACACATACTTAATCTGGAAAGGAATAACAATATATTTTTGTAAGACTATAATTATGATACTTAAACTTCTACATTAAGATATACTAATACATCAATAACATATCTTCTGATTTCTCTGTCTAGAATTTAGAATGGTGACTGAGTCTAGGCTCCCATACGTAAAAAAATCATTATGTAGGTACATTATAATGATAAAGAATTATATTCAAAATGCAGAATAGTCACACTTACCTATTCCTGGTATTTTGTAAATCACAAATCAGCATGAGAACTTGTCAGTGACTGGAGCAAGCAGATTGTAGTTTTCTGAAATAGAAGAATTGGTGAATGAACACTGTATGCTACAATGGATAGTATGTTAGGCAGCATATTGATACAGCTTTTAGATTTCTCTATGTGAGTGTAAATCTATGATAAACCAACTTACAACACTCTATTACAGCTTGTATAGCACTAGTGTTGAGGATGATATATAAGAATACTTACCAGAAATAAGCAGAGAAGTGAAGACACTCCTCTCTCCAGCAGGTGCAGATTCAAACTGACTGTGTGTAACTGTTATAACTGACCTTTGGTTAGGTGAGGGGCAATTAATGGGTTACATAATACCACTGATAAGACTGAAGGATTAATAAAATGTGTGTTGATTTAACACACATTTCAGTAACTTAACACTTTTGAGAAAAAAGTATGTAAGTGTGTTAGAAAAAGTGTGTTGATGCCATCAAAGTGAGTAAAATGCTCAAAGTGGGTTGAATATCCATGTGTGTTACAATCTTGTGTGTTCCCGCAACACACATTATTTACAGTGTAGACGCGGAGGCTACAGTGTACTTAAATTTTGCCGCCACATTGACGCTGCTGACGACAATCGGCCCCGATCACAAGACTGTGATCAATTACAACACGGCTGTGACCGAGAATCGATCCTCAAGGGTTTATACTTTTCTAACCTCTCTCCTCCATGGGAGTGGTTTTCTTCTCCGCAAGAGCGCCTCAGAATTGGCGCCAATTTGAACGACGCGCGGTGTTTGGGTGTTATTTTTCTCCTGTGGGGCTCATTAATTTTGACACGGACTAGTGTGGTATACTCCCCAGTAGGTCCTAGCGCACAAGATGAGCAGGGATTTAGGCGGGAATTAATAGTTTGCCGCAGACGACGAGTGCTGCCGTCCTCTCATCAGTAATAACCCGTGCTGGGACTGTTTATTAGAGAGGGAGGCAAATGTCGTCTGCCTGAGGCGAGCCCTGGGATAACTTCTCACCAAGTTGGGTTTGTTGTAGAGGGAGGGGTAAAAGAAGAAGGAGGTGTAAGTTGAGCAGGGTACAAGTACATAGGCCGGCGTTCAAGCAGTCGCAAGCCAGAATAATAACCCATCCACAACCTCCTTTTATCCTTACAGCACTTCCCATCTTATTGTGGGTATGTGCTAAGAAAATTACCCTATTCAGCAGACCTATACAGAAAGATATATTCCAGGGGTGTGGAACTGCCCTTCAAGGGAGTAGCTTGAGGCTGTATGGAGGGAAAGAGTAGGGGGTGGCGAATGGTGCTGGAGAAGGAGTGAGTAGTATTTGAAAAAGGGAAAAGGGACAAGGGGGGGGGGGGTCCAGGGGTTAGAGGAGGGGGTTAGGAAGGGTATGGAGGTGGAGGGATCACTGCGTCATGGCGCCTCCTCAGGGCCAGTTCTCACGTCCCAGATCGACTGGTTTAGCCTTCTCTCACGTCCCCGATTTTCGGCTGGTAGAGCCTGTATGGCCTCTCCTGTCGGTGCGCACTAGCCGACCTCTGCTACAGGGCCGCGTCATGTTGGAAAAGGGCACAGGCAGGCAGTGGTGAAAAAGTCCCGCCTGCTACATCAAAGCTAACCTTGGTGGCCGCAGGTCATGCCATGCCGATACAACCCATCTCTGCCCCCTTCAAATTAGACGGTACAGGGGTATGGAGGAGAAGCAGGGTGGGTGAGGGGGGGGGGGTTCTTCTATGGTATGGCACACCCCCCCCCTTCCCCCACAATATCCACATACTGCCCCAGCCTCGCCCTGGTGTGCTCAGCTGGAAAATGCGTCCCATGCCGGGCCACCACAGGTCGTGGTAGGGGAAGGGTTAGGGGGAACATGGAGGGGCAGGGGTGTATATAGATATAAGAGGTAGGGGGACCAATGACATCCAATGTATGGTCTATGCCTCTTTTATATACTCCCTCTCCCGACCACCACCCCCACCCCGCAGCCCCCCTTTAGTTACTCCTCCATAGGAGGCCATACATGTGTTCATGGCTTCATGAACTTCATACACAAAGAGATATACAGAGTCGTGTTGCGGATAGTCACCTGAGTTCAAGTTTTGAAATTCATATTCAATACATTGTCATTAATATTCCAGATATATTTGGGTGGTGTCACATTTTTGAATCATAGAAATTTTTGAGTCATAGAAAATGATTACTCCATGAATAATGTTCATTTTCCCGCAATTTGGAGACGTAAAAGGCATTCTGAAAGGGAAAGAATATATTTACATGATTTGTGCATGGACTGGCCCAAGTTAAACACCTCAGACTTTGGATATGAGACTGCATGAATTGATTTGACATAAATGCCGTTGTTGCTGATCACGTTGGTGTTGGATATTAGTGTGGCTGTCTTCTTTTCTTCTCAATATGTTGGATATATTTGCATACCTTTTAGCATCTATAAACATTAATTTCGAACACGTGAATCCAACATAACGAGGGCATAGATGTTACAGGAAGCGAAGGGGGGTGAGGGGCTCTGACTCAGGGTCGGAGCTGGCAGGCTTCCCGACCGGCAGCAGATAAATCCATGCCGGACAAAAAGATGGATTCCTGGTATCCCCCCTCAACCCCTCCCCACTGGTCCTGGGCCCTCAGCCAAGTGGAACTTAGAAGCAGACCGAATATAAACCTGTTCAACTGTCTTTATAGCCCAGTTCTCAATCATCCAAACTTTTGTTCAGTTGTTCCATATTCACTCTTTTAATAATCGATATCATAATCATATTCCTGTAGTAACCTAAATACGTGCTGTGAAAGACACAAAGCCTCAAAATTGGATATGCGACCTGCCGAAGTCCGTCAAAGTTGGTTTTCGATGATCCAGGTTCACCGATACCCCTTAACCTAATATCCACATTTGGATCATGCAGATCATGTTAGTCACTGTGTCTAGGCCGCTCTGACTCTTCCCCCTATTAATGACCAAAAACATTGGCTGCTTAATGAATCATTTGGGAGGTCAAGCGAAAGCCACCCCCATGCCACCCCCTTTCCACCCTGCCCTCCTCTTCCATCTTACTTCTTGAATTCTTCCCTGGACTCATCCCTTACTCTCTCTCTCTCTCTCTCTCTCTCTCTCTCTCTCTCTCTCTCTGTCTGTCTCTCTCTCTCTCTCTCTCTCTGTCTGTCTCTCTCTCTCTCTCTCTCTCTCTCTCTCTCCCTCTCTCTTTCTCACTCACATTCCTTTTCTTTAGACCCATTAACACACAACTTTAGTTCAAAATACAATCAATATAATTTCATACTCATACCCATCTTCCCCCCGCCACCCACACATCTGAAGCAGTGCACGATATGTTCGCTGAGACCACGTGACTCAGACGCCCCCTGTCGACGAGAGCCTCACGTTGGATCACGTGCGCTGATTGGTTGCTGGTATTCACATGACCACTGAATCATCATTGCGCACGAGAGTTCATCACGAGATGTCACGAGACGTCAGACTCAAGTCGCTTTGTTTCGGCTCATTCCGTTATCCTAGACCCACTTGACATTAATCAGGTATCCTCTGAACTTTGGATCGATAATGTTTGAAAAAAACAAGGGAGGAATTATAGGTTTTGGGTTCCTTTTGTTGCCTATATTTTTTTTCTCATGTCCAATGTCACATGTGATCGCACCTGATTGAGACCCCTTACATAAAATATGGGGAAAATGTGAAGATAAATTCAGGTCTCTGTTTCCATGATTCTCTAGAATTTGGCTTGTCCAGACAGGTCACAAGCTTTCAGTTTGATGATACATTATCATGTGCATTGACATGATCGGCATTGGCGTTCCCAATATTTGTTTGATGGTAACAGGAAGGCGTGTGGTTTTACTTTTCATAGAATCAATTGGGTCAAGGAACTTTGGCATTACATGTAGCTGATTGTATCAAGTAAATGGGAGTAAAACAATATAAGACAATGATACTGTATATGATTCTCAGTTGCCTATGTAAATGGGTAGAGGGAGCTGATAGCACCTTTTTTGTGGATTCCCTTAACGAATTCTCAGCCCGCACAGGTTAAAGACACAATTTGACACCCCAAGAAGCACGGTACGCTCAGCCTCGATCTGGCATTGATCGTTTGCGCATGTCTTAGATGTGCCTATACTGAGTGCGCATGTATATTTGATGGAACAGACGAACGCCGGCCCCAGCAGCACTCCAGCAGACGACATCAAAAATTCACAGCCAGGCTATTGGCGCCATTGTGCGCGCGGCCCGCTCCTGAATGCCTAATACTGCGCCTGAAGCCACCGGCCGGGGCTGTATTCTCAGCCTTCTGCGGCCTCGAGGAAAAATGGAGAAAAATTAAAGAAATTGCCCGGCCAAACCCCCAATTTGACAAAGGCCCACGGCTTGTAGGCCGTCATTGGAGAGGGTGGATGTGTAGCGGTGACAACCTCGGACAAAGCAGTCTAGAATCCTATTTTATGCTGAGATGGTTCCCAGTAACAAAGTTCACCCTAATTTTATACACTTTCTTACAAGCTAAGCTGTATTTCGAAACCATGTTATAGGGTTGCTAAACGTTCTGTCCTCGATTGTATCATTTCTCCTCGTAATGGTGGAGTGTCCTATGGTGAGACACTGTCTTTCCTTTCTTTGAGTTTAGATATAAACTTTACAGTAGGAATTCATCTGCATCTGGATTATCAGAAAGAAGTTCTTTGGTCCCATCATGGCGGAACTTTGGCATGAATTGAATACAGATTTTCCTTGAGGAAACTGTTACCATTGACAACCATCAAAAACGATATACTATAGGAAAATCTAAGTTAAGAACTAAAACGTTCTGACAACTTTATATTATGATATCAGAAAACTGTGTCACTGAGAAGAGAGAAAAGGAAGTAACACCACTATATACATCACATATATAGCCTATGACACAAAGCAATTCAAATGGTGTGTTTGAAGTAGATTTTTTTTATAGATTATTTCACTCGTGAATTTCAAATTACATGTGGTTTCCTTTGAGCTAGTTGAACAGCTGAAAGGAAGGGGTCGTGGTGCTGGTTGCGTGGGGTTTTAGAACACTGCTCCAGGCGAAACCAGTCCTTCCCATCTGTCTCGATATCCGGCGCCAATACTGGTACTTTTGGCAATGGTTGTACCCACCTAGATATATGGAGGGAAGGGAAGGCTTCCTTGGCAAAGACGTGTGGTATGGATTGCTTAGAAATGCCATATATCACCTTAGCCAGTAGTGTTTAAAACATCATCGTCATCGGTGTAACAAGGAACTAGATGTGTACTCTTGCATTATGATTATGCAAAAATACCATACCAGCAAGAAAGTTTGATGCTTTTATAACTTTCAAAAAGAAGTGAACGCCTCATATACCATACACAAGTGAATATTTTAGTTTTTCTATTTCTTACTATGGATATTTCGTTTGATTTTATCCTGTGTGTTTTATAAGACCATACATCTCTGATAGCTGTACTCATATTTTATTGCCATATATTATGACCTTGAAAATGAATTCTACACTCATTGAATGAGTGAGTAAAGGATGTTTGATGTCATTTTGACAGCTAAGGTCATATTCATGGTGAGAACTTCATTACACAATTTCACAGAGGAATGTATCAGTGTCCGCACATATGTGCACCACACACATCCTGAGGGGGTAGTAAAGAGAAGAAATAGACCCTTTTAAGTGGGCTATAGGGAAGCCCGTCTACACTCATTGACAGAAGTGAATAATATATAGAGAACTTCTATACAGCTGTATAAAATATGCTTATATGGGATGGTGTTTTTTTTCTACACACAATCAAGTAGTGCCCTAGCCACTGACAATGGTCCATGGTGCAGCCCCTGTGCACCAAGTAACCCAGATGCCATAGAGGCGTATCTGCCCCCCTCTCCAGAGTAACGCCCCTGGCGTCCTGCCATTCGCTGCCCACGGCACCAGGCCGTGACATCATGATAAAATCAGCCAATCAGGTGAAAGGGGAGCCAGTGCCCTCTGTATGCAGTTTGTTTTCCCTCCCTCCCACTTTCGCAGTCCCACTTTTGTATCCTCAGTCCAGGGCCCCCTACCCTCCCCTGGTCTGGGACAAGGCCTGGAACCCAACGGCCGTGTTTCTGTATCACAAGTGCAATGATGATGATGATGATGATGATACACATAATGGGGGCTCATAGGGGGTGAATTGTCTGTAATGATAGCGTATGATGTTGTGTAAATGAAGGGAAATGACACATGCTGATGAAAGACAAACTACCAACACCTACATAATCTGGGTATTGTATGTATACCGTGTGAAATGGTGAACATCATGACTGGGCAATAAAACAACATAGAGGCCATGATGGATCTTTTTTTTTTGCAGGACTTTCATCTGTAGCTCGTGCAAAAAGATTCCCTTATATTATTTATCCAGGCATTGGCTTTATCTTTGACTGACGCATGGGAAACTCCATAATAGGTGTATATTATTTCTTTTACTATTTAGTGATATGATTGGGCTGGTATTATGCCGGGTATTATGGCGCACATGCAAGCTGCAAGTTCAAAGGTTAAGCCGTATAGGACAATAAGATGCAATAGTTATAGAAAATAAAATTGTGGTACAATTCAATTAAAAGAACAGAATCAGGTATTAGGAATTACATCGCCCTGACGTATCATATAGACATGGGTGTGAACTTGTCTTTCAAAACTCTAAAGTTTTCTTTTACCTAACTTTAACAATCATTCACGAAATTGATAAGCCACTCCAGTTGGCATTAGAAGAATATAGCTATACATGGCATCGTGACCATTCAAGTATGATGTCATCAATCTGTTATGTAAAATATAATTTCTGATCTTTGTCTAAATCGTTCATGAGTATAAGCTGTCCCAAATCAATTCCCTGTTCCAAAGATGATGGCAAGTTACCTGAATAGTTTCATCTGGACAATTGGTGATAGGAAGTCATGATATATCTAGAAAAGCGTACCACAGATTCCCTTGAAGGAATCATAATTAGATGCAGAAATACTATCTAGTGCATATCATATAGGGTCAATCACAGTTATAAATACAGTGACATGTTTGCACATCCTTCGCTGATATGAATGTACTTAATGTAGAAATTATGGGTGTGGACCACTCAAATCGACATGGTGACATGGGCTATTTTAGGCTTAGTGACATGGGACATGAACAAATTCTTAAAATCGACATGGTGACATGAACAATTTCTCAAAATCGACATGGTGACATGACCATTTCTTAAAATTGGCATGGGGACATGGCCATGGACATGTGACATGGGGGACCCCCCCATCCACACCCCCGGTATTGGGGGAAGCCATTTGGGAAGCCACCCGTGAACCTGCCTAGAAGACATCGTGGAAGCCACATGGCTTGTTGTATGCATGCACCAGGCTTAACTTTCTATACTGCTTCAGTTTTAGAATCTATACACTGAATTTAGGTGTGAATTGAGGGTCATTGTCCTGAGACCCCTGTACCCCCTCCTCTGCAACCATGTACCTTTCCGAGAAAAAGGAATATTAGACTTTTCAAGTGAATCTGCCTGACAGCACACCTCTATTATCATTCTGAAAATCTCATTTTGTAGTTAGGCAAAACGATCATATTTCAATTATGCAGCTAGATGCCCCCCCTTGCAGAAGACAACTGATTGGATACGATACATGCGATCATGGTATGATGAGAGAGATAATGAAAGTGAAGCCATTCCAGGCATTAGCGTCCATTCTGCTATATTATTAACTGGTATTGAATTATAAACCTACGGAATATTTGCAATATCCGCTGTTACAGAAGCCAATGAAACTTGTCCAGAAATAAAACTCACCTTTGACTTGACATACCAAAATTCTTACACAACAGGATAAAGTATGTCACTTGTTCTGCCTAATAACCCCATTGTTCTACTGACTTACTCTGTGGCATATATATTTGGCTACAATATGCCTAGAACATGCTTCATTGCCTGGTGTATACACGTACTGTGGTGGCTGCCTGTACATAATGCTCAGCCAGCCGATGGCTGCCAGCAGTGGCACCCCAGATTACTATACACATGTAACAGTTATAGAGCCTGAGAGACTGCACAACGTGTGCCAAGAGAATACCTTCCCTACTAGGCCATGAAATGTGGTTATTCCACCATCATATATACCAGCCTAGCATATGACTTGTAGGAAATTCCAGCTATAGTATAGTGTACATTTACTAGAACCTCGCCCAACCCTGCTTACACCTCTATCCCTACTGCCTCCCCCATGGACAAATAGAGTCCTACGCATGTATAAACAACCATCCAGGGATCCAAACACAAGAGCCAATAGTGGACACGGTGATGGTGCATGATGGGGGTTACACAAGGCTGATGGGCCGTGCAGGGTGAGTGTGCTCACTCCCTGATGGTTTCATAAACAATATTTTAGTTAGCTTCCATTCTGATCCAGCCATTCCGCTGTCGCTGAAGCCAGCAGCAACGCCCGCCGGAATTGAGGCCGAGTTCCGGTCGCGGCGCGCTCTGCCCTCTGCTGGGCTCTTGGGAAATCAGTGGTGGTTTCATCCCTTTGCCCTTAGTTGCCCCGACCCTGTCGGCCTGTCCGACCCGTTGCAACACCGTAGATGCAGCCGGGACGAGGTCGGTTTGTTGTCGTCCACCATTTTTACAGTGCTTTGCAGGGGGTCATCCGCTGAGCGATAATCCCGGAAGGTCAAGGGAACGCCCGATGATCACGTGCCCAGGGCACATGCACAGCGGAAGGGTCAGACCGGAAGTAAATGGATGTCAGTATATAATGAAATGGGAGACAGGATTGAAGCTTCGTGCGTCTGTATAGTTTAACAGCAGTGTTCACATACATCTACTAAATCACCAATTCTTACAGTCATATATAAAAAGGTATTTGTGATTTGTATGGTGTGATAAAAGTACATATAGTTGGCAATATAAATATGTTTTATCACATGTATGTCTTTGCACGTATATCGTGGTCTCAGGTCTCATGCTTTCCAACTGCATTCTTAGGCCAAAAAAAAGCTGATTTTCCAGTAACATGGTCAAAAATGCTGAGGTCGGTAGGTCGGATTTTTTTGAGTATCCTATGCCTCATATGATTGTACTATGCTAGGTATTCACTGGTTATTGTGAGGAATTATCATTGCTTGCATGGAATATGAGAAAGCGATGAGGAAAATACGTGTATATATTCCGAATACAAGTTTTGATTTAAAAACTTTAAAAAAAAAATGAAAAATTTTGAAAAAATGTTCAGAAAATTCAGAAAAAAAATCCAAAAAGCCCCATTTAGCTGACGTCGGTCGGGTGACCGGAACCTTTTTTTTTTTTTGCCTTAAGCCTATGTAAATTGATAAAAGGTTCTTATCATTATCATTGCGCGTTCGGTATGTTCTACCTGTTCTTGCGTATAGTGCATCATTGATAAGGTCCATGATGGATGTGTTACACATACAACAAATAACTTAATAACAAGGGCAGCTCCCGGGCAGCTATACATTTTTGTAATTGCCTTCCTGTAAATCCTAAATTTTATACAAACAATTGAGTATACACATTATTCTCTATATACAATTACCCAGCAAGTCACATCACCCCATCCCTGCTCTCCCAATCCCTATAATATTCAAACCTACAGGATTCCAAAGAACTGTTCTAAAGTCATCCACTGTCAGCCAATTCTTCCTCAAGCACCCACCACCTGATAGCCCTGTCTGCTCCAGGGTGCCCGTCATGTCGCCATGGTAAGGGGAGATGCTTGAATGGGGGGACCACGTGGGGGGCAATGCAAGGGATGGCGGCAAGATGAAACAAAATTAGTCTGGGTCGGGTATTTATTGAGTAAACCTGATTATTAGGGGTGCGGTATCGGATGGTGCCTGCTCTGGGAATGCCCTGATCGTAGCACCAGGGGCGAATCACACACTTAAAATAAACCTTCATGGCTTGAATTTAGATTTGGAGATTTTTCTGTCACTGTTTTGTCCATGGACTTTATTTCATCTTTTGTTTCTTTGAGTACATTTTGGACCTGGTTATAATAAGGTCTAGTATCTTACTACATTATCTATTAGCTTATGTTAAACCCAAAGTTGCAGTATAATCTTTAAGGGAATAATTAAGATCTTTTGTGGTTTAAAGGAATGGCCCTCCAATGGCAAAACTAACAAATTGGATAGAAGTAGTCTCCTTTAAAGTACACAGAATAAAGAGAGTGTAAACACTGGTTAGTACCAACGTTGAGTAGAAGGGCGTGGTCAGAAACACGACAGATGTGTCAATCTTGTCGTAGCCAGGGGTTATTAGACACTCTGAAGGAGATCTAAGGTTTTAATCAAGTTCACTTATAGCTTAAGCACATTAATGATCCAATCATTTCCCGCGATATCTTGTACATTAGATGCAGACATGACTGTCCTGTCACATATAGCCTTTCCCCTCGACTCTCAACTAATTCAAATTCTGTTCTACAGATGAATATAGGGGAATGTATAGATAAAAGTAATGGCAAATGATGACACTATTATAATGTCCTCAATATATGACACGAACCTAAACAAACACCATTTAGCATGTATATACATGTCAGGCAAACTATCTCATAATATGACCGAATCATCATTTCAAGTTAAGGACAAGTGCCTGTGTGAAAGGTGACAAGTTTTAAGATGTTCCAACTGGTACTCCACGTAATATCTTACTATATCTCATCATCAGTAACGGTAATGTTATTCCAAGTGTGCGCCCTTTGAGATTCTCCCTCATTAAGCCTGTTCTACACAAGCGCTAAGTACACATATACATGTAAGGTACTGGAGTTTCCTCCTTGTGTGCTCTATGTGACTTAAGGCTATCTTGGTCCCAAGACTCCCTGTGAAGGTGAGATGTGTTTACTCCGTGGTTTGTTTATCTACCACCGGCAATGGCTACAAGTAAACATTTGGTCAGAGCTTGCTCCCGCCAATACACCTCCAGGCTAAAACGGAAGCTGCTTCCGGAGCAATAGTGTGAGCACTTTGAGACAGCCTGCTTTGTATTCTATAAACCATTTGTAGAATGAGAATGAGAATTTTACTAATTAAAAAAGAAATCAGCGGTATAATGCATGGAATATTCATGGATTGCCAGTGTATGCGCACAATGTGATACTAAGAAAAATGAAATACAATTAATCAGGAATAATAGAAAAGTGTTGGAATTTGCCTTTCTCACCATTTTCCCAATTCCATGCCCTTTAACACACAGATATGGGAAAACACTTGAAGCCAAACGACCTTAGCTATAAGAGACCCCTGGCAGTTGGAGAGCTTCAGCCTGGCCTGGAGCATGGCCTCCTGTGTCTTCCCCTAATAACCACAACTTGAGGCTGTCAGTGGGTGGGTGGGAAAACTGGGGTGTATACTGCTGGGATTGTGAAGAGGGGGGGGGGTGCATAAGGATGTGCTCTAGGTAAGGGAGTCGAGTGGGTTTGAACATGCACATGAAAAGTGCTTTTCCCACTGAGTCAGCCCTTCTCTTTCCCACTGGCTTCTTCTGCCCCGTTATCTACTCATACTATATCCCCTTTACCCCCAACACCCAAACTCCCAACCCGGCCATATCCTCCACCTTCACGGCATGTCAATAGTGTTATGCAGCTTCTATATACCCTACCCTTTCTACCCCTATAGCAGGCTAGCTCAGCAGGCACCACCTCACCTTCCAAACAGCTGTCAGCTTCCAGTTCTACTCCCCTACACTGCCTCCAACTCCTAGAAACCATTGCATCCCCCCCTCCTTTCCCTGCATACCCCCTCTGGCGGCTGGCACCGGAACCTTGTTGTCGTGATGGGCGTCGATTGTTGGTCGGCTTATCTTGCCCCGGTGCCGATCCGACCTGGACCTCGTGGCCGTGATAACGGGCCTTAAGGATAAAAGGCCCCTTCCTCCTGCCCCTAAACCCTCCACCCCCGCCCACCCCTGCCACCTGCTGCTCCGATCATGTCGGCATCAGCAGGCTGTAACCATGGAAACATGCTGAGGCAGCTGTGGTCATGGATGGTCAAGGTCATCCCTTGGCTTCGGCCTGTTGTGGTGGGAGCAGGGGGTATGTTGGCTAGGACGGTTTGTCTGCTAGCTGGAGGTTCCATCATTTGTGACGCATTGTACTTCCTATGGCCAGTCTGTGTACACCTGTAAAAGAAAATGAGAATTATTTATCATTACCTCAAAAACATATATGTTTTCTTTTTGACTGTAGTTTGGTTATCTTGAGCAGCCAAGTTCCAGTGTCCTAGACTAGAAATTTATCTAGACAGGTGATTGAGACATGACTGTGGGTGGTTAATGATTGAGTGTGTCTCATCAAAGGTGGCAATGAAAACTCATCAAATAGCTCATAAATTGAGATGAAAATTAATACAGAACTTAGTTTACACTGGTTGATGTAAACTATGTTTAGGCTCCCGCAACAAATAATACCAACCTTTCCTTTGCACAATGATATTGAATAATGCATTTCTTTCGTTCTTTCTTTTTTGTTCTTTCTTTCTTTCATAATGATTCAAATCTAAGGGCTTCCCTAGCCCACTTAAAAGGGTCTATATCTCCTCTTTCCTATCCCCTTGGATGTGTGTGGTGCACATATGCATGGGCACCGACACATTCCTCTGTGAAATTGTGTAATGTCGTTCTCGCCATGAATATGACCTTAGCTGTCGAAATGGCGTTAAACATCTATTACTCACTCTCACTCACTTCAAATCTATTGATAGATCCAGACAACTTTTCTAGAAAGTTACAAGGATTGTTTCACAGTGTGAAATGGCCCCGAGGACCTGGCTTGAGAGGGTTTTGGCTTCATCCATTTACATTGATTACAAATTCTACAAAATTAAGCTGAAGGGTGAGAGCAGAGTATGATATGATTGGTGATGTTATACCGTGGAATACTAATAAGAGGTACTTGACTATAAGTGACCTATGATGCATTGCCCTTGCACACACTAACGTCCCTCCCATACCCAGCATGAAATGAATTTCCAGAGTGCATCTGAACAATGCATGTACCACGGGGAGTCGTGTATAGTTCTAGATATCCACACTAGGGGACACCACTATTAGTGAATCTGTTGGAATGGCTGGCTGATATCTATCTGGTGTGTCCCATGTTTAGATCGCATCACCGCCAAGTGGAGCCCGCCCAGTAGGATCTCCGTGTAATTGGTCTTTGACAGTCACATACAAAAAGCCCGTTTGACAGTCTCATCAGGCGCCTGATTGACACAAAACCAGTACTGCATAGATGTGCACGGGGTCTCTTAGCTATTCATTTTTGATCTAACTCTCCTCACATATACACGGATGCATCATTCATCTGCCGTTTGCTGACTTGGCTATAACTGGATTTCATTTGGTCATTTGATTTAAGCGCTTTGTCACCTTTTCTGAGCAGGGCTTTCATCTGATCTATAAGATGATACAACTGGGACACAATCCCTTCTCTTATTTTGATGGACAGCAAGGACTCTTTTATTTACCAGACGTCATAGATATATAGGGTCATGATCTAGAAGCCTGCACTGTTAAAAAATTCCATAGATTTTACAGAGAATCATTGTTAAACTTTACGGTATTTCACCATTATTTATATTACAATGAAACAACCTTAGATTAAGTGATGTTACAGCGAATCTGTGTAAAACACTATGGAAAAGTACTGTTATTTCTTTTATGGTGAATCTTTGTCTTTTTGGAAGTTTCATATCTTCCCACTAGGTGGCCTCGGGGCTCATCTTGAGACTTTCTTCAATGTCCTAGACTCTAAACAGATCAAATTGTAGCAAACTATAAAGAGTATTCACTTTGGTTTATGCACAATGTTGTCAAAATGTATGTCTACATTGTAGGTTTATAGATTTTAGATATTCAAAAAATAATTCATCTTTGTGTGGCAAAAGAAAGTAGCAGGGTGATTATAAACACCCATTATGTGGGAATAGAAAAAAATACATATGCATACCACTGCAGTTTTCAAGTTATCATAATGCTGAGGTCATCTATGCTCTTTGATTCTTACTCTAAAGTTACGAAGGGCATGATGTGCCCCTCAAGGACTCACTTATAATCATATTGATTATAATGTCCTCACACTAGGATGTCCTGATGAACTGCATGTATGCAACCAAACCATATATAAAGATAAGCTAGTCCTTTTTGGATTTACAGTGGAATTTCTAGAATGGCAAGCCAGAGGCTGAATATTCATATGATAAATTAATGGTGTATGGCAATAGAACCAAAACAATATATAATTAATTACCCTTAGACACTGTTTAGAAATAACAGTGAAAGTCCGTAAAAATTACGGTGACTTTGAAAAAACTGTGACCTTTAAAAAAACTTTTAAAAAAAAACTTTTTTGTTGCCAATGATTCTTCGTTTTTTCTACGGAAAATTTCTAGCAGTGTGGCTCCCACCATACACAAGCCAGTCCCTATGCTATTTCATACCTATAGCTGAGGCACTTGGAGATCAACTAGTGCATGGCATGGTGACCACTAGTGCATGGCAAGTGGCAAGTAATAGAACATTTGCTGGATCATGATAGATATTTACATAATAGATCTGTTATAGTACATAGGTTTCCTCATTCATCTATAAAAAGTGTGTGTTATCTCTTTCTTTTTAACCTGTTGATTATTATGGGGATTATTTACGATCAAAACAGACAAGAAAACATTATGTGTGTAGTCATATGAGAAGTTAGGCGATTGAGCTTCTTTGAAAAAAAAAGAAGTTCAATAGTGCTTAAATATAATATTACACCAAGACAGGGCACACGTCTAGTGCGGCTGGTGAGCATGTCATTTGCATTCGCCTCAGGCTAAACACGGTGTGCAGGCTGAGCAGCACAATTACACGGCAAGTAGTTGAATTACGACTACAAATTGGTGCTGGCCTGCCGCTCAGCATTCAGCCACACCCTCAGCTGTTGGCACAGGGGTGTCATAATATCGTTTTCACTGAGCATGCGCGTCCGTCCACGTGGTCATATAATAACAGGTGTGAAGGTGTCTGACAGACATATACATAGGCAGGTGTGACAGTTGTATGTTGATACATGTGTGACACATGTGTTACCGATGTGACAGAGACAGGGACAGGGATGTGTCAATGTGTGGATTTTATTTTATTGATTTATTCTATTGATAATTCTGAGAAGCTATGCAATTTAATCCTAAGTTGAAAGATGAGCTATTCCAGCCATCCATCACGCAAGGACTTCAGTATTGGAAAATGGGTGAGAACGTAAAATTTAAAAAAAAAAGTGATCCATCACGTACCATGAAAATAATTGAGAAGGAAAAACTATGTATGCAGTGCGTTTCGCTTGAGAAGACATTTTCCCGTTTTGTCACCATCAAAACAAACTAACAGCATTGCAACACCAGTAGGGGGCCTGAATGTACTGCGTCAACAAATCATCTGTCTTTGCAACCAAAACAAAAGTGAGTTGCCCCTCCTGTTGGTCTGCAGTTAGCCTGCTAGACCCACCCTGCGTATATCTCTATTACTTCTTTGTCGAAAGGTCATCATTCATCATGTGTTCGCACTGCCCTCTGTCGTCAGGTGTTGAAAGCCCCCCACACGGACGCTGACACACTCACGACTTGTCGCATTCTCTGCCCCGACGTCATGGCCGCCGGTCACGTGATTAATGACCTCATTAAGTATGCATAATGTATCCTGCCGCACGACGGGTTCCCTCCATTGTGTCCCTCCACCCTAAGACCCTCACCCAGCCTCTCACAAACCGGCCATTTCCCACCTTGACACTTCTCACTGCCCATTGTTCCTCCTCCACCTCCATGCACAAAAACACACCATCCTGCACTTTCTTAGACCAGGGGGCAGCCCCTCACCCCCTTCATTTTTATAGCTATTTGTGTTTTTTTATGGCATCTTATTTGTTGTGGGCACCCAGCCGGAATATTATGTGTGTCCCCTACCCCGTTTGGTTAATTTCCAATCACCTTCGGCGGCAGACGAGATTGAAATGGGCGATAATGAAGTAAATTTGTGTCATAAGTTGACGAGGTGTGGGGTGGCCATTTAGAGTTGTCAATGTCCAGGGCCCATCGAGCCACAACAGCAAATCAATTGCAACATCCCTGCTCAAAACAAGCTGATTGGAAGGCCTTATTTTATGAGGGTTATGTCGGATGGTTAAATTTACGAAGAATGGTATGGTTTCTTATCGGTTTGGTTCAAAAGTTGGCTTATGGTAAGATCTCCAGTGAATTGTTAGGTTTGGAAGTAGGATACTGTGAGTATGCTGAATAAGTGCCTGGTCTAGGTGGTAGGTATCTGCATACATCTTTTGTCGCTAAAGATTGAGGGATATGTCTGGCTGAGTGAATAAATCAGCTGCGTGTTGGTGGCTGACTGCTGCATGTTGGTGGCTGACTGCTGCATGTTGGTGGCTGGCTGCTGCATGTTGGTGGCTGACTGCTGCATGTTGCTGACTGCTGCATGTTAGTGGCTGGGTGCAGCAGGTTGGCAGCTTACTGCTGCATGTTGGTGGCTGACTGCTGCATGTTGGTGGCTGACTGTTGCATGTTGGTGACTGCTGCATGTTGGTGGCTAACTGCTTCATGTTGGTGGCTGACTGCTGCATGTTGGTGACTGCTGCATGTTGGTGACTGCTGCATGTTGGTGGCTGACTGCTTCATGTTGGTGACTGCTTCATGTTGGTGACTGCTGCATGTTGTTGGCTGACTGCTGCATGTTGGTGGCTGACTGCTGCATGTTGGTGGCTGACTGCTGCATGTTGGTGGCTGACTGCTTCATGTTGGTGACTGCTGCATGTTGGTGGCTAACTGCTTCATGTTGGTGGCTGACTGCTGCATGTTGGTGGCTGACTGCTTCATGTTGGTGGCTGACTGCTGCATGTTGGTGGCTGACTGCAGCAGGTTGGCAGCTGACTGCTGCATGTTGGTTACTGACTGCTGTATCTTTTTTTGTTTTGGTGGCTGACTACATTTGAACTGTATGTTGGAGATCGCTGCATGTTATTGGCTGTTGGTGAATCCCATGAATCAATCAACCAATATATGACATGGCCATATTGTCATGTGTTTGGGAGTATGGATCATTAATGCGTTGATGGGTGCATTATGTGTGCAGCATTACGTTTGAAAGTGATTGGTGTATTGATTGATATTATTCTCATTCTAGATATAAAACTGAATCTGTGAAGGTCAACTGTCTAGACTATTACAAATGTGCCACCTGTGGGAATGTAGAACAAAGGTAGGTTCTGGGCCAGAGCAATAATAGATGGAAGGGAAGCCTGAGCGAAGCAATGGATGGTAGATGTATGAAGGCTGCTACTAAAAGCTTGAGGCCTAAATTGTTATAAGATGCAGGGAACCTTCCCTTGTTTCTGCCCTTTGAGCGGTGCTTAGTGAGTTTCTATGGACGGCCACCTGGTCTTTCACTCTTCTCCCCCAACGGCCGCTCATTTCCAACCCCCTTCAAGTGGTGAATTGTGATGTATGCCAACACTGTTGCCTCTACTCCCAGCACTTGAAGTGCATAGTTTGGAAATTTATGAGATTTTCATTCTCAATTTGTTAAAAAGCAGCAGCTAGATATTTAGGTCACACTTCCATTAACATCACGTCCAATCTACATCAGCAGCCTGGTAACCTTCTTCTATGAGTTGTAAGCAAACAGATTTGTTTACATTCAGAAAGCAAAGTTGTTTACATTGCCACTGAGGACCTCGTTCTTTCCAAGTAGAACAAGCTGGATGCAAACAAATCAGCACTCGAGAATCCTTCAGCCTGGACGCATGCGCAAATATGGACTCAAAACGAGACTGTTGTGGGGCTAATGGCCCATGGATGACCAATCAATGAGGGCGTTGTTAAAGGATATGGGAGCATGAGCGATAATACGGGAACAAGGGATGAGGCGGACCTGGGTCGCCCTTCCCTTTACGGACTCTTAGGTTCGGACTTCAACTTGTAAAGTGCACTAATTTACTGATGATCTCAGTCAAGTTTCGGAGTGGCTTCACGTCAAAATCAGAAAGTTTGACGTATCTTTGAGCTCAACAATAAGTAATTCCTGCACACAATCATGTTCATATTAATTAGATGATCGAGATTATCTTGAGGGGAATGGTTGCAGACCTATCTAGTGCAGTTTGTCCTGCGACCTTAGTGATTACATAAAAAAAAGCATTTATCAATGTGCTTTCAAATATTAGGATATACAGAAAATTGCACTATTGCCACATATACCCATCATTAGGGTGTATTGACAAGAAAATGTTATCGTTACCAGTGATCCAAACAACCCAGGGGATCGCTTTAAACGCTGCTGCCTAGCTTTACCACCAGGTGGCGCGCGAGTTCAATCGCTAATTTCACCCTCCATTTGAGGCTGGAGAATTAAGCGAACCTACCCTCTACCCCTTTCTTACCCCTCCTCGCGCATCCTGCAACCAACCCCTGCCTGATTGATGACAACCCAATTGACTCCAGTAGAATGCTAATTAGAGCGACTAATTAATTGTTAATTAATTGTCAGACCCTGGGTAGTTTTATCGGGGATGCCCATACCCCCTGTTAATTGCTGTGTTTTGCCAGCAGCTGCCATCGAAGCTGATCGAAAATTTGTCAACTGGTCCCTGGGGGGCACCTCAGGGTAGGATGCGGGGACAGGGCTTATATTAAGACAATGGATCGGTTAAGTGACTGTGGCCTACGCTTTAATTGGCACATACTCTTAGCCGGGCCTTTTTGTGACCTGTCATGATGAAGACCATCCTAACAGTCAACAGATACCACGCTCCAGGGGAAAGATCCACTACAGCAATGTATATGTGCTGATGGAATTAAGGGTACTCGACCATTACATTCTAATCAGTGCTGATGGAAAATCTCTCAATTCACATTCTAGTCATTGTTAACCTTTTTGTATAACATCTATTAAGATGTCTGAGCATGTGAATTTCCAATCAACAATTGCACACACTACTGGCTTTTTATGACATACAAATTTCAAAATGTCATGACACGGACTACAATAATGTATAGTTCAGATAGAAGCATTCTTCACAGCCAAACCTTTCTATAAAAGAAGTTGACTTTAGAGGTTTATTATGAATAGACACTTTCACCTGCTGAGTGCTTACACCAAAGGCCAGCAGCGGCTGCGGCTGGGAGTTAATGATGTGATTATCTCCCAATGAAGGAAGGCAGTTATGGATTTGGCCACAAGAGGGAGCCAGAATCAGCTGCCGGTCAGGAATTTGGGCTGTGGGGTCACACAGGGAAGCGTTCTAGGCCCTCTGCTGAAGTGTCCAACATCAAACGCTTTTGGGAGGTCACTGAGCGGTTTGTGGCTTCATAATCCTGAACTGACCCTATATATAAGGACCTAAAGCTGGCTGTAAGCCCCTCATTCATATTGGAGTGTTTGGATATGAAGACGATACCTTGAGTCTCTTGGCTGGTGTGCCAATATAAGTACTTTTTAGGTAAGTCAGTTAAAATACATTACTACCGGTATAAATCTATTGCAGAAGATCACACAGAATTGTGACTCTACTTGTGAATGTCAATGATAATCCTCTATGCTATCAACAGCATGCTAACAGGTTATTGATATCGTTTGTTCCTTGATTGACCTATTCAATTGTTATGATATGACTTATAGAAATGGCTCTTATAGATATTCACAGTCCACTCAACTGGCTTATTCAACCCTTAAGGCTCTACCACCAGCTAATTACAACAATATCAACAAGCTTAATTCAAGTCATTTCTACTTTACTATGCTTGTATGACTCAGAGTATATGATATGGACTCAGTAAAACAACCATAATAATCCTTTTACAAGCAGATCCAGATTCATCACTAGCAGTCACCTTACCTTTTCTTGTATCGCTGTTTATTCTTCACAAAAGCCCCCACCCCCTACAAACACATACCCAGCCCCCTCCCTTCCCTTTAGAAAACAGTTACACAGTAGTCGACCTCACATAGCCAACGCGTCAAGTGCACCCATAGCCACTCGACTGAAGTAGTCTAGTGATTGTGCCGACTGTTTTATAATCTCATTGTGGTTCTAATCGTCACAAAGTAGGCCACTCCAGGGCCTTAAAGCCCCTTTGATGTACTGGAGAAGTCTGGAGATCGATCGGTCCCAGCGACTTGCCAGTTTGTACGCGTGGCCCCGGGGAATTGGGTGCCTAAGGCTGTTCCCCTGTGGTCTTGTCAGTGGTAACCATCGATTTGGGTGCCCATTTGGGCTGGAAGCTAGGGCATGGGGTGTCAGGGATCTGCTTGTTGGCGGCAATGCAGCTGATTCATTAAAGTTTGAAAAATGACTGTATTTGGGTTAAAGACACACACATTCCCAAAGTGTCTTCACTTGATAATTTTAGATATACATATGTACTGTACTCGCTATTGGTCCTATGGGCATTGAATGTGAGTTTTTTCTGCATGTTTTAGGGGCACTTCGAGGGACCTTGCAGATCAAAAAGGAAACTTGTCTGTGTTTTCTAGGCCAATTCCACATTATACAATTAGAGGCGCTGACAGGTCTGTGGGAAACTTTAGACTTTGGGAACTACCTAAATGATTTTCTATGTAATCGCTGCAGTAAAGTTGGTTTGCAACAGATACCTCTTTATTCAAAACACTTTTATATCAAGAGATCACAAACCAACCTATCCCAGCCCACCCACGCTGACTGATGGACTAAGTGAATTCGATCACCATTCCATCCTAAAGATATTTATTAGTCATCATCCCCCTCACCAGGAAGTCATGATGGCCACTCAACCTGGCCCATCTCTATAGGCTTAAACCCATACAAACACCATGCCCATCACTGTATATAGTCTAGTGCTTATATAGACACCTCAAACCTACCTTACCCCATGTTTTTTTTTTCTTTTACGTACCTCTGAAGTGGTCCTTACAACGAGCAAGGAAATATTTAGGAAGGTCATGGGAGAGCTGGGGGTGGGGGCTTTGACTACAAACCTCAACGTGGGGGTGAAGCTCACCATAAAGAAGGCAGTAATGAAGTCATTGGTACGGATGGCAACCTGATCGTTGAGAGATACACTGAGTGCCCCACTGTAAGCTGATGCCAGCCTACCCCCATGTGTAGCCACAGCATTTGCATCATTCAATATAATAGAAAAGCCCTCCCCACAGCACAAAGCAAGGAGACCTATAGTATGGAGACCTCCTCAAAGTGGGCCCAGTCTTACAATAATAGTGCAATAGGCTCAGGTGGGGAGCAAACTATGTAAGGAACATTTGACTTCTACTTTGCCGTCCCTATTGCTGTTGTTATATGTCTGATCTGAAGTACTTGGTAGGTAAAAAGCAATAGATTGTACCTGTATATATTGAAATATTGCAATAGGCCATAATGTATATGGATTGATTTTAAAGTACTGCTACTCCAAACGCTAAAATCGTACCCTTTCAGTCAGTTTTCAGTTGGAGGTTTAACGTACTATTGAGCTGATATCCCCTCACCTATTGCAAAAGGGATGGCCACAGGGCAGATTCCCCCCCTTCCTGCCTACCACAGTCCCATGAGACTATGATTCTGTCCTGTTATTTGATCCAAACATGCCTTCATCCCTTAACCCTCAGACAGAAGCTTCTAACGTCTTTACTGAACAGGCCAATAACATGAAAGCCACAGGAGAAGGTTTCATGCTCTGGATATACCCTAAGAAGGTCATTGCCAGGTAACAAAAGATAGAGGCAATTCAGAGTGTAGGATCTTTCATCTTAGCTTGCATACATTCCACCTTTCAGGATCTTGAATGCAATATAGGGGATCAATGACAATTAACATTGTTGATATAAGGAATGGTCCTTTGTGATACACCTTTGTATAAAGGATTCTGATAAGGCAAGACCAGCTGTTGCATATCAGGTACAAGAGTGAGCCCAAGAGTGATGCGGGTAAGTAAGTAACAGTAAAGTCTCTTTGTCACATAATATGATGGTCATTAAATCCATCAAATAAACGTGACTATGCTTCCTATTGTCAGCATTATGGCATATTTATAATGATTGGGCCAACACATTATAAAGCATTACTCCTGCAGTGTCAATATTTACATAGATGTTCAAAGAAAGGCTTTGCAATGTGGCACACATAAAGTGAAGCATGTAGCGTCAACACAACTTCTGCCTTTCAAGAACGGTCAGTCGGAAAAGCCACCCATTGACGGCGAGCGTATTTCTCTGTACAGCCAGCACACATCATCGCCCTTACAACAGACGCTGTATCTCCCAGTCAGTTCAGGTACAGACAGTATGGAGTGGCTGCCATAGGCAGGGGGTAAAGGGTAACAGGTCGACACGTTAAGAAGGACAGGTATGGGTGTCTAATGAAGCAGATGATTCCTTCAATGGTCAGCGATAGCATGACTTCTGCCAGGGTAGGCCACTGGGCTGTGGCAGAGGGGTGTTATTTATATGAAAGAAGTACAGGTGGTGGTAGGAAAGTGGAATGTGGCACACGCAAGGTATGATATCATGGGGCGGCCAGATAGGGGTATAGCTTGTTGTAGGTTCCACCCCTCTTCTCCATTTCTCCATTAATCACCCTATACCTTTCCCTCACCTGCACCGACCCCCCTTGACACCCCACAGAGCCGTTCAGAAGCCTGCCCACCTGCACAGGTGAGAAGTAGTATACAAATACCACACAGGTATTTAATTATCACTCACACCTTTACTCTCCCTCCTATGCTCCCCACGTACCCTCACCACCCTCATCCTCAGCCATCATCTCACACATATATATGTACCTGTCCTCCAAGCCACACCCGGATATGCCTCATTAGTATGCATGACGTCAGGGGGTCACGGCCAGGGTCAAATCGGTGAGGGCAATCTCCTTGTCAGGTGCCCTCAGGCCTGGCGGCGTGAGATCAAAGCCAGACAGGCTGTCAAACGTCTTCTCGTCATGAGGTCACGCCTCCTGGGGTCTAATGTAATAAAGCGGCCACTGATGGACGTTTAGAGGAGCTGGGAGGGGGTGTTGAGGCTTTAAAGGTGAGTCTGGAGGTGGTGGCAGCTCCCCGAGCCACCTCGTTGAGTATGAGGAGGGCACGGGAGTTGGAGCGGGTAAAGAGGGGGAGACGCGTGGACAAAAACACCGTTGTGGCACCTTAATGTGAGCAGAAGGTGAGTGTTCGTCTCACCTGTGGCTCCCACCAGGTGAGGCGGCAGGGGAGCACCTGTAGAGTAAGATGTCCTCAGCCAGGTGTGACAGTACAGACAGGTATATATGTGTACATACTTAGGTACGTACAGGTGTTAGGTATGTGTTATTAGGCCAAAACATACAAGTCGCATTCCTGTCCTTATGTATGACCTTGGGTCGTCGCCATATACTACTATGCAGGTAAATATTCAGTAATAAATAAAGTATTAATCACAGGATCATTGGATCACCACAGCATGTGCTAGCTGATACAGACGATGATTTTGGGGGCAAGTGACTCCCCCACCATCTCCCTTCAACATGAAAAGGGTGAAAAAGACAGATGCCCCCCCCAGATAATGTTTACTGCCCCTCCCAAACCACTTCCACTAGACCCATCGTGGTGCAATTTTTCAATGTGCTCACTACAGTGACATTACAGATGTACATAGTGAATGACTGCCAGTGTTACGATTGCTCTACCAAATCCTAATTGATGACATAAGGGCCTGTCGTACAGAGTAGCCGTAAAGAAGGACCTACGATCAGCCACTACGATTGGCATTTTTCAGATCTTAGTCACTATCTATTATGAAATAACCTCCAGATATGGCAGAACCACTGTTCAATCGTGACATAAGGAATGGCACGCCCTAAAAATATCCCACCAAGTAAAATAAATAAATAGAAAATGCATGTACCATAATGTTTATAGAACATAATGCATGTTTGTCCACTAATATTGAAAGGCATACAAATTGGGAACCTAACGAGTGATAAGTCATGCGAAGGTGGAATGGAATCTCTGTAAAGTTTGGCCAAAGGTGAATTTAGAAATAAAGAAGACATTCACAGACCATGTGTGTTGTGGGCTGAAGGTGGTAAGTATGGAAGGGGATGGTGGGAGTTCATTGGAGAAGAAGGTTATTGACCAATTGAACAGTTCTTACTGTGTTCGTCCTATACCCCCCCCCCACACACACACACACATACACTGCCCCCAGGACCCTGGAGGGATTCCCTGCCAGTAGGCGCCAGTGATGGCGGAACCAAAAACAATAACACTTGTGGCCGTTGTTTGAAAAGTCAACAAGAAGGCGGCCACTCCAAAGAAGACTGGAGTAACTCAATACTACATCTTTAGGGTCGGACCATTATGTGCACCACCATGCACACAGACATGGGGAAATTGGTTGCATGTTGTGGCGGGAAATCCTGCATGGAACGTGTCCTGTGTGGTTTTGGGGAGAGTGGAGAGGTGAAGTTAAATCAGTATGGCTTCATCAGCGTGAACTGGCTTGTTAAACGGCAATACTACCCTGAGATAAGATAACCACCTTGATATAGTAAGGTAAGTCATCACATTTATATCCCTTCACCTTTTTGTTTTGTTTTAGGATGATGTTATATTTCGCTCAAACAGATATGGCTCGAGAATCTAAAGGCATAAAGATGCAATAAACGTCTCTGGTATTCCCTTTGTAAATTTGCTCCATCGAGGATGTGACTTAGGAATAGTCCATTCCACAAACCAAAGTATAATGTATTTGTTGGAGAAATTCCTCCTCGTGTCAACTCTAAACCCCTGAATTCCCACTCTGACTAACCCTCCCATAGGATGTTTCCCTTAGTTGTCCTCAGAAAGCCCCCTAACCCTACTTTACAATACTGACTGATATCCTGATGTAGCTGAGAGGATTATTCGCATTCAATTACACCTGGTAGACTCTGCCTATCCCCACCCTGGGGGCCCATGAGAAAGGACAGCTTTGCAGGACGGTTATTGATATAGTGGGCGAGGATAGAGGAAGTCTGAGGAAAATACATTTACTAGTATCCCGGGACTAGTATACACTAACCTAGCAGCTCGGAAGTCAACCACCTTGACCTTGATATACTATAGTACATGATTTTTTTTTGTGAAACAGGTATAGGTCCATGTATACTATAAATGGGTGTGAGATGCATGTGCAGACGGATGTTAGCAAGGTCGAGAGGTTTCTTTTGGAGTAGGAAGATACATTTATGAAGTGCATGTTCATTGTCTTTTATTCATTTTTATACCACAAGTTCAATTCAACAATCATTCTAATGCAAGACCAACTATATAAGGCAGTTGTGTGTACGTTCATATGTATAGCGGCGACGTGGACCTTGTGTAGTATTGATTACATCCGGGCATCTGTCAGAAACGCCGACCTCTTTAATCTTAGGTGTCGAAACACGTGTGTTGAAGTTGACGATGGTAGCACCCTCTTCTCACCTGCCCACGTGTGCCCCTCACCTCTCACACAACCCAAAAGCTTCAGTGTCGCCTCAAAGCAAGGCGAGGACTGTCTCCCTTATGGCTTCCCATGGGTATAAGCAGTAACCTACTCTGGGAGACAGCCCTTACTGTTTCAGCAGTTCCCTCGGGAGCTGCCATCGGCTGTCTCCAACCTCTCCAACCTTGACCTCACCTGTACCCGGGAGCCACTGTTCACTTTATTGTCTGTCTTGTTACATTCCCCCAAATTACCATTCACGTCTACGACACCAAAGGTCTAAGCTTCATGCGATTTGGGGGCCTTTGAACGCAGCGATATCTGCCTGCTGCTGCTCCTGCTGCTGCAGCCCATCCGTCCTTGTCTCACCATCCTGAACTGAAGGTCCAGATGCCCAGGGAGGAGCTGAAAGGTAGATAGCCAACAATGGGAGGTGGCTTAAGCACAGCCAAAGCAGCTGCACTGCTTCCCGCCTTGTTCTTATACTGGTAGACTATAGCCATACAGATTAGTGACCATCCTCAGTCCGAATAAGTCTAGTTCCCAAACCAAACCCACGCCTGAATAAAAAACAAACAAACAATTATATGAACTGTTTGATAAACCTAAAGTTGACAAGTTCCATCCATGATTATGAATCGTCTGTAGGTAAAGTCGTAAAGGTAGTCTTTCGTAATCTAAGCTATGATAAGAAGGACAAAGCCACTGTATTTGCATATAATGCCATGATAAAAATGGAACACATAATTCGAGCAAATTGAACCAACAAGCGTAGAAAAGGCCCTACACAAATGATGAACATGTCATTATATCAGAAGAAAAACAGGATGTGCTATACAGGAAGAATCCCTAAACCTTTCACTTTGAATGATTGAAGTGAAATTAGCTGACCATCCATAATGAGTATAATATTGTTGTCATATAATGTAATGAAATGGAAAATAAGTTAGTAGGCATTTGCATCAATATTACCATTTCCTATATAAAATCAACGCATGCACGTGTCCATATGCTAGAAAATTAAGAAATTTCTACACTTTTGTAATAAATCATCTATAGTATAGGATCATTTTTAAATATCCTGTAGATGTAGGCAGACGTTTTGTGGGTATCAGTCTTGTCTTAGATTATACCATTTTCACCTGCGTTGAGGACAAGCACTCGCTTTCATAGTAGCCGCCGACTAAAACTTTAGACTTAATACTGGGGTCAGTGGGGCAGGGGTCCCTCCCATTGTGCTACCTTTGTGCTCCTGTAGCCCTGCTTGGGGTTCATTAGACGGGCAATTAAGCAGCATTACGTCAACGGGTCCGCCTGCTCCAACCAGGCCATCCCCTATATACACTATAAGCACTCGAAGCTTAAAAGAAACTAACTTTAGAAGTGAGAGACAATACGGAGCTCAAATTAAAGGCTTGACGCTGGATTGGGGGTGGTTTGGGCAACAGAGGTGGCAGGGGGTAGGGGATGAGGGTTGGGGGCACGTGCTTACCTTGATTGACTTTAGAGAGGGTTTTTGTTCTTGGTGACTGTTTCCGTTATGAGGATATTAAGGCCGTTTGAGGAGGGGACACCTACAGACTAAAGCAGGTGAGGGACCGTTAGCACCTCCTCAGTAGTCAGGGTGTTGAGGTGTGCTGAGGGAATTAGAGACTGCAGCTTACTGTGTTTAGTCATTATGATACTTTAGCCAAAGGGGAAAAAAGTTCAGCCATTGTGGCATAGGGCAATATTGATGTTCATTGTCAGTATATCTGGCAATATGTGATGATATAAGACATGTGTGGAGTTTAAAAGCAACAGTTAGCCAATATATAGATGGTATACCTGTCTCGAGGCAATCTATCTTTTCACACTTTCAATGGTGTATAAAAAATACACTTGTAAATCAGAACTGATGATTGTATATATGCTTGTGTAGGGGTGGCATGGTAATGGATTGAAAACCACTCTCCTTGTGGAATGCACACATAGTTCAGTTAGTATTTGCCCTTTGTGGCGACCATAATCAAAACATCACCAAGGAAGCAAGCCTTCCCCAATGAGTACAAGGGGTTGTTGTTCTTTTATTTTTTCATCTCATTTCTCAAATTTGTATCATATATTTTTTACCTAGATCCTACATATTTTGAACTGTGTGACTTTAATCACACGCTTTGTTGGGTATGTGACATATACAAGCCAGCTGTTTTATATGTAAATCTAAGTGAGAGACATATATTGGATGTGGCTGAAATGGTAGGAAGTATAGTACGACCTCTGTGTCAAAGTGGGCGGGGAGGGTGATCATCAACATCAAATCGCTTAATGCAAAACGCCTTCACTGCCTCTATAGCTATGACACCTCTGATATAAAAGTATTCAGTGCAAGGCACATCCCCCTCTTTTTAAAAGCCAAAACGCTGTTTCTCTCATTTACAGCCACGTCGATAGAGGCCACACATCATTATACATACAGGTAAAAATCCAATCCAACCTGGGCTAGTGTCACGCCGTGGTAAAAATCGAATTTGTCGCCCGCATTTGGCTGGCCTGGGTGGTGGTTGGAGTGCTAATCTGCCAGACCTGCCCCCTCATCACCAATACGGCCACATTATAGCCTTTTGTGGTGTGATGGTAGGAGGGAAAATGGTGGGGGAAATGGGGTAGGGGAGGGGTTAAAGAATGAGACTCTGCGTGGAAAACTGCGACCTCTCGTCACCGCTGTATATAGTACGGTATCACTGCTGTGTTGGTAAACGAGGAAACAAATGCACGCTTTGAATACCAACCCCAAAGTGGCTCATCGCTTGTTGAAAAGCCGTTGGCTTCCTGGGCCCTCCCCCCTGCCCGCAGCCAGCTTGCCATGGGCTTAATATGCAGGACTAAGAGGTCCCTCGGGTGTGTATAGGCGGAGATGGGAGTCAAGGGGTCCCATACAAAAACAGGTTATTTAGATGCTGCTCAGTCAAGACTGGTATGGAGGAGAAGCTTGAGGGATGAGAAAAAGAAAGGTTTGCAACTCAGGTGAGATGAATCTTTGAGATATTAAAGGGTTAACCCTTAGGTGCCCAAGCGCGCATTTAAGCGCGGTTTTGTGCTTAAATGCATGTATATTGAAAAAAATTCTCATCCAGACACTTCTACTGGTCCAATCTGCAAAGTTAGACCCTCTATGGAATGCTTATGACCTCCAGATTTTGATACAACTATTCATTTGGCTGTATCTGCTTTATATCAGGCACAGTGTGTCAAAACTTGAACATGAGTTGTCATTTTATGTGATTCATTAGCAGATAACCCTCCAGCTAAAATCTGATATGGTAACAAAATGATGATGGATCATACACACATAGGTTCCAATATTCCAATTATATTTTACAGCAAGTGCCCATATCCTAAAGATAAGCCATGCATTGTTTCTAGTACAACATATAATGTTTCCTGTGTGCCAGTACATGTAGATGCATGCAGGCAAATCACCTTTGAAAGGTCTCAGGATTGGAGGGATTATGGATATATAGAGACCAAATACCACTAAATGACAACAAATGGAATGTTTTGGTAACTATGGTTACTAGACCTGACCAGTAGTATCACATCCTTAACTGAAAGTCTTCACTGAGTTATTAGAATTAAGAAAATGTAATATGCCAAGCCCTTATCAAGGAGGAAGATCGAAATTACACATGGTCTTATAAAACAAAAAATGAAATTGTTAAATAATGTAAAATCTTCAAATAATTCTGGGCACAAAAAGGTTAAACTTTATTTTTCGTGCGAACTTCATTGGCGCTTACTTAGCCCTACTGTTTCAGTGTTTCTCAATGAGTAAGTAGTATATGGAATAAGGCATTAGTGTCAGTGTCATCTTTTGTCTTTGGCTCATTAAGGATTGGAGTTTGTTTATTTTGGAAAATGAAATAACAGGATGAAATGACTGTGTGGGTAATGAATAACTCTGAATGTAGCAGACGACATTCATGACTGGAGCTGATTCCCGGCGAGCGAGCGCTCTACGTAAGCCTATTACGCCGCGACCAGCCGAGTATGTTTACATTCGTGTCGTAGCGTACTTGACGGCGGTCGGAGTACAATCGCCACCACAAGTCCCTTACTATGGAAAACCGCCCCCCTTCCCACCTACCCAACCCATTATTCCCATGTACTCTCTAAATCTGCAAGCAAAAGACTGGCGCGGAGTTGATCTAAGCGTGCTTGTATTCAGGGCCGTTAAATAGAAGAGAGGCAAATGCAAACAGAAAACACACTACAGGGAGGGGCTGTGGATGTGTGTGATTGAGAATGGAGGGGTGGTGGTGGTGGACTATAGTCCACGAGGCTATGACCACATTGTCCACAAGCCAACATCAACAGTAGCAGGAGGAAGAGGCACCACTCTAGCACCACCACCACCACCTGCACCACCATGGAGGAGAACCCAGGAGGAGAGGCTGGAGGAGGAGATGTCTGGTTATCTCATGGAGAGGTCGGTGGACGGTGGCTCCCCCTGTGAGTGGTAGTTGGATTAGGACTGGGAGTGCGGTAATCCTCTCCGTATGTACACACTACAGGACCCTTACTACTACCCACTTACTGTTTGGGTTCATACTTAGAAACACTGCTTTATTGGTAACTCTTATATTACTCTTGTTCATACATTGGGAAATCATCATAATTGAATAGTCCGCGGCGATGCTTTGACGCCAAACCAAGGAAGATATCTCCAGATAACGTGTAGAAAGGCCATTAGCATTAAGAAAAATGGATAAACACAGGCTATAACAGTAAGGTTGTAGCAGGATAAGATGATTAAAGGAGGTGGCAGGAGAAGGGAGATTCCTATGCACTGCATGGAGGAGGTACATTGGCACAACTGTTGGACTGTTTCTCTGTCTGTCCTTGTATCTTTCTATCAAAGTATATCAGTCTACATGGAGTTAAAGTGCACTGTATGTTTAAACTTGAATGCCAAATTCCTCCTGGTGTGTCACGTGTCCTCCTGTAGGTACATGTGCCAGCTGTGTCACGATCACCCACAGAGTAGTCCGTACTACCGAATGCCCGAAGGCACCCATTCAAAGTGGCTTCAGGAGAAGTGGCTCGACTTGGTGGTGTTGCCTTGATTTATAACACACATTTCACGTGGACGTTGATATATATATATATATATATATATATATATATATATATATATATATATATATATATATAGTCTTCTATGGCGTGGTAGTCCTGTGTGTCCCTTTGAATTGCCTTCTATGTATTGACATTCATGTCTGCGGCAAGAGGAAGTAAAGTAACCAAGAAAAAAAGAAGAAAAGAAGTGAGTATATGTCCTGTTACTAGCTGTTATAAGAGAAAGGAGCTGAGTATCATGAGGTCCAAGCACTCAGTTGTATTTTGTACGGTAGGCAGGGTGAAACAAGTCAACTTTCCCTCTTCAACCTGACACGTGACAGAGAAGAAATGAGTGCGTGTTTACATCCTCCACCCTCCCAATGCATCATGTACCTAGAGTAGACTCTCCTTGGTCCTGCTGAACACCTATACACTCCTTCTGACTATTTCAGTAATACTCCTCCTCCAGCACTTCCCTCCAACTCCCTCCTCCTGCTTCCTACAGCTCCCTTACACCTACATACAGCTGCTGCATGCTTCAGAGGTGTGCCTGTAACCTACAGGAGTGACTGGCTGGCTCCCCGCCCACCCACCCTCCCTAACCCCCACCCACCCCCTTTGCGCCGGGTCGGTGGGTGTGAATATTCAAATTAGCACCCGACCGAGGGCTTATAGGCTGCGTCCGGCCGCGTGAGGCGACACTTGGCAATGTTCTCGGCCCACTGAGCGCACGCCCGCGCTGTGCACTGTAGCACCATCTCGGACACTACCATCAGCCACAGAAGCAGCAGCAGCTAGCCAGTAGTAGAAGGACCCACCCAGGTCCAGAGACAGCAGCAGCAGCAGAAGTAGCAGTAGTGGGCCCTCACAACATCATTCAGCCTCAGTGGATCCAGAGCTCTGCTCGGGCGTGTACGCCGTTTTCGCGTCAGCCTCACTGCCTCCGCTGTACCACTAGATCCCGCCCCTCCCCCAGGGTTAGGCTACAGATAACACCTTCAGGAGTTAGCACTTCTTCCATGCCTCATCATCCCTGGCAGGACTTTACCTTGGTTACCCCCGCCATCGTCGTCCATCGCACACCGTCCACCGCCCGCCGTCGCCGACTCAGCCGCCGACGACGACGACGGTAACTTCTATCTAAACCCCACACTTCCATTCGCCCCCTCCACCGCGGACTCCAGCACCAACCTCGGTAAGCGACGGCGGGCGACGGGAGCTCGGTGGCGGGGAAAGACATAGCGGGCAGAAAGGGAATACTACAGGAACAGCGGAAATAACGAGGAGAGCTCATTGGAGATAAAGACAATCAAGTTTCATCAACATTATCAAGTTACCACTTACGGCAGCAACCATCCTCCCCACAGCTAGGTGTGTATCTCACCGTGTTTATAACACAGGGACTTTACCTCTCCTGTGTGGTTCTGTCTATAACCTATACATGTACATATTTTGTGGATCCTGCCTGTCATTATCAGGTATATCCTATTCCCCTTATACCCTCCCCTACTCTGCTTCAAACATACATATATATATAAGCTGTCGGGGGTGTGAAGTCCACCCTGGAGCCAACCCCTCCCCCCTTATGGAATAGCCTATGGGTGGCAAGGCCGGACAGACAGGATAAATACAGTCTCCAGAACCCAGTTAGCCAGAGCTGGAGCGTGAGGTGAACGGGGCGTTGGCCTCTTGTATTAAGAGCACCACCAGTAGTGTTGTGGCCCACCACCACCTCCAGAACCATCATCTACTTCTTTGACAGTTCCTCATCACCACGACGCAACACTTCTTCTGTACACGTAACCTACTCCTCTTGCTTAACATCTGAAACACTCCAGGGCCTCTGAAAATCTATATCCGCCCCTTTTGTCTTCTGTTGTAAAATTGGCAGATATACTAACCAGTTATTAACTGTAACTTGTATTTATTCATTGACTAGAAATTCATAATATTTTGGAGAGAAAGATTTATTGGATTTATATTTTAACCATGGCATGAGAGCTATGGTACAAGAGAAGGCTTATTTGTGTTGTGAGGTGTCGTTGATGATTGACCTGGTCTTGACAGAAACAGGTGAGAATGGGCTAACTATAATAGAACCTATTGAGGGGATTAGATGGCAGGGCATCCATAACATCACAGTTATACTCTCCATAATCTTTGTGAGCAATGTCCAATCAAAAAGGTTAGAAGGCAGAGGAAATTACTAGAGGTGGTGTTTGGGTTTGCTTCATTTGGGGATTTCCCTCATCATACAGCCGATCGAGCATGAGCTAAGCATGGCAGCTTACAGATGGATTCTTCCTCCACATCACTTGTTATCTGTCAGCTCTATAGAACATTGGCCCTCTGAGGGATTTATCCTTCTCTTCTCCACACTCTTCTGTTATTTCCTTTTGGTTAGTTTTGTTGTTGAGTTGTTTTTTTTGTTGTTTTTTTTTACTTTTTACTGCCCATTTGACGTATTTGTCATGTTTTTATTGTACTTTGGTTCAACTACTATTGATATTACACCACAATTTGAGCTGCAATATGCTCACGATATTATGGCTATTCTATTCACACACACCCTGATGAACATGATATATGAACATGAACCACCATGATGGGTGTCATGTGCAGTTTGGACATAATACCTGCATTCCATGATACATCAATCTTCACATTGTATACACATAACTATGTGTACATGTATACAATGCACTGCAAGCCTTAACACTACCTGTTCACAGTCCATTGGCCAGAACAGCATATTATGTTGTCAGCAGTTCAACTCTTATGTAAGAGATACTGTTTGAATGAATATAACATGCAGAAAGTGCAAAATTCTTCCATCAGGCCACCCTGCCTAACACCTTCAATTGAGATAGTTCTAAATAATACGTTTTGGGATACATTTCCCTAACCAGTTTTCCCTTTTTGCCATATCCTTTTGACATACACATAAGCTGGTTGGCAGGGTTTTTGATGTGTTCTAGGTCAGTGGGAACTGGGTGAAAGGAGAGAGGTTCGCCTTGATGGTCATTGATAATCCACTCGTGAAGGATCGATGCCTAGTCAGGCGCTCCACCCTGGAGGCTCACAGCCATGTACACTGCAAGTGGGGATGTGGCATTATGGGCCTGACCTGGTGCTGTTCACTTATACATGGACATTGTATACAAACACAGGAATAGTATCATGTGCATGGGTGATAGTCATGTCCACACTTGAACTTTATAATGGCTCATATTGTACATTTGTATGTTGTCTTATGGCAAATATGTTTTTTTTTGTTATCATGAAACTAAAACAGTCACACATACTAGATTTATATTGCTGAGGGAGAGGATCCAACATCTAATGTTCTATTGTTCAAAATCCATCTGCATTTTAGGATGGAGCTTCATTTTAATTAGATAAGTTGCACCAGTATAACCTCAGAATTTATCGACTGTTGTAACATAAAATGTAGAACTCACTCACATAAAACCCAGAGCCAGGTAGCATTAAACCACAATTCTCAGAGTTATCCCACTGTCTGAGGGAGATGGGATGATTCAAATAGTGTCTCCACCACATTGTTTTATGTAAACACCCATTACCCAAGCGTTTATTCACTGATGGGTTGATGTCACTTGGGACGCGACTGATTATTTTGTTATTACAATTGATGGTTTTGTCCAATCGTCATTGTTGTCATTTCTGATTAGTACACTTTTGGTGTGTTTCCATGAGAGGGATTAACAACCCGGAATAACTTCCTATTTCGATCCATATTAGAACTATTGTATATACACCAAAAATCCCTTGACTCATTTTAAAGCTTTCAGAAGCCTTTTGCCCCAGAATTTAATAAACATGTGTGTTTCCACTCTATGGAGTGAATCTAATACATGGATACCACGATACAGAATCTTTAAAAATATATTGTTTTATATTGAAACACAGTCCTCTATAATTACTATTTTTTGCTTATTTCAGGTATGAGGCACCAGTGAGACGTTCAAACTATTGGATATATTCCTAGTCATTGGGAGACATAGCAGTGAACCTGAGACTCCTGACTTTGGACACTAATTAACTGGAGAGAGTACATACGTCAGTTAAGTGATAGACTGGCTTCACACGCGGAGAACCTGAGCATTGTGTAGACTACAAACTGTAGCTCTACACTATCACAGACCAGTACGGGAACTATATCACAGTGGACACAAAGTTGTGTCCATAGTCCCACCTAGGGATCTCAACTTTTCCGCCTACGTTCTTACCATTTTGTATAAATGCACACCATGCAGCCAACCGTAGAAACTCATCCGAATGGCACGCCTACCCCATCAACAGATTCCTCCGCCATGCCCCCTAAAGGTGAGACGATTTTACTTTACTTTTACAAACTAATGTGATATTGTCCCTTATATGCATTATATGTATTTTTCCTTTTATTTCTAGCAGTTAAAATTTAGCTAATTTTACCGTGTTTACAAATATTGGTATGTGGGGAAAGCCAGTGTGTGAAAATTTAAAACATAGGAACTGCAATTCCAAACAAAAATGCCAGAGAATTTCCTTCAATGTATCCCTTTTTGTATTGGCTTTCTTAGGTCTCAATTGGTCGATGGACGATAATCATAAAGACCCAGGTAGAACAAACCAAATTTATTAAGTGCTAATATTACCATAGCTAACATACTTTAAGTTGGGTATCCATACACGTCACACTTGCATACCAATGTATACATCCATGGCTGTCGCCTCAATACGTGTTTTGAATGGGGGAGATTTGAAAGGCAGCTCTAGGCTTATATCCCACGACCGCTTAGCAAAACATTCCCGGAGTGACTTAATTGTTAAACAGTTTCCTTTTGCCACCGCCACATAAAGACTTCAAGACGATGACCACATAGGAACACAGTATTAAAAGGCTACTACATAGACTGAGGGTGGACTGGACAGGGTTGGCCTTGTTTACTTAAGATACGGACCGCTCATAGATTATTTGCGGGGGTATAGAGAACAGTCCGGGATGGGGCTGATCGCATTCCCTCCTCTCGATCCAGACCGAGCTTGAAAACGTCAGCTAAACGCTCCCCTGGATCCCTATTACAATGGGCCTACTGTGCGGCGGTCCGAGGTAGTGGAGGAGAGCGGTGGAGATCTGGTCGGGATTGGGGGAAGGCGGTGCGTAGGGAGACGAGGGGGGCAGTGGCCGCTATAATGGGGGATTTAGTCAGATTAGCGGACCGGTTCCCCTGATCAAAGTGTGGTCACTGAAAGACCTCTGTGCGACCCCATGCGGCATGGGCCAGTACTTTGCCGTACGCTCGACGTCGGCTCATCGCCCCACCCTCCCTACGCGCGCTATGGTCGGCCGCGACCCTATCCTAACCGCTGTCTGAGCCCGCACCGCCCCGACGGGCCGGAGAGGGGTCCCATCGCCTCCCTTCTCCTAACTCCCTGATCATGACAAATGAAACCCCGCTGTCAACCGGCCAAAGCCCCCCGGATCGCGCCTTCACCCACCGACCGCGTCAATAATGAACAAACCCGGAGCCATTTTTAATTAGTAGCGACCGCAGCGTAATACATACTAATTAATTTTCGGGACATGGGCAGGGCCACCGCCGTTTTGTTTGCCTTAGAGGTCATTGTGGGTCGCATTCAATGATGAGTTATGTCACGGCCCTTAACCTTCTAACACTCGGCACCCCATCCCCCGGTTATAACCTTCTATAAATTCTCGACAGAGAAAACAAAATGCAAAGTATCGTCTACATGTACAGTGTCATTCCCACTGACGGTTGCCAGTCTTGTGGTTGTAATTTTCCCCTACTTCCACAATTTGCTTTTTTCTTTCTTTATAAGTTTAGACTATTTTTTAATAACTGGAGTAATAATATTGGGGAAATTAGAGTATCTCTTGGCGGGTGAGGGTTCCAGGAGGTGGATGGGCGTTGATGGCGTTGACCGGATGGTGAAATATGCGCTGACCACCCGGTGCTAATCGTATGGAAATACGAAACAGGACGCGACCCATCGTCGTCAATCGACATCTAGTGTGCTCGAACGTCCGACTGATTGACTGTGACGTCTGTTCGGTTAGATCGCAGTTCAACATTGTTTATTGTGACTTTCATAAGATGCTACAACCACCTAGATCACATCTTCAATGTCCTTATATTACCGGATATTGATCATCCTGCGAAAAGATACAATACAGTTCTTTGGACACGTGTGGAAGGAAGGAAAGTGCACTTTGTCCCTTCTCCTGTGAGCTCTCTATCCAAATTGATGTTATTTAGGCTTTCCCATCCAATATCTGGACAATAATTCAATAAACCAGAGATATTTTGAGTGGGCCCATTGTGGCGGTGCTTAACCTATGTGAGGAATGAATGACTATACAGCAGTGGCTAGTAACAGGAGCAGGAGTCATTCTAACGTCAGAAGGCTAACGCCTGGAGATGACGCGTCATTCTGAAGGAGAACCCCCCAACCCACCACCTATACAACCACACATCATCACCTAATAGCTCTAGCACCCTACCCCCTTTACTCGTATTCTTCCCAGTCCCCCTCTCCAAACCACCCTTATGATCATAATAAGCCCTGACCTACCCAACACGAAGCGATTTAGTTTCCCATTGCAAAGTGCGTAGAACCTCTGACGCACTGTGCACTGTCATGCCACTTTGTGGCTGTTCAATGTCATCCTATTACATGCGGTGTTGGTTTTTAGTTTGACACTTGACAGTGACAATAGACCGATTGAGCGTCTGCAAACTGCAGTTCGACAAAACCTCAAAAAGATATATCTAAGTGCATGTGATACATACATCTAAATATATTTTGCAGAAAACAGACAAAAAAGTCGTGTTTGGGGTGCATAAAATGCAGACTTACACCGTTATATCACACTTAATGCTATATTCCAACCTATGTGTGACAGTATTATTGTGTTTATACATATTATGTATGTGACTTCTGTATAAGAGGGCAGGGGTAGAATATAGTCCATGTAAGAGCCACCACAGGTCGATTTCCACGTTATAGATTCCGGTTTTCTCACGGACAATTACCCTGTAGATTAGGCCTGTCGGGGAGGCCGAGTCAAGCCTGGCGGAGGCGTCGGTTCTAACGCCACATAATCCACTCAGATTGTTGTCACCTCTCTGCCATCTCCCCCGCCACCCTGAAACCCTCTATACCACCTCTTCTCGCCCTCTACATGCCCCACACGTACCCCAGTAACCTCAGATCGCTGATCGCCCCTTGACACCTCCAGGGTGTCCTCCAGGGCCAGGAGATGGGGTCGTGGGGGTGCTGATCATGATCATCATTGCTGTCTGCCTGGAGCAGCGTCAATCTGCCTTCCGCGCCCCGTCTCCTGCGCTATAGCCCGATGGCCTGACGATAGGAGCGGCCAACGCGGCCGGCGGGGACGAACTGAGCCTTCCGGCAGCAAGACTCGCGGGGCGTCGGGCTGACGCTCCCGCTACCGACGGCGGGGGTGAAAGCCATCATCGCCCGGCGCCGATAACCATCTTTGCCGGGCGCCTGACGCCCCGACCCGACCCCTCCTGCATCGTCTGTCGACGCTGTCGCTGACCCCAATAGCCGCAGCGTTATTACTGCAAATTAACCCACACTGCCTGTCTGGACATACAGTCACTTTCACTATACTACTTACAATTTAGACCTCTAGCTGTTTGGTTACATCGTTACATTTTGTCCAAGGGCAATTTATGTAACTAATTTGAATATAATGCCATGATGCACTGTTTTGGAGTCCTTTAAAACATCAGACTACTTGTGTTGTATGCTTTTAAACCACCAACGAAATGAAATTCATATTGTTAGCCACTCAAAAGCCCAATAGCAGTATTGGCCCGGAGTATTGGTGACGACAAGATATGATGTGCCTTGACTGACTGTCTTCAGGAGACGGAGGGTTAATGCTGAGTCCATCATCGACTCCCCCCCCCACAAATACACCCTCCTCCTCCTCCTCGCCCCCCCCCCATTCCCAACACCCTCCTCATCCCCATCTCCCTCAGTCCCAGTGCCAAGCCCTCCTTCTGTGCTATCTGCACGTTATCCAATGGCCGTAAAGTCGCTACGACCGTAAGGCGTCTGCAATGAAGGCAGTCGTTGCCTGCCAAGTAGGCTACCTTTAAACCTTAGCATGTGTGGGGTCATGTTATCCAGGACTAAGCCATACATTGTCCAAACATAAGATGTGGAATGCCATGGGCTATAATGCACAGATAGTGAGCATTCAGATTCCTGATATAGTAACATAATAATATATATCTCCCATACATCAGTGATTATGTGTACCTGGCCGACCAACATCCATTGCATTTTGAAACTTCCTTTATATTACGCTGCCCCGTTTGTTGGGCTCCAAGTTGATGCTCACTTGGGTCTCCTTTCTGGTCGTACACCGGTCGATTCTCTTTAATCTGGTTTCCTTTTTCCTCTTGGTCCAGTATGGTGTTAACTGCAAACACAAATTAAGCTTCACAGAGAGGGCAGAGAGGGCAATCAATAGGATCACAAGGTCATAGAAGGAACAAAAAACACTGAGATTATACAGAACCCTGATATAATACACAACCTAGCATGCATGCAACCTGCGTCCATGCTACATAAACACCCTGCTAACACAACTATTTTCATTTTCTGTCAAATTTCAGAGCATATTTCAGATGAAGATCCCAAGAAAAATAGACCAAAAAGAGGTAAGGACTACTACATGTTTTCCTTTTAGTTCATTTCTGAATTCTAGGAAAACATGTGGACGGCCGAACCTACGAAAATCTAAATTGTCTTAAATTTTATATAATCTTTTTTTTTTTTCAAAATAGTATATTTTGCAAATAAAAACAATTTGTTGAAATATTCAAATTACCAGTACCAGTTTTGGAAATACAAGCAATGAAAATGATGTTCGAGCCAACCACAGTAGCCTTGTTGCTTGCTTCGAATTGTAAACAAGCAACGGCTTAGTCTATTTTTCTCTGGTCGTTCTTTACTTTTGTGTTGCCTCTTCCCAGTTCTACCAGTTGATTGTGTCTATACTTATGTTCCGTCTGTATCTGTTGTCTTTTTGTATGCCTTTCGTCTCCACCATATACAACAGCATGATTCCTGATTTGCTGAGCTTTGATCATGGAATGCATTTTGATTCTCTTGTTTTCATATAGAATGACTCTCAAGTCAATTCAATTTGTCTTCCCTTGTCATTTTGTCTTGCTTCCATGGTATGCATTAGTATCAGTGTCTTGTATAATGCTGTTTACCAGTGCTCACTTGCCACCCAATTGACTAGAGGTGTCAGTCATTTCTTTCTTCTCATAATAGTTCAATGTTGTTTTGCATCTTTTTCTATCTCCACATTGGCGTTAATCACAAGGTTTGATTTATATCATATACACACAGACTTGCTTACAAAGAACTCACATTAGCTCACGTGATGCTTGGCCACATTTATTCACTCGATAACTGACTCGTTCACCCAGGGTGGGCACTTGAGCCATGGCAATCATGGAACCCATTATTTCCCACGCTCCTCATCACCTCCTCCTCACCCTACACGCCCATAAACCCTGGAGTAGGAGCAGCTCGCTGATAGATGACCCCTGCAGCAGTACTACCAGCTCAGCCACTCACCAGCTCACCCACCCTCAATGGTGGCCACGTGGGCGACTGGATCAATATCTCGCCAGTGGAGATGGCAGTCATTGATACACATGTTCCAGGGCACTGAGATCCATTGCTACACACCGTCCGGGCCCCATTGTCCCCCAATAGCCGTGACATCCGGGCATTTCTCTGCTGGACTGGCGCCACGTTGTCATGGAGACAAGGACTTAACCCTTGCCCACCGGAAGTCCTACCCCTGAAGCCACAGTGTCAGCGGAAGTGGCCTCTGTGCATGCGCTGTTTGTACTTGTTGTCTATAGTCTGTGTCCTTCTTGGAATGAGGAATGTGGAATGGGTTGATGTCTGCTGTAGCTTATCTGGATCATTCAGAAATCGTAATCACGTTGATCAGAGTCTGAAATAAGATAAACTCTGACACAATTGAAATGTTGACTATAATCAAAACACTTCTTTGGGAAATCTAGCTTAATATTTGTGTGAAAACAGTCAAGCATTGACACACATTGTGACATTGCTTTAACCATTTGGTCGGAGAAATCTGATGATGAATATTGAGCCTGGGCTGACCCCTGTGTTTGAGAGAGAAGGGTTAAGCGGGTCTGTGGAGGAGACAATGGGTGCTGACAGCCCTGGGTGGTTTGTGTGTCCGGTCTGGTCAAGGGGGGCTGAGCAGTGACCACTGACCGGTCAGCCACGGTCAGTTGGGCGGTCAATGGTTGTGGTGAGGGGGTGGAAGGTCAGGTGGGAGGGGTATGGGGCTTAAGGGGTGTGGTGAGCAGTGGGTAGGGGGCAATGATGGTGCAGGACATGTAGCCTTGTGATAACTCAGTTAACGGGTTCGATCCAAAGCCATGTTTATGCATGCGTTAAGCATGCCACACCTGATAATGTACAACGCCACATGTTGGCCGCATTAGGTGCCATGTACTTATTGCCGTTCATTCTTAAGAATGAACGGCTATAGGAGGGGACCCATTCTTAAATACAAGCTCTCATAGTGGTGCTTCCTCGCTCTCCATGTATAATCCTGTCATAGGTACAGTATTGAGTATGCCTATACCTGGATTAAAATCTGCAAATCAGTCAAGCATAGAAGTGGTGGCAGTGGTGGTGTTGGTGGACCTGGACACCAGGCAGAGCCATGGTATATAGTATATAGAGCCCCCCCCCACCCACCTCTGAATGGTGGTGGTGGCTGTACTCCTGGGGTGGCCCCATACCTGCCTGGCACCACCTCCCCCAGCACCATGTGGTTCTCTTCTGCTGGTGGTGCGTTTCTCAGCACCACTGACTATTAACCCACTAAAGGCCACCTACATGTATATTTATGTATACATGTACACATAAGTATGATGCACTTTTTTAGGATTTTTAAGTGGCATGATGAATTGATGCACATTTAAACCTTTATGGATGGCATGATGCATTGATGCACACTTAGACCTTTATGGATAGCATGATGTATTGATGCACACTTGACCCCTTAGGGATGTATTGATGCACACTTAACCCTTTATAGATGGCATGATGCATTGATGCACACTTAACCCTTTATGAATGGCATGATGCATTGATGCACACTTAACCCTTTATAGATGTATTGATGCACACTTAACCCTTTGTAGATTGCATGATGCATCGATGCACTCTTAGCCCTTTATGGATGTATTGATGCACACTTAACCCTTTGTAGATTGCATGATGCATTGATGCACACTTAACCTTTAGGGATAGCATGATGCATTGATGCTCAATTAAACCTTTATGGATGGCATGATGCATTGGTGCACACTTAGACCTTTATGGATAGCATGATGCATTGATTCACACTTAACCCTTTATAGATGGCATGATGCATTGATGCACACTTAACCCTTTATGAATGGCATGATGCATTGATGCACACTTAACCCTTTATAGATGTATTGATGCACACTTAACCCTTTGTAGATTGCATGATGCATCGATGCACTCTTAACCCTTTATGGATGTATTGATGCACACTTAACCCTTTGTAGATTGCATGATGCATTGATGCACACTCAACCCTTTATGGATATCATGATGCATTGGTGCACACTTAGACCTTTATGGATAGCATGATGTATTGATGCACACTTAACCCCGTTAGGGATAGCATGATGCATTGATGCACACTTAACCCTTTATAGATGGCATGATGCATTGATGCACACTTAACCCTTCATGGATTGATGCACACTTTAAGCATTATAATTAACCATGACAAAATAAATCACCACGGCTATGCCGTGCTTAACTGATTTCCTTAATCCATCAAATACACGCCTCCTAGTTGTTTTCCATGTGTATCGGCCATCTTTGTTTTAGGAAACACAGGGATCCAGCTCATATATTGTCAATTTTAATCTTCAAAAGTTATCAGATGGATGTTAGTGACCATTGGGAGACCTCAACAACCCAATTTTGTTGTTTTCCATGTGTGTCGGCCATCTTTGTTTTAGGAAACACAGGGATCCAGGCCATACATGGTCAATTTTGATCTTAAAAAAAAAGTTATAGATGGATGTTAGTGACCATTGGGACACCTCAACTACCCAATTTTATTGTTTTCCATGTGTGTCGGCCATCTTTGTTTTAGGAAACACAGGGATCCAGGTCATATGTGGTCAATTTTGATCTTCAAAAGTTATCAGATGGATGTTAGTGACCATTGAAAGACCTCAACTACCTAATTCTATTTTTTTCAATATGTGTCAGCCATCTTTGTTTTAGTAAACACAGGGATCCAGGCCATATATGGTCAACTTTGATCTTCAAAAATTATCAGATGGATGTTAGTGACCATTGGGAGACCTCAACTACCCAATTTTATTGTTTTCCATGTGTGTCGGCCATCTTGGTTTTAGGAAACACAGGGATCTAGGTCATATGTGGTCAATTTTGATCTTCAAAAGATATCAGATGGATGTTAGTGGCCATTGGGACACCTCGACTACCTAATTCTATTGTTTTCCTTGTGTGTCTGCCATCTTGGTTTTAGGAAACACAGGGATCCAGCTCAAATATGGTCAATTTTGATCTTTCAAAGTTATGAGGTGGATGTTAGTAGTCATTGGGATACCTCAACTACCTAATTCTATTGTTTTCCATATGTGTCGTCCATCTTGGTTTTCGGAAACACAGGGGTCCAGGTCATATGTGGTCAATTTTGATCTTCAAAAGATATCAGATGGATGTTAGTGACCATTTGGACACCTCAACTACCCAATTTTATTGTTTTCCATGTGTGTCGGCCATCTTGGTTTTAGGAAACACAGGGATCCAGGTCATATATGGTCAACTTCGATCTTCAAAAGTTATCAGATGGATGTTAGTGACCATTGGGACACCTCAAGTACCTAATTTTATTGTTTTCCATGTGTATCGGCCATCTTGGTTTTCGGAAACACAGGGATCCAGGTCATATGTGGTCAATTTTGATCTTCAAAAGTTATCAGATGGATGTTAGTGACCATTGGGAGACCTCAACTACCCAATTTTGTTGTTTTCCATGTGTGTCGGCCATCTTTGTTTTAGGAAACACAGGGATCCAGGTCATACATGGTTAATTTTGATCTTAAAAAAAAAGTTATAGATGGATGTTAGTGACCATTGGGACACCTCAACTACCCAATTTTATTGTTTTCCCTGTGTGTCGGCCATCTTTGTTTTAGGAAACACAGGGATCCAGGTCATATGTGATCAATTTTGATCTTCAAAAGTTATCAGATGGATGTTAGTGACCATTGGGAGACCTCAACTACCCAATTTTGTTGTTTTCCATGTGTGTCGGCCATCTTTGTTTTAGGAAACACAGGGATCCAGGTCATACATGGTCAATTTTGATCTTAAAAAAAAAGTTATAGATGGATGTTAGTGACCATTGGGACACCTCAACTACCCAATTTTATTGTTTTCCATGTGTGTCGGCCATCTTTGTTTTAGGAAACACAGGGATCCAGGTCATATGTGATCAATTTTGATCTTCAAAAGTTATCAGATGGATGTTAGTGACCATTGGGAGACCTCAACTACCCAATTTTGTTGTTTTCCATGTGTGTCGGCCATCTTTGTTTTAGGAAACACAGGGATCCAGGTCATACATGGTCAATTTTGATCTTAAAAAAAAAGTTATAGATGGATGTTAGTGACCATTGGGACACCTCAACTACCCAATTTTATTGTTTTCCATGTGTGTCGGCCATCTTTGTTTTAGGAAACACAGGGATCCAGGTCATATGTGGTCAATTTTGATCTTCAAAAGTTATCAGATGGATGTTAGTGACCATTGAAAGACCTCAACTACCTAATTCTATTTTTTTCAATATGTGTCAGCCATCTTTGTTTTAGTAAACACAGGGATCCAGGCCATATATGGTCAACTTTGATCTTCAAAAATTATCAGATGGATGTTAGTGACCATTGGGAGACCTCAACTACCCAATTTTATTGTTTTCCATGTGTGTCGGCCATCTTGGTTTTAGGAAACACAGGGATCTAGGTCATATGTGGTCAATTTTGATCTTCAAAAGATATCAGATGGATGTTAGTGGCCATTGGGACACCTCGACTACCTAATTCTATTGTTTTCCTTGTGTGTCTGCCATCTTGGTTTTAGGAAACACAGGGATCCAGCTCAAATATGGTCAATTTTGATCTTTCAAAGTTATGAGGTGGATGTTAGTAGTCATTGGGATACCTCAACTACCTAATTCTATTGTTTTCCATATGTGTCGTCCATCTTGGTTTTCGGAAACACAGGGGTCCAGGTCATATGTGGTCAATTTTGATCTTCAAAAGATATCAGATGGATGTTAGTGACCATTTGGACACCTCAACTACCCAATTTTATTGTTTTCCATGTGTGTCGGCCATCTTGGTTTTAGGAAACACAGGGATCCAGGTCATATGTGGTCAATTTTGATCTTCAAAAGTTATCAGATGGATGTTAGTGACCATTGGGACACCTCAACTACCTAATTCTTTTGTTTTCCTTGTGTGTCGGCCATCTTGGTTTCAGGAATCACAGGGATCCAGGTCATATGTGGTCAATTTTGATCTTCAAAAGTTATCAGATGGATGTTAGTGACCATTGTGACACCACCACCACCAATATCACCACCACACTACTCCCAACCCTCACACACATTCCTTATTTGCATATTTTAATCCAGGCATAGGTTTACTCCATACTATAGCAATGGGACAGGATTTTACATGGAGAGCGAGGAAGCACCACAATCAGAGAATATATTTAAGTATAGGTCCATTCCAAAGGCCATAGAGTTCATATATAATGATCTTTTTTCCTTGGAACATAATAGGAATATGCACGGCATTACAGCATTGCTGTGTTTACTTTCCTGAAAGTATGTTATAGATTAATAAATTGCAAAACACACAACATATGAAGGGCTTTTATATTCCGTATTAAAATAATATTTGTTCTGAAAATTTTGATCTAAGATCATATTAAAAATGTTGTAAATCAATTCTATACTTCTGAGAACATGATATGAATATGCACGGCATTACAGCTTTGCTGTGTTTACTTTGCCGAAAATATGGGATAAATTTCTAATCCGGGAAACGCACTGCAATTTAACTGCTTTTAGAATTGATATTAAACTCAGAATTGATCGTCAAATTTAAATATGAAATCCTAATATCTTGATCATAGATGACAGATCCTAAATTCAATCCTCTCAATTGCATCCTTAACACGGGCCTCTTGATCATAGATCTTAGATCCTAAATTTTCAATTGAATCCTTAACATAATCTCCTAAACATTGACCCCTTGTCAAGGTCTCCTGAATTCAATATCCATCTGGCTTTGTCCGACTTAAATGTAGCTTTGGGAGTATTGTGAGAGTCAGCATTGATATCATTCACGTGAAATTCATTTATTCATGAAACATATGTTCCTAGACCATCATCATTTATCCATGTCCACTGATGGAGAGCACCATGTATACTATACATCATGACTCAAGTACATGAACAACTATATGGTTACTCATGCAATACATGAGTAGTCCTAGTTCTCTCCACAACCAAAGGAATAAAGTCTGTTTAAATGTGCAGTTGTTGTAGACATGACACAATCTGATGTCGGCAATTACAGAGAACTGGACTGTGGCGTATCCCTTTGATCTTACCGCCATGTGCCCACACTCTATGAAAGTTATGAAAAGCGAGAGCCTTATTATAATAGCAGAGCCGTTATAGCATGTTATAGATCTCCTCCAGGCTGACCATTGGGGAGCTGAAGTCCCTCTCAGGTAGCCACTCCAGTAGCTACTTAACAACCTACCTACACACCTAAAGCTGCTAAACACTGTTTATAATCGACTCTGGCTGTGCCGCGAAGTGCTCCTTAAGACTATTCCAAAACAAGCGGAGCGGCCCTTTCAGTACTCAGCTGCAAACAGGGTCGGCAAACCCGCTTACCTATGCTTTGATGTAGATGGGCAGGTAAACCTCTAAATGTAGTTTTTAATTATATGCCGTGTGCCATGCTCCTTAGCGATGTCCAAGCCCATGTACCTATACCCAACTGCCATCCTTAAGATCCCAACAGCTGAGCATGGGCTGGAGGACCCTAACTTGTACAGCCTAAGCAGTGTAAGAAGATTTTCATTGTATGCGGTGGCACTAGAATGGTGCTGAGTGGCCCCAAATGCTTTGTGCTAAGGAGGAATATGTTATTGCTGCCTGGGCGTAAGATTCTTATGGGCAGAGACTCAAGCATCTCTCCAGTGCATAATCATAAAGATCAAAGGATTATGATACTGCTAAGTCTGTAAAATGTCCTTTGAAGGTGGCCCCTTTATAACTGTACAGGCACAGGTCTCAATGACTTCCCATGAAAGGAATATTACACAGTATTACTTCCCTTAGTCCTTAACGTACCAATTGCATTGAGTCTATTGGCATTATATCAGGAACTGCTGAATAGTACGACCTGTTGTAAACAAACACATTCAGCATTGTGAACCTCTGGTGCACAGAGGCCTGTGGGTTTTCTGTACGCAATTGTCCACAAATTTCCACTCAATGGCCTGCCAGTGAAGAAACATACCCACCGTGTGGTCATTCAATTCTAACTAGGCCAGCCAAAAAGAACTTCCCTTCCCCATCACCTAGATGTTATCCCCAAATACACCTGCCAATGTTGAAGCTCTATTTAGGAGCCAATGTCAACGTTGCGTAAGGCTAGGTGAGGTTTGTTCATGGACTTTAGAGTCAACGTTTTGCGACGTCTTGCTGTGGTTCCCCATTGAGGCGGTCATAATGTTTTCAGAGGCTAAAGACTGTGCTTTGCCACCAGAAGAAGTTACTCGTCTTATCCCCACAGAACTCGCAGAACTAATGCCCAGACGACTTGAGCCAGCTTAACTCTTAATGTGGCTTCTCCTACGCCAAAATTGGGAAGCATCGCCAGAATAATGCCAAAATCTATCTTTTCTGATTACACATGTAAATGAAAACATACCTCCCTATATACCATACGAGGGATTTGACGTGGTGTATATCACAAAGTGTATACAGCTTAATGCACCAACCCTCGCCCCAATCATATATCATTACCAAAAATGGCAAAATGGATATGGCTTCACACTGAAATTATATATGCTACCAATACATGCTTTATAAATACTTTAAATGGGTCCATATATAGGAGAGGACTGAAGTGCACGTACACAGTGTCAGACTGGCAAGCCTCACTACTTCTTTTCTCATTTGGGCTAGAGTCTGAGAGCACAGGTGTGTCAAACTTCAGCAGGCTGAAGGTAGACTGTAAGACCTCCAGACCCCCCTCTGAGCCTGTCAGCAAATACACAATATCTGTTCCGCTTACATCACCGTAGGCGTAAGGAGGGGAGCCGTCAGCCAGGTGAGGTAGGGGGAGCCTGCTGAGGGCCCTGCTGGGGGGGCTCTGCATCCAGGTAGACTGCTGTGTCCCTCGCCTATTCCTCTCACCTTAAGGTGTACAGCGCTTTAAGTATAGCTACACCTCCAGCCAAGATAAGATCTGATGGACTCAACTCCCTCCTCCCACACAATTAATTGTGAATCACACCAGGTATTAATATTGTCGTTATGCAAGTTGGTGGTCGGTGGTGGAGGGGGGCGAGGGGATGTATTCATTGAACATAGAGTTGGTAAGTAGTTTGCTATTCAATTCATAGCCCCACCAAGAACACCTCTACCCTCTCCAATCGCTCTACCCCCCTGCAGCCTGGCCATGGGTATTAGCAGTAGGCACAGCCGCTATTGTTCCTTGGGGACAGTGAATGCAGTTTTAATCAAATAAGCTTTGTTTTTGAGGCCCACAGGATTGCCTAGGCAAGGCCATGAACGCATCAATACCATCTACAGAGCCCCGCCAGGCAGGGACCCAATTGCCAGCCCCGATCGATTGATACGTCAAGCACTGGGGACAATTAAATATGCATCCCATCCAGCATCCGCAATGACACGCGGATTGCAATCAATGCTATGGCGTTATAGTGGGCTGAAGGGGGTACCATACCCAGTCTCCACATACACACCTCTACCCCCTGGAGCAGTATTGTATATCTATAAGGGATCCCTTTAAGCTGTCTGGGGCCGTGTGGCTGTGTTCCCATATCAGAACCAGTGGTGGGCAATAACAGCATCAAAAGGCAATTGGTGCCGCTGGGGATGCCACCAATGAGTTTATGCCAGAACCTGAATGGCCGGCTGAATGGGGTTGGTCTCTGTCTTATATATAGCTCTGAATCCTACAAATTGGTACTCTTAGTGAGAGAAAATAGAATTTTCCAATCCCCAGCCTTACTTTCTATACTACACCATTCCTATGTGGGGGTACGTCAGAGTTACCTGTCAATTCTCAACATTTTCTCTCCTCGGTATTCATTCACACCTTTCCCTGCACCCGCCATTTCCACACCTTCACATTGCCAACGCTCACCCCCTCCCTTAATGCAACCATTTCATTCTCTCTGAGCTTCAACCCTCTTTCCATATAATTAACAGCAATCTGCGACGAAAAATCCATGTTTCAGAAGCGAGGACGTCGCGTTATTGTCCTGCCATTAACGCGAAAGTATTCCGGAAAGTGCCACGAAAGGATTTGTACGCTTTTACCTGGAGGTTTTTGCTGGGCTGGCATTAGAGAACAATCCGCGGTGAAGGGCGCCTTTGTCCGACCCAGAAGTGCATCCTTTGGCAGGAGAAATTATTCTTCAAAGCCGAGGCCAGGGGAAAAACAAAGCGTTTATCTTCAATAGAGAGAAGGGCAATTATTCGCCATTGACAGTCCAATAAGGCACACTGAAAAAACACGAGAGAATATTACTGTGGCTATGGTGGTAGTGATGGGTGGTTATTAACAGTATAGTGTTCAACCTGTCAGAATTGGGATATCTGGATACAAATTGGACCTTATATCCAGTGGATTTACATGATTTTCAGTAGTGAGTGCTAAGGTGTATGTGCATGCTTACATACTACTTAGAATAATGTAAATGCAGTGCGATCAAGGCATACGGTACATCAGATGGTGTTTTACGCTTTATTTGCCCATGTACCACTAATAACCCTATTGTCAGACCTAAGTACAGGGGTCGTGGCCTACACGCCATCCAGGGTTTGGATCGTTGTATATCCTCCACGGTGGGATCTCTCTGTGATCACAGCCCCACTGAGAAGCACCCTTGTGATGGGCGCTGGTGGAGGAGGGGTTAGGATCAAACCTTTGGTTAAAACCGTTTGTGTACGACGACAGCGACGTGCGGCATATGTCAATGGAGCTTGGTGTTGTGGTTTGGGCCCAGTACACCGTAAGTAATGCACAGAGTTAACCCCCTCCTCCCCACAGCCTGCCGCCACTGCCACACCACCTAGTGAACACATCACACACTAGACCGACCCTCCAGACACCAGCAGAAGCAGGCCGATCCCTGTGCTGCAGCAGCAAAGGCAGTGGCAGCATCATCGAGGGAGCAGTGAATATTAAGGTCCATTCTGCATGCATGAATGGGCGCCGATTTATTCGCGGTTTGACGCGCTCAATGCTCACAATCGTCTACACACCACCCCCTTTCCCCACCCGTGCTGCAAAAATCCCCCAACGATGATTGAAAAGCAGGTCACTGATGGGCAGACCCCCACAGTGTTGAATGTTTACGAATGCTGGGGAAATATTTATATGGTATTAATTCGAACTGTGGGGAAAACGGTTTGTGGATTTTCAATTGAAAAGCAGACACTTATAATGAACGGTTTTCTAGATTGCTTTCTAAATGGTATAATCTACACAAGAATTGATCACGATTCATTTAAAATGGATTGCCTTTTCAACAATTATCCCCGCTGTGTCATTGAATGGTAAAGCAATGTATGTCAAAAACAACCTGACTGGCACGGTTTGAAATCTAACAAATGCCTTGGCCTCGTTTTCGTTGCCGGAAGTGAGCTGAACGTCCAGATCATGTCTTTGATCTCGTGAGATCTTATGTCGCTAGAAATCGTTCACTCAAACGCTGAGCTTCCCTTCCCCATCCCCTTCCACTTTTCCCGCCAAGATCTCTTTTTGTGCGACAAAGCCCATCTAATTATAAGGGGATAGGCGTGTCCTTAAGTAGGTTTTCCTCACGACTCAGATCGATGAAGAGACGGCGGGGATCTGGGGCACCAGGCCAGGGGGAGTCTGTTCGCAGGGCAAAAAAACAGTCATTTATTCTAATCCCGTATACAAGCCAAAATCCCAGTCAACATCCCCATCGGAGAAATAATAAAGCAAAATCTAATTTGATTACATTGGCAAGGCGTGCTCAGGTTGGAATTGTTCATAATAGCCGTGTTGTGAGGAAGATTTGATTTGAAATCTTTGATAAAAGAACCCTGGAATTGGTGTACTGCTCTGGCTTTACGTCCATAGCCCCAGACCCAAGTGGTATAGTGAGAATACTAACTGTATAACTCCACTGTAAATATATATAGGCAGGCTGTAAATAGAAGGAACAACTGGTGGTTATGCTGGTAAATTCTATTACTATTCTTTCTTCACTTCCACACAAACCAGCATTTATCAGCACACAATGAGTTACTTTGCTGCCCCAGTGTGTTTGAATAAAGATGTGGGACTTCAGTTGCCTTGGCATAAAGTGAAAATATATAGCGACACCCATGGTGAATTGTAGAAAATGTCACAAAAAGAAACAAAAATATTAATACAAGTATAATTTTGAAGGCAGGAGATACTGAAGAGGAGATTTATACTGAAGCCACCACAAAACAAGCCCTGAACTTTATTGTATAAAGAAGCAACAATATGGCTTCTCATCCATACACAGTTAACCCTCTGAAGACCAAGGCGAACTGCCTTTTCCAGAGCCATATTCTCATCCCTAGAGAATGATAGAACTCTGAATCTGGCTCCCTACCTTCCTCAACGTCCAGGACTCAGGTTTAGGTGTTGGCTCCTCTGTATTGTACAAGCTATGCAGACAGCTGCAGCCAACGAGATGCAAATACCACCACCTCATGCCTCCTCCCTCCCATTCTCCCTCTGGCCACTCCTCTTACATGTATTTATAGACTGCACAGCAACCTTCCCCCATAACCCTCTTATCATGATATTCCAATCCCGTCCAGACCCAGTGGGTTAATATAAATGGTCTGTGTACCATTACATGTAATAAACCCATAAGCTGTAGAGGAAATAGATGTAAGCATTATGGCAATGTATAGTCTTTTTTCTTTTGTCTGTGCATCACGTGTATTGGTGGTAACCCAGATCCATCAACAAAAAGTCAACTGTGCCATCCACATCCCACCCCAAACCCAAGCCTATAACCCCAAGCTCATGCCAACCCTCCTCACCCCACTATCCCACCATCATGTGATCATCGACTTCGATTGGTGTCACTCAGTGCGAAATGATGGCATTTTCCTTGCGTTTTTGTCCGTGGATCGAAGCCAGTATCCTGGTTTATTTAGCAGTGTGTGGTGACTGGGGCTGGCCTGTGGCTGAGACTGGCTGACTATACATGTAGCTAACCTAGCTGTTCCCATCTTCCTCATGTATACTGCAAGTCTACGACTTTTTCCCTGGTTCCCTGACTCAGCTGTTTCAGACAGTAGTCAGACAACCCTCCTCAAATACACATCTGTCAAGGTGTCCCTGAATACCACTACTAAAACATTGCATTTGTTCAGAAAGAAGAATTTGCATATGTATGTATGCTTGAAGGATGCAAGGAATTTGAATATATGAAAGTGTATAAGATGAGGATATGATGATACAAATGTAGAATATTCTTCTCAAGGTAGATGCCAGGTAGACTTATACATGTCTCTATTTAGAACATCATAAGCATAATACAAATATGTTATACTAGGTTGCAGAGTGTGTATAATAGCTCTCTCTATCTCTGGGATCCAACCCAAGTAGAAGTAGCCTGGATGACAGGCTAGGCCCTGCCCTCTATTGGCAGGCAGATAACTGACCCAGTTTCTCACACCTCAGAGACTGGAGAAAACGGCTTTTGTTGCCTTTGTCTGGGTCTAATCTTTGTGTACCACCAGCCTGGTCACGATACCACCTCCTGCAGGTTGCCATAGCAACAGCCATTCTCTGACGCAATGGTCAATGTAGCGTAATGACGACGGAGGGGTGCAGCAAGAGAGGCGACAGAGGCTGAGAAGATCAAAGATGTTGCCTTTTGGATCATACCCAATTTAATTTCCAACACACAACTGCTACTCAATTGATACTGGGACACTTGCACAGAACTGGTATAGAATGAGAACATTTATTTCATTGCTAAAGGGAATATATGGATCTTGGTCAAATTTAGACTAAAAGACAATCCTTCAAATATGAACTTTCTTTCATTTATTTTGTTGTATATATCCCATGGAAAGGCTATAGCAGAGGCTGGGATGTGCCTCTAATGTCCTAGCATGTTGGTGATTGGTTTGTGATGATGCACCTCCACTGGTGACGTCACAAGCACTGTCCTGTAATGACGTTAGATGGCGTAACATGACAACATGACGGAGATTGTGTTAGTGGTGATATTGGTGATGTACTGACAAGCCTTCCATATAGAACCCGTAATTCACCCAGGACCAGTAAAGGAATCATGTACAAGTGTTCCTACAAGTATGCCAATCTAGGCGGCTTTAAACACACTTTTTTCAGTGCATTTCTATTCTGAATCCATATATGCAAATGGTTTTTGATGCTAAATGGCATAGGGACTCCTACAGAGGCAAAATACCATAAGGAATTTGCACAAATGCAGGTCCTTTATATCGCATTTGAGCAAATTACCTCCGATCAACGTCCATGAAATAGCCATGAAAATGACATGCAGGATATAGCCGTGGGCAAAATAACGTCTAAGAACAAGAATGTGCCCTGATAATTAAAAAAATGTAGGAATGAGAATCCATTCCAATTCTATTTCATTCAGCCCTTTCAAAACTCAAACAAACAGTTAAACTGTGTCTCACATTATGAAAAAATGTCCACTGAATATGCGTGTCATTTGCAGCAGTGTTGATAATTTTAAGGCTTGAGAAAGGGGGCTTGCAATGCTTTGTAGTTGGGCGGAACTTGAAAGGCTTTTTGAGGCTGGGGGGATTGGGAAGGTTGATTGTGAATGAGGGAATGGGGAGAGGTCTGCCCCTTCCCCCTCGGGATATAAAGTCATCATCTGAGTTAACTACTACTACTCACCACGTGACCCAGTAGCATGAATCACGTGCTCAGCGCGCGCATGCGTAGGGGCTGGCTCATTGTCTAAACTCTCCACTTCCCAGGAAACATGACTTGAGCTCTTGACAAGCGATTTTGCTTGAGGCGAGACCAACGATTTTTTATCGCCCCTCTCTGAAACAAGAGCCCAATTATGACATGGTCGTAATGCCTGTTTAAAACTCGTTGATTCGAGCAATTGACTCGTTCAGATTGACAATGAAGCTGAATTAATTACTGACAGGATCCCAGTACCTTGTCTAGGTGGTGTGAGGGAAGTATGTTTGACGATATCATGCTTTGCAGGTAACTAGCTGGAAAGTATCCTATTAAGACTGCAGTATCTCCCTCTGGGATCGCTTGGTAGTGTGACATTGTCTAAGTTTGAGGTATTTGGGTTTAGAGGGTGGTTCGCTTGGTTTGGTGGCTAACCAACCAGAGCTAGTGTTACAAATCATCGATCGTTGTGTATAGGTTAACGCGCAGATATCCCTGACTGTGTTTGCCTTCACAGTCCCACCACACAACTAACTCCTCCTTAAAACCTAAGGCCCATAGTCCTCAACACTCCTGAATCAATTTTGAGTATTTGGTAAAGCCAAAAGGCCTCTTATTTAGGCATCTGCTCAAATGATCCATGTATACAAGATAAGCTCCTTTCACGGTAGTAGATGCAACGGGTATAAGACCTACCGTGTGCATTGGGGTGTAAAGGCAGCTGCAGCAATTAGCCCACCCTGGAGGAGGTCTGCCTTGGATTAGAAGGTATGTCATGGAGTCAAGGCAGTGCCCCTAGCCTCCTGGCAATGTACACTAGACCATGCATGTGTGCCTGGGTGGGAGGGCGTTGGGAGGAGGGGGAGGGGTTTGATACTGCTGGCTCTCTTTTGCATGGTATAGGGTCCAATAGCCCTGGAGCAACTGGTGGTTGGTGGGGGTAGTACTATTGGTAAAGAGTAGTTAGCTTCGTTGGTTCCTCCAGTGTATTTTGGTTCCTATGTGTAGAAGGCACGAACAGCTTACTGGAGGGACGTGACATCTACGCATACGTCTAGGACCACCTACAGGAGGACATTCACTCCCTACCCTAAGGAGCATCAGCCACCTCCTCCAGCGTCCAGGTGATGAGGACAAGGCCTCCTCCAGGGCCTGTCGTAGGGCTTCCAATTAGTGCTGGATACTTAGCTACTGGAGTGCCCCACCAACCTGTCGCTCACCTGAAGGGCCTCCTCCAGGGCCCAAAACGACACTCACCAGGCTCAGGAGGAAGGCAGGTGGTGGCTTGCTGTTGGCTCCTCTATCCCCTCCTACCTGATATTAACCTGACTGTTAGCTCTGCCTCTCCAGGGCGTTGTAATGTTGACTCATTAGTGGTGTTATTATGACTGGAGCTGAAACAATGCTTACAGGTAGGCTACAAAATAATATATAGTTTCATCTTTTGAAAAATAGGTTCAATTAGTTATGCTTCAGACATGTCACAAAATCTTTACAGATGTCATGGACTGAATTAAATACAATGTGTATAATGGGTCAGATTTTATACATGTAGTCATCAGATTTCAAATTTATTCTGGAGGATTATGAATTGACACGTGGGAAGGTGTAAATACTTCATTTCAGAAGGGGTGGGCCAGGCTGCCTTTGAGAGGTGCTACAAGCACTCTACCAAAGGGCGTTAGCCAAATAGACCCATTGCTAAGGTCGAGAGGAAGATAAACAAGGTGAAGATCTGCCAAACACACACTTCCCCGCCCAACCAACAGCATTGCCTTTATGCACTACCCAAAATGTTATCTTTTCAAGCACCCCTGAGTGCGTAGGAGAATCTGTTACAGTCGCTGTTTGCACTGGGTATCATTTGACCACTATAGGAGGGGTATATCACACTAAACCATTCCTAAGTGTTTGGGGCAGGAGCAGGCATGGGGAATTAAATGGCTGAGGGGAGGGTTGACTAAAGTGGCCAAAGTGTGGAGTAGGAAGAGGGCTCTATAATGAAAACAACCCCTCCAGCTGTGTGTATTAGAACCATATGACACCTGCATGGCTCTGAAGGATCCACACTTTGGAAACACTTTCTCCCCACTCGTTGTGAATAGTAATAAATGATTTGAGTCAACTGGTACTTCAACTTTGTACTTAATCCAAATGGGCATGTTGACATAGTGAAAAGGGGCGTTACTTTCCCTTGATCTGAAGCCCAGCCACCAAAAATAAACAAGCCATACCGAAATAAGAGTCGAATCTAGTAAGTGCAATGTTTCAAAATTGCTGCTCGTGAGGAAAAAATCAGTAATTATTGTGTGAGTATAAGAGGTGTTGGAGAGAGTTCTGCAGAAGCAATAAAAGCCAAAAACACAAATGATACACCACTCCTATCTGTTGGTGTCAATGGTCGGCCAATCAGACTCGCTGCTACACCTCAGGTGTTACAGCCATGATCATACCTCCGTCATGTCACACCTGTACCTGATGTTATCCCTCCAGGGGAGCCCACTATCGGCCGTCATATCTGAGCAGACTACCACCTGCCGGCCAGGGGGCAACACTGATCCGGCCCCCTATCGTCCAGCGGATCTAAATGGGGGCCAAAGCCTGGCGGCTGAGTGCTCAGTCCTGGGCCTCCATGGGATTGAGGCCTTGGTGGGACAGGGAAGGATCAACTCACTCACCCACTCCCACCTCCTCCTGCCTTTCCTGCCATCCCACCAGCAGTTTATTGTACACGCCCTTCAACCAGTATACATACGGTACATGTAGTATCAAACACAGAACGCCGCCAACAGGGCATGTGATCACAAAGGGATTCAAAGTGTTGTGTAGGGATTAGCTGGGGATCTATGTCAGATTAAAACTGCACCCACCCATTGACCCCGCAGTATAATATAACGTGAAATGTACTTGTAAGCTGTAGTGTTAGAGCACTGTCTTTACTTCATGGTAGTGGGAATCAAGGACAGATTGTGGTTTTGGAATCTAGCAGAAATTTAAATCAATATATTTGTGGAGGTGGATAACACAAAGTCAACGTTTCACCCATGTCATAATTAGATGAAACACAGAGATTGAATATTGATTGGGTAGGTTGACCTCTCTAGCCTCTATGCTGCCCTCAGCTACCCCTCCCTCTTCCAGTATGATGTTGTATTCATTTGTTAGGGTCCAAAGCCTTATTAGTGCAATTTGACGCCCGCACCTGTAACCGGGGTGCAGCCTGTCCTGATCATTATGCTGGCTGGGTGGACCAGTGTGTGTTGGGTGGGAGGGAGTGGTGGTAATGAGGATGGGTCTGATGAGACTATTAGTTAATTAGTCCATACTAAGGGGCGTCACCCTGCCCCGGCCCCTCACAGGGTCCCTAGAGTACTGGTGATGCTCTCAGACCCGTAGCACCCAATAACGTTTACAAATTGTATCCTCACAATGTCAGGCTTAACACCCAAACAATCAATAAAGCCACTGCAGTGATTTGGACGGTCATGGGGCCCTGTGGTAATTAAAGTAGAAATTTATGGAACCAGATACCCTGCGAGATGGCGGACAGAATAGGAGAAATTTGGTTTCAAGAAAATTTTCCTGATATAACATAACACTGGATTGATCGGCATTATCAGGCAGGACGCGAGCTAGTGTCATAGAAATGTAACCCTATAGTGTATACAAGCGATGGTCCCCCAACTCTATGCCAACCCCTATATTTACAATTCATGTATATGGAATAATATATCAGCAGTAACCATGCTCGATCCTTTGCTATATACATTAATGTAGCATAAGCTCCCCTGTCGTGCAATATATAGGGTGAATAGACATTTAGGTAGACATATGGCGACCTCTATAGGGCGTTATACAGGATGCGGTTGCTACAATATGCCACAATCACCCATGAGCCTCATTCATTGGTCGGAAACAGACCCCCCCCCCTCCCTCTTCTGTATCCCTTTGAAATTAAAATGATATGTATATATGTGGGCTATGGGTCTGTTCCAAGCCCCGCCTCCTTCTAACCCCTTCCCTTTGCTTCCCTCGGTTAGCTATGTATACCCATCAGAAGCTCCCAACTCTCACCCCCACCCAAATACTGCTCTCCCTACGCTTTCATTGCCCTCCCACCCACCCAGTCTATCGGCGCCATTTTGAATATTTGTGCGCGCAGCGAGGCGCGTGGCGGCCAGTCGACATGCGGTGGTGTGCTGGCCCACTGCTGCTCCTCCTCCCCGGCAAGGCCTCCCTCTCTCCCGGCCGCCAGCGCCCGTTGCCGCCGACGCCGTCGTCGTCGGCCGACATCACCATTGCTACCACGGGATTATTATCTCTAGGAGTAGATCTAGTACCACCCGAGGCACAATCATGCCGGACGAGGGGGATTCTAGCGCGGCAAAAAAGAAACGAAAGGGTAGGTGCACTGGACAAGTTTAAGATAGACTTGAAGTTTCTTTCGTTTTGAAAACAAATTGACATTTAAAAAAACACACAAAAAGTTTGGATTATCTTTTAGAAGAAAAGTTTTGAATTTGTTTTAAAAGATTTTCTCTACTAATGCATTATTGACGGGTGGATGAATATCTATACAGACACGCACAGGAGGGATTAGAGTTTTTGGTTGGACGGGTAATGTAAGAGATGTGTGAAAGGGAGGTGATCCAGGTGTATCATTTGTGTGGGTAGGTGCTATCACACAGTGATGACGAGTACTGATAAGACTGATGATTACTGGTGATGCCTTAAGGACATAACAGAAGATACAGAGGCATTTGTCCCTCTAAAACAGATGAGTCATCTATTTGATATTGTATTCTTTTCAATATCTGACCTCAGAAATTCCAAGGGGGGTTAAATTGAAGTTCCAAGTGAATTTCCCGCCATGAAAATTGATGAGCACTACTCAAAGACATGGGCGACAAGACGCGTCCGAATTGAATTCCAAATTTCACAGTCGCGGCTGACGCGTCGGGCTGCCCGGCTCCGGGGGGCCGTGGTTGTGCCGCCCCAACCTTTGTCATATCGCCCAGACTGGGCACACCCCTCGGCTTCCCATCGGGCCAGTTTTCCATGCCTCTCCTTCTGCAGTTTCTATATCCCATCGTGTCATCAGCCTTACTTTAGCGACAGTCCATCACAAATATAGTCATCATCACCGCAGGTGTAACAATACTGCTCAGCGGTCTCCCACCCCACCAGATGGTACATAGTAGTCCCTTGTGGTACACCCACATTTAATCCTTAACCATTTCTTATTCTATCAGATCCTTCTATCACAGGAACTGTGGAAATAGTGGGTATGCTGATTGATTTATACAAAAGAAAATGAGGGAGATTAAGTTGTTGTTTTTTATTGTGAATTTTGTTTATAGATGTAGAAAATTACCTATGTACTAAAAGGATTTGTTGAATGTCAATTAGAAAAGACCCATGGAGTGCATTTTCTACATCAATTTATCAGTGGCTTTCTGGCAATGTCTGCCGTTGTTATTGTTGATCATCGATTAATTCTGCCCCAAGCCCCCCCCCCAACTCCGTTGTGTGGATCCCAACCGTTCAGCCACCCACTTCCCAACAACTAGATCACTACTCAAAGACCCCATGCACCAAACCCATATGCCCTGCCTTCCCGGACGCTACTTTAGTGTCTAATAAGCCAAAGAAAATGTGATTCCTTATCGAGTTCAAGGCTTGATGTGGGTTTTCTTTGAAACAGTGATCGTTTGACGCGGACCTAGACACAGTGTCAGATCACACAGAGTGGGTAGACATTTATTACACATGTAGCTTCATATGCTCAGATTGCTCAAAATCTTTTATAACGGTATGCTTGTATTGGGGAGAAATCTGTAGATATTCTAAAGTAGATTTTATTTACGACATGGCCAATGTATACATGTGGTCATGGGTGGTGGGCCTGCCCATCCTATGGACACAGAATGATTAGATTGCGCTCAAAGCGACATCTAGTGGTAGGTGCAGCATCGATGCCCTCTCAAGTGGCCAACATGAAATCACGCCGATCGGATCATCCCTAGATGACCTCCCTATACATAAATATAATCTCCCACGCCGTCTCCCTCCTCTCGTCCCAGTCTAACTGCGCCCGTGAAGCTCATACCAATCTATCCCAGCGCCCAATACCTCAGAGAGTTAATAAAACACATAACCCGGGCTTGCAGCCACGTCGAGCAGCTCCAAAGACTGGCGAGCAGTTGGATGGGTGCCGCGTCTCCCCGCCTGACGTCCGGGATGAGCTACTCTCTACCGCCCTGTGTAGGCAGTAGGAGTAACTCACAGGCGAATGCCTTTATGACACATCGCCGCGACAAGTCCACCCCGCCGCTGAAATTGATTCTGCCACGACCGATTTCCGAAACACTGCTTCCACCGACTGACCACCCCCTCCCAACCGCCCTGTCCGACCCAGGAGCAACTCCAGCCTTCTGCCTCTCCCTGGAGGAGCAGTAAGGGCGGAAAGGCAATCGGCATCGGTGTGCCTATACCCCTTCATCCCCCGCCGCCGTAGAGATTCAAGAGGACGCTTGGCTGGGTCCGACCTGCCCGAGTCGGTGATGCTGGTGGTGGTGGTGCCTGCTGCTATACGCAGTTGAAGCCAGGAGTCCACAGAACCGAGACGTGATAGCTACTACTATAGAGAGGCAGTGCCCCACCACTAGGAGGAGCCACTTGTAGTCTCAGACACCGCAGGCAGTCCTACAGGACACCTAGAGATAGGCATTTACATGGGCCCTTAGCATCATCTAGGAACTGGAAGTGTTATCTAATAGAAATGTGTGTTTTCTATCTGGCTATACCTGAATGTAGTTATGTAAATGATATATCATAGATATCTCACTCATTCAATACAGCACTAGAACACTGGGATAGTGTCAAATACATCAAATCTACCCAAAGGATAAACTTTACCTTTGGAACTCCTAAGAAAAGCTCACCAACTAGTTCAATCGTTCTAGGTTTTTAACCCTTGGCCATTATACACTTTCTAATCTGAGGTGGTTGTATGAAGTTGTGCTTAAGTGGGCATAGATAAGGTGCATGTATAAAAGGACATCAATGTTAATCCACGGATTGTCTTCACCTCAACACGATCTCCCTTTCAACATTCTCCTTAGGAACACCACCTACGGCAGACTCAGGTTATTATTGACGTGATTTGCACTTCGTAAAATATATTTTATTTTACTGCCCCATAAATATATCTTTGCATTACAAATAACAAGTATCCTGTGTTGTCACACAAATGTCAGCCTACTCTCATGTAATCGAGTAATATATTGATAATATCAAATCCAAAATAGTCTTTAATTTCTAGGCTATTGGCTTCGATAGGTGTGAGGGTTCAAGTCTGAATCAGATAAATTCACTCATAGTGTCAGCGGCTTTAGTTCATGGTTGAGTTAAAAGATCCTATAGGCGAGCTGTATGGTACTCCTCACAGACAAGTGCTCGGGTGGAATTGGGCCCCTTACCAATAACACAGCCCCAAAAGCCACATCCACTCCTATACACTCTATTGTCTAATCAATGCATTGTTTGCCACTGGAATCACTATGACCCAAAAGAGGTGAGGGATGGAGTTGGAGCTAGAGTGAGAGTGAGGGGGTAGTCATTGTTCTTAGAACTGTATGGGGATGAATTGAGGAGTGGGTGGGAGGGCGGAGTCTGGGAGGCTGAACTCCCATACCACACTCTCCATACACTGGAGGGCGGGGCACACTCTCCTCCCCCATCCTGGGCTTTGTCTACTTGTACGGCCACGTGCAGCCAGAGCCCTTTCCGCCCCATCTGCCGCGTGCGATATGTTTTCTGTATTCCCATTCTCTCGATCGATAGTGTTGATGGGCAATGGGAGAAAATGGAGTTGGATAATAAATCTCACTCACAGACTGTTTGTGTGTGCTTGCCATTGGATGCCGATTTATGTGACTGTTATAGAATGCCTGATAAGGTGTTAAAGGCCAGTGTGTTCATTTGATTGGATTTTGAATGGGTCAACAATTAATCTACGTTTTTGACTTTATTCAATGGATTTCAGTGTTACTATCTCTGAAAGCACAGAGGAGTGACATAATAGTTTGCCATCTACATGAATGGTTAGCTTCAATTTGACATTCTGGCAGTCAATGTGTAGAACAAAAGGGCATCTCATTAGTGTGCAAAGTCATGTTTTGAACCATCATCAAATGGCTGTGAACATTAACACAAGTCCCTGGCTGTGCAGATTTATCAAATATTAAAACTTTGAATGGCATAATGTTGAATAAAGTGAATAAAGCTTTATTCCATTTCAGCGCTAGTGACAATATGCATCCTGTAGATTTACATAAATTCATCCCGTTTGTAGGATCAGGATTTATTTCATTACAAACCATGATTCTCTTTTTTCTGATTAAGAATAACCATCCATATTTACGCAACGTAACATTTTACAGACAATTGTTGTGCCCAAGCTTATACAAACTTTTTTCCATTTCAGGGCACAGCGGAGTGAACCAGTTGGGCGGGGTGTTCGTCAACGGACGACCGCTGCCGGACTCGACCCGGCAGCGTATCGTCGAGCTGGCGCACTCCGGGGCGCGGCCGTGCGACATCTCCAGAATTCTTCAGGTGTCAAACGGCTGCGTGTCCAAAATACTGGGCCGATATTACGAGACGGGTTCTATCCGTCCTCGCGCAATCGGAGGCTCCAAGCCGCGAGTTGCCACTCCGGAGGTGGTAGCGCGCATCGCGCAATACAAGCGCGAGTGCCCTTCCATCTTCGCTTGGGAGATTCGCGACCGGCTGCTCTCCGATGGCGTATGCAATCAGGATAATATCCCCAGTGTAAGTACGCTTTTAACTACTTTTCCTATTTAACCTATATTTTGTTGTCGTGATAAATTGATATTTACTCGATAATTTCCCCCTGGTCGATGTTTGAGCTTTTGTAACAGCATCATCAGGACGTCTTATATGTCACTTAACAAATATCCCTAGTGTGTAGTATACAGTGCAGGGCAGTGGAGTCTTTTACTCATTAATGTGAATGCCCATGCGTCATACCTACTTGCTGAACCATCTCATGCTTAAAGGGCACCCCACCCACCCCCTTCTCCAGGTCACCACCCTCCCACCGGAAGCCTTGTGTGGATCAGGGCGGAAGTGGTCAATATGCGGTATGCCGGGAATGATCCCGCTGATCACCGGTGATCCTGTCCGCTGGTACCTGAGCTGTTTGTTGATGAAGGCCACCTACCTTCCGGCTACCAGCGGATGGCCTAGTATGTGTCTGGGGGAAGTGGGGGGGGGGGGGTAGCCTGAAGCTAGCTATAGCTATATCCAGTGCTATTATATGTTATGCAAAGTACCGAAACCTCCCATTCCATCACTTATACAAATTAATCTGCATGTAATTTAGTTTGTTTATGTCACTATCTTACAAACAGCTCATAAGCAACAACTTAAAATTCTGACCCTGATGTGACCTGATTCTAAGCCCCATTTCATAGACTCTTACCTAGCATTTATCTAGGTTAAGTAGTTTGCCCCTGAAACAATGACCCATTTCTATATACTTCTTACGCTCCGTGCGCGGGACTCCCATAGTAGTGCCTGAAACAAAGTCACTTTTTCATAGACGCTTACGCTCGGTTGACTCGAAGACCGTGTATTTGACCTGGCGCAGATACTGCTTTCCCCGACTCTCACGTTCTACATTATATATCTACTCCGATACTACCTAGATGTAAATCATTGATTAATGCCAATATAGGCATTAGTAAACATATAGTAGCCAGAAAAAAAACTATTATATTTTTTGCAGTACTTACACGTATTGGTGTATGGTAAATTAAATACAGCGCCTATTCTAATCAGGCACTCCAATAAAGGGGTTATATGTCAGTACTCACCTTTGTCCCTATGGAAGCCTCTTCTGTCAGCAGAGCGAGAAGGGAATAGTGCCCTCAGAAGCCTTCTCCCTTCTCTATGGTGTAACTCCAGTCCCTGTCCCGCCTCCCCTTCACCTCCGGCAGCCGTTCTACCTCCTGTCGGCCCCGGGGCTGGTCTTGGCCCGTTACCCACATTCACGTAACCCGCAAAGCTTTAAATACAATCCTCTGACGTAACCCAACCGTGTCGGCCTCAGTTTGATCCTTTATGTCAGCCTCTGCCCTGTTGTCCCTTCTCTGGTTTTATATCCTCGGGTTGTGGTCTTCTTTGAAGAGGGTCTTCCCATAGTGTCGTATAGGAGATGTAAGAAGGGGGCTTGGGACATTTTAGACTGCAGTTAGTGCTAGTGTCCTTCTATGCCGGGTTCTGTTCCTTACTGATGCCTCCCACATGAGCCAACTGCCTTTTTACTTGGGGAGCTATTCCAAACCAAACACCACAAAAACATCTGCACATGCCAGAGGATATTCAGGGGAGAACGTTGGCGATGGTCTTGTGCACAACTGGTTGCTAAAGAGTCGGAATGCCAAACGACCCCATGCAAGGACAGTCCAATGTAAGCATTGTTGCATCCTTGGTCACCAATGGACTATGAAGGGAAAAACATAATAGAGGATGTATTATTTGAATTTGGTTTTTGATAGTGTGATCCATTTCAAACTGTAAATGAGATCTGAAATTGCCTTAATATCACACTAGTTAGTGAAGCACAAAGATTAGACAACTAGTCTCATCTTACAGCCCACATTGTTACTATGGATACCGTTTTGAACACAAAAAGAGAAATGGGAATGAATTCCTAACGGCAAATCGTCTATAACCGTAGCTACAGGTTGTGTGCCCCAAGAAAAAGCTATTGGAATTCAAATATCCTTTGATATATTCCATCCCATCGAGCGATGTCTGAAACATCTGTTCTTGGAGCAGAGATAAATTCAAATTTGGGTTATCGATAAGCTTATGGACTGTGAGAAATGTAGTTTTTTTAGCTAGGAGAACAGGCATTTATAGTGATACATGTATAGATACGGCTGAGAAGACAAGGATAACCTCACACTATGTTTCTGCAATATATCTAATATAAGAGCTTAAGAATCGAAGCTATTTAGAGATAATCATAACTGCAAACAGACAGAACTATAGACCAGAGATGAAGGCTGCATTCCTCCTTGTCTAACTGACGTCCAGCACTTCCTATCACGGACCTGACCCACTTTGGAGTCGAGATCTGCACATGCGTGAGAATTAGAAAACAGGAGGAGGAGGTAGGCCTGTCAGTGTGTGTGTGTGTGGGGGGGGGGGGTCTGTAGTGTGTACTCTGCCTAGGCTGTCGTCCTGATTACCATCCAGGCACCTCCTCCAGGCTTAAGGACACCATGGAGGAGCACGGGGTCGGGGCTCGTGACTGCTCTGCCTGTTGTATGTGTATAAATATAAGGAGTGGGTGATGTCGGTGCCATAAAGCAATGGCTCTCCTAAACACAATGAAGCATATAGAGGGCTAATTTGGTTTCCAGCCCAGTGGACAGCAACTATATCGCACCAGCAGCCGTGAATGATTGCCTTATGGGTGTCTCCTGGACGTGTTTACAGCAATGTTTATACATAGTTGGTCTACTTTAGCCATGTTTCAAAAATATATTCATGCGCTTGAAGTCATGGACGGCAAATTTGTGGGAATATATATGAAAAAGAATATGATACAGCTTCCAGCCATGCAAATGATAGTTAGTATATGTACAGACAGATCAATATGAATCATATCGTAAATTATAGTGTAGAATTAAAGGATGATTCATAGGAAGCAGAGCGAACGATTGATACAGCGAGTACATCCACCACACACGTGGCAGTAGCTGTAATTCGTGGCGGCGTGCATTTACAACATGTCCATGAATACAGATAAGGGCCAGCACAGGTCGTTATTATGGTACACCGGAAGTCAGCCTCCTTTCAAGGTGCCACTGCGCATGTGCATGCGCATGCACATCGGTAACGGCGACAAGAACAGCGTTTGCTTCCGCTCACGGTCAATGGTGGAGAGAAAAAGGTTGGAGTGGAGGCAGTTATTAGTGGAAGAGTAGATTTGGCTTGGACGGAACAGGAGGGTTGGAGAGGAATGGGGGGAGGGGGTTTGGGAGGGAGGGGGTTAGCAATGGGGCCCCGGAAAATCAGAGTGGCTGAACATCATCGTCAAATTTGCTCTCAATTTGTCGCCAGTCTTTGTTCCTGTCTGCGGGGCTCTTGTTATAGTGTTCTGCCAAAGGCGTTGATGCTCCCCCACCCTTTCCCCACTCTGCTGTCTCCAATCCCCATCCCCCATTCCACCAACACACAGAGCCAGACAAGCCATAGCCCCCTGCAGGGAGCCTGCCCTGTGCGATTATTACATCCGTCCAGTGTTCACCCTGTGTTCCATTAGCTCTCACCCACGGCGAGGTACAATCGGTGCCAAATGGTGAGCACCGCGCCGCCGAAAGAGATATTATAGTTAAAACCGCCCCCTGTGTGCCACCACCTGCCCCCTGGTGGACTGACGGCAGGGAGGTCGGCTACAGACTGGGGGCAGGAGGAGAGAGGAAGCTGCTGGAACAATTAACAGGCCAGCAACCAAACAGCAATTATCAGCCATGAAGAAGGGAGGGACATCGTGTTGAGAGTGTTCGATGGACACTAGTTAGCGACAATGTTAGTAATATGGTGAGGTCGTGAGGAATTGGATTGGAGGAGAATGGGGATGCTTAAGTGTAAGGTGTAAGAGGCAGGTGGGGAGGGAGCATAACGAAGCAGTACCTGCCCCCTACCTGCGGTAATAACAGCAGGACTGGGAGGAGTAGCATATTGAGATAGGGTTACTACTGGTAGTAAGTAGTCGGTGACAGATTTATCAGACAAAGATGACAAGGAAAGAAGAGGAGCCAACCCGCCCACTCCCCATGAGCTCACCGAGTGTAATGTTAAATAAATCAATTGGATTGTTTGTGCAAAGAAGAGCTCCAATGGTGTTGGGTTTAAACCCGTTGGACACACACAGAGACAGTATGGAGTTTTTAACCCTCCATCTCCCCTTCTTTATTGAACCTTAACCCCCTGCCTCCAACTCTTACAGAGCTAATGTCCACTGACAAGATTGACGCTGACATCTGCTGATGCTTAAAGGGGCACCTCTCAGTGGTAATAGGTGAGATAAGCTGATAGGATATGTTACCTGTATCCTGACCCTCTGTGACTGCTATCTGTCTTATCGTCGTTATGGTTTACCCTCACCTGGTCTGTCAATACTGACACCCTTCACCTTCCACATGCAGACACCACCATCCCCCATCACCTACCCACCTCCCAGCTCTACCTACCATCAAAGCCCTTAAGGTGTCTTTCAAGTCCATGCAGGAGGCAGTGGTGAAGGGGCACACACCACCACCCCTCCCCATCCTTCTAACCCCAGCACCACCCCCACCCTCACCGCAAAGAAACATGCCTTCAGAAGACATCACAAAGTCGTCAAGACATTCAAAACGACTCGAGATATTTGGAGAAACAACAAGGCAAACTTTGCCGATGCCCTCCATGCCCTGTGCCTTATGAAAAGAAGAGTCAGGGCTGGAGAAAGAAAGGCGAGGGTAAAGGGGCCAGTGTGCGTTGTATTTTCCAACACTTCAAGGTCAATAGTATGCATCTCTTGATAGGCTGGTGACTGAGAAAGAAGCTTTGTCAATGCAAACCTTAAGGACCCTTTAGCCCTGAATGGATTTCTGCTTTATAAGGGTCCCCCTTCGGCTTAATGCCTTTGTTCGGATGTTATGATTTTCCAGGAAAGCTAAAGAATAGAAATGAATCAGGCAGCTGCTCACCACTGCAAATAGTGTTAGAGCTTGCTGCTATACGATGATACATATCATAGGAATAGGCATAGCATCTTTATGGAACAGGAGTTTTAAAAACTGTCTCTGAGGGAAGGATGTATCGCAACTCAATTCACTAAATGAATGCACCAAACTGTGGGAATCTGAATGGAGATATTTCTACATTGGACCATGTACATGTATTGTCCTCTATTATATTGGGAATATCAACTCCATACCAAATACTGGCATCACCCTATCGCCATACTGAGCAGGTCAGCTCACCCCACTCCCACCCTGAGCTGCTCCTCCTACCCCCTGCCACCCTGAGCAGCTCTCCTCGCCCGGGGACCATGCCACCATATTACCGGGGTATCGCCGGACGGCGAACCGATCATCAATTCATATCAATGCTGATCCCTGCTAGTCCATTACCCAGCCCAACTACAGCCTCCAAACCCCGTTAGACCCGGTGTGGCCTTCCCCCCCCCCCCACTCCAGTGTAGTGGTGAGGAATACTGGCCGTGGAAGGCCAGGAGGGTGCATCATTGTTATTACTGCGTTCTGGAGTCGCCAACGCCAAATGTCTTCATAATAGAGGCCGTGGCAATCTTGTTGGGGCGATCCCCCTCACCCTCAAGTCACCTCCAGCCTCATTCCACCAATACACAGAATGCATTGCGTGGCGGATGTGTAATCCATACCAGGCCAGGATGTTGGACGGCCAGGAGGTTGGGATGATGGGAGGGGAGCAAGTGGTCCCTTTTCAATATGGGGATAATGAAACTGCAAACATTTGCAGTCGTAATTACTTTATGCTCCCTACAGAAGCAATATTAATTCCAGTCAATATGGGGATTAGATAGAGATTATGATTGGACTGGATCTGGGTGGAATTAGATCCTCCTGGGCATTTCCTCTCACCTCCTCCCCATCTTAACAACTATTCCACCATCTCCACTGGATCTCGGATATATCCTACATCCTTTCACCATTACAAGTGTGCTTACAACCATGGAGATATCAGAAGAGACCTATTTAAACTGCATTGCACATGCAGTAACCGTTTGAGTCACTATAAATTGATAATGTACCAGTGTAACATAACACGATTGGAACAATTTTGGAGGGCATGATATACCCACCCACCAACACCATTATAGCGAGTTCATCTACTACAGCCTGAAGCATTATAGGCTCCAGCCCCACGAGGCTATATGAGGATTGGCCATGTTTGGGGGAGGAGAGACTGCTGGCTTCTTGGTAGGTAACTCGATCTGAGCCCTGCAGGAGGAAATCAATGAATCGCCAACAATACAGGGGTGTCAGTCCCCATCCCCATACTCCTTGCTTCCAACCTGTCGGCTGTTAACCACCCCTGCAGGCCAAATCTCCAACTCCAACCCACCACCAAAACACCCACCCCTTTCAACTCACTATAAGACCTGGCAACATGTCTATGTTTCTTCTCTATTCAATATATGTGACAATATATAGGTCACCCACCCATAAACATTTGTCTAAAACAATTGACTGAAATCTTAATCAAATAATATATAGACATGAAGTTGCCTTCTAGCAATGTTCCTTGGTGTTCTAGGGTGGAGAGGAAGGGGAATGCTGCTCCAGTTTGTCGATTGTATCCATCGGCGTGTGAGCTTTCCTCCTCCCTTTTTACCCCCATGAGTGGAACATGATACTCTGGCTGTGGCTCATTACAAATTGAGTTATTGCCACCAGAGCTTCTTTGTGCACGGCCCATATCCACAATAACCAATACACGCCACAGGGAAAAGGGGGAGAATTGTTCCCTTGGGAGAGTGAGAAGCCACGTATTGGTCTGAGTCTGCGTCAATAAAGCCTCTTAAAAAGCATATGACATAAGCCTTCCCATCAAGACTGCTGCCTGTAGAAATTCATTGCCTTCTACTTCACCATAAGCAATTGCCTTGCATTGCATATTGCACTTCAAAGGAGTGGCTTATCCTAGAGCTGCGAGGGTTAAATACAGCGATATAGGATATCTCGCCTGCCTTGTGCATTTCTAATACACAGAATGTATTCTACAAACGTGTACTCACGAATGTGTACTCCCATATGATAATAAATGTTCAGAATAAATCATGAGAGGACACAGAGATTTGAGGTGAACTAGGTTGATACACAAAGTGTGTGCGAGTGTGGGCGTTGGGAGGGAGAGGAAGACCAGGGTTGGTGTCCATTGAAAATGACGTTAGCCATGTTTGAATTTGAGATAAATGTGTTGACATTGGATTGAGGGGTGTTGGCAGTGTTGACATCTCACTCAAATGATAAGATCGCCCTCTCCACATTGAAGTGTTCCACAAAATAGGGCTTTAGAGGGTTATGCATTGCATATTGCCTCCTTGAGGATTCGTACAGTTTGCCTTATGCTCTTAGTGTGATATCTTGTCAAGAATGAGGGATATGGGTGACGAATGGCTAGAACATATTTCTCTTATCGTTTAATGAATATAAATCTAACTCGATGTTCTTTTTAAGCTCTCATGACGAAAGTACATTGCTCACTGTGAGCAGCCAAAATCTAAACTGATAAAGGGCCCAAATAAATATCTTGAAGCAGGCAAAGGGCTGAAGAAGGCCGTAAGGCTGAGGCAGTGTGGATGGAAGGGAGGGAGGCTAGGGCAGTTTGTAAAAGCGGAATCAATCAAGTCGGAAGCGGGTGATAAATCAAAATTTGGAGACGGTCTAATAGGATTTCGGTGACGGAGACACAGCCATGGTGAGAGGCTGTGCACGGAGAGCCGCCAATTTATAGGGGCTTTGATGACGCTTTGTGGGCCCGGCCCAGGCTCCTAAAGTGACACCTTGATGGGTAGATCTGTGTCATAGGTAGATTTAGGTGTTGCTGGGCTGCAGTGGGTTTTTGACAGGCCTTGCTGGAGGAGACTAGCCGTCCCACCCTGCCTGATTCATGACCGTCTAGAGGCAGGTAATAAGCCAAATAGGCGGCGGACAGGAGCTGAGGAGGAGGGTGTAGGGGATGAGGAGAGGCAGTGAGGGGCTGAGGTGATAGGGGCCCGGCTATTATACCCTGGAGGACCTCACTTCCTACTGATCTACCCACGAGAAGGGTGCACACAGGGCAAGCTGCCAGAGATATTAGAATGTTGTTATTCTATCACCTCACATGCGAACAAAACAGTGGAAAATATCCAGCATTTATCTATGCCTGTTAGTTTTATGTCATTTGGTGGTATTTCTAACAAGAGGATCCAATTTTAAACAAGAGTTCATGCGTATGAATACCCCAGAATCAATTATGTGGAAGGGATTTTCACAATTCCAAAAGTATATCAGCAAGCAATCCCTTCCCCTAACCCCTTTACCCTGACCTTCTCATCTTTCATCATTCCAAAACTGTCCATACTGCCAGAAGGGCGGAATCCTGAGTATGCCAGCCAGGGTGCTGCTAAATATACATCAGAGGCCTGGTAAATGCGGCACAGGTATATATGGTGAGATAGGCTGTTTCCCCATCCCACCCACCTCTACCTACACCCTCCTACCCAGCCAACCTCATTCTCCTCCTCCCACAAATAGCAGGCTACTCGTCAGCGGCGGTCTGACCTAGTTGCGATCTTCCAGCTCACTGAACATTGGCCAATGGCCTTTGGGTCGTCCCTTTGGGAAGCCCAACTGACCCCGGGCCACTGTATAAATGTCAGCCCAGTTACCGGTGATATTATAGACCCTGCCACCTCCTCTACTACACCCCACACACCAGTGTGTTCCAGCCCCAGCTGTATGTATATTTATATGCTCCTCTGCCTAACACAGCTTAGGATCAGAATGTGGTATAATTTACACACATACTGAGAAATGGTATACTCTTGAAAACATCCTTTTATTATTCTATCTTTGTTTTTAACTATTCTAACTACACAAGGCAGACTTGTCTAGGTGCATATGTACTGAATTTAACCAAGCTTTCCAATGTGAACAGTCATGCTATAATTTCATACTAAGGTCGTGGATACTGATGTACACATAATAAAGGTAATACTTTTCCCTCTATTATTGTTTGCAAGTGTAAATAGGGAAGACTAATAATTCCGGTTCTATTTGAGTATCATAGTAACCCCGATCCTCTCCTTCTTAGACTCCCCTTTTACCGCCGCAGGCTGCGATCCCACTGATAGCTGAGCACGCCAAAGAGATGTTGAAGCCAGAGAAATTGAGGCTGAGAGAATCAAGTTGCCTGTGTATGTGTGTGCAGAAGTTGGTGAGGAGGGAGGGGGGGGGAGATGTGTGTATTTTTTCCTCCTCCGGGGTGCTGTCGCTGCTGACGTTAACTGCTTCATTTGCTGATTAAGACCACTCTCCCAGCCCAAGCCCGTTATTAAGCCTTCTCCGGTAGGCGACAAATCCTCCTGCGTTGAGGACCTGGCCCCTGTCGTGTCTGTCTAGGCCGATTGGTTGCCAGGGGAGCAGCCCGAATGAGAGGGTCGTGGATGTTCTTCCCCTCTCTCACTTCAACCCTTCAAATTTTGACGATAATGATGATGAAAATGATGATGACACGGGCGACGTTGACAACGTCTTGGGTGGCTTGATTGGACTTGGCTCTGAGTAGCTCGTGCTATTTTGCACCTTTGAAGGTTTATGGGAGTAGAGCTGCTCACTCTGTCCATGAGCAGTTCTTGATACTTTGTCTGTTGTAAGGCCTCCTCCACAAAAGGCATTGCTGGAGCTATATCATACAATTCACAAATCAAACAGTTAGGAACAAAGGTCTGTATCCTTGTAATCAGAGGACCTTCCTCTTGTAATTTACCATACCCTGTACTTGCAGCCTTCTAGAAGGGAATACTTATGATACTCAACAAATCCCACTAAATACCCCTCTTTTCCTAGCCATCACAAGTACAAGTAGTGAGACCCTGAGGGGGGCTAGCTTCTGGTGTTCCTTTTGCTGTTGTGCGATATCTCCATTTTCCATTAGCATGTCCCATGGGCGGCGCCTGTCAGCCACGGACCTGATCCGCGTCGCTGCTGCCAGCCGCCCACCGCCCCCAAATCTCCTCGACGCTGCTTATCACGCGTCCACAATATTTGCACAAATTGTTTCGGCCCGTAGAATGCCGGTCCGTAATGATATTTCCGCACCCAAATAGATTCCCTTCCCCCTCCCATTGCCGCCTCTCAGCGTCCTCCCTGCCATGCTCTCCAGGGAGGCCGGTGGGCGGGCTGGGTGATCGGGAGGTTGACGCGGGAGGCGGGCACGCGGCATATTTCGCACACGTTACGCGTTAAAACGCGGAGGCTTTAATCGCGCGCGTTTGCCGCAGGCGTGCTGGACGCGGGCCGCGGTGCCACCGACGTGCGAGAAATGATGGCTCGGAGTTGTCAGGAGGTTGACCGGACGCATCAATAATGCTAATCACAGACCTCAGCCCGGAGCACCCATGGAGGGTGGCCGGTGGAACACGTAAGGTGGTTATTGTCTACATGTGAGCGATATGTGGGCAGTGTGTGATACGTCTAGCAAGGCTAGACGCGTAGACAAGGCAGCAGACGCGTTGGAGTTAAGGAAATCAGGGCGTGCGCGTCCACGCGTGAAATGCGACCCAATCCTATCTTCAGCTGATACGTTGTGTAGACAAGCCCGGCGGCCGTCAGTATCTGTTAGCGAGAACTGCCTTAGCTGCAGGAGGAAGATCCAGGCCTGCATTGTAACAGGCTACATCATTATTCCAGGATGTGTCCAGGCCTACATTGTAACAGGCTACATCATTACACCAGGATGTGTCCAGGCCTACATTGTAACAGGCTACATCATTACACCAGGATGTGTCCAGGCCTACATTGTAACAGGCTACATCATTACACCAGGATGTGTATGGCAAATCCTAAATTTGTAGTTCCTGGCTGCGGAAACGTCTAATGACAGTAGAAATACTGCTCGACGATTGCTCTTTGACAAGACAAAATTACAAATTGATGCAGAAGGGCTGAGCAAATATTTGAGCTTTATATTCACTCAAGCCAGTTTTCTGTCTATAGCCCTCATGGTAAGGGCCTGGACGGCAATGGCATTGGGCTTCTCTTTCCATCACAACAAAAAAAATTATAAGCATCTATCACGGTGAGTTTGGGCAATAAAGAAAGAGATTCTGAAGGAGGTTAATAGTGGGGGGGGGGAGGGAAAGAAGACACAAAACGACGTGTCGATTGATATGTGTGACCCGTACATGTGGTGCGGAGGCGGCGCATGTGACGACCTCGTCTTGACATCAATTCACCCCAATCGCAGTCTGGAATTATCTTACCGGCAGCACCAGCGGGCCGCAGGCCCACTTTAATTTGTTTACTGCGCCTCACCAATCGGAGAGGTGTCTTTTGATGTCGGCATCCATTGTCATAGCCGAGGTAATTCCATCCGGGGCCCCTCGATTCCCCTCATGGTGCCGGACTATTTTCACAGGTCATTGAGGGCTCCTTTTCGGACGATAAACGCTGTCTTTCTTCTTTTTTTTTTTATCTTTCTCTTATATATTGAAAGATTTGAAGACATGTTCCCCACCCCCAGAAAACCTCGTAAGCATACACCTTTTGCATCTCTCCTATATCTACTATATCTGCGCTTTGGCCACGGATATGATATGACACCGCAGTGAGAATGGGTGGTAAACGAATGGGACTTTTTGTGAGTTGTTTCCATTCGCGCGACACAATTTCCATAAAATGAACCCAATTCAAGGTAGGACTCTACTCAGGCTTCAGGCACCCTCTCCTGGTCCACCCTCACCTTGTCAACAGGGGTGGCGCTATAACGAGGTGCCCTGCGACCTGTAGCCACTACCTAACATGTGATTGGCTCCACGAGGATACTGCGACCTAGAGACTGGAAGGCGATGATCGTCCACGGGTAGGGTTGGGGAAGCACAGGTAGGAGGGTAAGGGGAGAGGGACCTTCATTAAAATGCTGCGAGTGGCAGGGGCCGGCCGGAATGTGCCGACACGACGTCGTCTTCCGCCCGACTGGGCACGTCCGGCTGCCGCCTAATGCCCTCAGTAGGGCCTGAGGTCGCCATATGCATCCAACACGGCCTCCAAACGAGATGGCTAGGTCTTGGTGGGCTTGGAGCATCCGGGGCTGAGTTAGTGGGAGGTGGATCAGGGGTTGGGCTTCTGTAGCAGGGTTCTATATCCTATCATAAAGACCCCCGTCTAACTCAGGTAGCCCACCCACATCAATTCTTTCTCCACATGCCTGTAATCTGTGAGCCCAGCTTTTCAGGGATCATGCCCATCCCTGTCATAGACGTATGCTGAGGGCTTTATGGGCGATTTGGTAAACCTCAGATAGGTGTCTCCTGCACGCCTTTTAGTATTAAAAACAGGTACAATATTAAGGTCCTGATGACATGCAAAAGTTTCAATTGCAAGTACATGTACATGCAATGTTATACACAATGTATTTAACTACACATACCATATCCAGGATCCAATGTCTTGTTTTCAAACAAGACATGTCAGGTTTATGGCTCTGCTATCGTACACTCGATTTCATCACCAAAGGGGTTGCATTTCATGCTAATTCGATCACGGACTGGTCCTTTTAAGCTCTTTATGGAACATACAGTTAAGTCAACCACTGGAGTGATGTATATGGATGGGAAAACCACAGGAGATAGGTTTCAGCTCGGTTCTACTGGCACCCAGTTGACCTTTATAACTTGGCCAGTGACAGTCTTTAGGCTCATATACACCCGACCACTGCCAGGATAGACTCTAGATACAACACAAAGGCATTGGGGTGGGTCCTCATCCCCAACAGGGGGAGGTGCAGGGGGCTCATGGAGGGGGGGGGGGGCTATAGTGCTATACCAAGCCACTGTCAGTTCCACTTAGGTCGGCGACAATCGCCCGACCGGCCAGCGACACTGAATGGAGGAAGTGAGGCGGAAGACATGGCCTCCTATTGTCGGCCAAGCCCAGTCTGTCTTTTTTCCCATTATCACCAATTATCACTGCAAACAAAGCCCTTATAACGTGACCTTGCAGTAGAGGCACCCTACTCCTTATAGCCTCGGTCTATACCTTCTCTTGCTATCTCAACCTAAAACAGCACTATCTAGAAAATTGCCACACTCTGCAACCACCCACCCATGCTTACCTTATGCTATACCCATGTGATCCAAATGTCAAAATTTGCCATGCAAGCATGCAGTTAATCTATGCTGTGATCTTAGAATGAAGGTTGTCACTACACGAGAATGCAGCCATAAAAATCAACTGTGACATGTTCTGAGGTTACCCAGTGGTCAGTTGTAAATCCACACTCGAGTCAAGCCTGCTATATAGTCAGATGTGTTCAGCCTACTGCCACAAATTCTACCCACAGGAGGGGGAGGGTTATTTTGTTCCGGTGGCCATTTCCCCTGATGAAGCCTTGAGGGAACAGAACCAGGTCTTATTGTTACTATTAGTCCCGTCATTTGCAGATTAGTGTGGACGAGGGGAAGTGAAGGGGTGGGGGTTTGGGATTGGTGTGTTGGGGTGGCAGGACCATGGGAACTGACCACTGGGTGAGTTAGCCTTGTGCTTGTGGCTATTGTGGTGGAGCTTAAGCCCCAACCTCTGGGGTATAAAGTGAGTTGCCACCTGCCTGTAGGAGGGTTTCATGCACCCCGCCCCCTCTCCTACAACCCCACTCTTGACATGCAGTTTTATATAAGTATAACAGTTAAATGGGCTGACCACTGCACCTTACACTGTATACTTGATATTGGGGCTTTGCATGGAGCTTCCCATCTGGAGGTATTTCAATGTGATGCTCCCATGAGGCCATCCCTGGTATACAGACAGAATTATAGCGGGTTTGTATACAGACATCCCTCTCCTCCATCTTTTATGAGAGTATAACCCAGGGGTAGTGTCCCTACCTCCCACCCACCCACCAGCCTCCAGTGGCAGGGGCTGGCAGGCACGGAGTCCATGAATGCATTGTGGGGTCCCTTGTGCCCAGCATGTCATGGAGTAAATGATGCAGAAAAACAGGCCGCTATTGACGTCTCCTAAGCATGTCACTGTCGCCCCCAAAACACAGGCGGCCTGGTGGGAGTATATTAGACAGTCTAAGACTTAAACAGGTGGGCAGGGTGGGGGGTGGTCGGCTGTTTTCATCCTGATAATCCTTTAAGTGAGGACTAAAAATAAAGCCCTGCCTCCACTGCCACCATGCACTCACCGCTCTATTGTTCCCTCTAATCTATGTTTAGAATATTACTCATTAATTAATTCCTGCTCTATATTACTTCTTTTTCTTTCTATATTTCACCTAGGGGTGCAGATTTATTTGATAATATTTCTGTTTTTAAGAGAGAAGGGGATATTTAATACTGCAGTTATCCCCTTTGTCCATCCCATTCTAAGTCAGCGCCCCCATTCAGTTGTAAGGGGATGGGGTAGCTGTCCACACTAAGCACAACCCAAGTCGATCCTCTTTCAATTATCAGTACCTGCACGTGATGGCCCGGCCCAAGGTCACACCCCCAAGGTCCACCCATCCTCCAGCATCACCCTGCCCCACCCACCCCCTCACCCCCAGCCTCAACCACTGGAGGCAGCCATTGTTGGCAGTAATGATTCCAGGGTCCCAGATCTGACCAGATCAGCCATGACCGCTGTGCCCTGTCGCCTTTGTGGCTTCTATCGATCTGTGGACAGTCCCCTTCTGTTCCTTGTATCATCTACCACCCACCCACTCCCAATTCTTTGGCCATATACATTTTCACTTGTGCAATGCTCTTCTATAGCTACTTGTGACTCCCAACTAAACACCTAGACACAGAGAACTTGAATTCTGGGGTGTCTAAACCTTTCATGGCAATTTTAATCATTAAGTGACTTACTAGTATAGATATATTTGGTCCTCGTCCATTTTCTACTAAACACTTCATTGACCTTAATCCCCAATATCTACTATTGTGGCTGGATTGCCCTGTCTCTTACTGCCTGACCTGTTTCGCCTGATTTCTGGTGGGGCGACCTTTTGCTGGACCCCCGAGGGCAGCTGACGATCGAAGATCCCTCTTTTACTGTTGGCTGGTGGTCGTTGACATGCACCAGGTGACCCTGTGCCACCCACAGGGAACAATACAACAATGTCCATTATGACCCCTTACTGCCTCCTGTAGATCTATCCTATGTTATACTCATCCCACTGCTGTAATATTAAATCAGCACTGTGATATATATATAACATGAGTTTATTTTAGATTTATGATACAGAATAATGTTAAAAATATCTTCTTTTTCGTTTTGATATTATTTGGCTTTCTTACATCACAATATATCAATCAATAGTTTTGTTGTATGTTATTGAGATGTTGAATTCATTGAAATCCTTACAAGATATCATTAGCATGTATTTGAGTATTATACATTAACAGAGAATCATCAGGTAGTAGATCCTTCCTTCGTCAACTCCTATCCAACAAACCACCAGTGTAACATTGCATGGTTGGCATGGTTACAGCCTATCTAATGTCCTCCTTTCTATAGGAGCTCCTGCTAATCAGCCGCTGATTCCGTTTCCATGGCGACGGCAGTCACTTCCCCCAACGATAAGAACATCATCATGGTTGGATGGGTGGGAGGGAGAGGGGGATATCGCTGGCTCTGGCAGGCTGACTAGAGCAGAGACTAGATGCCCAGATGTTGGCTAGGCAGCATCTTCCCTTTGAAGTTGTCCTCCCGGGTGTGCCTGGAGTCACTGGCCTACTGCTGTCACCTCGTGGGAATAGGGGGTGGCCGGGGTAGGGGTAAATAGGGGGTAGGAGCTGGTCAATGATGGCCTATTACTGGTAGAGGCTGTTGACATGCACCTATCAAATAAACAGGTTCCTGGATGGGTTGGGGCAGGGATAAGGAAGAAGGATTGGGGTGAGAGAGATGGCCAGACAGTCAGAGGGGGGATGGCTCTCCTAGGGATAAATGGATCTTTTGGATCCATGACTGTCTAGCCGTAAAGAGTTAACGATTTGATAATAGCTTATGAAGACTCTTCTCCATGAAAACTTGGAAGGATTCTGTCCAATCATGTGTTTATTACCATACGCATGTCCATTACGGGTGTAGAATTGATTCCATGTTTTTCTTCCTATAATTGCGAGTAATTGTGACTAATCGTTTCCTCCTTTTTTTTTTTTATTTCCACAGGTTTCCTCTATAAACCGGGTGTTACGTAACTTGGCAAGTGAAAACCAGAAATCACAACTGAACCAGACGTCCATGTACGACAAGCTGGGGCTGCTGAACGGTCAGGGGTGGCCACGGCCAAACCCCTGGTACACGCCCAACGCCGGTATGCCGGGGCTGGGCGTGCCTCAGCCCGGCTACGGCGCACCGCCGCCCACCGCCTCCCCGCCCGTCAACCACCACGCGCCGCCCAGCGAACACAAGAAGAACCGGCATGGTAAGGCCTGGCGCAAACCGCCATCTCAATATACTACTCACACCACCCCAAGGCTATGGTATAGGGTTAGTGGTAGTCGTAGTTGTAGACCTAGTTCTGTAGAGCCCGGGGTGTATGGTGCAACGGTTAAGGGGTAGGGGCACCGAGAAATACAGTGATGATTCCAACCTCACACAGTTTGTCTGTGCTCCTACCATATATAGAGGGTAACAATGGTAGATGGGTGTAGTATCTTATCTTAGATAAGCTATTGGTTCACCGTGCAGTCAAAGGAATTCAACCAAGCAAAAATCTGGCTTGAAGAAAATAAACAATTTTATTTCAAGACATTTTTTTTAGTTTATACAGAAAAATATAGTCTGCCTGCCCAGTATAATTTATGTTTGGTTTTCATTTTTTGCAACATATGTTTTGATAATGGTACATTTTGATCATATCGTACCCTTAAGCTACAACTGAAGAAAAAAAGCTCATGGGGATCGGAAGCATGGGATTTATAAAGGACTTTATATGTGTTTAGCTTCAGGGCGCAGAATTGAGTTCTCATAAACGTGCAACAATTCGAGTACTTTGTCACCAAAGAGCAGCAGCCAATGACGAATGTTTAAAAGAAGGTCGAGAAACAAAACTCTTTGATGGGAAAGTGCTCCTTTATCTCAGCAACGTCAGACTCAATTGTCAGTGCGCCATTAAAAATAATTAAAGAAAAGAAAATAGAATCAGAGAGGGAAACACTCGAGTAAAACCATTTAAGTCTGCTTAGATCTGCTATTGGAGAAGAAGGAGGGTTGGCGGCATGACGGTACAAGTAGATCTTGGGCGATTTAAATCTTTTGATGTTTATTAAGTGATTGGACATTTAGGCCAGAAGGGGGATGTGTGGGTTGTTGGAACAGAGGGGGTTAAACTGAGATTGTAATACATCTAATAGGCTTTGAACATGTCAGGCATGAGGCAGTGAGTAGATAGAGAGGTTATAGTGAAGGGTTAGTGCAAAGTAATTTGAATAATCATGTTTGCCTGTATCTGTGCTGTAGAAATGTTGACAATGTTGGTCACTTAGTTGGCTCCTCACCTTGTCAATGTCAAATGACCGTGTGTGGCAATCAAATTTCAACGTGCACCATATTGTCAGTATCTCATTTTAATGTGGTGACCAATCACCTGTGAGCTTACATTGAGTTTGCTCAAGCTCTGGTGACTTTCATTTGTAAGCCTAGTTCTGGTTAGCTCTTCTTCGTTTTGTATACCTATATCACGGTCGTTTGGGTGCGAACTATGTGAGCCCTTGATTCTGGGTGGATGGACATGTTGGGATGTAACTAACCCTGGCTATCCCTGATAGTAACTTGAGTTGGCCCTCCTATATGGCCTACCTCTAACCCTGGGCTTCATCTGCCCTTGTAAGTGTCCCATTTTGGGCCCCACGGGGACTTCTTTGGGCCTATCCAGGCACACAGCTAAAAATATTTTTCTTGATTTAAGAAAATAAGATAAATTAACTTATACGTGGCGGACAAAACTACCAATTTTAAGAAAATTAAAAATCTTAAAACTGGTAGTTTTGTCCATCAGGTAAGATTATTTAAGATTCCAAGAAAATTATTTTTAGCTGTGCAGAAAGTTGGCCTTCATGAAGGTTTACTCATGATTTTGGTCTCTGTTCCAGATCTCTTTTCCGCTGTCACCCTTGTCTTGCCACCCCCATTGGATTCTTATACATTCTGTTCTATCTATGATGGTGTCAATGCCTATCTGGTCATTTTTATTACTGGGGACTGTTGCATTTTTTCTACTACATGTACTAAGTATACAGATCTCTCTTTAATGACATCTTGAAATACCCATAACATATTATTAGAGACCATCTCTGGTAGTCTTCAAGACTTCACACCTCCCCTCTGTTAGTGCCCCCTCCCCTTTATCAGAGCAGTCCTATATATAGACCCCTCTACCTTATAGTCTACACCCAGATAAAACACCCCTACAGATCCTTCCCACCCTGCTCCAGTCCCACCAAAGAAACCCACTCAAACAGAAGTTATCGAACTATACCCGCTCATGAATAGCCCCACTGAGAGGGTGTCGTCTTCGCTGAAGCCACAGCTATAAATTGGACCAGGGGAGGACTACGTAGTTGGTGATTATGATTCCCCGCCTGTGGACAGCCACAGCCCGGCTAAATTCTCGGCCTCCTCTTTCCCCTGGCCCCTATCCAAAAACGGTGTCGAGCCTGTAGTCCTATCGTCCTGTCCTGTAGAGTTCTGGTGGGGCAATAGAAGCGAGACAATTTGCCATCATCATCTCAGCAAGTATGGAGCCCTACATCAAGGTTCCTCACCAGAATGACACTGCTCATCTTGACGAATACGAGCTAGGACTATAATTTAATGTCTCTCCTAAATCCAGCTTTAGAGAAAGTGGCGTACCGCTGTTACAGAGCATAGCGAATGCTCTGATAAGAAATAGAATTGAATGTTATAAATACATTTATATCAGAACTCTCCTGTGTGTCTAGCCTTTGCCGGGACAAAGTGTGAATTGTTTGCCATATGGGATGGAGGGTGTATTCTGGTGGCCCGTGCTATCAGTGGGGTCAGCACAGTGGCTGTGTGACTGACGTCTTCTTTCTCCGACTTCGACACTTCCCATGACAGCCAACCCACCAGCGTTCCTTTGACCCAAATCAGACCAGAAGCGGAACACCCCTGAAACTGTCGTCTGCTCTCTTTGCCAATCTCCCCTAAGCATAGTATGAAATTTCACACAGAGGGAAAACTCAGGGAGAACCTATTTCATCTATATAACCATATATACACTATAGACAGTGTCTATAGATGAATTATAGTCTAATCAATAAGGGTGTTGTAAGGTGGAAAAGGAGGGAGGCAGTTTCCGCTCATTATTATTGGCATTTTAAGTCCCCCTTTGAGGGCTGTTATAATTAATGAATTCCCTAATAACTCACTCGTTAGAGTCATCAGGTGCCAACAATGCTGAACGGATAGCGGGGACAAATAGTCACGTGTCAGCGGAGAGTCCCCCCGACTCTCGTGTGATTTAACCACCACGTGACCTTTTCACGAGGTTTGTCTGTTCATATTTATACCGTGAAGGATGAGTCCAAAGGTGTGCACTTAACCCTTTCGTGACACAACCTTTTAACTAGCACAACTTTATATAATTGTAAATTTAGTATATTTGGAACCTCAATTTCTCCTTGAAATGTGTCAAAATACGATTATGAGAATGGATATTTCTTGGTGCAATAAAACCACGCCTATTCGTCTAAATAATGGCCTTTAACGTTTTTGTTGGGCACTGGGGCAGATTTTGGTTAAATGTCGTCTGCTCAGCGCTGATAGGCCGGTGGTGGATTGTTTTTACACAATGCCGTGCCGCTGTGAGCCAAACGCGCGCGCGTTAATGTCCCAGCGTGACGTCACAGCATGACGTCACGACTACGACATGCTGTCAGCACAATGACACAAACAAACTAATTACAGGACCGAGTGACAACCGACTCAATCGGTCCCTATGTCGCCGTCTTTCTAAACTTGCCATCACCCCGCCTAGGACAGATGGTTAGCCCTCGATGTGGCTCTTGTTTTCCCTCGAAAGCAAACATTGTTAATGGTGCACACTGCGGTAGGCAAATGTAGCTCACTGACTGTGTATTGTGTCCAGTAAATGAACTGGGGTCGTGGTCTATGTCGTAAGAAGGAGGAGGCAGCAGACGACACATAATCGATGATTGCTGATTGTCCACAACAAAAGGAGGACGCTGAGTATGACTTTGTTGACGTTACGTCACCAAGAAATGCACTCCTTATATGGTCACTTACTCACTGGTGAGAGAACCAGCCCGAGGGGTGGTAGGGAAAACACAGTGGGACAATTGCAAGAAAGCAGTTTGATTTTGTTATACTCAATCTAAAACGGGCCTTTTTGTTTCCCTGAAACCCTCGCGGGAGAGGTCCAATTGCATCAAATCTAGCTTCACGTGTTAAAATCGAATTGCGCTGCCATTATTTGTCGTGGAAAAGAAATTGCTGTTGACAAGAGAGCCCAGAGCGATCCGTCGTTGCCAGCCTGGGCCTTTTTACTCATGTCCAATTATATTTTCACTCCGCAACATCGTCTTTTTGTCCCTGCGTCTTCCGTTAGCTCCGAGCAAGGCACCACACATGCGCGTATTAATTCTACGGCACAAACAAAAAAATGCTGACGTCCCAGAAAAAGAGAGAGTGTCCCCATTTATCACATACATAGCTGTTTAATGGCGGCCTAATTCCATTTGAGCTGCACTTTTAGAAGGAGCAGGTCTTTTCATGCCAATATTAGAGACCGACAAAGACGCTCGGTCATTTTCACCGAAGTAGACGACAATGCCTCCCCTGGATTTTACGTCGTAAAAATGGCGGGAATTACGACACTGAAAGGCCCGGGAGGGATGGCTGTCAGTGTGTAGCAAAAGGCTAGCAGTAAGACAGACATCTGAAAGAAACTGTAATCGTCTGTTTCAGTTAGTGGGATACGAAGGACAGGCCTGTCTTTAAGGGGGTCCTAAAGCGACCATCATTGCCCAAATCAGTATGGTAATCCCCTATGGCTTTCTGATTATTTCCTGCTGGTAAATTTGATAATTTTGCGCCAAATTCCTGCCGGTTGTTCCCGGTGACGACCCATTTGACGAGGCCGACTGTCGATGCCAGCGCCCCATTTGGTAATTATTTTCTCATTTCGTTTCGCATCTGTCCGCTTTGGGCGGTGGTGCTGACAATCCCCCAATTATCACCCACTTTACAGGAGTTCATTCAACATGGCGTCTTCTTGTTGGGAACTGCAAGGGAATGGTTTTTAAGTAAAGGTGTAGTGGTGACCATAGAAATCCTCTAAATTCTGAACCGAATAATCAGCAGTTGGCGCCGAGTGTTTCTCCACGCTTTCTTAAGGCGACTTAAAGTGCGGCTAACGCGGGAAAAGCTTTTGAGGACAACAACTTGGGTAGTTTTGTTGTCAGAATCAGATGACTTTTGAAGTAGGGCCCCACAAGTGGCAAGCCATTGTGCTATGTCGTCTGTCCGTCTGGGTCTACAGTTAACATTGTCCCCAAATCTCACTTGGTCCTAAACCTAAATAGCAGTACACTTCTAATATCTAAGAAGGCAATTATATTTAGGTTCTTTTTAAAAGTCGTCTGCTAAGAGCTGCAGCAGGTCTTGCCACTATATAGAAGGCACCTGTCCCAAGGGAAAATAGGAATTTGAATCAATTGCAAACCGTAGAGATCTCTATCAAAGAGTGGTCACCTTAGACAAGAGGCTTTTAATACTATACTCCGTTACAATTTCAAGATTCCCAAGGTAATTTGGCTGAGCCATGTTTAATCAGATTTGACTGAAGTTAAAATGTTGATGATCATACAGCCATCTGATGCCTTGGGTTGCGACCTCTTTGATAGGGTTATGGCTTTACATTGTAATAAATGCCAATTGTTCATAATCATGCAAAACAATGGCAATCACAGGAATCACTAGCTAATCACAAAGCCCAATGTCATTCTCTAAATAAGGGTGTCAGGTGTAAGAATGATTGAATGGTGTGTCATCTTTGAAGCAAATCTTATTTATATCACTAATTAGGTCATGCAACTGGAAGGTGTCATGATGAGAGGTAATGAAAGGAAGTTAGGCCTACCCCCAATGTCCCCGCCTTCTCTTTAAGATACATGTGCAGTCCTAGCATCTCCACATGGGGGCAGGCGTCTTTGTTTGTGCATATGAATATATGTTAGTGGTTTAGTTCTGCGGAAGAAAGCTACAAATAGGATTTCTCATTATCCCACCCTGTCCCTGATTACAGGGGTGTATGATGTGTGGCTACTCTAAGGTGTGACAAGATAGTGTGGTCAGTCACCTAAAACTAGCACCTGCAAACTACCATTACACGATGGTTATTCAGGAAAGTGCCCATGTAATTAACTCCATAACAAAGCCTGCATAGAAAAGGTGTTTGCGCACAAGACAAATCAATTACGTGAAATTTGCCTTCATACTACATTGTATTCTGAATTCATGACTTTGAAGTCTCCTTCTACGCATATTATCAAATTATCAAAAATGACGTATTTTGTGGAGTTTCTCCACGTCAATGTTGAATTTGCAAAATTTCAATTTCAATGGCCAACATATTTTAACCAACTGGATAATTAGTTCGTCACCAGCAAAAAAAAGTCTACTTCGCTACCACCAGAATGCCTAAATATCTTAGTCACACAGTACTGTTCATGTGCACGCATGCGCACTGCGACCTGCGCATGCCCGGACCCACTTGAGAAGTCATTACGCTTAACCCCTCGCTGAGTTGCAAGCCACCACAGCAAAATAGTTTTCTGTTCTAATTTTGTTAATTTTATCTCAAATAATACATTTAGATTTATATAATTCCCCTCAGTCAAGATTGTATCTTTGTGATATAGGTGATCACTGTTTGGTATTATAAGGATATTTCCTGCACGAAAACGAAACAAATCTGGCGCCACTTGTGCGCATGTCCCGAGGTGTAAACCAATTAGAAGCGCCCTCTGCCGGGCTGTAGAAATAATAAGGCCAATTGATCCATGCTCATCCGGGAACTCCAAGCACAGATTTGTCGTCTGCTGTTTGGGTCCGACCCTCAGGCTAGTGATTGCATCCCTTCCCTCAACCTCCCTCCTATCTCTATGGTCACCCACCCCTCAGGGGACACCCCCTTCTTCATGCCTTCCCCACTACCTCCACTCATCACACACAGTAGTCACCTTCCTTAAATTTGGGAGGGAATCGGACCAGGGTTTGTGGGCTGTATCCTAGTCTGCTGCGAGCAGACGACAATGATAAGGGGAAGCCGGAGGGCGGGAAACGTGCAGAGACATATTATGAATATTCAGAGTGAGCTGCCATGGTTAGTGTGCTGAAGGGGGGGGGGGTGAAGGAAGCAGGGGAGAAACGGGGAAGGGGGTATGGCTGAATGGGAGGTTCGGGGGTAGCTAATTCGACACGTGGATTTCCTCATTACACTGCCCTGATTGGATGTCTGGCATTCCGTGCACTTTAGGTATGGGAAGTGTAACAAGCTCGGAAATGCTTGCTATGTGTTAATGGAGGACTGGGCGCCAGTGAGGGTTAGAGTACTTGTCTCACTGCTGTCTTTTTATGACTACTCCACAGCAGAGCGCCTGTGCTCAGCCTAGTCAATTAGGTGGTTGCTAATGATATTATCGCCTGCAAAGATGCAACACGGGTTGGGCTAATGAGTGATATATCAACTCACTGTGACCCAGATAGTCCCTGTGGGATTGCCCAGGATCTCCATGATATTGGCCACTAGCTGGTCTGGAGCTGGTTCCGACGACACACACTGATAAGAACTGATAAGATGGAACCTGCATTTCCCTGGATGTGGGTGTTAACCAGGGACAAGGTACCCATCATGATATGTCTTATCAGTGGGTTTTAGCTCAACCTGCGAAATTCAAGATGGTGGCTCCACTAGGCCTCCATACTGAGTCCTATACTGCAATGCTATACCTGCTTGGGAAATACTCTAAGTATCTTTGTTTTGGTATGAGCGCCCCCTGCCAGTGCCCTGAGAGTGTCAGAAAACACTTGATGGGTGGGGCACCTTCCTCTTGAACTGTCAACTAGGGTCAAAGCTTGACATTGTTAGTTCCCACGCTGACCAGCAAGGCTTACACTACTTGACACTGAAAGCCATCCTTGGATTTAGCCTACTCACTCCATTCACCTCAAATATCGCCCACCCTGAACTGTCATCTGCTGATGATGTCTTGCTATGTCACCCAATTTAGCATGTATGTATGGAAATAAATGGTGTAGGAGGATTGTGAGAATGTATGATATATAGGTAGGTGGCGAATTGGTTGGGGTAGCGTGGACCACCACTGCCCACCACTGGAATCAGCTCTTACTAGGACTGTAAGTGCAGACTGTGGTTAAGTCTGCCCCCACTCTACTTCACCCTACTCTTAACCCCCCCCCCAACCAGATTACCTGGCAACCCTTTGTTATCCCTGCCCAACATTCCCACGCCCAGCCCACCTTGAAAACTATTTGATCATGGCCAAGGCTCATTCTCCACTCTATATTTCCTCTGCCTTTATCATTTCTGTAAGATTGTCTTGTCCAATGTGTACTGAAACAGCAAGTCTGGAGTTGATAAAAAGAATATAGGATCATTTCATTTCTCCCCTTAACATGGCATTCACTTCACCACTTGGCGTTCATTTTTATTGTGCTCGTGATCCCTCTTGTCCTCCTGACGTCACTCCCGCCGGAGGCTGCGCACGCAGGCAACCTGGCGTCTGATCCGCCCTGGCGGCGACCTGGAGAATTACAACCCGTTAGGGTTACACAAAGTAAACACGTATCTGTAGAGGTCCAAGTAGAAGGGGCAGCACAGCACAAATACCGTCAAGTGCGCCATTGGCTACCATCGACCGCTGCTATACTCTGAGTACCCTTCTGGGCATAATTCAGGAGACAACTTTCCGACGGCGATTCTGTCGCCACCGTCAGGGTTTTTGTAGCAAGTGTTTATTTTGTCTGGTCATTGACATGGTCTCTATGGAGGTCTTTGAATGCCTTCCAACTGGTTCCAACGCTGGTGGCTAAAGTCTATCAACTTCTACTCCCTCATCCCCCAAAACCTTTTTTGTACATCAAAACACTAACCCGAGAGGAGTGTGTCTTGTCGGCCCGACTAGAATCCGAAGAATGTAGGTAAGAACTACTTGGGTGGCGCTTAAGAGGGGCAGGTCCGTAAAGCCCAGTATACTTGGAGGTCCAAGGAAATTTCCGCTATCTTGCTTTTGCGTGTCTTTCGCCTTCTCTTTTATCTGTTCATGCCTTTCTCTCCACCACGACAGAGATGCGGCGAGGTAAATTGAGCACTGTATAAAGTTGTGCACACACTCATAATCATTCGTCTAGCACACGTCTGTCCTTAAACCCCTTTGTGTGTACAATGCATGTTTAAGATTCAGCCCAGACGACATTTTGTTCCTAAATTCCCACCATTATGGATTTGCCTCATGATGAAAACGAGGCTGACGGAGCTAGTTACCAGCGGTCTCTCATGCACCCCTGTCAGCCCCTTGGCACCAGCGGAGGTTGATTTACTCACTGCTACTGCTCATATAACCTCATATCTGCTCGGATAAAAACAGCCAACCCCTCATTCACGTCACCCACTCCCACCACCTCCAGTGACTACGTGTCACCTTGAAGGCCAATCTCGCGGTCGCCTTTCACCTTTTAAACCTGGCGATAGGATCATATTTTCCACAGGCTTTATGTGCCTAAGTGCCATATTGGATCTGGTTTGGGCGTTCCATGCCTGCCGCCCTGTGACGTAGATCCTGTAGTGTAACGGTAATAATCTCCCTGTAGAAAGTGGTGTCTTGGCAATAATCTCCCCTTTAAGAAATGCTACTACTTCCCCCTGCAGGCTTCGCTTTTCATTGCTCTACAGCGCTTGCTGAGTGGATAAAAGTCCACCCCCAGCCTCGGAAAATTGCTCATATTCCATCATACTTACCCCAGTTTGCAAAGAAATATAACCTTATGCCAAATGAATACTCTTAATCAGCTAAATAATGCATGTATAGTTTCTAGAAGAATTTCAGAACATTGACCATCTCATACTTAGGGAGTGGTCATTATTTATCAACAGGGGGGGGGTGGTGGGTTTTCGCGCGGACGCGCGAAAATTTTTTACGCCCCCCCCTCGACGGCAGTCAAAATTTTTTGCGCCCCCCCCCGCGCCGGAGGCGCGGAGAGTTTTCGCGCCCCTCTTTGATCTATAGTAGCGCGCGGGCTTTTTTGCTAAAAAGAGGGTGAATTTTTTTAGCCCCCCCCTCAAGAGGGGTCAAAATTTTTTTAGCCCCCCCCTCGGGAGGGGTCTGAAAATTTTACGCCCCCCCCTCAAACCCACCACCCCCCCCCTGTTGATAAATAATGACCACTCCCTTATACCTGATCTCATGTCGAATTGCCATTGAAGTGTAGAATTGAAGGGCAATGATGGCAGTATAAGTCTTTATTTTATGAATATATTTTTGTCAATTAATTACAACCCCATTTTCCTTCCCTGCCCCATAGTGCATCGTTTTCATCATTGCCTCTCCTTTCATATAATATTCCCAACCCGATTTGTTATAAATTCCATAGATGCAAACTTTACTCGCTGCCTTGCATGACCTTTTCTCGCATCTCTGTTCCCCTTTGTTGCACATTGAGTTTCCTCTTTGTAACGGCACGTGTTTATACCTACAGACAGTGGAGCCAGTAGCAGCAGTAGCACCGGCGAAAATACAAATGGCGGCCCAGATGAGCAGATGCGCATGCGTCTAAAACGGAAGTTACAGCGCAACAGGACCTCTTTTACGAACGCACAGATTGAGGCCCTAGAGAAAGGTATGCCAATAGAGATAGTCAGTATCATATGGACATCAGTGATATAGAAAATCAATAGATGTTTATTTGTCTGATATGATAATAATGTAAAATTGATAAGAAAATGTACATACCATATTCCTAGAGAGTAGGCTACCTCTAGAGATGGCTCAAACAAGTGCAAGGATAAACAGGATTAAGATATCACGATTGTCATCATTTGATTGTGCATCACATTATTGTGACTAACAATAGCGGATGCTCAGGTAAACATACAAATTGTAGGGTATGCCAATCATTGACTTTATAATATTAGGCCTAGGTGACCAACCTTAGCTTTTATCTTAACTACCCATCTCTACACTGTCCAAAACACCCTCGGGTGATGCCTTATTAAATTCCCTGCTGGTTCACTGTAGTGTACAGCCACACCTAATTGTCTCTAATTTGATAGGCTGACCTGTAAAAGGCAGCATTTAGGCTTGTCAGACTAGGAACAAATTGGATACCTAGTCTATAATCTGACAACTGTTCTGTCATGGCCTGGTGCTGACCACGTTATTGGTGGTGAAACCAGAGTTGTCACCCTAAACCATAGGCTTTTTATCCGCTGGTACCAGTCAGCGCAGAGTGCCGGCCAGGTGGGACGCGCTGGTAACATTTGAGACGTTATTGGGTGATAATGGGGGTGGGGGGGGAGTTGACAAAACGTCGTCTGCAATTCAAGGATAAAAATGAATAGGATGAGTTTCACAATAACACTGAAATTTGAAGTTTGAATTATGTTTATGTTATCTCAAGCTGTGGTGTCTGTAGAGTATTTGTATTTGGAGCAAAACTGTGTGCAATCCATGTGCGTCTATGTGTTTCACTTTCAATATGAGCATATAGGAAATTTATTTTTTCAACTTTGATACTACTTGAAATCTAAATCAAGACGATACAACCTTAACATGATTGGGTGACTCCATAGGTCACCATACATATGCACACATTCTATTTCCATCGGTGTCAATGATTAAGTATATATATAAATGTTCCACTGAATACTCAGTATATCATGTAGTTAACATGAACCACCTGTTATATTTTTCAGAATTTGAACGGACGCATTACCCAGATGTATTTGCTCGGGAGAGATTAGCAGAAAAGATTGGGCTGCCTGAGGCAAGAATACAGGTAAGTTTTATATTTTGATGTTACCCACGTCACATCAGATCTCTAAAACGGGAGAGAGGTGCATAGATTCGAAACCCTTTTGGTCGTCACCATACACCCCCCCCCCCAAATCACCAAGGCATAAACTGTGTTTAAAAAAGAAGAAGCTCAGTTTGGCCAATTCTGTCAGGCACTTCAGTTAAATGTACATTAACAGTCAAAATGACAGTCATTTCAGAGAGGTGACTGTTAGTTAAGAATCTTGTTAGAGCAAACAGCAATTTACAGTTTCTCGAAAACAGACGACATTTAGATGTGTAATCATCAACACAGTCATGTTTCTATGCAGCCAGTGCATATGCAAACATGCTGCATGCCCCCCCCCCCCTCCGTTCCCCAAACCCCCATCTTTCATCTACTTTTCCAGGGCATTTTTGGCCAATTTGCGCCTTCATACAAATTACGCCACCATCAAAAGTAGAAGTCCTAAATTGCTCGGGGTTTCTCATCAAAGGCTGCAGTTGTCGTCTGCTGGGCACTGCTCCACCGGCCGACACCGGGGCCGTAATGAATAACTTGTGAAATTACGGCGAAGGGACAGGAGGGAGAGAGAAAAAAATCGATGATCATTCGCTGGGAGCTGAGGCATTCCTCGGTGCAACTCGCTCGCAGACAGACTGGGGTTTTTCAAAAGAACAATTTGTAGTTGCCATTGTCCCAGTGAGGTGCCATCATTAGGCTCTTTTAGTTTTACCCCCATCCCACCTCCAAGCCCCCACCCCCTCCTTTTCGCTCTCTCTTTTCTCATCCTCAGGCACTTGTTTTATTATTGCCAATTTCTGCTCTTCAATCCTTCACCGTTTATTTGCTTCAACTGTGTCTGTTTTAAGAATGGTACCACTCTCACAGCGTTCATCTGAGGAGATGAAACAATCAGTCTCTGGGGTCTGGATATGCACTACATGCCATTTCACTGATGGCATCAGGCTACAAATGGTGTATCATATGCACATTCATTCAATCATCTTTAATTAACACCCGTGCTTTATACGACACCCATTTTAATTGTGCCCATAATTTTCTTTACATCTATTTTGGACAATGTATATTAATCTGAGCACGATAAAACAGACATATGATTCCAAACTGATAAATATATACACTGCTTGTGCCACAGACTATTATTAAAATAGACCAATCATTGATATATCTATCTCAATATATCATTCAGATTTAAGTTTAGATATAAGAGGCTTTTCATCCAAGATGACTCATTAAGTACCTATGATTGTATTTAAACTCTGCAATGTATAGGGAGGTCAAGTCTGTATATTTGTGCCTATATAATGAGTCATACTGATGACTAGTCTAGTACATGCCTGAGGTTTGACTCCTGTTCATCTAGTATGGACATTGTGACTCCTATTCAAGTATCACTATTATGGTTGTGGTATTTTCTTATAAATATCATACCAGCAGCTTTTTTACCAACCTATGTACCCCGTGACTAACCAGCTTCATTAGTAACCGCGGACATGATGTTGTTATGTTCACTTTTTCTGGCCGTACAGGTTTGGTTCAGCAACCGACGGGCCAAGTGGCGGAGGGAGGAGAAGCTACGACAGCAGCGCCGTGAAGCGGCCAACGGCGGAAACCACATCCCGCTCAACTCAAGTTTCCCCAACTCCATGTACCCCAGCATACACCAGCCTATTGTCTCCATGGGCGACAGCTACCGACCATACGAGTAAGTACCATTTTATGTAGGGAATTATTAGGTTATAATGAGATCACTAAAAGATTTTTATGCAGTTAACTTTTGACTGGTTTCTTGAACAGGCACAGGTGAGTATTTTCTACTTTTCAGGAAACATAATATTGTATAACATATCAATTCTAGTGATTGAGATTGATCTGGTGATCACGTAAAGCAATACAAACTATAATGCTAGTGTAAAGTGGCGTTACATAATGATTAATTATATATGGGTGTTAAACAAATGTCACATTATTCATGGCCCTTTTGCCTAACATATTGAGGAAATATGGGAACTACTTATCCATGTTTTCTTTCAGGTTTATGTTGTTGTATACCAATTGCCTCTTACAATCAATAAGCTTTATGAATATATGAAACTATATTACAAATACGTGTACATGCATATTTCACATACTTTATTGACAGACTCAAATGCAAACATTTGAAAGATAGACAAGCAGTGTAATAATAAAAGAATGAAATAAATTTATATTCCAAATAATGTGTACTTTAAACAGTTTGAGGAGGAAACAATGTTTGATGCCTCAATGAATTCTTTGTACAAAGTGAATGAGACATTAGACCAGCATAGTGTTGACACCTTTGTCTAACATAGTCAATGCTATCAATACACGATGTATCTGACCTGTTTTTTTTTTGTAATCTTCTCTCCAGTAGTATGCCTACCGTGCCCAGCTACTCTCTGTCCAACCAAATGCCGCCTAACCCTGCCTGTCTACAGAGTAACAACACGTCGTCATACTCCTGTATGATACCTGGTAAGTCCAACTTCACTTGTATCAATAATATTCAGTAAGAAGGTAAGAAGGTACACCTTATATATGTATATGAAGAGATATATAAGGGCATATGTTTGGTTATGGATAGCTGTTCAGGTGAATTAATAAGTAAGTGGGTCTTGTGGGGATTATTAGTTATCAAGAAACAAAGTGTTGCTGATCCTTTCTCATGTTTCCAATAAGATCGTATTAAGATATAACTTCACGAATTTAGATAAAATTCTCCTACACAAAGCAAAAGGTTAAAAAGTATATTGCTTTATCATAATCTAACGCCCTATACAAAACATACAATAATACAAGAATACACAATGTTTGCTTTCCCATTAGACCTAATTGAAAAAGGGACTCGATTTCCCAGTCCCTTTGTTTCGCAGACGACATTTTTAACTTAACTTTGCCATTCTGACCACGCCCTTGGCGGGAAGCCGACCAGTCGTGTTAGAGGAAATATCCAAGATGGCGGCCGTACTCAACGACCCTGAGTGGCAGCCAAAAAAGCGGCATGAATAGTTGATCATGGCTGCCGTCTGTAGGCACATATACTCCTAGCCGGCCAATTTGAAGAGCAAATTTCTTCTTGCGAAATCAAACACAGTGTTTTATTCAACAGCAATGTATGGTTGATACTATATGTACTGTAGATAGAGAACTAACTGCGCCGTTATTAAAACAGGATCTTGTGGTGAGAAGGGAGGATGTTTCGTTTATGGCTGATGGCTACATTTTTGTTGGCACTGGGCTATCACTCATGGTCGCTCAGAGTTATCTTTAGTAGTCCCTGGCCAGTGGGGATGGTCGGCCACGGACGGGGGTAGATCATGGATAAATGATGGTATTTGCACAATGGGGTGAGCAGACGACACTGTCTGCAGTCTCTGTGTTAATCATTGATGGCTACCGGGGCAGTGTTTGGTTTGAAGCCCACTAACCCCTTCTGTAACAACATAAGGCCTCCTAGCCCCAAAATACACAGAGGAAAGTCACACATAAGCCTTCAGAATCAGACAAAGTCATAGAGAAGCATACAGTTATACTATAACCAGACAGAGAGCAGAGTCATTGCAAGACATAGGCACCCTAGAAAACATATAATACTATGTGTACATGTATTTGTCATTTATAGCCATGGGAATAACCAGATGAACACTCAGGCTGAGTTTCAGGCATTAAGCTCTACCATATTACCATGGGTCCGCCCACACATTCACAAAGCTTCCTCTAAACACAGATCCAAACACCACACAGCCCGTCTCACGTGTCTTCTCACACCCAATCCTCCAACTCACGTTTAATCACAGAACAAAAAGTGATAATCACCCAGAAGATGATAAGGACTAGTGAGGGGTGGAGGAGGGGGTGAAAGCCTTATAAGCGTTGGCGATAAGCGTCACTCATTACATTACCCCCTCCCACCATCATTTTAACCCTCCCCATCCCACCCTGAGGTGCCACATTACAGATCGGATAGGGAGGGTTAACAGGGCATTGCAGACTTGGTGGAAGCTGACTTTTTGTTGGTTTCCAAGCACGTGGCCCGTATCATGAAAGTAGAAAACCCTCTACTTGTAGAACTGCACATGCTATTCATAACTGTGGATTAAAAGATAATCACATTTTTGGCAATCCCCTTTGTGTCTGAGATTTGAAACACACCCTGTATAAAAATGACAATGATTTTGAAGCTATGTGCAATTGCAACCACTATACCTCTATAACAATAATGTTGATAATGCCAGCCCGACGGTGTCCTTTAAATTTCCACCTAGTAATAGTGTGTATTACTTCATTTTTAGTACCAGATGGTAGAGGTAGCCACTTCACGGACAAGGATCTTTGGAATAGAAGTAAGATATTTTGATTCTCCGAGAAGGCATATATGGCCAATCAAAAAAAATATATATCAAAGTTACAAAAGAAATGCATATGAAACGTGTGGGACATTGAAGGCTACGACTCAACGTCCAGTAAATTACATACCTTGACCCTAATACAGAGTGGCTTGACTAATATTAACCAAGAATGCAACATTCACACTTCTATCATTCACAATAACTGATATCTCAGGTCCCTTCATCAGAAAAAGCTGCTTATGTTTCTTTGTTAGAAACATGAGGTCCATGATCGTTAATGATGCAACTAAAACATCCCTCACACTAGTCATACAGACGTAGCCTCATATTGGGGGTAGCCATGGCAGCACTTCTTTAGGAGGCACAACACAATATGACAGAGCAGCATTTAGTCATCTACAATGAAGCAGACCCGGTAATATCAGTGATTTTATGTACCCAAACCGACGAGTGCAGAGGTCAAGGCTATGAAGGCGAGCAGATAAAAGTATGGTCTAAATGTGGAATGAGGACTTAATCATTACAAGAAGGGGGTCCTAGTGCCCCACAATGAACTCGTTAGCGAGAGGTTCAATAAGACGAGCATAACAGCTAAGAGCTGCTCAGAACTGTGTATGGGGATGGGTAGGCTCAGAACTCACGAGGCATTTTGATGTTCTGAAGAGGGAGGAGGGTGCAGCTATTGGCTTAGTCTGTGTGGCAATGCCTGTTTGAAGTTGAAGATGGTTTTCAGATGTATCTTTTTGGAGGCAGACCTGAGCCAAGAACCATCCATGCTTTCTTCGTTTGCTTCCCTTATCTTAGTATATTGATAATGATCTAGTCTTCCTTTTCTATGGATCATTAATTCTTGTTATTGGGTAGATGTATATATAAAGGTGAAGGACTGGCGCATACTGAATCACTTGATATGTCACACCAGTGAATTCAACCACGGCTTATATAGGCCTGAAATGTGTAGAACTATAGCCACCTACTAACTGATTTTTGACTTTGTGTGCTTCATTGCTAAAGATCTATGCAGTATGAAACAACATTGAAAACTTTTTTTTTGCCAAAGTTTCATAATCCTCCATACAAAAGCCTAATTTCTTAATCTATATCCACATATCATATACTGTTGTAAAGAGCAGACTCTAGGGCTTAATATGAGTAAATATCCAGGTTGATTGAAAAAGCTATTGAAGATTTAGGTGATGGTTTACATTAAAAAAATAAATCAGAAATTTACGTAACATTTGTCCTCACCATTCGGTAGATTTATTCATTTTCCCCTCAATTAATGTTTATTATACCTACAAAGTAGCATTCATATTCATTATACTTAATGTTTAACTTTGCATGTTTGCAGGAGAATTAAAATCTCTTTATAATTAGCTACTCAAAAATTGCTCAATAGATTTCAGACCTGAAAAAAATGATAAGAATTCTGCCCCATTGAAATATCATATCAAAAAGTAAGAAATCCACCCAAAATGCAATAATTCCTGTTTTGAGGCTCAGAATTGATGTATTTTTACCTAATTTTGGAATAAATTGTGCCACAATGACCATTGAAGAGAAATTTAAAAACTCTAAAGTGGTTCTATCAGTTAGGTTAGATGGTTCTGCACACATTAGGGGCAGTTCTGACTATATCTTCAATAAATCATGTATTCCAGAGCGATAAAGCTCAATGTTGTTTCATTCTGCATAGATCTTTAGTACATGTATATTGTATAACATATATCTGAATCTATTTAAAAACAGTTCAATTATTCGGGCTATTCCCCAGGTCTCCTATAATTAAAATTATGAATGAGTTACTTTTGATAGTACAGTTACATTCTCTTGACCTGTGACTAATCATTGCCCTTCTTCTTTCCTATAGACTGTGGTAGTACACGTGGCTACGATCCTCTATCGTTGACGAGTCCCTACTCACGAGCACCCTGCAACCCGACAGTATCCAGCGTAGGTGGCATGCAGAACCACCTGTCTCACCACAGCGCCAATGGAGCCTCTACCGGTGAGTACATGAACTAAGAGCTAGGTAGTTTTGGCACCAATGCAATATGTTCATTTGGCAGTTGCATGTAAGGGGATGTGGAACAGGAGCAGCTCTTTTCAATGTCAGTTTTAATAGTCCTTTTTTTAAGCAAACAAAGCTGTTGCATACACACCATGTGATGTCACTCATGATAGTAGGCAAGGGTCCTTATCTTTTTTTTCTCTCAAATTCATAATAAGTATCAATAACTTGTGTATTATTGCTTACAGGCCTCATCTCCCCTGGCGTGTCGGTGCCAGTACAAGTACCAGGCAGCCTTCAAGGTGCAGACCCCTCGGCGCACATGGGCACAATGAGTTCGATGACATCTCAATACTGGCCGCGTATCCAATGACGTCATGTCGATGTCTGCTAGACTTGAACTTGACGTCACCCAGCACACACCGCCCCAGCCTTTCTCTTCGTCGTCCTCGTCGCAGAGCGCGGGTGGCCGCGGTCACAGCAGCGCCGCCATTGGCGCCTGGCTGAACTACCGAACGCAGGAACGGAAGCCGAGGGTAACCCTCAATCAACTTTGGTCCTGGATCACTTCTGGGTCAAAGGTCATACATGAAGGACTCCTGGGAGACTGGGTGATTTTGTCGGTTGATGTTCAAAGATGAATAAGACTGGAGGAGGAAGACGCCAGACAGCGAAAACGGAAGCAGCACCGCTGGTACCGTCATTGCTGATCTTGCCCACTAGGTGGCAGCAGCGGGCGGAGCGTTCCCATGGTAACCAAACCCAGGAACGTGTAGGGAAGCTTCAAGGTGGCAAATGGCCGAGACAGATGGATGCAAGAAGAAAGAGAAAGAATTTAGATTCGGAATCTTACCAGTACAGAAGTTGAAAAATAAAAACTGCAAATGAAAGATGGGGAGGATGGGGAAAGCAGATTTTGAGAAATAGTGACAAACGGGTTTTGGTGGTAAAGTCAGGGACAAAGCTGCATAATAATGGTTCATTGCCAGTGAAAGAGAACACAAAGTGTTCTTCTCACTTCGAAGTTTCTGTTGCCATTTCCAAATCAAGTTCGAAATGACACCCAGTGCATAAAGGAAATAGCAACGCTACCAGGGAATAGCAAGGCTATGAGGAGGAGATAGCCATTCTCTCTATATAAATACACATAAAGACAGTGATATATCAAATCACAGACAATCTTTAAACTATTGAACATACCTGTTCTTCAATGGGGTGCGAATTGTACAATCACAGCAAATTAGCCATAAGTTGTGTAATATAAATAATGATTATATATTATGATGATAATAATAATAATGAACTGTTCGTCCTCGCAGTAGTATTGAACAAATGTAGATGGATGTAGTGGCTTACTAGCTTTAGTCAACGACCAATGTGCGAGTCGGTTACTTTCTATTGTTTCCTTATAACAAGGATCCATATTTGGGGGTATACGCGTGTGTGTACTGGTCATGTGGTGCGAGTCGGTTCTCATTCTGTGTAACGTCATTTCATTGGTTGCCTGGTTGAAACATCCAATTCCAAATGGTTGGGCCAGCACTTCCGGCTTCTTAAATCTTTCTCGATTTTTTTTCTTTTGCGCGTGTCATCCTGGCGAGTTTGAATGGTTTGAATGCAAACCATGACACCTCAGATGGATATCTCAATGTACAATACTTTCTTGTTAAATGATCTTCAGAATTATAAGAATGGAAGTTTGAATGAATGCAAGTGCTCACGTGAACCAAGTATTTTCAGATCAATGAAATACCATTGATTGGTATTCTTTATATATGTCCATTACGAGTATAATTTTGTCTGTAAGGTGCATTGTCATAAACGAGTGAGAATTGGAATGTTTCATCAACATTATATTTATTGATCATAATAGTTGTCTCCCTGATTATTTATAGGGGGATGGTGTATTATTGTCTTACTTTACACACAGAGTTGCATCAAGGACAGCTTTTATTGATCACATTCTATTTTATCCTGCATTTCAAATAATTTATTATGAAATTATTTTCAACTTGCAGCGTAATAATCAGAGGACGTGTGTATATGATTAGAGAAAACCTGAAAATCAAAATCCAATGCATAGTTATATTGTTTCCTTTTATATATATGTATAAGTGTAGTCAGGATGACCATTGTACAAGCCATACAATTGAATTGGTCCAGCTTTCAAAGTTGCCCTTTTTCTATTAAGAAATAGAGACTTGGAAACTAAGACCATTCTTTATATTACAATATTGAAATGCAAGACATTTAGTCTTAGTCTACCTTGTAAATAGTTCATTTGCAGGTTATGGTGAAATACCTTGGTGGTTTGACAGATCGTCCAAAAATATTATCAACACAGTGTTTACATGTATTTAACATTTATATGTATGAGTGAAAATCCATCTTTAACCTGGACTAAAACGGCAGCAATGGGGAGTGTGCATACGAAAATTAGTTACAATGGAAAGGCCATTCAGTTTTACAGAATCATAAGCTATATATCCATACATATACTTCTCATAGGGAAATGTGCACATACTAATTGTATCTTTTCCTGACTACCTAATTGGCTTCTCTTCCCTCCCATGCCTTTCCTCTATCACATGCAAATTAGTGACCCTTTTATCATTCTGGCTGCTAATTTATCAGTCGTATAAAACATTACTGTGTAAATGTCGGTTGAGGGTATTCTATAATGTGAATTGTGAAAGAATGCAGATCATTTATCTACCATTGGAAAAAATATTATGTCTGTGCCTATTATTTTACCTGTTTGTCTGTCTTGCCATGAGAAAAAAATAACCAACTCTCACCTTGCACAAGGCGTATTGTTTTATGTACTAGAGCTATAATATATGATACAATCCCGCTGTCTAACAGCACTGCCGCTGTATATGCCTGAAATTATGTATGGATTGAATGTTGATAATGGGGAGAAAAGATATAATAAATAATGTCTTTGATAAAGTGAATCTTTGTGTTTTCTATGAACTATTATTGTTGGCATGATTCTCAAGAGTCAGCAGTATGCATAATGTATTTAGGTGATATAGCTGAAAGATTTCCATTTTAACTCTATCATCTTTCCGTATCTTTCCCAATATCTCTCTGAATATGTTACCATTCAAATTCAATGCTCAGATCTCTTGCATTCAAAGTATAAATCAAATCATCTGCTGCTTCTTCCGCCATTTATGTATGATATGACACAATATGTCACATACTGCGGGCGAATTGCTACTATGAAATATAACATGGCCTATTTTGGTTGCTAACGTTGGTATCTTCATCAGAAAAACAACCCAAGGAAATTATGATTTGTATTTAGTAAGTATAGAAGGAGGTCTAGTCTAGTCGTATTTGGCGCGTTAAGTATATGTGAGTCAGAGTAAGAAAAGGTGTCTACATGAATGGGATTGTCCTTAAGTTTAATTATCTCGTAAGTCTAGTGTAACAGCTCCTATCCTGCCCTTTTCATCATTTTGGGAACTAAACCCATCAATATTGCGTAAAAAGACATAATTGAGATTAGATGCGTTTTGCTCGCAGAAAATACATGACAGCATTATTATAACAACGACTCTGTTCAAAGATTACGTAGGATTTCAGTATTCAAGGAAAGACGTAAACGTGCAGCAAACTCTATTTTGAATTGTGCAGAAAAGTGCAATCTTAGCGTTGTGCTAAATAAATTTGGGAGGTCGTAAAGCCATTAATGTCTGGTATTGAAATGCAATGCATATTTAATTGACAACTTGGCAAACTCAAGTGATACATGATAGTCATGATAGTTTGCCTTCGGAAGCACCTGTTATAGTTTGCCTTTGGAAGCACCTGTTATAGTTTGCCTTTGGAAGCACCTGTTATAGTTTGCCTTTGGAAGCACCTGTTAAGTGGGCAGTCACTTTCTTTATAATAGGTTTCAAAATCAACCAAGCTGCCATTGTAATCTATTAGTATTACGCCGGGTCTATTACTGGGCATTGACCCTCAGCAGACCAATCATCCAAGCAGCTAAACAGTTGTAGAGGCTTTAGTCACAAATTGATACTTACACTTACCAGTATGTGGACAATCATGTCGTTGTTGGATAGCATAGACAATCGGCAGGTAGGTCAGCGGGTGAAAAGGGCCCTACTTAGTAGCCGCTAGGTCTCGACATGAAACCGTGGCAGTGACGAGTAAGAGAAAATAGGAAACCACACTTCATTTTGGGAACGACGTAAAACATATCACTTGTAAAGTGCTGTGCATCCTCACCCTCAGACCAACCATTTATTGCTGAGGATCGGCTCCACAATATCAGTTTTTCGCCACTAGAAGAGGTATAAAGAGCATAACAGGCAATGTCCAGTGTGATTGGCTGTACAGAGTATATGTCGTTGGATTTAAGGTCAGATGTATAAATCGTGCCGTGGACATAAATATACAGTATACAATGGACATATTCAAGTTATTGACCAGGCAGCAATGGTCCACATTGCGGGGATATTGAAAAGGTAGGGCACATTTTGAAAAGTTTCATATATACTCAATCATAGAATGGTTATTTGATGGATCTATGGCTTCTAAATCGTCGTGACAACGGTCCTCGAGGTATGTACACATGTGATTGTGTAGTTAATCTATGCAGGTGTTTTTTCCAAAGTCTTTTTTTTCTGATCAACGCTGAAAGAAATGAAGACACCGCAACAGATATTACCTATTTTGCATTCAAAATAGCAAATAAATTTATTCAGTTTCATGAGAGCAACCTTTGGAAATTGACCATAGCCAGAGGCGGAAGTAGGTTTCAGGCATTTTATACTTTTAAGCAATTAAGTTGGATGCAATAGGCAAATTATATGTCATACCCAATTCCAATGTCAGCCGAATCTATGTAGGGTTTCTTTCCCTAGTCTACTGACAGAGGCGCAGTGAACTTTGGGTATAACAAACAATAGACAGGTTAGACGTTGGGCACAATATACAAATTCTACGATTCAGGGAATTGAAACAGCACCTATTACAATGTATATGCAAACTGATAGTCTGTTGCAATCCGTAGACTGAAGAGCACAAGCCATTGATAATTTATTGCTTCAGTCAAAGGTCTATTGCAATGCTGACTACGGGCAATCATCAGGCTACATGATGCTACTGCAGTGCAAGATGCAGGTATTATCAATCAGCAGACTTCAGGATGCTGGGCCATGCATGTTTTAGGCGATTAGCAGATTCCTGAATGTTGAGCAATTTATGCAGCAGACAATAAGCAGATTTTCGGGTGCTGGTGCATTGCAGGCTGCAGACAATTAGCAGTCTGCTGGTGCATACTTCTGGCAGTTACCATACTTAAACAGGATGCTGGTGAAATGCAGGCTGTAGGCAATTTTAGCAGGCTGCAGCATTCTGACTGTCATGAAGGCTGTAGACAGTGAGCAGTCTACATGGCGCTGGTGCAAAACCAGCTGCAAGTAATCAACATATTGCAGGATGGTGAGATATCGCATGTTGGTGCCAACAGCCAGACTGCAGTATGATGCTGCAATGCAGGCCAAATGCAATTAGCAGATTGCAGGATGCTGGGACACTGCAGACTGCAAGCATTTTGCTGACTGCAGGCAATTAGCAGGCTGAACTATGCTGTTGTGATGCATACTGCAGGTGGTTATCATAATACAAGATCCTGGTGCAATGCAGGTCATAGACAATTAGCAGACTGTAGGCTCTGCAGTCAGCAGTAATTAGCAAACTGCAGGATATTGCTGCAATACAAGCCAAAGGCAGTTAGCAAACTGCAGGATATTGCTGCAATACAAGCCAAAGGCAATTAGCAGACTGCAGGATATTGCTGCAATACCAGCCATATGCAATTAGAAGACTGCAGTATAGTGCTGCAATGCATGCCAAAGGCAATTAGCAGACTGCAGGATAGTGCTGCAATGCAACACATAGACAATAAGCAGACTGCAGGATATTGCTGCAATGCAAGCCATAGGCAGTTAGCAGACTGCAGGATAGTGCTGCAATGCAACCCATAGGCAGTTAGCAGACTGCAGAGTAGTGCTGCAATGCAAGCTATAGACAATAAGTATACTGCAGGATATTGCTGCAATGCAAGCCATAGACAATTGGCATACTGCAGGATATTGCTGCAATGCAAGCCATAGACAATAAACATACTGCAGGATATTGCTGCAATGCAAGCCATAGGCAATGAGCAGACTGCTGCAGGATAGTGTTGCAAGGCAATTAGCAGACTGCTGAATATTTCTGCAATGCAAGCCATATGCAATTAACAAAATGCATGATATTGCTGCAATAAAAGCCATAGGCAATTAGCATACTAGAGAAGAGTGCTGCAATAAAAGCCAAAAGCAATTAGCAGACTGCAAAATAGTGCTGCAATGCATGCCATATGCAATTAGCAAACTGCATGATAGTGCTGCAATGCAAGGCATAGGCAATTAGCATACTGCACAATAGTGCTGCAATGCAAGCCAAAGGCAATGAGCATACTGCATGATAATGCTGCAGTACAAGCCATAGGAAATGAGCAGACTTCAGGATATTGCTGTAATGCAGGCCATATGCAATGAACATACTGCAGGATAGTGCTGCTATGCAAGCATTATGCAATCAGCAGACTGCAGGATATTGCTGCAATGCAAGCCATATGAAATCAGCAGACTGCAGGATATGCAGGATATTCCCTTTATTCAGTTATGAAATTCTCATCAGAGTTATGATGTTTGATAATGGAATAAAGGACTTCATATCCCTCATTGTCAAAGCAATTAGCAGACTGCAAAATAGTGCTGCAATGCATGCCATATGCAATTAGCAAACTGCATGATAGTGCTGCAATGCAAGGCATAGGCAATTAGCATACTGCACAATAGTGCTGCAATGCAAGCCAAAGGCAATTAGCATACTGCATGATAATGCTGCAGTACAAGCCATAGGAAATGAGCAGACTTCAGGATATTGCTGTAATGCAGGCCATATGCAATGAACATACTGCAGGATAGTGCTGCTATGCAAGCATTATGCAATCAGCAGACTGCAGGATATTGCTGCAATGCAAGCCATATGAAATCAGCAGACTGCAGGATATTGCTGCAATGCAATTAGCAGACTGCAGGACATTTCGGCACTCTCCTGTTTTAAGCCACCATGGAAATTTGATACCCCACCATATGCCTGATTTCTAGTATAAAAGTAGGGTTACATGTAAAAAGCGGAACCTGTTCGAATCAAATGACTATTTGCATGGATCTCTTGTTATTAACATAATAATTCCCTTTATTCAGTTATCAAATTTTTATCAGAGCTATGGTGGACTTTTAAGCCTCCATACCATGGTGGCTTAAAACCATATATAATAATAGCTTTTAAGCCACCATGTGAGTAGTATATGCTAGGTTAGAATGACAATACAGTATAGGCCCCTTTTACCAATAGAATAGAAGCTTGCCCCGCAGGGCTATGGATTTTTAATGAATTTCTTTTCATTATTAGTAGCCCTGCGGGGCAAACTTCTTTTCTATTCATTATCAGTAGCCCTGCGGGGCAAGCTTCTATTTTATTCCTTATTAGTAGCCCTGCGGGGCAAGCTTCTATTCTATTCCTTATTAGTAGCCCTGCGGGCCAAGCTTCTTTTCTATGGTTGATATGTTATACTACTATTGTTTTAAGCCACCAATCTGGAGGCTTAAAAACTAGTATTATATATGGTTTTAAGCCACCATGTAATTCCCTTTATTCAGTTATGAAATTCTCATCAGAGTTATGGTGTTTGATAATGGAATAAAGGGCTTCATATCCCTCATTGTCAATTTTTAAATAGAAGGTAACAATGAAGGATATGAAGCCCTTTATTCCATTATCAAACACCGTAACTCTGATGAGAATTTCATTACTGAATAAATTGAATTACATGGTGGCTTAAAACCATACATAATACTAGCTTTTAAGCCTCCACAGATTGGTGGCTTAAAACAGTAGTAGTATAACATATCAACCATAGAATAGAAGCTTGCCCCGCAGGGCTACTAATAAGGAATAGGATAGAAGCTTGCCCCGCAGGGCTCCTAATAATGAATAGAAAAGAAGTTTGCCCCGCAGGGCTACTAATAAGGAAAAGAAATTCATTCAAAATCCATAGCCCTGCGGGGCAAGCTTCTATTCTATTCCTTATTAGTAGCCCTGCGGGGCAAGCTTCTATTCTATTCCTTATTAGTAGCCCTGCAGGGCAAGCTTCTATTCTATTCCTTATTAGTAGCCCTACCGGGCAAGCTTCTATTCTATTCCTTATTAGTAGCCCTGCGGGGCAAGCTTCTTTTCTATGGTTGATATGTTATACTACTACTGTTTTAAGCCACCATTCTGTGGAGGCTTAAAAACTAGTATTATAGGGTTTTAAGCCACCATGTAATTCCCTTTATTCAGTTATGAAATTCTCATCAGAGTTATGATGTTTGATAATGGAATAAAGGGCTTCATATCCCTCATTGTCAATTGTTAAATAGAAGGTAACAATGAAGGATATGAAGACGTTTGCCCCACAGGGCTACTAATAAGGAAATTCATTCAAAATCCATAGCCCTGCGGGGCAAGCTTCTATTCGATTCCTTATTAGTAGCCCTGCGGGGCAAGCTTCAATTCTATTCCTTACTAGTAGCCCTGCGGGGCAGGCTTCTATTTTATGGTGGATATGTTATACTACTACTGTTTTAAGCCACCAATCTTTGGAGGCTTAAAAGCTAGTATTATATATGGTTTTAAGCCACCATGAGATGGAGGGGTAAAAGGGGCCTATACTGTATTGTCATTCTAACCTAGTATATACTACTCACATGGTGGCTTAAAAGCTAGTATTATATATGGTTATAAGCCACCATAGTGTGGAGGCTTAAAAGTCCACTATACTCTGAAGTACAAACGAATTTCCTATACTTAACCATACGTTTATTTCCTTTCCTGCAACTCAATTCAGGGTTCTGTGTTTTACTTTCAACTGACTTGGTGGCTTAAAGCAGTATATGGCCGACATTTCTGCAATGAAAGCTATAGGCAATTAGCAGACAGCAGAATAGTGTTGCAATGCAAGGCATAGGCAATTAGCAGACTGCAGAATAGTGCTGCAATGCAAGGCATAGGCAATGAGAAGACTGCAGGATAGTGCTGCAATGCAAGGCATAGGCAATTAGCAGAATGCAGGATATTGCTACAATGCATGTGGTAGGCAATTAGTAGGCTGCAGGGTAGTGGCTGATGTGCAGGTTGAAAAACTAAAAGAAGCTGATGCAATACAGACTGCAGGCAGTTAGCAGACCGCAGGATGGTGGGGCAGAATGGAATTCAGGCAGACTGCTGGCTGCTTCCGATTTATAACTTGCAAGAAGTTAGACAACTGCATCATACTGGTATACACTTTAGGCTGTAGACAATTGGCAGGCTATAGGTGGTTACTGCTAGACAAATTGTAGGTGGTTGTTGGGCTATGGGCGGTCGGCAGTTGATGGGCTGTAGGCGGTGGGCTGGCAGGCGGTAGGCGGTGAGGCCAGTCGGTGCAGCACATTGCGTGAGGCAAAGAATCAGCAACATTCTGTATTCAGTGGTTGCAGTCGGGCGGACGGGCCGGCAGTGGGCAGGGGTTTCATCTGGCAACTTCAAAGCGTTCCCAGCCCGGCCAGCTCGCGGCCCTGGCCGTCGCCACCACAACCTTCAGGGCTAGTCTGTGAAAGAGGAAGGTGAGAGGGGCGGTTATATGAAGAGAAAAAAGTGTGTATAAAGACATAGTTGGAATAATTCCTCAAAATATATGAATGTCGTAAATTGTTTAAACAAGACCTATATCACTGGAATTCGAAGAGGGATATTGATGAAAAAAAAAAAGAAATATCGGGTGTATATTCTTTCTGAAAAATATTGATAAACGAACCCTGTATACCTACACCCAGAACTGAAGACTACGCATAACACAAGGTGCACAGAAAATGGCACTTATCGTTAGCAAAATTCAAATCGTGGTGAGATCTCAGTCGTTGGCTAATACTAAGTCTTAAACTGGGCTGATTATCTAGATCAAAAGGACCAACAACACATTGCTGAAGGGCTTTTGTACATTGAAAGGCGCGAATCATTGAAGATAGTCTTTGTGTTTCAGTGTATGTAAGTGTGATCCCCTATGTGGACTATTCTTTAGCTGTGGTCTAACACAAACCCCTTCTTCCTTCTTCCAAACACAGAAAGCACACAGCCACTGTCCTCTCATAATGGTCGACTGTCCAACTTCTTTCAGTCGTTGGTATTCCCCGGGATCTTTACAGATCAAAGGGGGAGATCTTTTCTAAATATCCCGCAGCGACGTGGGCAAGATACCATCTATCAATACACGAGTCAGCCCGTGCAAACACATCACCCTCATCAATTGTCGCTCGTTGATAAGAATAGAGGGTATTTATGTTTCACAATATGGAGAATTTAGCTGTCTATACAGACATTTCTCATTATGTAACGCATACATTTAAGAATGTTTAAATCAACAATATACCCGCTTGCTTACCTAGTAAGATAACATGATATCCTAAATATACCTCCATAACTAGACAGATTATGACTGGGTTTAGATTCAGGAATTCGTCCACCCTGTGTCTCAAGTCGGTTGTCCTGTGATGTCACCACCATCGATTGTTCACCGTTAAATGAGGTGTATACCAATTCCCAAATTGACTGTCGGATAATTGCCTGAGGCTGACCCTCACTATCTCCCTCCGCCCTCAGGTCTTCCATCCCCCACCATCCCAATACCTTGCAGCCCGCCCCCACTTTAACCCATTATTACCTGGTAGAGTTAACCCGACAAATTGCCCCCCCCCCCTCTTCTTGGTACCTCCGCCAGAGGCGTGCTAGTCGTGGAAAGACATGGAGGCGGTTTGGGCTTTGATCCGTTCTGTTTCCTTCTCTCGTTGACCACCTCATAAAAAAAATCCCTAGCCCTCCTCCCCCGGCCTCATGGTTGTAGATGAAGGCTTTTCCTGCCCACATCCCATACACCAGCGGCCATTCATTGACTGCGCCCTGCGTCGAGGCAATTGCTGATCAGGGGGTGGTATACTATAGAGCCACATTGCCCGCGTACCTTCCTTTATAACGACTCCCTCCATTCTGACCTCCTCAGCACCTCCCCCTAAACAGCCTTGCATACATATCATCATCACACGTGGTTGTGTGGGTTTTGAATCGAGCCAGGATGAAAGTGTTTAATTTTCATCAATTTCATGACGATTCTTTGCACGGTCGCAGGTGCGGCCTGGACCGGCAGGCCCCCTGTTGGGATCGGGTCGGGGGCCAGGCAGCCCGCTCCTTTTCACCGTCTTTCACAGTTCTCCAGGGCGCCGCGGGGAGGCTGTTTTCCCCCGGACACCTGCGTCCTGATCTTCTCACCCTACTCCAGCTCCTCTCGCTGAGATATATGGGATCTAAGTCCACTCCCCGCCAAGCCTTAACCGATTGCATTATAGAAGTGGGCGGGAACAGGCGTCTCAATGATTGTCAGTACTTTAGGCAAAGGCTCATCCATCTAGTAGACCTTTTCCGGTGTGGATATGCAAAGATTAATGAGATCTCTGTGAGGTGCCATTAACTTCTTTCATACATACCGAAGTAGCACGTACAGGTGGGTTAGTGGGGCACTCTCAAGATGGTTAAGTCTTGTATACATGGAGTTATCAAGCCATTTCGTCTTTTATACACATGGAGATCCCCACTAGATACTGTATAACTGTGTGTGTAGGGGCCTTGATCGTGAAGTTGAAACCTATCAACCCCAAATGAAATGAGAATAATAGGAACATGTATCATTTTGCAAATAAAAGTCTGTAATTGATATATAAGGTGGAATTCCTGAAGTGGAATTCACATAGGCACAAAGAGTCGCAAACAGATGTAGTTGCAGAACATTTGATGGGCGATCGCCCGACATTAAATGTGAAGATCCCAACACCTCTGAGAATGTCAGTACGAGCCCTTTGCACTTGCTCTATCCTGTTCCATTTAACAGACTTAATTAGCTTTTTCATCTTGGATTATAAACTCTTCTCCAATACACGAGAGGAAATTTGAAGTAGCCCCCCTCCCTTAGTTATGGGCTTATTTTAACCGTGATATTAAAAAGCTAAGTGAACAGAGTAGTTGGCTGCCTCATGGTCATTGAAAAGACCTATAAGGCAATCTATTTCATGTTGAGAACGAGCCTTACTATAGATTAGTTTGGAAACACCCATTCCTGACAGAGGCGTGAAGAAACTAAATCTCATTCTCCACTGTCCCATTCTCCACTATGACGTCATCAAAATAGCCTCAGACCATTCATCAAAAAGTGGTTTTTGAGGGTCTTTTATAACAAATAACATGAAATAAATACGGAGATCCTCTCAAATAGCTCCAAACTGAATATTTCTCTCTCTTGGAGCAATTCTCGTGAACCTCTGTCTACATTCTTTAGCCAACTAAAGTTAAGTAGAGATTAAGCCAACGTTGCTTCTGCGGACTCAAGGCCTAGACACGTTAAAATGAGGGATTGCATATATAGTAGTAGCCACAACCGTTTTTAACCAAACTTTCGGTTCACAATGACTTTCGCTTGGATCGTGTGTAGGGACCCAGAATAGCAGTTACAAAATTATTAGGTTCACTGAAAACCTATGGGGTCCATAACTCGTCAATAGTGACGACTTTAGGTCCTCAGGTTGACAATAACCAAAACTACAGCTTTAGGTTGTCAGTGGGTCGTCATAGGTGATGACCTAAGGTCGTCAGTGATGACCTAAAGTCGTCACTATGGCATTTTGTTATAGCTATATAATGCTGTGCAGAAAATTACATATATGTATAGCATTGTTTTTAACATTTTCCCACTATTATTTCTTTAACTGTATCTTGTTACCTCATCCACTATTAAAGGGCTTATTGTGGGTATTCCCAGCCCACTACCATGGGTTCGGTGGTATACTCTGACATTGGTAGTACACCATCTACATGTATTATACCATAGCCACACTCAAATAAGGGGTCATACTCTAGCAATATCCATAAGAGAGGTGTCACTACCAGAATGATCCATACTTCCTCTACCTTTTCTACTTCCAATTCCTAACATTCTCAGGTACATTTGTGTGAAATATTGCCCATATTTTCCATTTCATAGTAGACTATACAACTAGAACAATGTAATGATAATGCTCTATATACACCCCATGTCACACCATTAGCATCACAGGAATGCATAGTGGGGACCTCTCATGGCACAAACCCAGACTAGCAGTAAAGCCAAGGTGGTCAGTATGACGACCTTGGGTAGTCATAGGGACCTGACGACCCTCTGACGACCCTAAACTCGTCATATATGACGACTTACCAATGGCAGCATGTTTTCAGTGTGTGCATATTTAACTACATGTATGTACTGGATCTATTTATTGTCTACTGCATGTCTGCTGTCTTGATGCGACTTGTCATCGGCTCGGGCTTTCCCTCTTAATGATAGGGCTTTGGGGGGAGGATGTTCTCACGGCCACTGCTCTTCATTATATCACGACACAACCAGAGAGTTAGATAAAAGTTTTATTTGTAGTTTGGGATAATTAATAATATATAACATATGGATGAGGTATATGTATGTAGGAATAACATGTACAAGTGATAATAGAGTATAAAATATAAAATGACGGTTTGATGAACCAGATGTTGGTTAAAAAGAGTAATTATGTAAAAACAATATATATATATAGTATATGCCCCTTGGGGTTAATGTAAGTTTTAATATAGGGTGGGATGGGTGGAAATATTTAATAGTCCGAGTCGAACCAGGGTGGGAGACTGAATGACCACCTGGGTGGAGGTGTGAGACCCCTGTGGTGCCGCGCGCATGCGCGGGTGTAGAAGGGGTGAGAGTGGGGGTGTGTGTACATGTACAATGACCAGTAATTACAGACAAGCTGCAACGACCTACCCATTATATCACGACACAACCAGAGAGTTAGATAAAAGTTTTATTTGTAGTTTGGGATAATTAATAATATATACCATATGGATGAGGTATATGTATGTAGGAATAACATGTACAAGTGATAATAGAGTATAAAATATAAAATGACGGTTTGATGAACCAGATGTTGGTTAAAAAGAGTAATTATGTAAAAACAATATATATATATAGTATATGCCAAAGTCTTGTAGTGGGTTACAGTTTAGAGAGGGCTCTGTGTACTGAGGTTGTGTCGGCGCACTGGGACTTAACGTAGGAGAGTACCGAGTCTGATGTCCATGTACCGTGGTATTTGATGTCCTGGAGGCTTGCGCCATTGTGATAAGCCCAGTGCGCCCCTCCCTTTCGTAGGGAGTGGAGGCTAACAGACTTATGGTCCACCCCTGATGCCGTAAGGAGGGTGGACCATTGTGTAGCGATATATGGTGTGGTGAAGGGTTGTCCATTCGAAAAAGCTACAAATGGCTGAGTTGGGGAATGAGTCGGGAAATGTTTGTATAAGGCCTTAACAGCCCTGTAAGGGCAGAGGCGCTTATTTTTTAGCTTCTTGACAACAATGGTGGTGGGGGTCTTAGAAGTCTGCATTGATTTGGACCACTTTAGGTGAATGTGGACAGTGCCTGGATTTATCACAATGTCACTTCTAGTGAGATTCCTCGTGGGGTCGAACCCCGACAATGTCTTTGGAGCGAATTGGCTCTGACGCAAGAAAGCGTTGAACATAAGAAGTATTACTGCCCGGATATGGTATGGGCGGGCTAGTCTCTGGAGGTGTTTTAGTGCCGCTCTTATCACTTCCGGCGTAGCCGGAGATTTAACTAGCGGGACATGACGTATGGTGAGTTTGAGTCCTTGTACAGCATTATTTACAACCTGCGCGTGTAGTGGTGTTGAGTCTATCCCCGCCAGGCGGAAGAAGGTCCGCAGGTGTGCTAGATGGTTAACAATGGTAGCTGTAATCCTCGAGTTGAGTGCTAGGTATTCTAGATACCAGCAGATATGGTGTGGCGCCGGGGCGTCATACCGGATGGTGAGGTATGTGCAGAAGGCCAAGTAGAGGCGGATGACACTCCCTCTGTTGGCGTTCGTACCAGGGCGGTGGGCTTGTGTCTGCCTCCTCCGGGCCGAGCGGGCAAGTCGGCGGGCGAGGCTCCCTATTTGAATGAACAGACATTGAAGAGATTAGGATGTATATGAATTAGGCGTAGGTTATGTTGGACTATGAGTGCTTTAGATTTTTTCGCATGTGCACGTGAGAGACATGCCCTCGAGAGAGCGTCTGCCACTTCCATGTGGATACCGGGTACATGTATATATCTAAAGGTCACTTGTTTCCTGGCTGCTAAGAACCAGAGGGCGCGGGCGCATGCCGCCAAGACGGAGTCGCGGGGGCGTCCTCCTGTGAATGCTTCAACGCTTGCGGAGTTATCACAATGAATCTTTATTATGCCACCAGCGTCACTGTCGCACACAAAACGCCGTGCCGCGGCTACACAGTTCATAGCTTCCAGATGGTGTATATCATGCGGGGCGGCGAATTCCGCTGGATACTCGTGTTCGTAGCACCTTTTCCCATCCGTGGCACCGCCACCCCTCATGCAGGAGTCAGCCCATATGGACCGGACTACTCTGCCAGTTGGCATGATGGAGCGGCCATTGTATGCTCTGAGAAACTTGGCGAACCAAGCGAAGTCCGCCAGCATGTCTGAGGTGACCGTAATGATGTCTGATGTGGATTCTCGTAGGGCGGTGAGGAGGCGGCGCATGAAGAGTTTTGCCGGTTCGACCGCCTTTGCCAAGTGGGCAATGCGGCCAATTGCCTGCTGTAACTGCTTGAGTGTTATTTTCTCTTGTCGAGCTGTAAATGCCAAATTAAGTTCTATCTCGAGCAGTTTAGCTGGGGGAATGGATATGAGGTTGTTGGCTATATCGATGTTAATCCCCAACCAGATGACCGAGGATGACGGGTATTGGCATTTATTCTTGGCGACCGCCAAGCCGAGATCCGTCATCAGGTCCATGGCGAGCTTGTACTGGGCAGGGGCCGTTTCCGGTTTGTCAGTGATGATGATGAGGTCGTCTAAGTACATGAGTGCGACTATGCCACGCCCTGCCAGTGCTCTAACTATGAACTCGGCTGCTTTCTGCATTATGAAGGATGACATGACAGCGCCGAATGGGAGCGACCTGTCGACATAATAGTTGCCTTCATGGCCTATGACCATGAGTGGAAAGTCCATTGGGCATATGGGAAAGTGCCTATATGCCCTCGAGAGGTCCATAATGGCGGCCACTACCCCCCCTCCTCCCATAGATGTAATTATCTTCAGTGCGTCCGTGACTGTAGGGAGGGTATGACGTACTGGGCAGCCATTATACCAGTTTTTATGAATATATTTGTTCACTCCACCATCAGGGTATGACAGATCCACTATGACACGCCTGCTTGTGGAATTTGCTTTCTCCCTTGTCATGAGGGGGGAGCAGTTGAACCATGGGGTGAAGGGGGGGCGGGTGAATGGGCCTGCCAACGCCCCTAATGTGCATTCTTCCTTCATGTAGTTGGCAATATGGGTAGGGTGGTGGATGGCCGAGGGATGGTTTCGTATGCTTGTATTTTCATAGCATGGGCCTCCAGTGTACTGCATGGGGAACCCATACTGTATACCACGGAGGACTATAATGTCATCTGGATGCCCTGTGGCCTCGTGATTCCACCTCTCAATGTTGAGTACTGTGTTGAGTGTAATGCGGGCACCACGCCAATTCGGGACGCCGTGTGATCTTACCGTGTCGTAGAGGGTGGCGATCTCCCCGGGTAGTGTGTAGTCCGGGAAGGGCCAATTTCTATAGTTGTCAAAGTTACTGTTTTGGCCCACACTGCTGTCTATGCCAAGGGTGTATTCCGTGGCATTTGGTGGGTCGAGGTCCCCATCAGTCAGAGGGGGGTCAATATGGGGATATGTTATAGCCTGCATGAACGAGGGTATATCGCGGCATTCCTTGTCCCCCGCCGGATCCGGGACAGTGGGGTTTTCTTCCTGTCCTCTCGTATGATGCTGTTGTACGGGGGTAGGGTTGGATCCATAGGTTCTAGCCGGCTGTGTCTCCATGATAAGGCCGGAGTGGGCCGATGCAGTGAGGCGGCGATGACCGCTATGTTGACGGAGCGGAGAGGAGGGGGTCACCGGTCGTGTAGGAACGGCGTCCGTGTGTGAGTCTCCGACCGTATGTATGCTCATATGTGCAACAGATGTTAGTGCGGGGCCCGCTGGGGGCGGTGACCTAGGAGGGGTGGGGGTAATAGGGACGTTACAGTGGGCGTGCCCCCCCACCACCATATTTGGGTGTTTGTCAACAGTGGCACGTGGTGTAGTGCCACGTGCAGCCGTGGTGCAGGTGGCGGTCGGAATATGGGTGAGATCCGACCGCACGCCTAGTTTTTTACACTTGCAGGGGGTGCAGGTTTCTGGCTACCTTGTTTGTAATCTGACTGCTTGTTGTTGTGGGTGGCATTGTTGTGGTGGTGTGCCCGCCGTGGGTCTGGCTGTCCCAATATCTGCTTGGCCTTTGAGCATGTTTTGGCCGGGTGGTTGTGCTCGCGCTGGAATAAGTGGTAGCATACGCCACAGCAGTGTACCATATGGATGGGGCCTATGAGATGATTGGCCTTGTGTGTGCAGCGATCCTGGTTGTACATACTACATGGGACCCGTTGTACCGTATCTGGGTTGGGCGTATGAAGCCAGCTGAGGCGTGTGCGCTCTTGTTGCATCAATTTGTTGAGTGCTTCCATGTTATGGGGCCCTCTGTCACGTAGTCTATGCATGTCTGTGCCCAGGTGAGAGGGCCCGCAAAGCCTCGTGCGGCAGTATCCTCTGCTACTTGTGAGAGGTGTGTTATCATGTGCGCGACAGTACTGTCTTTAGGGGCATGCGGCAGCGCCATCCGAGTAAAAGCACAAACATACTCGGGCAGCTGAATATCCCTCTTTTCCCGTTTTAACCTTATTCTCATGTCTGGGGGAAGGTGTGACTTAATTACACGAGAGTGGTAATTACCTTTAGGCTGGCCCATTGACGGGTATTGGCGTGCCAGTGCTTCGCCCAGGTGCTTGTCGCTGACATGACGTGATGTTAGGTGCTTGGGTGATGGGATGGAGTCGTCTGAGTCTGATGTCGAGTCCGAGTCTGATGACGTGTTTGTAGAAGAGTCTGATTGTTGATCCTTCTTAGAGGAGCGGCGCTTCTTACGGCGGCGCCTGCGATGTGATGATGATGTATGGTTAGAGTTGTCCGGCCGTGGTAATGTATGGGTGCTGTGCATTGAAGCGTTGCTTGCATGACGTGCCTTGCCCGCTGCAGGTGCCCGTGTGTCGGGGGCCTGAGACATGGCAGCCGAGGGGATAACCTGATGGCCGCCATGTTGAGCAGGGAAGGTCGGAGTGCCGGCTGACGCATTCTTGAGTGCCAGCTGTGAAACAGTCTGTAATTGTGTGGCCAGTGTAGTGACTATTTGCGTAAGCTCCTTGAGCTGTGCCATATTCCCACTACGTTTAGACTTTTTGGCCTTTTGCGTGGAGGATTCAGGATTGGATGCGGTTTGGGCACCGCCGGTGGCACCTTCAATGGCGCCATCTTGGTCGCCATCTTGGATTTCGTCCGCGGTGTCGGCCGCAGTGTCCTCACTTTGGTCCTCCTCATGCTGTGAGTTATTATCAAGCACCTTACCCTTGGCACTGTTCTTTGTTTCACGAGCCATCTTTTATATAGCAGGTGAGTTGAGCGTAGAAAATGGACTGCTGATGCGTATGCCTGTTTAGCGTCCAAAATATTTAATAGTCCGAGTCGAACCAGGGTGGGAGACTGAATGACCACCTGGGTGGAGGTGTGAGACCCCTGTGGTGCCGCGCGCATGCGCGGGTGTAGAAGGGGTGAGAGTGGGGGTGTGTGTACGTGTACAATGACCAGTAATTACAGACAAGCTGCAATGACCTACCAATTAAAACCAAGCATCTCGTTTAGATGACCGCCGATAGGGAGAGCGCACGTCGCGCTTCCGGTTCACAACGCGCATGTCTGGGGCATGGCGCGCGTCTCCTGATCGGCTACAATTTTTGGTTGAACATGGCGTCATATGCTGGCCTCTTCTACAACAGTTTGGTAGTTTTCCTAAGGGCATGCTCTCCTTCCTTTCCATCTTTCTTCGTTCTATTCTTTCTCTTTACAATTGGCCTGGGAGGAAGAAGCCATAGTATTCGCCTAAATGCTAGGTTCGTTAGCCTATCAAACGATCGGTGTTCATCCATGAGAGTTAGCAGCTGATTAGGCCTAGCCTCGCCTCGGGCTAACCTCGCCTTTCTCGGGGTTTCGCACAAAAGGAACACCGACCGCGCAAAAGTCGTCTGGTACTAGAACAGACGACATTGCGTAAGAATAACTTCTGAGGCCGACCGCATCGCCCCCAAGCGTAGTGTGGATGAACTCGCTGTGGCGGTCTCTTCAAAAGTGGTTGTGATCGCAGTCAAAGAAGCCAGGGTGATTACTGGAGCAGGCGTTTTGTTTCTTTGTTTCGGTCTGTCTTTGTTTCTTTGGTGCGTCTTGCTGTTTATTATAACGGTCGTCTCCTGAGAGAAGCCCTTAAGTAGCGACGCTTGGGAGTTGCAGAAATTGCCACACTTTGTCAAAGTGTATACTTTCATCTACAGAACTCTAAGAGGTATTGTCAATAAAGGAAGCCCATCATATGTATAATGTTAAGGATATTGGAAACATCAAGTTTCTTCAGGGAAGGGGCCTCCTACAACAATTTCAGATGATGCATTGCTATAGCAACTACCGGTGTATATTTGCTCAATTATTTCAACTTGTAATATCGTTGTGAGTTATGTTGTTTCTTTCGGATTAAACACACACACACACAAAAAGAAACGGCGCCAAAGAAACCAACAAAAAACAAGGCAGCAGTATGGTACTAAAGAACACTATAGCATGCCGCGTCATTCCACTGTACTGTAGTGGTGATATTTTCTGTCTATTTTATATATCTTTTAAAAGAGGTAAACATGAGATGCGAAAATATGATATACTGTCTGATGATATGGTTTATGGTCTATAGTGCACATGGGGAAAAACGTAAAGTTGTTTTTTTATTGAGATCACGTCAGGTAACTGGTTATCGGTGCTCATACTGCCATGGTGGTTTGGCTGCTGACTTATTCTTTGTTTACCTACCCTGAGGCCTACCTGGCACGAGCTGCTCACCCTGTTAGGTAACCCAGGCCAGACGTAATGTACCTGCTCACACGCTCCACATAGTTGTCTCATCGATAACACACTCAAACAATTCCAGGACCAGTCAGCTGCACAGAACCTCTGAAACACTAAAAAGATAACTAGTCTGTTACATTAACTCCTAACTGCTCCTCACCCCCACCCTGCCCTGTACAAAACCCCGAGTTGCTCATATTCCACCCTTTGAAGTACAGAAAATCATTGCACAGCCTCAATTAGGCTCTGGCAGCATTGGTGGCGGAAGTTCCTTGCCCCTCTTAAGGTGGCACATGTGCACTTTTCTCCAGGTGTTCTTTTCACGCCCCCTATCGGACAGGCCAGAGACGCTGAGTGCCTTTCCGGTTCCGCCCCAGTGGATTTCCCCTTTTCCCCATTTTGTCGCCACAGGGAGCGACGTGTTCGGGAGTGGATGGCGGCTAAAGATGCATATTTTATCCATGAGCAGAGTATGAGTTAGTGGGAGCAGGAGGGAAGTATAGCGCTTACCTCTTAAGACAAAGGCACTGCCTGTGGCGCCATCCAGTGAGTGATCAGCAGGAAATTGAATGTAATAATTGGACAAAGGGGCGCCGACCCAGAGCCAAGCCAGGTGAGCATGGAAACCAATGTGACGTGAAGGGCCTACTGGAGGCATCAGCCTCTCCTCCAGCATCCAGACCACATCAAGGCCAACCTGAGGGAAAGGGGTGTCTGGTACTTTGGTATGGAGAGAGTGTCCTCAAGTTAGGCAACCATCCTTTCTCTTTGTTGATTTTGGAGGGAATGTATATGGGTTATGTGGGGATGTGCTATGCAGTTTTGAGTGGTTGACTGCAAGATTGACATATCAGTAGTATCAGTGTTGCCATGTCTAGATAAGGATGTGTACATTGTATCATGATTCACTTTATCCTGTTCAAAAAGACTTGTTACCATAGTACCCCGCATATATGGCGGGACTTATACATCGGGATGTTAGTTGTTTGCACACGTGGAACACCAAGAGCTTTCATTTAATATGTTACACATCCCCTTGAATCCTGGACCATCAATTAGAACTGACGTTCTAACTGACGTTATATCATGTTAATTATTTTGGGATGAAACCTCAAACTCAAGGTGCGTCTTATATACGGGACCACTTTATGTGCGGGGTACCATGGTGCATGCAGCTGCATTTCAGGATTGTATGTTATTGCTACGGCACACCAAGTGCAAGAACATTATAGCATATAAATCACAGTATAACAAGCAGATGATTTCTAACTAAGTCTATGATGGTGCTCTAGTGTGTCTGAAAGATTGGTGCGAAACCCTATCATGTTCAGTGCCAAATTCAAAGGTTCCCCACTCTTTACCTATGGTAGAAACCTCAGAGCCAATATCATTCTGAACTTATACCTAGAACAGAGCATCATGTTTTTACCCGCTCTATCTCTGGTCTGGTCCCACGATCTGTAATTGTGACGCCAGTGGCGCCTCTAGTGACAGCCACTTCACATCAGACGCCAACCGTCTTTAGTGGCGTCACTAGAGGCAGGCATGTCTAGCATCCTGCGCCAGTGGCCCTATTCAAAGGGCCCAACCTGAGATATTATTGATAAGAACATGGAAATCATGCATGCCATGACCGCCTATGAGGTAATTAGTTTACTTTGAAGGACCCCTCAATCGATCGTTGTCAGAAAGCTTTATGGTGTCAGCCTTTTCCCATTTCTCCCCACTGTGAGAGCATTCAGGCCTAGTAGTAGCCGCAGGACCCCCGCCCAGTAAGAGGGCAAGATTCGTGAGTAGGGACGAAACAGAAAAGGGGCGAAAAGGTGTAATTGGGAGAGGGTAGGAACTAAGGTCTATGATGAGGTAGTGGGAAGACGTCCAAGGTTCCATCCCTCCCTCCAGCCTCAGGGCTAACGGGACGCCAGTTGCATGTCAGGAAGCATGTTTCTGCGCATGTCAGGCCCACGAAAACTCTGGGGTGAGGAAATTAAACATGGGAGGTGTCACGCACCTTTTGCTTTGGCTGGATGGAGGTTTTTGGGGTTCATGGTTAAGATTTGTCAATGCCAATAATGCTCCCATGCTGCAACGTCCATGCACCATCATGACGGGTAGCACTCTAATGAGATCTGTCCCCAGGGGGCAGAAGTAACCCTACAGGTGGGCGGGTCACTATTGTCAGGTGGCACATTACATGGGTTTACCATAAGGTCATCCCATAGTGGGTTTATCAATGTTAATGTGTGGATAATAATATAGGCCCTGTGACAATTGTTGTGAACCTCTAGGTCAGTGTGCCTTACTTACATGTTTAGTGCCTTCTTTTTATAACAAAACATGTACCTACCAGCCAGTGATAGACATAGGATCTCAATTTAAATGAGAATGTATGAGTAATAAAGTACATGTTTACATTATCTACATGTGATTTAGGTCTACCGAGACTAGCATTCTGACATGTATTGTTTACAAGATATTTGACAAGACAACATTACACCAATATCCCTTTTACCCATCAAATTAACTTCAGTGTCCACGGATATTATTTTTCTGAAGTTTTATTTATGAAGGAGTAGTAGAGACACTGGGTGACATAATATTATGAATAAATGTCAACCAACAAAGGTATTCCAAAGCTAATCATGAACATTGTGTTATGAAGATGAGCATCACTGTACATAGCAGAGCACACACACGTGGTATTGTGTATAACAATGTCGGATAGCGTGCCGCAATGGTTTTGGGCCCACAATATCACACAATATGGCAAAAGCCATATTATGATTTATTAAGCTATTAATGTATAGATATTCTGGGACGAGGTGAGGTTTGCTTGAAATATTCGCCCGACCACGGAGCAGGAGGGTGAATATTTCAAGCTAACCTCACCGAGTCCAGAATATCTATGCATTAATGCGTTTATCGCACTAATTCATCCATTATGTATTAATTTCTTACCTTATAACCCCAGAATTAATCCATGAGAAGACATTTTGTAAGTGCATGCGATCCGCAGGGTTTGCCAAGCCAGCATAGCCATTGTTTTTACTCCACCCATCATACCCTCGTCTTTCCAATGTCTTTTCGGGTATAATCCAAGCATGTCAAGTCCTGTATTTCTAGCATCGCCAAATATACGATCTCTAGTTGGTGTTTGCCTACATTTTGTATCCATTTTCTTATAAATAAATAAGAATCCATTGATTTTCCATAGCGATCCAATGCACATGGCCCGGTACACAGCCATTGCGTCTTGTTGACGAAGCGGGGAGGTACCCGGATGTAAAATCTAGGTCAAAGACGCATCGAACAAGGAATGGCTGGATGGGGCAGGTCCCAACTTGTATCGCTATGGAAAATCAATGAAATTTTATTTATTTCGAAGAAAATGGAGAAATTAGGCATGGCATGTTCATCTAGGATATCTAAGGATGTTTCCCTCTTAATAACTCCACCAGGCTCCATGGATTCTAGGCTAACGAGGTGTGTAAACATCAGGTATGTCGGACAACTTTTTGAAATGATTGATGTACATAGCTTTATATCACCGGTCGGCTTGGTATAGTGGACAGTGAGCTCGTCTCCTGCCCCAGCGGCCGGGGATCGATTCCCCGTTGAACCTAAATGGTTTTAACTGAAAAACTATGGCGTAGTTGACTTTGTATGCTTCGCCAATTTATTAACTTGGTCAGGTTCTAACCAAGACCGTCTTAGAAAAAAAAAAAGGATTCTGAGAGTGCGGTTAAACCCCAATAACGGCACAGGGTTATGACCAAAAAGGCAATGTAGAGGCCAGAATCGTGAGATAAGGTGCTTTACAGCACACCTTCCCTGTCACACCTTGCACATCCCAGCGTAATAGTGCAGGTATCATTTCCTATATTGTCTAATGAACAAGTAACCAATGGATAACTCATGACGAGTGTGGGTTAGTGAAGGATAATGACACGAGGCCGTAGGCCGAGTGTTATTAGCCTTTGCTAACCCACACGAGTCATGAGTTATCCATTGACTACTTATTTTATACCACGAAACCAATAAATAATCAATATTATACCAATAAATTCAAGTTGAAAACAAAAATTATTCCCCCTCCCCGGGACTCGATGCCAGCCATTGTGTGTACACGATCGGTACATACACCTCCTCGCCCGGCAGCAGACAGCGACAGCCCCCATCTCGGCTAGCCTTAGCAGCGGCACACGGCGAAAAATAGTGTACATACACCTCCTCCCCCGGCAGCGGACAGCGACAGCGCACACGGCGAAAAACAGATGCGTCTCCCTGTTATGTTTGTGTATAATACACCTCGTCGCCACGGCGGCGGACAGCGACAGCGCACACGACGAAAAAAGATTTCAATGCGTCTCGCTGTTATGTTTGTGTAGAATACACCTCGTCGCCCGGCAGCAGACAGCGACAGCGCACACGGCGAAAAAAGGAGCGCCCGGGCTGGGATTCGATCCGCGGACCTCTCACGGCTGAGCGCAAGGCGCTAACCGCTAGGCCACCGCATCTCCTCCTTCTGCGCCCGGCAGCGGACAGCGACAGCGCACACGGCGAAAAAAGACGCGTCTCGCTGTTATGTTTGTGTATAATACACCTCATCGCCCGGCAGCGGACAGTGACAGCGCACACGGCTTTGTATCATATCCAGACCTGGTTCTAGCCGGCCACCATCAGCCAGTCCCTGTGGCGCAATGCATAGGGTATTGGATTAGGAATCTGAGGCTGCAGGTTCAAGCCCTGCCCAGGTCATAAGATTTCGTGGGTTTTAACATGTAATATATGACATGGAAGGACATGGATAACCACACACCTTCCAAAATTGATGTTACAGCCTATAGGGTGTGCACCATCGACAGATATGTGGATGGGAATAGACACCAAAAAGCACTGTGTAACCCACAAATCGTGGTATAATTAGAGATATCATCATATATAGGAACCGTGTTTCTATTTTGCCATGTTGCATTGCTTACCAGAAGGTAGGAACGGTGTTGATGTTGTCAAAGTGACCTTTCTCGTCTATAACGTTATAATATACCGGTATATACATGTCTATGGAATGCATTGTGCGTCTTTACCTTTTTCTTAAAAAGCCACGATAGCGTGCAGAAGAACACAACACTGCATGCGCTATATGTGGAACCGGTACTGCTTAAGTAATATTGTTTTCAAAGTAATATAATTCTACCCTTATCAGTGTCATATTATAACTATAGTACGATTAAACTAATGCCGCACACTTTACAACATAGTTTGTTAGACAACTAGGTTAATATAATTCAATTATCAGCATGCTCAATCTTAGAAATCAACACCATTTAAAATCCACTCCATTGTACCTGGATGAATGGATATTCGTGAAAGGGTTACAGTATAAATTCCCAAAACAGATCAGCCCTCGCTTCAGTGAACCAAATGAAGAGAAAAACGGACCTCTAACATACTCAAGATAGACAAAGAATTACGAAGGCGCGTACACAAAGTGACCAGCGCGCGCTCATTCTGATCCTGATCCGCGAAGCTGACCGCCATTACGCATCCGGGCACTATCGGACTGATGTAACCCCCTGGCGGCCAAAGTGCCAAGCAGGCCCTGATCCCTGGAAGCTACAATGGCCAGCTACTTGAGTAAATAGGGGAGCTTTTGTTTCGGGTATGGTTAAGTACCCTGGAGGCCGAGCTCCTTAAGGCTCCCCATGAACTTAATGCAGGCGGCAGAGCGACCCAATCTCTGGCTCATTGTCCTCCTGGCCGCTGGCGTCTGGCCAAGCCTACAAGCCTAATGGGGCTCACTGCATTTACCTCTGCCCAATTGTATTTTCCATATAGAAGATTTTAGACTTATACTAATAAGTGTTTTTATTTGCCTTAGTCGTTTATCTATATCGAAATCAGATTGGTAGCTGTGCATAACGCCAGTGTTGCCATTGTGGACCAAGTAGCCAAATGGGCATAGATCAGTGGCGGATCCAGGGTTTTGAAAAGGAGGGGGCGCGGCCCAAAAGAAGGGGGCGCATCCCTTGATTTTTAGCAAATTTTGGGGTTGAAAATATGTAATTAAACTCTTAAGTACTGGCAAAAAGGGGGAGGCGCTCCCCCCTCTAAATCCGCCACTGTTAGATTGTTGTAAAGGTGGGTCTGATTTTAGGGTATAGCGCGATACTACAGGGAATTGCCCATTACGAGAATCTTAGCTTGAAGCATATATTTTTAAAAGGCTTGCTAGAATGGTGTCAATTCATCCAATTCAAGCAGGTTCACGTAGTTATCACGGTTATCATTATATCGATTCAGCCGAATCCATTACAGCAATGTAATTCTTCAGTAAGTCTGTTTATAAGAGCATAACCATTAGATGACTTTTCAGACAGGTAATCCAACATTTGAAATCAGCTATTACATCAATTGTGTTAATAACCAGAATGGTCATCCATCACTTACAAATGTCCACAAGACGATACAAACCCCCACATAGTATAGGGACTATACAAGACTCCATATTTAGACATTCTGACGACTAAACCATATTCACCGTGAAGAGAAGACCCGAGTTTTTCTTCTTGATTAACAGGGGGAGGTTTAGTGTCCATATAAAGCCTTTCTTTACATGTTCTCTGCTCAAGCTGCCGAGATATTACGCCTGTCTACTTTATATTCGCAGTCTGCCTAGTCACTAGAAGAACGTCACTTGTTGGAATTGACCTTAAATTCTCCATGGCTGGCCCAGCATTTTCACACCCACTAACCACCCTATAGGGAAGATACGCTTGAGACTGCAGCCAAGGGGAAAAGGGGAAAGCAAGATATAAATCTTCCAATACCTCTCTAGCATGAAGTTTTTCTTCCTCCTCCCTTCTATCTCCATTCATAGGTCTGTACCTTTTTTTGCCAATCTCTCAGGATGTCAAGACTTTTTTCCTTCACATAAATATATTTTCTCTTCTGTGATGTGAGGCAGGTGTGCAGGAGGCTGAGGCAATTGGTGGGAGAGGGAGGAGCACGAGAGAAGGGAAGCGCTGGCTGGGTGAATGGGAAATAGAGCCCTGAGAATTACTGTCCAAATACAGTCAACATTTCCACCAGGTGTAAGTAATGAAGTTGCATGTTTAACGGGTGTTGCTCAACGGGACTGGACGCCAGATTACCCCCAGTCCATCCCCTAAATATCTCCCCTCCTCTCCCAATGCCTTTGCAGGGGCCTCAGTTAGGTTCCAAACAGTAGGTGAGTTAATGGTAAGTTAGGCAACGCCTTTAGTGAGCTGAGATTAGCGGGAGCTGGGAGGGCAGGTTTCTGTAGGTGTTGCAGCAGGCTACATTAGCTACTGCTCCGTTTGCTTTCCGCCAGGCTGATTGTGGATAAAGGGAAGGTCGCTGTGTAAGTGTGGGATAGGGTTTCAGGCCTGCAGAGGTGCATGGTGCCCTGAGATACAGAAAGATAGACACATGCAGTGGGAGATTCCCAACACCAATATAGCACGCACGCATAGTTCAACATTTGCCAGGTTCACATCTGATTTCTTTATTATAGGAAATGGCACAATTTTCTGTTTAGTTTCATGGGCTCTTAACACAGAATTGCTTGGTGAAATATCCTCCATTGGAGTATAATTAGTGCTACAATTAATCCTATTGACAGTAATTAATGTATCATATATCCAAAGAGAATTGTGGATATCTTTTACCATCCCCTTGTATGCATCAGCGTTCACCAGAATATCATTATTGAGATGTGTATACCAATCAGTATCTGAATAAGATATAGTGGGCCTGTCTGCACCCATGACAATACAAACTACAGATATATCGCGAATTAGATTACATTTCTAACCGAAGATGATTTGAATGTGATTGGACTATTTTTGAAATCTAAAAATAACCCTGCATAAAAAGGTATTCTGGTTGTCTGTTAATTTCCTTTTTGGGGGGTAAATTAGATTGCCAGTCGTCTAAGTAGTGCCCTTTGGGCTTTTTCTGTGTGAAAAGTAAATTACATCCAATTTAATGAAGTCTAAACGGTTTGACCAGATCTTTTTGTTGCCACAACCTGCCACCAGGTGAAGAAGCTTCCCCTGCTCTGTTCTGCACCTGTTGCTATGACAACACAGGGGGACATCGTCGATGACTATCTTCTCCCTCAATCCTCATGGTCAATGAGCGAGTAAACATTGTTGTTTCTCTTCATTGTAGACCACCATCCCACAGCTGATTATGCATTTAACATCTGTTGTGGGACAGTCTAAATAACCCGAATGACGCGTGCGCATAACGATGTTTTGCCTTTTGCCATTCAGACCTAAAGCAACATGGCAGTGCTACGCCTGCCAACTGCTAGTTATAGTCCCCCGATGTTGTTCTGACGCTGATACAAAAACGTTTTCGGAAACAGACCCAATTATGCCTCTATCAGGCCGGGATGGGGATACAATGGCTTAATTTGTGGATATATCCGCCTTCGGGCTAGCTTGGGGATTAGGTGTCTTGTCAATAAGGGCTGGTCAATGTTGATGCTGGGACTTAACGTTGACACGAGCCACCCTTACTCCCAGTCACTCTCCCAATACTCCAATGCTATTTGCCCATAGGGGATACCTACAGCAATATACTGATATTATTTACCTTAAGATGTTTGACACAGAGTGAAATGGGCAGGCCATTGCCATGTGGAACTATATCTGACTAAACATAGAAAGGAGCACCTGTAGTGTGGACTGTTTAAATATGGAATCTTTGAGACCTACAAATACAGATTACACACTTCTTATATACTGAATATGAATATGTCTTCTTGTTTATGTTTGGAACAGTTCACATTCCCTAATTGGGGTACAGGGCTGTGCTATCACAATATGTGTGGATATTGATACTGGTAGGAGAGATATTTCAGCATTCAAGTATTCTCTCCTCTCTCCTTTCTATTAGATATAAACAATATCTATTTTACAATTCTGTACACTTTTGTATATTCTCCCCATCTTCTATTTCCTATACCCATCAAGTTCAATCGTGCTGTGTGGTCCTCCAAGTCTGTGATATAGGCAATTCAAATAATATTTTCAACCTTTCAGTTCACCTTTTAACAATATTGCCACAATTCTTACTCCTGGGAGGGGTTTGTGTGTATTGTGCTGTTCAGTTAAGCTTTCACGTCGCCATGACACAATAGCAAATAAAATAGTTCCTCATCCCAAATCCAAATATTTATGATCACTTTCACAAGACAGGCTTCGAATCTCTTCCCAGCAGCAGCCTTGGACAACAGGTAAAACTATATTAGTCATTGGGAAGTTGGAATCAATTAAGATGTTTAAGATAGGGGGAGCCCCCACACACCATCAGTGTGAATTTTGGTGTCGGGATGTCTGACCACATTTGTATACACCACTTCAGAGGGTTGGACTGGACGGGTGCTTGTCAAAAACAGGATTTAGCCAGGTGTAGTTGTCTAGTGTTACACTCCAGGCTTTGTGGTTTTCACCTTTATTGGTGTAATCCCGTGTGTCGCCATCTTAGGTTCAACTCCCAGACAGGCTGAATAGTGATAAACCGGACTCAGAAGCTGACACCAATGGAAGGGTTTGCAAAAGAAATTTAGATGCAATTGGCATAAACCTACAACCTGTCCCCCTATACGTCCGGTTAGGTCTTTCATCTTAACTTTTTAAGTAACACATGTTTACGTTCTAATTACACTCTATAGCTTCAGATCAGCTCCGCCCGTAGGATGTAACGTATCAGTATTTGCCTCATTTAATTGAGTATGTGAATATTTACATATGACCTGCCAATGGTATGGCTAAATCTAAAAGTCTGAATTCATATCTCGGTGCATTCCACTTATAAAAACGTGTACTAAAAGAGCAGAGTACCACGTATAGCAGAAAGTTAATTATGAAACCTAGAACTAGTTCTTAGTATCATACAAATAACTGTGTATAATATCAATTTATGGTTATATAAGCAGGTAGCCTTCATATCTGTAGTCTAATAAATGTACTAGAATCGTCAAGGAGGATGACGTGATAGTTTTGCTACTACGCTGCTTGCAGAAACCTTTATCAAAGAGATCTTTCCTCTTGAACTGAATATAAAGATCAGTGTGCACCACACTCAAACATAGCAATATGCCTTATTGCCCTCCCTAAGTACACATGTAGGCCCAAATCCCAAAATTCATTGGTTAATGGTGTTGATATGTACACATCATTACCATAATCAATGAAACCCTTCAAATTAACCCTATGATCCAATTAACCTATATCTGAGTGTACTATAACCAAAGATCATGCACCCAAAGAACCACCCCCCGCCCCTTTCCATCCAGAACCCAACCCTATGGGTGTTACCCCAGCTCGTACAGTGTCAATGTCCTAGTACTCGTCGCCTTTTGCTTCTCCTGCAGGCTTCTCCATTGTCTAATCGATTCCCCATTCTTGTTGAATGGTGGCTCGTCTTTTGAAAACTACTTAGGCTGCACACTTCAAATGTGGGCGCGCGTTGGGCCATGACTATCGGTTGTGCCAGGATCATCGGTGGCTGGGGTCCGAACTAATCTTATTATACGCTGAATGGTGGAGGCACTTCTCGTCGACCACTTCACATGGCAAGGACCAGCCATTTTCTGCACCAACTGCTTCTTGTTCATTGATACTGATGGTGGTAGAGGTGTTGGTGGTGTGGTTTGGTCTGAGTGTTGCTTTTTGCCCATTGCCTATAGAAGCAGGGATGAAGGTATCCCTCTACAGTTGTCCATATACACATGATTGCCCACATCGAACAGGGAAAAAGGAGACTTCGATGAGTGGTTATCTACTTGTAGTTCTTTCAGAAAATCACACACTCTTTTGAGTGTATACTTCTTGTGCGCACCAGTCCCATTTCAAATTGATAATGTGCTAATGATGTGGATACATTTATGCAATGAGCTAGAAATAATGTAATGCTGTAAGTATTGCTCAAATGCACATTCCATTGAGGTAGCAATGCATGACGATTCAACCATATTTCTCTTTGTATGTAAGCATGTTACCTTCTAGTAGAAATATCTTCATTATTGAATGTGAAAAAGGGAAGATGGAGAGTAGCCTATGGTGTTGTTATACTTTTGATAATACAAGTGATTCGGTATCTGACCCAAATCTGACAAAGTGACATACCATGAGACAATAAAAGAACCCCGTGGAATGTGAGTAGTATAAGGAAAAGGACATTGTCTTTAGGCGAGTGTGACTGATCACGTATATTCATCTTAATATCATTTGATTATTAGTCCCCATATCTAGCTCCTTGGAGCTCCTTGGAGCACTTGCCACATTTCAGCATATATCTCTAAATTATGTACATGAAACCCAATGGTACACAAGCATATTGCCAGCTTTTACTCCTCTTTTGCCCCGTACAACAGCGTCAGATCTGCATCGCTAGATCCAATGTAGATTATATCACGGTGGTTGTTTTTGGACATCCGAACACTCAGTCTTTTATCGACCAGCCATTCACCACTTGGGTTACAATAATGTTAATTTGGACAGAATCACTGCTTCGACTATTGATGATTAGTACACGGTCTGTTAAGACTACTCGGCCAGAGTAACTCTCACCCCTTAGGTCCTCGTTCTCCTCTATTCACACTTCCCACACTCCCCTATCACATTCACACCTGTATCAATCTCATCAGCCTCCTTTGTGTCCTACCTGAACCCACCACACCTGACATCCGATACGGGACGACACCTCCCGGCAAGCACAGGAAATGAGGAATTGTTGAGGCAGTTCAGCCTTTAGCTACAGATAACCTTCATCCTTGACAACCACCCACGACTGGCCCTCCCAGCACCCACCCTACCCTACCCAACTCTAGGACAGGGCTTCCAAAGCCCCAAGCCCATCCCCCCTCCCTTCCTTCTTCATTATGATTTTTTTTCTGGGCGTGGGAGATTTGAAAATTAATTCAGTGGGCGAGGATTGAGGTTGATGTACCTAAATCTGCGTTTATTATTAGGTTTTCAAGCATGGGTGCAATTTAGGTTCGTGTCTGAGGTCCCTAGGCAAAGATATCATGTTTCCAGCCGCCCTAAGGACCTGGAGTCTTAAGTCAATAACTGCAGTAAGCCCACTCGGGGGAAAAGCCACGGTCCCACACAGACAACTGTTGCTCTTCTCTTGTAACTCTCATGTGGTTGACCCCGGGAAACTGAAATCTGTTGGGGCAATTCAGCACCCAAAAATGAACGTCGTAGAACTCAGATGTTTTACTGGAGTAATTTTAATTCCATAGAGGTACTTTTTTCACAAGCCATGGTGAATACCTTATAGAAAGGTTTAATATCTGATGTAGACTTATAGAGCCTGCTCCTAATTTACAATTCAATGATTCAGTTTTACAAATCGATCACTGTGGCATGATATTAGCCAGTTTTTCTACCTTCCCATGTCTCAACTTTTGCTTCTAGAGATAAATTTCTAACCAGACAAATACTGAAACAAATGTATGATCAGAAAGTATTGCCATAAACAAATAAGTGAACAAATCAAAACTTGTCAAACTTGCACTAGATTTTTTATACATATAACTGTAGTGACTGTCATGGAACGGTTGTCATTCATAAGAACAAGGTAGGTCGTCTGTATATAGTTGTGAATTTAATATGGAAACTCTGTGGCAGGGGATGGCTGTTAATGGTTTTAACGCTTTTATTTTACGTTGACCACTTTGAAGACCGCAGCAAACCTATATTTTTGAACGTGGTTGACACTCAAGATAAATATTTTTCATGCTTTTGAAGCACTGTAAAACTTATGTGCTGAACAACACACCTTGGAAATATGTCTTCAGAAAACACCAGTGGCGTTCTGTCCATCCTTGCATGTGCTGGAATCAAGACAACTGTGGTCCTTTGCACGGACGGTGAGGTATCTTCACTAAAGATAGGCATAAATAAAGATAACACTGAAGATAGTTTTGTAGATAATATCAATTTCATTTCTCTAGGAGCAGTCGTTATTAGTCATACATTTGCAATAACATCTTTGAAAAGATAGGTTAGAGATAACGATTCTCATGATATCTTTAAATTACCACTTCCCTAATCTGTCACCCCGTCCCTTCCACTAAGCATTGCGTCTATTTTTCGCTATGAGCTATCATTGACTCTAATTTTGTAGTCGGTGGTGACATTGGCTGGCTCAGGATATTTCTGTAGGTTGGCTAGTATCTGAGCCTTAACGTAGCTCCCCACTGACACCTACACCGTCTTATCTCTCTGCAGCTGACACTAGGGTCGGCACCCCCACCGGAAGGGCTTCTGGGCGTCTGTCAGAGCCGCTCATGACGTATCGTGACGTCACGGTTAATAACTGACGACACGTGCCGTTAACGTACAGAGGTCGCGGGGCGTGCGCACCTTCCTGGCTTCCAGTTCAAACAGTCTCGCTTTGAGCGCGTGAAGATAGCGCTAATCAATGTTATTTTGTTCATTTCCTTCCCACCCCCCTCTCTCTCTCTCTCTCTCTCTCTCTCTCTCTCTCTTTCCTTCTCTCTTCTTTCTCTCTCTTCTTTTGTCAATACCACATACCACAATCACCCCTCGTCTCTTGACTAATTATTTTGGTTTTTGCATGCCCATACTTATGGTCATTCAATGCGTTAAACATTTTGATAAAACATTGATAAAATCGGAGCTCTATATATGCACATTCATTCGGATGTGAATGTTTCCTATAGAGGCTAGACGATGACCATCTTACATATCGTGCTGGACATAGGAAAATCATGCATTTGAAATCGATCCATTGTATATAAAGTCTCTCTTCCTCTGTATTGAGCGAGAAATATCTTAATTTCATTCGCGACATTGTAAATTCGGGCCCTCAAGATATGGACTCTTCATTTTTTTTTTATTTCAGCCGGCTCTAACTCTCTCTAGGGGGCGATATGAGCACTAGACCCAGCTGGGAACCAGCATGCATGGACTTCTAGCAAACTAAGATTATTTCGCTCATTTTGCGATGCTTTTTCTCACTTTTTGTGTGCTTCCTTGGCGCCTGCGCTGCGTGATTTCAGGCACAGCAGACGACATTTAGCGACATCAAAGCGAGGCTGCCTCAGCAGCTTTAATGAGAAGGGGAGGCGCTATTGGCCCTTGTCGAATCAAAGCTCTCCATTATCTCGGTCCCCTCGTGTGCCGCACCCATCTGACCCTCCAATCGCAGGGCCTAAGTAGTCGCATTATATAAAGTCCCATCACGGCCCCGCCATCTTTGCAGATCGGAGAGGGAGCTTGGGCCCAGTCAACCCTGCAACATCTTCCGTGGGAAAAATGAGCGCCCGAAAATCCCTCGGTTGGGGATAAGTTTCTTTTTTCGTGCTCTTTTCCCCCGTTATCTGCATGGACGGGTGTATTATTTAGGCTTCTTGTCTCACGGTCCTAATAGTAATCTCGTATTTATGCGCGGTGGGAGAGGAATGAAGACTGTGTGGTAATGAAACCTGGTGTCGGGGTTTGCAGAAAGTCTCATCCAGGCAACTGCAGATAGGTCGTCTGCTTCTTTTATTATCACATCCTTTGGCGCCAACTTTTAGCAGACGATATTTTACTGGCCTGTTTTTTTCCCCAATAGAAGTTACCCTGCATAAAGTGACTTCTTACGGTGGCCAAATGTGTGGTCAGACTAGTTTTCATGATTATGTTTTCCTCCTCTTTTCTCGCATTTTTATCTGCCTTCAAGCTAACACCATTATCTATTTGATGGTCAGAATTTTCTCACACTGGGGTGCCATCCATATCAGATAAATGGCCAATTTGTGTCTTGCTGACTCGATGTTTGCCTTTTAATGATGCCTGCTGCAACCAAAAGGGCACGCCTTGATCAGCCATTTTTCTGTCTGACCGGCAGACCGTGCAGACAGCCCTGTGAACTAGTGCGCAGTTGTCACTCCCCTTGCTCCTCATCTTTCTCACCGCCTTTCTTATCCTCTATACAAGCTGGTCTTTCGCCGTCGTCTTTCTCTACTCCCTTGACTATACTAAAGACCTCACCACCCTCCATTCTCTCTACCAATAGCTTTATACTGGCCAATGTTATTGTTCTTTCTATGAGCCCCCTATCCCTCGATTATACTCTCTGTGGGGTTACTAGATAGTATACCGTCTCTTTCCTGAAGTCTCTTCTCTCTCTCTTCTGTCACTGCTTCTGTCCCTTTCGAGTTTATAAAATACTCTGTGGCATTTAACGTCCTCGCTTGTTTTTACACACCAACATGTACTTATTCTATTTCCAAGTATTCCAACCTGAAACCTAATGCCCAGAAGAAGCAAACAGACGCCCCTGGCTTCGCTACTGCCACCTGGGTGGCGCCTTGTGAACTATCACCTAGCCTTGGCAGCAGGCAGCTCCATCCCCAGAGCTGAACAAGCACTTTGGGATCTGGCCTCCAACCCCATCCTCCAGGGCTGATGGGAGCGGCCTGCTCAATAAAGACATCACAGGGCCACGATTGGTTTAAATATTTCACAAGGTGAATTCGATTATATAATCAGCAGGTGATCAGACACTGGAGGCGTGCATCTCTCACTTCACCACACCCTTGCCATTGACTACCACCTACCCACACACACCCCAGGGGGTAAAAAGGGAGATGGAAGTCTATTCTTTTCAGAACTTGAAGTAGAAAAAGAGATGCGAGAAGTGAGTTTTTTGCCTCTCAGTGGTGGGACCCATAGAGGTTGGTCAATGGGGAGAGAGGGGCCGACTTCGGTTGCACACTCACACACATTGCACAGTCATGGTTCGTTAGAGGAGGGCCGCTATTGGTTTTGTCGGTGGGCGATATTTAATGTAACGGCTGATTCTATTAACCAGATGGCTACCTTGGTTATGCCTTCCGACCATGCTTCATCGGGCGCTGGGTGATCGAGCTGCTCCCAAACTGTTACACTCACAGAGACGAGCAGCTCACTAAAATACTGCCACCCTACTAAAGCCACTCAGATCGGATAATTTGATCTTTAAAAAAAGTCTGTTTACTCCTCTTCGCCTCAGATTTTATACAATTTAGAGACTGGCGTTACTATTTGTATTACCATGTAAACATGGTCATTGGGAAAATTGATAAATCAGGTCCATGTCGAATCACTTTGCCATTTTCACGGCTACAAAGTTGGAATCGCAAAAAAAATAATTTTCTTGACCTTGAGATACATTTCTCTACACATTGAATAGGAGAGAAGTAACAATGACACTTCAGCATATTATCTACATTTAGGCATTTATATACGTGTAGGTATAATAGTATTATTTTATACAACAATTGTAGCTAATTATTTAGTAACTTTCACCGATGTTGCCTCACTGTGCCTATCAGGCATTGGTAGAATTGAATATTGGGAATGCCTGGCGTTATATTGTTTCAGACGCCAAGTCTCTGAGGAGTGACATTACCAGTGGGCCAATTAATTATTGCCAGAGACACTGGGAAGTTCTGGAGGGTTGGGTAAGATCAATTCCCCTGCCTCCAGTAGGTACAGAAGGTGTTGGCTGTGGTCTCTCCTCCTGGCAGATCCTACCCCTTCCTCATCTCCCTCTCCTAACCCCAAACCACCCCTTCCCCTACACACACAGACACATGCATTTATTGGTCCAGTATTGGGGTACCTCAGTGCACATCCCTCCAAGCTACACCTTTGCATCTCTGCCATCCTCATTGCCTATGAGCTGCTTCTTCTGCAATTGCTGTTTGTGCATGGGCATTCTCCTTTATCTCCTCCTCCTTCCCCTTCTCACACACTTACATTATCCCTTGAAGGGCCGCATGGCGCCTCCATGTGTATGTTCCGTGGTCTTCCTGGGCCACAATGCAGTACATGTTCTGGCAAATCTTCTTACTAACACTGTATTGGTGTCGCTATTTATGGTTAACATGTGGCAGTGACGAGCTACACACCAGGGCTGCATCCATGCAGCATACCGACAAATTCACTATGCAAGCCTAAAAGGGTTAACACTCATTCTCCCTACACATCACTCTCTGCACTCATCATCGGCTGGTCTTTGTTTTCACAGAGTTTCTTCTCATCCAAACTTTATGAATATTCATAAACTTGTATTATGCACGCGACCATGGTTGGTAGGATTAGTTTGGTGTAAGATTGCATCTCTTTGATCCTCCATATTCCCCATTAGCTTAATTCCCAACGACTTTGATAAGACACGCTCTCGTCCTTTCAGTCGCCCCCTCATTCCTTCTTGGGGTCCAGTGGTCAAAAGAATATTGAATTTCTATACAGCCGAAGGTCAATTGACTGGGGACAAAATAATTAGTAATCTTTCTTATCAACCAATAGGCCAGTCATTTTTGAAAAGGGCAAGTAAGACTCATTACTTTACTACATCTTTGCAATTCCATCGTTGCTTATACCAAAGCTATAGCTGAAAATTCATGTAAATGCATTGAAAAAAGCTCTAAATTGTCTGGACTTCTTGAAATGTTATAACATTGAAGAAAAGGGGGATATGGGAGAGGATACCCAACGGGGGGGGGGGTGGCAAGGACGTTTTTTGAGAGGGGGCATACTTTGATATAATACATTTAGCTCCATCTGATAATCTGAGGGTCCCTGCCCCCCCTCCTTCGGTGAATTTAAAAAAAAAACTAAAGCAAAAAAAAAACTAAAACAAGAAAATAAAACGTTGGTTTTCTACGAGGAGTGATTTTTTTTCTTATTTCAGTTGGATCTTAAGTTGGTGCATGTTCCCCTAGGTATAAGAAGGGTACACTTGAGGAGGGTAGGGGGATAGGTGAGGTTCACTGGGGTAAATGAGACCAGGGGCGGCGTCTTCTGCGGCCATACCCACACGCAAATGGAGCAAGAGGCGGTGCCAATTTAAGTGCGTCCAGCTCTGAACAATCTATTTAATCTAACAGGGCTTGATCGTGCTTATGTTTAATGAATCAAATCTCAAGTTGCACACGGCATCGGTCTCGTGCTTCTATTTCTGTGGGTGATGTTCTTTTATTGCCCACACTTCTGCTATTTGATGTTGCCATAGGAGGAAAGTGCAATGCTCACATTAAGGATGTTTTTAGAAGGGTATATTAATTCATCGCTGATTCAAATGAGCTCGTCAATGTTTCTCAACAGAGATCTAGGAATCATGATTAAAAGAAGTCACAGTCAGCTCCTTTTCAACTTCAAGAGCCTCTTTGAAAGTTCTCCTATCGTCTTGTTTTGACAGATATTCATATGGCAAGGGGTAACCCCCAGCTTCCCCGTGTTACAGATCATTTGCAAGTATTCACATCCATACCCTGTGATAACCCATTTCCCATATTCATATATTCCCTTTCATTATTCAGTTTAGAGTATTTTCTGGAATACTTGATGAGGTTGCGTGCAACCAACATTCTGGCAATGTGAAATATCACAATATGGCCAGCAAATTGATCAGCTACATGGACCGGTTCTATATCAGATGATCTCTATATCAAAGCATGAATCAGAATGCTACATTTAAACAACAAATCCGTATATAGACTAGGCCTACAAACAAACAAAAAATACCTACATTTCCATTATAAATAATTTAATTAATTCCAACTATATACAGATCCACGTGGTTCATATTTGATATAGGTGCTTCAGATAAAGTGAGTGAGCAAACTGCAAAGCCCCTTTTTCACCCCTGTATAACATTGATAATGTGGACACTATTGTGGAATATAGATATTGAACCTAACAAAGCCATGGGGAAAACAACATGAGGTTTCCCCAACCAGATGCACACATGTGACATAGCAGAAACAAGTTGGAGAGTGAATTATTGAGTCGCCTTCTTATTGGTCGGCAGTTGCACGTTGCATGGTGTTTCCGCACAATTTGGCGCCATTTCGTGTCGATGTCGGGCCGCCTCAGTGGACGAGTCAGCGTCAGTTTTTGATGCATTCGTCATCAGGACTTCTTTGTGCTGGCGGCAAGTTCAAAGCGGCCTGTGCCCACGAAAATAACACCCCATGGATGGAGCCACCACAAACCCCCACCCCTCTCCTCCTACTTCCCTCCTCCAACCCCAATCCTCTGCCATTAGTCCTTTCCTTCACACAGCACTCCCTTCACAACCTACGGTGGAGAAATTCCGGCGGGAAACTGCAGCTTGAAGAATGTCCATCGAGTAGGCGACTTTTGCATTCTTGGCTGGTGATGGGTTGTGTCAGACGCTGTCGTTCTGTTAGTTCTTCGGTTTCGAGATTCATTTCGATCCCTCACGACCCGTCACGTGTGATAGCAATAAGCGCGGGAAACTTAGCTGACGACATTCGATTGCGCAATTCAAGCGTTCCATCATGAAAGTCGGTCCGCTCAGCCGTGACATGCGCAGTCGTCACTCGTCTCTGGACCGGAAGGGGAACGTCCAGGTCAGAATGAGAATCAATTTTACGATTGGCTGATTAAAACTCGGATTGATACAATGCTGCGTGTTCATCAATCAAATAACATTGAGACAGACTTCTGCCTCCCCTAGAGCCTGTGGTCTTTTGGCAAGGCAGCCTTTCCCATTTGTCAGTTAATGGCCTCTGGTACCATGATTACTGTCCCCATATTCT